>JANFAI010000018.1:0-1251238 GCA_024613185.1 Pisolithus microcarpus | reverse complement strand
GGGGTCACTCAGCTCAACTGTTGGGGAGGGGGGGGGGGTGTTGCCTCACTCACTTGTGGGGGGTCACTTTTCATCCTTGTCACTTGTCTACTTGCTACATGCTAGTAGTCTTGCTGTTGCCAGGCTCTCAAAACTCTCCACACTGGGGGGGTCTTTTTTTTTTCATCATCACTCACTGCTTGCTGCTTTTGCTACTCACTTGTTGCTAGTCCCTAGTCCTCTTAGCTTATCCTCACTTGCAAGGGGGGGTCAGCTTTTTTTTTGCCTAGTTGCTAGTCACTAGTGCTCTCAAGTCCTCTGTCTACTTGCTAGTTCCAGCTTCCTAGTACTCTCACTCTTCTTGCTACTTGCTGGTCTAGTGCTAGTCACTCAGTAGTCAGTCCTGCCTAGTCCCTACTGCTCATCCACTTGCTAGTCACTACTCACTACACTCCCTGCTACAACTCCTTGACCCATCGCACTGGCCTGTCATCAGTCTACTTGCTAGTTGCTAGTCACTCAGTAGTTGCTACTAGTCAGTCCTTGCTAGTCACTAGTCACTTGCACAACTCGTCGACGAACTATGCTGGTCCATCCTACAGTAGTTGCTAGTTGGTAGTCAGTGGTAGTCAGTAGTTGCTACTTGCTACTTGCTACTTGCTAGTCACTACACTACCCTTGCACAACTCGTCGACAAACTGTGCAGCCTCAACCATAGGGGGTGCTACTGTGGCTGTGCTGCACTGCCTTCCATATATGGGAGCACTACTGTGGCTGTGCTGCATGTCCAAAGAGCATGTCCAGTGGCTGTGAAGAGCATGTCTGTGGCTGTGCTGCATGTCCAAAGAGCATGTCCAGTGGCTGTGAAGAGCATGTCTGTGGCTGTGAAGGGCACGCCCGTGGCTGTGAAGGGCGCGTCCATGGCTGTGAAGAGCGTGTCCAGTGGCTGTGAGGGGCGCGTCCATCTATATATGGGAGCGCGTCCGTGGCTGTGAGGGGCGCGTCCATCCATATATGGGAGCATGTCTGTGGCTGTGAGGGGCGTGTCCAAAGAGCGCGTCCGTGGCTGTGAAGAGCGCGTCCAGTGGCTGTGAAGAGCGCGTCCAGTGGCTGTGAGGGGCACATCCAAAGAGCGCGTCCGTGGCTGCGAAGAGCGCGTCCATCCATATATGGGAGCGCATCTGTGGCTGTGAGGGGCACGTCCAAAGGGCGCGTCCATCTTTATGAGGCGCGTCCAAAGAGCGCGTCCAAAAGGCGCGTCCGTCTAGGAGGCGCGTCCGGCACCAGAGGCTCTGGTGCCCGGGTAAGAATATTAGGTAGTCAGTAGTTGCTACTTGCTACTTGCTAGTCACTACACTACCCTTGCACAACTCATCGATGAACTGTGCAGGCTCAATGATAGGGGTCCTACTGTAGCTGTGCTGCATGTCCAAAGAGCATGTCCAGTGGCTGTGAAGAGCGCATCCAGTGGCTGTGAAGGGCGCGTCTGTGGCTGTGAAGAGCATGTCCGTGGCTGTGAAGAGCGTGTCCAGTGGCTATGAAGGGCACATCCGTGGCTGTGAAGAGCACGTCCAGTGGCTATGAAGGGCATGTCTGTGGCTGTGAAGGGCATGTCTGTGGCTGTGAAGAGCGCATCCGTGGCTGTGAAGAGTGCTTCCAGTGGCTGTGAAGAGCGCGTCCGTGGCTGTGAAGAGCACGTCCATCCATATATGGGAGCGCGTCCATGGCTGTGAGGGCGCGTCCAGTGGCTGTGAAGGGCGCATCCAGTGGCTGTGAGGGGCGCGTCCAAAGAGCGCGTCCAGTGGCTGTGAGGGGCGCGTCCATGGCTGTGAAGAGCGCGTCCATCCATATATGGGAGCACATCCGTGGCTGTGAGGGGCGCGTCCAAAGGGCGCGTCCATCTTTAAGAGGCGCGTCCAAAGAGCGCGTCCAAAAGGCGCGTCCATCTAGGAGGCACGTCCAGCACCAGAGGCTCTGGTGCCCGGGTAAGAATATTAGTTGCTAGTAGTGTTGCTGTTGGGGGGGGTCTCAAAAACTCCGGACACTGGGGGGGGTCATTTTTTTGTTATTGTCACTTGCTACTCACTAGTCACTGTCTGCCTACTTGCTAGTAGTAGTAGTCACCAGTTGCTGTTTTTTTTGGCTAGTTGCTAGTAGTCTCACTCTGTAGTTGCTAGTGGTCTCAAGTTGTCTATCTACTTGCTAGTTCCACCTTGGTAGTCGCTTCATAGTTCCTGAGGTTGCCTTCATGCAACTTCCTTATTTGCTAGTTGCATCCATGAAACCTTGTGTGTCAGAGGTTGCATGCATGCAACTTCCTCATTCGGTGGTTGCCTGCATGCAACCTTTTTTTTCCCCTGCTACAAGTCCATCTAGGTTGCATGCATGCAACTTCAGTGATTTCCTGCATCCAACCTTTTTTGTCCCTGCTACAAGTCCATCTAGGTTACATCCTTGTGGACGCCTGCATGCAACCTCTCTGTACTCCACCAAGTCAGCGGTCGCATGCAACCTTGCATGCCTCAGAGGTTGCCTGCAGGCAACTTCCATATATGGGCAGAGGTTGCATGCATGCGACTTCCTTATATGGGCGGTTGCATGCAAAGTCAAGCTTGGTTTCGGAAAGCATATTATTAGGGGGGGGCCTCGCACCCGGGTCACCTCAGGGGGGCTTGTACCCCGGTCACTTTGGGGGGGGCTTGTACTCCGGTCACCTGCCAGGTCACTTACTCCACTCATCTGGGGGGGCCACTCACCTCAACTGTTGGGGGGGGTGTTGCCAAACTCACTTGGAAGGCGTCAGTTTTTCTCCTTGTCACTTTTCTACTTGCTACTTGCTACTTGCTAGTAGTGTTGCTCTCGGGGGGGTCTCAAAACTCTCCACACTGGGGGGGTCTTTTTTTTTTGTCCTCATCACTCACTGCTTGCTGCTTTTGCTACTCACTTGTTGCTAGTCCCTAGTCCTCTTAGCTTATGCTCACTTGCAAGGGGGGGGGTCAGCTTTTTTTTTGCCTACTTGCTAGTTGCTAGTTGCTAGTGGTCTCAAGTCATCTGTCTACTCCCTAGTTCCAGATTCCTAGTAGTCTCACTCTTCTTGCTACTTGCTACTTGCTAGTCCTCATCATCAGTAGTCACTAGTTGCTAGTTGCTGGTCTAGTGCTAGTCACTCAGTAGTCCCTACTAGTCAGTCCTTGCTAGTCACTAGTCACTTGCACAACTCGTCGACGAACTATGCTGGTCCATCCTACGGTAGTTGCTAGTTGGTAGTCAGTGGTAGTCAGTAGTTGCTACTTGCTACTTGCTAGTCACTACACTACCCTTGCACAACTCCTCGACAAACTGTGCAGCCTTGATGATAGGTGTCCTACTGTGGCTGTGCTGCATGTCTGAAGAGCATGTCCATCCATATATGGGAGTGCATCTGTGGCTGTGAAGAGCGCATCCAGTGGCTGTGAGGGGCACGTCCATCCATATATGGGAGCGCATCCATGGCTGTGAAGAGTGCGTCCATCCATATATGGGAGTGCATCCGTGGCTGTGAGGGGCACATCCAAAGAGCGCATCCGTGGCTGTGAAGAGCGCATCCAAAGAGCGCGTCCAGTGGCTGTGAAGAGTGCGTCCAGTGGCTGTGAGGGGTGTGTCCAAAGAGCGCATCCAGTGGCTGTGAGGGGCGCGTCCATCCATATATGGGAGCGCGTCCGTGGCTGTGAGGGGCGTGTCCAAAAAGGCGCGTCCAAAGAGTGCATCCAGTGGCTGTGAGGGGCGCGTCCAAAAAGGCACGTCCAAAGAGCGCGTCCGTGGCTGTGAAGAGTGCATCCAAAGAGCGCGTCCGTGGCTGTGAGGGGCATGTCCAAAAAGGCGTGTCCATCTTAGAGGCATGTCCAAAGAGCGCGTCCAGTGGCTGTGAGGGGCGCGTCCAAAAGGCGCGTCCGTCTTAGAGGCACATCCAAAGAGCGCGTCCAGTGGCTGTGAGGGGCGCGTCCAAAAAGGCACGTCCGTCTTAGAGGCACATCCAAAGAGCGCGTCCAGTGGCTGTGAGGGGCGTCCATCCATATATGGGGAGCACGTCTGTGGCTGTGAGGGGTGCGTCCATATATGGGGGGCGCGTCCAAAAGGCGCGTCCAAAGGGCGCGTCCAAAGGGCGCGTCCATCTAGGAGGCGCGTCCGGCCGCAGGGCCCCTGCGGCCCGGGTAAGAATATTAGGGTCTCATACTGGGGGGGCTTGTACTCCACTCACCTGCAGCGTCACTTACTCTGCTCTCCGGGGGGTCACTCAGCTCAACTGTTGGGGGAGGGGGGGGGGGTGTTGCCTCACTCACTTGTGGGGGGTCACTTTTCATCCTTGTCACTTGTCTACTTGCTACATGCTAGTAGTCTTGCTGTTGCCAGGCTCTCAAAACTCTCCACACTGGGGGGGTCTTTTTTTTTTTGTCATCATCACTCACTGCTTGCTGCTTTTGCTACTCACTTGTTGCTAGTCCCTAGTCCTCTTAGCTTATCCTCACTTGCAAGGGGGGGTCAGCTTTTTTTTTTGCCTAGTTGCTAGTCACTAGTGCTCTCAAGTCCTCTGTCTACTTGCTAGTTCCAGCTTCCTAGTACTCTCACTCTTCTTGCTACTTGCTGGTCTAGTGCTAGTCACTCAGTAGTCAGTCCTGCCTAGTCCCTACTGCTCATCCACTTGCTAGTCACTACTCACTACACTCCCTGCTACAACTCCTTGACCCATCGCACTGGCCTGTCATCAGTCTACTTGCTAGTTGCTAGTCACTCAGTAGTTGCTACTAGTCAGTCCTTGCTAGTCACTAGTCACTTGCACAACTCGTCGACGAACTATGCTGGTCCATCCTACAGTAGTTGCTAGTTGGTAGTCAGTGGTAGTCAGTAGTTGCTACTTGCTACTTGCTACTTGCTAGTCACTACACTACCCTTGCACAACTCGTCGACAAACTGTGCAGCCTCAACCATAGGGGTGCTACTGTGGCTGTGCTGCACTGCCTTCCATATATGGAGCACTACTGTGGCTGTGCTGCATGTCCAAAGAGCATGTCCAGTGGCTGTGAAGAGCATGTCTGTGGCTGTGCTGCATGTCCAAAGAGCATGTCCAGTGGCTGTGAAGAGCATGTCTGTGGCTGTGAAGGGCACGCCCGTGGCTGTGAAGGGCGCGTCCATGGCTGTGAAGAGCGTGTCCAGTGGCTGTGAGGGGCGCGTCCATCTATATATGGGAGCGCGTCCGTGGCTGTGAGGGGCGCGTCCATCCATATATGGGAGCATGTCTGTGGCTGTGAGGGGCGTGTCCAAAGAGCGCGTCCGTGGCTGTGAAGAGCGCGTCCAGTGGCTGTGAAGAGCGCGTCCAGTGGCTGTGAGGGGCACATCCAAAGAGCGCGTCCGTGGCTGCGAAGAGCGCGTCCATCCATATATGGGAGCGCATCTGTGGCTGTGAGGGGCACGTCCAAAGGGCGCGTCCATCTTTATGAGGCGCGTCCAAAGAGCGCGTCCAAAGGCGCGTCCGTCTAGGAGGCGCGTCCGGCACCAGAGGCTCTGGTGCCCGGGTAAGAATATTAGGTAGTCAGTAGTTGCTACTTGCTACTTGCTAGTCACTACACTACCCTTGCACAACTCATCGATGAACTGTGCAGGCTCAATGATAGGGGTCCTACTGTAGCTGTGCTGCATGTCCAAAGAGCATGTCCAGTGGCTGTGAAGAGCGCATCCAGTGGCTGTGAAGGCGCGTGTGGCTGTGAAGAGCATGTCCGTGGCTGTGAAGAGCGTGTCCAGTGGCTATGAAGGGCACATCCGTGGCTGTGAAGCACGTCCAGTGGCTATGAAGGCATGTCTGTGGCTGTGAAGGGCATGTCTGTGGCTGTGAAGAGCGCATCCGTGGCTGTGAAGAGTGCTTCCAGTGGCTGTGAAGAGCGCGTCCGTGGCTGTGAAGAGCACGTCCATCCATATATGGGAGCGCGTCCATGGCTGTGAGGGCGCGTCCAGTGGCTGTGAAGGGCGCATCCAGTGGCTGTGAGGGGCGCGTCCAAAGAGCGCGTCCAGTGGCTGTGAGGGGCGCGTCCATGGCTGTGAAGAGCGCGTCCATCCATATATGGGAGCACATCCGTGGCTGTGAGGGGCGCGTCCAAAGGGCGCGTCCATCTTTAAGAGGCGCGTCCAAAGAGCGCGTCCAAAAGGCGCGTCCATCTAGGAGGCACGTCCAGCACCAGAGGCTCTGGTGCCCGGTAAGAATATTAGTTGCTAGTAGTGTTGCTGTTGGGGGGGGGTCTCAAAAACTCCGGACACTGGGGGGGGGTCATTTTTTTGTTATTGTCACTTGCTACTCACTAGTCACTGTCTGCCTACTTGCTAGTAGTAGTAGTCACCAGTTGCTGTTTTTTTTGGCTAGTTGCTAGTAGTCTCACTCTGTAGTTGCTAGTGGTCTCAAGTTGTCTATCTACTTGCTAGTTCCACCTTGGTAGTCGCTTCATAGTTCCTGAGGTTGCCTTCATGCAACTTCCTTATTTGCTAGTTGCATCCATGAAACCTTGTGTGTCAGAGGTTGCATGCATGCAACTCCTCATTCGGTGGTTGCCTGCATGCAACCTTTTTTTTTTTCCCCTGCTGACACAGTCCATCGAGGTTGCATGCATGCAACTTCAGTGATTTCCTGCATCCAACCTTTTTTTGTCCCTGCTACAAGTCCATCTAGGTTACATCCTTGTGGACGCCTGCATGCAACCTCTCTGTACTCCACCAAGTCAGCGGTCGCATGCACCTTGCATGCCTCAGAGGTTGCCTGCAGGCAACTTCCATATATGGGCAGAGGTTGCATGCATGCGACTTCCTTATATGGCGGTTGCATGCAAAGTCAAGCTTGGTTTCGGAAAGCATATTTAGGGGGGGCCTCGCACCCGGGTCACCTCAGGGGGGCTTGTACCCCGGTCACTTTGGGGGGGCTTGTACTCCGGTCACCTGCCAGGTCACTTACTCCACTCATCTGGGGGGGCCACTCCCTCAACTGTTGGGGGGGGTGTTGCCAAACTCACTTGGAAGGCGTCAGTTTTTCTCCTTGTCACTTTTCTACTTGCTACTTGCTACTTGCTAGTAGTGTTGCTCGCTGGGGGGTCTCAAAACTCTCCACACTGGGGGGGGTCTTTTTTTTTTGTCCTCATCACTCACTGCTTGCTGCTTTTGCTACTCCTTGTTGCTAGTCCCTAGTCCTCTTAGCTTATGCTCACTTGCAGGGGGGGGTCAGCTTTTTTTTTTTGCCTACTTGCTAGTTGCTAGTTGCTAGTGGTCTCAAGTCATCTGTCTACTCCCTAGTTCCAGATTCCTAGTAGTCTCACTCTTCTTGCTACTTGCTACTTGCTAGTCCTCATCATCAGTAGTCACTAGTTTGCTAGTTGCTGGTCTAGTGCTAGTCCTCAGTAGTCCCTACTAGTCAGTCCTTGCTAGTCACTAGTCACTTGCACAACTCGTCGACGAACTATGCTGGTCCATCCTACGGTAGTTGCTAGTTTGGTAGTCAGTGTAGTCAGTAGTTGCTACTTGCTACTTTAGTCACTACACACCCTTGCACAACTCCTCGACAAACTGTGCAGCCTTGATGATAGGTGTCCTACTGTGGCTGTGCTGCATGTCTGAAGAGCATTTCCACCATATATGGAGTGCATCTGTGGCTGTGAAGAGCGCATCCAGTGGCTGTGAGGGGCACGTCCATCCATATATGGGAGCAGCATCCATGGCTGTGAAGAGTGCGTCCATCCATATATGGGAGTGCATCCGTGGCTGTGAGGGGCACATCCAAAGAGCGCATCCGTGGCTGTGAAGAGCGCATCCAAAGCGCGTCCAGTGGCTGTGAAGAGTGCGTCCAGTGGCTGTGAGGGTGTGTCCAAGAGCGCATCCAGTGGCTGTGGGGGCGCGTCCATCCATATATGGGAGCGCGTCCGTGGCTGTGAGGGGCGTGTCCAAAAAGGCGCGTCCAAAGAGTGCATCCAGTGGCTGTGAGGGGCGCGTCCAAAAACACGTCCAAAGAGCGCGTCCGTGGCTGTGAAGAGTGCATCCAAAGCGCGTCCGTGGCTGTGAGGGGCATGTCCAAAAAGGCGTGTCCATCTTAGAGGCATGTCCAAAGAGCGCGTCCAGTGGCTGTGAGGGGCGCGTCCAAAAGGCGCGTCCGTCTTAGAGGCACTCCAAAGAGCGCGTCCAGTGGCTGTGAGGGGCGCGTCCAAAAAGGCACGTCCGTCTTAGAGGCACATCCAAAGAGCGCGTCCAGTGGCTGTGAGGGGCGCGTCCATCCATATATGGGGAGCACGTCTGTGGCTGTGAGGGGTGCGTCCATATATGGGGGGCGCGTCCAAAGGCGCGTCCAAAGGGCGCGTCCAAAGGGCGCGTCCATCTAGGAGGCGCGTCCGGCCGCAGGGCCCCTGCGGCCCGGGTAAGAATATTAGGGGGGGGGCTTGTACTCCACTCACCTGCAGCGTCACTTACTCTGCTCATCCGGGGGGTCACTCAGCTCAACTGTTGGGGGAGGGGGGGGGGGGTGTTGTTGCTCACTCACTTGTGGGGGGTCACTTTTCATCCTTGTCACTTGTCTACTTGCTACATGCTAGTAGTCTTGCTGTTGCCAGGCTCTCAAAACTCTCCACACTGGGGGGGTCTTTTTTTTTTGTCATCATCACTCACTGCTTGCTGCTTTTGCTACTCACTTGTTGCTAGTCCCTAGTCCTCTTAGCTTATCCTCACTTGCAAGGGGGGGTCAGCTTTTTTTTGCCTAGTTGCTAGTCACTAGTGCTCTCAAGTCCTCTGTCTACTTGCTAGTTCCAGCTTCCTAGTACTCTCACTCTTCTTGCTACTTGCTGGTCTAGTGCTAGTCACTCAGTAGTCAGTCCTGCCTAGTCCCTACTGCTCATCCACTTGCTAGTCACTACTCACTACACTCCCTGCTACAACTCCTTGACCCATCGCACTGGCCTGTCATCAGTCTACTTGCTAGTTGCTAGTCACTCAGTAGTTGCTACTAGTCAGTCCTTGCTAGTCACTAGTCACTTGCACAACTCGTCGACGAACTATGCTGGTCCATCCTACAGTAGTTGCTAGTTGGTAGTCAGTGGTAGTCAGTAGTTGCTACTTGCTACTTGCTACTTGCTAGTCACTACACTACCCTTGCACAACTCGTCGACAAACTGTGCAGCCTCAACCATAGGGGGTGCTACTGTGGCTGTGCTGCACTGCCTTCCATATATGGGAGCACTACTGTGGCTGTGCTGCATGTCCAAAGAGCATGTCCAGTGGCTGTGAAGAGCATGTCTGTGGCTGTGCTGCATGTCCAAAGAGCATGTCCAGTGGCTGTGAAGAGCATGTCTGTGGCTGTGAAGGGCACGCCCGTGGCTGTGAAGGGCGCGTCCATGGCTGTGAAGAGCGTGTCCAGTGGCTGTGAGGGGCGCGTCCATCTATATATGGGAGCGCGTCCGTGGCTGTGAGGGGCGCGTCCATCCATATATGGGAGCATGTCTGTGGCTGTGAGGGGCGTGTCCAAAGAGCGCGTCCGTGGCTGTGAAGAGCGCGTCCAGTGGCTGTGAAGAGCGCGTCCAGTGGCTGTGAGGGGCACATCCAAAGAGCGCGTCCGTGGCTGCGAAAGCGCGTCCATCCATATATGGGAGCGCATCTGTGGCTGTGAGGGGCACGTCCAAAGGGCGCGTCCATCTTTATGAGGCGCGTCCAAAGAGCGCGTCCAAAAGGCGCGTCCGTCTAGGAGGCGCGTCCGGCACCAGAGGCTCTGGTGCCCGGGTAAGAATATTAGGTAGTCAGTAGTTGCTACTTGCTACTTGCTAGTCACTACACTACCCTTGCACAACTCATCGATGAACTGTGCAGGCTCAATGATAGGGGTCCTACTGTAGCTGTGCTGCATGTCCAAAGAGCATGTCCAGTGGCTGTGAAGAGCGCATCCAGTGGCTGTGAAGGGCGCGTCTGTGGCTGTGAAGAGCATGTCCGTGGCTGTGAAGAGCGTGTCCAGTGGCTATGAAGGGCACATCCGTGGCTGTGAAGAGCACGTCCAGTGGCTATGAAGGGCATGTCTGTGGCTGTGAAGGGCATGTCTGTGGCTGTGAAGAGCGCATCCGTGGCTGTGAAGAGTGCTTCCAGTGGCTGTGAAGACGCGTCCGTGGCTGTGAAGAGCACGTCCATCCATATATGGGAGCGCGTCCATGGCTGTGAGGGCGCGTCCAGTGGCTGTGAAGGGCGCATCCAGTGGCTGTGAGGGGCGCGTCCAAAGAGCGCGTCCAGTGGCTGTGAGGGGGCGCGTCCATGGCTGTGAAGAGCGCGTCCATCCATATATGGGCACATCCGTGGCTGTGAGGGGCGCGTCCAAAGGGCGCGTCCATCTTTAAGAGGCGCGTCCAAAGAGCGCGTCCAAAAGGCGCGTCCATCTAGGAGGCACGTCCAGCACCAGAGGCTCTGGTGCCCGGGTAAGAATATTAGTTGCTAGTAGTGTTGCTGTTGGGGGGGGTCTCAAAAACTCCGGACACTGGGGGGGTCATTTTTTTGTTATTGTCACTTGCTACTCACTAGTCACTGTCTGCCTACTTGCTAGTAGTAGTAGTCACCAGTTGCTGTTTTTTTTGGCTAGTTGCTAGTAGTCTCACTCTGTAGTTGCTAGTGGTCTCAAGTTGTCTATCTACTTGCTAGTTCCACCTTGGTAGTCGCTTCATAGTTCCTGAGGTTGCCTTCATGCAACTTCCTTATTTGCTAGTTGCATCCATGAAACCTTGTGTGTCAGAGGTTGCATGCATGCAACTTCCTCATTCGGTGGTTGCCTGCATGCAACCTTTTTTTTCCCCTGCTACAAGTCCATCTAGGTTGCATGCATGCAACTTCAGTGATTTCCTGCATCCAACCTTTTTTGTCCCTGCTACAAGTCCATCTAGGTTACATCCTTGTGGACGCCTGCATGCAACCTCTCTGTACTCCACCAAGTCAGCGGTCGCATGCAACCTTGCATGCCTCAGAGGTTGCCTGCAGGCAACTTCCATATATGGGCAGAGGTTGCATGCATGCGACTTCCTTATATGGGCGGGCATGCAAAGTCAAGCTTGGTTTCGGAAAGCATATTATTAGGGGGGGGCCTCGCACCCGGGTCACCTCAGGGGGGCTTGTACCCCGGTCACTTTGGGGGGGGCTTGTACTCCGGTCACCTGCCAGGTCACTTACTCCACTCATCTGGGGGGGCCACTCACCTCAACTGTTGGGGGGGGTGTTGCCAAACTCACTTGGAAGGCGTCAGTTTTTCTCCTTGTCACTTTTCTACTTGCTACTTGCTACTTGCTAGTAGTGTTGCTCTCGGGGGGTCTCAAAACTCTCCACACTGGGGGGGTCTTTTTTTTTTGTCCTCATCACTCACTGCTTGCTGCTTTTGCTACTCACTTGTTGCTAGTCCCTAGTCCTCTTAGCTTATGCTCACTTGCAAGGGGGGGGGTCAGCTTTTTTTTTTGCCTACTTGCTAGTTGCTAGTTGCTAGTGGTCTCAAGTCATCTGTCTACTCCCTAGTTCCAGATTCCTAGTAGTCTCACTCTTCTTGCTACTTGCTACTTGCTAGTCCTCATCATCAGTAGTCACTAGTTGCTAGTTGCTGGTCTAGTGCTAGTCACTCAGTAGTCCCTACTAGTCAGTCCTTGCTAGTCACTAGTCACTTGCACAACTCGTCGACGAACTATGCTGGTCCATCCTACGGTAGTTGCTAGTTGGTAGTCAGTGGTAGTCAGTAGTTGCTACTTGCTACTTGCTAGTCACTACTACCCTGCACAACTCCTCGACAAACTGTGCAGCCTTGATGATAGGTGTCCTACTGTGGCTGTGCTGCATGTCTGAAGAGCATGTCCATCCATATATGGGAGTGCATCTGTGGCTGTGAAGAGCGCATCCAGTGGCTGTGAGGGGCACGTCCATCCATATATGGGAGCGCATCCATGGCTGTGAAGAGTGCGTCCATCCATATATGGGAGTGCATCCGTGGCTGTGAGGGGCACATCCAAAGAGCGCATCCGTGGCTGTGAAGAGCGCATCCAAAGAGCGCGTCCAGTGGCTGTGAAGAGTGCGTCCAGTGGCTGTGAGGGTGTGTCCAAAGAGCGCATCCAGTGGCTGTGAGGGGCGCGTCCATCCATATATGGGAGCGCGTCCGTGGCTGTGAGGGGCGTGTCCAAAAAGGCGCGTCCAAAGAGTGCATCCAGTGGCTGTGAGGGGCGCGTCCAAAAAGGCACGTCCAAAGAGCGCGTCCGTGGCTGTGAAGAGTGCATCCAAAGAGCGCGTCCGTGGCTGTGAGGGGCATGTCCAAAAAGGCGTGTCCATCTTAGAGGCATGTCCAAAGAGCGCGTCCAGTGGCTGTGAGGGGCGCGTCCAAAAGGCGCGTCCGTCTTAGAGGCACATCCAAAGAGCGCGTCCAGTGGCTGTGAGGGGCGCGTCCAAAAAGGCACGTCCGTCTTAGAGGCACATCCAAAGAGCGCGTCCAGTGGCTGTGAGGGGCGCGTCCATCCATATATGGGGAGCACGTCTGTGGCTGTGAGGGGTGCGTCCATATATGGGGGCGCGTCCAAAAGGCGCGTCCAAAGGGCGCGTCCAAAGGGCGCGTCCATCTAGGAGGCGCGTCCGGCCGCAGGGCCCCTGCGGCCCGGGTAAGAATATTAACCTAAACCTAACCTAACCTAACCTAACCTAACCTAACCTAACCTAAACCTAACCTAACCTAACCTAACCTAACTAACCTAACCTAACCTAAAAACAACAACTACTATCTCCATAATAAAAAAAAACATATTACATAAACTACACTACACTACTACTACAAACAACTACAAATAAACCCCTCCTACTCCTACTACAAACTACTCCTACAACTACACTACACTACACTACACTACTCCACTCTACTCTCCCTAAACTCGCCCTACTACTCCTACTACTACAACTACAAACATATATTCCCTACTACCCCTACTCCTATCCCTACTACCAACTACCATCTACCACTACTCTACTACCAACTACTACCACTACTACCACTATCACCACTATTACTACTACCATATTCCCATCTCCTACTACCAACTACTACCCAAAATTCCACTATCACTACCAACTTCCTTACTACCCTATTCCCAACTACTACCAACTTCCACAACATTCTATTCTATTCCCATTCCTACTACCAACTACTACAACTATTCCCAACACTACCATATTCCCAACCCCTACTATTACACAAAATCCATCTACCCTACTACCAACTTCTATTCTATTCCCAACACTACTACACTATTCCCAACTACTACCCATTTCAAATCTACCACTTAAACAACTATTCCAACTACCAACACTACTCTCCTCCAAACTACTACTACCACTCTACTTCCTTACCCTACTACTACACTTACTACACTCCTCCCAACTACCACATTACCTACTCCTACTACTACCAACACTATTACTACCCTTACACCTACTACTCTTTTACCAACTACTACTTCCACTGTCCTCCATTACACTCTTACTACCCTCGTCAAAACTACCACATTACCAACTACTCCTACTACTCCTACTACTACCAACACTACCCTCGTCTGACCTCTTACTACCACTACACTTATTACTATTACTACTACTACCGTCTTCCATGCCCACACTCGTACCCACGTCATTTCCGGGGGGGGCCTCGCTCCCGGGTCACCTCGGGGGGGGGGGCTCATACCCCGGTCACTCTGGGGGGGCTTGTACTCCACTCACCTGCAGCGTCACTTACTCTGCTCATCCGGGGGGGTCACTCAGCTCAACTGTTGGGGGAGGGGGGGGGGGTGTTGCTCACTCACTTGTGGGGGGTCACTTTTCATCCTTGTCACTTGTCTACTTGCTACATGCTAGTAGTCTTGCTGTTGCCAGGCTCTCAAAACTCTCCACACTGGGAGGGGTCTTTTTTTTTTTGTCATCATCACTCACTGCTTGCTGCTTTTGCTACTCACTTGTTGCTAGTCCCTAGTCCTCTTAGCTTATCCTCACTTGCAAGGGGGGGTCAGCTTTTTTTTTTGCCTAGTTGCTAGTCACTAGTGCTCTCAAGTCCTCTGTCTACTTGCTAGTTCCAGCTTCCTAGTACTCTCACTCTTCTTGCTACTTGCTGGTCTAGTGCTAGTCACTCAGTAGTCAGTCCTGCCTAGTCCTACTGCTCATCCACTTGCTAGTCACTACTCACTACACTCCCTGCTACAACTCCTTGACCCATCGCACTGGCCTGTCATCAGTCTACTTGCTAGTTGCTAGTCACTCAGTAGTTGCTACTAGTCAGTCCTTGCTAGTCACTAGTCACTTGCACAACTCGTCGACGAACTATGCTGGTCCATCCTACAGTAGTTGCTAGTTGGTAGTCAGTGGTAGTCAGTAGTTGCTACTTGCTACTTGCCTACTTGCTAGTCACTACACTACCCTTGCACAACTCGTCGACAAAACTGTGCAGCCTCCAACCATAGGGGGTGCTACTGTGGCTGTGCTGCACTGCCTTCCATATATGGGAGCACTACTGTGGCTGTGCTGCATGTCCAAAGAGCATGTCCAGTGGCTGTGAAGAGCATGTCTGTGGCTGTGCTGCATGTCCAAAGAGCATGTCCAGTGGCTGTGAAGAGCATGTCTGTGGCTGTGAAGGGCACGCCCGTGGCTGTGAAGGGCGCGTCCATGGCTGTGAAGAGCGTGTCCAGTGGCTGTGAGGGGCGCGTCCATCTATATATGGGAGCGCGTCCGTGGCTGTGAGGGGCGCGTCCATCCATATATGGGAGCATGTCTGTGGCTGTGAGGGGCGTGTCCAAAGAGCGCGTCCGTGGCTGTGAAGAGCGCGTCCAGTGGCTGTGAAGAGCGCGTCCAGTGGCTGTGAGGGGCACATCCAAAGAGCGCGTCCGTGGCTGCGAAGAGCGCGTCCATCCATATATGGGAGCGCATCTGTGGCTGTGAGGGGCACGTCCAAAGGGCGCGTCCATCTTTATGAGGCGCGTCCAAAGAGCGCGTCCAAAAGGCGCGTCCGTCTAGGAGGCGCGTCCGGCACCAGAGGCTCTGGTGCCCGGGTAAGAATATTAGGTAGTCAGTAGTTGCTACTTGCTACTTGCTAGTCACTACACTACCCTTGCACAACTCATCGATGAACTGTGCAGGCTCAATGATAGGGGTCCTACTGTAGCTGTGCTGCATGTCCAAAGAGCATGTCCAGTGGCTGTGAAAGAGCGCATCCAGTGGCTTGTGAAGGGCGCGTCTGTGGCTGTGAAGAGCATGTCCGTGGCTGTGAAGAGCGTGTCCAGTGGCTATGAAGGGCACATCCGTGGCTGTGAAGAGCACGTCCAGTGGCTATGAAGGGCATGTCTGTGGCTGTGAAGGGCATGTCTGTGGCTGTGGAAGAGCGCATCCGTGGCTGTGAAGAGTGCTTCCAGTGGCTGTGAAGAGCGCGTCCGTGGCTGTGAAGAGCACGTCCATCCATATATGGGAGCGCGTCCATGGCTGTGAGGGGCGCGTCCAGTGGCTGTGAAGGGCGCATCCAGTGGCTGTGAGGGGCGCGTCCAAAGAGCGCGTCCAGTGGCTGTGAGGGGCGCGTCCATGGCTGTGAAGAGCGCGTCCATCCATATATGGGAGCACATCCGTGGCTGTGAGGGGCGCGTCCAAGGGCGCGTCCATCTTTAAGAGGCGCGTCCAAAGAGCGCGTCCAAAAGGCGCGTCCATCTAGGAGGCACGTCCAGCACCAGAGGCTCTGGTGCCCGGGTAAGAATATTAGTTGCTAGTAGTGTTGCTGTTGGGGGGGGTCTCAAAAACTCCGGACACTGGGGGGGGTCATTTTTTTGTTATTGTCACTTGCTACTCACTAGTCACTGTCTGCCTACTTGCTAGTAGTAGTAGTCACCAGTTGCTGTTTTTTTTGGCTAGTTGCTAGTAGTCTCACTCTGTAGTTGCTAGTGGTCTCAAGTTGTCCTATCTACTTGCTAGTTCCACCTTGGTAGTCGCTTCATAGTTCCTGAGGTTGCCTTCATGCAACTTCCTTATTTGCTAGTTGCATCCATGAAACCTTGTGTGTCAGAGGTTGCATGCATGCAACTTCCTCATTCGGTGGTTGCCTGCATGCAACCTTTTTTTTCCCCTGCTACAAGTCCATCTAGGTTGCATGCATGCAACTTCAGTGATTTCCTGCATCCAACCTTTTTGTCCCTGCTACAAGTCCATCTAGGTTACATCCTTGTGGACGCCTGCATGCAACCTCTCTGTACTCCACCAAGTCAGCGGTCGCATGCAACCTTGCATGCCTCAGAGGTTGCCTGCAGGCAACTTCCATATATGGGCAGAGGTTGCATGCATGCGACTTCCTTATATGGGCGGTTGCATGCAAAGTCAAGCTTGGTTTCGGAAAGCATATTATTAGGGGGGGCCTCGCACCCGGGTCACCTCAGGGGGGCTTGTACCCCGGTCACTTTGGGGGGGGCTTGTACTCCGGTCACCTGCCAGGTCACTTACTCCACTCATCTGGGGGGGCCACTCACCTCAACTGTTGGGGGGGGTGTTGCCAACTCACTTGGAAGGCGTCAGTTTTTCTCCTTGTCACTTTTCTACTTGCTACTTGCTACTTGCTAGTAGTGTTGCTCTCGGGGGGTCTCAAACTCTCCACACTGGGGGGGTCTTTTTTTTTTGTCCTCATCACTCACTGCTTGCTGCTTTTGCTACTCACTTGTTGCTAGTCCCTAGTCCTCTTAGCTTATGCTCACTTGCAAGGGGGGGGTCAGCTTTTTTTTTTTGCCTACTTGCTAGTTGCTAGTTGCTAGTGGTCTCAAGTCATCTGTCTACTCCCTAGTTCCAGATTCCTAGTAGTCTCACTCTTCTTGCTACTTGCTACTTGCTAGTCCTCATCATCAGTAGTCACTAGTTGCTAGTTGCTGGTCTAGTGCTAGTCACTCAGTAGTCCCTACTAGTCAGTCCTTGCTAGTCACTAGTCACTTGCACAACTCGTCGACGAACTATGCTGGTCCATCCTACGGTAGTTGCTAGTTGGTAGTCAGTGGTAGTCAGTAGTTGCTACTTGCTACTTGCTAGTCACTACACTACCCTTGCACAACTCCTCGACAAACTGTGCAGCCTTGATGATAGGTGTCCTACTGTGGCTGTGCTGCATGTCTGAAGAGCATGTCCATCCATATATGGGAGTGCATCTGTGGCTGTGAAGAGCGCATCCAGTGGCTGTGAGGGGCACGTCCATCCATATATGGGAGCGCATCCATGGCTGTGAAGAGTGCGTCCATCCATATATGGGAGTGCATCCGTGGCTGTGAGGGGCACATCCAAAGAGCGCATCCGTGGCTGTGAAGAGCGCATCCAAAGAGCGCGTCCAGTGGCTGTGAAGAGTGCGTCCAGTGGCTGTGAGGGGTGTGTCCAAAGAGCGCATCCAGTGGCTGTGAGGGGCGCGTCCATCCATATATGGGAGCGCGTCCGTGGCTGTGAGGGGCGTGTCCAAAAAGGCGCGTCCAAAGAGTGCATCCAGTGGCTGTGAGGGGCGCGTCCAAAAAGGCACGTCCAAAGAGCGCGTCCGTGGCTGTGAAGAGTGCATCCAAAGAGCGCGTCCGTGGCTGTGAGGGGCATGTCCAAAAAGGCGTGTCCATCTTAGAGGCATGTCCAAAGAGCGCGTCCAGTGGCTGTGAGGGGGCGCGTCCAAAAGGCGCGTCCGTCTTAGAGGCACATCCAAAGAGCGCGTCCAGTGGCTGTGAGGGGCGCGTCCAAAAAGGCACGTCCGTCTTAGAGGCACATCCAAAGAGCGCGTCCAGTGGCTGTGAGGGGCGCGTCCATCCATATATGGGGAGCACGTCGGTGGCTGTGAGGGGTGCGTACCATATATGGGGGGCGCGTCAAAAGCGCGTCCAAAGGGCGCGTCCAAAGGGCGCGTCCATCTAGGAGGCGCGTCCGGCCAGCAGGGCCCCTGCGGCCCGGGTAAAATATTAGGGGCCCGCTCGGTCCGGGGGCTCATACACCGGTCACTCTGGGGGGCTTGTACTCCACTCACCTGCAGCGTCACTTACTCTGCTCATCCGGGGGGGTCACTCAGCTCAACTGTTGGGGGAGGGGGGGGGGGGGTGTTGCCTCACTCACTTGTGGGGGGTCACTTTTCATCCTTGTCACTTGTCTACTTGCTACATGCTAGTAGTCTTGCTGTTGCCAGGCTCTCAAAACTCTCCACACTGGGGGGGTCTTTTTTTTTTGTCATCATCACTCACTGCTTGCTGCTTTGCTACTCACTTGTTGCTAGTCCCTAGTCCTCTTAGCTTATCCTCACTTGCAAGGGGGGGTCAGCTTTTTTTTTGCCTAGTTGCTAGTCACTAGTGCTCTCAAGTCCTCTGTCTACTTGCTAGTTCCAGCTTCCTAGTACTCTCACTCTTCTTGCTACTTGCTGGTCTAGTGCTAGTCACTCAGTAGTCAGTCCTGCCTAGTCCCTACTGCTCATCCACTTGCTAGTCACTACTCACTACACTCCCTGCTACAACTCCTTGACCCATCGCACTGGCCTGTCATCAGTCTACTTGCTAGTTGCTAGTCACTCAGTAGTTGCTACTAGTCAGTCCTTGCTAGTCACTAGTCACTTGCACAACTCGTCGACGAACTATGCTGGTCCATCCTACAGTAGTTGCTAGTTGGTAGTCAGTGGTAGTCAGTAGTTGCTACTTGCTACTTGCTACTTGCTAGTCACTACACTACCCTTGCACAACTCGTCGACAAACTGTGCAGCCTCAACCATAGGGGGTGCTACTGTGGCTGTGCTGCACTGCCTTCCATATATGGGAGCACTACTGTGGCTGTGCTGCATGTCCAAAGAGCATGTCCAGTGGCTGTGAAGAGCATGTCTGTGGCTGTGCTGCATGTCCAAAGAGCATGTCCAGTGGCTGTGAAGAGCATGTCTGTGGCTGTGAAGGGCACGCCCGTGGCTGTGAAGGGCGCGTCCATGGCTGTGAAGAGCGTGTCCAGTGGCTGTGAGGGGCGCGTCCATCTATATATGGGAGCGCGTCCGTGGCTGTGAGGGGCGCGTCCATCCATATATGGGAGCATGTCTGTGGCTGTGAGGGGCGTGTCCAAAGAGCGCGTCCGTGGCTGTGAAGAGCGCGTCCAGTGGCTGTGAAGAGCGCGTCCAGTGGCTGTGAGGGGCACATCCAAAGAGCGCGTCCGTGGCTGCGAAGAGCGCGTCCATCCATATATGGGAGCGCATCTGTGGCTGTGAGGGGCACGTCCAAAGGGCGCGTCCATCTTTATGAGGCGCGTCCAAAGAGCGCGTCCAAAAGGCGCGTCCGTCTAGGAGGCGCGTCCGGCACCAGAGGCTCTGGTGCCCGGGTAAGAATATTAGGTAGTCAGTAGTTGCTACTTGCTACTTGCTAGTCACTACACTACCCTTGCACAACTCATCGATGAACTGTGCAGGCTCAATGATAGGGGTCCTACTGTAGCTGTGCTGCATGTCCAAAGAGCATGTCCAGTGGCTGTGAAGAGCGCATCCAGTGGCTGTGAAGGGCGCGTCTGTGGCTGTGAAGAGCATGTCCGTGGCTGTGAAGAGCGTGTCCAGTGGCTATGAAGGGCACATCCGTGGCTGTGAAGAGCACGTCCAGTGGCTATGAAGGGCATGTCTGTGGCTGTGAAGGGCATGTCTGTGGCTGTGAAGAGCGCATCCGTGGCTGTGAAGAGTGCTTCCAGTGGCTGTGAAGAGCGCGTCCGTGGCTGTGAAGAGCACGTCCATCCATATATGGGAGCGCGTCCATGGCTGTGAGGGGCGCGTCCAGTGGCTGTGAAGGGCGCATCCAGTGGCTGTGAGGGGCGCGTCCAAAGAGCGCGTCCAGTGGCTGTGAGGGGCGCGTCCATGGCTGTGAAGAGCGCGTCCATCCATATATGGGAGCACATCCGTGGCTGTGAGGGGCGCGTCCAAAGGGCGCGTCCATCTTTAAGAGGCGCGTCCAAAGAGCGCGTCCAAAAGGCGCGTCCATCTAGGAGGCACGTCCAGCACCAGAGGCTCTGGTGCCCGGGTAAGAATATTAGTTGCTAGTAGTGTTGCTGTTGGGGGGGGTCTCAAAAACTCCGGACACTGGGGGGGGTCATTTTTTTGTTATTGTCACTTGCTACTCACTAGTCACTGTCTGCCTACTTGCTAGTAGTAGTAGTCACCAGTTGCTGTTTTTTTTGGCTAGTTGCTAGTAGTCTCACTCTGTAGTTGCTAGTGGTCTCAAGTTGTCTATCTACTTGCTAGTTCCACCTTGGTAGTCGCTTCATAGTTCCTGAGGTTGCCTTCATGCAACTTCCTTATTTGCTAGTTGCATCCATGAAACCTTGTGTGTCAGAGGTTGCATGCATGCAACTTCCTCATTCGGTGGTTGCCTGCATGCAACCTTTTTTTTCCCCTGCTACAAGTCCATCTAGGTTGCATGCATGCAACTTCAGTGATTTCCTGCATCCAACCTTTTTTGTCCCTGCTACAAGTCCATCTAGGTTACATCCTTGTGGACGCCTGCATGCAACCTCTCTGTACTCCACCAAGTCAGCGGTCGCATGCAACCTTGCATGCCTCAGAGGTTGCCTGCAGGCAACTTCCATATATGGGCAGAGGTTGCATGCATGCGACTTCCTTATATGGGCGGTTGCATGCAAAGTCAAGCTTGGTTTCGGAAAGCATATTATTAGGGGGGGGCCTCGCACCCGGGTCACCTCAGGGGGGCTTGTACCCCGGTCACTTTGGGGGGGGCTTGTACTCCGGTCACCTGCCAGGTCACTTACTCCACTCATCTGGGGGGGCCACTCACCTCAACTGTTGGGGGGGGTGTTGCCAAACTCACTTGGAAGGCGTCAGTTTTTCTCCTTGTCACTTTTCTACTTGCTACTTGCTACTTGCTAGTAGTGTTGCTCTCGGGGGGGTCTCAAAACTCTCCACACTGGGGGGGTCTTTTTTTTTTGTCCTCATCACTCACTGCTTGCTGCTTTTGCTACTCACTTGTTGCTAGTCCCTAGTCCTCTTAGCTTATGCTCACTTGCAAGGGGGGGGGTCAGCTTTTTTTTTTGCCTACTTGCTAGTTGCTAGTTGCTAGTGGTCTCAAGTCATCTGTCTACTCCCTAGTTCCAGATTCCTAGTAGTCTCACTCTTCTTGCTACTTGCTACTTGCTAGTCCTCATCATCAGTAGTCACTAGTTGCTAGTTGCTGGTCTAGTGCTAGTCACTCAGTAGTCCCTACTAGTCAGTCCTTGCTAGTCACTAGTCACTTGCACAACTCGTCGACGAACTATGCTGGTCCATCCTACGGTAGTTGCTAGTTGGTAGTCAGTGGTAGTCAGTAGTTGCTACTTGCTACTTGCTAGTCACTACACTACCCTTGCACAACTCCTCGACAAACTGTGCAGCCTTGATGATAGGTGTCCTACTGTGGCTGTGCTGCATGTCTGAAGAGCATGTCCATCCATATATGGGAGTGCATCTGTGGCTGTGAAGAGCGCATCCAGTGGCTGTGAGGGGCACGTCCATCCATATATGGGAGCGCATCCATGGCTGTGAAGAGTGCGTCCATCCATATATGGGAGTGCATCCGTGGCTGTGAGGGGCACATCCAAAGAGCGCATCCGTGGCTGTGAAGAGCGCATCCAAAGAGCGCGTCCAGTGGCTGTGAAGAGTGCGTCCAGTGGCTGTGAGGGGTGTGTCCAAAGAGCGCATCCAGTGGCTGTGAGGGGCGCGTCCATCCATATATGGGAGCGCGTCCGTGGCTGTGAGGGGCGTGTCCAAAAAGGCGCGTCCAAAGAGTGCATCCAGTGGCTGTGAGGGGCGCGTCCAAAAAGGCACGTCCAAAGAGCGCGTCCGTGGCTGTGAAGAGTGCATCCAAAGAGCGCGTCCGTGGCTGTGAGGGGCATGTCCAAAAAGGCGTGTCCATCTTAGAGGCATGTCCAAAGAGCGCGTCCAGTGGCTGTGAGGGGCGCGTCCAAAAGGCGCGTCCGTCTTAGAGGCACATCCAAAGAGCGCGTCCAGTGGCTGTGAGGGGCGCGTCCAAAAAGGCACGTCCGTCTTAGAGGCACATCCAAAGAGCGCGTCCAGTGGCTGTGAGGGGCGCGTCCATCCATATATGGGGAGCACGTCTGTGGCTGTGAGGGGTGCGTCCATATATGGGGGGCGCGTCCAAAAGGCGCGTCCAAAGGGCGCGTCCAAAGGGCGCGTCCATCTAGGAGGCGCGTCCGGCCGCAGGGCCCCTGAACCTAACCGAACTAACTATAACCTAACCTAACCTAACCTAACCTACCTAACCAACCTCTCACTTAACTTAAAAACAACAAAATACTATCTCCATAATAAAAAAAAACATATTACATAAACTACACTACACTACTACTACAAACAACTACCAAAAAACCCTCCTACCTACTACACAAACTACCTACACATACCTACACTACATACACTACCACTCTACTCTCCTAAACTCGCCCTACTACTCCTACTACTACAACTACAAACATATATTCCCTACTACCCCTACTCCTATCCCTACTACCAACTACCATCTACCACTACTCTACTACCAACTACTACCACTACTACCACTATCACCACTATTACTACTACCATATTCCCATCTCCTACTACCAACTACTACCAAAATTCCACTATCACTACCAACTTCCTTACCCTATTCCCAACTACTACCAACTTCCACAACATTCTATTCATTCCCATTCCTACTAAACTACTACAACTATTCCCAACACTACCATATTCCCAACCCCTACTATTACACAAAATCCATCTACCCTACTACCAACTTCTATTCTATTCCCAACACTACTACACTATTCCCAACTACTACCCATTTCAAATCTACCACTTAAACAACTATTCCAACTACCAACACTACTCTCCTCCAAACTACTACTACCACTCTACTTCCTTACCCTACTACTACACTTACTACACTCCTCCCAACTACCACATTACCTACTCCTACTACTACCAACACTATTACTACCCTTACACCTACTACTCTTTTACCAACTACTACTTCCACTGTCCTCCATTACACTCTTACTACCCTCGTCAAAACTACCACATTACCAACTACTCCTACTACTCCTACTACTACCAACACTACCCTCGTCTGACCTCTTACTACCACTACACTTATTACTATTACTACTACTACCGTCTTCCATGCCCACACTCGTACCCACGTCATTTCCGGGGGGGGCCTCGCTCCCGGGTCACCTCGGGGGGGGGGGCTCATACCCCGGTCACTCTGGGGGGGCTTGTACTCCACTCACCTGCAGCGTCACTTACTCTGCTCATCCGGGGGGGTCACTCAGCTCAACTGTTGGGGGAGGGGGGGGGGGGTGTTGCCTCACTCACTTGTGGGGGGTCACTTTTCATCCTTGTCACTTGTCTACTTGCTACATGCTAGTAGTCTTGCTGTTGCCAGGCTCTCAAAACTCTCCACACTGGGGGGGTCTTTTTTTTTTGTCATCATCACTCACTGCTTGCTGCTTTTGCTACTCACTTGTTGCTAGTCCCTAGTCCTCTTAGCTTATCCTCACTTGCAAGGGGGGGTCAGCTTTTTTTTTGCCTAGTTGCTAGTCACTAGTGCTCTCAAGTCCTCTGTCTACTTGCTAGTTCCAGCTTCCTAGTACTCTCACTCTTCTTGCTACTTGCTGGTCTAGTGCTAGTCACTCAGTAGTCAGTCCTGCCTAGTCCCTACTGCTCATCCACTTGCTAGTCACTACTCACTACACTCCCTGCTACAACTCCTTGACCCATCGCACTGGCCTGTCATCAGTCTACTTGCTAGTTGCTAGTCACTCAGTAGTTGCTACTAGTCAGTCCTTGCTAGTCACTAGTCACTTGCACAACTCGTCGACGAACTATGCTGGTCCATCCTACAGTAGTTGCTAGTTGGTAGTCAGTGGTAGTCAGTAGTTGCTACTTGCTACTTGCTACTTGCTAGTCACTACACTACCCTTGCACAACTCGTCGACAAACTGTGCAGCCTCAACCATAGGGGGTGCTACTGTGGCTGTGCTGCACTGCCTTCCATATATGGGAGCACTACTGTGGCTGTGCTGCATGTCCAAAGAGCATGTCCAGTGGCTGTGAAGAGCATGTCTGTGGCTGTGCTGCATGTCCAAAGAGCATGTCCAGTGGCTGTGAAGAGCATGTCTGTGGCTGTGAAGGGCACGCCCGTGGCTGTGAAGGGCGCGTCCATGGCTGTGAAGAGCGTGTCCAGTGGCTGTGAGGGGCGCGTCCATCTATATATGGGAGCGCGTCCGTGGCTGTGAGGGGCGCGTCCATCCATATATGGGAGCATGTCTGTGGCTGTGAGGGGCGTGTCCAAAGAGCGCGTCCGTGGCTGTGAAGAGCGCGTCCAGTGGCTGTGAAGAGCGCGTCCAGTGGCTGTGAGGGGCACATCCAAAGAGCGCGTCCGTGGCTGCGAAGAGCGCGTCCATCCATATATGGGAGCGCATCTGTGGCTGTGAGGGGCACGTCCAAAGGGCGCGTCCATCTTTATGAGGCGCGTCCAAAGAGCGCGTCCAAAAGGCGCGTCCGTCTAGGAGGCGCGTCCGGCACCAGAGGCTCTGGTGCCCGGGTAAGAATATTAGGTAGTCAGTAGTTGCTACTTGCTACTTGCTAGTCACTACACTACCCTTGCACAACTCATCGATGAACTGTGCAGGCTCAATGATAGGGGTCCTACTGTAGCTGTGCTGCATGTCCAAAGAGCATGTCCAGTGGCTGTGAAGAGCGCATCCAGTGGCTGTGAAGGGCGCGTCTGTGGCTGTGAAGAGCATGTCCGTGGCTGTGAAGAGCGTGTCCAGTGGCTATGAAGGGCACATCCGTGGCTGTGAAGAGCACGTCCAGTGGCTATGAAGGGCATGTCTGTGGCTGTGAAGGGCATGTCTGTGGCTGTGAAGAGCGCATCCGTGGCTGTGAAGAGTGCTTCCAGTGGCTGTGAAGAGCGCGTCCGTGGCTGTGAAGAGCACGTCCATCCATATATGGGAGCGCGTCCATGGCTGTGAGGGGCGCGTCCAGTGGCTGTGAAGGGCGCATCCAGTGGCTGTGAGGGGCGCGTCCAAAGAGCGCGTCCAGTGGCTGTGAGGGGCGCGTCCATGGCTGTGAAGAGCGCGTCCATCCATATATGGGAGCACATCCGTGGCTGTGAGGGGCGCGTCCAAAGGGCGCGTCCATCTTTAAGAGGCGCGTCCAAAGAGCGCGTCCAAAAGGCGCGTCCATCTAGGAGGCACGTCCAGCACCAGAGGCTCTGGTGCCCGGGTAAGAATATTAGTTGCTAGTAGTGTTGCTGTTGGGGGGGGTCTCAAAAACTCCGGACACTGGGGGGGGTCATTTTTTTGTTATTGTCACTTGCTACTCACTAGTCACTGTCTGCCTACTTGCTAGTAGTAGTAGTCACCAGTTGCTGTTTTTTTTGGCTAGTTGCTAGTAGTCTCACTCTGTAGTTGCTAGTGGTCTCAAGTTGTCTATCTACTTGCTAGTTCCACCTTGGTAGTCGCTTCATAGTTCCTGAGGTTGCCTTCATGCAACTTCCTTATTTGCTAGTTGCATCCATGAAACCTTGTGTGTCAGAGGTTGCATGCATGCAACTTCCTCATTCGGTGGTTGCCTGCATGCAACCTTTTTTTTCCCCTGCTACAAGTCCATCTAGGTTGCATGCATGCAACTTCAGTGATTTCCTGCATCCAACCTTTTTTGTCCCTGCTACAAGTCCATCTAGGTTACATCCTTGTGGACGCCTGCATGCAACCTCTCTGTACTCCACCAAGTCAGCGGTCGCATGCAACCTTGCATGCCTCAGAGGTTGCCTGCAGGCAACTTCCATATATGGGCAGAGGTTGCATGCATGCGACTTCCTTATATGGGCGGTTGCATGCAAAGTCAAGCTTGGTTTCGGAAAGCATATTATTAGGGGGGGGCCTCGCACCCGGGTCACCTCAGGGGGGCTTGTACCCCGGTCACTTTGGGGGGGGCTTGTACTCCGGTCACCTGCCAGGTCACTTACTCCACTCATCTGGGGGGGCCACTCACCTCAACTGTTGGGGGGGGTGTTGCCAAACTCACTTGGAAGGCGTCAGTTTTTCTCCTTGTCACTTTTCTACTTGCTACTTGCTACTTGCTAGTAGTGTTGCTCTCGGGGGGGTCTCAAAACTCTCCACACTGGGGGGGTCTTTTTTTTTTGTCCTCATCACTCACTGCTTGCTGCTTTTGCTACTCACTTGTTGCTAGTCCCTAGTCCTCTTAGCTTATGCTCACTTGCAAGGGGGGGGGTCAGCTTTTTTTTTTGCCTACTTGCTAGTTGCTAGTTGCTAGTGGTCTCAAGTCATCTGTCTACTCCCTAGTTCCAGATTCCTAGTAGTCTCACTCTTCTTGCTACTTGCTACTTGCTAGTCCTCATCATCAGTAGTCACTAGTTGCTAGTTGCTGGTCTAGTGCTAGTCACTCAGTAGTCCCTACTAGTCAGTCCTTGCTAGTCACTAGTCACTTGCACAACTCGTCGACGAACTATGCTGGTCCATCCTACGGTAGTTGCTAGTTGGTAGTCAGTGGTAGTCAGTAGTTGCTACTTGCTACTTGCTAGTCACTACACTACCCTTGCACAACTCCTCGACAAACTGTGCAGCCTTGATGATAGGTGTCCTACTGTGGCTGTGCTGCATGTCTGAAGAGCATGTCCATCCATATATGGGAGTGCATCTGTGGCTGTGAAGAGCGCATCCAGTGGCTGTGAGGGGCACGTCCATCCATATATGGGAGCGCATCCATGGCTGTGAAGAGTGCGTCCATCCATATATGGGAGTGCATCCGTGGCTGTGAGGGGCACATCCAAAGAGCGCATCCGTGGCTGTGAAGAGCGCATCCAAAGAGCGCGTCCAGTGGCTGTGAAGAGTGCGTCCAGTGGCTGTGAGGGGTGTGTCCAAAGAGCGCATCCAGTGGCTGTGAGGGGCGCGTCCATCCATATATGGGAGCGCGTCCGTGGCTGTGAGGGGCGTGTCCAAAAAGGCGCGTCCAAAGAGTGCATCCAGTGGCTGTGAGGGGCGCGTCCAAAAAGGCACGTCCAAAGAGCGCGTCCGTGGCTGTGAAGAGTGCATCCAAAGAGCGCGTCCGTGGCTGTGAGGGGCATGTCCAAAAAGGCGTGTCCATCTTAGAGGCATGTCCAAAGAGCGCGTCCAGTGGCTGTGAGGGGCGCGTCCAAAAGGCGCGTCCGTCTTAGAGGCACATCCAAAGAGCGCGTCCAGTGGCTGTGAGGGGCGCGTCCAAAAAGGCACGTCCGTCTTAGAGGCACATCCAAAGAGCGCGTCCAGTGGCTGTGAGGGGCGCGTCCATCCATATATGGGGAGCACGTCTGTGGCTGTGAGGGGTGCGTCCATATATGGGGGGCGCGTCCAAAAGGCGCGTCCAAAGGGCGCGTCCAAAGGGCGCGTCCATCTAGGAGGCGCGTCCGGCCGCAGGGCCCCTGCGGCCCGGGTAAGAATATTAGGGTCACCTCGGGGGGGGGGGCTCATACCCCGGTCACTCTGGGGGGGCTTGTACTCCACTCACCTGCAGCGTCACTTACTCTGCTCATCCGGGGGGGTCACTCAGCTCAACTGTTGGGGGAGGGGGGGGGGGGTGTTGCCTCACTCACTTGTGGGGGGTCACTTTTCATCCTTGTCACTTGTCTACTTGCTACATGCTAGTAGTCTTGCTGTTGCCAGGCTCTCAAAACTCTCCACACTGGGGGGGTCTTTTTTTTTTGTCATCATCACTCACTGCTTGCTGCTTTTGCTACTCACTTGTTGCTAGTCCCTAGTCCTCTTAGCTTATCCTCACTTGCAAGGGGGGGTCAGCTTTTTTTTTGCCTAGTTGCTAGTCACTAGTGCTCTCAAGTCCTCTGTCTACTTGCTAGTTCCAGCTTCCTAGTACTCTCACTCTTCTTGCTACTTGCTGGTCTAGTGCTAGTCACTCAGTAGTCAGTCCTGCCTAGTCCCTACTGCTCATCCACTTGCTAGTCACTACTCACTACACTCCCTGCTACAACTCCTTGACCCATCGCACTGGCCTGTCATCAGTCTACTTGCTAGTTGCTAGTCACTCAGTAGTTGCTACTAGTCAGTCCTTGCTAGTCACTAGTCACTTGCACAACTCGTCGACGAACTATGCTGGTCCATCCTACAGTAGTTGCTAGTTGGTAGTCAGTGGTAGTCAGTAGTTGCTACTTGCTACTTGCTACTTGCTAGTCACTACACTACCCTTGCACAACTCGTCGACAAACTGTGCAGCCTCAACCATAGGGGGTGCTACTGTGGCTGTGCTGCACTGCCTTCCATATATGGGAGCACTACTGTGGCTGTGCTGCATGTCCAAAGAGCATGTCCAGTGGCTGTGAAGAGCATGTCTGTGGCTGTGCTGCATGTCCAAAGAGCATGTCCAGTGGCTGTGAAGAGCATGTCTGTGGCTGTGAAGGGCACGCCCGTGGCTGTGAAGGGCGCGTCCATGGCTGTGAAGAGCGTGTCCAGTGGCTGTGAGGGGCGCGTCCATCTATATATGGGAGCGCGTCCGTGGCTGTGAGGGGCGCGTCCATCCATATATGGGAGCATGTCTGTGGCTGTGAGGGGCGTGTCCAAAGAGCGCGTCCGTGGCTGTGAAGAGCGCGTCCAGTGGCTGTGAAGAGCGCGTCCAGTGGCTGTGAGGGGCACATCCAAAGAGCGCGTCCGTGGCTGCGAAGAGCGCGTCCATCCATATATGGGAGCGCATCTGTGGCTGTGAGGGGCACGTCCAAAGGGCGCGTCCATCTTTATGAGGCGCGTCCAAAGAGCGCGTCCAAAAGGCGCGTCCGTCTAGGAGGCGCGTCCGGCACCAGAGGCTCTGGTGCCCGGGTAAGAATATTAGGCTGCTAGTCCCGTTAGTTATGCATACCTGCCTGATGTCATGTATGGGCCGGCACATGAATTGCGCTGTATTATCTTCATATCATGGCCATGGCCATCAATAAGCATTGCACTGCTACCTGATACCTGGGGCGTTCCCGTCCATGAATGGTGTTGTATTAACCTCATATCTTGTGCAGGCCCGTCCATGGGTTGCACGATATTACATTCATACTGCGGCCGGGCCCGTCCATGGGTTATGGCTTCCTACCACATGCCTTGGACGGCCCATGCATGAGTTGCGCGGTATTACCCTCTTATCATGGACGGGCCCATCCATGGGTTGTGCACTCCTACTCAAACCCTTGGAAGGGCCCATGCATGAGTTGCACGATATTACATTCATACCATGGCTGGCCCGTCCATGGGCTGTATGCTCCTACCTGATACCTTGGACGGGCCCGAGTATGAGTTGCATGGTATTACCCTCTTATCATGGATGGGCCCGTCCGTGGGTTGTGCACTCCTACCCAAACCCTTGGACAGGCCTGTGCATGAGTTGCGCGATATTACATTCATACCACGGCCGGGCCAGTCCATGGGTTGCACACTCCTACCTGATACCTTGGATGGGCCCATACATTTGCGATGGTATTTCCTTGGCTGTTTCACACAGGTGGGCCGGTCCACATGTTGTACATAATCACTCTATCCCTTACTGTCAGGCCCGTCCATATGTTGCATTATCCAAACTTTTGCGGGCCTGTTCATGTGTGGTTGCATTCCTCTGTCACCCATATGACAGGCCTGCTCATTTGTTATTGTCACTCAGGGCACTCAGGCCCGCCTATTTGTCATGTATTAATTAATTTGATGGGCCTGCCACAGGCTCTCCATAAGTGTTGGCAGTGTGGCATGCAGGCTACTCATATGTTGTGACTAACTGTGACTACTATATGTGCCAGGGGGGTGTATAATGCCCAGACCTCTACCCCCCATGGAAAATTATTCCAACTGCCGTTTTCTTTAAAAATTGAGGTGGGGCCTCCCAATGGGTCTATCTAACTACTCCCACCATTATTTTCTCCAGAAAATGGTTTGTACTTTGTAATTATAATTACCCAGGGGGGTGTATAATCGTGGGAAATGCACAGATCAGTGTGTCCTGAGTAAAAAGGCTACTCTTACCATGCCTAACCTTAAGGGGGTTTATGTTTTGTCCTTAGAATTGGTAAATATCACGACACAACTGCCAACATTTACCCAAATGGCTGTAAGTAATTAGTGAAGTTCCTGATGACTGGGGGGACTCATAGCAGTAGGTCAGAGCCCTGAAGTGCCTCACACCCCATAATTGGGTTTAGAACATCACATAGAATGCTCTACAGTTGCATATCCAACATCTACATATGCTCGCATTTGGTTTCCATATCGTATCGTCAACCAAAAGAAGCTATGACCCGTGTCAGAAATGCGTAGCAAGGAGGCTCAAGCAAGGTTGTGCCTACGAGTATCCAATTAATGCCAGAAGGGCAGCAAGGACATTAGTTGCCACAATCCCAAGCAATTCAATAGATGGTACAATCAAAGCAGAAAGTGGAGCAAGGAGAAGAGATCTCAAGGCCCTATCAGATAGTGTCCGATGTTACCAGCATGAGGTATCTGCAAGGAGATCACTTACGTGAGTGCTGCCATTGCCTCTGCACTCTGCAGACCCATCAGATCGACAATATACGAACCGTTCGGTGTGAGCACCATATCGACCTGCAATGTCAGGTATGAACTTCTGTTTTCCCTACAACTAGAGGTGGAAAGTCACGCACGCCCACGCCATTCGTAAATAGACATATTAGGGTAATGATAAGCCCTGACGTTCCACCGACATATGCCATGGCGAGACCCGCAAGGCTCACGGATAGTGGTATGAGATATGAAGCACCAATATACACGCCTCGTAGCCGGTCTTCAGGACACCAAACCCCATTTCGTTTCGCTCTCCATGTTTTGACCAAGATATCGGACAGGCGCCCAGATATGTACGCGCCAACTGGAATAGGTTCAGCGGAGTAGAAGGCGAGTGAGACTAAAAGAAAAGTCTTACAGATGTTTCCCAATCCGTTGGGAAGAAAACATGCCCCAATTAACGTTTCGCTTTTGATGTTGTATTGAGTGCCCTGAGCACATATAGACGAGTTATAAATCCAGAAAGAGTACCACGTACCACTGTATAGGCTATCGGAACCAGCAACACTAAGAAGAGGCCAAGAATCGGTTAGAGGATTTCCTCAACACGCAAAATAACGAACCGTAATCTGTGCTGAGAGCAAACGTGTTTGCCACCGTCTGGTCCATACCTGGTCAATGAAGTCCAAAGTTTGGTATGAAAAGGCTTACAACCAAAATTAGAATAGGACTCCTAAGCATGCCAAGACTCCGGAATGGGTTTACCAATACCAGCCTCTTTCTCGACCCTTCATCCTTTAGTCGATCGATGCCTCGCGTGCCCGGGTGCGCAGTTTCAGGTAGGAACCAGTACATAAGTCCCATCTGGATCAGACCCCATACTCCCAGAGCAACCTGGAATCCACGCCACGACCAGTACTCTGCGGCAGTACCTGTATGAGTACTCACATTAGATGAGGGATAATACCCTGAGACCAGTGAGGTGGGACTCACCACCGGCTAAAGGAGCGGCAGCGAGTCCAAATAAACTAGCCTGGAGAGAGGAAGTGCAGCAGATGCTGGTTATAATCTGACCTACACTTACGCCAAAAAAGCTTCCCATAGCAGATCCTCTTTCTTCAAGGCGATATATATCACCGATGACAGCCGCCCCAATAGACATGCCTCCAGAACATCCAAATGCTTGGATGAACCGCCAAAACAAAAGGGCTATAACATTAGCTGAATAGGCGGAACCGAAGCTCCCAAGAACCATCAAGGGCATTCCCCAAAGACACACTGGTCGTCGTCCATCTGGTGGAGGGAAAGTGTCATATCGGTTATTGAACGATGGAAGTAGGGTCACATACAAACGGACGCGTAGCCCGACCAAACGAGACCTCCGGATGCATTCGCAAACACAGCCAAGCTGACTGCTAAGCTGTGTGTGGAGGGGAGGGAGAGGTCGGCGATAGTTGAGTTTGAATGACAATAGGTTGAGGAAGAATTACCTTACTACTGCTCCAGAGGCCTGCAGATCTTTGGCGATTTGAGGTATGGATGGGACGAACGAGCCACCTACGAAGACTACCGCCACGGCATGTCATGAATACAGCTACGAATCGCAAGTGCGAGTCACGGGTGACATTACGCACGGGGAACAAGACCAGCCAATGACACCAATGTCACGATGATCCGTTTCTCCGACCTGCTGAAGTGGGCGTATACGTCCCTCTCGCCGCCATCACCACTGTAACCGTTACCATTGATGAGCTGTTGGTCGTCAGCCCGTAAAGGTGTTTCTTCAGTAGCCATATGTTTTTGAGAAGACATGGGTGAGGCAGTTTCCGCGTCTGTATCCGCTACACTATAAGCACCAAACTTTCCACCCCCATCATGCTGTGCCATTTTATATATATGTAAACAATGATATCGTATGGTATGTAATTATCTATCTGTTACAAAAAGTACTTCGAGAGCGAAACGAATGCGGAGTTGAGAACAACATGGAACATTAGCCTAAGGGTAAATGGCCGTTTTTCAGGGGAGTCAGAGAAAGTAGCCAGTATTCGATCGATGCACAGAATGTCGAACAAGCACACGCCCTCGTTATCACCGCGGTCGAGCACCACTGCCCACCACTTTCGCTGCTTCAGACACATTCTCTAGTTGGGCGTTCCTTTTCTGAGCCAATTCGTTCTGGCGCTCAAGACTCCTGTATAGCAACATCACCCCTGTCAGCTTCCCCGCTATCCCGGGCAGAAAAGAAAAGAAAAAAACGACGAACTTTATCTGGTTCTCGAGATCCATCATCCTTTCCTTATTGCCCTGCCGCTCACGTTTATATTTCTCCTCTGCAGCTTTCAAACGAGCCTCGTACTCCTTGACGCGAGCTTCCCATTTCGCATCGGTCGTGGACGTCTTCTGATTCATCGCAACAATTTTTTCTTCGGTCTGCAACAACTGGTTCTGAACCACATTGAGTCGTTTCTCTGCGTTGACCGCGCGCGAGAGTAGCGTCCGCGTTTCTTGGGAATCACTCTGAGCAGGTCGTCGTGACGTCGCGAGTTGCTGCACCAGCTCGCTATTGGTGACCTACATAAGCGTGACCGTATGCATCTATCATAACAACCAACATGGAGCTCCATGCAATGATTCAACTCACCTTCAACGCTTCAAGTTCACCTTCCTTGGTCATATACTTACGCCGCCATGTAGCTTTCGCCTCAGCATACGCCTTGACGCTCGACTCAAACTTGTCGATCTGCTTCCACCGCATATCCAGCTGTTTTCGCATCTCATTCAACCTCTCTGTGAACCGGGCTTCCGCTCCTTTGACGTGCTTGTCAAAGTCGAGCTGGATTTGGGATAGGGCTTTAAGGCGCGTAATGAGGTTATCGTGGAACACGCTGAAATTCGTGAACGGTTTCGCCTCGGTTTGGTTGCCTTTCTTCTAGAACAAGTCAGTGCGGGTGTGTAAGAACCGTCATGGAAGACCGCACCGGTGTTCTGTCCACTCCGAGTATCTTATCCATATATTGGTAAATCGTCAGTAAGAGGGTGTTCCTCTCCGTCAGCTGATCCCGATATTGAGCTTCCGCGTTCAAAAGCTGCTTCTGATCTTTGGACAATCTAGCCTCAAGATCGATTGCGCGTGCTCTGTACGTAACAAGCTCTGACTCGGTCGTCTTGAGACTCGCCTGCAAGCTGTCTAGCTTCTCGGACAGGTGCAATCGCGCTTGTGTCTGGTTGCCCAGCCGCGTCGTCAGATCGCGTATCTCGTTGTACAGTTTATCAATCGTCGCGTCGCGCTCGCGCGTGGTGCCCTCTCGCTCTGCGATGTCCTGCCGTGCGCGTGTCAGAGCATCCTCCAGCGTTTGGACGTCCCGCCTCAGTCTGTCGACTTCGAGCTGAAGAGAAAACTTTGCTGTCGTGTGGGACTCTCCTAGTCGCTTGGATGCTTCCTCATTCACTGTAAGGGCGTCCTGAACAGCCTTGAGGTCCTGTCCCCGCTGCTCGAGCATTGTCTTCGTCTTGGCGAGCTCATCCAACGCATCGCGCAATGCGGCCTCTTTACTCTCGAGGGTCCGCCGCTCGCGACGGAGTTCTGAGTCTAAGTCTTTCTCAGCCTTGAGAAGCGCCTGTTCGATGCGTTCGCGTTCGGTACGTTCAGAGTTGAGTTCGGTAACGAGATCCTCAACGTGTTGCGCGAGTTCTTCTTGGCGAGATCTGTGTGCATGGATATCTGTGCAGGTCTGCTCGTACAGGTCTTGGAGGTCTTGTAGCTGCGTCTTGAAAGTATTGACTTTCTGGAATGGTGGGTATAGGTATGGGGTATATCCGGGAGCTGGTCTAGAATCCAGATTCTCACCTCTTTCAGAGCGGCAGCGAGTGCCTCTAGTCGTTCCCGCTCGATTGCTTCGTCTTCCAGCTGACGGTCGTGCTCCTCCTTTAAGCGATCGTTCTCAACTTCGAGAAGGTATACCTGTTCGCCCAGTTTCTCGATTTCACGGTTGGCAGCTTCGAGTTCAGCATCTTTCTCCTCTGCTTCTTTCTCAAGATGTTGGAGTGTAGCCTCAAATTTGGCGTGTAAGTCGTTGGTGTTAGCTTCCAGTTCCGAGATGTTGAGACGGAGCTCCTTGGACTCTGTCTCTCGCTCCGCAAGAGCCTGGAGTCATATGCGATCAAGACAGTGTGAATCAAAGGAATATGTTATACGCACGTCACGCAGTTCTTCCACTTGTGCCTTTGCCTCCTCAACCTCACCTCTCCATTCATCCTCGACGACGCCAACGATGCGTTCGTGGTCGGAAACCAGTTCCTCTATTTCCTTGTTCTTCATTTCCAGCTCGTCCTCCTTCTGTTGAAGTTCGATCATCGTTGCTGCTAATCTGTCACGGATGGCATTGAGATCTTCTTCGACGGCTTCTCTTTCTTCCCTCTCCTCTAGCATTTGCGCACGGGACGAGGATCGCTCGAGGGACTCAGCCTCGCACCTTCGTTGGAGTTCCTGCAGCTCGAGATGAAGTTTCTCGACCTCAACAACGAGTTCAGATACTTCATCTTCTTTCTGCGCTAATAGATCGTTTCGCTCCTCGATCTTCACGTGCAACTGTTCATTCTCCGTTTCCAAGTACGATACCTTGTGTGACCAGGTGTCATTTTGGCCCCCACCACGATCCTCTACCAATTCTCTCAACCGCTCGAGTTCTTCCATGTTCTCCTCCAACAGTGCCCGGACGTTTTCCAGCTCCTCTTCCAGTTCCTCGTTGCGCGCCTCAGCCTGACGAAGTGCATCTGCGTCTGCGGTACTCAGTCTTCCCTTCCTCAACTCTCGCAAATCTCTTTCCCGTTCTGCCAGCCTAGCCTCCAACTCCTTTTCCCTCTCAGTCCCTCGAGAGTTGGACGAGGTGACCCGCTCGCGCTCTCGTTGCGTACGCTCGAGTTCGCGTTCAAGCTCGAGGACAAGCCTTTTGAGTTTCTTGAGTTCAAGACCGCGTTGCTGGACCTCGACTTTGAGAGAGACGTTCTGTTTAAGTGCAGCGTCGACTTGATCGGGGGCGAGTTGAGCGAGTCGTTCTTCGAGAAAGTGGACTCTCAGCTTGATGTTGAAATTTTCCTTTTTGAGGGCGTCGATGTGCTTTATACGTTGAAAAAAAGGACGTCATGGATGCAGCAGTCGGATCGTCATCATGAATATCAGAGCATTGGGAACTAGGATGAACCACATGCCAAGTCGTACCTTTTCTTGATCGCGCAAGGTAAGCGTGACGCCTTTGCCCGGTGCGTTTCCCCGTGTTCTCCGCCTTGCAGCAGGTGTTTCGGGTCCATCCATTTTCGTGGCGGGAGTATCCAAAATCCCACCACCAGCCTCCGCCTCCCCGTCGCCGTCGTCTATACGATCGTCTTCGTCGCGACCTGACAAGGCAAACGCCTCGAGTCGTTTACTCAGCCCTGAAGTGCCATGACTCGCGACCGGTGGCGAAGGTGTAGAAACAGGTGCAGATGAGGGTGCGGTGGTGCGCGAAGCTGATGACGGTGCACGCAAACCTCGACCTGGTGTAGACAAACCAGAGGCAAGCGACCCGAGAGAAATGTCGGGGAGGGTGGCACCAGAGTGGTTGGAGGGGTCTCCGACACGCAAGTTGAGTGCAGTTGACATCGGGATGGGCGGCGTAACCTGGGCGTCGAGCATGGAGGTGTCCTTGGTGAGCGACGACCCCCCCCTGTAGGTATATAAGGAAGGTTACATAATCATCGAAGTCAAAGTGGAGGTACAATGTGTGAACAACACCGCCGTACCTAGGCTACTATGAAGACGCCCAAAGGAAGTCTGTCTAGTAACCACGAAGAACGTAGGTCGAACGGGGCAAAATTTTGTCCTCTTAGAAATGTAAATGCTGTCTGCCTAAATCCGAGGATATTGACCTCCGGGATGGAAAGATTGCGTAGCAGTCATCGAAGGCGTCATCGATACTCATCTGATAGGCATCCTCTGATTGAAACCAGACCACGTTGACTAAAAACGTGGTATGGCCGTCACACAGCAAAAAATTGAAACCTAACCTTGTAAGAACACGAGGCAAACGAAGGACTTGAGAGCCTGAACACCGTGAACGCCTCACTGTACTAGAACACGTCACGAAGGCAGTGCTGCAACCTTTCGTAATTGCAGGAAATGTGGTTTGCTAGGTTGTGAGTGGTGACACTGATCCAACACCACGTTGAAATCGATTACCGTCGCCTAACGGTAGCAGACGGAATCTAGTCGTCTGCACCTCGTGTGGACCAGGCCCACTTGCATGTGCCATGCACCGCCTTCAACACTAACCCAGTTCTTGGGTTTCGTCGAGGTTGTTCTTGCCCAGTGTAAAGATTATGTGAGATAAACCGTTTTGCGCCTCTTCCAACGTTGTCGCAGGGCTCAGCTCTGGACCTAAAAAATGCTACTCAAGGTATGGCGAACATCGTCGAATGTACACGCCCCGCCGCAAATCACCTCGGGATCTGTACGAAATACCTTGACAATGTTATCCGGGTAAGCGGTTTGATGGCTGCATGATTGGTTGAAATGGATATGACTATGGCCACAGTCGTGCCTTTATAGCTCGGTGCTTCAGGAATCCCAAGGATGGAAGTGGTGGACCGGCGGATCCATATTTTGTAGCAAGGTTGCACTTTCATACCTACAAGTGCTCTGGGGTGCGTATGGCACACACTATACCCACTGGATTGAAGCTGCCCCATCAAACCCGGTACGCAATCACCAGTTCGGGACGAGATATGGAGGGTGAGAACTGTCCCCGCGTCTGCCACGTTATCCATCGTCGCGCACGACAAAGACCTCGGGGCCACTGTCGACGACTATATCAGCAAATGCGTCGCCGGGACCAAAAGAGGTGGATGTGCAGGTTCCGATGAACGTGCAAAAATGTCGGTTGATAATCAATGATCGCAATATCGGACAGACCAAGTCCTCACGTCTAGCGAGGGCCCAAAATTTTTTTCTCTTGCTTGTTGGGCAGGCTGGTACGCTATTCTAGCGATACCTCGCTCACCGTGGAAGCTTTATATCAAGGATGGTTCCAACATAATTGACGATCAGGTGCAACCTTTTGGATTCGCGGATACAACTGTGCAATCCATCTTCCTGGGACTCACCTGGGTTGCAGTGTGTTCAGGCATGTGAGTAGGATATCGCATGCTGTACGCGCGGACGATTATGAATTGGGACGATGTCTTGAGCTTGATGTGCGGTGGTGTGCGTTCTGCTTCGGACGGATCGGAGTCATATGCGCAGCGTGTCAAGCCTGCAGTTTATACGTACGTTATTTTTGCGTCCGAACACGCACGCATGCACAGCAACTGTGCCGAGGGCGTGTGGTATAGTGGAGAATTGCACCCATGACCTGCACCAGAGTGGTGGGAACATCTATCTCATAATAACTCGGGGACGTCTGACGCGGCTTGCTGCCGATGAAGGAGAAGGAGATATCGATGGAGTTTAACTTTCCACGGCTCAACGTGGTGGTACATAGCCACGACGAAGCGGCGCTGAAGGAGAGCGTGGAAGCGTGTACATTACGCCCCGTCGAAAAGAAGGGTGACAGCACACGAGCTCTAGCCTGATGCTGTTGAAGGTAAAGAAACGTTGTCTGCATCAGGTTTCGGGGAATAAGACTATCACGGCTGTCCGAATGAGAACGTACCCGCAGATTTTTAGTTGCTATCAGATCATCTCCACGATCAGTGTAAACTAGATAAAAAGAAGGATTTTCTGGCATGAGACTGACGTGCACATCAAAGGCAATCCCCGACTGGCACGTTGCTCAGCCACATTTTCTCCAACACGAGGCTCAAAGCGGCCTCTCGGACAAGGCTTGGTCCACTTTGGAGTTGCTCTGCTCGCCTGTTCTTCTTCTTGCTTTTGAGGCGATGTACTGATTATCACCCTTGCTTTTGATGCGTAGGTCTTTTTAATGCTTGGATCTCCCTCTTTTCATTGTTTTCGGTCTCAAGTCAATCATTGCAGTGGCTGACCCCGTTTTCCATTCGTTTTCCTAGGGTTTGACAACCAGGCGGAACAACGGATACCATGGCTACTTCACCTTCGGATCCCCTGTTATATCTCGACAAATTGCCAGGTCTGCGCGAGTCTACCTCGTTGGCTTCCTTGCCGGCTCTCGTTCTTGCGCCACACTGCTCCCATTCCTGGGGTGATGGTGATATAGACGAATACCCTTTCATCGCGTTGTACTCCGACTCAGATTGTTCTCGTAGCGGTCTCGCCCGTAACCACGCGGTGCGAGGCGGCACCACCAGGTTCTTCGTCACTGATCCAACCCAAGTATATCCGTCCCCACCACCTTCAAAAGCTACCGCCTCATCACCAGAAGGAATCGGCGAGTCTTTATCCTGTTATCCTGCCCAGCTACCCTGCATCTTGGACTCTCCCGTTGTCATGCGTCGGGAGGACCTCGCGTGTCATGGGCCGCTCACGCCACCTCCGACGTTGCCTCATTCCACCCTCGATCTCCCCGATTCGGATGGTGATGCAGACATGCGTTTCGCAAAGGAAGATACTCAAGACTCGGACCCCGACGTCGATGCCGATGAGCTCTTTGGTAGCCCCTCTGGATCGTCGCAGTCCACAGTTGACACAGACTTACCTCTCTCACCCATCTCTCCGATGTGGGAATCGCAGGGTCCTTCGGGCCAGCATACTCAGCTTAGTTTCATGTCAGATTCACCTCCTGATTCTGGTCATATCCGGTCGTTTTGGTTCGGAGAGAAAGGGTTCTCCCCTGCTGACGCAAACTTTGGTCCAGTCAATTTGCACCCTTCGTTCATTCCTGACGGTCCGTCTTCGTTGCTAGAATTTGAAAGTTCCAATCCCGTCGACGTGGTCTCGGGCTTGCCTTCCGTGTCTGATGATGGGCCGTCCTCGCTCCTCGAGATTGAAGAGCTCCGTCCTGTCCAAATACACTGGTCGCCATACGATATTCATCATATGCCTGCACAGAGTCCCACGCCATATAGGTCATCCCCGCTACTGTATGCTGGTGATCTGGAGACTCCATCCTCTCCACTTCCTCGTCACACCTCCCTCCCTGAGGATGATGACATGAAGGATGTTCAGATGAGTGACTCGTCGGAAGACTTATCGTTCTCCCCTAGTCACCCTCTACTCGGTCTCCCCGGGGCTAACACTGACGACAGCCTCCTCCCGATCGCCTTCGACCCTCGCCATGCCCCTACCGACTCAGAACCTCTTTTACTCATTGACGACCCTCAAGACATACCGGCGGTCCGTTCACCATCGCCAGATGATCTCAAATTGCTCTCAGACTTACCACCTGAAGGGTCGCAACTCTTCGACATGCGGAGAAGGTACATGGCTGGTGAGAAGATCTTCCCTGATGCAAGTCGCGCAAGTACACGCGCGGAGACTAAGAGAGGAAGGAAACGGGATGCTGAGCGGAGTAAAGAAATCGGGGCACTCCTCTGTCTCAAATTCCCCGACAAGGTGGTAAAACTTCGGAAGGAGAAGAGCTCGGAGAGCGGTCGTAGCGTCGACGGCGTCGGTATCAGCGGTGATGGTAGCAGTAGCAATGGCGACTACCAACCGAATGGTGACCCACAACAATCGTCACCCTACTCATGCCGCCCCCAGCGGATCGCCGGCATGGCACAACTCGTTGCTCAGATGGTGCTTCGCAGGAACGAGACTTCGAGGCCGCTTCCTTGGAGGAAAGCCGTAACGCGCTACTATGTCAAGTCTCCTCTTTCCCACGCCATCGCGGATGATGCAGGTTCACGATCCATGTAGACGACGGCGTGGTTCTCACACATAACTCTCAGGTATGTTCTTTGTGTCTGTTCCGTAAGATTGATCAGGCTGAGTTGAACACTCGTGTGATCACGGTGATCCTGCTGTTTTTTTAGACACCGGAGCTATACGCTGACTATTCTTTCCGTTATTGATGATGAGTGATGGTGTTGAACTCCTCTCATGCTTTCCCCCTTTTCCTTGTATGTTTGTAGCGTTTAGTGTTTTGGCAACAGCCATTTTCCCTCGCCATTCATCTGTCCGTACTCTCTCGAGTCCATCTAGCCGTCAATTTCCCGTTCGGCTTCCGTCCGCGGGCTCTTTTCTGCTTTCAAGCTTTGTCTTGCCATAGTCCTCGCTTTGCACGATTCGGACGTTTCACTAGCAGCTTTGTGGCAGTCACTGAATAGTTCGTGGATCACGTTGGCGTCTATGGTAAAAAGTATGTGGGAGAGTGGGGAAGGAATTTGCAGATAATTAGTGCCCATGTAGTATATGTGTAGTAACCACGTGCATGAATTCTTTGTTCGTCTGCCTAACTTACCAGTCCACACCAGTCCCTGTGTAGTTCGAAGGTCGCTTTATCAATTTGCCAACTCCTGGGATTCCCCCTAGCGTCACAACCCTGGAGATGAATTTCTTCAGCAATGAACCCACTGGGTCTCCACTTCTGAACTCCTTATGCCAGACTTTGACCATACTATCTCCGGAAGGTACCTTCCTTGCTGATTGTCAGGTCCCCTTCAACGGTGCCCACTTCCCAGCGTTTTGAAATGTTGGCGTGTAACATCGCTCACGCGAAGGTATTCAGACACGCTATCGTGGCTCCAAAACTTAAGTATTTCGAATATAATTCTCCCTGCCGAGACAGCTTACCTTCGACGACTTCCAATTCAAGTTTAGCAGTGTCGAGCATCTTATTTTCTTAGCAATATTTTGAACTGCAACCGAGGTTCTTTGTTTGGTATTTCCGGGTATGAAAGAGGGTTTAATGTCACCCGTGAGGGAGAGCTCGACCGTCATTCACTGGCGAAAACTCGAGCGTTCGACCATCCATAAACTGACCAAGGAAACTACTGGCTTACGGGATAAGTTGATCATCCGGATCAGGCGGCGACTCAATGCTGGGCTGCCTGAATTACAGATCAGGTTTGATATCGTCGAGCACACAAAACTAGACCTGACCGTGATTTCGGGGCGGTGTGAATGCCTCTGACAAAACATTGCATACTGGAGTGGTCAAATGCTTGCTATGATACCGTGTTTGTGTTATGTGGAACGACAGGTCGTTCGGCATTTCTGGTGCATACCTAATACTCTGTTTGGCCTACGTAGAGTTGACAGCATCATGCAACACATTAGAGCATGTTAGAAAGGATCCGCGTAAGTTTGATACCGACAGAGAGTCAGGGATTCGATTCATATCCGCAACTTGTCAGGGCTCCTTGAGGACATATTACACATGCGATTACTTTGCTTGCAAGGTTTCTCCAACCCCAATATTTTTGGGAACGAAGTATCGGGTGACTGTTGTAAATAGGGGTCAATCGTATCGTATTCCACCGGCGGCATTTTCCGAGTTCTCTTGTGACCTTGATCATGTAATACCGCACGTGTTCAGAACTTTGTCCCTCCCAGCAAGCGCCAAGTTGGATGTCGCACTCAACGATGTCGATGTCGGTGTCGAGCGATGGCGATGCTCTACTTGCCCTAAGGCAGGTCGTCAAATCCAAGTCACCCATAACATTCCTTAGCAATAACGGACCTACTTCAACGCTGCTTAACGCGACTCACCTCTCCCTTGGTTCAGTGTCGCTCCCAAAGTCCACCCCAACACGTTATTCGAAACCAGGCGTGCCCAATGCAGCATCCCCCAGCGACTTTTACACATTAGAAGCCATTTACTTGGCATGGGTCCTCCGCGATGCTCCAGGTGCGGAGTACATGAAGCAGGCCAGGGAAAGCGGGTTGACAGTCGGATTTGTGAGCGTGACCGAGAGAAAGAACGTAGTGGATTGGTTGGAAGGGAAAGTGGCAGATTCGGATCGAATAAAGCCACTCGACGCAGGTATTCATATAATTCACTATATCGACACGCACACGCCGCATCTAAATTTGTGTGCTGCTCGCAGATTCTACGACCCCGCCGGGAACACCGTCTCGTCCAAGTCCTTCAGCGCTAGCATCATTGTCGACACCCAAACGAGCTGCCCGTCCCCATACTACAGACTTAGAATCGCCCTCGAAACGGCGCTACGTCTCTGATTCTCATGATCTTGAGGTAGTGAAGCGGATCCGAGTCAATGAGGTCGAGCTTCGGGACAGGAATACGGTACTAAGGGGTGTAAAACCCAACGTACGTCAATTGCTCTTTTGTTAGCCGCGTTGCATGATGGGTAACCTGATCTCTAAGAACTTTTCCGCGCTACTTTCAAGTTATAGCGAGAAATTGAAAAAGTCAAGAGAAATAAAACCGGGGGCCGCGTCGGTTTCCACCCCTTCTACTGGTCCACCCATGCAGGCCCGCAAAGCCAGTAGGTGTTGATGTTTTTACACTGAGCTCCACGAGCAGAACTTCATTTTTTTCCCCGTTCTTGCAGGGAATATGTTCCCCATCATCATGATATCCTCCTCTCCCACAGCCCTGATAACAATGTATAACGTGAAACGTTTCTTACAAGAATCCGTGTGGGTCCTTTGCTTTGCACCTGCTCAGTCCATAAACTTAATATGTGACCAGTTTTGAAGCGTCTACATCCGCGCGTGAACGTGCCGCATCAGCAGGGAACCCCCGTGCGGAAGATGTTGTCCACATTGATCGCCGGCGAACACCTCCTACCGTATCCGGGACAACATCTGCGCCACCCTCAAGCGGAGCCATTCAACGGTACTTCGTCGTCGATAGTACCGATGCCTTGCAAAAATTCGGAGCTGATGCCTGGGAACGTGTCGTGTGTGTGATGACAACAGGTCAGGTGTGGCAATTCCGACCGTACAAGTGGAGCGATCCGCGGACGTTGTTCCATCATGGTATGTACTTTTGTTAGTTTCTCATTTCCGTCTCATTTCTCGCCGTGCACGTCTTCTTTATACTGACAGCTAACAGTCAAAGGGATATATGTTACATGGTCTAACGACCCCCCCAATCCAAAGATCAAGGACTGGAATGTGACCGAACTTAAGGTTCTTCCAACATGTATCTCCCGGAGTTATTGAGACTTTCTGATTCCGATGTCTTTATTGTCAGATCGACCCGCACCGGAGACACATCGACAAATCAGTCGTTGCACACTTTTGGAAAATCATAGACGACTGGACGAGCGCAAACAAACCGTGGTTATTGAAATCGTGATACGTCTGTTCGCTGGTATCAAGTGTTCGTGTGTCTTTACTGTGGCAATGCGTGGTAGCTATACTAGTACGCCCTGCTTTGAACGCAGGCAACTGTACGGGTTTACTGCGACACGGGCTACGCTGCGGATCCTGCAACTGATACTTGGTGTACCCGCTATGCATATCATGCCTAAAGTATCTTCTACAAGGACATCTAATATTATCATCATCCGATGTCTTTGGAAGTATGTCCTGGCTTCGATTTTGATAACAACTTTGTGAGGACACGTATTTGAATTAGAGACAATTGCATGCATATTGAATGTCTGGCATCCAACATGCAAAGGCATTTCCAATGATTCCAGTTCAGATCCCACAAATTGTGGAGACACACCTATCCTTCAGGGATCTCTGAAGACACCTCTTGGTGTATGAACTCATGATAGGCATTTCTGCAGAAACTGATGTGCTTCATGGTTGGTGGCACAGGCGTTGAATTTGCAGGAATTCGTCAAGCGGTTCTCTGCCTATCTGACGAAGGTGGATATGCCCGCCATTGCCCGAAGTCATCATGCCTACTCCACCCAAGAGAATCATTCACAATACTCCTCGAGGAAGTCCATTAAATGTAACAATACTGAGAGGTGACGCGTCCAGGGTTGCTCAAAGAGCCGGTGTATGTCCTGTGAACTGCTAGCGATAATTTGAGGGCCACGTGCAAACATCGCATTAACAGTGTGGCATCATTCGTTACAAATTTATCTGATATCCGCGTTTCCAGAGCCAGACAGTTGTGGGGATCATCCCAATGTAGATCAACTTTGATTAACATGTTGTGTGAACCATAATGCTACCCTATTCGGAGTCCTCAAAAGTACTGATCCTTGGATTGCTAAGCTGCGGAAGTCTGGCGAGCAGGCCTAGCAGTGATCGTCCATGCTCTGAACCAGCTGAATATTTAGGTTGTGGTGTTGAGGGACGATGGAATTCCGTTGGAACCCAGATGGGTCTCTGAGAACCAAGTCAGTTGGGTAATCACTAATACAGTGATCAATTGTCAGTGCCAAGTAGATTGCTTACCCAGTGGCATGGGGATCAGTTACCGACATTGTCAAGTATCTAAATCCACGAGGGCCTCCGGTTACGACAACCACGTACACATTCTACTTGAGTAGACCTCATGGACATGACATTCCTTGGGTGACATGTAAAGCTGGGGAAGGGGTCTGACACCTCTAACAGTTCCTGTGTCGACGAACAGTGAGCTTTGACTTGCAAATGCGGTGAAAAATGCACACCAGCCATGGCTCGTTGCCGACGGTCCCGCAAATTACAACTTCGGGATGGTATACGACACCCGACCACTCCAAAGTGCAAACTTTATGTAGCGCTCCATATATTGACGAAATCGTACGTCCTTTCATCGGGCCGTCGAATTTGACCTTCATCACTGGCTGGCTCAAGTGGTGTCGTCGCTCCAGCCACCGAAGAAGACGATCGAGAAGACCTGATGTATCCTTGGTGTCGCTATAGATATGGATCGTTAAGCTCTCGAGGTGTTGCCAGTGGGTAGCAGCATCAGGATGGAGTATCAACTCTGCACCCCCAATGCCAAGAATTAAATGATGGATATTGGGGAATGCCAAACAAATAGCCTCCGTTTCCACGCTATCCCAATCATGAAGCATGGGGTACGATTCAGAAAGGGTAAGGCGATGGACCTCAGTAAATTTGGATTCTAGCCCGGTAAATATTTTTTTTTGGGGTGATTCACCCCAGCTGCCTGGATGACGACATTCCATATGAGAAAGACTTGGGGTGACGACGGCCCGGACCAATGCCTTCGGGTGACTGAGGTTACATACAAACTTTTCGAGCAGTGGCAGTTGAATGCTATTCGGAGGAAGGTGATAGTTACTGGTGTCGATGTAGCCCGCAAGTGTCAGGGATGTTAGTTGCAAGCATGAGAGAGATGTGAAAAGGGCTGGAATCCAATGTTGCTCTTCTTCGAGTAGGTCAAAACCAAAATCCAGGGATACTGTTGTGACGCTGAGAGGTATCTGGAGATCTGCTGCGTCCGTGAAGGCTCCAACGAGGTTTAAATACTTGAGGCGACGGCAAGTTTCTTGACGAAGGAATACGGGCTTTGGTGCCAGTTCTTCGGGCGGTGAAATGGGGACATTGGACAGGGAGACCCGTGTGAGTGAAGGGAATGACAACTGCTGTAGTTCATCGAGGATGGCATATATGTATGTCTCTCTGACGATGTCCCGGATGGCGAAACTACGCCAGCGATGAGCATGCGGAATGAGAATGGCGAACAGATCCTTGAGGGCGTCCACACGACCGGGATGGTCCCAAGAACAAACCTCAATGTCGAGAGCGAATTGTGAGCTCCGCTGCAGGTGCACCTTCATCGATGCGGTCCTGCAGACGGGCGTTACCATAATCGTAGTCCAGAGGCACGGAGAGTTTAATATCACATCTCTCCAATGACACGACACGCCCGCCAAACCTTGCTTCCGGGAGAGTTGCAGGTCGGACGACCGTACACCATCTTCCAGAGTGGCTGCACCGAGTAAAAGCTTGAAGATCCGTAGGAGTAATTCATTAGGAAGGCGACTGATCGGCGGCTCGGGAAATTGTCTAACAAGTTCCTCGACTTTGGCTCTCTGCGCTTGCCTGGCAAGGTGGACTCGGCGAAGCTGGTCAAGGAGCTCTTGTTCTTGTCGCTCCAGCGCAGCCAGCACCGCCCGTGCTTCATTGAGTTCGTCCGTGATGCTGCCAAATTCCCGTTGTAAGGGTCGTAATAGCGTCATGCGTGACATCGACAGTGCTCACATTGCGTGGACGGACGCAGAGGACATTTGACGAATCGAAGTGTACACGATAAGTATCGTAACGAAGTACACGCAGACACAACCTCGGAACAGTCCACTATATAGCGCCCGCCGGACCTAACACAGCAACGCACGCCGTACTGTGCAGGTTCTGGGCAAATGCTCCTGTCGACTGCCGGTTCACCCTCGCCTTTCGAACCACCAGAATACATGACACCAAAACTCTCTTCCTCATATCATCTGCTTTGGGTGCTAGTGCTAGGTATGATGGAATCCGGACTGGTCTATCTGATGCATCTAGGGGACCCGACCTTGACATTCTGAACCACGCAATTTCTGCGCCAGTAGATTGATCATGCAGCTACGTACGAGATACAGTGAGAAAGGGAGATCGAAGGGAGCCACTGGGCCGACTAGCATGCTTACTATTAGGTGCGTGGGTCCACCCACCCGCCACTCGAACTGCTGGCCGGACTCCTCGAAGATCACAGGACTGACGCAGTTTCAAATCGGGTGCCACCACCACCACCATCGTCACACTCACAATGTTGACCCCTTCGACCACTTCAGCCACTTGTTGATATTGATAGATGGTGACCCTTCCTCTGCGAACGTGATTTGGTCAGGAAATACAGCAACATCCCTGTGCCGGACGGTCACAATCGTTTGGTCGTTTTCGCTGATAACAAGCTTGACGCCAAGACCCGAGAAAGCGGTGGTCTTCGTCTCGACTTTGTACCTGGTGTTTGAACTACCACGTACAGTGATCAGTGTGGACGTGATCACATCGCGTTGAAAATCCAAGACCGTGCGCGCACTTTGCGGGATGCTACTGTCAACGGGGGAGTTGGGGGCAACAAGGGTGACCTGTGAATCCATTTCCAACTGATTGGTCCAGAGTTGGTTCATTTGACGGCCTCTATAGGCATGCACAGGTTTCTGTTTCCGCAGCAATGTCCCAAATGTGACGCTTCGATCATTCTTCACATTCCCGTCAGCTTTTCTGTCATCCTTTGTCGCAGGTCTGGTAGGGTTTGCATATATATTGTACCGAATACGCCAACTCCAGAAATACATTCAAGGAAGTTCGACAACCCAACAGCTTGGTTGCTCCGTGAAACCTACACTTTCTTTCCTATAACGCAGCTTCAACCCAACTACGGAGTCAGTGAGCACACTACAAGGGTCGCGTCCACGAAACATAACATTGTGAAACATGAGCGTCATGATATCTCGTTACCCAAGGCGGTGCGTGCGTACGGTGAGACGAGGGTGGCCTAGACGTCTGATAAGAATCCCTGATAGATTGACAGTGCCCGAGTGTTTCAGCTGCATGTACATCTAAATGAGAACGGTACAAAACTGCCCGGAGACTGAATGCCCACTTGGCAACGACGTTTACCAGGAATTTCAGGATATAGAAGACAAGCAGTGATAAGGCATTGCACCATGAGAGTGCCCAAGCAGACTGTACGCAGCTCTGCACGGTTGATTCCCTGGTTTTGACAACTCATACAAGTTAGATCTCCTTTACAGGCCCTCAGGGCTCAGAGCCTATAGCAACCGGAAAGGTGCTTGTGCATGTACACCGGCACTGAGGCTGGGCACCCCCGCAGCACAGTGTCCAGCGTCTGTTAACTTCTGGCCTATGTGACGATCTGATTCGGATTAGTCAACTCTGTCTCCGCTACCTCCAACAGAGCTACACTGTTGCACTTCGGTCAAAATGATATGACTAATTACTATCATCTCCGTTATGTCGTTCTCCCGGAAAGACAACAATCATCAGTCGGTGCAATGGCGTAGCGAGCATGGAGACGTTGGCCATCATCGAACTCGCGCCGCTAATCTGAATGTCCGGCTCAAATCACCCTTATTCGCTGTGCTGTGTGAGTGTGTCGTTACGAACTGGCGAGGGCTAAACACATGGAATTTGAAACTTGATGTTGTTGCATGGCAATGTCTCGTTCCAGGACAGCGGGAAACAACTCGAATGGGCGGAGAGCTTAGCTGGCCAATTGTTCGTGAGTTCTTGTCTCCACTCACCTTTCCCTTTATCATGATCTCTGCAACTGTGCTTCGGCTCCCCAAAGTCACCTCACAAGGTGCAGTCACCGCCGGGTGGGTCGCAAGGGCCTCAGAGCAGATATAGAACAGGAGGTAGGTCATATGCAAGTCGTATCTTGCACTCAAATCCGGCGTCTTGGACATGATGGATACGATTTTGGTGCCGTGTGTATTGACAGAACAGAGACTGCGGATGACGGCGAGGAAGAACATGGGTATGGCAGGTGTGAAGGCTCCAGGGGGACGGACCGCTTTGCTTGGAATTGGTCTCTCTGAAAATACGGGTGCTTACCAGAGTCGACGACAATCCGCAGGTCTGTAGTGCTGTGCCGGATGGCCGCCCCCCGGATTGCGGGATGTACTCCCAGTATAGAGGCAGCTGTGGCATAGACTTCTGCGTGTCAGGCTCGTGCAGATGTTGGTCTTGCAAACGCCACGTGCGTATATGCACTTTCTTCTTACATGTCTACAGTCAACCTATCAGAAAATCTTGCCACAGGAATGAGAACCTGACACAACCACACTTAGGACATACATGGATGGATGGCTGCCACGGATGTACATACCCTGTTGACTGCACTAGTAAACCACGATTGGACATAGCTCGACGTGTAATGGTGTGACGGGTCTTTCGCAGTCATCTTTCCTAAGTGTCTACGGTTCCAGATGGTCAGCATTCCACTGGAACTTTTCAATGAGGCTAAGAAAAATTGTATCGCAAAACGGACACAGAGCAAAGTTAGTCGGAATTAGAGGTAAGTTAACCTACCCTGTCCCTTCTTGGAGCATCATCTCCGTTCGTATTTCCAGCTTGAGTTGTCGCACAGTCCGAGTCCTGATATTACATGGGGCCTCGTACGAGTACCTGGCTCATCACAATCGGTTTACGAAACTCCCTGCGAATCAGATCTGGCAGATAACCCAAGGCAGTGGGCGAATCATCCACTGCGAGTGACGAAAAAAACGCGTTTCTCCATCCCTGGGAAAGATATCGACGAAGGTTACCTCACAGGACACAAGCCACTTCCAGAAGGATTGCACACGCCGAGTGATAAACATGGAATATCTCATGGGTATTATGGGGTGTTTGTGGGAGTATGTCCATCAGCTTGGAGGAACTCGAGGTAATAACACCCCACTTGTCCTTGCCACCGGAGCGGGGATGCTGTGATATAAGCACTCTGCTTGTTTGGTTTCAGTTTGAACGGATATATGAACTACGAGTAGGTTATTCGCACGTAAAACAACGATTATGTAGGACGACGCACCTCAGGAAAAGGAGGTCTATCCGGGAGACATCATACTGGGTGTTGCAGGATGGTCATGCAGGAGTTATCAGCAACGCCCATGAGATATATAATATCCGACTGTTTCTTCAGATGATTTTTTTACAGCTGTGGGCTGGTGGCTTGGATACGCGTACGGTTCATGTATTCCGTTGTATCCACTATGAAACCAAAAGTGAGTCCACTGGTGGAATTTCAAGGTAGAAAAGCTAACCGAAATCGATCACGTCATGATCAATACCCACATGGTCCAAACAAGCTACTGTTGACTCCGTTGCAAATGTTGAGGATTCAGAATGACCGGCACCACCGCTTCTGCAAGGATGGTGGTGAACCTGTTCGGTTTTGTCTCGGAAGAAGCATCAGAGAGGGTACCAACAGGATCATCGAGGATGTCATGGCAAGTGTCATTGCAAGGACTCAACTATTCACTCTCATACGGTGTTATTGTGACTCCCTAGACCAATGGCGGCGTGGCCGCCGAAGATGATCAGGATGCGGCATTGTTTTGGTGGATGAAGAGGTTAATATTAATATTATCCGACGCAAGTCCTATTCAAGCGAAGAGCCTCACCGACACCTGATGTTTGTCGAGAGTCGCGGGATTGTGAGCCGTTGCTTGCGTAGTGGAGTTTACGAGCATCATAACCTTAGCCACAGACAGGGAATGCCTGGTCCCTGGCCTTTAAAGAACAGCGGACGAGCGTAGGTATTCACCTTTACCAAGACATTGATGATGGACTGTATGACTCCAACGATGCAGAAACTCATTGCGTCCTCCAACGATCATCTCACTCATCTCATCTCTTAGAGGAGAATGATGATGATGATGCTAACCTCTTGCAGCCCTCTGATGGTTCTGTGCTGCAATTGGAGGAAGATGACGTTGAGGTTGAGGAGGAACTGGAAAGAATGAGGCATGCTCGGCTGACTCGATCTGTACAGGACAGAGTCCCCCTCAGTGTCGGATAGCTTACCACATCTATCATACCGAGGCAAGGTGGACATCCTCAGGAAATGAGTTTCCCGATTTCTGTGTCGAAAGCTAGGGAGATCGTGGATTGGATGAACCTGGACAACAAGAAGAAGCAATATGCACCACCAGTTAGGGGGTCCCAAGTTAGGGATCAGGATTAGAGATAGGGTTAAGGTTAAAGCACGGACCCGAAATCCTCGGTCACGTGAGATGTCCCTTCTTGAAGCTGGGGTCCAGTCATTCAAGGTCAGCCCTCACCACAGCGACCGACATACGTCAAACCCATCATACTCACACTTTTAACAGTACTGGTATCCATCCTCTCTTCATCGTGCGACCGTAAACCCAAGTTTTGTAGCTGAAGAAGATGACTAATGTATCCGCAGGGTCTAAGCGGTCGTGGGAGGGACGTCTTCACGGACCTGAGTCGCCTTCTTCGTACAAGCGGCACCGAGGAAGGGATGAAGGTCGTAGCTGGCGGGACGTGCACCTTCCGGTGTCGAGGGACAAGCGAGGGAAGGACGGTGAGGGTAGATGGGACCATAGGTCTAAGGAGCGGGATTGGGCGCGCGAACGTGATACGAGAAGCGTCAGCGATCATGCTAGGGAGAGGGACCGACGAGATGGTCGCGACCGTGACCGTGAACAAGAACGTGAACAACATAGAGTGAAGGACTATAGACGCGGGGAAGATGATCGGAGGGATAATCGTCGTCGACGCACTCCAGCCCCCCACGACAAACCGTCCCCCGCCTTGTCGAATGGCCAGACCACTAACCCTCAGGTTCGACCAGATTCTGATAAGGAAGAGGGCGAGTAAGTATTCTTTTTTCCTCGTGTGTCGTGTCGCTCCGTTGATACAGTGATGCATTGCAGAATTACTCCCCGTCCGTCTCCTCGCTTGCGATCTGTCACTCCTTCAGTACATCCAAGCTTCAGTCACTCATCATCTGCATCGCCCCCGCCTCAACGGCTCGAACAACCCAGGCCACCGCAACCAGCACCAGAGATGGACCTTGAACTGAACTCGCCTGACAAGGAAGAGGCTCTGCGCAAAGAACGTAGAGCCCGACGTCAGGCCATCTTGGCCAAGTATGCTGGTGTTGTCAGCGTGAGCACTCAGGGTGTCAGCCCCAGACCAGGGCCAAGCAGTGCGGTCCAGCCGCCTCCATTTATTTTACCCGTTTCTGATCTTCAGTCTAAACCCCACAGTTCTCCACATACTCCTGGGGATTCAGGAGGTATTATAGCTAATTCCACGATTGAGAATAAGGCCTCTGGTAAGTGTTACATTTTTCTGGTGAAGTTGCGTCAGTAACTTGAGCATATAGAAAAACGGGACTCAGCGTCGCCGGAACCAGAACCAGATACGTTCGAGTTGGCAAAGGACGAGGAAGATGCTCATACCAAAGCAGCGGGTCCAGATGAGACAGGCCTTCAGATCTCTGCTGCTGATTATGATCCTAATTTGGATCGCCGTGAGGACGAACAAAAGCTAGTATTCAAGGATGGCCCTATAGAGACCTTGGAAGAAGCAGAGGAGGAAGATTTTGATGACATGTTTGCCATAGGGACGACGGATGGGAAGGAAAGGAACACGAAGAAAGTGGTGGTACGTTGAGAGTTATTGACTGTCCTGCATCACTAACTGGTTGCATAGAAACCCATTGTTGCACCAGCATTAATCACCACGACTCTGGACTATGCGTCAGACGCAGAGGGTTATTACCAAATTATTCTCGGTGAACAACTAGACGGTGGTCGCTATCAAGTTTTCTCTTCGCTCGGAAAGGGAATGTTTGCCAATGTAGTCCGCGCCCGCGTCCTTCAGGACTCTGGAGAGGGTGGGAGAGAAGTAGCTATCAAGATTATAAGAAGTCAGGAGTCAATGTCCGTAACATCTCTTCGTTTCTAGGTATCCCAGCTAATACCTTCTTCTGCAGGTACCGTGCCGGACTCAAAGAAGTACAGATTCTGAATAAGCTGAAACAGGCTGATCCGGATGACAAGAAGCACATTGTACGTTTGGAGAGGACGTTCGAGCACCGTGGTCATCTGTGTCTCGTTTTCGAGCCGATGAGGTGAACCGACTTGAGGTGATATTTTTCTGCACAGGCTCACATTTGAATAGCATGAACCTTCGGGACGTTGTCAAGAAATTTGGCAAGGATGTTGGCCTAAATATCAGGGCCGTTAGAGCTTATGCGCACCAGCTCTTTCTCGCGCTCAGTTTACTCAAGAAGACAAATGTTATGCATGCAGACATCAAACCTGACAATATTTTGGTGGGTAGTTGTTGACCTTACCCTCGCCGTCACCTCAATGACGTTCCTAGGTGAACGAGCAAAAGACCGTTTTGAAATTATGCGACTTGGGTTCGGCGTCCGACGCGTCGGAGAATGAGATCACGCCATATTTAGTGAGCCGCTTCTATCGCGCTCCAGAAATCAGTGAGCTATCGCGGATTGCCGTGCTTCGTCTGTTGCTCACGTATTTGACAGTCCTTGGCGTCCCTTACGATACGGCTCTCGATGTGTGGTCTGTTGGGTGCACACTTTATGAACTATACACCGGCAAGATTCTTTTCCCAGGTCGTTCCAATAACCAAATGCTTCTGCTCATGATGGAACTCAAGGGGAGGTTCAATTCCAAAATGATTAAGAAAGCTAAATTTGGTGAACTTTATTTTGATGAGATGGGTGGGTTTGAGAGTATCGAGACCGATCGCGTTACTGGGGCTGTAAGTTTTATATCTTATCGTCTACTCAAATATGTGAAAATGCTGACGAATCTCTAGAATGTCACACGCAAGGTCCATATCCAAGGAGCCATGAGAGACTTGCGTGCACGGCTCATGCCACCTGCGTCTGTCAAGTTGAAGGACGACGAGACGAAACTGTTGGCATCATTCATCGATCTGCTGGAAAAGTGCTTGACATTGGATCCCACGCGACGGGCTACACCGAAGGAAGCACTAGTCCACCCATTCATAAGAGGCTAGGATGGTGGGGCTGCATCTCCGTTTTAGGCCTTCTCTGTAGTGTTCATCCGTATATCTTTATGCATCCTTTCACCCATTGATGAATCCATCTCAGCTAAGTGCGAATGCAAAAGTGACGCAAGGCATGTGGTATTAGCCCTCATCAAGGTATGTGACTTGCATATACAGACCTGTGAATGCATGAAGCAGTTGTGGGGATTTCTCCCAGTCATAACGTAGTTCCTACGACTACGGCAGAAGAGGGGCCAGAACAGACTCGGTATTGAATGAAGCCAAGTGCTGACACCGTTAGTTTTCTATGTAATCTGAGTCTCGAAAGCCTCGCATAGAATTTAGTCCATGAGACTCAGAGTGAGCGAGCGGAGGATGGCGCGTCTCTTGCTTCTGCATCTTTGCTACCGTTCGAGTCTGTTCCGCCTGACCTCGAGCAACACTCATTTCTCCTTTTTGCACCCACCCTCCACTCCCTCTCTCAGGTCAAGTTTGCCTGCAGGTCACCGTCACCTTACAGCTCACTCTTCACCCTAGGTACAGCGCCTCCTCCAGGCCGGGAAACCCTCCGGGTTTTCACCCATACCTCATTCACTCATCTTATAGAAATCGCAGCGTACTTCGTGTAAATTACACTTCAGATCTTCATACGACACTAACACGTTCCAGCTAACCATAAACACGGAGCGTTTGATATGCACGGACAATATATGTCGGATAAGTCAGCTAAGTCACTTCACACCGCGAAATTTGCAGGCGGGATTTGCAAATTTTCCCAGGCAGAAGCTCGGCTAAGCGCAAAAATTTGCTGCCGCGCGCCGACCCCGTTGCCTGCTTTCCACAAGTACGCGCGTGGGAAAGGATGTCATCATGGGTAGTGCAAAAGATAAAATACGGTATGTGTTAAGAAATCGGGTTGGTCAAATGCATTATGACCGACTGCCTCGTCTTGGCGCATCATGGGAAGGACAGTGCCCTTCAATTGGCATGTGATCACGCACGGTTCAATCCGGCCGGGAGCTAACCGGGACTATGGCCTGAAGGCCAATCCACTTTCTATCCAGGTAGATATTTCGAGCTAACCTATTCCGTTGTAATATGACCTATGAGCGCAAGGCACCGTTGATTATCCGGACTCCAATTGGCGGTAAGATCGGTCAGACGACATAATCCATTCGTGAGAGGGCCTCACCCTTCTCAGAGGTTTTTTTTCTGAGTGTAGCTGTCGGTCTCTGAACCGGGCAGCTAAGACTTTGCAGAACGCGCAGTCCACCTCATCAGAGGTGTAATAATCCACGAGATGATCGAGAAGTACAGCACGACCGCGGTGCTGCACTTTGCATAGTCTGGGGGAAAGATGCACCGATGAAATTTTAGCATCTGACGGGGAAGGCTTACCCAGCTTGACGCGTACGGGATCGATATCGTTCCGCTCGTGAATGCCAGCTTTCCATTGGAGAGATCCGCTCGGGTACCTCAAGGCTACTGTGAGCACTGAGCTGCAGCGGCTTCTCAAAAGGACCCATCTAATGCACCACTTCTGCGGAATTTTCCCGTCTCTAGACCCGGCATCTCGTGGCTTCACGGAGTTGGCGCTTGTCGCTTTTCTGGCTTACTATTCACCATGGTGCCTGTGGGGAATATCCCATAGGTATGGCTTCAGGTTAGTGATGAATCCACCTTGCGATCTTTGCAATAGATTACTTTCAATTTGGAATAATTCTTGTCAGTTTGTAAAGAACTAACTCGATAGTGGTACGTTCCGCGCCCCTCAATCCATCCCTTCACTTCTGATACGCCGCTCTCAGAACCGGAGGTACCGCCAGCCCCTTAAGTGCTACTGTAAGTCCTGCGACAATTAGATGTGTAGTTTGACTGTATCAATGCTGGGCGTACAATATACAAGAGTTACTATGTTTTGTATAAGGACACTTCCGTCAACTATCAATTCTATCAGGGTCCCTCAACAAGGAGGGGACGTTGATCACTGGCTGCTTTGTAGAGTGAGAGGGAAATGTATGATTACAACGAAGGTATGTGATGATATGTACTCGTAGTATATGAACGGCATGTTGTTGTATCCATAACCTTGCTACTCCGTCAATAGTATAAAATAATCCTAGGAAAGAATACCACCATAAGGCCATTGAGGGTCATAAAAATCGTCATACAGCAACGCTGTGTCGTCGTACATCGTTAACTTCAGGTGTCGCGTGGAGGTTGCTACCGCTCTGAGCACTGCGTCGCCGGCTGTCAACGTTTACCCAGTGAACCAAACTATAACCGTATTCGGCGTCTGCTTGAGCGCCGTCACTTTCATCGTCATCATCGTCGAGTGGTACAAAGGGCCGCGACTTTTTGCGCTTTACACATGACGAGGTTGACGAAGAGCTCGATGAAGGTGGTGGCTTAGGGGCGAGTGTCTTGGATTGGGAAGAGCCATCTAGCCCTGCTTCATCACCTCGTAGGCTCGGGGACATTCGCTTTTTTGGAACTGAAGTGACCGCAAGGGGTGCTACAGGATCGGGTTTCCGCATCTTGCTGGATGTAAGAGTTCGTTAGTGATGACAGCATGCTGTTAAGTTGCTTGGACTCTCACGTGTTAAGTTTCGGTTCGGCGTAGTTGACGCTCTTGCGCATCCTTCTCTCGCGACCGTTTGCGAGAAGTTCAGGCTCCAAGGTCGTTGCCGTCTCTCGCGAAATTGGACTGGAACTGCGGGGAGAAGGTAGCTGAGATATTTGCGGGCTGGTTGCAGGAGCGGTACAAGAAGACAGGAAGGTCCTTGGAGCGGCCGCTGAAGTTGTCGCAGACGTCGGCGTAGCACCCTCATTGTCTGCTGCACGTTGTCGGTCGCGATCTGTGGGAGTGAGCAGTGATAACGCCAGCGAACTACGCACAAGATGACATACGTACCAGATGTATTGACGTCTAATGAGGGTAACATGTCACGACTCCTAGGCGAGTTCGTGACATCCTTGAGCCCTGATAATCCATCCTCGCGACGCCTTTTCCTCTCCTTTGTCCTTGACGAGGAGCCACCATCCGTGTCATCTGGAGTAAGCTCCCTCTCTGCTTGCCTCGACTTCTTTTCTCTCCTCTCTTTCTTTGGTTTTGATACCGAGTCATTATCGTCCACGAGGATCGATCCCTGATCCAACATACTCTCGGCCTGTCTCTCCTCGTCATCTTCGGCTAGTCCGGCTTGCCTACGTATAGGAGATCCGAATGCAGGACTGGCAGCTCGTGGGGGTATCAAACCTTCGGATCGTTCCGATTGCACGGATGTTCTAACGTTGGTGTTGACGGATAACAAGCCACTCTGTCTTCTACCTTTGGGTCTGAAAGAGGCTTGTTTTTGCATGAAGTCGACATGAAGAGGAGATGGCAGTGGTGGCGGAGAGTCGCGATGAGCATCTAAGGATAAACCAGACACTGTCTCCCTGTCTCGCGCGGACCGATAAGATTTGAAGGGAACAGTAACAGGATTTTTATTCATTTCTTCATCGTCCTCTGATACTACTTCGTCGTCCTCAGTGATTCTGGGAATGTTGGGAGCGCGGGAGAGTCGTGGCATTACGGGAGAGGCATGCGGGTCGATGACGGGACGACGAGCCTTGGGGACAGGCTTAGATACAAGATTTGGTGAAGGATCAGAAGTCGTTGCAAACGACTGCCTCAGTAATCCGAGATGTTTAGAGAGATTGGATGTCTTAAGAGGTAAGCGGATGTCAGGACTAGCACAGCACTACGATAGATGAAGATTACCGCAGCCTCTGCATCCGCAAGGATCTTCTGGGACTTTTCCTGCTCCTTCTTCAACTGCGCAGCGAGCGCAATTTCGGAAGCTCTAAGTCTGAGATTCTCCACATAGAGGGTTGATATTTGCGCTTGAAGTTCTTCTACCCGTACACTGAGAGTAGAATTAAGTCTACCGATAGGTCCCCAGCGTCAGACCTTGAATGATCGAAGAGACGTAGGCGCGGACTCACTTGGTGATGTGCTTGTTTGCGAGCAGGAATTTCTTCTTGACTGCCACCGAAATTTCGTCACCCAAGCCGCATCCATAGGGATCACTTACAATTCTCGAACTCGGTCAGGGTATCGTTGTGTTTGTTATTCAGCGAGACTTTTGAGTCTCGCCTGCTCATCGTGAGCAGCGTCGTCGAGGGTGCAGCCGTGTATAACGGTGGCTGTTCACAGCGTAAAGTAATGGGTCACTCCAACCACGCGCTGATATCGAACGGAGGTCACGTGGCCAAGAACACGTCCCCATATGGCAGGGTTTACTTGACACACGTATCGCCCCGTGTTCTTTGAGCTTCCCTTGTACGGCCAAAGGCTCCATTCATCCGTGGGTAAAAGTAAAGATATTCATAAATAAAAAATGAGGTATACAGGGGCCCGTGAAGCAAGTCATGTCAAGCTTTCCGTTCCTCATGTGCATCACCGACCGCATTTGCGTCCTTTAACCAGCTGTCAAAGTCGACATCCTTCTCCAATAGTTCACTGACGCGATCGACATGCTTCTCTACGTCGAACTGAGAACTGTATCCCATCCCCAAGAGGTCGCTGCCCGCAGGACCAAGTGCCTTTGGTCCGTTTTGAGTAGAGGTGTAGGGAGGCCGAAAGGCGCCAGGTTGATCTGCAATGCAAAATACGGGGCTTTGTGGAGAACGTAGAAGTAAGTTCCGGTTTGATATGGGGGAGGCGGAGGGGGACGAAGCATGGGAGGAAAAATATGATTTTGTCGGTGATGAGATCTTTTGAGAAGTAAATCCTGCCCCAACTCTGTGCGTGGTAGGAGCTTGCGCGGGCACCGTAAACGCCTCAGGATCCGCGGACCGTCGTGTATCGCCTGGCGGTACCTTCCAACCATCTACCTCATGGACAGGGAATCGGGCGACAATTTCATCCTCAAAACCAGCCGGGGGTGTCACCCCGAACGAAGCTGTCCGCTCCTTAGTCTGTTTGATGAGGGAGTCAATCGGGGCGTCTGATGGAAATGGTCGAAGAGGATGCAGTAATTGCGGAGTGCCAATTTGTGGCGGACAGGATGACACGTTGACTGCACGAGGTTCTTGCCCGATGTGATCTTGCACGGAAGGAGTCGACGGAGACGGCGTTGACGATGATGGAGGAAGGGGCAATATCGGTGGTGGTTTCGTTCGTGCAGGAGCCCCCGGCACTCTTTGGGGAGGAGTCGAAGTACTCAACTGTGATGGAAAGGACGGCGGAAGGTACGACTGAGAGCAGATAGAAAGTTAGGAACGACAAAAAGCATAACCAAGAATACCGAACCGTTTCGGGATAGTCGTTAATCTTTGGTTTGGCACTAGTTTTACGGGTGCCGTTGGAGTCAACACCCACAGTTTTACCGCGATGTGCTGCCACAATATCAACGGCAGACCCTCGGTCAGTAAACTTCACCGTCGAGTTGCCAAGACCTTTGGGATGTGCGGAAACAGGATGCACGAGAGGGGGGTCCCTTCCCCCCTTCCCATCTAGAGCGCCGGCGGCTCGTTTCACAACGGGAAAGTTAAGTGAAGAGCTAGTCTTCTCTTTAACTATAGCTTTCCCCTTTAAGAGTGAGCTTTCGACGTTCGTCCTCACGGTCGTCGGCGGCTGTCCGAAGTCCGGTACAGAGCCTGGAACAATTGTCGCCTGCCACTTCCTGACCTTCTCCTCCGCCTTCCGGATTGTCTCTCGAGACACGGTGGATATGCCCTGTTCGAACACTTCACCTTGACCCGGAATAGGCGAATCCGCACGGGCGAGGTTGCTCGCCGCAGGTTGACAGAAAGACGGGGTACGGCCTTGATGCGAGGCCGCCAACTTCTTCAACCTTCTGGCTTCCTCCCTGTTATTCTCCAATGCAAACCACTCCCCCTCCGTTTCTGGCAGGATCCATTCCATGTTTTCTCCGGGGACCTCCGGGACCTGCTCGGAAAGGGAGTGGTAACGTCCTCTCACGCACCCCATCTTCAATTGCTCACTTAGATTCGTCCACATACCATTAGATGGTTCACCCTTTGCATCATAGAAGGCTTCTCTTACCCTCTCCCTCAAATGGGAGACCTTTTCTTCGAAATTTGGAGAGCTAGGTCGTGAAGGAGGTGATAACTCCTCGCCTTGAGTGGAGAGAAACAGATGGGTATCGCGCAAGGCGTCTGCGTATCTTTGAGCGTTCTGTGCGGATGTGTGTGAATTCCTTCGTGCACGATTGCCCGGTCCACGGAGAGAGGGAAACACGGGGGTGTATAACGACATTCCGAGTTGCAGGCCTTAAGGTGACTAAAGATAACAATAATCAATCGGCGATGGCAAGTCACAAGGACCTGGCTAAACGGGAAACCGATCATCAACGCACGAACGGGTCAGGAGTCAGGACGTCTGCCAACCCACCGAAATACCCTGCATGTAGTGGTCAGGTTGCAATCCAGCGATTACGAACTTGCCACTGCAGTACTGTCCCAAGATGGTTTGTGATTACATAACACAATATTAACCTCGAATCCAATCACACCGACGATTATCTGCAAATACGTTGGACCGCTTTCTACTCGTAACTTCTGCTTATATGGAGCTGGACAGTCAAAAGGATTTCCAAATCTCCTTAGGCACGGCTAGCATTTCCCAACCTTGTCGTGTGGTAATCGTCGGCGTATTCCCAACGCTGCGAAGGATCAAATCGTGGCACACCTCAGCTCACGTATCTTCCGAGTCACTGGAGCCAGAGCAACAACTATCAGACTAACGGTGGATTACGATAACCATTTCCGGAGTGATGCGGTGTCAGATCTTCAGAGCTGACGCGACCGCACGAGCACTGCGTTTCCAGGGAAAAGGTGAGGTTATACACTCACCTTAGCACGGGTACTTGGTGTAAGTCCCACTCGATCAGCATGCTGATGGGGAGTGGGGGTGACAAAGAACCTGCCCACTAACCTGCACGAGGTGGCACTCTTCTCCCGGAGAAAGCTCGTTAAAAGTAGTCATGGTTTCCCAGAATAGATTCAACGATCAGTCCCCGCCTCTTGTCTGCATCGAATGCCTAGTCTGGGCTGCTCGTACCAAGTCGATGAATGGATGGGGCACATGCAAGCTTAAATGAACCCTTTCCAACAACGACACAGAAATGTAATAATTACAGTCCACATAATACATTTAGACTTTATCTTGTGTAGTCCTGCGAGTCACATGCGTATGTCATCCAAAGAATAGAAACGAAGTATAACCTGGGTAGTATCGCTCTCTGAGTACTAGTGCCGATTCACCTACGCAGAATACACGGGCCGGTCAACCCAAGCATGGCAGTGAGGGACGCCATATCAGTCACCAGACTTTCCATTGGTGTTTGAACTCTGTAGGCGTCATGAACAGGGACCGGTGACATAACTACAACCACCAATGACGACGGGGTTTGACAAGGTAGTCAGCTCATGCGAACGTGACTTTCTTGCGTGGTGTAGCTCCCGAAGGCCCTGGGATAGTCACTCTCGCCATTGATGCACGAGCCTCACCCCGCTTCGATCGTTCTTTTCGAGACTTGGCCTTTTCCTTTTTCAACCGTGCGCGTTGTTGTGCGATCATCGCTTTAGCCTTTTCCTTGATATGTCCAAGCATGCAGTCAGCGTACGCTGGAACAAATCAAAGCCGAATCATTGGATTACCAGTTTGCTTGTTTTGTCACTCTTACGATGCTGACGGCCAGATCGACTTACAGGTTCCTAAGCACATGTGTGAATGAGCCTCCTTTCCATCGCATCGCGCCGGACCTACCTGTGTCTGGCGGTGCTTGTCCACCTTGCGCAATGCCTTGTCCTCCTCTGCATCAGCTATCGAGAGCGCTAGGGTAAGGCCATCCTAGAGGAAATATGTGTTTGTAAAAGACACCGACGTCACGTGTAAAGCAGACTGACCATACCATGCTCATAAAAAGTTCTTGCTCTCTTCTCATTTTTCAAGGGTTCCCTTGATTTTGGCATGTTGCTAGTATGTTTTCTTGAAGAGCCTTGAAAGAACAAAATTGGGTTATTAGTCAGCGAACGGATACCTTCCTCGGACATTACGAATCTCCGCTGCCGGCTAACCCCGAGCACTTCGTACCTTGCAGCCTTGCAGGGGTCGCGTGCACTGGACAATTGAGAAGGATGAACTGTCATTATAGCAGCACTCGGACACACCTCCCAGATGGACAGGGATTGAATCGAAGGAATTTACAGCCCTGGCGGCAATTTTCTTCTAGCGGATTTCCATATCCACCTTCCCTCACTCATCTCGTTCGTCGTGCGGGAGAGTAGCCAGGGTGACCACACGCGATATTTTGTAAGTGACCATCTTTCCACCGCTCATCATTTATCCATATTGGTGACACGTCGCTGAATTCATTCTCAGTGGGTGCTTTGTGGCATGATGGGAAGGAGGGTATTATCTGCCTTTCAACCACTCGGCTCCTCGTTCCTTTTTACGATCAAACTTCCTCGACTACACCTTCCGAAACATCCTATCAATTCGCTCAAAGCCGTAATTTTGTCTCGACGAAATTGGTGACGGTAATCTGTTTCCCGTCGATACGTTTGGACTTGAGGACCCGATCTCCTGCATGCAATCGACCCGATCTCATTCGAAAGCCAATAAAAAGGCGGCCAAGGAAATGTATACCCTCCAGCATAACCAATCCCCCACGCCTATTAGACATCTCTTGTCCACCCACACTACGATGTGCCGCTGGAGACAGTGAGTCCCATGCTTCCCTCTTATCCAGGCACTGCTCATAGCATGCTGCGTTTGCCAGTGTCCGTAACGTCTATAAAGTCTGTGGTCATGCTTATACCTTGGTACGGGCAATATCTGTCAATGTTCCCCCCGAAGCTGACGAATCCGTAGCCGGAAGAACTTGTTCGTTCAGCCTAACGAATCTTGCTCAAAGATTCCTGACGTCCCCATTCAGATCGTGTGCGACAACCATCACTGCAAATTTAGTCCAAATCATCCCCCTGATTGCATCCCTCCAAAGTGTAAAGAAACATGCTGGCAATAGTACGTTGTGGGGAAGCTTCTAGACAATCTATGATGTTACTAAACCTTGCATTTCGTCGCCGTCCGTCCTTTTTTTTTTTGCCTATGTGCCCTTGCCACGCTTTCAACATCCCGTCGCAAATTTCGCTGCGTAATTTCTGCTATATAATTTACCGATGACCTACAATCACTCAGCCGTAGATTCCCTCAACAATACTGTACTTCAGTTACGCCTTCTGCCTGATCTATCGCTAACGCCACGTTTCCTTTAGCGCCAAATATAGATAGCATGTGCCCCACTTGTCAGCAAGCGGCGACGAGGCGTTGAGAGTGGAGGAAGGGCTGCCAATATTGTCCGCCACCGCCGTGTTTATTGCGCCGGCAATGCTTCCGGTACAGAAGCCTGTTTCTTACATTTGCCTCACAGGAGTTTGTATATTGATAATTTTACTCATGCTGCTTGATCATTAAATCATTCCTGGTGTCATACTAGCTTGTCGACTACCATGTTTGTTTGACTAAAGGGTTCCTGTGCTACAAACTCTGCCGAACCTCGGTCCACAGCATGCATCACGCCCTAAGAGCTTAACGGAACATATTTCATTGACATGCCCTCGTGGCATTGTCACACGAAGCCAGCAAAGGTAATACAACTTTTTCGCGGAGATCAAATGGGAAAATTGTGCTACCCATGACCCTGACAGTCGTCTCAAGTTACAACCAGCAAAGCTTGGCTAACACGGTCCTGGACACGTGGACGGTAATTGGTCTTGTTGGCTACGCAATCTAGGGTAATCTCCAGGGACCCATGGAACATTCAACGAAGAAAACCTACGGTGGGACGGGATGAATTGATTAGTTATACGACTTGCTTTTACCCCCGTTCCTCAAAGAAAAGGTCTAACTCTAAATCATCGCTGTTCGGCCGTGTCCACACGTCCAAACGCCGTCTGAACGTCGAATGATCGCCATTATATCTCACCATGGTCCACAAGTCTATTCCAATGATTCCAACACTGTAATGTGAGATTCGGCCGCCGGGGGGAGAACCTACCGGACTGGATCTAGCTTCATGGGCGTCAGTCCACAAGTACGCCATCTTCTTTTCTGGACCGCGTCGACGAGTACATCCCTGTGAGTGTGAACCAAGAGGGTCACCTGCCACTCGAGATCTTCCAGGAGTAAAAGAGGATCACTTTGCCGATATGTGTGGCCAGGAGGGCGTCATGACCACGAAGGTGCGCAGCGGACCATTGATTTTCCAGAAGAAACGATTTAGTTAAGTACTATTCACATCGTTTCTTCCCTGCATTGCCTGTGTGGGAAGAGAATGCGGTATCTCAACCATTCACGGACCAAAATGAACATGTTTCATGAGCAACTTCAGCGGTTCGCCGAGGCATTCGCGCGTATCATTCGACCTTGTGAGTCTGACTTCGATTCCGAGGACTTACGACTATGTTATATATTTGGAAATTGGGGTAGGTGTCGTTGACGCTGGATTGCCCTTTGTTTGCGTTATTAGCTTTCGGCGGCTGGAGCGTAGCCTGAATAATGGAGTAGGAGAAGCCGCCACGAGAAACCCTGAGGTTATGGTTTGCAAATGGCGAGCCTAGCCGTGACTCCGGCACAGGGAAATTTGCGGCCTCCGCATAGAACATAATATCCTTGAGAACCTGGTTGGAAGTCTCAGATTGCTGGTAGAAACACCGCGGAGAACGAAAACGTCCGGTTGACCGTACCTCCATCACTTGTGTCAAAAGTGAGACCTCGAGGAGCGCGAGACAACCACATCCTTACTATTAAGGACGGCTGTTGTCGCCTGTTGCTTTAAAAGCACCTTTTGGTGGATAGCAGAGAACGGATATTGTGCCGAAGCACTCGGAACATTGTTGCAACAAGAGGCGATCGAAGCAGCCCCCGAGTAAAAGTAACTTTAATGAGTACACCTCCGTCGATGTTTGTTGAACGGATGAAGATGCCCGTCAGCCGACTTACATAAATATTCGTTATGAGAAATACAACAGGCCGCGGGGGAAGGGCATGGCACAGACACGGAGTCAAAGTATTCTTCCTCCTAGCGACATTCACCCCGGAACATAACGTACTGTGCAAGATCTGAGCGCGGTGCATTAGGAATTGGAAGGCGGACATGAAGATCACTGAGAACTACAATTTGATGGAAAGCCAGACCACGAATCATGAGAGGCCGAAAGCCCGAAAGTATGACTCTTAACGAAGTCGGCGATGGGCCGCAAGTTCCTGCCTCGTTATATTGGCCGTAAGTACTCGACAGATACAAAATCCGCACCGGTTCAAACGAAGCAGATGATGATGCAAAGGACGGCCCAAGTGATTCAGATTTCAAGTGTTGGGATACATGACACCGTGTTGAATGCTCAAGAAAATCCGGGGTGAGCTGACGGAAGCGGAGGGAGTGGCAATAGCAAGGATCGATTTCTGGTTTGGACTCGTCGCGGCGATGGCCAGCCCATGCATAACGAAGCATTACTAAGTAGGACCGAAGCGGAGAATGAATAATGAATGGCATACCGGCTAGTCCCTGCTGCGGTACCGCTGACAACGAAAACGTCGACGGCGGACGGAAACTGAAGTACTGAAGAGTTGACCCTATCGCGAACCGTAACGGTGTGGCGAATACGCCGAATCTTTGATTAGCGAAGATACCGGGGAATCCAGCGTCACTTCCCCCTCTTCACGTTTGGGACCTTCAATCAGGTGTGATGACCACAGAACGGGACCCTTTACTTCCCAACGCCGCTATTAGCGACCATTCATTTACCGGAAGGACTGGCACAAAACTCGCCGCAGCCATTGGGCCTCTGGATACTTCCAGATCGACACGCTACGCCATATTGGCTGGTTTGTGGTCGGCCACCTTCCTATCGGTCAGTGCTGTCTCATGTGTGCTGTCGGGAGCGTTTCGTTTACAGGTTTACAATTTAGGCACTGAACAGTATGTCTGCAGGGTCCTACCCCCGCTTTTTGCTAACGATCTTCCCTCTGGAATTATTAGCCACGCTCGTTGCGACACGTATGGGTTTTGCGTGGTAATTCCAGGCTCCTGATCTCTTGACACAGATTGTTTGTATACTAGTAATTCCGTCCATATCATCCGAGTTCAACAAATCAAATGAAGCAAGTTGGCTGGGAACATCGCAAGTAGCTCCTCTCCGCCCCCTCTATCTACGTAAATGAAGTTAGTATGAATCGTTTTCAGGTACTTGCTTGCAGTTTGCACCTTCACTCCACTTTATGGGCGCCTCTGCAATGCGATGGGGCGGAGGGGCGCAAATCAGCTAGCCGTTTTTGTTGCATGTCTGGGAACTGTTGCTTGCGGGTTTTCAAGGAATATGGAAATGTTAGTGGTAGCGCGCTTCGTAAGCTTTATCTCCACCGCATTACTCATCTCCGTCGTACTGAACATGCGGGTACTACTTAGCTCTCTGGCGTGGGTGGCGGTGGAATAATGACGACTACAACGTAAGTCGATATGTAGCCCCCGATACATAATTCTAACGATACCTCTAGGATCATCATGAGCGATATGTATAGCATGCGTGTACGCACATCATTCGTTTTGTTGTCAGCATGAAAGGATGAATGCCAATTCAGTCCAGAGGTCTGGCGCAAGGGTTCTCCAGCCTGTTCAGTGGGGTGCGTCTTGTTCATTCCCCGTTCTATGGACCTGCGACTGACAGGCTCCGAACCAGTTGGGTATGGGTCTTGGTGGGCCAGTAGGCGGCCTTGTTAATGATCTGTGTGTGTCCATGCTCAAATACTCTGCGTCCAGCTCATACATCCGTCAATCAGATTCGGGTGGCGATGGGCTTTCATTATGCAGATTCCGCTTTTTGCCTTGTCGCTCACATTAACAACCTGCAATCTGCATTACGTAACCCCGGTGAGCCCTGCCGTTTGAGTACCACAATCACGGTTGTTTCATAGCTCGAACAGGGCATGGGAAGGAGCGCCAAAGATGTCCTCAAGAGAATAGATTGGGGCGGTAGTATTACCCTCCTGATTGCGGTAAGCACTTGTGCTGACCTGTCAAGCCTCAAGTATGAAGCAGTGTTCTAGATCGGATCATTCTTGGTCTTTTTGAGCATGAAATTCGGCGAAGATCTATCCGTGAGTGCTGTCTGGTGCCCTTTTTAGTCACGGCTTTCATGTCGTGGTTACAGTGGTCGGACCCTTTGGTTGTCGCATCGATTATCCTCGGAATCGCGTTCATGGTCGCCTTCATTTTGGTAGAACTATGTGTTTCTCCTGAGCCGGTACTCGCTCCCGTCCTCCTAAGTCAGAAAGTTCCCGTGATCGTCGGAGTTAGCAACTTTCTCGTTGCGATGTGCAACTTTTCGGTCATGTATTTCTTTCCCATGTGGTTCCAGACCGTCGTCTTGACGAATGCTTCGACAGCGGGTGGGTCATCAATGCCGTACATATGGAATGGTGACGCTGACTATTCACAGGACTTCACTTGCTTCCAAATAGCATGGCTATGTCATGTGGTTCCTTATTCGCTGGGCAAGTATATGTAGTAAGGTCGCTGACAACTTACGCTGATAACTGCAACTCAGTTACCTGATGCACCACACCGGTAGATATAAAATGATCAACATTTTGTTTGGTTTCTTTCCTTTCGTTGGCTGCCTTCTCATAACCTTTATCCGCGAAAACTCGGGGCCGTTACAGTCCTGGTTGAGTATCGTAAATCAAGCCAAACCGCTCTTCATCTCTCCGTGCTGATGGCCAGAGTAGATTCCGTTAGGATTTGGGAATGCCGTGGTGTTGCAAACGACACTTGGTACGATAAGCATCCGTTGTCCATGAAATGTTAAGTAGCTGACGAGCACCTGGTTGGTCGTCAGTTGCACTGCTAGCACATCTTCCAGGTTTGCCAACATACTCACCATACACTCGTGTTTCAACGAATAACTGGATGTTCTTAGACAATCTGATGGCCGTCGGCACTGGATTTGGTCAGGTTTTCCGAGGGTTAGGTGATACTTATCCTCGTTCTCGATTGTTCGACCGTTGAGCACTCGCACTTCTATGGCATCTAGGTCAAGTTAGCGGTGTTGCAGTGTCATCGGCCTTGTTCCAATCCAAACTGGATTCCGAACTGCGTAAACGGATATATGGACCCGATGCAACGGAGGTGCGTGCGTTCCCTGTTCGTGCACCAAAATGGTGACGTGCGACCGAATCTCATGCACATGTGCTTAACGATGTCCACTCTACAGATCATCAACAGCATTCGCCGTTCTGCTACATTAGTGGCTAGTCTTCCGCCGGACTTACAGAGAGCAGCGCGGGATTCGTATGCCGGCGCAATTCGCGATGTGTTTATATTTGCTGCGTGCTCGACGTTGATGGCGTATATCGTTCGATTACAGGTACGTTCGTGATCGGCTTTGAGTGATATCAGAGGGTTTGATCTGGCGACCGATGTGTGCACCGTCGAAAGTTGCCCGACAAAGCTCTAGAACATGGGCCCCGTAAGAGTCGGGACCGTGCTGGAAACAGTTTTTCCGCAACTAGCACCGATCGTAATGAATCGAGTATCCAAGAAGATGACGGTCAACCTGCTCGGTTGCTCCATGCCACGGAGTTCACAGGGAAGGTGGCAAATACATTATCCAGTCCATCCGCGAGCGATGGCCAGAGTCGATGATCCATATGCAGATACACACAGCAAGTGATATTCATCTATGGGAGGTGGCTGTGTGTAGAACTGTGCATACAGCTCAGTAGATACCTAGCGTAGCTATCTTCGCGTCTACTTACATTTAGGGGGGCATACACGTATACCACAATGAAAGATTTCGACGATTTTATTTCCCAGCCAACTTAGTGTCCGTTTGGCTTCAGGCATGATGCTGCAGATAACAGTGGTTTTCGTTCGGCTTTTTTTGCTCATGACTTTTACAAACCGGTCAATTTCTGTCGAATGACGCCATGTACACAATACGCGATTCCATTGCAGATGCCATGTACTTGTCGCATAACTCATCTAGCATTCCAACGGTTGATGGAGACGAGCCGAAGGGGAACTGAGATAGCTGGACAGTACAAATCACTAAACCGATCAGTCATCGATCAACCCACGATCGATCCTGTTCTTCTTCCGTGGAAGCAGATCTCGTTAACGTGCAAAGCGGTGCATCACACACACAGGGTATTAATGTGAGTGGAACGCAAAACCGTAACCATAAAACCAAACCGATTCCCACACTGGTACATTCCTGTCAAATGTTTCAAGAAAGGGGGGATATGAAAAGCGATCAAGGGGCCAAGAAAGAAAAAGAATGGAACAAGATAGGAAGGGAAGAGATGAGGTACTACAACGTCTTTTTTCTTTGAGAATTCCTCCGTTCGCCTTCGACGCAGACGAAGGTGACAAGGACGTCTCCTGTAATAGTCAATCCATGCGGTGTGAAATGGATGAGACCAGGGTTAGTTCGCGTGGATGGCGTATAAGTCGCAGCAGGTGCCTGCTTGCTGTCGTTGCTGGCCATCTTTTTTTTTTTTTGGTTATTGTTGTTGACGAAGTGCAGTGGGCGCGTGGCAGAGTGACATCATAGGTGCGGTTAGGCGCGAAACCGCGCAGAGATGATCGGTGAGCTTATCGGGACCACCGATGATGTTGTACTTACGAGCGATGATCCGTTGTCGAAGGACCACTTATACGACTGACCGTTGAGAGCAGTGAACGTTCTCGACCTGAGCGCACAAAGAAAAGAAACGATGGTCGGTCATCCAATGTTGAGCGACCCCAGTCATCAAGCGCGGAAACTCACGACCCCCATAGTTTACTTTTGGCTATGTGTAATTCGTGGCCGTGGGCGACTACGGTGCCGGGTTTGCCAGACTGCCACACGACACGACCTAATTCGCCTTCGTTTTGTCCGTTAGGAGCCACTTTTGACACGGTAGTGGTAAGCGTCCCCGTGAACGCATAGCTGAAGGTGGGCGTCTCCATCCGATAAACCACCCGACCCTCTGGTGAGATGAGAGTGGTGTTAAACGGATTGTCCGTAGCCAGAGAAAAGTTCATTGGCTCTGGGTTACAAGCAGATGCTGGTCTGCAAGATTTTCTGGTAAAGATTTGGGAGACGGTCGCGGGTAAGGTACGGCCGTAAGACTTGTCCCGGAATTTTAACCAACATGAGCAATAGAGTTGGGCCCTCTGGGAGCCCTGTTATGCCGAGAGAAATGCCGGATTCTACCGTGCTTGAGCGCCAGCGACGTACTCACATATCCGAGGGTGCATTAAAGGACTTCAGAGCGATAACTTTGTTCTCTGCCAACGTCGGCTACAACCTGCATGCGATAGATGGTAAGTAAAGGTGTCGTTAGCCCCTCAGTTTGATTTTTTTGCGTATCCCTTGAGGCTGAGCAGAGGCAGTGTGCTATCTGTACGCCGATTGGCGTGGGAAATGATATGCCTCTTTCGGGTAAATGACTAAGCCGGGGACTCGACAATTTTCCGAGTGATGATAACACATTGCAACACCGGGAACTTATCATACATCCGTCTAGTACAGGGAATAAACAAGGGTCCGGTATACAACACACTGTATCGTTCATCCCCAAAGAACCACAGAATCACAGAGATGCAACATGCGCAGCAGGGGCATCTGCGCATGGCCCGTGAGTATGTGATGCAACGAACCATGTGGGAGTGGATACAAACCTCATATATATCATAGGTCCTCGATGCTTATCATCGCCGACAGTCTGCTACGTCTGTACGTCCGGGGGCCGCGATTTGGAGGAAGCCTCCGACCACACCTTCCTGCCGAATTACCGCGATTCAGCAAGATGCCAGCTACAGCCTTTAAGCGCGCCTCGTGATCCTGTACAGCCACCCTCTGAGCGGTTCGTTGTCGCACCAAGGCATCCAATGAAGTCGAACGTGGCAACTTGAGCATCAAAGGTGACGGCTGAGATGCCACGCGGGTCCGCGCGTGGGGGATAAGCTGTGGTGCATTCACGCTTAAAGAAGCGTCGCTGTTCACAATGGGAATAGGGACGACGTTGGCATCGTCGAACGGTTCCTGCATTGGAAAGGCGGTGAACTGAGGAATGTGGGTGCGCGGAGTAGGGGGCGCTCGACGGGCTTCGACCGTAGGCATAGCCACGGGCATAGGTGGACGCCGTGGTGCAAGGGGCAGAACATGGGGGGAACCCCAACCGTCCCTAGCAAAGCCTACAGAACGTTTGTCCGAGAATATGCGATTATCCATCACGACGCCAGCGTATGCAGATGAGGGTCTACAGTAAGAAGAAGAAAACGATGGGTGACCTGCGAACGAGCCATGAATGGTGTGGATTGGGTAGGCCGGGATGGACATGATACGATTAGGACTATGGGACCGTAGCAGACGACGACGACGACGACCAGCGAGGGGGAAGAAAATGCAAGACCGGGGCTGTGTTTCCGTTGTTGATACTTTTATGTACTGCCAGGCCACAACAAAGACTCATTTCCTTTTCGGGCTACAACATTATGTGTGCCTCTCATTGTTCTCGACTTTTTGTCCTTCCGCCACGTTCACAGCAACCTTATACAGTACACACCTGCGCCAGTTCGCCCCCCAAGCAAACTGTCCAGATGCCTAATCAGACATCGAGCACCCTCGGAACCGATGCACGCAGACCGGTAAACCGTTCATGACCATCAGCTTATAGGCGCATGCTCGGTGCACGCTGTGCGTGAACACAGGTTGACTTTTATCACAACAAGTCGTATCGGTCATGATACAGTGATACCATCAAGAAGCACCGCCTCGAGGCGTTGCATTCTAGACCATAGCTGCAACGTGTCTGGTTAGTGAGGTATTGCGATGTCGCTTACCGATAAGAACTGCCGAGGTTGACAACTACAGTTGTATAAGAACACAAGGTTGAATCCAGGCCTAGGAGCCGACACCAACAACTTGGGTTAGCTCCACCTCTGCGATGACAAGCAGCCCATATACTGAATAACGTTCCGCGTCGGATATCCACTTGTATGGATTGCCAGTCAGCGCTGTCGCTGCCGTAGAAGCCCCTGTCAGCTGACAGATCCAGTATAAGGTAAGTGCTGCGATGTAAGCCTGAAAAGTGCTATAATTCCTGCGTGCATCTGCGACCCTTTACCTCCTTAGACTAGTCCCCGCAACCTAACCTTACATCCTCATTCCCTGTGGTAAAAACGGATGTCCTGATATTGCTTACGGCACTCCTGTGTAATACACTCGGTAGACAGGAAGCGTCACTGTGTGTGGGGAGGACTCTCGCTCTCTGGCTTTTTGAAGAGGACGAAGGTACATTCGACATCACTCTGTAACGACTCCCGCGTTGAACCTCGATTGCATTTGCACACCGCAGACCCAGCCATTACATAAATCAACTGTTAGAAACCATGCACCAAACTTCGTATAACATGGTATTCGTCTATAAGCAAACAAGGTCACTCATGCAGGTACACGAACTTATGTAGGAATTTCTTCACTGGCACGAACTAGCGCTCAGGACTTTGGTGCAAATGACGGATCTCGATCAGTACCCCGTGTTGGCTTCCGAGCCAGATCTAATTCACATATAGAGGCGTCCGTAAGGACGCATCGTTGGCGTTTCTCGGGATCAGTATCGCATTCCTCATGCCAGGTCGTGGCCGTTTGTGTGGTATGCCCACTCCGTAGATTGTTGCATTGCTAGCTACACAACAGACTACCGCTCCTGTTCTAGGTACCGCTGGTCAAAAAAAGTGTCAGCACCAGTAATTAGATTCCTCCATCGCACCTCCGGATGGTCTGCGAAATGACACTTTCCAGTGCTCGTGGGGTACAGCCAAAATATCTTTGTTTCCATACAAACCTCAAATTCGACTGAACACCACCACGGCTCACAATACCCCTACATTGCACGGGAGATTGCCGTCAAGAATCGCTATCTCGATCTCTAATGCCGTGTGGCCCACTATTTAAGGTTGATGCAACATCTATTAACTCATACGAGTATGCGGTCTATTGGGATGGCAGGAAATCCTCATCTCATCGCCGCGGAGCGTCTGGTATGAGTATGTGTCAGTGCCTAGGCGAACAGCTGGAGAACGACTATTTTCTATCTCAACATCTTATTTGCTGGGCAGCCAGTAACGAAGGCTCACGTTATCAATTTCGCTCATCATTTTTCAGGTCATCGTGACCAGAAAGGCAGCTCGCGAAGTTAGGGCAGATTTAATTCCTGACGGTCTGTGTCAATTGATAGTCAGGTTCCACATACGAGTATAGGAAAGGCAAACGGTACGCACCAAACTACTGTGGCCACTTCTACTTGATGTTGAACCATTCCAACATGCACAGCTCCCGCGATCTCTCGCACAACCATGAAATGGGTCATCTGCGCTTGAGACCGCAGGATTCCACCCGTGATACCGGTCGGCGGCATAATAGATCATGTCTTGAGTCATGAGACAAAGTGATCCAGAAAATTCGGGTCATCGCTGCCGAGGCCATAGGTCGCTAAGCTCTCCAGGTGTGCCCAGTAAGAATAAGATTCCCGGTTCCCCAATAAAAACACTGGCGTCACAGTCGAATCATCGAGAACCAGATGGAGAACACCAGAGAATTCCGAACGGATAGGACTCGCACTCCGTGAATGCCAATCGTTCGACCAGCAAACCGCCAAGTAACCATTGTCACTGAAGCAGGAGTCGGAGCTGGCAAAATTATCACAAGAGGGTTCATTCCGCCGGCTTTGGCAACATTCCGGGTGATTAAGCCTTGGTGCCGCGATGACTTGCATAATCGCAGTGAGATGAGTTACGTCGCACACGAACTTCTCAAGCAGCGGACAATGGATGCTGTCGGAATCCAGCTCGAAGGTGTCAATATCAGTATTGGAGGAGAGAGAAACTGGATAGTCGAGTCAAGCAAGAAAGAGAATTCGAAAGTGCAGCAAGGCGAGCTTGATCATCGTCCCCTAGTTGACAGGTACCTCGAAGTCGACTGTTACATCGGTGTGAACTTACTGTCCCGATTGAAGGCATACGTAATTGTTGGGCTCATCAACGGTATTAGAGATGTTGACGCCTGTAAGCAGCGGGAACCAGAAAGTAGTGAGCCTGTTGTAGACAGCTCTCCATTCAAATAGAGTCCAGTTGTCAGAGGCAAAACTGCGCCAGCGAGATGTCGTTGAGCGACTCCATGGACAGTGAGCCTACATTGCGATGGGAAGCTGTGAATTCCGACGCAGATGCGTCTTGACCGGTCGGAGTAACCTCTATATAGCGTGGTCCACAAGCTCGGAGAATACAGAACCAACGACCTGACACGCGTGCCAAATGTTCCTTGTGGTCAGACTTCACAACGAATTGACTCCTAGATATTATTGCGTGAACTACAAACTCAAGGGCTTGTAGCAACGATTCATTGAGAAGGTGGTTAATGGGTGGTGTGGGTAATCGTCCGATGAGAGCTGTTCGATCCGACCTATCAGTGTGTGAATTTATTTCCTGTTTGGGACGTGTCAAGATATCTGTATAGGCTTACACCGCATAGCACCAATTGGTTGCTGTAGCTTTGCTGAACTCACAATAGTGTTTCGACGCGCAATTCGTGGCAAGCTAAATCACTGAAGGTCGGGTACTTCGTCTGGCAACTGATGGAACGAGTTGTACGGGATGGTAAGTACTACCCCAGGGTTGCTTAAGTCCAGCACGATACTTACAAGTTTGGCAACCAGATTCACATTATGGTATCCGACAAGCGACAAATTAGAGTACCACTACCAACCCATACACATACTACATAACATTCATAGTAAGTACGAATCGAGAAAACAAAAGACAGAAACGCAGTATTATGGAGCTATACGATAGCGCGAGGAGTTAATCCAATCCCGACAGCGAGCACTGACGAGGTCCGACTTGCGGTCCCTGTCAAAGGTGTTCTCTCCTTCGGTGATTGTTCAAGGTGGTCCTGCGTGTAAAAGTCTGCCCGCAGTCGGGGCATTCGATCCTCAATTCCAGATGCACCTCGACTACGTGCCGCAACACGCTTTCTCTATTCATCGGGTCCGCATCACAACCTACCCAGCAGCAAGACATTTTCGCGTTATCATCTCCTGTAACACCATGTTCCCTCAAGTGGCCAGAAAACTCCCTCGGGAAGAGCACATCGCTGCAAGCCTCTCCGCCAACTACCCAACCACATGTGTGGGGCTGTTGGTCACGAGGCGCATTAAGCAAGTTGAGCATCATCTGCTCGGCCTGAGAAGAGTCAGTACGATGTTCCTGTGATTGACTGAAAATCACCTCGGGGGACCAGTCATTGTTGAACTCGTCACCGACCCAGTTGTTGGACATGATCTATGGTTTTTCGAACCGATTTTGCTAGCACCAGAGGCCTGCTTCCTTCAATATATATACTATCCACATTCCAGAGTCTGGTCGAAATGGGTCGACAGAGATTTGGCCATAACAATGGACAATCTCTTGCCAACGGTTAGAGTCTCCAAGGCATCCTGCCATTGGCAAAGCAGACCATTCGAAGTGCTGTGAAGAATGCACAGACACTGTAGCTATTTTGCAAGGATTCCGAAGGTTTGGGTGTTCGATCGCCATGTTGCGCCACAAAGGGCCAGCCACAACAGAGACAAACCATCTGGTGCGTGCTATGAAACATCCAGTACAGGGTTCCAGACAGCCATGCTACAGACGGAACCGGCTAATAAGTCACGCGGATGGGTAGCCGTACGATTTCCGCGGCCATGTGTACTAGGGTTCCTGAGTGACACCTGAGAGGTTTGATGCGCCGAACATACTGTTTTTTTGGGGATCAAAGTGTGCGCGAGCGAAGGCCCTGTAATCCACCAGCCGCTGGTCATTAATGATGGATAAATGAATCAAGTTGTGTGAAAAATCGCGTACCCAAAGTACAAAAACACAGCAACCCCTGCAAATGGCAAAAGCGCGCTGTCTGATCTCCATCTATGGGTCTTTGAGGAGGCCGAGTCACCAAAAATGCTCGGTGACATACGGGATCCAGCTCGAAAAGAAGCACAGCAAACGAGCGGCTGCTCCACCGCATAGATGTGCACCCGTATAACTAAGAGCTCCCACTCGTATACGACGATATCTGCAGTGCCGTGAGAGAGGCTTGGTAGACAGAAAGAAGATAGGAGTCCACGGATACGATGGGACCTGAGGGTAGACGTGAATCCAAATACCACCCATGTGCACGCAAGCAATCACGGTTGCAAATATTCCCTACTGCCATCAACACAAAGGTACCTGCCTTGAATTGTGGAACCCATGTGGCCTACCAAGGCACAAGATTTAGAGTCGGAAATTCTGATATCCAATACACCCGCGCCCTGCACTGCTCACGCAGCAAACGGCAATTGCACATGTCATGCCATGCCACTGTCGTTTAAAGTATGCTTCAGCGGTATTCATTTCACCTCGACCACGAGACCAACCTTGCTGTATATGGGCCCTCCGTACGAGGTGACCCCAAGGGATATGCGTTTGAATCGGAAAACCTGTTGAATCTGTTCCATCTCAGAGAAATCCCACGCCTGCGATGTGATTTTGTCAGACCACCATACCACCCACTGGATCTTCATTCTCGGTAGATTGAAAGTACCGCCTGGAGTTGGGGGACATATGGCATTGGCATCACTCTGATGTAGGGTCTAGTCGACCAGAAGAACGCGCGTATTGGATCCGAATGCTTCGAGCGTCGTGAATCGGTATACGGAACGAGTCCCTGATTGGATGGCACAGAAAGGTAGATGGAGTGTAGCAGTTTATGAACTCGTGGCCGGCTCGTCGACGCCACTCCTTCGTGTTGCGAAACTCTTGTCGCTGAGGCTCTGCCCTGTTTGGTGTGGTGCCCGGGAAATAAGGCCCCTGGTGAGTCAGTACAGCAAGTACTCCATTCAAAATTTGACAGCACACACCTGCGAAGAAGACTAGCCTTGGTTTCGAAGGAATTCGAGCCCCACAGAGTCTCTCAGATCTTCTAAACTTGATTCAAACTCACCCCTTGCTTCACGAGTCCCTTATTTCTCGCCGTCTGGTCGCCTTCCTTGAGTCACATACATTTGTGGTGTTCGATAGCGGCACCTGCTACACGCCCAATGCACGTCGCATTCTTTCGCGTGGAAGGAGCCTGTGGTCCATCCGCATATTTCGTGTTGAATATCCTATCTCCATATGGAGGACGGAGAGCCCTGGACGTGGGGATGGAGCAGCATGGGCGTTCTGCCCGAAACTGTCTCTGTCTTTCGTATTCGAGGTCGTATTTTGCATCGGTTCCCTTGACGGGGCACACTGGAATTAAACTCGTTGAGCATGCGTTCATCTGACAGCCTTGATTCGACACGTTTCTCTTGGTCTTCTCCGCACCTCGCTGAGCTTGCCCGTTCGGCATACCTCGACCGCGTTTCGGGTGCTTTAACACCGGCCACGCTTTCTGGCCGCCGCAAGGTTGACACGCTAACACCGCGTTTAATCCTGATATTTTGTCGTTCCAGGCATAACCTCGGGCTTCAGCCATCCTTTGCTTGCAACAGTGTCATCATGTGCGAGTTCAACGCACTACTTGGATCGCGGTGCTTTTACTCTCAAAAAATGCATGGCCGAATTATTGTCGACACCCAGTTCAGTCTTCCGGTCTGTTGACACCGACCCGACCTGGCTGGGGCATTTCTTATCACCTCCGCAAACGGGGTACGTCATTCATTCGTACAACACATCACACAGTCCCTCAACCCTCAAGGCCTCGTCCTCTAAACCCCCGTGCTTTCCGCCCAGTTGACATTGAAGTCCCGCAAGCGCGCCAACTTATTCGGTACAAAGTCTCCACAATACGGTGGTCAATTCTTTGTTATATCAGTGAGGACTGCTGTCCCACTTTGTACCTCCCTCGCATCTGCTTCCATGGCCTCTCACCATCTGTTTCTGCTTCCGTGTAGGTGGACTTCTCGGCATCCGCGGGGTTGAGATCAATGTCGATGAACATGCGCCAGCTTCATCAGAGAATGCAACACCCATTGGTCTTCATTAGCGGTCAGTGGTAACATTGATCCTGCATACTGGCTGTCACGTTCTCACGGACTTCACCCTCTATCCTCCACTAGAACCTCACAAATGCTCCCACCTTTGCCAGTGGCATACGTAGTCATCACTGAACGGCCTTGACGACTTTCTATACCGGAAGAGTCGAGCATCGAACCGAAGAAGCCTACCATCATCTGTGGGTCCCTTCCCTTGTTCAAATCTGACCACGTTTCCACTTACAGTTCCCTAAAGTAAAATCTTATGCTAGCTCTTCGAATGAAAGATTAGCCTGGAAGATAAATTCCATGAGCTAAATCGCAACTGACCTTAAGCAACCTTGGCGCTTGCTTCGCTGCTAAGTAGGCTCTCGGCGTACAAGTAACCCCAGTTTGTACAGTCAGCAGTACCTTCTTAACTCACCCTCACTGCAAACTATGACGCCTCTCTTACCCGGCCAATTGCGATATCGTACGATGCCCATGCCATGATTACAATCGCAACTTACATGCAGGGATCATAGTACACATTACCGAAGGTCTGCAACTCTTGACCATGATCGAGAAGTAATATGCAGTGGTCTGCTCTGTGAATCCGGACAATGTTTCATTTATGGGAATGTGGTGAGCCCCAACAGACGACGGCGATGACGACGACGACGACGTTAACCCAGCCACAGATGACTACATGCCATGTTTTTCACTCACCGTAAACACGTGGCCCATTCCATGTCTCAATATGCTCGTTGACATTGAGAATGATATCGTCGGGGGTCAACTAATCAAATCTTTACATTCCCTTGTAGCTTCCAGATCTTCTCTAAAGCTCAGGTTATCATTCGGTGTCGGTGCTGTAAGGAGGTTGCAATTAATTTTCAGGCTTTGGTTGGTTAAGCAACCTCAATGATCCGTCCACCTGGCGTTGCTGGTGCTTACCGTTTGGTACGTGAAAGGTCTCCTAAAGACTAGCCGAATCGAAATTTATGTGATGTTCAGACACCACGATGCTTCATCAAGCACACGCAGCATGGTCATTTCACCAACTTACTCTACACGTTGCGCCTAAGTATAAGAAAAAGCATTACGAAAAACAAGCGTGACACTACGCAAAATGATAAAATTAGGAAAGGCAAAACAAGAAGCGTTGGCTGCGAAATACATAGCTGTATGCATCGAGCGCACGTCCTACATAACAAATAAAGAAAAAGAAAGTTACTCGCGCACACGAGCGGATATGCCAGGATAAAGCAGACAGTGCTTCGCAGCGAGATGCTTCTAAAGGAACGAGGTTCATTCATTCATAACCTGAATAATTGGATTGTTAGAAACCTATAGAGTTAATAGGAATGATCGTTTTCACACACCCTCAAAACACGAGGCTCTTGGGCATAGTCGGTATCGTCCTGGAGGCTCACGCAATTCTCTGCAGGAATGGCAGGTCGCCCACCCTCGAAAGATTGATCTTCGTTCTCGGCTGCAGAGTAATCATTCGCAGGGGGTGACGATGCCATCGTCCGAAGTGGATTGCGGGGAGGGGGACTCGGTGATTGTGGGGGGTATGACGCTGGGACGTAGACACCATATGGATCAGACGCGTTGGCCAAAGTGCGAGAGTTGCTACGTTGAGGAATGCTTGACTCCTGCCTGTACCCAGGCTGAAGCGGAGTGGGATGGCCACCGTCACTCGAGGATGCATATCCTTGGGACCGACCACTCCGATGGGTGTTCTGGGTATAATCGGAGGGCCTACGATTGACGAATGCACCGATGCCATCATTCGCCAGGGCAGCTGCACCAGTACCGGCCAAGCCAGCAGCCTCAAGGACATCTTGAGTGGCTGTGCTGCGGGGATAGCGGCCCGTCGGGTCATTCAAGTCTTGAGGGTTGGGGCCGGCAAATGCATGGTATGGCGCACGACGACTCGGTTCGCGAGCTAGGTTTCCAGCACCGACGCCAGCAATGCCGGGTGCACCAACCTCACTCTCTTTCCTGCTTCTCGATCTCTGGAAGGCGGCAGCTCCGCCACTCGGTGCGCCGGCCGCGTAGGGATCATACTGCGACATTTCTGTCATTCCGTACGATTCGACAGGACGCATGGGTGGCTGCGCGTAGGTACCGTGGCTGTTGTCCGAGTATCCATAGCCGCCACCGCTGGGTTCGGAATAATCATCAAACGGGAAACGAGTGGTCGCCGCTGCGTCAGCCGCCGCTGCTGCAATTTCTTTATCGAATTTGGCGGCACGACGTCGACGTATAGCGGTGGTAATGATGAGGATGAGGAGTGCCAAACCGACGAGACCAACGACGGTAAATACACCGACGACTGCACCAGTATTGTTCCAGAATCTGCGATTTTGTGTGAAATCAGCGAATATGCGGTACACAGCCAAGTTAGTGATCGAGAAAGGACACTGACGAGGTTGATCCGGAGGAATCGGAGTTGGACGAGGAAGGCGAGGACGTTGACGTGGGCGTGACGACGACTGTGAATACGCTTCCGCCAGAGGTAGTCTCGACGGGGGAAGTGGTGGCAGTGACAGGGATTACGAACGTCGAGGTCGACTGAGAAGGGGACGAGGTCGTCGTTGAGGCTGTTGTACCGGTGGAAGTGCCGGTGGAAGTGGAGCCATTGGAAGTAGAGGAAGTTGCTGACGTCGGGGAAGAAGAGGAAGGGGTTTGAGAAGCAGACGTGACGGGACTGGAGGTTGGAGCTGCTGTTGATGTGGTCTGGACGGCCGAAGTGGAGGCAGGCCTGATATGATGTTGTCAATATATCGTACTCGCACACCCATCCGGTTTACAGCAAATGGAACACATACCCAGCAACAGCACTAGAAACGGAAGTCGAAATATCTGTGAGCTATTCGTGAGTCCAAGCACTCTATCACACCAAGCCACGCATGTGAACGTGCCCAAGAGACACTGACCCGAAGTCACCTGGGACATTTTTCAGACTCAAAGGAGCGACTGGGTACGATGAAAAAACGCCAAGTGCTCTGCACGGCGCGTTGGACGTCAGTTGTACTGGTGTGGACGAACAGATGCTTTTAAGTCGTGCCAGCAGGGTATAGAACGCCGACCACATTCATCGGAGCAAAAAGAAAAAAAAGTTTTCCTTAGTTCTCCAACAGCCCCATAACACCGTGTTACGTAATCACGGGGTAATATGTATTTTGGCCTCCTGCAGAAACCACTAAAACGTAGCTTCACCTTGACTACATGGCACGCGAAAGGTGAAAACCCCGTAATGAAATACTAACACGATGCATTGGTGTCCAGAGACGCACTTGCACAGATGAAAACACCCTCAATCGTGGATTTCGTCGACGCGTTCGTTCTGTCTCTGTCTCTCTCCGATTCGTCCGTAATCCGTCCCCTTCGCTTGTTTGGGATTCTAAAACGAAACGGTGCAATCAAATGCCTGTACCGTGCATGACAGCGTTCCTGTATTGACGCGTGACGCCCCGTCCATGCCCCAGACTGACATGATAGATGTGTTCCTGTTTAAGCGACTCGATGCTAGTTAGATAAAGCTGATCGATCAAACATTCAGTCAATCCGTAGGGAAACGCATTCTGCACGCACGCAGCTTGCGTGCAAAAGGACAGCGAACGAGTCGTGTGAACTGGACCTCATGGATTCAGGCTCGAGTTCTACTAACATGCCACCACCACGACGAACGGTATGTATGTTCTCCATTTCAGTATGATAACTCCGTAACTCGGTATGTTTTACGGTATATTGTACATAGGTACGTATGTACGAGTAGTAATATTAAATAAAGGGGATTGGTAAAAGAAAAACAGAATCCTAAAAACGAGCCAGTGTACATCGGATACCAAACCGCAAACACATGTTACATGTCGGCGTGTATGTATTCATCGGTCGAGAAGGCAGAGTTCATTTTTTGTGATGAAAAAGGGACCGGGACGAGAAACGCGTGTGGAGCGGTATATGCGAACGCGCGAACGAGAGGGGGTAAGTAAAAGAAGAACATTACGGATAACCCAAAGAATAAAAAACAAAAACAAAAAAACAACACATTAGCACAAGCATACCGTCAACGTCCAAGGGGAGAAATACCAACGTCCGAAACATAAAACGAAACAACAAAACGAAGAGACGAGCGCGTCGGTCAAGCCTTCATTCCAACTGCGGCTGAGGGATATGCATTCGCGACTGTAGGTGATCCACGTGTCTCCCGTTCACGTTCGCGGTGTTGTTCCCGTTCACGCTGTGATTGTTCTTGTCCGCCTCCGAACCGTTGGAGGTGGTGGTACGACTGCTGGGCCGACCCGTACTCCCTGAACTGTGGTTTGAACCCGTACTGATACTCCGCGTCTCCTCGCCTCGATAACGGGGATGGGCTCCATGCGGGTGGTGGGGACGGTGTAGCTGCTGCTGCAGGGGATGTTGTGGGGGCTGTTGAGGTGGCTGGAAATAGCCCTGTTGCACCCCTGGGTGAAGGTGATGGACTGAACTCGCTCCGAACGCTCGCAGATACTCGTCCTCCCCCTCCTGCTTCGCTTGGTCCAAGTCCACTCCCTCCTCCGGGGCTGAACCCACCGAAACCGAAAGCCTCCTGTCCACTGGTGGTGGTGGTGGATGTTGCCGATGACGCAACTGTTGCAACTGCTGTCGTCTGAGTTCCTGCGCGTATACTTGATGCTGCTGTAGCGGTCTTACTTGGGGGTATTGATGTGGGGGAGGATGCTGGGCCGATGACGGTGGATGATGGAGATGGAGATCCATCGACGAGTGCAAGGGCAGATGCGGAAGAGCACAATCCGGAGGATGTATTTGGTCTGGAAGCTCCCCCTCCGCCGATTGCATTCCCAGTCCCACCATTGCCTGATGAGGGTAAAAATGGGCGAACCCCTCCATCGACATGGACATCGGCGTCATTGCAGAGTTCCATGACGGTGAGTCGTCGAGATTGAGGGCGTGACTCGGAGCCGTAGTCGTACTCAGTTGATGCAGGTCCTCCGGACCCTCCGGATGAGGCCGATGATCCCGGGAGTACGGGGAGATGTTCTCGACGTGATGGGGGAGGTGAGTCATCAGAGTCGAGTCCGGAGAAAGGTCGTTTTCGGAGGTTGGAGGCTGTGGATTCGGAGAGTTGCGGAGGTGGTGGGTGGAATGAAAATGGTGAGTCGTTGTAGGTAGTTGCTGTAGGTGATGAAGGCTCTGCCTCGTATGAGGCTGTTGCGCCGAGGGGGAGGAGCTGGTTCTGGTTGTGGTGGTAAGATCCGGCTGCCGCTGCCGCTGCCGCTGCTGCTGCCAATTCTGCGCTACGTCCATAGTTTGGAAGGGGAAGCTCTGGTTGTTGATGGACCAGTCCAGGTCCTCCAGCATAAGCAGGTTTTGATGGGACGAAGAAAGATGCTGGGGCTGTGCCTGGACGACCTGCGGTGTGAGGTCTTCTGGCGAATGCAGTTGAGGGTAAGGGAAGTACGTGGTGTGTGGGTGTTGTTGTTGTTGTTGTTGTAGATGAGAAGGAGGGTAATGTGGATGGTGGGGAATGGTGGGGTGATGGATGGGGGATGGACGCGGAGACGACTGCTGCGAGGGGAGGGAGTGATCGAGACGAGGATGATGGTTCTGCTGTTGTTGTTGTTGTGGAGGTAGCGCCTGCAGTTGGTGGGCGGCTGGCATCGCGTGATGAGGGGAGAGTGAAGCTGAAGGTGGAGCTGCTGGAGGAGATGGGGAGAAAGGACTGCTGTTGGTGGTTGAAGAATGGGGAAGATGAAGCGGGGGGGACACGAAAGGACTGGCTGGAGTCACGAAAGGAATAGTTGTTAGGAGGCCGCGGATGGGACGAAGCCCTACCGGCGTCCATGCTCCAAGAGTCGGTATACGTGAGAGTGTCGGTACCTTCGTATCCGGTGCTGGTACCGGGACGGTAGTGGAGAGAAGGGACGAAGTCCTCTTCTTTGATAGGGTCACGTTGGGTAGCTGAGGACGAGGAGGAAGAAGAAGCAGCAGTAGCGGCGGCGACGGGGGCTTGGTTGACCGTCTGATTGCGTTTTCCCCTGGGTTGACCGGCTTTGTTAGCTGCGGCCATGGATGCGTGCAGCGAGGTGAGTTCTCGCATCATGCGTTCGTTTTGGTCCTGCTTATCTGCATGGACAGTCTGAGCGTGTTGGCGTAGGTTGTCGAGACGAGAGAATTGTTTCGAGCAGTGACAAGTAAAGGGGCGTTCGCCGGTGTGTTTCCTGAGGATACATTGTAGACACAGATACAAGGAGACACGAGTCCCATACCTGATGTGCCTGGCGAGATGTTCGCTTCGGCTGAACACCATTCGACAGTCACCGTAACCCCTGCACTGGAATGTCTTTGCTGGTGCTGGTCTGTATCGTTTGTTTACGCCGACGACAGGATGAGCGACGAGAGCAGTGGCCATGTTGGAGGACGGAGTGGAGTCGTCGTCGTCGTTGTCGTTGTCGTTGTCGTCGTTTTGTCTGACTTCTTTTGAGTCGTCCATCAAAAGTGAGAAGCGGACGCGACGAATAAAAAGAGAGAGAAAAACGGGCACTCCAGTTTTCTAATATGGAGGGGGGTGCCTGGCCCTTCCTCAATTAAGGCACTCACCCCTCCGTCGGACTTTGGATCCATCCGCTCGGATTCCCAGGCACGTCCAACGCTCACGGCACCGCATATATCATCAATATCATATCATATATTACATAATATCTGTTTATCCGCCCCGTTCCAGACCCCGACATGACCGACCACCAGTCGATCCAGGCACACCTCTGCAAGTAATAAGCTCGTCTCGTCAGGCACTGTCCCGCCTTTGCATTCACGCGTTCGAATCGGGATCGTACAAGTCGAGGTGCCACGCGAACGTACCTGAGCGACAGACCGTCGAGCCAACCACCCGCAAGGTACGACACGGATCAGCGTTCGTATGTAAGGATTTCTCGGACCTGGAACCTGATTTGCGGTGCAGCAATGGACTGCCAATTCTGCTTACGGGGGGTCGTCGTTCCTCCGTGTCCGTCAGCGTGCCAGGTCCCGGGCATCAAGATCACCTGCAGGTCACCGGATGGTCATTGACGGTGCACGCGCTGATGCCAAGTGACGACGACGACAGAGTTCAAACTACTGCACCCATTATTGCCACAAGTTACAGCATTCCAGCCAAGGTATCCTTTTGAAGTGGGGCTGTGAATGTGCTGCAGTTATCCCGGATAAGTGGTGGGAAGTAGCCATGTATGGAGTCGGTCTTAATCAGTCTGGGCCCAGCTGAATCTTTTACTCGTGCCAAGAAGTTGTCCTTCGCTGTACCCGTAAGATTAAACCCTTGTCGTCTTGAAGTGAGAGAGAACGTGAAAACCGTGACACCGTTCAGATCCAGACCCAACATTGTACACAGCAGTGGAATGCACGTCACGAGCATCCGAACTTCGTACCGACGAATTCTCCGATCCGAGCCACACTGCCGAGCCGGACTTCACCCAGAGCTCTATCCAATAACGGCCCAACTGAAGGCCCAGCCAGCGTATGCCATCAGCGGAGTCTCGGTATCATATTGCTAGTAGCGACCATGACAGTCTGTTCTTGGTCCGAAATCACGCAATTCATCAGTCAAGTTTCAGAAATGCATATGCACTCCCATCGTGTACAAATGACCTTGGAGGCGGCAGCTGCTTCTGAGTTTAGCGATCACCGTCCCAACCATATCACATCATCACTTCCCCACACAGGAACACGAACACCCTTCACGTCCTCCGGCGGCTCTCGTCCAGCTCAACTGATTGATGCGTATCTGATTAATTACATCCGAACAGTTTCTGGTCAGTGGGGCGACAGCGTGGAGTGTAATTAGTAGCCTTTAGAGCTGCGATACGATACATGTGTGACGTGTGGGGACAGATGTGCACTTGTGATTCGTTGGCTCCGGTATGTATATCGCGATTACAAAACGCTCGGAAGGATCCATTCCTCCCGAGGTGTTGGGTCTGTCTGTGGCTGGATTTATTATATACTTTGTTGGCTGTTGTCGATGTCGGCCTGATATACATACCCCGTCAAAGGGCACAACAGGATCAGTAGTGTCCCGATTTATGTCTTACGCATCTGCTGCCATATCAACGAGACCACCAAGATAACGGTATGCATCGGATACAACCGAGATGGTACACATGATCACACAAGTGTACTTAAGGTATTATGGCGACAGTCGGGCAGAAACACCGTATACATATATGCAAAGCGGGTGTGCGTGGAGATTGTGCGCCTGTCACAGTTGGGGATCACTCGCCATGGTTGCGCTGTGGATGAATTGGCCGTGGCTCGCTCGGGTGTCTAACGTCGTCAAGTACCAAGGTCCGATGATGTACGCCCGACTCTCTTCGTGCGGAATGCACGCACCCTTGACCTTCGCAATTATTGCATAGCCGAACTTTCAAGGCACCGACCGAGGGAGAAAAGCAAAACGTCACCAACTGAATCTGAGCAGTCGCATTTCCTATCTTCGCAACGAGGCTCAGGTCCGAAATGTGCCTAGTCGTCGGTCCCTGGCACAGGCCGAACCTTGACCTCACACACACACCCACAACACCTCCTATCATAATTTCAGCGAACTGGATATGGGCGGTGCAATCTCAGCTACTTGATCGAAAGAAGCTTGTGCGGTGGTGTGGCACTGGCGTTTCCCATTGTTTGTGATGTTCTTGGCGTGGAGGCGAGCGAAGCGGGATGTAGGGCGGTGCGGTGAGCTTTTTGCGGTACTGGCTGGGCCCTACAATGACCGGCCACCTACATTGAGCACTGTGATAATGGTACATCCCTATTGCATTAGCGCGCCGCTGGATAATCTCTGACGAGTACATATAGGATGGACCCTAGTGCTGTGTGGGGAGCGAAAAAGAAGTATATGTACAGACAGCGTGACACTTACGAGCGGGGCGAGGAATACCCTTGCTTTGTCTTTGACGATGGTCATACGAGTGCATCACACAAAGACCGGAGATGCGATATAACGACTGTCTCACTTCTGAATCTAAACTACTACACCGAGTAGGAGAACGCCCCGATGTGTCCACCATACGTGAGCCGCATGGGTGGGATGACTGGCAGGCTTATATATACACGACGAACCGACCCTGGGGATGTGAACATCAGGTGCTTCCTGCAACGACGTGAGTGCTGTAAACCTGACGTCTCTGTGAAGAATCGTATGGTGTCTCACGTGGAGTGATGGTACAGGCGCGTGGGTCTCGGCAGCCGAAGACAGTCTGGTACTGAGCGATGCAGCAAAGACGATGGGACGGGCCCGGTCTTTGAAGAAAGTCCGGGACCGGTCGGGATACTAGCTTGTTTTGACGGTCGACAGAAGGATGTGTCAGGTGTCCGTTTGTGTGACTGTTAGGGAGATGGGCGATCTCACCGCAGCTCGCAGGGTAGTCTCTGACCCCGATGCTTCGATGATGAAAGGCTAGAAGTGACAACATGGCATGCACCAACCTCATGACCTTTGAAGTTGATTCCAACGTGAGTACTGGGCTTTGCATACCTCGCACTTTCCATCGCGGGACCGGATGGTGAAGAAGGTTCGGACAGAGATATAGGCGAGATGTGACGCTTGTCATGTGCACGTTGTCCTGCACCTCTAGGAAATCATATTGGGGCCCAGAGCCAGATAGAACCACGCAGTTTGGAAGAAGCGTGACGGTCTACGAAGTGAGTCAGATGGTACTCATCCTCTCTCATCACGGAACACGGAGCATGCGGAAGCCCATTTCGTACATATCCAGAACAACGGCTTGTACAGCACGATTGGCAATAGAAGAGGGCGCTTGGGTTCTTTGCATATGTACTATGCAGGCGATCGGGTATGATGACCTGCTGACCGATAGTGCTCATTGAGGTGCAGAATAGAACAAACAACACTTTTGCCTGAAATTTGATTCCGATTGAAGACTCTGAAAGGGCTCAGGGTTCTTCCTTTTGTGCGGAGATAACCGTCCGACTTGCAGGGGCTTACAGTGCCTCCGTCAAGTTCGGGCTACCCGGGACGGTGGTAATCATTATTGTTGACGACGCTTTACTCGTTCAACGTTGACAAAGCTCGAGAAAGGTGCTTACTTTTCGTTTTACCATTTGGCAAGCATCGCTCAGGAACCAAACACTTTATACTATCTGGATATATAAAGTGTCCGCGGCATCAGTGCGATCGCTACACCAGAAACAGTGTGCGCCCATAATGCCAAGTCATATGAATGATGCTCTTGGCGAATGGGCAGGGAGTGGGTGTTTATATGTATATAGATCTGCCTCTAATGGGATGAAACTTGACAGGTGTGGGTTCGTCGCTGAGACATATGTAGACAACACTGTGTATCGCGGTTGTGGTGCCTTGTGGGGAATGTTTCCCTGGATCGCGGAAGTTCAAAGGGGGAGGCCGTGTTGAAGAGGAACGAGAAAAAAATCAGCCCCGCGAGGCACGGTTCACGTAGTTGGACCTGTAGATCAGACCGTTAGGGTCGCGGCTGGAATCCCTCTCTCAGGAACACACGCACGAATGAAAAAAAAAAAAATGATGACGACCGAGAGACGACTCAGCGCCTTTCGAGAATGTCTGGACCCTTCCTGTTCGTTGTTCGTTTGAGGCCAAGCTTTTGTTCAACTTACGTACCACTTCAATTCTGCCAAAGTTGGTTCACATGATGGCACAGCACCACCACCATTTTTGGGCCATTTTTTCTCTTGCGATGCGACACGACTGCGACGCCGTTGACCTGAGTAAGCGAAGACTGACAATGCGTCGAGCATGGGAACGATTCGAAAAAGCAGTTGCAGTCGAGGTGATTTTCGATTGGTGACCGAATGCACGGCTTATCTCCATCGTGGAACGTTCCTCCGACGGATGGACCAGATATATTGCATGTACGTATGTGTTGCTATCATGTATTACTACGTGGCCCTCTATTCTTACCGTTACATGTGAGAGGAAGGTGACCGGTGAACCATCAAGTGACCGTCCCAGTTTGGCTGGTTTGATCCGGGCTTCGTGACTTGCTGGAAGTGAGTTGCTGTTGCAGAATTCGTCCTTATTTTTTTTGACAACCACCGACTCTCCGAAAATCGGACGGTACTGTGGTGAGTGTGGGGTTCTGCTTCTGGGCCGTGCCGGCTGTGCCACGTAAATTGCTAGTAGAAGAGTTGCGGATTGTGCTTATGTTCCAAAAGAAAAGTGTTCGCCCCCGCACCGGTCCACTCTGGGCTTGTTCCGGCCCGTGAAAGACCTCCCCGGAGCTTTTCTCGTTTCTGGACCTCTGTTACGTGCATGACGGTGCTACTAAGTCGTAATGGAGACTAATATACGGACTGCTACGCTACATTCAAGATCTCTCTACTTCACTCCGCCTCTAAGGAATATGTTTCTGAATGACGAAGGAATGTGGCCGCCAGCTAACCTAACCAGGGTAGGAACACGGGAAGAGTATATCAAGGTAAGTCGGCGGGCGAGGACGTCGAGCGGTGATGGTTGGTGGGTGGCCAGGCAAGAACCGTAGAAGAAGGGACGGGAGGTGATACCAACTGCGACTTGCGACCGCTGCGAAATGGGAACCGAAATCACCCGGTCGGTGAAGGAAAATATTCTAGGAAACGCTCATAGTCGCTCTGTCCGAGGAACGGTGATGAAACAATAGATGACAAGGCAGTTGGAAAGGGAATCCAGTTGTACTGGGTACTATGCAACAGGGGAAATCCTGGTCGACTGGGCTTGGTCTATCGAGACAATGAGTATAGGGAAAGGAAAAAGCGTCAAGGAAGTAAATGAAGCAAGAGGAGGGCCGCTATATCTTTGGATGTGGTGGGTTGGTATGGGTAGGTTGATCCTTTGATGACCCAGGAATGGGTAGTGGCGGGACTGATAGGATGGGTAGCTGGTGATGTTGACTCGACGTCGACTTCTTTTTATCCTCCTCGACACTTTCCCCGCTATTCTCGACGCCAACTTCAGAATCCTCGACGGGCTTCATCGCGTCTACCTCGAGTTTCCCATCTGTAAGCAGTCCGCCTCTACTCCCACTCTCGATGCCGAGGACTTCACCCCCACATGCATGGTCACTCCCTGACAATGAACCAGCTGATGATTGCAACAACAATCTGCGTCTAGACTCCTCCTCTTCGATCCTCTTTATCGTGTCAAACTCGCCCTGGACCACGACTCCCTCCAACCACGGATGGTTGATCAGATCGCCCGCCTTGGCCCGTTTGTCAGACGATAAGTAGAGCATGGGGTTCAGAAACGCTGCAATGGCGTCGGCTTCTTCCTTGGGGAAGAGGTACTTGTCATGCAGAACCGCATCGAGCGGCCAGAACCGGAGCTTGTTGATATGCCGAAGTTCACCTAATGCACAAATACTCGTCATTATCAACTCCATAGAGGGGTGACATAGCGGTACGTTCACTGCAGGGGTAATGAACGACGTACACTTTCGATTGAAAAACTCGAGGCTGTATTTGCCCGAAAGAGCGACCGACCTCGGAAACTCGCCCATGAGTTCCATGATTTGAGCGATATGGTCGTCATCTTTGCTGTACCGCGAACCTGAAGCAGGGTCAAACAAATAATCACCGCCCGTGATGAGCTCGAAGATCTACATGACGCACGAAAACAGGTCAACATTTTTTGAGGTAAGAATGAAGGATGTGGTGACATACAACACAAGCGACACTCCAAACGTCCGCGCTGGTTCCCCATTTCGCGCCGAGGATGACTTCAGGACAGCGATATTGCCTTGTTTGGATATCGTCCGTAAAATGGTGTTCTACCCACGTAGCTAGAATCATATCACACGAGCACATTTCATGAGTACCGACAACCTCATAAAAAGGTTCCACGGATAGAAGAAAACACAAAAATACCAACCGTTTCCAAGATCCGCAATCTTAACAGTAATTTTCTCCACGCCTTCGAGAGCACTGGACACGGAGGAGGCCATACTCTGCTTTGCAGAATCGACCGACATCATCGAGGTGGATAGTTTGGAATCTGCTGGACCTAAATCGGCCACAGACGCGACTTTGGGTATCTGGCTTTGTACGGGTTGGGTGGTCGACGATGAGGGGAGAACTGAGGTCCCTTGCGGTGGCGCCATCTGAGTCAATAACGACGGTCCTGGGGGATGAGCCGGGTGTGGTGTCGACATCTTGCTAAACCCAGAATCTAGCGATACGTTGGATATGCGCTCCGCGGCGATGTCCGTCGAATCCGGTCTTCTGCTAGATCCATCCACAGCACCAAAGGGCGACGCTGAAGAACCGTCTTTAGCCACAGAACTCGATCCGTAAGATCCGGGTTTGGAAGTCGCCTCGCCGTCTATCCTGCTCATTCCGAACGAGAGCTTGTCGAACATGGGGCTGCTCCCGAAAGAAGAGGAAGGTGACGGGAGTGGCTGAGAACCGGTTATGAAGACCGATTCCGAACGCGGTGTCTGGTTTCCACCTCGACCCTTGGAAGGAGGCACGCCAATCAATCGCGGGCCTTGGGAGGGGGCGTTGGCCGAGGCGGCCAGCTCAGCTTGGATGATAGACTCAACATCGTCAATACAGATGAGGACGTTCTCCGGCTTTAGATCTACGAAGGAACCGATCAGACGCATGCCCAGTGCGAATGAGGAACAAACAGACACACCTGTATGTATGACCCCGCACCAGCGGTGCATGTAATCGAGCCCAAGTAAGACTTGCTTGGCTATCTGTTTCACGAGGTGCATAGGGACACCTTTGTTCTGATGTCGCTTGATAAGACCCAGAAGGTTCTCGCCAAGCACCTCGAAAACCATGCAGACATGGGTGCCATTGGGGCCCTTGTGTTTGAAGTGATCGAGGAAAGAGATGACGTGTGATCTGCCTGGGTGAGTCTGGGATGGAGACAAGGGAGGGTTTGGATTCCGGGGTGTTGGTTCTACGGATGGCGTGGAGGAAGTGATCAATCGTTGTAGAAGTTTGATTTCGTCGAGTGCGGTTTCCGTGTACCTGGGAGCGGACTTTACGACTTTAAGGGCGACGTGTCGGTTCGACCTGATTAGAGTGATATGGTCAGTTAAAAAGAGCAGAGTGATGAAGCTGTAGGCACGATGGCTTACTTACTTTGTATCTTTAGCTAGCCAGACTGTGGAGAAATGGCCCCAGCCAAGTTTTCTGACGACGACATATCTACCGTCGGAAAAGGTGTCGCCAATGTGGACGGGATGATAGCCTCCCTTGACGTAGTCCTCGTAGTCCTCTTCGTCTTCGGTCATCATGGATTGGGAATAAGATGAATAGGAACCGTGAGACATTGTGTCTTTCCGGGTATGCTGGCGGGGGGGAAAGCGATAAGTATTTTTGTTAGCCAAGCAGGGGGGGCGCGAGGAGCGATAAGGTCTGTTTCGTGATAGTGGCGAGAGATAAGCGTACCGACTTGATGAATAAATGTCTAAGGAGGTCTATTTTGCGATTCTGGTCTGGATAAAAAGTAAATAGTTAAGGCAGTTTGGTTAGCTCGTCGAAAACGGTGTCTACGAGACGAGAGACGTGGCAGAGGCAGGCAAGAGCAAGCGTGTTTGAGTCGTCGTCAGTATCCGTTGTAGCGACCGCCCGGAACACGCGCTTTCCATATCGAGCATGGCAATGGGCCGATTAGTCAGCGGTCTCCTCATCATATCCGCATGCAATGTATTTCAGAGATCTGTCAGTAGTGGTCCTGGATACGGGAGAGGCTCTGCTAGAGTAAACCATCACGGGTTCGAATGCGCAGAGTGGGTGTTGCTGCAGTTTGGTCCGCTGACTGGTTCCTTTGTGAGTGCCCCACTCTGTAGGCAAGTTCTTTTTTTCGGAACTAGCTTAGGACGGGGACTGGTTGTAATACTTGTATCATTTGCACATTCACTTTTTTATGTACCGGGTTCTCGTGTAATACCGAGCGCTGGTTGGCGGTCATACGCGACCACGAGAAGATCCGAACCCGGTTTCATGAGGCAGTCGAGAGATCGAACGATGTGCAGCTCCCACCCGTCTCGTTGAAATGACAGTAGGTCCCTACCAAATGCCAACCTCTTGCTGTAGGAGCATTTACCAATACTAATCCTGCAGGATGTAGTTCGACATTTGACTCGATAATGGCGTTCTGAAACCAATGCACTTACTGTACGACTCGGAACTTGCAAGGTACATATCCACGCTTTTCCCTGCCGTTTTGCAAACTGAAACCCTTTCAACGGACAGCCGCTCCCTGATTTAGAGCCCTTGAAACCAACCTATCGACTACCCTACCTTGTGTGTGCAGACACGTGGCATACCGCTACCCGGTACTGGCATATGAAGCTCTCAGGCGACCTTCGCCATCACGAAACGTGCCCTGTCTTCTGGACTAGCTTCTGATCGATTCGTCACAGTCATCGTGTCATCGTGGCTATCGGTACCCATGATCATCTACTAGGTTCCCCTAATGGGTGACCAGACACGCTCCACACACGTGTTATGCCATGACTTTGCCAACCTTCCTTTTCATATGTAAGAGTTAACCTGACCTCCACGCCAATGCCATCATCTCGTCATCTTATATCATACTTCGAGCAGTAGTACTGGTGTCGTGCGCGTGTCCGCGAACACACGCTTCAACGTACTGCGAGTTCTTTGTGCCGAACACACGCACGAGACAGCGGTTCACGCCTCGGGTTTATAACTGTACTGGGGAACCCCTTCCCATCGTGTTCTCTTCATATACACGAATCACTTACCACGAACTTGAGGCTCACCATCGATTTCACCTCCCATGTTGTCGGAGGAACCTGGAGATGACCGAAGGTGAGAACTCTCCTTGCGTTGTGCTCAGCATCTCTTACATCTCTCCTCGGTTTGGGTCTGGTTCCCGTTGTGATAGGGCCACTCCTCCACCACAACACCGCCATGCCGATCTCGAGTCCGACCAGTCGTCCCCGACTTGCTTCGGAGCCACCCCGGATGGCAACCGTGCGCAGCATATTCCCCGCCACCGTAGATCTAAATCTACGTCTCGACACCGCTCCCATACCACAGAAGGCTCAACCAGCCACTTTCTGGCGCGCTTGATCGCTCAGGATGAAGAAGTCAGAGAGGTCAATGCCTACCTAGCTGTGGCTAATGAACGTCTCGATGCAGAGACGATGCGTGCGAACGCTGCCGAACGCAGGGCACTCGATTACTTCAGTAAATTAAAGTTTGCCACAGAAAGCAAGGACCGCACTGAACAAGAGGCCTCACGATTACGCGAGGAGCTCAAACTGTACAAACTGCAGCTTGAGAATGCACAGAGGGAAATCTTTCGGGCTCAGGATATCATTAACCAGGTATCTTCCCAGCGGAACGAGGCGGAAGCAGAAGCCGCGAGAGCCCGAACGAAGGCTCGGAAACTCCAGGAAGAGAAACTTGTCATGTTGGCACGCGAGGAGGGCCGTCGACAAGGCTATCGGGAGGGCTTGATGAAGGGTCGCAGCTTAGGCTATTACGAGGCTAGGGCGCTAAGAGAGTTTCCGGAAGAATTATTTCCAAGCAGACCTCGTCCCGTTGCGCTTTCTCATGAGGTCGATGAAGTTGGCCAGGACGACGAGCGTGAACCCGACGGGGCTGACGAACGCACCCTCAATGTACCGCAGCGAGAACGCTTGCGCCCCTTCGCTCGCCCCAATCAGTACGTCAAGTCTACCCTGTGTGTTTTACTCACTCCGACAAGTATGTTCTATTCATTTGTAGCATGCGTCCAGGGTCTGCCCCCCCTGTACGTACATATGACACTGCGCGACACGCACCTACAATGCCCGTTCCGACTGTGGCAACACCTGTGCGAGTTCGTTCGCCATCACACGAGTTACGTTCGCCATCTCCGCAATCGGAGGCGGACGAACCAGAGACTATTCGGCCAATCCCACTTCGTCCGCGCACGACTGTTCCTCCAGACGGATGGATCCCCAGGGCTGATCCTCGTACCGAGTTCATACCTGTTCCTCCTCCACATGTTCTTTCTCCCGTCCCTACTTCACCCAGTACAACTGCTACAGATGTGCAAGAAAGCAGGGAGAGGGGTGGACAGTCAAACATATCTGAACCGCCCCAGACCTTGAACCGATACCCACCGATCCGGCATCGCGACTACGCATACCAACCACCGATGCACCCTCCAATTCAGCGTCCGCGCACTCCCTCGATTGCATCTCGAGCGTCGACTCACGTCTCGCATTATGATCTTGTATCTGCGCCAGGAAGACGTGCTACTGAGACCCCGCTACGGTTCGAGATATACGGACGTGCGAGGAGCGGGAGTCAGCCGACGACTCGCCCGGCATTCGTGAGGACGGACAGGCATATACATCCAACCAGAGAGAATTTCGTAGAACAGTGGAGGGCAGATCCCGAAGTCGTATCTACCGCTACGCCGTCAAGGACACCCTCCCATTCGTATGTACGTGTCTTTCCTTCCTCCGATTCTCTTTGTGTAGACAGAAGTGTTGATGGCATACTAGGCTCCTGGTGCACCGAACTACTCGTCGGGTTCACAAAATCTGCCATACCCATCTCGACCAGCTCCTTACCCCGACATGGTTGGTGGCCGCTCGCACACGCCGATTCCCACGGAGTCAACTGCTCAAGTTCAACCTCCGCCTGACGATCGCGAACGAGTGATGAGCCGAGACGAATTGCGTCAGCGGTTTCGACAACGTGAACCATCGAAATCGAGCATCCCGAGTATCGTTGTCGAGTCACCGGTAGGCTAGGTTCCATTGTTCTCTTGTTACATCTACACTCAACGACCGACTGCGTGGCGCTTGTCTTTGACTCCCACTCAATGGTTTGGGCGGGTGGATGACGGGGTTCGGAAAAAAAACGTACTCCCTCCATTGACTTGATTGATTTTTTTTCCGACTTTACCTTGGAAAATCAACGATATACTCATTTACTCGGTGCAATTCAATTGCGATTAATGTTAACCACATCCAAACCAAATCGTCGACAAACGACCATAGACGGAATCCGGATCGAGCGCTTCTCAAGGGGCAATCGCCAATTCTCCCCGTGAACCCGAACTTTTAAGCCCCGAATCTGCGCATTACGCACTACCGCGAGAAGAACAAGGTGGTACCGGGCAAGAGCAACAGCAGCAAAGTCATGATGCGGGTCGTGTTGCACATCAACATCATAACAATAATCAAGAGCGAGACGGGGAACGCGAAGACCCACGACACCCGCGGTATGATCAACGAGGGCAGCCTGACCAACGATATGGCTCAGGACACGACTCACGACGACGTGATGAGCGCGCTGAGCCCCAACGACATCAGTATCGTTACTACTCCCACCAACCGCATTATTACCCGTATTCGCCGGCTTCGAGAGCCGAGCCGCAAGTCGGAGGGAGCGGGCTTCGGGGTGGAGAAGGAAGTTCCTACTATCGTGAACGGGGTGGCGATGGTAGTGCACACGGGAAAGGAAGCGGAAGTGGCGATTACGAACCGGCACCTATACCAGATGGAGTGGCGTATCCTGAACCGCCTGTCCGTCCTCCTACGTCGTCGGCGAGAAGGCATGGCGATGCGGAGGTGGAGCAGGAAAGACACAGGGGGAATGGGAATCAAGAGGGAGAAGGGGGGACGCGAGGGATGAATGAGGGAGGAGCCACAGAAGCTATGAGGTCCCGGTCTCCAGCTCTGCTGCAACGCCCATTCTCGATATTCGACGAGTAAAGTCACCTGGTATGGGTCCTTTACCGTGTGATCCGTCGCTAGTGGGTGGGTTCTAGGTCACCTATCAGTACTCGTATTCTGGAATTTCCGTTTCCTCGTTTTACGTTGGCGTTTCGGCTTTGGACTTGGACATCTCCTGTTTCCATACTTGCTTTGTTATCACGTTTTGCGCACCTATTGTATATCATACATCATGTAGTATCCTAGCACTTGAGAAAGATAAGGAGGGGCACGCATATCATTCACAGTATACCAAATGCTTACAAGATTGTATACCCTCTATCCAGAGTCTCGGGTCGAAATGTACACAGTTCCTTTCCTGAAGACCACTACTCACCACGGTACACCCCATCACCTAACACTACGTTCTTCCCAATACCGATGAGGACGAGAAGAGGGACAGTCAGAGCTTCACGTCTCCATACTTCTTTTCCTCATACACCTTCTTCATCCTCACCAGTATCTTCTCCAGCGCAGCGAGCCATACGTTTAATTGTTGGTTCAGCTTGTCACCCGGGACGGGAGGTCCACCTGCTGGATCCGATGCAAGCTTATCATAAAAGGTTTTGCGGTAGGGACATGCTCTCATTGCAACCTGTTCTCGAAAGAAAACGTATAGTATGACGTTAGATCCATCGCTTTCAGAAAAGATGGAGCGGAGAGGAAGAAAAGACAAAGCGAGCCGAAACGAAACGACCGGTGGAAGACACCGAAGAAACATAACGCACCGCAAAAATCCCTTTGACCACGAAGTTATGGTACCCCTTTAACGTGTTCTCGTAGCCTTCCGTAAATGCCTTGGAAAGTTCTGTCTGGACGTTGTTCTGGGCCGCTTGTAAGGCACGGAAGGTAAACGCCAATCCGCGAAGGAGCCACATAAGTCCTTCGGACGCGGGTTGCTTTTTTTCAGTGGTGTGTTCTGTGAAGAGAAGGAGCTCGAGGGTAGAGGATTGGGAGGGATGGGAGTCGTATCGTGTGCGGACTTTCTGGTGAAATTTTAGAACTTGTACGCGGGAGAGGTGGTCGACAGAATGGGGGGAGGTGGGTGAAGAAGGCGAACACCTACCGTAATATTCCCTTCGAGATCGCTCACGACAGGTGTGAACGCAGGGTTCTCCAGGAGTTCTGGTGTTGCAATATCACAGTATCACGGAATGCGATTATGATCAATTCATCCCATCCGATGAGTCGCATCGCACAGAGGTGGAAAGCGACAAGCGATGATGATTAGTTTGGAAACAGCCTATGGGTGAGAAAGGGGATACGCGATACGAAGATACACATACTGAACAACTTGACGACCCCTTCCGAAGCTTCGAGGAACGCAACTGTATCAACTCCATCTGCGGTGATGGGGACATCGGCGAAGGACTGTTTATACGTGTGATCCAGATTTAAAGTGTGTAGCCCCCCTTCGCACGATGGAGAAGAGAGAGGACACACACCTTGACGGATTCGAGAAACGGCGCCATGTTTATCAACTTCTGAATCGTCGGGTTGTCGACTCTCGAGTCGTACAGATGTGTAGTGTGCCAAGATTTGGCTACGTAAGATCATATCAGTGGCTCAGCTGCAATCACAGTAACGGCTTGCTTTCAAGCGACGACTCCACTCAACCACAGTATTAACGGGCTGATCTGCTACTTTACAGCGAGCGAGCATGGTGGTTCGGCAGGTGTGGCACACTCAATTGCTGGCTCCTCTGCACCGGGCGTACTGACTAGAACGCAGGCCTCGTGGTCTATACTTCGCAAGTCACTCTTTAGGGTACAGCGACCCGTCCTTCGACCAGGACGATCAAGTCCAGATCATAAAAGTATTACCCGTAGAGCTGAGGAGAAACAACACAGCCCACCTCGCTACGCACCGTAGCTGACCGCCAGGTTGATGGTTAAGTGGTGGCGAATTCGTGCGAGGGTTTTGCCAGGAACACTAACGCGAGTGACAATCGGCATTCTGCAATTGGGCAAGTCGTCCACATGGCTCGGTCTGTCATGTTTAATGGGTTTTTCTGGAAGTTGGAGGTCACAGGAAAGGTGCAGTGTACTTCCAGGGCGCTGGACCTCTCCGACCGTGAGGGAGCAGTTCATGGATCTAGCCAGGAAGGCTAAATAAGCACCTCCAGCGAAGGAAGTGGCTCTCTTTTCCATGTCTGATATCTCGTTATCGCCATGTCGGTCAGCAGCTCTACCCTCCGAGAATTTCATGATCATAATTAGGAGAAATGAAGTTGTAAAGTCAGGGAGATCGGAAAGATCGTTTTCCACTCCTCTTGGCGTGGGGTGAACGTAGGGATATGGCAACAACACCGTCTCGGAAGGCATCCCTCTCGGAAGTCAAGCCATGCCACGAGGTGCTTGGTCGACCGCCGCAGAATGATATCCTGTTTGATAATGAGAATTCAACCCAGTACTGAGCAATTAGAGTGCCGCTCATGATATTATGCTAGTCACCGTAGATACACGACGCACCATCGCTCATGCAGAGTCAGCCAAGTGGCGAGTTTCTCGTGAAATACTTGGTATCACTCGTTCGAAAACATCGAAGGCTGGACGTCGCCTGCCAACTATTACTTGGTGACATAGTACTGTAATGCTGAGCCAAACAAGGCCAAACGCACCTTCCGACTGCTCTCGACGTGGTCAACGGAACCGGGTTAGAACGAGAAACGAGAGGAGCAATAAACGAAGATGCCTGTTCCATGGGAAGCACTGATTCCGTTTGGTATGTTTTTCTTGTTAACTTCGTGTGATGCGCCAACGACTTGTTACTAATGACATCTGGGCATATACTACACGTCGCCGCCGTTCTACGATAATGTGCTCACATGGCGCTTGTGATACCATGGAAAAAAACGAAACGACATGAACGACCACAGGCTTGCTCACTTCGATGTTCGCAGCCGCGGGTACTCTCTTTAACGTATCCAAGATGGCCCAAAATCAAGGAAAGGTGGGCTGGTTCGTCGTTCATCACATGGGGAACATTGAATCGATGGGACTTCTCGTTTACTCGTTCTCTGATCACTCGTCCACTTACTGGTGGTGATCCCGCCGACGCACTCGCTGCCCGCAGCCCGTCCGATACAATATCGATGCGTGGGACCAGATGATGATGGAACGGGATAGGCGACTGACGGGACATATTCGTGGTCAAAAGGTGGGTATCCCTTCAATCCCTTCATCCTTCCTCTTCACGAGCTCTTCTCTTCATTTCCCCTCCACTCACTCGTTTGTATTTTGCCCCATAATCGCGTGAACGAACAGTCCGATCCGACACCCCCTGAAGATTTCGAAACCAGCAGCGTATGGTATACCCACGGTGTTGCTGTATCGCGATAAGTCTGTGGCTGCAAATCGTGCGGGAGGAGTATACACGGGATATAGCTTACCCCGATACAACGCTTCTCCCTGTCACATCTTTGATTTATACATACATACACCCAAGAACCGACGCGCCGATGCGGAGGGAAATGGTAGTGCCAACCATTATTTACTCAAATCACCATGCTCCAATGTATCCAGAGTATCGAGGAGAAACTTGTCTATATCACCCCAAGCTCAAAATCAAACAAGAACCCGGAAGTTGGTAGCTAAGTGTCTATTTGAGAGCCCCTTTCGGAAAGGGCTTCGTCGGCGACTGTTCTCGCGTAGAATGGGCCAAAAAAACCTAGACTGAGAAAATGGTGCAATGCCGACTGGCCTCGTCATTACTATCCAAGAACGCGAGCTATGTGTCAGACGTGGGGCAGTCAGGAACGGGAGGCGTCAATGAAGAGACAGTAAAGCCACCCTGATCCATGTATCTTCGAGGGTGAGGAACCGCGACTTCCGTGGTTGAGGTCACGACGAGAGGAGAACGTCGGCGGCACCGGATCGCCGTGAACAGAGTAACGTGGGCGAGGTGGTGTGATTGCAACAGTGCGTGGGCGTGGTGAGGTGCTATGTGTATGTGTCGGGGGGCGGATAGGACGTAGAAATGGTTGGACAACGTGGATGGGCGAGGTGGGACCCAAGCACGCACTTAGATGCGAAAGGGGTATGCGGATGTGTCGTGGTATGCTGCAATAGAATGCGAGCCAAATGTCCGACAACTTCAGACCCTAAGCTGCATTTTGACTTCTCATCGGGCCAACAGCGGTAGTGGTCTGGGCATATACAGAACGGAGGGATGTCAGTCAGATTGAAATCCCATCTCGTCGCATCCCAATATATCGGTGGTACTCTCGAAACCTACCCCTGCTCCGGCGGTCACGTTCAGGTTTCCACTTCCTACATTTCCACCTACACTCGGTGAGCCGTCACCCACGCCTGCGTTGACGTTTCCAGTATTCGGATTTGCGTTTCCAGACGCAGTAGCATTCGAACCCGGACCCATACCCATACCCACAGACCCTGCTGCACCTGAACCCGGACCCACGCCCGGTGCACCAGGGGGTGCACCCGAATGATGTCCTCCATGCACTCCCATCACCCCTTCCTCCCTGGGGACGATATCAATCAAAAAATCGAACTGATCCGATTTAGCAAGAGCTTTTGCGATGTCGGATCGGGAGAGTGTTCGCCGTTTGTTGGAGTCGGCGATGATGAACGCACGTGCTGTTATTTCGGAAATAAAGACTGTAGTGGGAGGTGTTAGTGGAGTTGGTTTTGGAGAAAGGAAGGTGTGGTGGGGCAGGGACGGATGGTGAGGAGGACGACAGGAGAGAGACGTACTTTCGCATGCTTTACAGAAGAGGATGGGTGCATCTGCCGCAATCATCTATTTCGCGATGTATCAGCACCCATGTACGTTCCTCATAGGTGGTGGTAAAGGAGACGACGACACGAGAGCCCAGAAATAGAGGAAAAGAAAGGGTAGATGTACCTTGACATCGGGATCACTCTTCATGACCTTTTTAATGCGTGCCAAGGGCAGTGGGGGGTGCCTGTAGTCGGGGGTTTCCTGCTCAGCAGTGTCGACTTGTCGTTGCCAAAACGAACGCAGGAATTCATTGAGAGGTTCGCCCGGTTGGACGTACGGCGCCGGTGCGGGTGGGGACATCGTCGAGGCGGTGTCCTAGTCGATGAGGTGGTGCGCAGGGGTGACTGGGAGGGTGGATGATGAGGGTGGTATGGATGGAGACCGTCTGAGAGTGACTGACCCTAACCTTGGATTAGGGTCTCACCGTGAGAAGACGTTCCTCGATATGTGTCGTGGGAGCCTTTGGTACGATGACAGCCGTGAACTACCGTGAGGAGATATTCCTCACAATTCCCAGACATTGTGGGTTCGGACACTCTTCGACGTCAGACGTGGAACAGGTGCGTGGATAAGTTTGCGATTTTTGGGGTCTGGAGCCCACTCTTCATCGTCGTGTCTATGTACTTGTTGCTCATTCTCGGTCCACCAGTTATCGCAACTGGCGGTAGAACTGGAATCAGCAAGACGATCGTCTTTCTACTAGTGGTTCTGAACAGCTGAAGCGTGCATTGCATATTTGGTTGGGAACTAGCTGGCAGTTGGTAAGATCGGTGCATCGTGTATACCCTTACCGGGTCTGGATCGGAATTTGTGCTCTCAGGTTTGTAGCAAGCTCTGCGTGAGTTCTAAACCATGTATCATGAACTGCACATGAATAACGAGTCGTTGGTATTTGCTTCTGTGATAGCTTATCAACTGTCATTCAAAGCATCTCTGGACGGCTACGGACTATGAGCACCTTTCACTTCAAATTCCCGCCGTTTCCATCTGCTCCGTCCGACACATCCATCACTCCTTTTGCCCGGTTTTCACCGCAAGGATATATACGTGTCCGGACGCCCGACGGAGACTCGATTGAATTAGATGCGTTCGCACACCTGCCGACGCTTAAAATTGACACTGAGGAAGAAGTGGCGAGGAAGAAGAAAGAGAAAAAGAAGAGGCGGTGTGCAGGTCGATGTGTGGATGAGAACGGGAAACTCGTACCATGGTGGGAGGAGTGGGAGGCGGAGGAGGAACAGAGAGGGCTTAGCTTTGATCCAGTGGAAGGGTGAGCGTGTTCTCTTCTGAATGGACAGTTGGATGATATGGCTTTCAGGATGAGCTACCGTGATCGACTTCATCTTGCTGCAGATGATTTTAGGGTGAGTCGCACATGGCCTGCCCAAGGGGTTAGACCAATCTGGGATCGTGTATGTCTACACTTCTCATCGTGTCCTCATACGCATGCATAGTAGCATCCTCACCTGCACACAGTTCAGACTCTACATCGGTTTACTCTCCAGCATGCCTGTGTATAGCAGGATCAAAGCACACGGAGACAATGTTACAGTTCCATATGAAGAAGTCGATGCAGAGGACACTCCGAGAGCTCACCAAACCTTTACCTGTACTCATGTAGGCGCTTCGGATGCACTCAACACAGTGACGTCGACTGTCCAAGACACCCTTCAGCAGGGCTCTCAGCCCAGTAAATCCACCCTCCCCGATTTTGATGACCCTACCAGCCCAGAACGTATTCGTCTTGATGCGTTCCTAACTGCTATCTCCAAGGGCACCAAAATCTTTCTTAGCTCCTATCTTCGTGAAACAGGTCTCATATGGACTGAATCCAATCTCTTTGTTGCGCCCATGCTCCTCAAGTTCTTCCTGAAATTCTTGAAACGTACGGGCGTGTTTTGGGATTCGGACGAGAAAATGAGACGGGAGGTGGAGGATGCAGTTGGGTTTGCAGAGAAGGCAGTGGTGGAGCTGCCGGTCACAGCGAGGCTTGGGCAATCAGTTCCGGGAAAGGTGGAGAGAGGATTTGTGGGGCTTTGGGGCAAGAAGTGCACTGGGTTGAGCATGACTGCAATGTTTGAGGCAGATGACTTGCTATCTCCAGCAACTGAGGAGAACTTTGAGATGGACCCTGTGGTTGCCACTGCGAAGGACGATGACCCTTGGATAGAGTCCCCCTCTCCAACACTTTTCCAGATCCTAGGACCAACAACTCTCCCCCTTGTGTATACCACTGTTATTGTTGAGACAGGTACAAGGAGGGTACGAGGGGTGGTAATGCCTGGTTTGTGCTTCATTGGAAGAACAGGGTCATCCGAACCTACTTCCTCCTTTGATGCTAAGATGGGGTTGGAATTGGGAGAGGTGTTGGAGGAAGGAGGAAGGGAAGATGGAAAAAGGTATGGTTTGGAAGAAGTTCTAGAATCCAAATTTGCAATGGTCATCCTGGAGCCTTGGGTGTCCTCTGAGGATAAGGTAGTGGATACATCTGAGGTTGGAAGGCCAACTATGTGGTGCACATTTTGTGCTGTGTCAGTGAGCAATAGTACTGGGCATTCATCCATGGGGATGAGTTCTGTAGAGGAGGTGGATTGGACTACAGTGACCTCCAAAGAAACAGAGCTGGTTGTGGCCCAATGTCCCCACATTCATGCACACAATCCATACATAGCTATGGTGAATGTCCTTGTTGATTTGGAAAATGTAGAACTGTTCAAAGTGGGTATGGGGGTATGTGGGACATGGGTGCAGTTGAGGAGAATGGAAAACATGAGTTCAGTTGGCATTGTTGAAAAAAGGAGTGGGAGCAAGAGGGAACAGGAGTATTGGTATATTGAAGACTTGACAGCTGTATTCCCAAGTTTTCACACTGATGGGGATGGTGTGCTTGGGGGATATCTGGAGGGTGAACACAGTGGTGAAGAGGGTGGGGATGGGGATGGTTCAGATTTATGACAATGTTTAGACCACTGCATTTATTGTAATAGTTCATGATCATTGCTTTCACCATGCTCTTGTTGTGGAGAGTACCTGCCATTATTTTTGAGGAAACACAACCTAGTGATGATATATGCTAGACTTTAGCCTAAGAAATGAATTACTAGCACATTGTACAGGTATTACAATGTGACTGAAATTGTCAATGTAATGTCTAGCCCAAGAGGCTTCATTCTACTGACTGCTGTCTATAACCTCAAATGGCAGGGATTGTTATGATTAGTGTTGCCATGGTTTGCCAAACCACCTCAAGCCATTGGCCATAGCTTGCTTGATTTACTAGCTATTACATCAGCAAACCCCCCCCTCCATACAGGTCTGTACAGACCACAGACCCACAGACAGGTCCCCCTCTGTACAGATCTGTATACATATCCATAGCTGAACATTACTGTACATAGACAAGACACTGTACAAACATGGATAATAGCTCATCAAGCTCATCACATTCATGCAGACATAACAAAATCAAGACATGGGATGTATTGTATACTAGTCTGTAGGAGCTAGAGCATACTTGTCATTGTCACCAGCAACAAGACCAATGCTTGTCTCACTAATTCCTCAACTAAAACAATCTGTCTCAAATGCTGAACTTGAAGATTGATGTTACTCACCCAGCATGCTTTGCCCACCTTTCAAGTTGTTGTTGAAGCTGATGACCAGAACTTTGATGGTTGACAACTTGCCCATAGTGATCTGCAGGGGTACTGAGTACCTGTGGGGGGTCATGGTGTAGTAGGGGAGAGGGGATAGGTGAGGGAGAGAAGGAGCTTAGTCAGTGGGGGTGTTCGGGTGGCAAGCAGATGTATCATAGTTAGCAAGTGCATCGAACCTTGTCTCAGGGAGTCAGAGTGCACTCCCATTGCCTGCTCCAATGGGTAGGGGTACTGTGGGTACAGGTATGGGTTGCAACTCCTGTACCCTTACCATACATACCTGTGATCCATGGCACTGTTCCTGTGATCCATAGTACTGTACCCATGACCTGTGGTATCTATAGCCTGCAGCACTGTACCACAGCCCAGTGGCTCTGTTACAACTATACAGTAGCTGTCAAATACTAAATATAATTGCCACATGGGGCAAACCATATTTCCAGGCCATCAAAATGGCTTCTAAAAGAATCCTGCACCCAACAGAGAAAGTGCTAGCATTACAAACTGTGAACCAGCATAAATGGAAGACAGGAGAATGTCAGAATGCAGAGATGAAAGGCAATAAACAGACTAGAAAAAATGACACTCCTACTCTGAGCTCCCAGTCCCTGTCACAGTCCAGTCTGACCACTACCAACAGAGATACTACACCAGATTTCCACCATGACAAAGGGACTGCAGATATGGACACTGAAAGCAAGAGGGACCAAATTGCAGAGACTTCTGATGCTGAATTAGGTGCAGTCATAAACCCAGAGTTACCATGCCTGTGTCTAACATAGAATCAGAGTGGCTGAAACAGGATTGGAGCTCACCCATATATACCTTCTTTGTGCAAGAGCCCACTATTGAATATGTGGCAGGGCAGCACTTGCATGTCTTCTGGTGTATGGCAAAGGGCTGTAAGAAGGGGGTGTAGCAGTTCTTTGATAAAAGTGATCCCTGGTTGACCAGGAACATGTGCAAGCATGTCAGGGGATGTTGGGGAGAGGATATCTTTCACCAAGCTACCCAGACAAAGAATGCCATGGCAGCCCATGAGGCTGTCAAAAATTATGTCAAAAATGGCTTGATCACAGTTGCACTAGACTGCAAGGGAAGGGTAGGCTACTCTCACAGGCAACACACAAAAATAGAGACCAGGTAACTGTCAATGAACCCAGAATGTATGTACCAGCCTCATTCTCATCCAACAGAATCAAGATGGTTCACTGGGTCACAGAAAGTGGCTGGCCCTTTGAGATTGTTGGTGATCCCAGCTTTCAAACCCTCATGAAAACTGGGTGTCCAGAATACCACATACCTAGTCCAGATACAGTGGGATGTGATGTCCTCTCAGTGTTTGCACACATGTGGCAACAGCTGGCTACAAAGTTACAAGTATGTCAGTTTGAACCAGTGATTTCAAGTGTAAAATGGTTAATACATTATACATGCCTGTAGTCATACAAAGGAAAATTGAGTTTTGGAACTGATACCTGGACATCACCAAACCACAAAGCATTTATGGCCATCACAGTCCATCTCATAGAAAAGGGTAAACCATTAGGAATGCCACTTGATTTTTTTGAGGTTGTGAGGGTAGGTCTTACCATTTCAATTGCATTGCCCCATCTGAGACTCATTGTTGCATAAAGTCACATACTGGTTCAGTACTGGCAAATGAGTTTACTAAAGTACTGGAGGATTTTGGCATAATGGATCAGGTCAGGTGCCACTAATTCATGAGAGGGTTGAAGGCTTACCTGCAACTTTCTTCAAAGATCTTGGCTGTGACATGCAATAATGCATTTGCAATTGATGTGATGACTGACAAGCTAGAATTCAATTTACCAGAGTTTGAGGGCAAGACATTGAGGATCCAGTGCATACTACATGTTGGAAATCTAGTCACAAAGATGATGATTAAACAATTTGACATACCAAAAAATCAGGAAATGGAAGTGCTGGGGGCTGAGCTTGCTGAGGGGAATGATGGCAATTATGGCTGATCTCCACTGATCTCAAAGAGGATGATACTGAAGGTTGGGTGAATGAGATTTCCCTCATGACAGCAGAAGAATGGGCAGGGCTGGAGTGTAAGATTTGTCCAGTCTGATTGGCATTAGCAAAGGTCAGAATGACTCACCTGGCTGCTTGCTGCTCAGGAAAGGTGTGCAAACTGGCCTTCAAGATCATCCACTCCATGACAATCCTCCTGCCCACTTGGGACACTACTTGCAAGGAAGTGGGCATGGGCATGAGATGCATACTGTGGGATGTCTTGGCATGCTGGAACTCAACATTTGACATGGTTAGCTTCATTATTGAGTACAGTACACCAGTTGAAGTACTTACTGACAAACATTACCTCAGCTTGGCTGCTTATGCCCTTGATGAGCATGAGTGGCTGGTGCTGGGACAACTGTGTGAGGTACTGAAGGTTAGTCATGGGTACTGTACAGTGCAATGTTGAGTCTGCATTGCAATCTTACTAATCAAGAACAACAAGAACAAATGATAGATCCTCAAAGATGCTACTCTATTCTTCTTGCATGGTACCCCAAATCTTGCCATGGTCATACTGGCCATGGACTACATTGACAAGATCTTCACAACAGCTAGGCTAGATGAGACACATTTATGGTGCCAATCACCTAAAGGCTGCTAGTTTTGTACAGTGGCCAAATTGGTCAGGACAAAAACCAGATATTAACCCTAACCTAAGGGAACACTAACACAGTGATGTGATGAGTGGTCTCTGAGTGGCCTCCAAGTCTGAGAGTAGTCTCCACAATTAGTATTATGATGTATGTACATGTAGGGAATAGTCTGATGGTTTAATAGAATGAGACAACAAGAAAAAAAAGAGGCATAAAAGGCTCTGTAGCATCAAACTGTCAATCTCCCAATGGCAAAGAAACAGCAGAAGCTACAGGCCGCTCATGCACAGGAAACCCACTGGCAGTCAAGGGCACAAGATGCAGACCCACCAAATACTCCCAGCACTGACTCAGCTTCCTCTGATTTGGAAAGTGGCTTGGAGATTGATGCCACTGGTTATGAGGGTGGTGTATCTGCTCAAGCTGGTGAGTGGGACACAGAATCTGAAAATTTGGAGCCCAGCAAGGTGGATGGTGATAGTTTATGTGAGCTGGAAGGTGATGAGTTGGAAATGAACCTTCAGGGACTCCAGGAATGAGAGAGTCGAGTATTGTGGGGTGGGGTCTTTGCACAGAAGACAAGCAAGGAGTGGCAGAAAGCTGAGAGTAACTGGAACCTTGGATACAATGGGTTGTCAGATCAGACACAGCAGCATCGAGAAAAGGCCACATGGGATGGCAAGGCACTGTGGGAAGAGAGAAAACAGTTGTATGTGGCCTGCCAATACTGTATCTGTGATTTCCATTGCTAATCTTACATCTGGCTGGTGCCAGTACCAATCCCCAGGTGGTTTTGATGCAGAATATATTCATGCAGAAGCATCCACTACCTGCAGAAGAAGTCATCCACATGGATGGTCATGGAGAGGCTGTGACAGACTCTGAGTCTATGCATGACCTATCCAATGCAGACATTAGACTCACTGTTGGAATTGGCTACCTGTCCAACCTCTCTGCTGATGACTCCAGTGAATCTGAAAGTGAGACAGGCCCCAACACCACTGTTGCCACTGCCAGCTGCCAGCCACCAGAGCATCAGCCACTGAAAAAACAGAAGCTTGATGCCCCATCACACATCCAATGAGAATGGAGGAAAGCAGAATGGGCCAAAAGTTGGATGGATGGTCTTCTCATGATTGAGAAGTTGCTGAAGTCAAAAACAACCCACTTTGTTGGGGGTCCCTCCAGCTTGCAGGCAAAGCAGACATGTGCAATCACCAGTTACCTTGCCCTTGTTGTCCATAAAAACCATTGTCAGACTGTTGCATTGCAACTTGCTGCTGAGAGTCATGGTTTTGCAAGGATGTGGGGTGGTTGCCAGGTTCAGAATTGGGCAAACACATGGATATCATGAAGGACACTCCTGCTATCACTCACAGGCCACCATACCAAGACATACTCATTGCTGAGTGACCCTGGTATTGCCACAGAGCTTTGGACATATATGCAGTCAAATGAATGGGCAATCAATCCAGAAAAACTCACCACACTCACAAAGAATCAGCTTATACCTGCTGAAGCGGAAAAATATGTGCACCAGATCACTGCCAACAAGATGCCAAATGGCCTCAGACAATATATGGAACTTGAACTGTTCCCTCAAATTCATCTTAAAGTCAGCAAAGGAATTTCACTGGCTACAGCATGTTGATGTCTGTGACATGAAGGCTTTAAATATTCAACACATAAAAAGGGTGTCTACTTTGATGGTCATGACTGTCCTGATGTTGTCAACTATTGTCAAAATGTCTTCTTGCCAAAAATGAAGGAATATTCATGTCAACTTGTCAAATACTCTGTGGAGGATCCAGATAATGAGTGTCTGTCAACCAAACCAGACAACTTTGTGGAGTGGTGACTTGTCCTCTGTGCCCATGACAAGATGACAGTCCAGTCACATGATGCAACAAGCCAGTACTGGGTCTTTGACAATGAATATAGGCTACAGAAAAAAGGAGCTGGACATGGGATTCATTGAAGTGATGTCATTTGCTCAACTGTGGGCCATCTTGTTAAAGCTGGACAGTCTTTGGAGTATGGGAAGAATTATGATGGATACTGGAATGGCGAGCTCTTTGTCAATCAGGTCTGTACTGTTTATGTTCCCATAACAGTATGACCCCAAAATTAATGCTCCTGCAAGCTCAAGGAGAAGATAATTCCAGCTTTTGAAAGGATTCATGGTGCTGGATATCAAGCATTATTCTTCATTGACAACTCTCAGGGGCACTCAGCTTATGCTGAGGATGCATTACTTGCATCTTGCATGAATGTCAATCCAGGTGGCAAACAGGCATGAATGCGAGATGGCTGGTATCAAAAGGATGGAGTTACTGTTGTGCAAAAAATGGTATTCTCACAGGATCATCCCATGCATGCAGGGGAGCCCAAGGGGATCAAAGCTATCTAACTTGAGCACAAGTGTTGGAATGGCCACATCTGTGGGAAATGTCCTTTGCATTGCAACTCTGATGCAACAGCAGAGTGTTGCAACAAGTGGATTTTGGAATGTCAGCCTGATTTTCAAGAGCAAAAATCTCTTGTCCAAGAAACAATTGAAGGCTTGGGTCACCTTTGCATTTTCTTACCCAAATTCCATTGTGAACTCAATTTTATTGAGTTTTTCTGGGGAAAGGTAAAGAAATACATTCGTGATAACTGTAATTATAGTTTTGACACACTCAAGGCCAACCTTCCTCTGGCATTGAAGTCTGTCAAGCTACAGACAATTCATCTGTGGGAACATTGTACCCACCATTGGATGGAAGCATACCAGTCAGGGCTGGGGACAAAGGAGGCACAACTACAGGTACAAAAATTTAGTTCCACAAAGTACAAGTCACATCAATGAGTACTGGGGTCAGCAGCACAGCATCTTGACTAATTTGGAAGTCACTATATACTATATTTGGTAGTAGCCCCTTTCTGGCCAATTTCCCTTCTCTCACAAAAAATTCCTCCCTCAATTTTGCACTCCTTCAAAATTGCTCTAAGGGATTTGTTCCTTCCATCCAAAGGAGTGTTTTTACCAGAGGAAATATAAATTTGACTTGTTTTTGTGGGACTAAAACTTTTGTACAAAAGTAGCAGCATTTAGGTGATTGGCACCATAGATCCATCCATTCAAGCCATGGTTGGACTTGTGAAGAGGACCCTCAACAAGTACTATTCACTCATGGACATGTCTGATCCCTACTGTATTGCAATGGGTAATATTTTCTTTACTTTTCTGACACTAGCTGACTACTGCTGCCTTTAGTCCTCCATCCCCACCATAAGTTGGAATATTTTAGGCAGGAAAAATGAGAAACTGACTGGATCAAGATGGTGGTGAACTCATTTTCCACAATTATGACTCTTTGTATATTTCCTGTGATGTTCATGAAGATATGGATTCTCCCAGTTCTGATGGTGGTGAACATAAGGTGAGATTTTTCATGATATCAATATTCAACCTACTATGCATACTGACACTTATCTAGGACCACTCAAACAATATCTTTGACAGGCTCCCATCCCTCAGCAAAATTGATTTGTCATGTACATTGTGAGTCAACATGTGGATCAATGGCAAAAGACACCAAAAAAACCCAACACAAAGACAAATGCTGAGTGGTGGTTTACCTGCATGGACTCACTTCAGTCACCCCCTTTTGTGGACCTATTAGGTTGACATATTTCTACAGATGTTTATACCTAATAGGTGTCAACTTCTTGGGTATTCCCACATGCCACTGGGACAGATAGGCTTGGAGATTCTCCAGGAGCTGACATGCCAAAGTGGGGAAAGCCCATTTTCCCAAGGGTACCCTATTGTGACCATCAATATAGGGGGTGTCTGGGGTCCAAGTGGGACTTTCTCCAGCCTATATAGGGGCATGAATTGTGCAATTTTGGGGCTTTCTCCAGGCCAAATAGACCTCTCACAAGAGTGCATTGGGGGATTCTCCATCCAAGGGTATTCATGGGGATTTCCCAGGATGAAATAGACCATTTCCAAGGGGAGTTTTGGGGATTCCCCATGGTAAATAGACCATTTTCAAGGAGAGTTTTGGGGATTCTCCATAGTAAATAGACCATTTCCAAGGGGAGGTTTGGGGATTCTCCAGGGTAAATAGACCATTTCCAAGGGGGGTTTGGAATTTTCCAGGGTATGTACCATCTGAATGGCAGACTCTGGGAAATGGGGAATCTCCAATTGGGCAGTTGGAGATTCTCCATGGGTGTGGAGATTCCCCAAATGCCACAATGGGATTTCCCTATGACTATTATGTGGCAGTGGAGAATCTCCAATTGGGCAGTTGGGGATTCCCCATGGGTGTGGAGATTCTCCAAGTACCACAATGGGATTTCTCCATCCCTCTTATGGGGGGATGGGGAATCTCCAATTGGGCAGTTAGAGATTCTCCATGGGTGTGGAGATTCCCCAAGTGCCACAATGTGGATTCTCCATCCCTCTTATGGGGAGTTGGGGATTCTCCAATTGGGCAGTTGTGGATTCTCCATGGTGTGGAGATTCCCCAACTGCCAGAATGGGATTTCTCCATAACTATTATGTGGCAGTGGAGAATCTCCAACTGGTCATTTGGGGATTCTCCATGGGTGTGGAGATTCCCCAAGTGCCACAGTGGGATTTCTCCAATCCTCTTATGGGGGGATGGGGATTCTCCAATTGGGCAGTTGGAGATTCTCCATGGGTGTGGAGATTCTCCTAGTGCCAGAATGAGATTTCTCCACCCCTCTGATGGGGGATGGAGGTTCTCCAAGTGGGCAGTTGTGGATTCTCCATGGGTGTGGAGATTCCCCAAGTGCCACAATGTGGATTCTCCACCCCTCTTATGGGGAGGGATGGGGATTCTCCAATTGGGCAGTTGGACATTTGCATGGGTGTGGAGATTCCCCAACTGCCAGAATGGGATTTCTCCACACCTATTATGGGGATGGGGATTCTCCAGTTGGGCATGTTTGGATTCTCCTTAGGCATGGAGATTCAGTCTGCATCTTTGACTACCAAAGTGCAGTGTAGTTGACTAGCAAAATGGTAGTGGTGACTACTAAAAAGTGTAGTGCAGTTCATTGGGAAATGGGTAGTGGTGACCACCAAAGGTGTAGTGAATTTGTATTGGTCAATGTAGCAGTGACCACCCAAAGTGTAGTAGAGTTCATTAGGAAATGTGTAGTGGTCCACATTTTCAACTACCAAAATGTAGTGTAGTTCATCTGCAAAGGTGTAGCCTAGTTCATTAGCAAAAGTGTAGTGGTCTGAATTTTTGACTACCAAAGTGTAGTGTAGTGCATTAGCAAAAGTGTAGTCTAATCCATTAGCAAAAGTATAGTGGTCCACATTTTTTACTTCAAAGGTGTTGTGAAGTTCATTAGCAAAAGTGTAGTGGTCTGCATTTTGACTACCAAAATGTAGTGTATTTCATTAGCAAAAGTGTAGTCTAGTTCATAGGGAAAGTGTCATGGTCCACATTTTTTGACTACCAAAGTGTGGTATAGTTCATTAGCAAAAGTGTAGTGGTCCGCATTTTTGACTACCAAAGTGTAGTGTAGTTGACTAGCAAAAGTGTAGTCTAGTTCATTAGCAAAAGGGTAGCCTAGTTCATTAGGCAAGATGGTAGTGGTCTGCACTTTTGACTACCAAAGTGTAGCATAGTGAACTAGTAAAAGTGTAGTACAGTTCATTAGCAAAAGGGTAGTCTAGTTCATTAGGAAAAATCTAATGGTCCGCATTTTTGACTACCAAAGTCTAGTCTAATTCATTAGCACAAGTGTAGTAGTGACTACCAAAGGTGTGGTAGTCTGCATTTTTGACTGTCAAATAAGGTTTCAATTGATTACCATATGTGTGCCTGCTTTCATAATCTGAAGTGCTGGCAGGTGGCTGTCCTGCAGCCTTGGCCAAATTCCCCACAGTGTGGCTGTGTGACATGTGGTGCCTAATACACTTTTTTGATTATGTAAGCAAAAAAGCAGCCTCAACTGACATCAGGGAAATTTTCACAGTTTGACATAGCCATATAATACTTTATCAAGTTCACCAGCACTGATCTTTGAAATCATTATGATTGTCCAGTAGATTGATGTATTTATTGACTGGGAGTGTTGGTATTGTGTGCAATTGAGTAGCTTTGTCACTATCACTGATAAGTTATGCTATTATGACACCAATGATACAATACTTCAGGAAGGATGGTATTTGATAATACTGATCATTATTCTATTTTATGCCAAACTTGCTTATCCTGGTCCCACTGACAATCAGTACCAATGTTGCATATACTGAAAATTGTCATTCACACTGATCTCACTGACAACCACTACCATGATTGTACAAGCTTACATTCACTATTCTCCCTGGTCTCACTGATAACTAGTATCAATGTTGCATGTACTTGCAACTGTTATCCACCCTGATCTCACTGACAATCAGTACCCTCATTGTATGTACTTGCAACTGTTATCCACACTGATCTCACTGACAATGAGTACCCTCATTGTATGTACTTGCAACTGTTATCCACACTGATCTCACTGACAATCAGTACCCCCATTGTATGTACTTGTGACTGTCATCTGCACTGATCCCACTGACAATCAGTACCACAAGAAACTATCCATACCAATAGGAAATCTTATAGCAAAAACTGGTATTGAGCTTTAAAGACAGAGACAGTCTAGCTATGTTTATGCTAATCATGTGAAGGTAATGGAGATCACAATGCTGGACAAACTCACATACAACAGTTATTCATCTGCAGCGACAATTGCACTAGCCTTAAGCTTGGCCCATTTCTGGTGGATTCTAGCCAATGCACTGTTCTTCGAAGGTAGGCACTCATTTTCAGTGTACAATGGAAAAATCTGTCTATGGACTCTTCAATGTTATACCAAAAATATCCATGAACACATACCAGTTCCACCATCCTATCAGTAACTCTACCTCATCTATTTCATCAGGATCCTTGAGAAGTTCCATGATACTATTATAAAACTGCACCAAGTCTGTCACTAGGTCAGTGTGAGAGAAGACTTGAGTAGATGTCAGTGCAAAATGAGCCTGTGCAAACATTCAGCTCTTTGTTCATATATTTCAAATGTGTAACACTCACCTGCATGGCAGCATATGTGATTGACGCTCTACTGACAGCCTGCATACCATGAATGTGGGTGTTGCCAGATCATGTTGCTCTCAGCTCTTGATTGACAGAGCTCAGAGATGTGAATATATGTTTGTATGCCTGCATACAGTCCAGGTATGAGCTGCCAAACAAAAGAAGAGAAGCTTAAAACTCACTGAAACTAGAAGGGTACTTTGCAGCAGGCTGTTCCATGGGTCTTCCATGTCATAAGAATAGCCTGCATACAAAAAAAGTGGCCACTGGTCACCAGCAACCTGCAGTTGACTGCTGCACAACTTTGCCTTTATCCTACAATGTGTTATGCCTTTCCTGAGTATAGCAGATGAAAAACATACTCAATATTTTCCCATTCATAGCCTTCAGGACAAAGTAATGCACTGGTGCATTTGTGATGGAATCCTCACCCCATCTTGACATTCCTGGGAATGTGGGGGCTGAGAGTTTGGCCCTTGGGAGTAATCCAGTCTATTACCATGGCCTTCATACTCTTCATGTCATCAGCCCTAGCACCACTGGTGCCCTTTTGAATCTACTAAAGCAGTCAGAAGACCATGAAGTAGGCAAATATGCATGTACTCACCAACTCTGCTATCATCATCATGTCTTCCTTGGAAGAGGACATCAGGTGGTCTTCAAGCTTTGGTACAATCTTCAACAATTCCCAAAAGGCAGAATACTCCCTCCTTTTGCTGGTTGTGTCATCAACATGCATGCCCTGAAATGACTATTAAGGAAAGTACTTACTCTTGTGTCAGAGTCTCCAGTCCCCTCTCCTCTACTTCACTCATGAGGACTATTGCATTGGTTAGCAACACTTGGACATTGCAAAAGGCATGGACAGCATGGCCAAAGTGGTGGCCATGGTGTAACAGTGGGTCTTGTACACTTCTGTATGGCAATCAGTATGGTAAGACCAAGGTTATTGGCAACATGTGGGCATTTTCTAGGCCCCAATTGCAGCACATTTGATTGTGAATGTTTCATTCCACTGGACGTGGCATCTTGGTCTGAATGGAAGTGCCCATCATAATGAGGCATGACAAAATGCAAGAGCTGCACAAGGAAGGAAGAGGATCAGAGAGAGCACAAGTAGGCTGAGTGGTGAAGTGGCTGGACTGCCCTTTTGTACCCTTACTGGAGTGTGACAGGAATTACAAGATTGTTGCATGTCACAGTTTGCCATAATGTTGGCTCAGATGGGAATCCCTCATAATGCTCACAGTGCATGATGTAGATCAGAATAGCAAGAAATGCTACATGTCCACCTCAGATCACCCAAATCACAAGATGAATGAAGGTATCAAAACTTACATCTTTTTTTTTTCACTAACAGGTTTATCTTGCTGCCCAGCCACTGGCCAATCAAATAAAAGCATCAATATCTATATCAATGCACTGGAAGAAACCCATAGCAACATCTCCATTGTCCTAGAAAGCAGTGAGTTCACAGTGACCATAATCACAACATACTTCAGCCAAAAGCAGACAGAAAAAGGACATCATGTGTCTCTGCAAAATGACCAAGAAGTCTGAGTTGTGAATGACTTGAAGACGACGTGGGTGCCCTGTCACCATCAATGCAGGCCCAGTGTGTTCCATGAACAATGGCCAATGCAAAAGTTCAAATGGATGTGGCATGGGATATAACTCCACAGCTGCATAAGCCACTGTGTATTCAGGTTAGTGTTGCCATGGTTCACCAAACTGCCTCAAGCCATTGGCTGTAGCTCACTCAATTTACTAGCTATTAATATAATTCTTTTTGATTTGGGGGTTTTGAATATGGGGCTACAATCATGGGTACTTTTTTCACTGACTAAGCTGCTCAATCCTGAATGGTTTGGGCCTCTGAACTGAACTGAGGCAACACTAATTCAGGTACATGACACCCTCAAGAAGCTGAAAAAGCTGACAAGTAACATTTGAGAAGCCATTGAGCCAAAGGACCTGGGGAAGCAGAGAGTAAACAAAGGAAAATGCCAGAGATGTGAAGAATGGGAAAGGTTGTGGACAGATATGAATGTTGACAAGGCATAGTGTAGGTTAGATGGTAGAAAAAATAGCCTTGCAAAGGACACATTATTGCTCATTGTAGGGAGTCTATACTCCCTAAGGCTGAGTTTACAATGTACCACCATTGTTTCACCGCCCCAGCCAGTTCCTGCAGGTCTACTGTCCCTCAGGAAACATTGCCACCGCTCCACTCTCAGCTACCTCAGCTAATCGAGCGCTTCTTTTGGCTAGAATTACCACCACATCCCAATTAGGTCGTATGCCCCTATCACCGCTACCAACTTCGCTGCTGACCCCTATCCACTGTTCCCTTCGAGCTCTAGCCCCTATCCGCCCCACACTATGTCGGCTTTCAGTCTCCAGACAAGTATCACATGTCTACCAATCATTGGTGGCCTCCACTGAAGGCTGTGACATTGGTAACCTGGCCTCTATAAGTTCCACTCGAGTCTCTGTTGCCTGCCACTGCCAGTAGCACTGCCACACTGCCCCAGACCACTTCTCTTGCTCCTGCAGAGTTGGTCAGTGATCCATAGACCGTAGGCATGCTCTTCTTTGCTGCTTCTATTCCCTTTTGGTTGTTTTTACCTCCTTTTCTCCCTTCCTTTCATACCTACGATCTGTAGTGCCTTACTTCAGCACTTTTCTTTCAAATTTTTCTTGACATTTGATAGTTCCGAGTTTCGCCGAATTTTACCTTAGTGACAGCTGCCTGTATGCTACAAAACACCGCTGTACTTAGGAAAAATACACCCACTTTTCTGGTGTCACAATCTGTGTGTCTAAGAGTCATCCTGAGTCCCCAGAGTCATTTTCAGAGTTTTCTTCAAGTCTTCTGAGCCCACTTTGAGTCCCCAGAGCTACCCATTGAGTTCTACCAACAATTTCGAGTCTCCTTGTGTCTTAAAAATTCCACCAGCCTTCTGAGTCATCCCCTTCGCATCTACTGATTTTTACTACAGTCTACAAGAGTCTACTTTCGCCGCCAACCAAGTTCCTAGCTTCCCAACACTGCCTTATTGACTAGAAAAATCCCTCTTAGCCCATTTTGTGGCAGAATTTCGAGTTCTTCACTGCCTACACTTCCCAGGCCTTAGGGAAAGTTTCCCTGACCCACCAGTCACCTCCCCTTGGTCTCCTTCCAACTCATGACCCCTTGGGACAAGCCTAGGTCTACCCTACAGCTTTCCCCCTTTCCCCCTTCGCACTCTTGCAAGAAGAGTTGCCCACAGCATACAGGGTCTCATCCATTGTCATACATTGAAGGTCCCAATTGCAACCTGAGCCACAAAAGTGAGAGAACATAGAGAAATGAGAGTTGGGAATGAAAGGCACAAAATGAAGAGAATGACATGATGACTTTCTGAGTGTATGAGTGGAAGAGTGTGGAAATGGCTACCAGACCAGCCACACACATGTTACCTTGCTCAAAAAGCAGGGTCTCTCCAAACCCATAAATCATGGGAAAGTGACTTTCATCTGAAAGACCTTCCTTTCTGGGAACTTTGGTTTCTCACGCAAGCGCAAAGTCAGCTTGTACACTCCTCCTGACAGTAACTGCAACAAGAAACAATGTACGACTTGTAAAAGTGATTTGAAAATTCTTTGTGATTTATATAGAGACCCATTCTTTGCATTCTACCACCATATTGACCAGCAACAATGACAAGCCCCAAGCAAGGTTTCTGCCACTCGCAGTGGCACCCCCGAGTCCCATCCTGCATTTGAAAGACCTTCCTGTTCTGGCCCCACTTTCTTCTCACACCCCATTCTCATGACTGCCTAACTAGTTTGGAGAACACCAGCAAAGCTCAACATGCTCAACAACCACACACACAAGTGTCTCACACCCCTTCTTCACATGTGTAGCAGAGACCATAGAAACATAGATATTGTAAGCCACATAGATCTATGCAATACTAATTTTTTGGGTGTGCTGCACCCACCAAATCCTAGTGTGTCAGTGATATCTCATCAGCTGTGTCCTTGACTTTCTTTTGTTGTCTCATGTAGACATCACATGTCCATCATGGAAAATGTCATGGGTAGCCTTTCCTTATCTCCCTTCTAGGTTCTATGATGGGTTCTTCGATCACCTTCAGGGCTTTCAAGCACCCTTCCACGAGTTATGGATAGGGGGTGCCCAATTACCCACTGGTGACACTCAAGACATGGAGTTGGGAGCATGGCTGATGACTATGCCATGTACACAAAGTGAATGACAAGGTCGCAGGCTGGGAAACCAAGACCTTCTTCTGTGACTGACTTTGCGATTTATTGGATATACCAATTCTTATTGACACTCGCATCTGGAAGGTCTCTACTCCAAAGCACCAACACTAGCCACACATGCAACAAATGTACTGGTGGTGCTCTGTACTTTGCCAGATATCAAGCCTGCTGGCACAATGCTGTGCACAGGCAAAATTAAGCACGTCAAATCCGGCTACTTGCCTCAATTCGAGGCTCTCATGCAGCCCAGGGAAGTAAAGAACATCAAGCTTACCCTGGCTGCTGCGTGCTGGTGAGTTGCATTTTCAGTTTGGGATATCTCTGCAGATTGATATTGGGCCACATAGGAACTTTCAGACCACTGCAATATCTTCCAAAGAACAAAACAGTTATCCTCAGCCTCATAACAAGTAAATTCCCAGAATTGGAGGATGTTGGTGCACTAAGGGAATGCATGATGGAAGCAGCAAAGGTTATGGCAGCCAGCACCAGTGAGAGCAAGGAAGAAGCATTGAAACAGATATGTGTTTCCCCACAGTGTGGTTTTGCCTCGCACTCAGAGGGAGATTTACTTGGTATGGATGATATGAGAAAGAAGTTAGCATTGGTCAAAGATTTAGCCACTAGCATCTGGTCAGATGCTTGATGCTGTAAAAGTGTATCAATAGCATTTAGTCTGTGTAAAACCACTTGATTATCATCCAAGTATTCTGGCATGTAACCGAGCTACTGGTTCATCCAATAAGCAGTTTGGTCAATAGACTGACCACTTAGCCTTGGATTCTGGACCTTGATGATTTCACATAGCTGTTGGGACTACATAGGCTTTGATTCCACATGCGCACCCATTAGTTTCTGGTTCAGACTACTTAGCCTTGGATTCAGGACTTTGGGATCTTAGGTGTTCACAATTTTGCATAGCTGTTTGGACTACATAGGATTTGATTCTGGACCTTTGCAGTGTACACAATGTAAATGGGCCTGTTGGCCAACTTGGTTTTGCAAGCAAGGTTAGCACTGCTGCTGCCAGCACTTCATGAGTTAAGAAACACAAATTAGGTTACTTACTTTGGAACACTCGGGAAGTGCTGCCTGCAGCAGCTGCAAACCTTGCTTGAATGTTGACATACTTACCGTCACTCGAGATGTCAACTGTGTATATGTACTTCACACATGTTATTTTTTCGTGAACTCAAGCACTTTTTCATGAGTGGCTGCATTCCAGACATTGACCTTCTTTCCATAGTCTCTGGACAGAATCCACCACTTATCCTGGGAAATGACAATACTCATGATTTTGTGACCCACTTGCATGGTCGGACCCTGTTGCTGCCCATTGACAATCTTCCACCAATGAATATCACCATTGTAATATCCTGCTATGACCTGACTTTCTTCCATGAAGGTGACCGTCCATGCACCATTCTGAGCCATGACCTTATGCTGCCTTGGAACTAACACCACAGTGAGCCATCAGTAGGGCCATTGCAGCCTCCTTGGGTGTTGGTACACACCCATCATCATCGTCACCAACACAATTTATCACGGAGTTTAGAGGGAAAGGAACACCATGTCCATCAAGTGACCATACTGGCACCACTTGACATGCCATCACAGTTGGCCAAGCTGCACCCAGAAGATCAGTCATATTCATAGCCCGCCTCTTCCATGGAATGATACCTGGTACTACGCATCCACTCCATAAAGCCTGGAGTGGCATCTGAATCTGAAACCCTCCAGCACCAAACTTTATCAGGGTACTTCCTTCCTGCTGGTGCCAATCCACTGACTCATCCTGTCTAGATGTTTCTTCATTTGGTCAGGACTGATCTAGATACTAAACAGCTATGGTTTATGTGGCATTTCCAGATGTCGAATACCTAGGTATGTCCGCACTTTTCATGTCAATGTGACACCACTCCACTGTTTGACCATCCAAAGGGCCCAAGGAAATGGAAGGCATGCCATCACCATGCGTGGGATGATGACAGGTAGTAAAACAGGGGAAGGCTGGATGGACATCTCTTGATCAAGTGCTGTTGTTTGACAGATTTCCATACCAATTTTGTCTTCTGCTTGTTGGAGCATATAAACCTCCCCTGTATTGCAGGTCCTAGGTGCGATGTTTGGGTGCTTACATAATCACCTTAGAGCGGACTTAGCAGTACAGTTTCATAGAGTTCCCTCAGTAGCTCACAGCCTACTGAGGGTAAGCACACTTATACCTCATAGTATCTTACTTACTGACATCCTGTAGTAGCCTACAGGTACAGTAATCTACTCAGTAGCTCACAGCCTACTGAGGTAGCCTACAGATTATATTTCAAGACTGCTATCGGTGCAGTAAGTGCTGGGATGGCACCATTTGTGAAGTGCATCATACTCATAAGAATGGCAGGTATAGTCCACCATTCCTTCCTCTCGTGACTTGAGGGTTTTTGGGTTGACATAGCTCTGCTTTACATCAGGTGTTATGGTTTACCCTTACTGGCTTTGAAATAATACTGGGTAGGAATATCACCATCTCAGTTTGTGCATAAGGCTGACTGCTCGTGTACAACACCGTACAGTTGCCAATTGAGTGGCACACACATGGAACTGGTTTTTCTCACAGTGATAAAGGGCCTTTGAAGAGGCTGTACATGAAGGCAGAAACTTGCCTTGTATGTCTTCTCCTCATCCACCAGTGAGATAAAGGATCCCACAATGACTTGGAAAACAGCCTGCTACTGTCCATGCTCTTAGCCTTCAGTTTGATAATGCTACCATGTACATCCCCTCGCTCTCCAACATCGTCCAAGCCCTACCTCGTGCTATGGTCACTAGCCATGCACCCCTCGAAAATACTTAAGTTCATCCTAAATGGTGCTGGAGTAGCTGGCCTCTTGGGCAGCGAAGAGGCATTCACATCCATGGCTTTGGTTCATGTTCTCAGATGGAGGAAATGGTATGGCTGGTACAACTCCCCTGGATCCTATGCATTTTGGCCAGCTGGCCCATTCAGTGGTTCCTTCATCATCCAAGGATGTGCAAAACCATGAACAGACTGATTTGGCCTCACTACTGGAGTATACTGGTCGGAAAGGCCCCCAGTTTAGAGCCATTTTCTCTAGAACTACTCTCCAGGAGATGGATCATGTGGCTGCTTTACTCGTAAAGCAATGCACAGACCTGCTTGGCACCCAGATCCACAGCAGGGAAACTGAGCCTGTTAGTGTCACTATCGTCAACCTTACTTATGTTCCCCACCATGAGGAGTTCCCCATGTTATATGGGCATTGTGCTCCTTTCTACACTAGCATACCCATTCTTGTTAGCATGGGCACATGTGTAGCATGTGGCTGCTACAAGGATTGGTTCTCTTTTCAGTGATATTGTTCAGCATCATTGTGAATGACGTATCATGCCTTGTAATTGGCTCTGGGACACTCTGCTTTATCCACCTGACACCAGTTCCAGGGTCACCTCCAGGTGATGGTATCTTAGGCTGTGATGAAGGAGTTGTCTTGTTGAAGGGCCAGGAGGGAGATGTCAATGCAGTTATGAAGGGGAGGTTCTCACTACTTCTTGAGTGCAAAGATGCCTGGCAGAGTATCACACTCATTCGGGTGTGCTCTATCTCTCTTGTGATGCAGGCCATCACACAGTTGATCCTCGTCCCTCAGAGTTCACCCTTTGGACAGCTCATGTTCGTGATATCTGTCGCAGTCTCTTGGTTGTACAAATTGTTTTGGTGGTCCATCAACAAGGAGAAAGTTAAGACAGACCTTCTGATGAAGGTCCTTGGCAGGCCCTGCCTTGCCAAGTTTATTCTGATCACTCCTGTCAGTATGGTGATATTCATTCCCCTGGCTTTGGACATGGATGATCCCAAAGATATCATAAATTCTTTCCCACCTCCAAACACCTGGGCTTGGCAAATATGGAAGGCAGCTGTGATCAAGCGACTTTGGAATCGCAAAAAACTCATGTTCGATGCTTCAGACTGCAACGAGCCATCCCTGTTGGAGGGGGAACAGCAGGTGTTGGAAACGCTCTTCAAGGATGCCCAGCATGCATATGAGGGCTTTGAGCAGTACAGGGAGCGAATTCTTCTGTGTTCGAAGATGCAATAAGTTGCTGCTGCAGTCTATCCAAAGGATTTTTTATGATTTCTAGTAGTACTTTGTTCTGTGTGGTAATTCGCATGGCCCATACATGTGAATGTGACATACACGAGAGCAACTGTTGACTTTGATTCAGCCAGGTGGAGATTGTTGGAGCAGATAAATCTCCACTGTATTGCAGTCCTAGGTGCGATGTTTTGGGTGCTTACATAATCACCTTAGAGCGGACTTAGCAGTACATTCCTAGAGTTCCCTCAGTAGCTCACAGCCTACTGAGGGTAAGCACCTACATATTTCACAGTTTATTACTTACTGACATCCTGTAGTAGCCTACAGGTACAGTACCCTACTCAGTAGCTCACAGCCTACTGAGGTAGCCTACAGATTATATTTCAAGAGAGATGTTGAGCTGTGAGCCCCCATGCCAATGTTTGAGAAAACAGGCATTCAAAACTCCAGGATCATAATGGACAGACCCTGTCTTGCATTGTTCATGAATTCATACTTGTCCACCTCTGCATGTTTTGGCCTTAGCCCCAGTCTCGGTAAACAGGGTAAACAGCTTTGATTGCAGACACCAGGTTGTCAGCTCAAACCATAACCATTCTTAATTCCTCAGTGGACCATAAGATCGCAGTTACTCTGATCGATGCCTCTCTCAATGTCGAGGCAGTGCTGACGAAGTTGAAAATCATAGGCATTTGCAGCATTCATTTGACTGACTTCATATGTGAATGTTCAACGCAAGAGGAGGCTGGGCAGGTGTTGACCACCACAAAGTGCTGTCACTTCCAGTGGATCCAGTCATGTTCTCCAAGGCAATTCACAACAGCCAAGAAGACTTTCTCACATAAACTTGAAGCTTGGAATTTGTTGACATGAGTTGTGTGCCCAGTTCGCCCATGGCCATTTTCCTCATTAATCATGGTCCATCACACCTGCACTGCACCACATGGTGTACATATACTCACTGCAATGATGGGTCAGCTGCCAGTAAGTTATTGGACCATCCATGGCAAACTACATGACTCTGCATCTCGGTCCTTTACTCATTTCCCTCGTGCTTTCAGGCATCCTGTATGGATGTGCATTGGTGCAGACCTACATATACCTTAAAGCTATTTCTGAAAGACAACTGGAAAATCAAGAACCTGGTCATGCACTTTGGTTTAGCAGCTCAGGTTCCTCGTCCTTCACTAATTTTCTTAATGCCCTACTGGTTTAAGGTTGCATCCAGATGTATGTATGCAACAGTCCCTCCCTCCCCCTGATATCGGTCTGACTAACTCGGAGGTTTCTCCAAATCGTATGCTTAGCATTCCTCGTCCTAGATGTGTGGCAGACAGTGATGACAGATTATTATGCTTAGCACCTGCAAATTCTTGGGCTTGCACTCACCACTGCCATCAGTGTCATGTTCAGCGGCCCCATCGCATTCTGTACAGAGGCAGACTGTCCAATGGTGAAAATTGCAGATCAAACTCCTGTTATTTCCCTGCAGCAGGCCTTCTTTGTGTATAGGCTGTACACTTTCTCACACAAGAAAGCCCTTGTCATTATTTGTTCTTTCCTTGTCACAACTCAACTCCTGTCCACCCTGATGGTGAGCATTTCCACAGTAGCAACCAGGAATTGTCACTTCAGCCATGGTAATGGTTGATCATATCCATGCTATTCATCATGATATGCGCTGACATGGCCATCACAGTGTCAATGAGCTAGTACTTGAAGACGAGTGATCCAGGTTTCTCTCAGTGGGTACTCTTACAGGTGCTGGGAATATCTGTGTCTGATGCTGGCCCCATCATCTTATTTTGCTGTGCTATTCTCATCATGAACAATCATAGTCATTTGGCTAGGACCCCTCATCGAATCTGGCTGTAAGTATATCATTAAACCTCAGCCTCTAGCAATTTGTCTCAAATTCAATTCCCTCAAGCCTCCTCTTCCATCATACAGTCAGCTACAGACATATTATAGCCTACCATCTTATTGTAGTCTATCAAAGTATTTCACAGTAATGTGCAATGAAGTGTGGGAGAAAAAAACAGCCTGATTTGGAAGGAGTTTCAGATGCACACTGGTTCCCATGCAATTATGGCCTGACAGAAACTTGGGGGTGCCGCTGTGAGCAGCAGAAACCTTGCTTGGGGCTTGTCAATGTTGCTGGTCGATATGATGGTAGAGACCACAAGCCTTTCCTTCATAACATAGGTTGGTTATTTTGTTGCGCATGGAGAATTTTCTAATCATTTTTACATTCACGAACATCTTGTACCAAGATGATTACATAAGTACTAGTACAGGATTTGTAACATACGTGGTAGCTCTTTTGGATTTTGAACTCAAACAAACACATACCCCCCCTTTTTTTGGGTTTTCGAATACAGCAGTTGGAAACGAAAGAAGTGGAAGATGCCTGTAGGTACAAAAGCAAGCAAAATGTACTTCAAATCATACAGGACTTTTTTTTTTTTCTCAGGTTATTACAGTCGTCGGAAACGGAAAAAACTGGAAGGAGCCAGCACAGAGATTTAGTAATGTCTATGAGAACGAGGTAAGCATACCTTAAGTCATATGCAGCTTCTTATTGCAGTTGCTATCAGGATGAATGTACAAGCTAACTTTGCACTTGCTTGGCATCGCAGTTTGGCGGGGCGGTTCGATGATGTGGATCATCTGGATTTCGGCTGTGAAGATGTCATTTCCTTGTGTACCACCCTTTCCTGCTATGGCCCAGTGCATCATGTTGAAGTACAATTCGACAAGGGCTCCCTGGAGGGATCGTTGGTAAGCGTGTGGTTGAATGAGGTTACCGTCGATGTCATAAGCAGGCAGCGGGACAAGGTGGTGGGTGGTTTTCAGAGTTTCCAGTTCATCGCGCGTCTCGTCATCATCCACCGGCCAGTTGTCGATCATGAAGGGTGCAACATCTGTGTGGGAAGGTAGTCTCATAGAAACATTGTAGATAGTAGGAATATGTACCAGTGTCGTCTTTGCTCAAAAGGGTTTCGGAAAATCCTTGGTCGGTGGTCTCTCTGGCATCGAGTGACTGTAGGAGTCAGTTCGATCATGGCATTTGCAAGTTGGAATCGGGCATACTTCGAATAAGAGGTGCCGTAGCTTAAGGCGATCACCAGTCTGACCCCCTGCCAGGATAAAACCTTTTCCAACTTGGTACCCTGGAGTAGTGATGGAATCCTGGAGTTGTCGCAAGTTCTGTACGACTATGTTGAATTCCTCTTTGACAGGCTGCACCGAAGGTTGGGTGATAGCACAAGACAGCTTGACAGAGGCGAGGTCGTGCCAGATGGCAGAGGGTTTGTGATACCCAGCAAGTGGGGTCAACCAGAAGTTGTTCCTGTCAATGGTTGTGATAGCACAGAGGGGAGCAGGTTCAAAGGAACTAACATGTATGTTACCTTCTTCGTCCTCGTCCCCATTGAAGAACATCTTCACTGCGAGTCAGTCGGCACAACCATCACGAACCCACTCAACATTGTTCAACACGTGATTATCTCCAAGGTAGAACCCGGAGTCAAGTAGACTAAGTCGCCTAGCAAGTAGACGGACAAGTGAAGCAGCATGCGTAGGCATGGTGGCTGTTTGAGCTTGGGAGGTGCTTGGATTGACATGGTTTTTGAGAGGTCTTATATAGTGTGATCGATGGCATGTCGTGTTGATCAGCATTGTGGAAAGTGCCTCGTGGTTTACAGGTATTTGTTACATGCTAGGGATGACGTCGGGAGGTCTCGATGCTGAGCTTGTTCAAATGATGGGTCCATACCATTTCTCCAGGCAACAAAAAGAAGATCTCATCAGTCATTTCTCGCTCAAAAGTCTGTTTACGTATCTGAGAGGCCACGTCCATTTTACGAGCGACCAAAGATGAAATTGAACAAGTGCAGTAGAACAAGTCATTCGAGAAGCAAGCGATGAGAGCTTGCATGGTCTGGCACAGATTGTGTCTACGAAAGATGCGGTGGGGCAAAAGCATCAGCAGGAAGGTGAAAATGGTGGCCGATGCACATGCAGGAAGCTTGAAGAAGTAGAAGGAAGCGTTTCGGTACCATTTTTGCAATGTCCTTCGAAGGAGACCACGGAGAAGTGCTATGCCAATTTTTACAAGGCTACCAGCAACACTGCTATAGCACAGGGTATTTGTGGGGTGTGCGCACGGGAGCGTGGCATTCTTGAAGACGGGCTATCCATTTTACCTCTGAGCAGTGTGCCAAATAGTGTGCGTCTCATACCGAAGAAAAAACATGCGGCACACTTCCTAGTTCATGGAAGATTGGTCGAGCCTGCTGGAGTGTCGAACGTCTGTGGGGAACCATTCTTCAATATCTGTCATTCCTGCTTGGAAGATATGAAGAAACCAAGCAACAAACCTCAAAAATATTCACTTGCAAATAATCTCTGGATCGGAGAGGTGCCATGGCAACTTTGTGTGTTAACATTTCCTGAACAACTGCTGATAGCCCTTGTCTACCCCCATGTTTACGTGTTTAAATTGTTTCCTAAACGCTACCATGCAATCTGGGAAGTCAGCAGTTTACAACGTGCTATGCATGGAAATGTTATCAGCTACGAACTCAATCCACAGGGTATTGCCACGATGGTGGCAGGAAATTTGATGCCTCGTCCTCCTGCAATATTGGCTTCTCTCATCTCCATGACTTTCATAGCAGTGGGCAAATTGCCTAAGTCATGGCTTCATTCCATGTTCTGTGTACACCAACAAGTTGTTCTGGATGCACTGCTGTGGCTGAAGGAAAACAATCGGAAATACTATGGAGAAGTGGAAATAAGTATGCCAACGATTCAATGTCTTCCTGAAGACGTCGTACCTGAGGAAATTTCTTCGGTTATTTGACAAAGTGATGATGTAGGTGTGATTGAGGAGGAGTGTGACAGGTATGTGCCATTAGACGATGATGAAGGTGACTTTAGTTTCACAAACGTTTCAGAAGTACTGAAAACATATGTAGTGCGTGAACCCACCGATGATAAAGTAGACAGTCAAGGGAAAACATTTGATATGGAAATGAGTGAGGAGGAAAAAGGTATGAAAACCAGTTTATTTACGTTTGCAATCTGTTGAGTATTTTGCAGTTGCTGATGTGGTTCCTCTCCAAATTTCGGGTGCAGTGGATCTCGACATGTCCACGCTGAGTTCTTCTGAGTTGATGTCCTGGGGCTTATCCAATTTATGGAATCGGGGAGAAGAAGGAACTTACGCAGTACATCATGGACATGAACCTGTCAATGATTTTGGGAGGCCACCATGCAGAGGACAAGTGCAAACCAATAACAACGAGGAATTACAGAAAGGTCGAGCCAACTACTTCGAAAGGGCATTTCCGTGCATTTTCCCATATGGGGAGGGTGGTATAGAAGGAAACCAAGAAGTTGCTCTTCAGTTTTCCGACCATATTAGATGGGTCCTGCGTTATCATGATCGTCGATTTCGAAAACACGAAACATTCCCATTCATTGCATTTGGGATTCAACAACGTTGGGAAGTACTTTTATCAGCAAGGTTGCAAATGGAGAAGAGAACCTTTGAAAGAGACGCTCGAATATTGTCAACTATCACTTGTGATACTCTGTGCAAAGCCCTCGAAGACGAAGAAAATGGTCATCCACTCACAGATGCTGCAGTTCGCCTTCTATGACAACATATTCAAGCTACTGCTGCACGCGTTACAGGTTCTGATGAATCACATTATCGATTGAGAAGTCAGATTTGGTCCACTTCTATAATGTTTAACCCACCGAGCTTGTGGTTAACTATCAACCCGTGCGATCTTCATGATCCTATTGCCCAGGTCTTTGCTGGGGAACATATTGACCTTGACAATTTCAATGCACAATTGGGACCTTCGAAAGAAAGACGAGTGCAAAATCATCAGCAAACCAGACGTTTCCCCCCCAGCTTTCCAGTGCTCCCAGGACTTTTGAAAAATGATTCCAGACCTCCCAGACCCTCCAACCCTCCAGGTGCACAGCCACAGTGAGAACAAAAGTTGTAGCCCATGATCACAGGACCATGGGAATATGATTACCTCAGCAATATCTCCTTTTTGGGGTGAGATATTTGCAAAGTTCAGTTGGAGTCACAGTTTGTCAAAAGCAAAAAGTGGCTGTACAGTGATGATGTCATAACAAAAGTTGTAGGGCTGGATCACAGGATCATGGGAATATGCTTATCTCATTGATATGCCCAAACATGGGTGAGAAAAATGCAAAATACTGAAAAAATTGGACATCTCAAAAATTAAATTTCAAAGATGTCATAATAAAAGTTGTAGTGCCTGACTAGAGGACCCCAGAGGTATGCCTATCCCATCCATACCTGCAAAAATGGTTGAGATACAGGCAAGATACAATTAGTGTAGTGTAGTGTACATTTTATTACCAAAAGTGTAGTGTTGTGGCGCATTTTTGATTACCTAATGAGTGTAGTAAACTCTGCTTCTTTGACTACCAAATAAGTGTAGTGTTGATTAGTAATTGACTAGCAAAGTGTAGTGTAGACTATTGATTAGCAAAAGTGTAGTAAAGTCCGCTTTTTTGACTACCAAATAAGTGTAGTGGTTGATTAGTAATTGACTAGCAAAGTGTAGTAAACTCCGCATTTTTGACTACCAAATAAGTGTAGTGTTGATTAGTGTTTGAGTAGTTAAATGTTGTGTACACTTTTGATTACCAAAAGTGTAGTAGAGTCCGCTTTTTTGACTACCAAATATTTGTAGTGTGACTAGGAAATGTACAGTAGTATTGATTAGCAAAAAAGCGTAGTCATCATTAGGATTGTTGTGTAGTGGGCACAGCCACTAATGCCTTGAAATTTTGCGAAGTCACAAAAATACCCCAAAACATGATATAGTGGACACTAAAACTCATGCCTTTCACGCAAGCGGCCAAAGCCGACCAAACAAAGGCCAATTCCTACTATGGGGTAGTGTATGCCATTAGCCCACTACTACCATGCATTTGATTACCAAAAAGTGTAGTGGTATTAGAAAAAAGTGTAGTAGTAGTACCAAAAAGCGTAGTAGTATTAGCAAACGGGGTAGTAGTATTAGCAAAAAGCGTAGTACTATTAGTAAAAAGTGGAGTAGGTAGTGTTAATAGCAAAAAAGCGTAGTTGTATTAGGCTATTATGTGGTAGTACTTGAATTTGAATATATTACTACTTTTGATTTGATTTCTGTGTGACTGAGTTCCTATTAGCTTGAAAGTGTAGTGGGATTAGGAAAAAATGGTAGTAGTTGGATTAGGAAAAAAGCGTAGTAGTGGGATTAGGAAAAAATGGTAGTGGGATTAGCAAAAAAGCGTAGTAGTTGTATTAGGAAAAAACGGTAGTGGGATTAGCACAAAAGCGTAGTAGTGGTATTAGCAAAAAATGGTAGTGGCATTAGCAAAAAAGCATAGTAAAAGTATGGACAGAGGTGATGGGCTGGGATTCTGGGAACTCTGGAACCCTGTCTGGCCAGTCCTGGCCAGAGGGGGACCTTTCTGGGTGAGCTGGGAGTCTGGCCAGCTCTGGCCAGTTCTGGCCAGGTGATGTCTAGTTTGCTGATGATGTGGCTGCCGATCCTTATGTGAGTGCAAAGTTTTTTCATTACCTTATCAAAGTGATACTGGAAACACTGTTTGGCATCAGTTATCCCCTATGGCACAATGCACCATCAGAAGGGGTTTTTGGACGTCTGACAGCCTACTTTGGAGTTGTTGAATCGCAGGGGAGGGGAACCTTGCATCTTCATGTGCTGTTATGGTTAGCAAATGCACCACCCATGGAGGAAATGGAACGGCAGTTGAAGAAACCAGAATTCCGGAATCATGTCAGGAATTTCATAGAGGCAAACATACATGCCTATGTTCCGGGCCTAGAGACAGAAGAGTCTCTCAGAGCTATTCCTAATGACACGGAGGTGGCATACTCACGACCACCCTGCCCAAACTGTGAAGGTTACTATGACAAATTGCTTCACTTGGAACAATACGTAGCGAGGGCCAAAAATCATCATACTTGTGAGGTTTGCCGGTGTTTGGTTTCCAACCAAAGAGGAAATCTCATCTGCAAATGCCAAGCCCCTTTCGAGGTGTCTGAAGAAAGTTACATTAACGAAGACGGACATTGGGGGCCAAAATGACTACACAAATACATGAATGCATGGGTACCTGCAATCTCCATCAACGCACGCTGCAATAATGATGTAAAGCTTCTCACCAATTCACGAGAAACCACAAACGTCTCCTTCTACATCACAAGCTACCAGACCAAAAAGCAAAATCACAATTTCAATATGTCAGCTATTCTTGCGAAGGGCTTTGCCTATCACATACAAAAGTCAACATATCAAGATTCTTTACGAGATCAACAATGATTGCTTTTATTCCGACTGGTTCATGCTATCAACCGTGAACAGGAGTTAGCAGCCCCATTGGTAATGTCATACTTGATGGGGTGGGGGGACACGTACCGTTCACACCAATATACAACCATTTACTGGATGTCATTCATTGGTCACCTTCTGGAAGTTTTTCCTGAACTTCATGTAAGAGAAGTGGTCAAAGAGAAAACCAACAAAAAAAAGGAAAGGAAAAAGTAAGAAAAAGGAATTTCGTTAAACGATCATAAACTCACCGGTGCACCAAAAGTCAAACCACTACAAATGTTGGAATGGGCAACAATGCCTCTGACAGGTGAGAGTGACAACAACACCCATACATTCACTGGTAATTGTTTTGAACATGACCAATTTCAGTACCCATGCAAACGTGGAATCTCCACAACAATGAACCGGAATTGGATCATGTTACGATGCTAGCAATGAGGTATATAAGGATTTGGTTCTGTTGAAGCTGAAGACAATGCTTACAAGATTTTGGTGGCCAATCAGGAATCAAGTCAACATGAAACAGTGTTGCTTGATGTTGGTCCACAGGGTAAGATTTCGACAAAGAATCAAGTTACAGACTACAGTCTCCGTGGGGACCTCTTGGTGGATGCAAACATTATCGACTTCTTCGTCGGTTCCTATGAAATGAACATGGATCACAAAGAGAGCAGTCTCTCGTCGAAATATGATGGGGATGGTAAATGGCGAGGTCGTCCCCATCATGACCGCATTCCCTATTTGGCACTACACCCCAACTCAAGTTGCAAACAACATGTTAAACATGCTGCAGGTCATAACAATCTACCCAACTTTATTGGCCAATGCTTCCCTCGTCAGGACGTGACCGACAATTATTCTTTCTATTGTGCCTGCATGTTGATGCTACTGAAACCGTGGAGAAGTCTGGCAACAGATCTGAAGCGCCCTCTGCAAAGTTGGGAAAGTGCCTTCGACGAGTTTCTTGCTAGTGCAGAACAACAAATTCACAATATCATTTCTGGTATTCAGTATTTTCACGAATGCAAGTCATCCGCACTACAACAGAACAGGGATTTTGATGTGGTTGACGAAAATTTACATGCCCATGAACCGCTCATGCAAGATCTACAACAGGATAATTCGCAGGACCCAAGTGTCCATATGCTGTTATCTGAAGAATCCCTTGTCAACCTTATGTCCTCACAGACTTGTGACCATGAAGACATCCATGGACGTTTGGCTATTGAAAGTGGAAAAATGGCAGGTATCTTTGACGAAGTTAATGATCAATTATCAGACACGCAGCAGGTATTTTTTCTTCCTTTCTTTTTAACACATAGTATGGAATGCTTACCACGACTAAATCAGTTTTCGACTTGTGGTGTTAAAGTTGCCACTGACAACGATGTCTGCAATCTGGTTGCATGGAAGCAACAAATGTCTAATGACATTAGCAGACAGAAAGTGGCTGCTGACTCGCCTCACGACATCAACGAAAAAGCATGAGACATCGGAGGTGTTAGTTTAGTTGACATGCAAAATCCACACATGTCACGACACGAAGAACCCAAAATCGTACAATACTTTCCTCCGAGTGAATTGTCAGAAGCCTCCCTACCAAGTATCAACCCATCCTTACTGAATTGGGACCAATGCCGTGCATATAGTATTGTGGTATGGCATCTCCAACAAACATTGTGTGGACGTCAACTTCCACCACTGCGAATGTTGATACACGGAGAGGGGGGTACAGGAAAATCCAAAGTTATTCACTCCATCACAGACTACTTTGATCACAGGAAAGCTCGCTTCATGTTATGAAAAGCTGCATATACAGGAGTTGCAGCCTCGTTAATAGATGGGCAAACCACACACAGCATTGCAATGATTTCGCAGTGCGATCGACATTTTGTCAGCGACGACACCAAAGCCAAACTGCAAGCTACGTGGAAACACGTACAATACCTCCTTATAGATGAAATGTCGATGATCAGCAAGTCTTTTCTTGCAAAACTGTCGTGCAACATTGCAATAGGAAAAATGGTCGAAGGACAGCCCGCATCACATCACTCGTTTGGCGGTGTCAGTGTTGTGATGTGTGGAGATTTCTTTCAATTTCCCCCCGTGGCATGCTCCCCCTCGGATGCACTATACTTTCCATATTCCAATGTCAAATGAAAGTGTGAAGAGAGTCAAACTGGTCGCATAATTTTCGAAGAATTCACAACAGTTGTAACTCTAAAGGAACAAATGCGGGTCAACGATCCGACGTGGCGTGATTTCCTCCACCACCTTCGTTTCAGGAACGTCCAACATCACCACCTTGATATGTTGCGGTGCCAACTCCTCTCCCACATTGCTCCCCCTGAAATAAATTTCGAAACAGAACCATGGAAAAGTGCATCATTAGTAACTCCTTGTCATGCAGTCTGTCGACAGTGGAATGAAGCTGCACTACAAAAACACTCACAATCCACCTGCCACATCACCTTTCAATGTCAAGCAGAGGATTCGATAAAAGGCCAAAAACTCTCCTTTCCCAAACGTTATGCAGTGGCCATGCGTCCAACACGAAAACAGGATCTTCTTGATACTGTACTTGTTGCCGTAGGCATGAAGGTGATGGTAACCGAGAATGTGCAGACAGACCTTGACATAACCAACGGAGCACGAGGAACAATAGTTGACATTATCTTAAACCCACAAGAACAACAAATCAAGTCCTGTGATTCGTTCCTAACACTGGATCACCTACCCCTTTGTATCATGGTCAAGCTTGAACGTACGCGAGCCACTCGACTCAAAAATCTTGAAGATTCTGTTATTCCTGTCGAACCAGTAACAAGAACCTTCCATATTCAGTGTACATCACATGAAAACAAAACAGTATCATGCACAGTATGACGCCAACAACTTCCCATGACAGCAGCATATGTGTTCACGGACTACTGAGCTCAGGGTCAAACCATTCCTGTTGTTATAATCAACATTGCCACCCCCCCATCTGGCGGTTTGTCTCTGTTCAACCTATATGTAGCCCTCTCTCGAAGCAGAGGTCGTTCTTTGATATGACTTCTGCGTGACTTTGATGATAAAGTTTTTCAATCAGGACATTGCCCAGAACTACTTGCTGAAAACAACAGATTAGACCAACTCGATAACAGCACTCTCCAATGGTGGCAAACATTGGGAAAAGACGTGAAATAGCATTTGAAAAGATATATGTATGTACTCACGAAGCTGCGCGACTTCACTATTGGACAAATGCCATGACTGATAAAACACGAGAACAAACCACGGAAATCTTCCCCACAAAAGCACTGTTCAAAAGCGGGAGAAACATGTAAAAAGACATAGTCACATACAAGAGAAATCTTCCCAACAAGTGATGGTGAAATCCCTTGTGTTTGATCGCTTAGCACAATCCTTGACCACCACAACAGCGTTCAAAGGTTTGTTCGCTGCAGTGTACGGGCATGAGAAACAAAAACTTCCCGGAAGGGAAACACTTTCAGATGAGAGTCGCTTTCCCACGATTTATGGGTTTGGAGAGACCTTGCTTTTCAAGCAAGGTAATTTGACTGCTTGTCATGCATTTACTGTCACTGTAAAACCATACTAAGGTAGTGGTCATCTCAAAGTGTCCATAATCATGTGATGAAGCATGACAAACTACTGAATATTTAATATCAATTCATTGAACCAATATCTCAAAAATTGCCTCTGTGGATTTGTATATTGGATGATGGAGCACATAACAGTATAGTACAGTGAGAAAAGGTGCAAGTGTAGAATAGTTATTAATTTTGGGAGTGAATCTCTGTTTCATTCAGCTTTGCATTGTAGGAGGCTTAGTGGCACAGTGTCACACCATGTCATATCACGTGATTATGGACACATTGAGATGACCACTGTAGGCACGGCAAAGCCCCAACTATGAGAAATGAGGTAGATCGAGGATTCGAGGGTAGTTCGAGGGTTCGAAGAGGTAGCGAGAGGTTTCGAGGGTGGTTTGAGGGTTGGTAGGAGGGTGTTCGAAAGCGGAAGTAGGTGGTTTGAGAGGTGCGAGGAGGGCTTCGAAGGTGCGAGGGGGTCTATGGGGACTTAGGAGTGAGAGGTGAAGTGGCGGGAGTTGCTGGGCACTGACTAAGCTTGCGCAAGAGTTCAGCCACGGGCAGCAGTCAACTATAACATAAGAACCACCATACGAGTTTGTAGAGTCAGAGCTCAGGTCTGTGGCGGGACCTCTTTTGTTGTTTTTCTCTGCAACACACACCCTTTTTCGAGGTTGTTTTCACTCCTGTGCTGTCGAGGTTTTGAGGACCTCCCTTTAGGGACACAACAAGTCTTGCAGTACCACCACTCTTAGCCTCTCCGAGGCTCTCATAAATTAGTTCTCTTCACCACTACCTTACTACCTGTTTCTTGCAAACTGCTTCTGTGTTCATGCGCTGGTCTTAGAGATGAGCGATGAGCGATCCCTTCCATCCTCCCCTGCAAGACCACCTAGTAGGCTATTGCAGGCCCTTCTGGGCATGATATTTCGATCGGTTGGCAACTTCTCAGATCCTCCAGGGAAGTAATGGAGTTCACAACGCATTGCTGACTAGTCCTAAGCCCATATACTGTAGATCTCAACCTCGACAAGATCATTTCCATGCTACCAAGTCCTCTTGTATTGGAATCATTGCCATCTCATTCGCAACTTGATGATGCCACTCCCACCACTGCCCATTTATACAATGATGATGGTACTAGTTCCATTGCAGCGAGTGAGACCATATACGATCCAGAGTACCACAGACCTGATATATTTCCTGCTGTGGCAGGAAACGACTGTCAAGTCACCACTGCACTTTGGCGCTTCATGCAAGGTAAGCCCTTACTATAATTTGATACCACAGTTTGATCTTTGCCCTCTACATAGCATGGTTCTTCCAATTATTACATGAAAGAGCACCTGACTGGTGGCTCTTTGCGATGGACTGCATACTGACCATCCATCACTGTATTCTCATCGGCAGAATCAGGTTACAGTCGTTGGTTGATGCCAACTTCAAAGTTGATACTCATACAATCATGGAGGTCATCCACCACATTCTCTACTATCATCACCAGGGATGCAATGATCCAGCTTGGCAGCCAAGAGAAGGAAAGTATATCCAGGTTTCCAAATTCATTTGGATCGTACTGACTCAGTCAAGTGCAGTTGACAGTCTCTCTGTTGCCACCCATACATTGGCGTTTCGATCTTCTGTGATGGACTCAACATTCCATCAACTTTTTTTGAGGAGGTATATTTAATGTCAACATGGATGTTTTGTATATACTGAATATTTGAGCTATCAAGCTTGAAAACGTTGCTGAGCCATACCTGGTGCATGTTTGGCATGCGATCAACCACCTTCTACATCTACAACCACTGCTGCAGGCCATGCCCTCTACATTTCCTATGTTCCCTCTCGTCTCCAGTCTTGACCTCAGTCCAGATGATAGGCATTATCTTGAGTATCTGACAACGTTTCAACCAACCATTGGCTATCTGTTGTTCCACCACATGGTTCCTGATGAGCAGATGATGAGGTAGTTCTCCAATGAATCTATCCACAATCTATTAAACCATGCATTGGTAAGACCAGATTCAATCAGCTGGGTAGGTGTATTGGAGGTCATTTCTCGCAGCAATGCCACCACAGTTAGCCCAGTTATTGGGTTCGTTCTGGAGAAGTTTTCATTTGTGCTTGCATGGGTGAGTTTACTATTCGTTTCGTTCTTTGTGTCTCAAGTTTCCAGGTTATCATTGAACTACAGGAGCTTATCTTTGACATCTACTGGTTCAGTCATATGGTCCTAGATTCTCGCTGTGTTCAACAGGTCTCTCAGTTCCAACACCAGATCAACAACTATTTCTATAGCATCCTGAATGTGACGAACAACGAACTCCCTCTGGCAACATGCAAAACTGCCCAAACTACACTTTTAAACTGGATCAACTTGACTGTTGCAAATTCTTCAACATTACATTTTCAAAACAGCTCACGTTGATCGCAGTTCTAGACAGTGTTTACTCCCTACCCAGCACTACAGTATGTCTGTGCAGAGCGGCACTGTACTGAGAGCATCTTTTTTTTTCTTATATTTACAGACAACACTTTCGCTCTTGCAGTCATTCATGTATTCATTGAGAATCATTAATGCAGAAATGAGATTTTGGGAGGGGAATAATCCAAGGGTCTAAACTGGAATAATCTGGCCTCAGAGGTCTAATAGACAACATTTGTAGTGAAATCCAACCCATCAAGGTGAATGGTCAATCATAATCTGACTGTGTTAAAAAATGACCATCGCATCTGAGCAGAGAGACCATATTAATGTTATAAGATGACATGAATTATACACTGGCCCTCCAGGCAGCCCAGGCTGCGATGATGTTGACACTTTCTCAAATGCAATTTAATAGTAGCCAGACTTATATTTGTAGTACGGAACAAAAAACTGTGCCAGAATGCATGGTATGCATACATCTGTCATAGAAACACATAATTGACAAGATTCTGCACATCCCCATCTACAGGAATGCCTGTTACAAGTCTAAACACTGTATAAGTGCTCTCTTCGTGCACTGCTGCATCTCATCCTAAGCATCAGCATGAATCTCAACACTGCACAGATACTTCTGAATACTTGAGTTGAGCATCACTTGGGAACATGCTATCGAAGGCATCAGATAGATAGAATAGAATATGGATACATAGAATTCTTGGAGCAGTACAGATGATGATGAGTCAATGACGAACAGATAACTGGCAACGAATGAGCAAACTCCCAGACCAGGAAGGAGCCGGAAGCAGCCCAGGGTAGAGTTTCACCCAGACCAGGACTGCTTCCACATCCTGGAATACATGATGCACCATAATCCAACCTGAAGTGGGCTGCATGCACATCGCACCTTACTCCACCCCGAATATGCTCGGACACATCACTTGAAGTGCTGGCAGTGGTGGCTCAAACCTTGCTTGCACCATGAAGGCTCTGCTGTTTGACATTTTTCACACAATTGCCCCATGTAAAAGCAGCATGTAGCCGACACACACCTTCCCATTTGTCACCATCAGCAACCCTGAGCTCCAAGTAGAGAAACGTATGCCCAATTGTGTAGAGGAAAGTATCCACTGTAAGCAGAAACAGGAACTGCAAACATAACCATGTGCCATACTGCACATGTGAAGAAACCAATGTCATGAGAAGTCTGATGTCCATGTAGCATGTCTGTCCGTAGTCCTGTAGTAACCAGAAACTGCAAACAAAACCATGCACCATACTGCACACATGAAGAAACCAATGTCATGAGAAGTCTGATGTCCATGTAGCATGTCTGTCCATAGTCCTGTAGTAACCAGAAGCAAACCTTCAACCGGCTCAATTCCCCCCATCACTAATGCATGCTCCTCTTGACAGGACTCTCCTCCAAATCGAGGTGAAGAGGGATCTTCTGTTTCTTAGTGGCCAAAGGGGACACAACTGCAGGCACAAGGATGCAAATTAATTTGATTAGCCCACTGTACACATCGTGTTTGGTGCTTGCAATGCTCCAGTGAGACAAAGTAAAGTGGACTTCTACAATTGTGCCTTGAAGACAATGGCAGTATGTCGAAGGGTGAAGAAGGTCATTATTGAGGTCATATGTGGGCATGGGTCGAAGGCGATGACTCTGCTTCAGTGCCAGAAGCTCTGCATGGTTTCTCTCTTTCATGAGGGGCCAGCATTCAAACGAGTATGGATCGTCTGTGTCCACACATGTCATGAGTGAGACGGGAACGAAAGTATGCAGAGGAAACCATCTACTGGTAGAGGCTGCGTCATCTTCGTTGTCATTCTGGTCGTCTATTCTGCAGTCAATAGCCTGTGGTGTTCGAGGCAAAGGTTCACATTTTGACTAAGAGAAGGAATACTTTAGCACATACCTCAAACAGTCTGTGGTGAAGTTTGAAACATGTAGGACTGTTCTTTTGCATTGTGAAAAAACTGGTTCCTGCAGAGTAGCCAGGCATAACACATTGCTGAGTGAGACCCCGAAGCACTTGCAGCATGGTCACAAAATCAGATTCAACAGGTTCTATGCCTGGATTGCCCATTGTGCACGATGGTTTGACATCCAAAATTTCCTTGCAAATCCCAAAAAAATTGCACCTTACTCCACCCCGAATATGCTCAGACACATCATTCATAATCTGACCCCACTACCATTGGAAAAGTGCCTCTGTGACCCATGGGAAAATTGGATGCACTTAGCTATTCTTTCCCTTTGTTTCTAGGCTCTCCTTTGCACTTTCAGGACATGCTTCCAGAGCTGCCATTGCCACTTCCCCCTACCAGCTTCCTACCCAATTCTTCAATATCATCAGCACCACAAGCTGACATGACCTTGTCCTGTGATACACCACTAGGTCATGCAGAGAAATCTGCTTCCCCTCTTTGCTCCTTGTCACACAAGACATTCAAGTTGCAGATCAACAAATTTGGCTTATTCCGTGTGTACAATACTGACACACTCCCGAGTCACAATCCAGAAGATCCTTACTCTGTTGTTAGTACATGCTCACGTCACGTGGTTAGCCTCAGTCCTGGGGTTTCAGATGAACCATCTGCAAACATGTACCTCCCTTACCCAAACAAGAGCATGATGTGCCTCGGTGACTGGTATTGGAATCAAGGTGCTCACAAGTCTCAGGAGTCCTTCAAGCAGTTGATTGACATTGTTGGGGGTGCTTCATTTTCACCAGCTGCTGTGGCTCATGCCTTGTGGGATGCCATTGATGACCAACTCAGTCACAACCAATTTGATGGTGATTGGCCAGAGTGGCTCAGGGAGGATCATGGATGGACATGTTCATTGGTCACAATATCAGTTCCATTTCACAGTCATGTGAAGGACCCTGGCCTGAAGAACTATACTGCCTGAACCCCACAATTTGACTGTCCTCAAACTTCTCTACACACTCTGCCATTGGCATGGGTTCACAAAGCTCCGGATGCATACTGATGAAATGCTTAGCATGATGGACAACCTCACACAATTGGTTGGAAATCTCATTTGCATGTTCCAGGCTGAGATGTGCCCAGCATTCTCCATGAAGCCACTCAAATGTGAAGTTCAATTGCTCCAGAATCATGAGGCCTTATCTCGCTCATCTGCTGCATCAGGTAGAGCACCTTCCAAATCTACAATGATGGACTTGTGATCAAAAACTCTTAACCTCTGTACTTACAAGCTTCATGCACTCGGTGATTACACAACTACCATCAGGATGTTTGGAACATCAGATTCTTACTCAATGCAGTCCATAGGTCTTACAGTTTTCACTTATACTTAGTGAATTCTAACTGGCTATTAGGGTGAGTGAGAGCACTGAGTCGGGAAGGGAAGGTTCATTCGCACGAATTGAAAAGACTTTGTTCGGCAACTTGCTTGTATTGAGTGTTGGCAGGCAAGAATTCAGAAGATCTGTGATTCATTTAAAGCGACCAGGGGTCCATTCAAACCTGTGCCTGATATGCCAGAGGAATGCTACAATGTTGGAAAATCTCAGCACAGACCCATAGACATCACCAGCCTCATTAGGAAACACTCTGGCGACCCTGCTCTGCAGGTAGGTACTTATTCTGATTTTCTGCATCAGCAATGATGGAGAAGAGCTATTAGGACTTCATTCCAAAATTGAAGAACCACCTCCTTCCTTGTGTCAGAGAAATGCATGTGCTGGCCTCCAAGCCAACTTCATCGCAGCCACTATGGGGCCTTGAAGCTAGCTATAGCACGTCGGAGGCAGCTGCTGACCATCTACTATTTAAAGGTAATTGTATATACCAGCATTGTGTTCTCCAGGTGAATTACACCACCTATGATGTCAAATGTGGGCAAGATATCTTCAACCCAACTCCAGAAAATGTGGACAAATTGGAGGATGCATATGAACGTCACCATCACTTCTGTTATGCTTGCATCATTGGCATTTATCATGCAAATGTCCAGTATATTGGGCTGGGATTTACCAATTACCTCCCTCACTGACTCGACTTCTTACATGTCCGATGGTTCGAGCAAGTCACACCTAATCCTGGAGATGGCTCTTGCAGGCTTGATGTTCTGCAATTCCCTCCCATGAATGATTGTGGTGCATTTGATTTTATTGACCTGGCAAGTATCTTATGGGGTTGTCATCTCATACCAGCCTTTGCGAAAGGGAGGTCCCACTCCGACCACACTTCCTTATCACCTGTCACCAAAGACACTGATGACTGGAACTATTACTATATCAATAGGTTGGGTGAAATTTAAAGTTGTCTGAGTAAAGTTCTTCACTCACCATCATTCAAAGGTTTGCAGATCGTGATATGCTGCTTCGATACCACTGGGGCCTCGGTGTTGGTCATATGTATTCACATGTTCATTCACCTGCACAATGTGACTTGGAATCAGAGTGCAATTTGCACCAAGAACGCCCAGTGGATAGAAATGGATTTGACAAATCTCCTGGTGCAAGTACTCCAAGAACTCAGATTGACTTGGATGCATCTGATCTATCTGCTGAATTCTTGCTGACTGACCGGGATGCACTTGAATGGGGAATTGGTGCAGAGGCTCAGAGTAGTGATTTGGAAGTAGATGCCACATCAGATGATGAACTCGCTGCGATGTACGAGATGTATGGTTCTAATTGGTGTGGTGAGGATGTATCAGATTATTAGTTCATGTTGGACTTTCTGTAGGAATGCATAACCCATGACCATTGTGTCGATTCTCCTTCAGCTTGCAGAGTCGACTCTGCTTCAGGTGTGCTCGGCAATTGCCTTGTTCTTGATGCTAAGGGGGGCAGGGTAAGGGCACTCGAAAATTGCCACTTACTGTATGTTATTTCTTATCTCTCAGACTGTGCACTCAAGGCTTCAAGCTTCAAACTTCACATCTCACGTCTCACTGTGCAGTGTTGGGCAGTCCATAGTTAACGGGTTATGTAACTAAAATTTACTAGCAGATGCCCATGGCTTCGCCACTCGGGCACCTCAAAGTTACCAGCAATCCGTGCTTGCTGCTGGAAGTGTATGATTATGGAAGTCAACCCCCATGGCTGATATGCTTGCTTATGTAAACTGACTCGCATTCAACCCCACCTTCATCCTTTAGTATAGAGATGGTTTCACTTGTGAGAAACTTGTGACAGTCACAACTTTGTCAATTGAATTGAATCACCCACCTTGAAGAGTAACTTGGTCTTCATCAAATTTCATCATGTTTAAAGCAACTCATCTAGTGCTGAAGGAATCAGAGTCACCCATTCCTAATGCCCAACCTCGATTTTGCATGCCTTCTCACCACTGGAATGGGGTCTATGGATTGCCTCAAGCAAACATTGTTCCCTGACCCCATGGAGGGGAAGAGAAAGAGAAATTCACTATTTCTGAGAACCCAGAGAAATCTGGGCTTGAAGACATGATCGAGCTTTCTGAGTACCAGAAAGCGGTGAAAGAGGCAGGCAAATACATGGTAGGTTCTATGATAATCTCGAGATTCTGAATTGCTTAACTTGGCTAGGTGTTGCCATATCTTATTCTGACACCTGATGTAGGGGGCACGGTTAAGAAGTTTATAGAGGTGTTACAGAAGAAGCAAGTTTTCCTTGCAGAATTAGCAGACATTGAGGGCACTTGTGAGGACTGTGAAACTGCTCTGCATTGATATCTTGGTGATGCAGAGGTAGAACAACTCATGAAGGTGCACTTTGTCATCCAGAAGCCAAAAACCATGAAAGGGAAGTACATGGCAGTGATGGCAAGTTTGTCCTTGCACAATTTTTGTCTATCTTGTGAGCCACTAGTAAGTTCTCCCTCGAGCACTAGCATATTACAGTGATGCTGATTGTTGTTTTCTGAAAAAGCCACAAGTCTCTCAGTGACTACTGAGAAGGCAATACAAGTTCTTTGCAGGTGTTCACTCGCTTGCAGCATCTTTTCTTTTCACCACCTTGATGATATTTGACTTGAAACCTGGTTGATTTGGAGATAGTGCATTCCTGTTACTTTTATCTGCATGTCCTTGCATCTTTGTTGTATCAGTGTAGCAACGAACAAGACATCTTGTGAATAACTCATATTGGTAACGAGTGTTCTCCTACAATCCAATCACTGGCCATGATTACTCATTTCCATTGAGCTCAGTGGGCTTGAATGAATTATTATGTAATGCTAACTGTTTTGCTGGACTCTCAGCCATTTCTGGATATCGATGGTATCAACTGATACCCCACTAGTTAACCATGGACCAACTGCTGTGTCAAGCTTCATATCAATGCATTTTATGGTTGACACTCTCAACCTGACAATAGAGTCTGTTAAAAGCGACTCTTTACTGCCAAATAGCCGGTGTCACGCACCAAAGGTGTTTGGCGACATGAGCATGGACCCAAAAGCTGAATGATGAAGAATGGAGAAGCCTAGCCCTAATGCGCAGAATGACTGGAGTGTCTAGCAGTCATCCGTTGCACAAGAACCACCCTTAACATTAGGGAAGAAACTGCTCAAGCGCTGAATAAAAGTTTTCAAGCACCAGTTTACGGCATTCCGATTTTTCGAATATCTCAGCCATTTCTAAAGATATCGACATCATTCCCACGCTCACAGAAAGCTCTCGACCACGCCATCCTGCCTACCAAATTTGGTGACAATCCTCGCCCTCCACAATTTTCTGCGTCATTTCTGCCAACAAACGCCCATTTTGCCACTTTTTGTTGTAATGGCCACCTCTTCAACGATCTCTTCACTCATTCCCTTTGCCAGGGAGAATAACTACGAGTACTTGCCAGGAATCCCCACTAGCATTCGCCCTGAAGCCTCCTGGTTCATCCCTCCCTCGTCCATGACCTCCCATCCTATCACTTTGGGACAGCGAGTTCTCCTTGTCAGTCTGACATCGAGGAGGACTTTCTTTGGTTGTCTCAGGTCTGTTATCAGGCTTGAAAAATCATATGTGGTTGTTTCAGTTTCTCCAGTCGAAGAAGCATATGGATCCTTCATCCCTGTGCCCTGCAACGTCTACCTCTCAATCCCATCCTTCATTCTTCCAAAATTGCGACAGGTTCAATACCAATTACTGTCATCCAGTCTATCTGATCGCATTCATGATGAATTTGAGACACTTCTCCCTGCTCTTATGGGAGAAGATGGCCCTTCCTCCTCCTCAAACCCTCCAGAACACTAGCTGCAGCTAATGCAGGTCGCTTTACAGAGAGGAGGAAAGGGGGAAAAGTTGCGAAATCCTATGCCCTGACTACCCTGGAGACCCCCAAAATTGGCCCCTGGCAGAAACCCCCACTGTTCTTCGTTTGGACACGCAGCAAGTTACCATAATGCATCTAGATCTTAGATCTAGGAGTCACTATGACTCATTTGCAGTCATATCCCTTAATCAGCAGTGACCAGTGCGCTTACTCATTCCCCTTTTCGCATTATTCATCCATTCCTTGATGACTCATTCTGTTTTCAAATTGATTAGTGATAATCTTCGTCATGCTTACTGGTTTTACTTACCAGTTGCTTACTGTCCTTACTCATCCTTACAAAGCCTTACCAATCCTTTACCAATCCTTTACCAATCCCCTTACCAATCGCTTACAGATCACTTACAAAGTGTTGCTCCATATTTACTGCAGGCTACGCTACCTTTTTGTATATAAAGTACCAATACGTCGACAGCAAAAAAAAAGAGGAAGCTACTTGCCAAGCTACTTGCCCACTCAATTGCCTACCTATTAGGCCCAATCATCGTCGCTTTTAAGCTCATCATCATCCTCTTCATTCTTGCAGTATTTGAGGCTCCAATAAGGGTCTACTTACTGTTATCTTCATCATCTTATGTCACTTCTAGGCTCAGAGCAGCCTATTCTCTTCGCATTTTCAGTCTTCCCCTGCTCCCCCTTCGTCAGGAGCACCCATACCCTCTGCCCTAGCCCCCTCTAGGTGCACGGAACCCCTCCCCCATTTTATTTTAACAGATCCCTCAAGCCAAAGCCCGCATAGGAAAACCACCAACTCGGCAATTGTCTTTGTGTTGGGTTTTTTTTGGTGTTTTTGCCATTGATCCACACGTCGACTCACATCGGTTAGTGAACTCAAGTGATACAATGAACCTACCTCACAAGAAGGGATGTTGCAGGTAAGAAATGACTTGGGGGGTTACACACTGCAAGCATTTCACAATGTTTCTTTGGAAATCATGCTGAAAAAATGGAGGAAAGAGATACTCTTTTATTTGGCATGTTTGGATGGGAAAAATGCAAAAATAATATTTTATGTTTGTCCAAAAAAAATGGATTGGTGGTAATGTCCATTAGCTTCTACTCTAATTGGCATTACCATCAATTCATGTTCTCTGGAAGAAAATAAAACATTATTTTTGCATTTTTTCTTTCCAAACATCAAAAATAAAAGAGTATCTCTTCCCTCCATTTTTTCAGGATGTTTTCTGAAGAAAAATTGTGAAATGCTTGCTGTGACAGCAGCTTGTACTCACTCAAATCTGTGTGTCTAGGCAGTGATCACGTAGGACCCTTTAGTTCAAGCCCAAACAGTCTCAAATCTTGTAATGCCAGAAGAACAGCCTGTGGGTGAGCATCTGAGATACTGGTTCCTTGGGTCAGATCTGAGGTTATAGTTCTTCGTGGATCAGTTTTGAATCACATTCTCCAGCGCTGCCAGAATGGATGGAGGATGTCATGGCTAATCATAGACTACCTGGAACCTCTGCTGCCCCTCCCCCTCCTGAAATACTTTTGGATTCGATGTGGATGATAAGCACCAGTGGAAGAAACTCTGATTGCCCCCCCTGCCAATGACATGTGCCGGGAAGTGCGACACCACATACTTCGAGTGAGGCCACTTCAGGCTCTTGTCCCAGTACACCTCGATCCGTTTTTGATGACGAGTTCACAATCTTTGTCTCAGCTCCACTTCCTAGTGATACTACTACCACTTCCACTCGAGGTTTGCCCCAGATAATTGCAGCTGATGCCACCAATGACAAGAACATTGATGAATTTGGGACGAGTGATAATGCATCCTTTGCAAGGCTACTTTTTCTACCATCTAACCTATGCTACGCATCGTCAACATTCATATCAGTCCACAGCCTTTCCCACTCTTCACATCTCTGGCATTTTCCCTCATCTACTCTCTGCTTTCCCAGGTCCTTCAGCCCCATGGCCTCTCGAATGTTACTTGTCAGCTTTTTCAGCTTCTCGAGGGCATCATGTACCTCAGTACACAGTAGCTTATGCAGCTGTGGAGTTATATCCCATGCCACATCCATTTGAACTTCTGCATTGGCCATTGTTCATGGAACACACTGGGCTGGCATTGATGGTGATGGGGCACCCACATCATCTTCAAGTCATTCACAACTCAGACTTCTCAGTCGTTTTGCAGAGATATGCAAAGTCCTTTTTCTGTCTGCTTTTGGCTGAAGTGTGTTGCGATTATGGTCACTGTGAACTCACTGCTTTCTAGGATAATGGAGATGTTGCTATGGGTTTCTTCCAGCATGTTGATACAGATATTGATGCTTTTATTTGATTGGCCAGCGGCTGGGCAGCAAGATGAATCTGCTAGCAAAAAAAGATGTAAGTTTTGATACCTTCATTCATCTTGTGATTTGGGTGATCTGAGGTGGACATGTAGCATTTCTTGCTATTCTGATCTACATCATGCACTGTGAGCATTATGAGGGATTCCCATCTGAGCCAACATTATGGCAAACTGTGACATGCAACAATCTTGTAATTCCTGTCACACTCCAGTAAGGGTACAAAAGGGCAGTCCAGCCACTTCACCACTCAGCCTACTTGTGCTCTCTCTGATCCTCTTCCTTCCTTGTGCAGCTCTTGCATTTTGTCATGCCTCATTATGATGGGCACTTCCATTCAGACCAAGATGCCACGTCCAGTGGAATGAAACATTCACAATCAAATGTGCTGCAATTGGGGCCTAGAAAATGCCCACATGTTGCCAATAACCTTGGTCTTACCATACTGATTGCCATACAGAAGTGTACAAGACCCACTGTCACACCATGGCCACCACTTTGGCCATGCTGTCCATGCCTTTTGCAATGTCCAAGTGTTGCTAACCAATGCAATAGTCCTCATAAGTGAAGTAGAGGAGAGGGGACTGGAGACTCTGACACAAGAGTAAGTACTTTCCTTAATAGTCATTTCAGGGCATGCATGTTGATGACACAACCAGCAAAAGGAGGGAGTATTCTGCCTTTTGGGAATTGTTGAAGATTGTACTGAAGCTTGAAGACCACCTGATGTCCTCTTCCAAGGAAGATGTGATGACCATAGCAGAGTTGGTAAGTACATGCGTGTTTGCATACTTCATGGTCATCTGACCACTTTAGTGATTCAAAAGGGTGCCAGTGGTGCTAGGGCTGATGACATGAAGAGTATGAAGGCCACAGTAATAGATTGGATTACTCCCAAGGGCCAAACTCTCAGTCCCCACATTCCCAGGAATGTCAAGGATTCCATCACGAACATACCGGTGCATTACTTTGTCCTGCAGGCTATGAATGGGAAAATATTGAGTATGTTTTCCATCTGCTATACTCGGGAAAGGCATAACATATTGTAGGATAAAGGCAAAGTTGTGCAGCAGTCAACTGCAGGTTGCTGGTGACCAGTGGCCACTTTTTTTGTATGCAGGCTATTCTTATGATGCAGAAGACCCATGGAATGGCCTGCTGCAAAGTGCCCTTCTAGTTTCAGCAAGTTGTAAGCTTCTCTTTCATTTGGCGGCTCATATCTGGACTATATGCAGGCATACAAACATATATTCACATCTCCGAGCTCTGCTGATCAAGAGCTGAGAGCAACACGATCTGGCAATGCCTGCATTCATGGTATGCAGACTGTCACTAAAGCATCAATTGCATATGCTGCCATGCAGGTGAGTGTTACAGTTCGAAATATATGAACAATGAGCTGATTGTTTACACAGGCTCATTTTGCACTGACGTCTACTCAAGTCTTCTCTCACACTGACCTAGTGACAGACTTGGAGCAGTTTTATAATAGTATCATGGAACTTCTCAAGGATCCCAATGAAATAGATGAGGTAGAGTTACTGATGGGATGGTGGAACCAGTATGTGTTCGTGGATATTTTTGGTATAATATTGAAGAGTCCACAGACAGATTTTTCCATTGTATACTGAAAATGAGTGCCTACCTTCGAAGAACAGTGTATTGGCTAGAATTTGCCAGAAACAGGCCGAGCTTAAGGCTAGTGCAACTGTCGCTGAAGATGAATAACTGTTGCATGTGGGTTTGTCTGGCATTGTGATCATTATTAGCATAAACATAGGTAGACTGTCTGTCTTTAAAGCTCAATACCAGTTTTTGCTATAAGATTTCCTGTTGGTATGGATAGTTTCTTGTGGTACTGGTTGTCAATTAGACCAGGGTGAATGATGATGGTAAGTACATACAATGAGGGCACTGATTGTCAGTGAGATCAGTGTGGATAACATTTGCAAGTACACACAATGAGGGTGCTGATTGTCAGGGAGATCAGTGTGGATGACAGTTGCAAGTACATACAATGAGGGTACTGATTATCAGTGAGATCAGTGTGGATGACAGTTGCAAGTACATGCAGCATTGATGCTAGTTGTCAGTGAGACCAGGGAGAATAGTGAATGTAAGCTTGTACAATCATGGTAGTGGTTGTCAGTGAGATCAGTGTGAATGACAATTTTCAGTATATGCAACATTGGTACTGATTGTCAGTGGGACCAGGATAAGCAAGTTTGTCATAAGATAGAATAATGATCAGTATTATCAAATACCATCCTTCCTGAAGTATAGTGTCATTGGTGTCATAATAGTATAACTTATCAGTGATAGTGACAAAGCTACTCAATTGCACATGATACCAATGCTCCCAGTCAATAAATACATTGATCTACTGGACAGTCATAATGATTTTAAAGATCAGTGTTGGTGAACTTGATAAAGTATTATATGGTTATGTCAAACCATGAAAATTTCCCTGATGAAGTAAGACCAATGAAATAAAGCAAATCACCTAGTAGGGAGGCTTCCCTCCCTACAACAGGTGATGGCTGGGCCAGTAATCCATCCTCTTTCAACAAGGGCCCTGGTGCTGAGGGAGATGATAGGAACACATCTGGAGAGGAGGATATCCCTGAAGACAGTGCAGAGGCTTCCCCAGTTCCTGGCATATCACTCAATTCAGTGGCAAATGATGACAAAAACATAGACCCAGAACTGTGACCACTTTCCATTCTGCTGTTCAAACCAACCATTTCTACTGCCCCTCCCATCAGTTCTCTCACCCCCATCAGCCCTCTTGCCTCATTTTATTCTCCAACTACTGCTTCCTTCCTGCTGCAGTCTTCTGAAGCACCAGCTAATGCTGACTCTCCATCTGCTGCTGATGTACTACACACTTTGTCATCTCATGCATACCAATCTACCACCAGTGCAAGTGCTAGTAAGGAAAAGGATAACATCAGGGAAATGGTGATGAAATGATTATGTTATATAAGACTTTATCTACCCTGAAAAGCCCTATAAGGTTTATCATAATGACACACACATTGGTCATGCTATATATTTTTGGGCAGCCATGGCAGCATAGGTCAAAAGTTATCATTGAGGTAGAGTGGATCATATGTATCAGAATGTGAACAGTAGATCATATATGTCTTTCATTATCAGACATTACCAACAATTGTCATTGACACCACCAACAGCTTAAAAATAAAATTTGCTATAGCAACCTTCAATTCAACTTATCAATCATGGTATTACAAGAAAGCAGTTTCATTCAATATCATTCACGTAATCAGTACCTACTGAGTACACTACTAGGTATGATGAACTACTTAAACCTCCAAAAAAGCGAAAATAAAGCAGAGAAAGACACTTACAGATGACTTCACACAAGGGTACACTTACCTGGATATATGAACCCTAAGACTTAGAGTCTTAGAGTGACTCTTGCCCTGAGATAGAACTCAGAGACCAGAGTGAAGAAGAGAGAGAAGGGGAGAGAGGATGAGTTTATATAACATGTACTATACAGTCATTACAAAGACATTCCCACACTTGTGGCTGGGGAAGAGTTGTTCAAATGATTATAAAATGACATAGATGACAAGACTAGATATTGATGATCAAAGTGAAATCAGACTGAAATGAATATTGTTGTTGATATGATGATGATATTATCTGATGAGCAATTATAATGTATTGTCAAATACATAGTATTATTGTATATGGCATATCAGCTCTTGTCATCATTACATCATGATGACAAAAGTATTGTAATTCTTATATCAGGCCTATATGCAGTTGACCAGATAGTAAAATGTCTGCTCAGGATTGTAATGCATTATCTGACTATTATCATTATGATTTATAGATGATCATGCCCTATACACCATTATCCAATTCATATCAGACAGATAACTACTTACCATAATTAACTGGGAATACCAGCACATCACAGGTTCCCTGATGAAAGCAAGGCTACTGCAGGGGCAGGTTCCTCTCCTCTTAGTGTTCCCCCTCATGCACCCCCTAGTTCTGGCTCCTCTTCAGCATGCAAGTGGCCTAGGGATGTTGGTTCAGAAGTCTCCACAGAACTAACCAAGACATCTGACTCACTTGTTTGCCAAATCCAAAATAGCACTCTCACATGAAAAGGATGAAGATTCAGGCACAGATCATCAGAAAAGAGCTCAAGGCCCATGACAAGAACACTCAGCATGAGCATGGTCTCAAAATGAAAATGATGGAAAACCTGCATCTGTTGTCAATGGTGAGTGAGCAGATGAAGCAGTTGGAGTTGGAAGTCAAGCTGGAGCAGATAAAAATTGCATGACTGCAAGCAGAGCAACATTCCACTCCAACTGATGAACAAACCTGAGTACATATGCCTTTATTTTCAAACCTCATCAGCAAACCAGACATTTCCCCCCCAGCTTTCCAGTGCTCCCAGGACTTTTGAAAAATGATTCCAGACCTCCCAGACCCTCCAACCCTCCAGGTGCACAGCCACAGTGAGAACAAAAGTTGTAGCCCATGATCACAGGACCATGGGAATATGATTACCTCAGCAATATCTCCTTTTTGGGGTGAGATATTTGCAAAGTTCAGTTGGAGTCACAGTTTGTCAAAAGCAAAAAGTGGCTGTACAGTGATGATGTCATAACAAAAGTTGTAGGGCTGGATCACAGGATCATGGGAATATGCTTATCTCATTGATATGCCCAAACATGGGTGAGAAAAATGCAAAATACTGAAAAAATTGGACATCTCAAAAATTAAATTTCAAAGATGTCATAATAAAAGTTGTAGTGCCTGACTAGAGGACCCCAGAGGTATGCCTATCCCATCCATACCTGCAAAAATGGTTGAGATACAGGCAAGATACAATTAGTGTAGTGTAGTGTACATTTTATTACCAAAAGTGTAGTGTTGTGGCGCATTTTTGATTACCTAATGAGTGTAGTAAACTCTGCTTCTTTGACTACCAAATAAGTGTAGTGTTGATTAGTAATTGACTAGCAAAGTGTAGTGTAGACTATTGATTAGCAAAAGTGTAGTAAAGTCCGCTTTTTTGACTACCAAATAAGTGTAGTGTTGATTAGTAATTGATTAGCAAAGTGTAGTGTAGACTATTGATTAGCACAAGTGTAGTAAAGTCCGCTTTTTTGACTACCAAGTAAGTGTTGTGTTTGATTAGTAAAGTGTAGTGTAGATTTGTATTACCAAAAATGTAGTAAAGTCCGCATTTTTGACTACCAAATAAGTGTAGTGGTTGATTAGTAATTGACTAGCAAAGTGTAGGGTAGACTATTGATTAGCAAAAGTAGTAAACTCCGCACTTTTGACTACCTAATAAGTGTAGTGCTTTGATTAGTAAAGTGTAGTGTAGATTTGTATTACCAAAAGTGTAGTAAACTCCGCTTTTTTGACTACCAAATAAGTGTTGTGTTTGATTAGTAAAGTGTAGTGTAGACTATTGATTAGCAAATGTGTAGTAAAGTCCGCTTTTTTGACTACCAAGTAAGTGTAGTGTTTTGTAGTGTTTGATTAGGAAAGCGTTGTGTAGACTTTTGATTAGCAAAGTGTAGTGTACATTTGTATTACCAAAAGTGTAGTGTTGTGGCGCATTTTTGATTACCAAGTAAGTGTAGTGTTGTGTAGTTTTTGATTAGCAAAGTGTTGTGTAGATGTGTATTACCAAAAGTGTAGTAAACTCCGCATTTTTGACTACCAAATAAGTGTAGTGTTTTGTAGTGTTTGATTAGCAAAGTGTAGTGTAGATGTGTATTACCAAAAGTGTAGTAAAAGTCCGCTTTTTTGACTACCAAATAAGTGTAGTGTTTTGTAGTGTTTTGATTAGCAAAGTGTAGTGTAGATGTGTATTATCAAAAGTGTAGTGAAGTCCGCTTTTTTGACTACCAAATAAGTGTAGTGTTGATTAGTGTTTGAGTAGTTCAATATTGTGTACACTTTTGATTACCAAAAGCATAGTAAAAGTTCGCTTTTTTGACTACCAAAAAAGCGTAGTGTTGATTAGTGTTTGACTAGTGAAATGTTGTGTACACTGTTGATTACCAAAAGTGTTGTAAAAGTTCGCTTTTTTGACTACCAAAAAAGCGTAGTGTTGATTAGTGTTTGAGTAGTTGAATGTTGTTTACACTTTTGATTACCAAAAGTGTAGTAAAAGTTCGCTTTTTTGACTACCAAAAAAAGCGTAGTGTTGATTAGTGTTTGAGTAGTTAAATGTTGTGTACACTTTTGATTACCAAAAGTGTAGTAGAGTCCGCTTTTTTGACTACCAAATATTTGTAGTGTGACTAGGAAATGTACAGTAGTATTGATTAGCAAAAAAGCGTAGTCATCATTAGGATTGTTGTGTAGTGGGCACAGCCACTAATGCCTTGAAATTTTGCAGTCACAAAAATACCCCAAAACGCAATATAGTGGACACTAAAACTCATGCCTTTCGTGCAAGCAGCCAAAGCCGACCAAACAAAGGCCAATTCCTACTGTGGGGTAGTGTATGCCATTAGCCCACTACTACCACGCATTTGATTACCAAAAAGTGTAGTGGTATTAGAAAAAAGTGTAGTAGTAGTACCAAAAAGCATAGTAGTATTAGCAAACGGGGTAGTAGTATTAGCAAAAAGCGTAGTACTATTAGTAAAAAGTGTAGTAGGTAGTGTTAATAGCAAAAAAGCGTAGTTGTATTAGGCTATTATGTGGTAGTACTTGAATTTGAATATATTACTACTTTTGATTTGATTTCTGTGTGACTGAGTTCCTATTAGCTTGAAAGTGTAGTGGGATTAGGACAAAAGCATAGTAGTGTTATTAGCAAAAAATGGTAGTGGGATTAGGAAAAAAGCGTAGTAGTGGTATTAGGAAAAAACAGTAGTGGGATTAGGAAAAAATGGTAGTAGTGGTATTAGGAAAAATGGTAGTGGGATTAGCAAAAAAGCGTAGTAGTTGTATTAGCAAAAAATGGTAGTGGGATTAGCAAAAAAGCGTAGTAGTTGTATTAGCAACAAACGGTAGTGGGATTAGCAAAAACGCGTAGTAGTTGTATTAGCAAAAAATGGTAGTGGGATTAGCACAAAAGCGTAGTAGTGGTATTAGCAAAAAATGGTAGTGGGACTAGCAAAAAAGCGTAGTAGTGGTATTAGCAAAAAAGCATAGTAAAAGTATGGACAGAGGTGATGGGCTGGGATTCTGGGAACTCTGGAACCCTGTCTGGCCAGTCCTGGCCAGAGGGGGACCTTTCTGGGTGAGCTGGGAGTCTGGCCAGCTCTGGCCAGTTCTGGCCAGGTGATGTCTAGTTTGCTGATGCTGCCATTACCTTTGCATTGTTGTACTTGTATCATCCATCATGTAGTAGTCAAGATGGAAATCATGTATTCTTTGCACCCACTACTATGTAGATCTACATGATTAAGTCCCTAGCCTGTGGGACAGGTGTTCCACTAAGCAGCTATGAAATATCTGATCTGGAGTGCCTATGAAATCTTCCCCACCATTGTCTTGCTCATGAACTAGGGGTATTCCCCATGTTGCCACTTCTTCCACATATTTGAGATTTGAACTCACCACACCAAGGTCTTCCTCAATTTCAAGGATCATGTTGTGCAGTATGAGGCAACAACACATCCACATATTTGCAAACTCCAGGTCCTGCTGATTTTGGATTTGAAAGTGCATCTCCCACAGGGACTGGAATCAACCCTTCAGGCTTCAGCAATCCATAAAAATGTTCAGAGCAGACATATCTGCAGAATAAATGGGCATGGGTAGATAAACTCACTGGCATCTGTACCTTGGAGAGATATTGATTGAAAATCTTGTGCATATCAGCCATCATCCCTGTACTTGATCATTTGAATGGAATGATGCACCATGGGAGCAAGGGGTATGCAGAGTCAGCCCAGATCCATTCATTGGCTCCAATGAATGTCTTGGGGTGGCAGTAAATACAAGTACATGAAAATGCATTGGAGTCATGGAGGCTTCCAGGCACACCAATCACATAGTTGATGATTCAGAGGTTGTGGGGGAGGATAACAACCTTCACATATAGTCAGTGCACCACATCTGAATTACAAGGCAGTACATACCTGGGCAGATAACAAATATCATGACTTACAATCAAAAAATCCCTCACTGTGCCAACCTGGCTTTTGGAAAAGGTTAAAGAGTGACCCATCGACACACAAGAATCCCCCCCTCCATTCTGGACAGCTGTGACTCTCCACCCATCACTTTGCCCAATCTCTTTCCTCCTGATCCTCCAATTCCATCAGATCAAAGTGGATGATGTCATTGTGATGTTGAAGGAGCACAATCATAACCCATCAATAGCAATTATATACCATTCTGACAGAGATGCCCACCCACTCAGCAACATCCTCTGTAGCTGCACTATTGCCATAGTGTCCCACTCCATTTACAGCTACTTGCATAAGTAATGATACTGATGATGCAGCAGAGTAAATATACAATAACAAAAGACTTTGTGAAATTTTCTTACCTCATAACAGTTGTGACTGCCTGTGAATATGGTGCATGTGTCCAAGCCTGTATACAAAAGTGCTGAATTCATTGATTCTTCTGATCTTTCTGATGACCCAGGTGACATCAAGTATGGGTCTCCAGATCCTCTGATTAGTCCTCCATGCAATCTGTCTGAAGATGGTGATGAGACCCTGGTCAAGTTGGGTGAACCTACCAGTCCTCTCTTGCACAATAGCACCAACTGTGAGCTTGAAGCAGCCAAATCCCTTCCAAAGCCCCCAGCAGCACCTTCAAACACAAACACACCCTTGGATAGTTGCAGAGGGCCCAAGAAAAGTGCATATATTCACTATCTGTTAAGTTTGGGCCTTCTCCAATGATCTCCGACACTCACAGAGGCCAGGGGACACAAGCAAAGATAGGCCAATGGTGGCTGAGGGTTGGCCAACATGGGCTGACAGAGAGTGACAATGGCCAAAGGCTGACTGATGGTTGCGACAGAGGTACAGAAGAGGGCATCGGGTTCAGCTCATGTGCTGCCCCCTTATACAAGCCCTGCCCTTGGATTTCAGAGGTATAGGAGAGCCAGTATGAAGCCAACAAGCTTAGAGGGAGGCCAGTTATAGACCGCAGAGGGGTGAACTATGGTGATATTCATACTGAGGAATTGCCACTGAGTGTGGTGGGTTTATATATGGTACATGCACCATCGAGGTGGTACAGTAATGGAATGGCAGAACTGACATAATGAACACTATAAGTTTTCAAGGGGGACAGACATCAGAAAACTTCACACAGAATGCAGGCTAGACAGTGGAGGTGAGGGTCAGGATAAAGGGACTGAGTATAACAGGAAAGGTACAGGCAGTATGGCTTCAGGGTGCTCAACCGATAGCCAATCAGAGAGTGGGCCAAAAGCCTAAAGAGGCAACTACCCTGCAGTGTGCCATGTGGTATGCCTGCTGTGCCATACCCAGATCGGCCTGTAGTACCCAAGAGGAAGGCTAACCCCTATGGGGAGGTCACCTGACCAAGGCATGCTAACAGGTACTGGTGGCAGTGGTCACATGTGAGGACTGACAGGTGCCAACCAATGCTGGAGGATGCTGACTGATGGAAGACAGGTGGACACATTGGCTGCGTGACATGGGTGGCAGTCAGTGTCAGGTGTGGGTGGTAACTGGTCAGGTGTAATAGGGAGAGGGTCTAGGGTTGTTGGGTGGCTTGGGGGGAATGGAGGAGGGCCAGAATGAGCCATGGGTATGACACTATCCTCAATTTCTGGCTCATTATTCTTGAATCAGGAAGGAAAAGGCCACCAAACCTGCAGACCATCCTGTACATAAGATCACCTACAATCTCTTGATGTTCCCTGTGGAAGAACTCACAAAGGACGATGTGAAGAAGCAGTGCAGGAAGAGTGCATTCCTCAAGCTAAACAGTGACCTTCCATTCAATACATTCAAGGCACAGCTACTCATCAAGATCAGTGCCCATTTGCAGCCCAATACCATCAGCTTTGATGACTATGAAGTCTCATTTTCCATTCCCCATATTTCACCTACTCCACTCTTGGTCACTGAAGAAGATGACTATGTTGATCTCATTCAACATGTGAAGAAGGCAAAACACTTCAAAGCAAATATCTACATTCAACAAAAGAGTGTCCCAGAGCTGAAGGTAATGTAATTGATACAGTTAGCAGATGTTGCCAAGCAAAACTAACTGATTTTCTGCAGTGCAAAGACTGTAGTGGCCAAAAGGATTTAGACCACCCTTGTGAAGATAGTATCAATGAATCAAGTGATGATGAAAGGTTGGCCAAGTGCAGGAAGAAGAAAAACCAGGTAATTGGTTTTGTGACTAGACTCAGGCAGTAGCAGTCTCACTGTTCTTGAGTGTGTGAAGGGCACCAATAATGATGTTGAAGTGGAACAGCCTGTAAACACAAACATCAAGCTTCTTTGTTCTCACTATGTCTGCAACAAGAAACCCACACTGCTTCATTAACCCAGCCAATGGGTTGCATTTACCACTTACATTCTCATGCTTGGAGTGTTGGGCATCTGCAATGGTTCACACATCTTTTTTGTATCTACTGCACATCAATTCACACATATGATCTTAGCTAAAAGGACCTCAGTTTGCAACTATCGAGATGCTGCCAAATCATAAGGAATTTATTGTGCTTTCTGACAAAAACCTGGGACTGACCTCATTGTTATCAGCTTGACAACAGGAACTTCAAGATCAAGCAAAAGTCTCTATGGCAGTGACAGCAGTGGCTGCACCCAATGCACCAACTGCACCTATTATCAACATAAACTTTCCTGCTGAAATGTTTCATTTGTTCAGTCCCCAATCACCTGTTCTGAACATGTCTGCTGCCATGTGTGGTGCCAGATGAAGTGTCCACCATCCTGTTTCACCACCAAAGAAGTCTCTACTCACACCTGCTCAGCTTCAATCACTCAGATCTTGCCTCCTGCTCAACAAGTTCTGTGCACTGTACAATATCTCAAAGGACCTGCAATGTAAACTTGGTGAGAATGGATACACCACTTCTCATTCTCTTCACTTTGCTACTATTGAAGACTTGGACAGAATTGGAGTGCTTCATGGAGAGCTGGCACAGCTCAAAGATTCTGTATCCCACTGGTGCAATGAGGTGTAACAAATCCAGAATCAGTGCTTGTCAAGGACTTTCTGGTTTGTACTATGACTGGATTCATGCTACAGAGTACTAGGACATGTAACCAGCATGTTGAATGTAATGTTTCACATCATCTGCTGTAATGATGTCAAATGCTTCCCACATGTCATAAAACAATCCATCTCCTTCACTAGAAAAGAAGATGTCAGAATTCCATCAAATCCATGCTTTGACCTGTGAGAATGCCTCCTTGATTGGGTTGAGGTCAGGTGAATATGGTGGCAAGTATTCAAGATGTACACCTGCCAGCAAGAGCCATTCATTAACAAAGCAAATAAGACCTATGTACATGGGATTATACCAAACTGGGCCACAAGCTCTTAATTTCCAGACCATGGTGGATTCTGGCATTGTCTATAACAAGTACACTGTGCTTTCCTGGATATAGGGTGCAAAGCAGGAGCTAGTATAATGCATATTAGGTCTGAGTTATCTGAGTTTTTGTGGCCAACTTACAACATAATGTTCAAGGAAATCCAAGTATCTGTCTCACCAAAGTGAACCTAAGATAACCTTCCTAGCAATGATGCCATCCATGCTCATGGCAGCAACAGTAGAAAGTCACTTTCCCTGGACAAATGGACCCTTGATGCTGGCATGTTGGCTCTTCAGAGCATGTCCATACCTCCAGACTAAAGTGCATTCATCCTTGCTAGTTTCATCAATAAAGACAAGCTCATCTTCATCATACTGAGCCATGTGCCAAATAAAATCAGCACAAAGATCTTCATTCTGCTCAGCTGCCACCTTCTGGAGCTTCTTGGTTGAGATGCCAGCACATACAAGTTCATGATGGATTGTAGTGTAGTGGAGACTAATGAATCGGTTGCATTCCATGAGCCCCTGGAGCTCACCAAGGAACCAATCTGGGCAGTGCTTGATGAGCTCAATCAGGTACTGCAGGTCTGCATAGTTCTGAGCACAAGGGCTAGTGAATGGCAAGGGTATGGGTAACCCATGGGGGGTCATGGGTAGGGGTACTGTGGGTAGGGGTATGGGTTAGATCTAGCAGACCCCTACCCTACCCCCTGGTGCATACCCCCGGTACCCCTTGGCTTATAGTGACATGTGGCACTGCTGCTACTATATAGTCCCTGTCATACTGTAACTATAACTATAACTCCATGATGTAAACATCACAACATCACAGTCAGGATGTCCTCCAAAAGGATTTCCCACCCAACTGAGAAGGTTCTTGCACTACAAGCAACCTACCCCCACAAACGCAAAGTGCCACAAGAGACTTCAGAAGGTAACAAACAGACTAAAAAAAGCTGTAGTGCCACTCCAAGTTCACCAGAGACTGCACATCAAAATTTACCCACTACTCCAGATTCAAACTTACCTACCACTTATTCTCCACCTCCAAACCAGTGATGATGAGAGCATCATAGAAACTGAGCCTGATACCAAAGCCAGTGAGACTGCAGAGACCTCTGAGGCAGAGTTAGGTATGGCCATCAGCTCAGTGTCACTGTGCCGATGTCTGATGTAGTACTAGACCAACTGAAACATGAATGGAACTCACCTATCTATGCCTTCTTTGCACCGGAGCCCACCATTGAATATATAGCAGGGTGCTGCTTGCATGTATTCTGGTGCATGGCAAAGGGCTGTAAGAAGGGTGTTAGAAGGTACCTTGATAAAAGTGATGCATGGTCAACTGGGAATATGTGTAAGCACATCAAAGCATGCTGGGAAGAGGACATCTTACAGCAGGTTTTCAAAATGAGAGGTACAACAGCTGCCTGCAAGGCTGTCAAAAGCTATGTTAAAAGTGGCTCTATCCTAGCAGCATTTGATTGCCAAGGCAGGGTAAGTTACTCTCACTGGCAACACACAAAACTAGAAACAAGGTAATCATGCTTAATCTTGGAATTCACAGTGCTGATCCTCGTCCAATAGGATTGAGATAGTCTGCTGGGTTGTGGAGAGCAGCCGGCCCTTTGAGATTGTTAGAGATCGCAGGTTTCAATCTCTTATGAAAACTGGACATCCAGAGTACTACATACCTGATGTCTGCACTGTTGGGCATGACATCCTCTCAGTATTCACCCATGTACACCAAAGGCTTGCAACAAAATTACAGGTACATGACATGGATAATCAACTTGACAGGATAAGCTCATACTCATAGTCATATGAAGGCCAGCTCTGTTTTGGCACTGACACATGGACAGCTCCAAACCACAAGGCATTTGCAGCAGTCATGGTCCACCTGATAGAGAAGGGGGAAGCATTAGTAATGCCACTTGATTTTTTTGAGGTCACAAGGGTGAGTACTCACACTTTCAACTGCGTCACACTGTGCGAGTGTTGTTGCATAAAGTTGCACACCAGTGAAGCACTGGCTGAGGAGCTGAATAGACTGCTGGAGGAGTTTTCCATCACAGATAAGGTCTGAGCTCTGAGATTTAATGGGGGAAATGCTTACCTTGGTTTGAAGATCTTGGGATTGGCATGCAATAATGCATCAGTGAATGATGTGATGACAAACGAGCTAGAATATAGGGTGCTGGAATTTGAGGGGCAAACATCACAGATATGGTGCATGCTACATGTTGGAAACTTGGTTGCAAAGATGATGATAAGGCAGTTCAACTTACCTAAAAATCAGGAAATGGGAGAGCTGGGGACAGATCTTGCAGAGCAGGCTGATGAAGATGATTATAGTGTGATTGCCACCAATATCGAAGATGATGATGACAAGGGATGGGTGGATGAGATTGCAGATTTGACCACCAAAGAGTGGGCTGGGCTGGAACAAAGAATTCATCTGGTCAGGTTGGCACTGGCAAAAGTGAGTGCATACTCACCTGAGCACTCACAAGCTCACTAGCTACTGCTGGAAGATATGCAAACTTGCCTTTAAAATAATCTACTCCACCATGATTCTTCTGCCTGCTTGGCATGCCACTTGCAAGGAGACTGGAAAGAAGGTCAAGCAAATCCTGTGCGATGTTTTGACCTGTTGGAACTCCACTTTCAACATGATCAATTTTATTCTTGAATATCAAGAGCCAGTTGATGCCATTACTGACAAACAATGGCTTGGTTTGGTGGTGTATGCCCTTGATGAGCATGAGTGGGTCATGTTGGGCCAGCTGCACAATGTGCTGAAGGTTAGTCATGGGACTGCACAGTACAACATGGACTAATCAAATGACAACAACAACAACAAATAACAGATCCTCAAGGATGCTACACTTTTCTTCTCATGTGGTACTCCAAACCTTGTGATGGTTATACCAGCCATGGACTATATTGATGAAGTATTTATGACTGGAATGCTGGATGAAGGACAATTTGACCCTTCCATTCATGCTGCTGTTGGGCTTGCAAAAAAGACTCTTAACAAGTACTATTCACTCACAGATATGTCCAAGCTCTACCACATTGCAATGGGTAAGTCTACTGTTTTTAATGCCATGGTACTAATGAATTATTTCAGTACTTCATCCCTGCCACAAGCTGGAATATTTTAGGCAAGCAAAATGGGAGGCAGACTGGATCAAGACTGTGAGTGACCTTGTTCACAATACCTACAAGACTTCATACACAACCTGTGAAGTTCACAGGAGTCCTCCTAGTGCTAGTGCTTCTGAAGTTAGTGAAAATAAGGTATGTTTAACTATACTATGGCACTGCAACAGCCATCCAACTGACTGCTATCAGGACCACTCCACCAATATCTTTGACAGGCTGCCATCACTCAGCAAAGTTGATTGTGCAGGCACGATGGATGAACTTGATTCATACCTGGCCACAAGTGTAGAGGACATCAATGTAGGTGATGCCATTCAGTGGTGGAGTGAACATCAATCGATGTACCCTCATCTTCCATGTATGGCCCTCAATTATCTTTGTACTCCTGGTCAGTGCAACATACATTTGTGAATCTGTATTAATTATTAATGTAACTACATCCATTGACATTGAGCATCTCTTCAGCAAAGGTCAGGTTCTAATGCCATACCTCCACAACTGCCTGTCATCTCAGACCACATGCGCACTGCTGTGTCTTGGCCACTGGAGCAAACTGGGCTTAATCAAAGACAAAGATCTTTGTAAGGTCATCTCTGAGCAGCCAGAGTTACCAGGGGATGATTTTGCAGAGCTTGAGCTTGCTGATGGGTGGGATAAAATTGTGACCTGATTCATAGATATCTGGTAGTATGTAGTCAATCATAATCTGAGCATGCTTTTGTACCCTTGGGTAAACCCTTCACAGGTATAGACCCCTACACCCATATGAAGTACCTGTACCCTTGGGTAAGGGGTACAGGTAGTGCATGGGTATGGGTATGGGTTGAGTCCCTGAGTACCTGCAGGTTACCCCTGCCATTCACTAACAAGGGCGACCAAAATAAGCACTGTGAGGCTTGACAACATCACCTGTCTCACAAAACAGCTTCTAGACCTGAAAGAAGGTCATCCGAGATATGCCTAGGCACCACAGAAGGTCTGAGAGTGGCATTACTCCCTGGCAGTGAAGGCATAGTGCAGTGAACTTCAGATCAGGAGATATCTTTCTGTTGGGCATCACTAGTCATCATAATTTTTCATGAAGATTCCACCAAGTCTTTTGTTATTGTATATTTACTCTGCCATGTCATCAGTATCATTACCTATGCAAACAGCTGTAAAAAAATTGCAAGCTGAACCAGAACAGGAAGTTGCTGATTGTTGGAATTATTGCTGAAAACTGGGTGGTCATCAAGCCTTCTAACAAGATGAGCAAATACATCAGGGTCAATGCAAAGCTTATGATGAAACTTCTTGAGATTGTTGTTAAGGCACCACTCCTCAAGCAGTTGGAGCTGGGGAGCACATGGGGCTTTCTTCCAAGTGGTGAGGTAATGTGATTTCTCCACTTCATCTGTCAGTGCAATGATGAAGTTTTCAGCCATCAGAATATGGTGATGATCCAGGGCGAGTCCAGCTGTGAAGGTTGCCTCAGATGTTTCCATCAAGGACAAGACACTGTCCAAAGTGAAGTCAGAAAGTGACAAATTGAGGGACATGTTGGTTGTGTCAGAAGAAGTGTCAGATGGCTGAGAGTCAATGTCAGTGTCACTATCAGAGGCATGTAGTAGGTCAACAGCAGTGCACACAAGGTCCTGATATTGTGCAAGCTGGAGGTCCAGGCAGGCACTGGCAAGGTCACTCAAGAGTACTTGTTGTCCACTCATGTGCAGCATTGCAGAGGATTTTGCATTATGGATCCCAGTCAGTACACACAATGATGATAAGACATTCCATTTTTGGTAACTTCCAAGATCAGTTGGCACTTAAAATTTTTGGAATTTCTTTTGTTGAAGTCTAACTTCGAAATGAACTTTGAGACACATTAATGGCTGTAAACTGCATCTAGATTTTTTTGGCTCGGAAGCTGGCCAGAGTGACTACCAGAGCCAAGCCAAGTTATGTAACAATACTCAAAGTCAAGCCAAGTGCCAAGCCACAGCAGAACCACAGTTACCTAAAGCAGAGCCTAGTCTAGCCGAGCTGCAGCAACACTGCCTACAGGTTCCCTCTGCAAAGCAACAACCTCCTTTAGTAGGATGTTGGTAGCATCCTCAACATATGCATATCCCATGTAGCTGTTGTAGCTATATATCTTGTACATTGCCATCTTTCTTTTGGTTTCATGTAATTGAACTCTGACTATGCAGTGTCTGGAGTCCACAGGTGGCACTTGCCAAATGGAGAGTGACCTCCAGAAAATGAGGTGCAACTGTCTGGATTTCCATAAACTTGGGAAGTGCTGCTGGCACCAGCAATAACCTTGCTTGACAGCTAACATTGTGCCATCAATGTAGATTAGTAAGCTTCAGAGGACATGCATACCAATCAGAAGAGAAATGAGTGCTATATGCTGTATGGAAAGGAGACTGGAATCAACAACACATAATGCAGATGTCCATTCACAATATGTAAAAAGTCTGAGATAGTCAAAGCAGCAAACAAGCGTTGTATTTCTACCTGAGGCCAAGAGAAGGCAGTATGGAGAGGAGACAGGAATCAATGACACATGATACAGATGTCCATCCACAACATGTCAAAAGTCTGAGATTGTCAAAGCCACAAACAAGCAGTGCATGTCTACCTGGGGGCAGGAGAAGTGATTCAGCAATATTAAACTTTCACAGTCTTCCTTGAGGGAGAGTCATCATCCTTGATGTGGAGAGCAAGTTTCCTCTTCCTAGTGGTGACTGAGGTGGGGGCAGGTGGCATGAGTATGCAGATCAGTTGGATAACCCTGCCATACACATCCCGCTTTGCACTAGCAATACCCCAATGCGATAGTGTAAAGTGGACTTCCACAATGGCACCCTGAAGACTACAGCAATATGCAGATGGTCAAATGAGGTTGCCAGCAAGGTCATACATGGGAAGGGGGAGAATGCAGTGGCTAGCCTTCAAACCAAGGAGCTCCACACATGTCCATTCCTTTGTAAGAGGCCAAAGCTTGAAGGAGAAAGGGTCTGTTGCAGCAGCAGACATGGTTGTTTGGGAGGTGAGTTCACCATCAAGATTGCTCTTGATTCTCTGCACCAAGACAACCCACCATGAGTAATGTTTTCCAATGGACACAGTGTAAAGATGAACCTCAAAGAGTTTGTGGCATAGTTTGAAGCAGCTAGGACCATGCTCATCACCAGAAAAGAAACTTTTCCCAGAGGAAAAACCAGGAGTCATGCAATGCTGAGTAAATGACTGCAACATGTGAAGAGTCACAGGAAAGTCTGACATGACAGGCTCCATGCCAGGATTCATGAGGGTGCATGATGGTTTGACATCAAGAAACTCTTTCCAAACACCATTGGGGCCTTGATACCTGCCATCAGGTGTCAGCCAGAAGTCCTCTTGGTCTATGCGTTGTAGGGAGTCCATACTCCCTAGGGCTGAATATATCAGTTATTAGCATCGTCATCACCACCCTAAACCACTTCCCACAGCAGGCTGTCCCTCCGAAATCATTGCCACCACTCCACTCTCGGCAAACTTGGCTAATTCAACAGCTTCCTTCACTTACTAATGCTGCCGCTGCCTAATCAGGAAGTAGCCCCAATTACCGACACTTACCACCACAACAAGTCGCTGCCTACCCCTATTCTTGACTCCACATGATGTCCAACCCCTGTCTTCATCGGTCTTTGGCCCTATGTGACTATATTACAGTTCTACTGACCATCGGCAGTCCCCTCCAATGCTTGTGACATCAGCATCTCAGTCCCTATAGGCCCCACTCAAGTCTCTGACACCTGCTGCCACCAGTAGCACTGCCACACTGCCCCAGACTGGTTCTCTTGCTCCTGCAGAGTCAGTCAGTGCCCCATAGACCATAGGCATGTAGTACATCGCCGCCTCTCCTTTCTTTTTGTTTTTTGCTTGGTTTCTTTTACCTTCTTTTCATGCCTACCACCTGTAGTGCCTACTTCGGTACTTTTCTTTCAAATTTTGCTTGACATATGGCAGTTCTGAGTTTCGCCACATTTTACCTTAGTGACAGCTGCCTGTATGCTACAAAACACCACTGTACTTAGGAAAAATACACCCACTTTTTTTGGTGTCACAATCTGTGTGTCTAAGAGTCATCCCGAGTCCCCAGAGTCGTTTTCAGAGTTTTCTTCGAGTCTTCTGAGCCCACTTCGAGTCCCCAGAGCTACCCATTGAGTTCTACCGACAATTTTGAGTCTCCTTGCATCTTAAAAATTCTGCCAGCCTTCTGAGTCATCCCCTTTGCATCTACCGATTTTTACTACAGTCTACAAGAGTCTACTTTTGCCACTGACTGAGTTCCTAGCTTCCCAACACCGCCTTATCGACTAGAAAAATCCCTCTTCGCCCATTTTGTGGTGGAATTTCAAGTTCTTCGCCACCTACACTTCCCAGACCCACCAGTCCCCTCCCCTCGGTCTCCTTCCAACTCACAACCCCTTGGGACGAGCCTAGGTCTACCCTACAGCTTTCCCCCTTTCCCCTTCACACTCTTGCAAGAAGAGTTGCCCACAGCATACAATGGCAGACAAAACTGCACACACAGGAGGTGTCAAGGGAGTGGGAGGAGTTCCAGGGGAATCTACATCGTTGTCATTGACAGAGGTGTCATGACCAGTGGCTGTGGGAGGATCATCATTCTGCATGGCTGGAACACATACAAGAACATGTCCTCAACCCTCATGCACCCACTCAAAATTTGCAGTAATACTTGTGTCCCTGAGGTAGCACCCAGAACCCATTAGACAGTTATGAGCATTGATGAGATGAGATACAGGGGAAGGGCTTGTGGTAGCCATTGAAGAGGGTCATGGGGTCATGGAATGGATGGCATGTGGAAAGGACAAGCCCGTTTTTAAGTGGACACTGCACATGAGGGCTGGGCACAAGCAATCACCCCAGCTAATCAGTTTGCAGTTTCATGCCCAACAGCTGAGCACCTTGTGGAAGATAGGGGACAGCAGGAAAGACCTGATGCCACCACATTTGATGGATGGAGGTGGACTGAAAAGCCTGCACAACTGTGTGTGATATAAGACAATGCAGAATTTTGACGATCATGTTAAGTGGAAGGGCCAAAGTCTGTCAATCATCAGTCATAGCAGCAGACACCCAGGAAAGTGAGTCTGGCCCCCAAGATAGAATACGATATGCACGAATGGTCTTGCAGCCTGACATGACACCTAGGACACAGACAGTTCTTGTCTACATGTTTGGGAGAGAATCAGGACCTCTGTAAATGAATGTTCATGAGGAAGACAGAGAGCAATACTGCATCTTGCCTAATACCAACATATTCCTGAGTCATATGGTACTGAGCTCCATGTGAACATGAGTGGGAGGCTCCTGGTTTGATTTTTACTTTGACATGCACATGCATGTGCACAATTGCAAGAATGCCATGTACATTGTGGTAGCCATGATGAGGTATGGGAGACCTAGCAATGTGCATCCAGAGGATGACCTGGCAGATATGATAGAGGCGCTTACTCAGTGAGTCTCTTCTCCATGCCTTTGTAATGGAGCATCACATACTAAGAGAGGATGCAGACTGGACTGATGCATACATTATGCACTAGAAACTGATGGACATTGAGCAATTAATGGTGGAATTTAGTAGCCTACCAACAGAAGGGGAAAGGTTTTGTCCAACACTGAAAGTGTGGAAACACTAGACACATAGTAGAACCGAATATCTTGGAGGCTGCGATCTGCATCTGAATGTGTGAGGGCAAACACACATACCCCACATGATTGTTGAGAAGTAAGCCCACATTGTAAGCACCTCATTGCGAAATGTGGCAAAGGAGATGATCACAGAGGAGATGAGTGCAAATGACATGATCGCAAACAACATGATCACAAACAACATGATTGCAGACAAGATGATCGCAAACAAGGAGATTGCAAACATGATGTACAACCTAGACACTGATACAGAGGAAATTATCAGCAGAAATGACAAGACAAGGGGGAATATAGCTAACGTTCAAAATCCATGCCACTCCAACACAACACCATGCAGCATCATAGCAGCAGCTGGAACAAGTTCTCCAATTGTGTGGAGCTCGTGCACAACATGTTTGCATATTGTGACATGGCTGATCTACAGAGATTTGCAGGAACAGACCACCATGGAGCAGAACTGGTGTGAGCTTACCTGAAATACAGAGTGCACACTGTGGGGGCTCAATATTTCAGACATGGAGATGTTATTCTTGACCTCTTGCATACATGTGACACAGTCATTTCAGGTTCCACCACACTGCACCTTGCCTTGCCAGAACAAGGCACCCCCTGGAGCCCTCAAGACCTGGACATCTATGTACCATGGAAGATGTCTACCCTCATGCTGAACAGGCTCAAATTGGAAGGTTACTGCACCCTCTGACAAGAGGACATCTCACAGGTTCACTATAGTGATTCCACCATCAAGGCTGTTGTCATCATTGCCAAAGGCAAAAGGAGGATCAACCTCATCGTGTCCAAGACCTCAACAGCATTGAGCCTGATATTCCAGTTTCATAGCACTGTTGTAATGAACTTCATCAGTGCCAACACCTTCTTCTGCTGCTATCCCAGTCTCACATTTCAAGGTCTCACCATGCTGAATGCCAGTGTGCTGTATTACAGAACTTTCCAGCTGGATGTTGTAGAGGCAGTGACGAAGTACAAGGCATGTGGTGTTCAGTATGTGCACTGCAAGGATGTCCATGACACCAACCACATGTGCAAGGCCATGACACGAACAGTGACAGATAGGTCTATGATGTGGTTTAATTTTGAGACAACTCTGCAAGCGTCACACACTTGCCTCGAAATATTCCAGCAGTTTGGAATCCTGGATGTGCAGTGGGTGCTGGGCAGAATTCCATGTGACCTGGAATGTGCCTTTTGCTGCCCACATGTCAAAATCATGGAGGAAGAGTCATAAGCCCAATTATAAGTTGATGATCACTTTCTGTTAAAAAGATTCCAGGCACCTTCTCTTACATGCCATGTTCAGTGGCAGCGAAGATGCATGACGAAGAGTACAGGATGTAACCCAACGTGCAATTGAGTTGCAAGTGGGAATTGGGCTCGGAAAACTTGAGGGACATTGGACTCTGGACATATGAGGGATGTGATTTTGGACTCTGTACTTTTCAGTGAGGATATGTTGGACTCTGAACCTACGAGGGACGAGATTTTGGACTTGGTACACATCAGTGAGGACATGTTGGACTCTGTATGTACGAGGGATGAGATTTTGGACTCAGTACTTCTCAGTGAGGATATGTTGGACTCTGTACTCACGAGGCAGATGTTGGACTGGGTAAGATGTGCAAGGAGACATTCGACTCCATATATACCTGGCAGGATGCAGTAGACTCTATGTCTAAAATGACACCGAAATTGTGTGTTCCTACATGTGAGGAGAAAAGGGGTGAGGATTTGTACAGTCAGCCAGAATATCCCTCATGGATGACCAGCAAAGACTCACCCACCTATGACATGGACAACATCAAAACAGAGATTGGCAAACTGCCCAGGAGTGTCATCCTTGCCCATCTAATGGGGACTCTAAGTATTACCAAAGACAAACACTGAAGAAAGCAATCCCTACTAGAAAGGGTCATGAGAGATGCCCCACAAGATGTCAAGGAGAATTTGCAAAGAGTGGCCTCTGAGCATGAACAGGAGAAAGCTCTGTGCTGAGCATGCAAGCAGAAGAGGCTTCAGGAGATGAACATACCAAACAGGATAGCCCATACCAGTGATGACACTGCCCAGCTCCCGAGGATGCCTGATTCTGCAGACCAATCAAGCTGCTTCCTGGAAGTGCCATCCACAGCAGAGACTCATCAGATCTATGAAAGGTTTCTATCTGTGACAGGTAACCAGGCATTGGCAACTGGCATTTGCAGTGTCTGTGCACAGGAATGCAATGTCAAAGAAGATGGGTTGCAGTCCATCAAACTTACCAACATGCCAAATCCAGCATGCCTTCGCCCAAAGAAACCACATCAGAAGCACCACCTCATCAACAATATGCTGCTAGAACCCACTGCCCTTCATGTTCAAGAAGGCGAGCCTGCTGTCAACATCTGCAGCCAGTGCATCAGAGATTTATGCAAGTCTGGACACAAACCACCACAATATGCACTGGCCAATCAACTTTGGATAGGTGAATGTCCATGGGTTCTCCAACAGCTTACATTCCCTGAACAACTGCTCATCGCCCACCTTTATCCTCAGGTGTATGTGTTCAAATTGTTCCCCAAGTGAAGCAGGGGAGTTCATGATCTGTCGGCCTTGCAAAATTGCATGAGGGGTAATGCTTGTACATTCGACCACAACATGGATGTGATATCCGGAATGATAGAGGGGAATCTGATGCCACACTGTGAGTTGATGTGTGGATCAATGGCAAAAACACCAAAAACCCAACACAAAGACAAATGCCGAGTTGGTGGTTTTCCTATGTGGGCTTTTGCTTGAGGGATCTGTTTAAAATAAATGGGGGAGGGGTTCTGTGCACCTAGAGGGGGCTAGGGCAGAGGGTATGGGTGCTCCTGTTGAAGGGGGACCAGGGGAAGACTGAAAAAGCGAAGAGAATAGGCTGCTCTGAGCCTAGAAGTGACATAGAATGATGAAGAGGACAGTAAATAGACCCTTAATGGAGCCTCAGATACTGCAGGAATAGAGATGATGATGAGGGGCTTAAAAGCGACAATGAATGAGGCTAATGATGATGATGATGAGTGAGCAGGTGAGCCTTTACACAGGGGACTGCTTCCTATGCAGGGGACTTGGTAGCTTTGCTTGTAGCTGTCGACATATTGGTACTTATGTACAAAAGGTAGTGTAGCCTGCAGTAAATATGGAGCAACACTTTGTAAGTGATCTGTAAGCAATTGGTAAGGGGATTGGTAAAGGATTGGTAAGGCTTTGTAAGGATGAGTAAGGACAGTAAGTGATTGGTAAGTAAAATCAGTAAGCATGATGAATATTATCACTAATCAATTTGAAAATGGAATGAGTCATCAAGGAATGGATGAATAATGCGAAAAGGGGAATGAGTAAGCGCACTGGTCACTGCTGATTAAGGGATATGACTGCAAATGAGTTGTAGTGACTCCTAGATCTGAGATCTAGATGGATTAGGGCAACTTGCTGTGCATCCAAATGAAGAATGGTGGGGGTTTCTGCCAGGGGCCAATTTTGGGGGTCTCCAGGGTAGTCAGGGCATAGGATTTCGCAACTTTCCCCCTTTCCTCCTCTCTGTAAAGCGACCTGCATTAGCTGCAGCTAGTGTTCTGGAGGGTTTGAGGAGGAGGAAGGGCTGTCTTCTCCAATGAGAGCAGGGAGAAGTGTCTCAAATTCATCATGAATGTGATCAGATAGACTGGATGACAGTAGTTGGTATTGAACCTGTTGCAATTTTGGAAGAACGAAGGATGAGATTGAGAGGTAGAAGTTGCAGGGCACAGGGACAAAGGATCCATATGCTTCTTTGACCAGAGAAACTGAAACAACCACATATGATTTTTCAAGCCTGATAACAGACCTGAGACAACCAAAGAAAGTCCTCCTTGATGTCAGACTGACAAGGAGAACTTGCTGTCCCAAAGTGATAGGATGGGAGGTCATGGACGAGGGAGGGATGAACCAGGAGGCTTCAGGGTGAATGCTAGTGGGGATTCCTGGCAAGTACTCATAGTTATTCTCCCTGGAAAAGGGGATGAGCAAAGAGATTGTCAAAGAGGTGGCCATTACAATAAAAAGTGGCAAAATGGGCATTTGTTGGTAGAAATGATGCAGAAAATTGTGGAGGGCAAGGATCATCACCAAATTTGGTAGGCAGGATGGTGTGGTCAAGAGCTTTCTGTGAGCGTGGGAATGATGTCGATATCTTTAGAAATGACCAAGATATTTGAAAAATCGGAATGCCATAAACTGGTGCTTGAAAACTTTTATTCAGTGCTTGAGCAGTTTCTTCCCTAATGTTAAGGGTGGTTCTTGTGTGACGGATGACTGCTAGACATTCCAGTCATTCTGTGCATTAGGGCTAGGCTTCTCCATTCTTCATCATTCAGCTTTTGGGTCCATGCTCATGTCACCAAACACCTTTGGTGCATGACAGTGCACAGGAGGAGGAAGATAGTAACAAACCAGTCACTGACCCCACCATATGTTTACTATGACAACACCTTTATTCCACTGTGGGGCGAGTTGTAGGAACCAATCAGAGCTGATATCAGTTGAGGAGTCAGATCTGGGCAACTTGTATTATGCACAACCCACCATCACTGTGGATTACCATCAACCCACGCGATCTCCATGACCCCATTGCACCAGCGTTTGCAGGCAAATGTATTGACATGGAACAGTTTATCAAAACCTTAGGTCCATCAAAAGAAGATCATGCTCACAATGTTGCTGCTGATCCATATGCAGCTGCTCATTTCTTCCACTTCATGATCTGTACCATCATGGAGATGTTGTTTGGAATTACTGCAACCCCACATCAAGTGTTCAGCACAAAGGGGATTTTCAGGTACATGAATGCATACTTCAGTGTTGTTGAGTCACAGGGTCGAGGTTCTCTGCATCTGCACATGCTACTGTGGCTCAAAGGAGTGCCCACCATGGAAAAAATGGAACAGCTGTTGAAAGAAGAGGATTTTCATGAACGTGCAAGGACCTTCATCTGGGCGAACATTCGAGCCTACATGCCAGGCCTTGAGAAGGCACATACGATCAGCCAAATACCAAATGAGGTCGATGTGGCTTACTCACAACCCCCACAGCCAAGCTCAGGTGCCTATGTCGAGGATCTTGCATCCTTTGAGAGGTGAGTCATGCGATCCAAACAGCTGCACACTTGCGAGACAAGAAGGTGCCTAGTAGCAGGGAAGAACAGCAGTTTGGTTTGTAAAAGATGTGTGCCATTTCCAGTAAGCGATGAAGACTACATTGCAGAGAATGGGGAGTGGGGTATGAAAAGGCTACATCCTTTCCTCAATGTGTGGGTGCCAGCAATAACAATCAATGCAAGGTGCAATAATGATGTGAAGTTGTTGACAAACTCACGTGCAACCATGAATCTCATGTTTTACATAATGACCTACCAGACCAAAAAACAGGGTAAACACCATAACCTGTCAGCAGTACTTGCAAAGGGTCTCACCTACCACTCTGAGCACACGTCATATTTTGAGGACCTGCATAACCAACAATGACTGCTACTTTTCTGCCTCATCCATACCATCAATAGAGAGCAGGAATTGGCAGCACCCATGGTGATGTCCTATTTAATGGGATGGGGAGATATGTACCGCTCACACCATTGCACATCAGCAAAACCGTCTTTTTGGCACAGAGGCCACAGTGCCACAGTGATGTCACAGCATCCTACAGTGCCACAGTGTCACAGTGTCACAGCACACAGTCGACCTATACATCCTGATTATTAAGCCTAATTAGCCACGTTCCAATACACCATTGTAATGCCTAATTTGGCTTGTCAACTCGCTTTTCCCAACACCAGCAACAACTCCTGCCCCAAATACCCTCTACCTTCGTAGAACTGGAGTACCAAGGTACGATGGCTGGTGGGCACTGCTCGGCTACATGCTGTCATGCCACTCCTCCTTTCGGCTTCCTTCTCATGCCCCTTCTCCTGCTCCATTGTTGTTGTTGCTATCATCGCCGCCGTTCTCAGCGCTGTATCGTCGATCTCGCTGATATCTACCTACCGACTCACCCCTCTGACGACACAAGTGAGTTTCATTTGTTTTCTAATGCCCAATTCCGTCTCTAGTTACTTCTCATTGTCATTACTGTCGCCACCCTTTCTCGGTGCTGCATTGTCGCTCTCACTGACCTCTACCAACCGACTCACCCCTCTGATGACACAGGTAAGTTTCATTCACTTTCAAATGTCTGATTCACGCTCACGCCCCTTCTCCCGCTCTCTTATCACTGCCACTGTCATCGCTGCCATTCTGGTGGCTGCCACACTCTTCTCACCATTTCCCATCCACCGACTTGCGATCTAAACGATGCAGGCAAACTTCGAGCCCTTTCCAGCATCCCCTACAGCCCAAACACCACCGTTCAGTTTGCCTTGTTGTACTGCTGGTTCCCATTGTGTCTCGTCGAACCTCGACCAGGCTCCGAGGACTTTCAAAGTCAGTATCTCTTCATGGGTTCAGAGGACGCGTTCGGCGCACGAGGGTACTGCAGGCAGGGAGACAGACAGATCGCCTTCGCAACAACGATGAGCAGTGCATTGCAGATGTTCGATGTATGTCCTCTTTTATTTTTTTCGCTACCGTTATGTAAACTATCTACCATAGTGATGGCCGCTGAAGACCAGGACACCATAGACTGAATGTTCGAGGACCAAGGCATGAATGTAGAAAATGGCGAATCTGTACCCTTCGGCAGCCCAGGTTCAGACAGTGATTATGGGAATGATGACGAGTTCTCAGGACTGCCAGAACATGTCTCCGGATGGTTTGCTCTTTTCTCTGGTGTAGCCTTACCTGCACTAATGGCAGTACACTAGGTACCAAGCGGATTGTCGAGATCACAGGGACCGTATCGAGCTTCAAATTAATCATTGGGATGCCCAAATGCCTTGCCTCGTCGAGGCCTATCTTGACTTCCATTCTTGCAGTTCTGACAATGGTTTTTCAGTGGAGGAACATCCTGAGGCATTTGTCATGCCTGAAAACCGTTCCCCTGACATCATCACTGAAATAGAGCTTGTCGATATCTTCTGTAAGTTGCGAAAGCTGTGGCATTCAAGTAGTACTGTTTTCTTAATTGGCCTTCCACCCAGCCCGGCGCAAGGCATCACTGATGGCTCGCCCGCATCATACATTCCCTAATGAAAACCTCATCTACCACGGATATCTGGGTTGCTCACCCATATATCCAACCATTGCCATCTCCCTCTGCACTCTCGCCATTTTTCGACAGGCGTGCCATGCATGCCCACGTTTCAGTATCCACGCGCAGTGCAAAATGTTATGTCATCTCCATAATGTAAGACAGTTTCATGTTGTCATATGTTCTGTATTGACTCCCTTGCAGATGCCATATCGTCCATATCTCTTCCAGCAACTCACACAAGCCTTTGATGTGTATCTAGAAATTATTCATCATGTTGATCAGAAGATCCAAGTGGCCCTTAACCAGAGTGCTCGAGAGTGGAGGCTTCGAAATGAGTGTCCAGCCTGCTTCTATCGTGTCGAAGATGAGCCGACGCTGACATTTGACTGGTTCGTTTCCATTGACAGGAACAATAGCCTCAAGCGATGGGACACAAGAGTGTATGGCACTGTTCCTCGTGCAGATCACTGCACCGCAAGATCAACCTATTGGCTGAGTAACGAGGAAGTTGACAACTTCAAATATGAAGTCAAAGCCAGACAGGTATTTTTAATTTGATGATACATTGTCTCCGTTGACTGATCAGTGCTGTGAAGACACAGGGACCACATACCAACACAGGTGCAGAGATCTATGATGATGATTGGTCCACAGAAGCAGCCAACATCTCTAAAGAATTTAATTGCGTCGACCGATGGCATAATGCCAGGGCTGATGTGCGGAAGAAGACCTTCGACGTGTTCGAGGAGTCTGGAATCTTCATTGCCACTTGTCAGCATCGCTTTGTTCTCTTGGCTTGTGATATGATAAAGAGCGGTGAACTGTAAGTATTGCATTACAATTCAGTCTTCAGTAGTACTAACAGCATCAGGGCAAAATATCCACTAGCGATGATTAATTGCTTAGCTGCCACGTATGGTCTGAATGGCACATGCGCTTATGATATTGGCTGCACCTTTGCAAACACTGTGAGTACCAGTAGCATCGGGCCAAGGATACGAGTGCTCGGTTTGCATTTTATGGTCAGTGCTTTTCATGGACATGCCCACAATCGCCTCTGTCAGCTGGGCTGGCATCCAATGTACATTGAGGGCACCGGTAATATGGAGGGGGAAGGCTGTGAACACGTTTTTTCAGCTTTCAACGAGCTGGCCCGAAGTACACGCCATGCAACTCGGTTCCATCAACATCAGGCTATCGAACAACATATCGCATTTTGGAACCAGGACAAATATGAGGCACTTAGTATGTATCGTTCTTACTAATTCTCGTCCCCCCTGATACCTTTATTAGCACGTTTCATTCAGAACCATTACCGAGAAGTGATGGAGTCAGTCCGTCGCCTCAGTAGTGAACTTAGTTTTCTCAAGGCTGCATTAAATATTACTGATGATGATTTCCCTCGGTTTATTGCCGAAGAACACTCGTATCTCAGCTCCCTCAAGGAACTGCCGGCTCAGGACGTACAGAAAGCTCATTATGTGCAAGTCCTTGATGACCTCAAAGAGAAAAGGTATGGTCATCTCAGCTACTCGGCGTATCGCAGAACTGAATCAGCAGTACTGTCGCATCAGATTAGAATGGAACTCTGCACGCAACGGTGCCAACGCAGCCCTGAGTGGTGTTACCGAAGGTGACTTCAGCGCAATGGCAGCTGCCATCAATCAGGCTCGTGTTCGGGTTGAGCTTGCGTATACGAAACTGCAAAACACAGAAGCACTGGCTGCGCATATTCAAGGCCAGCTTGGCCTCGAGTCACCCTGGAAGGTCAGTTGTGAAGAATATAACCACTACAGGGAAGAAGCTATGCTTGGCAAGTACCGTGAGGCGTTGGGTGAACTGGAACAGTCGGTTGTCATGCATCTTTTTGAGCTCTCCAAGCTCGCAATGTTGGGTACCGGTAAGTAGTTTTACCTCATCTATCAACCATACTCATGTGAGGTGACAGGGTATAAACTCCGTCAACAGATCAGCAAGGGTCTTCAACGGAGATCCAAAGCTATTCGGAAAGCGATTACATGGTACAATTTCCAAGCCGGAAGACTTGATCCCCCACGACCCCCATCTCATGGAAAGACATCACACAATATTCATTTTTAGGGGAATTCAATCTACTACAGCATGCGCAGGATGACATTCGAGAATGCATGTGGGCTAAACCAGCTGTCCATGAGGCCACAACTAAATTCTTCAAATTATGTCATGCAAAAGAAGAAATCATGAGGTTAAATGTCGAGATGCGTTGTTTACAAATGGCTATACACGACGAAGAGAGGGAAGCATCACAAACCATCGCCAACTTCCGACACTCCATCAGGGAAATTTTAATGAAATGATTATGTTATATAAGACTTTATCTACCCTGTAAAGCCCTATAAGGTACATCATAATGACTTACACATTGGTAATGCTATATATTGACTGGGAGCCTTGGCAGCATTGGTCAAAAGTTATCACATAGGTAGAGTAGATCATATGTATCAGAATATGAACAGTAGATCATATGTGTCTTTCATTATCAGGCATTACCAACAATTGTCATTGACTCCATCAACAGCTTAAAAATAAAAATTGCTATAGCACCCTTCAATTGAACTTATCAATCATGATATTATGAGAAAGCAATTTCATTCAATATCATTTACATAATCAGTACCTACTGAGTGCACTACTAAGTATGATGAACTACTTAAACCTCCAAAAAAGCGAAAATAAAACAGAGAAAGACACTCACATATCACTTCACACAAGGCTACACTTACCTGGATATGAACCCTAAGACTTAGAGTCTTAGAGTGACTCTTGCCCTGAGGTGGAACTCAGAGACAAGAGTGAAGAAGAGAGAGAAGGGGAGAGAGGATGAGTTTATATAACATGTACTATACAGTCATTACAAAGACATTCCCACACTTGTGGCTGGGGAAGAGTTGTTCAAATGATCATAAATGGCATAGATGACAACACTAGATATTGATGATCAAAGTGAAATCAGACTGAAAAGAATATTGTCATTGATATGATGATGATATTATCTGATGAGCAATTATAATCTATTGTCAACTACATAGTATTATTATATGTGGCATATCAGCTCTTGCCATCATTATATCATGATGACAAAAGTATTGTAACTCTTATATCAGGCCTATATGCAGTTGACAAGATAGTAAAATGTCTGCCAGGTATTCTAATGCATTGTCTGTCCATTATCATTATGATTTATAGATGATCATGCCTTAAACACCATTATCCAATTCATATCAGACAGATCACTACTTACCATAATTAACTGGGAATACCAGCACATCAAAGGTTCCCTGATGTCTGACCCACTCCTCGCATGTGAATTCGAGCGCCTTCACCAACCACGAGCAGTGGTGAATGCTATCCATATACACTGCTTAGACTGCCTCGAGAAACAATACGGATTGCTGCGAAGTAGCATCGGCACCCATGTGCAGGTAGCCCATTCTGATGATGATGGTGTAGTGGTGCCAGATCCCATCCGTCAGGATGAGGACATGGCATCTGGTGATATGAGGAAGATGCCACCTGGTTTTCAAAATGAGGGATCTCTACCAGGTAACTGCTCATGTCCTCTTCTGCAATATGCTGTCTAATTCATTTATTAGAGCAATCATCTACTTTCGACGACATCTACGCACTTTATATCAATGATCCAGGAGATCACGACCTTCTGGATGACGAAGAAGATATGATGAACCTTTGATCAATGGCAGATTTTTTGCACGAGATCACAGATTGATGGATACAGTCGATCTTTTTATGGTCACTCATTTGTATGCTACTACTCACATCTCCATGCCACTGTTTTCCTTTCTTAGTTGCTGATGCAGGTAGACTGCATCAGCAACCTAGAAAGGGAATAGTCTCAGTTTCCTTGTTAGTCCCTCACATGCGGTGCTGCTTCCAGTTGACTTTCCATTGTCTGTCAAGCTGCTTGGCTCCCTGGAATTCAAGCATTACACTGTCCCCCCCTCACACACACCCATTCATAAGTTGACTGCTCCGTCCACCGACACTTTCACTCTCTAGATTTCAATCTTCATACTGCTGCCTTCCACTGTATATTCTCGGGATGGCAGCTGCGAGCAGTGGAATATGGTATTGTTCATTCTCTGTCCTTTTATGTACAATATGAAGAAACCCAGAAAAAAAGCACAATGAATCTTGCGATGAGTTTGAGGGATGTTACTATGATAAAGAGTGGTAGTGCTATCGCATACAAGTGTTGAATTGAACGCGGGATGTTGCAGCCCGGGTACTTTGGGAATGATCACAATTATTGACCCCTAAGTTTGTGAGGCGCGCATGATCGATAGTGCATAATGTTTCACTGCCTTCTGTTGACCCATTACAAGACATGGTTTTTCTTTTCCTTGCTGCTTCCTTTCGACAAGATGACTTGTTGTGTGGCAAGCGAAGGGACAACTGCCCAGTAGCACTTTCATTCATTTTTGTCATACTGTATCGTACACCAACGCGAGGATCTGGCAACTAAATGACTTGGAAATATACATGTAGAGATAACATAAATTCAGTATTCAGTGTCTTCATTGTCGGCATGCATCGTTGCAGGTTTATCCTTTGAATCTGACATTCCACCGATTTATGCGTCCACTTCTACATTGATTTGGACTATGGAACCTGCTATTCCTAAGGTATTTTGTCCACCATCTTGCTTTTGTTTGGATGCATGATAACGCTGGCACCACAATGTACATTTCCTATTTAGGATTGCGCTCAGCGAAAAAAGCACGAAGTCGTTGCTTCACCATTTTTACAAACTGCTGTAAGAGCACATCTCCGTAGCTGCGCCAAGTCGAGAAGCATTATCATTCATGGCGGACTACGATGTGGTCAACATGGGTGAACAACGAGCGGTAAGCATTTTGGTGCACATCTTATGCACGGTAGTAATGATTACTAAAACCTTCAGTATATAACATGTAAGATAGCACGGGGTACTCAAACATACCTCGTCTACCTCCTGCCAATCCTCGTTGATACTACTACGATGGCTTTCCAGCATACTGACCTCGAAAATGGCAGAAGTGGGAAGGCTTCATTTGAACGTCGAAACCCATTCATGGTCGCAGCAATCGCATCACTGTATTCCTCTCCATTTGCTGAAGGTTTCTGTTGGAGATTGGCGGTTTTACCTTCTAGTTGACAGTGCACAGCCTTACATAATCATACTCGTACATAGGTTGATTCTTTTTTCCGAGTCACACCTCAGACTGTCTCTTTCAAGTCTGAGGTGATTATTCTTTCTTTTTCGTGTTCCTACACTATTTACTGATAGCTTGTAGTCTCCCTCTCATAGATCCGGTTATCCTCACCTCAAAAGTTTCAATGTTGGCCAGCACCAGGCAGCCATACAGGCTCTTCTCAGATACGGTGCACATGAAGATGGTATGCACCACCATGTCAAGTCACCGGATGGTCTCCATCTGGCTTATGTGGCCTTCAATCCCATTGACAAAACCAAGGGTAAAATCATTCACAGGACAGACTTGATTGAAGCGTCGCTTGGCGATGTTTTTGATGCAGTAAGTTTAACATTCAGTGAATTACAAGTTCTTCAAGCCTCATGACATACCAGATTACTTTGCAGGACCGTTTAGATGGCGGTGTAGGGAGTCCATACTCCCTAGGGCTGAATATATCAGTTATTAGCATCGTCATCACCGCCCTACACCACTTCCAGCAGCAGGCTGCCCCTCCGAAATCATCGCCGCCGCTCCACTCTCGGCAAACTCGGCTAAGGCGACAGCTTCTCTCGCTTACTAATACCGCCGCCGCCTAGTTTGGAAAGAGCCCCTATTGCCGACACTTACCGCTGCGGCAAGTCGCCGCCTACCCCTGTCCACGGACCCGCATGACGTCCAACCCCTATCCACGTCGGCCTTCGGCCCTTTGTGCGTATATCACGTGTCTTCTGACCGTCGGCAGCCCCATTCCAACACTTGTGACGTCGGCAACTCGGCCTCTATAGGCCCCACTCGAGTCTCCGACGCCCGCCACCGCCAGTAGCACCGCCGCACCGCCCCAGACCGCCACTAAGAGTCCCCGCATCGTTGGTCAGTGATCCATAGACCGTAGGCATGCTCTTCTTCGCCGCTTCTCTTCCCTTTTGGCTTGTTTTTACCTCCTTTTCTCCCTTCCTTTCGTACCTACAATCTGTAGTGCCTTACTTCGGCACTTTTCTCTTGAATTTTTCTTGACATATGGCAGTTCCGAATTTCGCCGATTAATACCTTAGTGACAGCTCCTCCTACGCTACAAAACACCGCTGTACTTAGGAGGAATATACCCACTTTTCTGGCGTCACAAACTGTGTGTCTAAGAGTCATCCTGAGTCCCCAGAGTCGCTTTCAGAGTTTTCTTCGAGTCTTCTGAGCCCACTTCGAGTCCCCAGAGTTACCCATCGAGTTCTACCGACGATTTCGAGTCTCCTTGCGACTTAAAAATTCCGCCAGCCCTCTGGGTCGTCCCCTTCGCATCTACCGATTTTTACTACAGTCTACAAGAGTCTACTTTCACCGCCAACCGAGTTCCTAGCTTCCCAACACCGCCTTATCGACTAGAAAAATCCCTCTTCGCCCATTTTGGGGCGGAATTTCGAGTTCTTCGCCGCCTACACTTCCCAGACCTCAGGGAAAATTTCCCAGACCCACCAGTTACCTCCCCTCAGTCTCCTTCCGACTCACGACCCCTTGGGACGAGCCTAGGTCTACCCTACAGCTTTCCCCCTTTCCCCTTTGCACTCTCGCAAGAAGAGTTGCCCACAGTGGATTATCTGTTCTTGTTAGATGCCCAGGTTCCGACACCATTTCTGCCGAAGAGTTGGCAGTCAACATCTATGTTACCCCTCGCGAGATCCTTGAAAACGAGTGCATCCGTGGTGACTCTGCCATGCTCGTCCAAGCTTTCTGTCAGGAGTTTGCTGTTCCTCACCTGCAACGCTTCACGGAGTGGTGCAAAATTGAGTCGATTAGGGCTCCCAAACCACGCTGTAAATCCATACTTGTATATCCCTTAGTTTCACTAATTTCAGTGCAGCAGGTGCAGATTCCATTACTCTCAGCAGGCCGAATCACCTTCCCCCTTCTGTAAACCCCGACTCTTCACAAATTCTATGTGCGGCATTCAACCCTGAGGCAAAACCTGGTGCGGAGGAGGATGAGCAGCACCTATCACCTTCTGCCACAATTAATGAGACCATCAAATTCGTTCCTAGCATAAAGAAGCCACAGCCTCCTGGCATGCCCACCACTTCTCTTTGCCAACGTTCTACCTGTCAACATCGTCCTGCAGATGCTTTTCTAAATGCGGCTAACACCCTCTCTTTGGATCCAACCCCACTTTCCATTTCTCCAGATCAGTCGGCTCCGAGTTCCCCGTTGATTAGCATTGGACCCAACACAGATGCTGTACTCGACCGTTTCAGTCTTGGAGATGAGGTACTTCCTCACTTGCATGTGTTGGTTGGGACTGTGTGCAGCAGCTGTTGGGAGGTTGTTCTGAGGGCCAAGCCGTGGAATCTGACATACGAGCAAGCTTCCAATCTATCCAGGGCACTGCTAGCTGATATCAAAGGAACACCCAAATTTTGTATTATGATGGTATTTCCCTTTACTTGTGTGGTTCTCTGGCGATGTCTAACTAATGCTATAGCAAACAACATACCCGACCCTCAGCGCTCTCCTGAGAATCCTTGGTGTTGCAACCCTGTCGGGTGTGCTTTATATTCTATTCCTCATGGTATTCTAGTGAACTTCATATTCCACATTTATGCATATTTGTCGCTCTAGGTTCTGAATATAACGGGGTCTTACCCCCCGCATCCAACAGTTGAATATTGCCACGCATCGGGGGACCTTCTCCCCCTCCTCCTCATGGTTATACAAACATTCTATTCTTCCAAGTCCACTGCCTGACGCGTTCAGCCCAAAGCACGTCCCCGGATCAAGGTCATCCTTAGTGCGAATGCACGTGTGGCACTGAAATTGAATCAGCACGACAAAGCGGAGAGGTTTAAAAAGGACCTAGACGATGCATGGCAATCGCTGGACAAGGTAACGAAGACTCTTGCCTCCAAGCACCACAAGAGCATTCGGCATGTTGAAAATGATCTTCATTTAGGCCATATGAAGTTCCACTTCAGGCACAGCAAGATTAGTGCTTGGAACACCTTTTGTTGGAAGAAGGGGCACACAATGAATCGGTCAAATGAAAGTGGTATGTATTTATGTCATTTCATTTTACTCTACGGGGCCATTTACTTAACCACATTGCAGTGGCCGGTAGCAAGGGTACGCTGCTCGACTTAGTCCGGGAGAGTTGCATGGAGTATCACGAGCTTTCAGCTGAAGACAAGAATCACCTCATCGAAGAATTCAGTGAGTTTAGAGAGGCGAAGGCCATCGGGGTCTGTGTCACCACAAAGTCAAAAATCAATGATATCACCCACATGCTGAAGGCGGTCGAGAATGAGGTATGCCCATTCCCCCCCTTGCTATCTCTGTTATTTATAGCTATTTTTTCAGCTCCATAATCTCAAGTCGCAGACTGGTGTTGAGACTGTGCTTTATGCAACATGGGGGATGACCGATCTTCCACTTCAAGGTGTTGCATTTGCAACTGAGGGCATCGCGGACTTCATGGGATCCATGATGGGCATCGACACACAAGATCTCATTAGTAAATTGGAGGGGTTTGCTGTACAGGGAATAAAAGGTATGCAGATCTTTTCTACTGAAGGAAACATGAAGTTAGATTGTATTAGGAGTGGCTGAGAACCATCAACAACGTGTTTCAAACGTCCGTGCAGCTATTTGCAACGTTATAAACTGTCAACTGCGTGGGTGCCCTCCAAATCTCTTGTATGGGTAAAATATAAATTCGTTCATACCTAGGGGATGTTACCGGAGACCCGAAGGCAAAAATGCAGTGGGCACAATACTTTCAAAATCTCGTTACTCGCTACCAGGTTGTCATAGAAGGATGGCCGGAGATGATTCCCTTTGCAAACCTCAGCAGTGCCTCTAGTTCACTTGCACAACTTGAGGTTTTGTTACGAAAATGGGAGCTGGGTGCAACCTACTGGAAGGCACTGTCGGACGATGAGCTCAACCAACTTCAACAAAGGAGGAACGAGGGGCTGGAGAATGGGGAGATTGAGGAGCATTCACGCCATACATGCTTGGACAAAGGTAAAAAGCATACTAATCATTCCTCCGCCACTGCAAGTAAGAAGAAGTACAAAAGCGCTGCCACTGTCAATGATGAAGATGATGAGGAGAGTGGGGAGCCACATGATAATGCCTCGGCTTCTCTTCAGCCTGCACATGTCCAGGCAAGTACAGAAGTGATCAATGACACGAATCCTACAAAGCAGACCAGCACCGCTGTGAACACTCGACCCATCCCACAAACCATAACCCACAACTCAAACATTAGTCCAGCCACACACAGTGCAAACATCCAAGGTACTCCGGGTCCCCATCCCGACACTGATGATATGGAAGGTATCGAACAGCAGGAGTTTCTTGACAACTTTGCTGATACCATACTGGACTTCGATGTGGCCTTGGGAACCCCATACTAAATACGTTGATTCATAATCTGTGCCTGATAATTACATACTTCGGAAGAATACGTACCCAGCTCAAACACCCTAGAGCAGGGGGAGGGAAGCGCCAATGTAGACCGTTAGTACTGTTCTTCAGTTATAGGCACCCTCAGATAAGATACGCACAAATGCCCAATGGTCGCATCCCAGCCTGCCGTGCGCAGACTTGATTGATATTTGCCATTTGCCTCGCCAGTGCATCAGGAGTGATTTCATAGCCATACTTGTACCTCCAATCTGCAGCTTCCTGTTGAGCGTGGAACACCTGTGCCTTGGTGTCAGCTGCATATTGTCAGTCCAATAGTTACAGAATACCGACGCTGCACAGCTCACCCAATAGGTCAGTCATCACACACCCAATCATACTGTGAAGATGCATGATAGAAGATGCATTGATGAGCTTTTCCTACAATCACGTCAGTGTTGGCCACTAGCATGTACGATACACAGGCATATGGGGACTTTGTGGCGCTGCAAGATGTTGCTGATGCATAGTGATGTCGTGAACATGACACGTGCATCAGCGAGCTGAACAGCGGTGTTTGGGCTGTAGGGGACACTGGAAAGGGCTCGAAGTTTGCCTGCATCGTTTAGATCGCAAGTCAGTGGATGGGAAATGGTGAGAAGAGTGTGGCAGCCGCCAGAATGGCAGCGATGACAGTGGCAGTGATAAGAGAGCGGGAGAAGGGGCGTGAGCGTGAATCAGACATTTGAAAGCGAATGAAACTTACCTGTGTCATCAGAGGGGTGAGTCGGTTGGTAGAGGTCAGTGAGAGCGACAATGCAGCACCGAGAAAGGGTGGCGACAGTAACGACAATGAGAAGTAACTAGAGACGGAATTGGGCATTAGAAAACAAATGAAACTCACTTGTGTCATCAGAGGGGTGAGTCGGTAGGTAGATATCAGCGAGATCGACGATACAGCGCTGAGAACGGCGGCGATGATAGCAACAACAACAACGGAGCAGGAGAAGGGGCGTGAGAAGGAAGCCGAAAGGAGGAGTGGCATGACAGCATGTAGCCGAGCAGTGCCCACCAGCCATCGTACCTTGGTACTCCAGTTCTACGAAGGTAGAGGGTATTTGGGGCAGGAGTTGTTGCTGGTGTTGGGAAAAGCGAGTTGACAAGCCAAATTAGGCATTACAATGGTGTATTGGAACATGGCTAATTAGGCTTAATAATCGGGATGTATAGGTCACACAGTCAGGTACAGTGTGACAATTGTGTGAAAATACCATGTCACACAGCCCACAGTTCCCCACAGGCTCCCACAGAGTGACAGGCCTACAGACACACAGTGCTACAGAGATAGGGGCTTCCCACAGATGTCACTGTACAGCCACGATGTCATAACAAAAGTTGTGGGCCTGGATCACAGGATCATGGGAATATGCTTATCTCATCAATATGCCCAAAAATGGGTGAGAAAAATGCAAAATACCGAAAAAATTGGACATCTCAAAAATTAATTTTCAAAGATGTCATAATGAAAGTTGTAGTGCCTGACTAGAGGACCCCAGAGGTATGCTTATCTCATCCATCCATGCAAAAATGGTTGAGATATAGGCAAAATACAATTAGTGTAGTGTAGTGTACATTTTATTACCAAAAGTGTAGTAAAGTCCGCTTTTTTGACTACCAAATAAGTGTAGTGTTTTGTAGTGTTTTGATTAGCAAAGTGTAGTGTAGATGTGTATTACCAAAAGTGTAGTGATGTGACACATTTTTGACTACCAAATGAGTGTAGTGTTTTGTAGTGTTTGATTAGCAAAGTGTAGTGTACATTTGTATTACCAAAAGTGTAGTGTTGTGGCGCTTTTTTGATTACCAATTGAGTGCAGTGTTGATTAGTGTTTGAGTAGTTAAATGTTGTGTACACTTTTGATTACTAAAAGTGTAGTAAAGTCCGCACTTTTTGACTACCAAAAAAGTGTAGTGTTGATTAGTGTTCAACTAGTGAAATGTTGTCTACACTTTTGATTACCAAAAGTGTAGTAAAAGTTCGCTTTTTTGACTACCAAAAAAGTGTAGTGTTGATTAGTGTTTGACTAGTGAAATGTTGTGTACACTTTTGATTACCAAAAGTGTAGTAGAGTCCGCTTTTTTGACTACCAAATATTTGTAGTGTGACTAGGAAATGTACAGTAGTATTGATTAGCAAAAAAGCGTAGTAGTGATTAGCTTTTTTGTCAAGTGAGCACAGCCACTAATGCCTCGAAATTTTGCTAAGTCCAAAAAATACCCCAAAACACGATATAGTGGACACTAAAACTCATGCCTTTCGCACAAGTGGCCAAAGCTGACCAAACAAAGGCCAATTCCTACTGTGGGGTAGTGTATGCCATTAGCCCACTACTACCACGCATTTGATTACCAAAAAGTGTAGTGGTATTAGAAAAAAGTGTAGTAGTAGTACCAAAAAGCGTAGTAGTATTAGCAAACGGGGTAGTAGTATTAGCAAAAAGCGTAGTACTATTAGTAAAAAGTGTAGTAGGTAGTGTTATTAGCAAAAAAGCGTGGTTGTATTAGGCTATTATGTGGTAGTACTTGAATTTGAATATATTACTACTTTTGATTTGATTTCTGTGTGACTGAGTGATAGTCCTATTAGCTTGAAAGTGTAGTGGGATTAGGAAACAAGCATAGTAGTGTTATTAGCAAAAAATGGTAGTGGGATTAGGAAAAAAGCGTAGTAGTGGTATTAGGAAAAAATGGTAGTTGGATTAGGAAAAAAGCGTAGTAGTGGTATTAGGAAAAAAGGTAGTGGGATTAGGAAAAAATGGTAGTGGGATTAGGAAAAAAGTGTAGTAGTGGTATTAGCAAAAAATGGTAGTGAGATTACAAAAAAAGCGTAGTAGTTGTACAGGACTGTACAGTGCTGTGACAGTACTGTACAGGGGGGGACCTTTCTGTGGCACTGTGGGCACTGTAGTGGGCTGTCACAAGCTGTACAGTGCCATACAGTGACTAATGGTTTTGCTGATTGGCACACCCATCTACTGGTCCTCTTTCATTGCCACATTACTCCTGGTTTTTCCCAAGTTGAAGCGAGTTTGTGGAGCTGGTATCAGGTATGTACACAATGTGAACACATGTGATATGAGCTGACTGATTACATGCAGTGCCATGGAGGAGTGTGTGGAGTCAAATACAAGAGATGCAGACACACATCAGGGAACCTGTGATGTGCTGGTATTCCCAGTTAATTATGGTAAGTAGTTATCTGTCTGATATGAATTGGATAATGGTGTATAGGGCATGATCATCTATAAATCATAATGATAATAGTCAGACGATGCATTAAAATCTTGGGCAGACATTTTACTATCTGGTCAACTGCATATAGGCCTGATATAAGAATTACAATACTTTCATCATCATGATGTAATGATGACAAGAGCTGATATGCCATATATAATAATACTATGTAGTTGACAATACATTGTAATTGCTCATCAGATAATATCATCATCCTATCAACAACAATATTCTTTTCAGTCTGATTTCACTTTGATCATCAATATCTAGTCTTGTCATCTATGTCATTTATGATCATTTGAACAACTCTTCCCCAGCCACAAGTGTGGGAATGTCTTTGTAATGACTGTATAGTACATGTTGTATAAACTCAACCTCTCTCCCCTTCTCTCTCTTCTTCACTCTTGTCTCTGAGTTCTATCTCAGAGCAAGAGTCACTCTAAGACTCTAAGTCTTAGGGTTCATATCCAGGTAAGTGTAGCCTTGTGTGAAGTCATCTGTAAGTGTCTTTCTCTGCTTTATTTTCGCTTTTTTGGAGGTTTAAGTAGTTCATCATACCTAGTAGTGTACTCAGTAGGTACTGATTATGTAAATGATATTGAATGAAATTGTTTTCTTGTAATATCATGATTGATAAGTTTAATTGAAGGTTGTTATAGCAATTTTTATTTTTATTTTTAAGCTGTTGATGGTGTCAATGACAATTGTTGGTAATGTCTGATAATGAAAGACATATATGATCTACTGTTCACATTCTGATACATGTGATCTACTCTGCCTAAATGATAACTTTTGACCTATGCTGCCAAGGCTCCCCAAGAATATATAGCATGACCAATGTGTATGTCATTATGATAAACCTTATAGGCCTTTACATGGTAGATAAAGTCTTATATAGCATAATCATTTCATCACCATTTCCCTGATGTAGAAGTCCAAAGTGATCCCTGGCCTGTTGGAGGACAGCTAAGAGTTCTTGACACTCAAGGATCCTAGGCATGATGGGGTAGGCAGTTATCAATTGTTTTGCTGCTTGGACAGCCCTTTTTATCTCTCAATTGATAAGCAGATCAGTGAAAATACAGCCACACAAGACTTAGTTGCAAGTGAGCGAGTATTAGATAAGCTAATACCCTTTTGGGGGGATAAGGGAAAATGTGGCCACACGAGACTTAGAGCTCATATGGAAAGTGTAGTTTGCCCAAAGTTTACAAACTGCAGGGCTTGGTCTTGTTTGACATGGCAGTGGAATATTCCAGGTCAATTCATCAGAGATTGAAATGTGGTTGACTCTCGATGACACTATGTCCTCCCCTCCCCATCTCCCCTCTGCTGATACTTGATGGGAACACATCTGGCAAATACTAGTCAAACTCTATCACATCTTAGAGTCAAACATTGCAGCACTGATGGGGACAGAGGATCCTGGAGCAGATCCTGAACCAAAGTGTGCTGACTGGACCCCCAAGGAAGTTGATGCACTTGTGTGCTACTTACACAGACACCACACAGAACGAGGTGATACTGGGAGCTTCCATCAATCTACATATGCCAACACTGCTGATCATATTCGCCCACTGCTTGTCTCTGGAAAGGTAAAGGATCACAAGAATGTCTCAATCAAATGGGGTGTGGTAAGTCATCTTATCTCTCCCTTTCCAATTTGTCTTACTGACATCCAACATAGCTCAAGCAAACCTATAATGCAATCATGACTTATCACAGCAAATCGGGTGAACACTGGGACAATGAACATGGGGTGAACATCAGTGGGGCACTTGCAGCAGAGAGTTGGAGCAAATACATTGCTGTGAAGGTATGTACCCATATCAATGGATGATAAGATTTTCTGAAGCTCACTCAGGCAAATGTGCAAATGAAGCCCTTCTGTAACAAAGGCTGGGAGTATCTGGAGTTCTTGGAGGACATTTTTCTGCAGGGGGGTGCCACTGGCACCCACGCCTTTCATGCTGGGGCAGCAAACCCTGTCTTCACTACAAATATCGATGGTAGCAGCATTTCTGGAACTACTCCCACCCCCATTGCATCTGTCAGTGATTGTGGCAATTCTATTCCCATCTCTGTCATGCCTGTTGGTAGTCTAGCTCTCATTGCCAATCCTCCCACTTCTGACCCTCCTGCTACCACTTCGGTGTCACACACCAAAGGTGTTTGGCGACGTGAGCATGGACCCAAAAGCTGAATGATGAAGAATGGAGAAGCCTAGCCCTAATGTGCAGAATGACTGGAGTGTCTAGCAGTCATCTGTCACACAAGAACCACCCTTAACATTAGGGAAGAAACCACTCAAGTGCCAAATAAAAGTTTTCAAGCACCAGTTTATGGCATTCTGATTTTTCGAATATCTCAGCCATTTCTAAAGATATCGACATCGTTCCCACGCTCACAGAAAGCTCTCGACCACGCCATCCTGCCTACCAAATTTGGTGACGATCCTCGCCCTCCACAATTTTCTGCATCATTTCTGCCAACAAACGCCCATTTCGCCACTTTTTATTGTAATGGCCACCTCTTTGACAATCTCTTCACTCATTCCCTTTGCCAGGGAGAATAGCTATGAGTACTTGCCAGGAATCCCCACTAGCATTCGCCCTGAAGCCTCCTGGTTCATCCCTCCCTCATCCATGACCTCCCATCCTATTGCTTTGGGACAGCAAGTTCTCCTTGTCAGTCTGACATCGAGGAGGACTTTCTTTGGTTGTCTCAGGTCTGTTATCAGGCTTGAAAAATCATATGTGGTTGTTTCAGTTTCTCCAGTCGAAGAAGCATATGGATCCTTCATCCCTGTGCCCTGCAACGTCTACCTCTCAATCCCATCCTTCATTCTTCCAAAATTGCAACAGGTTCAATACCAATTACTGTCATCCAGTCTATCTGATCGCATTCATGATGAATTTGAGACACTTCTCCCTGCTCTTATGGGAGAAGATGGCCCTTCCTCCTCCTCAAACCCTCCAGAACACTAGCTGCAGCTAATGCAGGTCGCTTTACAGAGAGGAGGAAAGGGGGAAAAGTTGCGAAATCCTATGCCCTGACTACCCTGGAGACCCCCAAAATTGGCCCCTGGCAGAAACCCCCACTGTTCTTCGTTTGGACACGCAGCAAGTTACCATAATGCATCTAGATCTTAGATCTAGGAGTCACTATGACTCATTTGCAGTCATATCCCTTAATCAGCAGTGACCAGTGCGCTTACTCATTCCCCTTTTCGCATTATTCATCCATTCCTTGATGACTCATTCTGTTTTCAAATTGATTAGTGATAATCTTCGTCATGCTTACTGGTTTTACTTACCAGTTGCTTACTGTCCTTACTCATCCTTACAAAGCCTTACCAATCCTTTACCAATCCCCTTACCAATCGCTTACAGATCACTTACAAAGTGTTGCTCCATATTTACTGCAGGCTATGCTACCTTTTTGTATATAAAGTACCAATACGTCGACAGCAAAAAGACAAAGCTACTTGCCAAGCTACTTGCCCACTCAATTGCCTACCTATTAGGCCCAATCATCATCGCTTTTAAGCTCATCATCATCATCTCTATTCCTGCAGTATCTGAGGCTCCATTAAGGGTCTATTTACTGTCCTCTTCATCATTCTACATCGCTTCTAGGCTCAGAGCAGCCTATTCTCTTCGCTTTTTTTCAGTCTTCCCCTGCTCCCCCTTCGTCAGGAGCACCCATACCCTCTGCCCTAGCCCCCTCTAGGTGCACGGAACCCCTCCCCCATTTTATTTTAACAGATCCCTCGAGCCAAAGCCCGCATAGGAAAACCACCAACTCAGCAATTGTCTTTGTGTTGGGTTTTTTTTGGTGTTTTTGCCATTGATCCACATGTCGACTCACATCGGGTGGAAAGCAATCATTCAATGCAATGTCTGCTGATGTTACAGATACAGCACCCCCTTTGCTCTTTTCAAACAACCTTCCTCCAGCAACTACAATGTCATCTGTTCCCAAGACCAAGCACAGTCAAATGTTGTCAAGCAAGGCCAAGGCCAATCCTCCTGCAAGTTCTCAAACTGCTGCAGTTGTTGCAGTTGACAACACCATCCAGCACTTTGGGGACCAGCTCTTGACCACATTCATGGATCCCCTTGTTGCCATCCAGACTGCCACTCAGCTATTGTACAAGGATGCAGACTTTCTGGCTCACCATTGTGCATTTCTGGTGTGCCAATTCACAGCTAACTCCAACTGTGCTGCTGTAGGGAAGGCAAGCTCCCTACCAGGGTATGGAGTAGGGATGGAGTTGTTGAGGCTTGTTTTATTTTTCTAAGGGGCTTAGATCCTCATTTTGTACTTGGGACAGGGACTTAGCTGCGAGGCGAGTGGCTGATTAGTAAGTGAAGTTGGGACTTTGACTTGAGTTGTATTAGCTAGAGGACAATCACTACCATAGAGGCTGGAGAGCACAGGCTGGTGAGACCAGCCTGTGGCAGCTTCTTGTTGCTTCTGTCCTTGAGAGTGAGGCCAGAGCATCCCTAGGGGAGTCCTAGGGTGGTGTGGTTGAGAGTTTTCAGTCAGTTTCAGCTAAGTGTTCTCAGTTTCTTTTCTAGTTTCATTTCTCTACAGTCCTCTTCCCCAGGCAGAGTCCCAAGACTACTAGCTAGCCTATAGGGAGTATCCCAGCCCATTTCAATTACAATTCCTTCACCACCATCTTCATTTCACTACCCAACAATGAAGCATGGCATGAGTATGCTGCAGATATGTATACCAACTCAAACAAAGCAGCAGTGCCAGTGAGTGGTGGGTCTGGAAATATTTTTGCATTGTAACATCATCTTGCACTGTTCCCTTCATGTTGTTTCATGTAGCCCAAAAAACATGTATGTGTAGTATGTATACAATGTATCGCACCTGGCTACTATCACATTTGGGTGTGCTTCAAGTCACTGCATCAATAAAAGCTCTTGAAGATTGTGTAGTGTGCAAGGACAAGACAAAATACTACACAGTGTGAATGGCTACAACATACTTGCAACCTCCTCTTCAAAAAAATCTGATCCTGAGTCCAAGTCTATACTTCTCTGTGCTTGTTCCACTAAGATAGCTTGATAGTCATTCCACATTGCAACCATGATGTCATCCCACAGCCTGCTGGCAGCAAGATTGTCCACTTGCATAGCACTGCCAGCAGCCACCTGAGGACTGACCAGAGTGCCCAGCCACAACTGACACTCATCTTTGTCATCAGTATCGAGTGTGATGTCACTATCATCTTCCTCATTCTCATCGCAGCTGTAAATGAAATTGTGCAATGCACATAGCGCCATGGGGATGCATGCTTGCATGTCGACATTGTACTCTGGGGCCAGGAGGAGTATTTGGAACTGGTGCTTCAAGATGCTGAAGATTCTTTCTATAACGTTCCACGCAGATGCATACTGTAGGCTAAATAATTCTTCTTTGGTTGTGGGTCTGCAAAAATCAAATAAAAATGATGGAAAGAAAAAGAAAGACGTGGTCTTACCATGTGTTGGCACAGCCTCACTCTGCAAGATGATATTGGACACCACAATAGGGGACAAGTAACTCATGACGAGAAGGGTAGCCAGCATTGGCAAGAAGATACTTTCTGGGGGGGATTCAAAGATTGGCAGATATTGTGTCACCATAGACACAGGCATCAGTTGCAGACCCTTCCCACCCTGTTAGCACATAAATGAACTTCAGACCAAAGTCACAGATGAAAAGACTGTTTTGTGAAAGAAATCCTTTGTGATTGCAGTAGTTCAAATGAATGATTGCTGGGGGGGATACAGGGATATGACATCCATCTATGGTGCCAATAGCATTCTGGAAATATGGCCAGAACTTGGGGTTGTGTCATATTTTTGGATGGACAGATTCATTGTCTGGAAACCACACATGGGTGGAATAGAATGGCTGATCAGAAAATATAAAAAGCATCTTCTTGAAGTAGCTGTTCATGAATAAGGTCAAATATCATACAACTTTCATATGAACTCACCAAGATATTGTGTTGTTTGAACACTGAAAGCGCTCTGCCACATGCCTGCTTGTCAGGCCAGTCACACATGTGTACAAGAATATTGAGAGTTGTTCTTCCAAGGTGACAAACTTGGAGTCGCAGTGACCCATGGCTCGTAGCTCCCTGATGAGCTGAATGAAGTCCTCCTTGTACATACCAAGTTCACAGCAGATATGTCCAGGATGACCACTGAGCAGTTCCTGGACCCACATTTCACTGGAGAGCCTGGATGTGTGGTATGGTGTTGGTTCACTATGAATTCCTGAGTCAAGGAGCTTGGCCAACAAGGCCAGGAGCACCTGGAGCAGCATGCAGATCTGCTGTAGAAGGAGTTGGCACACACTGTAATACTGATCAGGCAGCATATGTGAACAGGGTTCAAACATTCAATCTCCAACATATGTGATTCATCAGGAAAATCACTTTGATATGTAGCATAGCCACATAGGTACATTGACAGCCATACACATCAAAGCACTATGTCATATCAGGCACACATCACTCACTAATCAGCCAGTGACATAGTCATCATAGAAGACAGTGGAAAGATTGTAGAATATCATAGGCTTGCTAGCACAGTACTCATCCATGTAGTCTTGACAGCCAACATAGTTATGCTACTCACTCTGCACCCTTCACCATTGTGTGTGCAAACTCATCAGTATATACTCTGCATTGACAGACACACAAACTACTACTCAAATGAGATGAACATATCTAAGTCAATGTAGGAATTGATGTAAAAATGCAAGGCCATGTCCAGCACACTATCTGACAACCAGTCACCACTAATCTGCTTCCCACACCGAGTTTGAAGGTGGCAGGCCCGTACAATGCGATCAGTGCTGATTATTGACGCATTTGGATGATGGTGGCGTGTAGAACGGCTCACCACATATAGGCCAGAGACTTGATCTTTGCAATGGAGTGCAGTGAACCACTCCACGTAAACAAGAGGATGTGGGTGGGACAACCAGTCACCACTAATCTGCTTCCCACACTGAGCTTGAAGGTGGCAGGCCCATACAATGTGATCAGTGCTGATTATTGACACATTTGGACGATGGTGGCGTGTAGAACGGCTCACCACACTTAGGCCAGAGACTTGATCTTTGCAACGGAGTGTGGTGAACCACTCCATGTAAACGAGAGGATGTGGGTGGTTGCCCAAATGATCGGGAAGCTTAAATATGACTCGAATCTGAGCGACCTGCACACCTACCAGTGCCATGTAACCTACTTGTCAGAGTAAAATTATGGGACGCACTATCGGGAACGAGGGCTTCAGAGCGTTGATGACTGTCTTCTAAGACAAACACAGCATCAAAATGACCAGGGCATTCGGCCTTGCACCCACAGGCAGCGACCATAGGTGTCGCCCACACTCTTTGCATGCCCTTGTCATGCCCTGTGATAGTGCTGGGGCCGACCGCAACATTGAGACTATGGAATATATCGAAGCGATCAGATTCAGTGGGTTGTATGACATAGCATCGAGATGAAGATGAAGCGAGAAACTGCTTGAGCATGAGGATGAAGTCGGGGGCTTTGTATTCAGTGTGAATCTGGTCCACAGTCACTCTGCAGCGGGATGGATATTTAGTGACCTTGTAGTGGACCTTGACCTGCAGGCCTAGATGACTGTATAGTCCACGGCATACACCAGTAGATGGACATCTTACCTGATTGCTGCTGAGCAGCAGTGCTAGATGCAATGTCTCTGAGTTGACTACAGGTGTTTCCTGATTGCTCTCCCAGTTCAGAGACAGAACCAGCCTCACCAATGTCACTAGAATCGTCATCTACAGAGTCCCCATGCAGCAGTGTCTTGAGCTGTCTCCAAGCCAGGTAAGCAGACTTGTGGTGGATAGCTTCCTGCTGTTGAAGCCACAATGCCATCTGTTCTATGTAGTCGCACTTGTTGCTCACTCAATAAGCATCTTTGGCATAGTCGATATGCAATTGCTCTGGGTACTCGGTGTTGTATCCATCAGCACTTCTGAGTGCTCGAATCAACAATACATAATGTTGCAACAAGTGAATCTTTGGGATGTTGAAGTCCTCATGAATCTGCAGGTCAATAAGGATGTGTTTGTGGTCATGAAAAGTCTTGAAACAGTCCTCCATCGCTTTCAGTGATAAGTCCATATGTTGCTGACACTGAGCATAGTATATAAAATTTAAAAGTGAGCGGACGACAACGAGGACATGTTCTTCCACAGCACCAGAAAGTAGACCCACAAAGACCCTCTCCATTTCTCTGTGCTCTGTGCCGGTCCACTGGGAGACTGTCAATATTCCTTTTGCAAAGTGGCGAAGGCCAGGATATCGGCTCATCGCTTGGAAACATGCATCAACCTCTTTCTCCCCAACAATAGTGATGCACCACTGGAGCAGATGATCATGGAAGATGCCCTTGTGAAGCTGGTGGAGAATGTCGGGAGTGAAGCAAGTGAAGATGTTGGTGAAGGGAAGATCTTTCCAAAATGGTTCGTACACAGTGCACAAACCTTTGTCATCAAACTTTCTTGACTGCCCATTCCTTTGTTTATGGCACAACGTCTTCAGAGTATCTGCCATGCTGCACCATGCACATTCCTCCTTGTCTCCTCACTTATTTGATTGAACCAGACAGCGTGGACACCGACTCTCTTTGTTACAAGCTACCAAGCACTGTTCTGGGAAGTCAGTGACATATGCAGCAAGTATCGGATGGACTCAACACAGACAACCATTGGCGCAGACCATGACCTTCCCATTGCAATCAGCATCCACCAGAGGTTGAAGGAGTAGTGACATGGCATGATGGAAGAGGCGATATCTGGTGAGTGAGCGGGTCTTTTTCTCGAAGCACTCAAGCTTAGAGACAGGTAAGTACCCTATCAGGATCGTCACATGTCTGGAAACTTGTCATCTGATGTCCTTCGATATGTTTCCTATGGTTAGGTATATGGGCCATGCTTTCTTATCGCCACTGAATACAGACAGGGAGGTCTTGTCCGACAACAAGATCACGGGTGCAACTGTAGTGCCCGCAGGTAATTTTCCCTGTGGCACAAGTGTCTTGAGGTTCGTACTGCCTCGATTCCAAAGTGAGAGCTTACTTGCATGTCCCACCACCAGTCTGCTGTCCACATTTCGTCGTAGATATGATTTTTTCCTCCAGAATCTGCATATGCGCGCTCAGGAACATATGCCATAGTGTCTCGGAAGGCTGGGTTACCAATCAGTTCCATGACACATTCGACAGGATCCCTACGCCACAGTTCCAGCTGTTCCCATCTTGTACTCCCATCTTCGGCCACTGCGTCTCCTACAACATCTATCATTTCACATGTCCACGCTGGACCAGTTCAAAGTGAGTCTACATATTTGAGAAAGGCACATGCATTGGCGAAACTGACCCCACTCTGGCGAACCTTGAAGTGAATAAGTATTGTTTTTACCAGACCGGTGAGTGTACATACCAGTGAGAGTTTCAGGAAGTCATTGATCTTCATTTGACCAACATTCTTCATCAGAAAGCGGGCCAGCTCCCACTCCTCCTCGTTTTGAAAAGGAGCCCACTGACTACCACCACTGGTGTTCTCAGCATTCTCCATGTCCTCAAAAACTGTAGGCCATGAGCCCAGAATGTGAGCTGCTGCTCCTGTGTACTGTTTGACAAAGCACCCCCCGTTAGCCAACGCAGGTTCATCCTCAACATCATCCCCAACCGATGCACGTTTAGATGGAGGATTTAGAGGTTCGGGTTCTGCATAGGACTGCAACTGCTGTACCAAGGGCCCTTCCTGGATATCAAGGTTATCATGCCCAGAATCGTTCCCATCTGACTCGTTGTACCGATCAGATACTATACCTGGTGCGTTATCCATCTCATCACCAATCTGATGGTCATCAACAGATGCCGCACTTGCTGTGCGCTCGAGGACCCAGTTCCATTGCTGTTGGCAGGCAGCCAACTGGGCGATGTGCCACTTGACTCCAGCTAGAGTCGATATAGGTTTCAAACAGTAGTCGCAGTGGTGGGCGGGCATTATGAGGTATATGTCTCTACCATTTTTTAAAAACACTGACATGCCTCAATAATATTTCGATATTAGGGATCTGTCAGTCAAGTCAGTTGTCTGCCATGTTGACAATGTTTGCCCTTTTTTTTCCCTCATATCATATGCAAGCGCTGTGAGTCGACGTGTGGATCAATGGCAAAAACACCAAAAAAACCCAACACAAAGACAATTGCCGAGTTGGTGGTTTTCCTACGCGGGCTTTGGCTCAAGGGATCTGTTAAAATAAAATGGGGAGGGGTTCCGTGCACCTAGAGGGGGCTAGGGCAGAGGGTATAGGTGCTCCTGACGAAGGGGGAGCAGGGGAAGACTGAAAATGCGAAGAGAATAGGCTGCTCTGAGCCTAGAAGTGACGTAAGATGATGAAGATAACAGTAAGTAGACCCTTATTGGAGCCTCAAATACTGCAAGAATGAAGAGGATGATGATGAGCTTAAAAGCGACGATGATTGGGCCTAATAGGTAGGCAATTGAGTGGGCAAGTAGCTTGGCAAGTAGCTTTGTCTTTTTGCTGTCGACGTATTGGTACTTTATATACAAAAAGGTAGCATAGCCTGCAGTAAATATGGAGCAACACTTTGTAAGTGATCTGTAAGCGATTGGTAAGGGGATTGGTAAAGGATTGGTAAGGCTTTGTAAGGATGAGTAAGGACAGTAAGCAATTGGTAAGTAAAACCAGTAAGCATGACGAAGATTATCACTAATCAATTTGAAAACAGAATGAGTCATCAAGGAATGGATGAATAATGCGAAAAGGGGAATGAGTAAGCGCACTGGTCACTGCTGATTAAGGGATATGACTGCAAATGAGTCATAGTGACTCCTAGATCTAAGATCTAGATGCATTATGGTAACTTGCTGCATGTCCAAACGAAGAACAGTGGGGGTTTCTGCCAGGGGCCAATTTTGGGGGTCTCCAGGGTAGTCAGGGCATAGGATTTCGCAACTTTTCCCCCTTTCCTCCTCTCTGTAAAGCGACCTGCATTAGCTGCAGCTAGTGTTCTGGAGGGTTTGAGGAGGAGGAAGGGCCATCTTCTCCCATAAGAGCAGGGAGAAGTGTCTCAAATTCATCATGAATGCGATCAGATAGACTGGATGACAGTAATTGGTATTGAACCTGTCGCAATTTTGGAAGAATGAAGGATGGGATTGAGAGGTAGACGTTGCAGGGCACAGGGATGAAGGATCCATATGCTTCTTCGACTGGAGAAACTGAAACAACCACATATGATTTTTCAAGCCTGATAACAGACCTGAGACAACCAAAGAAAGTCCTCCTCGATGTCAGACTGACAAGGAGAACTCGCTGTCCCAAAGTGATAGGATGGGAGGTCATGGACGAGGGAGGGATGAACCAGGAGGCTTCAGGGCGAATGCTAGTGGGGATTCCTGGCAAGTACTCGTAGTTATTCTCCCTGGCAAAGGGAATGAGTGAAGAGATCGTCGAAGAGGTGGCCATTACAATAAAAGGTGGCGAAATGGGCATTTGTTGGCAGAAATGACGCAGAAAATTGTGGAGGGCAAGGATCGTCACCAAATTTGGTAGGCAGGATGGCGTGGTCGAGAGCTTTCTGTGAGCATGGGAATGATGTCGATATCTTTAGAAATGGCTGAGATATTCGAAAAATCGGAATGCCGTAAACTGGTGCTCGAAAACTTTTATTCGGCGCTTGAGCGGTTTCTTCCCTAATGTTAAGGGTGGTTCTTGTGCGACGGATGACTGCTAGACACTCCAGTCATTCTGCGCATTAGGGCTAGGCTTCTCCATTCTTCATCATTCAGCTTTTTGGGTCCATGCTCACATCGCCAAACACCTTTGGTGCGTGACAGCGCCCTTGTGACCAATGCATCCACATGCATGTCCGGTTCATTGATTATGCCAAACAACACCATACCCAACTGGAAGATAAAAGGCAAGGAGATGTGTTAGTCACTGATGTTTGAACAGTTACCGCTTCTTTCGGCACTATGCAATGCTCTGACAAGGGCTGTCGCATGTATGATAAAGAGAATCATGATGGTAAGAACTCTGAGCTGCAATGGCAAGAGCATAGTCCTAATCACATGGCACAGAAACCTCCGGTGGTCAGATCCGCTGTCCATCAGAGAAACAGCAGCAGCTGGTTGATGACCAGCATGAGGCTACCCAGCGCCGTGATGCCAAAGTGCGAAGGGAACGTGCCTGTGAGCACCTGCAGCAGTTGGCCAACATCGGGAGCGAGAATGAAGGCACACAAGATGAGGACGATAATGACTGAGGCATCATCAATGAAGACCACAATGATAACAGCTCTGGTGACACACTGGTAAATTCTACTTGTACTGTCACTCAGTGTGGCTATTCTGACCTGCTACCCTTTAGTTTACCAACTGGATTGTGCCTACTAGACTTAGTGGCAGGACCAAGCAACCACTCACATTGTAAAGTTAGATGATGAGGACCTGGGGAAATGATGGAGGTCTCCTAGATGATAGGTGGTCTTAGTTCAACCTAGGGAGCTTGAGTTGCTTGGGGAAGAGTCAAAGTGAGGGGTGAAAAGACTGTAAATGCGCCCTAATAACTCAAACAAGAGTTGAGATAATGTCCAGAAAGCGTCTAGTAAAGGATAAACTGTCTTCCAAGTCCCTTGGGCTCGGGTTTCCATCTTCTCATCTAGGGTGGCTCATCTTATTCTTCTTCTAAGTACAAAGTATTCAAAGTCATGCATGGCTTACATAAGCCACAATGCGACCAAACACTACTCGAAATACTAAGTAAAAGATAAAAGAAAGGGACAGGAATGAAAATGTAAGTAAAAACAAAGAAATAAAGTAAAATACCTAGTAGGGAGTTTACTCTCCCTACAGCATTTTGTAACAACAAAGTACCCAAGACACCACATATTTCAGCAAGCACCATAGAGGCTCTTGAAGTGAGTATACACCACATTATACAGATGTTGTGTCGTGCTGATGTTCTCCATGGGCTCTAATGGACTCCGATCATGACACAGATGATGAATACTGCACCATCAGCTCGAGCGCATCCATCAAGCAAAAGAGGATGAAGGATAAGCGCAAGGAGACCACCCCAAGTGAGCCCGAGGGTGTGAAGATCACTGGTGAATGGTGAGCCAGAGTCCATCTGACTTCATATTTGTGGTGCACATCATTTGTTGTTATCGCAGTGCAGGGCCGAAGAGGCAACATGAAACAGGCCCTGAAGACAAAGATTCAATCTCTGTAAAAGCACAAAAGCTCACTGAACACGAAGGTCACCCCCGTGCCAAGGACTATGACGATGTGACCCAAGAATTTGTGACTGCTGCAGTTGCAGAGTATCATGCACACCTATGCACTCAATCACCTATGCCTGACCATGGCCAAGAGACCACGCTATTGGCAGCCTCTTGGGCCAAGGCATGTCAACTCACTGGAGTGAACCTCACCCACACTCCGGACTTATCTAAACCTGTAAGTGGGTTACTATACTTATTATAAGCAGATGGCCATCATTCATGTCCTATAGATCACCAGCCATGGTTCACAGGTCCGTGGCGAGCTTAAGACAAAGCTTTGCCCCCTTGTTGAGGTCATGTTCGGTTTCCACAGCAGCCAGAGCAAGTCTGCCATCAAGAAGAATCGATCATTAGCCGAGGGGCTCAAAGAAGGAACAAACTTTGCTTTCAAGGTCAGTGGTCTCTTCAGCCACCACAAACGTTGTCCCGTGTTGGATATTTAGGTTTACCTTAGTAGAGACTACAGACATCTGCTTATATAATCACCCTAGTAAATTTTCATATGCACTCCTTCACACCTCAGTGACTTCCTATATCACTGAGGTGAGCTACACTATCCTTACCCTTTGTTACTACCTACTGATGTGCTGTAGACTCATAGCTCATTAGGTAGATAATCAACAGTGACTTCCTATATCACTGAGACTCACAGCTCATTAGGTTATGAGCCCCGCTCCCGCACTCTAATACCGGAAGAATTCTTGGACAGAAGCATTACCTTACTATGGCAAAAGAAGACTACCTACAAGTCCCTACCCTCAATGTGGATGGTAGTAATTGGCTCTATTACAAGGCTCAAGTTGAGTGGGCTGTTGGCTCAAAAGGCCTAACAGATCACCTAAGTGGCTTGGATGCGAAGCCGGAGGATCCCTCGAAAGGGAAGGATTCCAGCTGGAAGCCCACAGCTGCTGAGCAAAAACTTGTCAGCAAGTACCCTGCCAAGTTTAAGGAATGGTCCAAAGACGATGGTGCTGTGAAACAGGTCATTGCAGCATCACTCCTGGAATCTCTGTTCCTCCAAGTTCAGAAAGAAGAGACTGCGAAAAACGTATGGGACACACTCACAAACCTCTTCCAGAATTGCTCTCATGTTGTCGCAATTGACCTTCGCTGCAAGCTGCAGGAAACTTGCTGCAACGAGAAGGGGGACCTTCGTGCTCACTTCAACAAACTGCGTTCACTGCACAAACAACTCGCTGCACTCGGACAGTCAATTGGTGATGAAGACTTCACAGCCATCATACTTAGCTCCCTCCTGACTTCATAGGACTCCAACATCACTGTGATGACATCCTCAGCTCTCATCTCTCAGAAGGACCTCAAGTCTGACTTCATTATGAAGATTCTACTCGATGAGTATGATTGATGCAAGATCCGCTCAAAGAAAACTACCTCGGGCACCACTGAGGATGCAGCTTACTCAGCGAAGGACAAGAAGTTGACCACCTGTGAAAACTGTGGAAAGAAGGGCCATGCCAAGGACCAATGCTGGCAAGAGGGTGGTGGAAGAGCCAGAAAGGCTCATAAGTGGTTCAAAGGGAAGAAGAAAGGTAGCGAGAAGGCTGCTACTGTGGCCGCAGCAGTGAGCACGACTGCCCAGCCCAGCACAGACACTGAGCCCGATGGAGTCTGGCTCGCACAGGCAGATGACCTCGACCTTGATGAAGAGGCATTTACCAGAACCTATGACCATGCCCTCCTTGCAGGGGCAGGCCTCGACAACCATGAAGAAATGATCCTCTTCGACTCCGGTGCTTCGAGGCACATGTCCTCCTACCACAGTCAATTCCTCGACTACAAGCCCATCGTACCTAAGCCAATCACAGCTGCTGACAACCACACCTTCCTTGCAATCAGAAAAGGGGACCTCATGATCTCCCTGCCATCTGAAAAGGGTCAAACCCATATCTGTCTCAAGGATGTGCTTTACGCACCCAAAATGGGCATCACCCTTGTCTCTATAAGCAAACTTGACCTCACAGGATATGCGGCACTCTTCCGTGACAAGCACTGTCAGGTCTTCAATGCTCAGAAGAAGAAACTGGGTGAAATTCCCCTAAGCAAAGGTCTATACTGTCTCAAACACTCACATCGTATTTTTGCTGGCCTCACAAAGGCCTCCAAGCTGCTCACGATGCAGGAAATTCATGCCTGACTTGGCCATATCGCCCCTGCAGCCATCCGAGCCATGCTCAAGGATGGAACAATCCCTGGCATTACACTTGACGAGGCACACTCTACCATGGGTACCTGCGACTCCTGTGAGTATGCTAAAACCACCCACAAGCCTATCAGAAAGGAACAAGACCCACCACGACGAGAAAACCTTGGAGACAAAGTCCACACAGACCTCTGGGGACCTTCCCCTGTCCAAACACCGGGCCATAGCCTGTACTATGCTTCATTTACAGATGACCACACTCGGTACACCACTCTATACCTACAGAAATCCAAGGCCGACACTTTCTCATCCTACAAAGCATATGAAGCTTGGTTGTCGACCCAGTTCGACACAAAGATTAAGTGTTTGCGATCTGATCATGGTGGCAAGTACCTGAGCAAAGAATTTAGTCAATACCTGCAGTCGAGGGGCACAGAAAGACAAATCACTGTACACGACACACCTGAGCATAATGGTGTAGCTGAACGACTCAATCGTACACTGGTCGAACGTGTCCAAGCCATGATACATGCCTCCGGATTACCCAAAAACCTCTGGGGTGAGGCAATAATGCATGCAACCTGGCTGAAAAACAGATCATTGACACGTCATCTCGGAAATAAAATGCCCTATGAAATGCTGTACAAAAAGGCACCCAACCTATCTAATTTACCTGTCTGGGGTTGTTGAGTCAAAGTTCATGACCCCAGTGGCTCGAAACTTGATGCTAGGGCTCGAGATGGACACTGGCTGGGTTTCGATGCTGAAAGCGATGGCCACAGGGTGTATTGGGTCGACTCGAAGACAGTTGGGGTCAAGAGAAGTGTTGTATTCCCCAAACGAGACGTCTCTGTGTCACTTCAACGCCTACTGCATGAGGGGGAGAATGAGGACTTACAGGACATGCAGAATGGTCGCAATCTGTCGCAAAACCATATGGAACATCGGGAATCGCTCCCACAAGGCCAAACGACACCAGAACAACCTGCACTCGAAGCCCAGCAGCCAACAGAACCAGAAACGACGCATCACGCACCTAGAACTGACCATTTGGGTCCAACCTTCAAAACTCCACCTCCACTTCGTCATTCTGCTTGACAACGCTTCGAATCGGACTACGTGTGACATCTGAGAGCAGGAGAGGGCACTCGTGATGGTCGCATCACACTGGATTACATGAGACAACTACATGACAGTGACAGTCGTCACAACAGTCCTAAATCACCCGAAAATGCGACTCTTGCTCTAATTGAAGACGAATTAACTGCAGATGACGACTCAGAAGATATCTATGCTATGGTAGCTGGTGTAAGTGAGGCCGAAGGGCTTGATCCATCAACAGTAAACGAGGCACGGGCACGAGCAGACTGGCCGAGCTGGGAAGCTGCCATCAATGCTGAACTGAAGAGCCTCGAAGCCGCTCGCACCTGGGATGTCGTCAAATGCCCCACTGGAGCAAACATCGTTGGCTGTAAGTGGGTCTTCAAGATCAAACGGAACGCTTCAGGCGAAATCGAGAAGTATAAAGCACGACTTGTTGTGAAAGGTTACTCACAGGTCCAAGGGATCGATTACGAAGATACCTATGCCCCCGTCACTCGACTGTCATCCCTACATACTGTTCTCGCTATTGCTGCTCGCAATGACTGGGACATTGAAGTCTTTGACTTCCACTCAGCCTTCCTTAATGGTAAACTCGGTGAGGGCAAAGATATCTACATGCAGCTCCCAGAAGGCTACACTACAGATGGGAAGTTCACCCAACCAGTCGGAAAGCTGAATGTTGCCCTGTACGGCTCCAAACAGGGAGCACTAAGGTGGTACCAGGAGCTCAGTAAGTCGCTCAATGAGCTCAGACTCAGCCATGCACATGCAGACTGGGGAATCTTCTATGGCGAGATTGGGCACGACATACTCGTGCTCGCCAGCCATGTCAATGACTGTACAGTCACTGGTAGCTCCCCTGAACTCATTCATTTGTTCAAACAAGAAGTTTCGGCATGCTATAAGATCTCGGATCTAGGACCAATTAGCTGGCTACTCGGAATGCAGGTAACCCATGATCGAAATGCTCGAACCATCTCTCTCTTGCAGCAGACATACACAGAAGCCATCTTGGCTAAGTATAACCTCACCAACTCCAAACCTGCCACTGTCCCAATGGATCCCAGGCTGAAACTCTCGCGTGACCAGTCCCTGAAGTCTGTCACAGAAGCCACATATATGAAAAATGTTCCCTACTGTGCTGCTGTCAGATCCCTGATGCATCTGACAGTTGGAACCCATCCGGACATCGCGTTTGCTGTTTCCACAGTCGCACAGTTCAATAATGCACCTGGAGTAGCTCATTGGGAAGCCATAAAACAAATATATAGGTACCTGGCTGGTACCAAAACCTTTGCACTGATGTTCAGCATCACTGAAAGTGGCCTCATAGGCTATACTGATGCTGACGGAGCCACACAGGAACACTGGCATGCCATCAGTGGCTATGTGTACCTACTCGATGGTGGTGCTATCAGCTGGACATCTCAGAAACAGGAAGTCGTTACGCTTTCCACTGCTGAAGCCAAGTACGTGGCTGCTACCCATGCAGCAAAAGAAGGTTTATGGCTATGACGACTCATCGGAGAGGTCTTCTGCCCTCTTGAGCACCCACTCCCACTCCATTCGGACAGTCAAGCTGCAATTGCCCTCACAAAGGACGGTAGCTTGTTGGGATGAGAATCCACACTCTAGACAGGGTAGGAATGGTCGGGTGGCCTAGTGGTAAGGCACCCCAGAGCTAGTGGGGGGACCCAGGTTCAATCCCTGGTCTGGCCAGTATTTTCAGTCATTATAGCTATCATGCTTGTACCAAGCATATTGACATAAGATACCATTTCGTTTGTTTTGCTATCAAAAATCACTCTTTTCATCTCATTTATTGTCCTACCTCTGAAATGATTGCTGATACCCTTACTAAGGCCTTATCTCATACTAAAGCTAAACACTTCGCTTTGGCACTTGGACTCCGTCCAAAGTGAGGGGGAGTGTTGGATATTCAGGTTTACCTTAGTAGAGACTATGGACATCTGCTTATATAATCACCCTAGTAAATTTTCATATGCACTCCTTCGCACCTCAGTGACTTCCTATATCACTGAGGTGAGCTACACTATCCTTACCCTTTGTTACTACCTACTGATGTGCTGTAGACTCATAGCTCATTAGGTAGATAATCAACAGTGACTTCCTATATCACTGAGACTCATAGCTCATTATCCTGATGCATGAACTAGCACATGGCACTCCTGGAAGAGGACTGATGAGGCTTTCTCAAGGCACCAATCATTCAAAAGATCATCAACACCATGTGGTTTGCCAACAAACATGACGAGGGCGTCATGTTCCCTGAACACTTCAAACCTTTCCCATACCCGACTTTGGCGCTTGTCCTTACAGCGGTAAGTTTCTGCCCAGCTTAGTGGTTTATGTTCGTACTGACCAAAAATGGAGATCGAGTGTTGTATTGACGAGTGGGCGACAGGAAAATGGGGAGATATATCCTTCACCACACAAGAATATCGCTCAGTCTACGAGGCGTACCTCAAGTGTCTTCAAGATTTTGATGATGCTACCAAGGATGTCGGAGTACTATGGGCAATCTGTTCTAGGATCTATGAGGCCAGTTTTGGAGTGAGGGCAGTCCGGACCTGTAAGAGGGAGACTCAGACTAATGAAAGGAAGTCTGTATTGTAGTCATCTAACCTGTAAGAGGGAGACTACAGATAGTTAGTAAAGGACTGTACTGTAATGAATGGATTAATAGTTACCTCAGACTAATGAAAGGAAGTGTGAGGTTCGAAGGAGAAAATGTTCAACCCAAGTGACGGGCATGATTATGTAAGGCTGTGCGATGATAGGTAAATATGCTAAGGTAAAAGCATCAATCTCCAACATGCCCACTCATCGAAGCAGAACTTAAAATATAATGCCCATACCAAGAGAAAATGTACAGTGCTTGTCTCGTGAGAGTCCTTTGGTAAAAATGTCTGCAACTTGCTCCGTAGTTGATATATACTTGACAACAACTTCGCCCTCCTTGATCTTCTCACGTATGAAGTGATGACGAATAGCTATGTGCTTGGTGCGATCGTGGAACATAGCATTGCTCGTCAGTGCGATTGCAGATTGATTGTTGACGAAGAGGGGGGTAGGAAGGTTCATCAAGTCGGCATCTAACTCACGAAGAAGTGTGCGAAGCCAGACAAGTTCTTTGGTGGCTGCGGACATGGCCATATACTCAGCCTCGGTGCTCGATAGGGCAACAGAGGATTGTTTCTTCGAGGACCAACTAACGGCGCCACCGGACAGTGTAAAGACATACCCAGTGACAGAGCGTCAGTCATTTACATCAGCTGCCCAGTCAGCATCCAAGTAGCCAATCAGATAGTTACCAGAGTCCTTCGAGTAGCGAAGTTGAGTGTCGATGGTCTTTCGAAGGTAGCGATAGACCCTTTTGAGGGCAGACCAGTGTCAGTCACCCGGGGATGCTGCGTGTCTACTTAACACGCCCACTGCGAAGGCAATATCCGGTCGTGTAGCTAGCATAGTGTACATTAAAGCACCTAGCCCGCTTTGGTATGATCTGAGATCACACTCCGGAGATTTGAGTTTCTTGAGCTTGAGGTTCTGCTCGATGGGGGTAGTGACAGTGCGACCCTCATGCATCCCAATCTGCTCGAGGATGGTCTCAACATAGCGTCGTTGCGAGAGCTCGATTACACCCTTGTCTCGATCACGGATAATCTCCATGCCAAGTATCCAGCAAGCTTCACCTAAGTCCGAGAGGTCGTACTCAGCAGCTAACTGCTCCTTGAGACGATCAATAGCCTCGCAGCTCTTCGAGAGGATGAGTTTATCGTCTACGTAGACAGTGACGATAACGAGGATACCATTTTCGACCTTGTAGAAAAGGCTGTGGTCTGCGTTGCTGCGAGTGAACCCTAGGGATGTGAAAACTTCTCGAAGACGAGTATACCAGGATTTCGGAGCTTGTTTAAGTCCATACAGGGCACGGTGGAGTCTCCACACCATGTCACTCGAGTCTCGGAACCCAGGAGGGGGACAAAGGTAGACTTCTTCTTCGAGTTTACCATTTAAGAATGCGGACTTGACATCCATCTGGTGGATCTCTAGATTGTACCTGGCAGCGAGTGCGAGCAGCAAACGAATGGTCGAGAACTTAGCTACCGGTGCAAAGGTCTCTGTGTAGTCCACTCCGTATACCTGCGAAAACCCCTTCACAACGAGTCGGGCTTTATACTTATCGATGTTGCCTGATGGCCCTTGTTTGACTTTGTAGACCCACTTCGAATCAATAATTTTGCGATCAGGTGGATGCAGTACCTCCTCATACAGTCCGATCTTCACAAAGGTTCGTAGTTCCTCAGCCATTGCAGCATACCATTGGTCTGCATCAGCACGACTCATGGCGTCTGCAAACGTAGTCAGTTCGTTGTCGCACGAAGTGCTTGCTTGGTAAGCTGTGTGCACTTGTTGTGGCACAGCCTCATCTCCACTCCTTGCCGCATCCTCACCCTCTCCGGTTGCTTCCTCAGTGCTGCTGACCTCCACACCCTCTCATCAGGGGAGGTTTGAAGTGCTGGTATTCCCAGATAATTATGTTAAGTAGTTATCTGTCTGATATGAATTGGATAATGGTGTATAAGGCATGATCATCCACAAATCATAATGATAACAGTCAGATAATGCATTAGATAACCTGGCAGACATTTTACTATCTGGTCAACTGCATATAGGCCTGATATAAGAATTACAATACTTTTATCATCATGATATCATGATGACAAGAGCTGATATGTCATATAAATGTCATGTATTTGACAGTACATTATAATTGCTCATCAGATAATATCATCATGATATGAATGACAATATTCTTTTCAGTCTGATTTCACTTTGATCATCAATATCTAGTCTTGCCATCTATATCATTTTATGATCATTTGAACAACTCTTCCCCAGCCACAAGTGTGGGAATGTCTTTGTAATGACTGTATAGTACATGTTATATAAACTCAACCTCTCTCCCCTTCTCTCTCTTCTTCACTCTTGTCTCTGAGTTCTACCTCAGGGCAAGAGTCACTCTAAGACTCTAAGTCTTAGGGTTCATATCCAGGTAAGTGTACCCTTGTGTGAAGTCATCTGTGAGTGTCTTTCCTTGTTTAATTTTCGCTTTTTTGGAGGTTTAAGTAGTTCATACTTAGTAGGTAGTGTAGTGAGTAGGTACTGATTATGTAAACAATATGGAATGGAATTGCTTTCTGGTAATATCATGATTGATAAGTCCAATTGAAGGTTGCTATAGCAAATTTTATTTTTAAGCTGTTGGTGGTGTCAATGACAATTGTTGGTAATGTCTGATAATGAAAGACATATATGATCTACTGTTCACATTCTGATACATATGATCCACTCTACCTAAATGATTACTTTTGACCTATGCTGCCAAGGCTCCCAGAGAATATATAGCATTACCAATGTGTATATCATTATGATATACCTTATAGGGCTTTGCAGGGTAGATAAAGTCTTATATAACATTATCATTTCATTAAAATTTTCCTGATGCTCGCAATGGTCCAACAACGGGTAAGGTCCTTCTTTCATAGGCATCGACAAAGAACTGAGGGTCGTCATCTCATCCAGGCTTCTTCCTTGCCCTGGAAGACCTTCTGAGGGGTGCAGGTGGTATTGGCACTGGATATGGACCTGGGGGTCGAGGCGTCGCACTTGGGCGCTGCTGAGAGGTTCGAGTAGGTTTACTAGGTCGCCCTGGGTGTGTTTCAACTGTTTTTGGTGCGAGGTTGTCCTCAGAGGCGGTTTTTTCAACTTTAGGCATCTTTTCGAGCTCGGGGGGCGATCGGGCTTGATCCTCTTCGATCGGTGGGTCGATTAGGTCGTATCCATCATTGGACAGGGTCTCCCAGTATCCTGGGTCGCTGTCCCCCCCATCCAGACTCTTATCATCAAGATCTGGAGTCTTTTCCTCTCGAGGTGCATCCATCTTTGTTTCAGTGCCTCGATACTCATTCGTAGGCACTAACCTCTTCGTTCCTTTACTCACTACATCTATCTCGACTCGGTCGAGCTTCTTCCCAGTCCCCTCATCGAAGACGACATCGCGAGACTCGACAATTCGCCCACTGGCTCAATGAACACATATGTACGCACTTTTATTCTCCGAGTATCCGAGGAAAGTGCATTCGAGTGACTTCACATCAAGCTTCTGACACTTCTCTTCAGGGATATGCGCATGTGCCGTGCATCCAAAGACTCATAGGTGGGCGACCGAGGGCTTGTTCCCTGTGTAGGCCTCGTAGGGGGTAGACTTTGATTCGAGCGACTTCGTAGGGAGACGGTTTATAATATGGGCAGCATGTAGTACTGCATCCCCCCAGTACTTGTTTTGTAGGCCCGCATCGTTGAGCATCACATGTGCACACTCGACTATTGTGTGGTTCATCCGCTCTGCTACTCCGTTCTCCTGAGGTGTGTAGGCATTCGTCTTCTCGTGATGAATCCCTTTTACCTTCAGATAGGCTTTGAACTCCTTTGAGGTATATTCACCACCTCCATCACTGCGAAGGTAATTTGGTGTACACCCTGTCTCGGCTTCAGCACGGGCGAAATATTCCTTGGTAAGGCCCAGGACTTCATCCTTTGTCTTGATTAACCGGACCACTAGGTGATGAGAATGCCCATCAATAAATGTTACGAAGTAGCGATGTCCAGCTCGAGAGGTGGTCTCCATGGGTCCGCAGACATCTGTGTAGGTCCTGTGCAGTACAGTCGGATTCTGCACCTCTGACCTCGTCGTTATTGGCTCGCGGTGCTGCTTGCCTTTCAGGCAGGCTTTGCATGTTGGTGAGTCATGCTCTTTTGACCCAGTTACCTCCATACCAGCTACCAAGTCCTTCTCATCCAACCTTAGGACACTTTGGATGTTCGCGTGTCTGAAGCGACGATGCCAGATGTCAAGTGTGGCTTTCAATGTAGTTGTACGAGATGCGAGTGCAGAAAGGGGTTCGTTGTAGTCGAGAGCATCAGGTGACGAGACAATGTATGCTGTATGACTGCCGGAGCTGACAGTTGCATCTAGGATATAGAGGGACTTCTGTCTGGTTGCCTGGGCGACCACTTTGTCATTTGCTATTACTCTGCATCCTCAATTTCCGAAGGTAACTTGTAGTCCCTTTGAGGCGAGAGCAGGTACTGAGAGAAGGTTGGTATCGAGGTCTGGCACGTAGTACACATCTCGAAGGATGGTAGGACTGGCTCGACCATTGTCTAGGTGCATGGTTACTTCGATCCTGCCCTTGCCGGTGGCTAGAATGGATCTGCCATCACTGATGATGACGGGTTGAGTCGGATTTAATTTCTGGAAGGAAACAAACCATGGGCACTGGCAGCACATGTGTGCTGAGGCACCGGAGTCCACTACCCATTCGGATATACTTGTATCAGGATGTGACCAAGCCATGAAGAGACGAAGAGGTGAGACATCATCTTCGACCTGAACTATCTTTGCTGACAGCTCTGTCTTCTCCTTAGGCTTTTCCTTGTCGGTTTGTGAGGTAGACTGCGAGGTAGGCTTAGAAGCCTCGTCCGCTTTCTTTTTATAACACTCGCTCTCCAGGTGTCCAGATTTCCCACATGGCTTGTAGGTGCATTTCTTCTTCTTCTTCTTGTCTGCCGGTTTTGATTTTTTATTAGCGCTCATTTTGGCAGCAAGTGCAGAATGGCTGGTCGAGGCCTGCCGTGACTTTTCCTCGATGAGGACTTGAGATTTAATGGTGTCGATTGTAAGCATGTCATTCGATGACATGAGAATGGTGCGGAGGGTAGAGTATGATTGAGGTAGCGAAATTACCATCGCAATCGCAACGAGTGAGTCGTCGAGAGGTTGACCGAGAGAGGCCAGTATATGGGATTTCTGATGCATCGCATTTAGCTGTGTCTCCATGGGCTGGTCATCTGCCAGTGTCCCTCGGAAGAGGTCACTGATAATATATGCAATGCTCTGCTTCCCTTTTCCTTCATATCTATCACCTAGTTTCTTCCAGGTTGCCGCCGCAGAGGTCTCGTACATGACACCACTCAGTGGTTCATCTTTGAGGGTAAGGGTTATTTGCGCACATGCCTCTTGGTCCTTGGTTAGCCACTCCTCATATTCGTCTGGGTGAGAGTTGGCATTCGGAGCAGTCATCTCGGTGCCAGCAACTACATTCCAGAGGTTTCAAACTGACAGTACTTTTTTCATACGAAATTTCCACATCTGAAAATTCGAGCCATCATTTGCGAGTGCTTCTATGTCGTATAGTCTGCTGGATGCATGTGCTACTTTGGCACTTCCAGAGGCTGAGGCACTTGCAGATGGTCCGGCCCTTGTCGTAGACCCAGTAGGTCCAGCTGTCGAGACAGAGTGTGCGGGAGTCGATGACATTTCCTGTAGCTAGTAGTGGTACCACTTTATTCGAGTTTGAATTAAGTTAGAGCTTGGGGCTCATAACCTTTTGGAGTGAGGGCAGTCCGGACCTGTAAGAGGGAGACTCAGACTAATGAAAGGAAGTCTGTATTGTAGTCATCTAACCTGTAAGAGGGAGACTACAGATAGTTAGTAAAGGACTGTACTGTAACGAATGGATTAATAGTTACCTCAGACTAATGAAAGGAAGTGTGAGGTTCGAAGGAGAAAATGTTCAACCCAAGTGATGGGCATGATTATGTAAGGCTGTGCGATGATAGGTAAATATGCTAAGGTAAAAGCATCAATCTCCAACAGCCAGCTGGTACGTATCATCCACAAGTACCTAGGGCGCTCCAGCCTTAATCATTCAATAGTGTTCATTCCAGTGCCGGTGCTCTCACTATGGAGTCTCAATGCAAGCTATCTGCCAGGGTTGTTGCTGTGGCTATCCAGGAACATCATGAGGGCTCGATGACAGAAGATGAGTCTGATTGAGAGCTGTCCAAACCCTCGTGCCATCACAACAGAAATCATGGGCACTTGCTACTGCCATCTAGGGTCGTTGGGAGGGAAGTTGCATCGGACCAGACAGTTCCCATTAAATACGTAACCCAGTATGAGTATCATTTAATCCAACCAATTTTTTGGAGCCATGATTGCATGTGACAGAGTCAGCTATGGGTGGCTATCCTGAGATAGTAGCAAGAAAGTATGCAACAGGTTTGAATCCTATGTCCAGCTACACAGTCTGGTGATCATCCATAGCAGCTGGTTACATAGCAAGAACCTTGCTCTATTCAAGCTATATTGTACTATGTAATGTTGCTCTCTAGATATATTGACTACATATTGGGGACTTGTCAATCCAGTTATGAGTGCTACAGAGCCTACATAGAGCTACATTGTCAAGAGAATTTTTCCTGATGTTGTGAGGCTCACAAACAAGACCAAGCCCTGCAGTTTGTAAACTTCGGGCAAACTACACTTTCCATACGAGCTCTTAGTGGCGAGCACACGAGCATTAGATAAGCTATTGCCCTTTTTGGGGGAGTAGCGGAGTTACAATTTTTAATTGGTGTCACGCACCAAAGGTGTTTGGCGACGTGAGCATGGACCCAAAAGCTGAATGATGAAGAATGGAGAAGCCTAGCCCTAATGCGCAGAATGACTGGAGTGTCTAGCAGTCATCCGTCACACAAGAACCACCCTTAACATTAGGGAAGAAACCGCTCAAGCGCCGAATAAAAGTTTTCGAGCACCAGTTTACGGCATTCCGATTTTTCGAATATCTCAGCCATTTCTAAAGATATCGACATCATTCCCATGCTCACAGAAAGCTCTCGACCACGCCATCCTGCCTACCAAATTTGGTGACGATCCTTGCCCTCCACAATTTTCTGCGTCATTTCTGCCAACAAATGCCCATTTCGCCACCTTTTATTGTAATGGCCACCTCTTCAACGATCTCTTCACTCATTCCCTTTGCCAGGGAGAATAACTACGAGTACTTGCCAGGAATCCCCACTAGCATTTGCCCTGAAGCCTCCTGGTTCATCCCTCCCTCGTCCATGACCTCCCATCCTATCACTTTGGGACAGCGAGTTCTCCTTGTCAGTCTGACATCGAGGAGGACTTTCTTTGGTTGTCTCAGGTCTGTTATCAGGCTTGAAAAATCATATGTGGTTGTTTCAGTTTCTCCAGTCGAAGAAGCATATGGATCCTTCATCCCTGTGCCCTGCAACGTCTACCTCTCAATCCCATCCTTCATTCTTCCAAAATTGCGACAGGTTCAATACCAATTACTGTCATCCAGTCTATCTGATCGCATTCATGATGAATTTGAGACACTTCTCCCTGCTCTTATGGGAGAAGATGGCCCTTCCTCCTCCTCAAACCCTCCAGAACACTAGCTGCAGCTAATGCAGGTCGCTTTACAGAGAGGAGGAAAGGGGGAAAAGTTGCGAAATCCTATGCCCTGACTACCCTGGAGACCCCCAAAATTGGCCCCTGGCAGAAACCCCCACTGTTCTTCGTTTGGACATGCAGCAAGTTACCATAATGCATCTAGATCTTAGATCTAGGAGTCACTATGACTCATTTGCAGTCATATCCCTTAATCAGCAGTGACCAGTGCGCTTACTCATTCCCCTTTTCGCATTATTCATCCATTCCTTGATGACTCATTCTGTTTTCAAATTGATTAGTGATAATCTTCGTCATGCTTACTGGTTTTACTTACCAATTGCTTACTGTCCTTACTCATCCTTACAAAGCCTTACCAATCCTTTACCAATCCCCTTACCAATCGCTTACAGATCACTTACAAAGTGTTGCTCCATATTTACTGCAGGCTATGCTACCTTTTTGTATATAAAGTACCAATACGTCGACAGCAAAAAGACAAAGCTACTTGCCAAGCTACTTGCCCACTCAATTGCCTACCTATTAGGCCCAATCATCGTCGCTTTTAAGCTCATCATCATCCTCTTCATTCTTGCAGTATTTGAGGCTCCAATAAGGGTCTACTTACTGTTATCTTCATCATCTTACGTCATTTCTAGGCTCAGAGCAGCCTATTCTCTTCGCATTTTCAGTCTTCCCCTGCTCCCCCTTCATCAGGAGCACCTATACCCTCTGCCCTAGCCCCCTCTAGGTGCACAGAACCCCTCCCCATTTTATTTTAACAGATCCCTTGAGCCAAAGCCCACGTAGGAAAACCACCAACTCGGCAATTGTCTTTGTGTTGGGTTTTTTTTGGTGTTTTTGCCATTGATCCACATGTCGACTCACATCGGTGCTGTTCATTTCCCACACAAATTGCGTAGCTCAACCTCACATGTACATTACAGTCATGGACCGGCACTTGAGCCAGCAAAAATTGAATGCCCCACACCATGCAACAATGCAACTCTACTATAGATCACACATGTAGGATACGTTGAGGCATACCATGGCTGTATCTACAGGAATTTAAGCTTACATTGGGAGTGTTTTCATATGTTAGCAGTTGAATCAATTTTCATGACTTTTATCAGTATTCTGGGCACTTGAGCCAGCCCCAAACAAGGAAATCAATTGCTTACAGATTATCTGTAATCTGTAATACATAATCAGTCATCTGTGCCACTCACACTCCCACCATTAGATCTGCCCTCATTGCCTTCACCCTTGCTCCCACCCACATCCTCACCCTCGATCCTTTCAAAAACAGGCTTAGGCAACAGAGGCTCAAGCTTTCCAAGCTTTGGTTGTCCCCAATGAGGTTGCTGTTTCTCGAGTTTGGCTGCATCCCTTTCCACTACCCAGGCAGCAAGTTCAACCTTGTACTCCTGTCTCTGGACCTTGTTGTGCTCTTGCTGTGCAATCTCTGCCACCTTCCATGTGGTTGTTGCCTCTGCTCTTCCCTCTCTTTGTTTCTGTCGCCTCTTGTGCTCGAGTTCTTCATCAGCAGCTGACTTTTCAAACTCAACAACTCGACTGTAGAATTCATCACCGGTGAGTAATCTGGGTAAACCATTTCCCACAAGCTTCCCCTTCTTCTTTTTTTGTTCCTTCTGTTTTTCTTCTTGTGCTGCAAGCTGACTTGACAATCTGCCACAGAACAAAGATTGTAAGATGACCGTTGAGTGCATTCCCACCAATTCAGCTTTTGCTTGGTTTTCACGAGCCAATGACAGCTGTAGTGCATCCTGGTATGCACGTTCAACATCATTTTGTGGTTCCTGTTCTAATAACTTGTCAGTTCGCTTCCGAGTAGGTGTCACTGGTGTGATGATGGCTGGGAGTTTATTTGCAGAGGTAAGTGGTGTCTCGTGAACTAGGAATGATGCTGATGTCGAGGCCAGTGTCTCCGCAGCTTCTTGGGCAGCAGAGTGCCATGAGGTATTTCTGGGTTCAGTGGGTGATGGAGTTAATGATGTATGCAAGTTCGAATTTGATATTTGCTTGGCTTGGAGTTCATGAAATACTTTTGAGACCACACGGACAGGACTAGGCTGTGAGAGTGGCAAGCAACCAACAGCTGAGGTCTCGAAGCTAGGTGCAAGCATCTCGTCCGATATGACACTGGGATTAAAGGGCCATACACCAGTCTTCCGAAATGCAGCACGCACAGTCTCTGGTGTGAGTGCTTTTTTATGTGCCCTCGCATAGATGGAAACAAAGTTTGTTTTGTCAATTTTGCGCCACTTTGAGCTTTCATACTGATCACGTTCTTCAGTCCAGTAATGTTTGAGTGGTCTGAAGATAACAACGTCAAGTCCTTGGTAAATGTGTGTAGTATGGGCCAGATAACACAATATGTGGATGTTGTTCTCTCTTGCATAGTCTAAGAATTCCTTTGTATAGTGCGAGTTGTGTCCATCCACCAGGAGAAGGCGGGCACGACCATTTGCCTTGGTATGAGTCTTCTTGTCAAAATCTTCAATCCACAGCCGTCCAATGACACCATCTGTCCAACCCTTTGGGGAGTGGGTGACACTAGGATTCATGAGTACATCAATCAGTAATCCTTTATAATGCACCCACCTTGCTCTGAGTGTGTTATCCTGATGCCACACAGTTGAGAACTGCTGACCTTTGTAGATCACTGTGGGCAGCAAGTCCTCCCCATCAGCACAGATTGTTACCATGACTGTGATGTTCTCGCGATTCCCATTGCACTGCTGGTATTGTATCTTTGCTTTGGCAGGGCCGAAGACACGTTCCTTGACACCATTGCCAGGTTGGAATCTGGTTTCGTCAGCAGCCCACAAGCAATCTGCATCAATCTTGAACTTGTCTATCGTATTCCCAAGTAGGTCATACCATTCCTTGTTGGTATTCTTGTTGACAGCATGGCCACAAGCAGTATCGAGGCTTGAACTCCAGAATTGACGCAGTTGGGATGAGTGATGCTCAATGAACCGATCTGTCCAGTTCTTCCCCACTCCAGATTCTGGGAAATCATCTCCAAGGCGAGACTGCAAGATGGTATCAACATGGACTTTGAGTGACTGGTGATTGAGTGGGAACCCTCATGTGGCACAGTCAAGGCAAAACTCGACCACTGTCTTCTCTTCTTCTTCAGTGAGCCAGGAATTCTTCTCCATATTGAACTGATGGCAGCTTCTTCCTCCCTGTAATCACCTCCATACTGTTTCCTTATCAACCTTTACATACTGGTTCTTGCCTTTCCACTTCATCTCGACCTCCTGGCATATTATTCATAGGCCCTTCTGCTTGTCTGAGGGATTTTTTTGTTCTTCTCTGTACAGCTCAATAGCCTGAGCCAGAGCTTCTTCTTGGTACTGCGATTTGATTTGCTTCTTTTTGGTTTGGGACTTTGCACGACCAGGCATTTTTTAGTGTGGAGGTGGGTGTAGCTTTTTCCTTGACCCTGTGTCATATGTTATGTCTCCATACTGCCTAACCATACAAGGAATATCATCATATCTTAGCGATGATAGCAGTCATGATAACCACATGAAGGACATGAGGGACCGGCATGCTTCTGGCACACTCCCTGTACATTTTGATCATAGATGCATGTTGTGTCAAGGTAGCCAATACCCATTCTAACAATGTACACTGGTTCAAATGCTCAGGGATTCTTTATTTCTTTGCTCAGTGAGGGAATGGTCAAATATCTGCCCATTTCGAGGCATGAAATAAACATTGAGAGCTATTCAACAGTACTTTGTTCATTATATATTGATTCATACATTCCTATGTATATTGATTCACCTCCTGTAATGTTGTAGTTGACTGAAACTACATAGTTTGGGAGAAAAAGGGTGGGTGGCTCAAGTGATGATGGGTGGCTCAAGTGCCAGTCCATGACTGTACTTTTTTGCTTTCGGAATTTAACTTTGAGGGACTCTTATAATATAGGTTGGTTGATTTTTACCGCATGGAGAACTTTCGAATCACTTTTACATTCGTGAATATCTCATACCATGGGATTCATAATGTGACACCAGAGAATTCACACTGATCCCTCGAGTTTAAACAGTTGACACAATCCTCGATCACCAGGAGTATTAAACACCAGCTGCTCGAAAACCACTCGTGCACGGAGCACGAGCCTTGATCACCAAAAGCATAAACCGCCTACAGCATTCGAAAGCTCGTTCTACTGGTGTACTCGGGAAGTGCCGCCTTCGGCGGCTGTAACCTTGCTTGGAAGTGCATTCAACAACGACCCATCTCGCAAGTTAATGCAAGAGCAACAGGTTCAATGTAGACAAATGTTGGGATGGGCGTCCGATATGGGAGGAGTAGCTGTAAAGAAACTGTACAGCAGCAACTCTAAAGTACAGTGTGCCCTTGAGGGGGCAAATAGTGTTAATGTGGCAGAAACGAAATGATGGGCGTCCGCCACAGAAGAGAAGATCAACTAAGTGAAAATAAGTCCAGCGAACAGTGTCAATGTAGAGTCCTCTGTCATAGTGGACATTGCCCAACCACCTTCGGGGGGTCTCAATCTATTCAATCTCTATGTGGCTTTATCGAGGAGTTCAGGTCGCGACACTATTCAATTGTTAAGGGACTTCGATGAAAAACTGTTTCTTTGCAGCTATTCAACCGATTTATTGGCAGAGGATCACTGTTTGGCTGTTTTAGATGAGCAAACCAAGGTTTGGTAGTTACAGATGACATCCGAGAGACGAACACGTTCATAGTATAACACTGGTGCCTCTGTGCCTATATACGTATGTCGAAGGATTGCTGGATCACGCAGTGGCTCTTATTACACGAGATGTGAAAGTGTCTATATACGTGCGCGGAATGACCACAGTCTGTATGGAATGACCTCGGACTGCTATTTGGTAGAACGACGAAGGAAACTGTCTGCTGGGCATCGTGGGAGGAAAGAATGGCCGAAAAGGGAAGGTGTTTCTGAGACACACCGGTTCCCACGATTTATGATGCGACAGAGACCTTGCAAGCAAGGTAATGGGGCGTGAGAAACTGAAGTTCCCGGAAAGGAAGGTCTTTCAGATGAAAGTCGCTTTCCCACGATTTATGGGTTTGGAGAGACCTTGCTTTTCAAGCAAGGTAATTAGGCCCTGTTCTCTTTGCACAAGATTGCGGGCTCACTCAAATTCCAAGTGAACGTCCACCCGCTACCGATGTCCAGCGACTCCCAAATCAACGATAGTGATGCACTCGTCCTCTCGTCCGATCCTTTACACGTAAGGACACCGAAGATAAGATACCTCTATCTAAGTTGGTGATTTCGACTAGCCTGCAAACCTTATCCCCGAGCTATGTGCTGCATTTTACAAGCTAGGATGGGTCACTGGAACAGGTGGAGGAATCTGCATTCGCACCGGGTACCGTATATTACCCATCATCAAGTTGCGTACTCACCGATTGTCACAGCGACAAAGTCTACATCGCGCCCTCAGGCGTTCAAAAAGAACGCATCGAACCATCCCACATGTTCGTCCTTCCTTACCCGCAGCCCACTACCGGCCGCATCTTCCTCCGCCGTCCAACGCTAAATCTCAAAGAATCTGCCTGCACCCCTCTTTTCTGGAATGCTTTCGAGCAACGAAACGCGGGAAGTTGCATCCATACCCACTCCCAGAACGCGGTCATGGCAACGCTGTTGTGGCCCGGCGACATGTTCGAAATTTCCCATCAGGTATGTGTCCTCCTCACGCACCCGATATCCAATCCTTGCTCATGGAAGAGTGTATCCATCCGATAATGGGCGGATAGGAGGTATGTAAAAGATCACTGGCTGTGTGATCCCTCGCGATATATTCGCACCTTTACAGATGATCAAAGGCGTTCGCAGAGGCGGTAACGGACTCGCCCTATCCTACCTCGATACGCTCAAAGTTCCGATCATTGAGAATACCCCAAACGAGGAGGATCTCAAGGACAGCATGGCAGAAGCAATGGAAAAACATCCTGATGCGGCAGCTGTCCTTGTGAGACGGCATGGGATCTACGTATGGGGTACGTCTAGTCATCTCCCTGGCACTTCGGTGAATGTTAGTGTCGTGGACGAAAACGATGTTTATAAAAATCTCCAATTCAGGTGACGATTGGCAAAAGGCCAAAACTCAGACTGAGGTTCGGTACCCTTCCTTGATGTGACTTTACCCCGTGCTTGACACGTCTCTGCAGTGCCTTGACTACTTGTTCGAAATTGGCGTCAAAATGAAACTGGCGGGTTTGCCCACCGTGTTGAACTAAGGTACCGGTACTGGGGCGTTGGATAAATACTCTTGTTTCTTTGCTTTCGCTTGAGCATATCAACTTCCCGTTCTATGGACCGCCGACTCATACTTACTACGAATGTGATTCAATAGAAGTTTTCCTGGACAGCTGACGTCTTACTTTAAACGTTGTGGATTCGCTTTGGCAAGGTAAGGACACCGGGTACAGGGCCAGTTTTCCTGAAGGCCAGTTGCTGAAACAAAGTGATAAATTACAATGCACGGTAAAACACTGGTATCTACGCAGCCTTACACCAATGATCTGAGACGACCCTTATGCCACAAATACATAGCTACCACGGTATCACTTACTGCACCCCACATGATCAAAGCAACGGATAGCTGGTACAATTATACCCGCCAGGACAATCACACCCACCCCGTGCACGGGTATGTAAGCATTTCGGCTGTGCTAGTGATGATAAAGTCCTCACTGTCAGCGTAATTCATGCCCTCGAGAAAGCTAACCTCTTACCTCTGAAGCTCCAAATTCAGACTCCCTCAGCATACGATACCGATCAAATTTCCACCCAATCCGCCGCCCCACCCTCATTTCCGACCGTGAACGCCCAAACCCGTTCATTTACTGTACATCTCCGCAGTCGGGTTAAGCATCTCGACAAACTGTGCAGCATCCTCGAGACATTCAGTCCGCCATTGCATGCGCCCTTGGAGGAGGATATGGAAGTGACTGGATCTCCTTTCATCGGAGGGAAGTAATCCGGAAACTGGACGTCCAATTCCTCTAGGGAAGATGGAAGAACAGCGTGTCCGAGGGTTGCCCATACCAATACTGTCTGGAGTGTGAACCAATCCCACGCGTCACGGCGTAGGAGGTGAAACAAGAAGCGCGCATTGGTGCCAGGAATTAGCTAGTTATACTGGAACACGATGCACAGGCACTGACCTCTGCTGGCGGATATTTCTCGGTAGGGAATCCAGTCAAGCGATCCACCGGTATGCCGACATGTTCTGCGACGCACAAAACACCTTCGAGGTCAGAAGCCTGTTGAGGTTAGCATCGACGGAAGCGCCGAGACGATTGTAGGCACGAACCGATATGGATGCAGCAGACTGAGAAACTGATTCGGACGCCTCTTCATGCTGAGAGTTCATACCGCCGGCATCACTGGTTAGGTGTAATTCCAGAGTCTCGAGTTCTCGCATGTGCCTTGAAACGAGCCGTAACAAGGCAAGATCGGGGCACACATCACATAATCTGAGCGTCCGAAGATGTGGTGCGGCCGGCAGTGTCATTTCGAGTGCGCGGATAATGGATTCTGTCCGCATAGGCATGAAGCTACCGGTGCGGTCATCAACGGAAATGGCATCGAGTCGTGCAGAGGTGATGTTGCGATCTGTAATGAATGCGTGTGCGAGGATCAGAGGGCCCTCGTACACTCTCAGATTGGGGACGGTGGTTGACGGGAGAGTTCCATCAGGATGGTCGAGCGTCGAGTCGGGAGCAAGAAAAAGTGAGTCTAGTTGTGGACACTGACGCAGGAAATTTAGAAACGAAGTCGATTGACCGCGTTCAACGCGTACTGTGAGGCGCATAAGAAACGACATCGGCACGTTTGCCCATGCAGAGAACATGGTAGATGACCATCGGTCATCTGCAAGCACTACCCATTCCAACTGTTGCGGAGCGACCAAGTGTAGTGTCTCCCTCGTCATTTTGTGGTCTCCACAATCCCAAGTACTGACCACCACGAAGTTGCGCAGGGGCAACTGTACAGGGAGAGTAGAGGTCACTATGCAGTCGTTGAGTTCCAGCGCATGCAAAGAGGAAAGGTTCTGCAGAGACACAGCCACTTTATCGTCGATGGTGACCGCAGTCAAACTAAGCGAGCGGAGGGCAGTGAACGCAGAAAGTGCTTGACGAAACAGTGCAAGGTAAGAGCTGTTTGCCGCACTGATACGTGGGCTGCGCAAACAAGTGCGAAACCCACGATCGATGCCTTTGAAGTTGAGTTGCCGGACAGCGTGATGCACGTCGGACGCAGAATCGTTAGTGATGAAAGCGTAGAGGTCCCGGACTTGATCTTCTAGTGCGGTTGGAGGTCCCCACAAAAGAAGATCTGCATTGGGGACCGACCAAGAGAGCGTCTCGAACAGTGGATTGAAGCAGATGCGAGCGAAGAATCTACAAACGAGACGGAGTTGTTGTAGATCCCTTTTGGATACGTAAGACAGACATTCCCACCACGTCTCGACGGGGAGGGAAAGGTATGCGACTTGCATTGAAGATGAAGTAGCGCTCGTGTCCCCGAATGGCAGGACTGTGTGGGACGCGCGTTACCCGAATCTGGGAATGGGGAGAAGATGGTTGTCAATGTCAGCCCTTTATCCAGTACAACGACGCAAAGAAAGGCGCGCAGAGAAATTGATGTGTAGGGAAAAGTGGGGGGTTGACGATGGTCGTCCATCGATATCTGGGTCGCCTGACCAATCAAAATTGAACTTCACGACGACAAGGAAGGGGCTCCCATGGGGAAGCGGGAGCATTACTGTGGTAATGACACGATTAATTAGGTCAGATGACGCACCTGCACCTGCACGAAATGGGGCCCCGGATCTGAAGCCGACGTCCACCGTATCGCAACACATCCATAATCGTGACGAACACCCCCACGGTAATGGCACTTCATACAGAACATTGCTCCCGTCCTTGTCCCCGTCTGCACGAGTACGTCGTTGCAATCTGTCAGTGACTCAATATTGTCGCGAGAATACGTGGTCGTTTATGCTCGGGGCTGCGTTGGAGGACGGTGGTATGTACATCACCGATGTTCCACCACTGGTCGCTCGAGACAGTTCCGAACCACTGAGACGGCATTCGCTCGGCGGAGTACATCTTTGCAACCCGCCTGAAACAACTGCAGTGGATGCGGCTAATTAGTTGAAGCTATGGCCGAGCCGTACAAATAGAGAGCCAGTGAGTGGACGCCACCTGGGATGACCACATGAAATGATGTTGTGCTGGTGAGAAACAAGGCTACCAGCCTAGGCACAATAACACATGCTTGAAGCTGGTCGTCGGTATTCTTTTAGAATTCATCTTTCTGGAATCCCCAATCTCGTCATATAATTCGTCCTACAATCCATAAGCCGATAACGACAAGCTAGTAGACTACAGGTCACCGTGTCAAGCACGAAGAGCAATCGAGGTGCCATTCTGGTTGCGTGCCGATCCTCGAGCTTGCCAGGTGGCTGCATTTGGATGCGTGGAGGGGGGTTGCAAGGCCACAGGGGTCAATATGCCCAGTTTGGACATGCCAACAAAGAGAGTCGTACGATTCTGCAATGGCACAGTGGAAAATGTTGGAGCACCGCAACACCACGCTCCTTGTTCATCGACCACGTTTCACGATCCAGGACCAGCGACTAGAAACAGGGCTATCAAGGCTTGAGAATGCCTCAAGTACCGTTAACTTGCACACAGACGGGCCAACCCGTCCCAGACTACCTCGTGCACACGCTCGACGGTAATTTCGTCGACAGCTCGGGCAGAACGCTCCTTCTTCGAGGCGTAAACCTGTCGGGGTCATCAAAGGCACCCGTCGGACATCCTTCGCATATATTGAAAGACTTCTGGGAGGCAGGCGCAACTGGCAACGAAACTTTCGTCGGCCAGCCTCTCAATCTTGCTGACGGGTCAGCAGACGAGCACCTCAGACGGCTTAGAGGATGGGGGTTCAACATGCTCAGATATCCGATTACTTGGGAAGCACTTGAACACGAGGGACCGTGAGCAAACCTCCGTCTGGTCCTGCCCATGCCACTGACACCGCCATTCGCAGTGGAAAGTATGATTATGAATTTATTGACTATACCGTACGAGTTCTGCGGAAGTGCAAGGAGTACGGGTTCAAGGTCTACTTGGACCCCCACCAAGACGTGGTACGTTCACGACCTTCTCTCTCCTCTTCTGCTATCGACGTACCCCTCCCAAGTGGTCGCGCTTCTCTGGAGGGTCTGGTGCACCATATTGGACACTCCCAGCGTGTGGTATAAACCCTCGCGCATTCACAGCGACACAATCCGCTATTCTACATTGCGAATACCCATCCCCTCTACCAGATTCACGGGACCCCGCATCTCTTCCCTCCATGATCTGGTCGACAAACTACGGAAGACTAGCTTCGCAAACCCTCTTCGCCCTCTTTTTCGGCGGCCGGACTTTTGCACCTAAATGTATCATCGATGGTGTCAACATTCAGGACTATCTCCAATCCCACTTTACCCGCGCATTTACTGTCCTGGCTGAGCGTATACGTGACGCGGGCGGATTGCTAGATGAAGTCGTCATCGGATGGGATGGGATGAACGAACCTGCTGAAGGCCTCATCGCCTATCCTGACCTAAACGTTTACCCTACGGCACAGGGTTCCACACTCAAGAAGGGAAGCGTACCTACTCCAGCCCAATCGTTTCGCCTTGGTATGGGAAAAGCGCAGACCGTTGACTATTACACACTGGGTGGCTTTGGCCCCAGGCGCGATGGCACCGTCACCATCGACCCTTGCGGTGCCAGTATATGGGCAGACCTCGTGGACGAACCCGGGGGCGTACACCCGCGGTGGAAGTGGCGTCGGGACCCCCAGTGGAAGCTCGGTATTTGTGTGTGGGCATTACACGGCGTATGGGACGTCGAGACCGGCTATATCCTTCAACCCGACTATTTTCGTTATCTCCCGCTATCGACTAGCGTGCCTACACCTCATTCTACAGAGTCAGAATCGTGTGTTGAAGTCGACTTCCTCCATGACTTCTTCCTTCCACAGATCACTTCTTACTTCTCTGCCATCCGCGCTGCCCACCCAAACGCAATCGCGTTCGTGCAAGCCCCCGTATTCGCTGTCCCGCCGGAAGTCCCGGAAACACTTCTTCAAGGACGCGCATGTGCTGCCCCGCACTATTACGATGGGCTGACCCTAATCTCTCGTCACTGGAACTGGTACAACGCCGACGCTCTAGGAATGATTCGTGGAAAATACTCCAATCCCATCTTCGCAGTACGGGTCGGCGAAAAGGCGATACGGGCTTGTATCAGAAGCCAGCTCGGCGTGCTCAAAGACGACGCCGCACAATTGGGCACGACCCCTCTTTCGACGTCTTCCCTGTCGTCTTCGCCTCATGCAGTGCAAGCGCGGTATCCAACCATTATCGGCGAGATTGGCACGCCTTTCGATATGGATAAAAAAGCATCGTATGACCCATCAAATCCCAGATACGGCGACTACGGTCCTCAAGAGCGCGCGCTGGACGCGAGCCTATCCGCTGCTGACGGTACCAATGCCCTCAATTACACAGTATGGACTTACTGCGCGGACAGCACGCATCGATGGGACGACGGATGGAATATGGAAGATTTGAGTTTGTGGTCCAGTGATGACCTCGAACGTCGTATCGGTCCTCCAACTCGATGTACGGACGTGACCACGAATGGAGAAGTGGGTATGATGACCCCTGCTCGCGTGTCGACCGCGACTCTTGCAACGCTACGTTTCGCATCGTTGCCTTATGCATCGGTTTCTGAACCGGCGCATGTGCGTCTTGCATTCTTGAGGGACGGTGCACGCGCTGTGAAGGCCTTTTGTAGGCCGTGGCCTGTCAGCACTGTCGGAGTGCCGTCCAGTATCGAGTTTGATATTGGCAAAGCGACTGTGAAGATTCTGGTGAGTGTTAGGGCTGGAGATATGCCGCGCGTGTATAAGGAGTCAGGCGAAGACGAGGAAGAGGTGGATACGGAGGCGGAAAGCGAAAAAACTACAGGTAGCGGGGCGACCTCCGTGCACTCCCTGGAGAGCGAGAAGATATCAGAAGAGAAACCGAGCCCACTCCCGACCGAGATCTTTCTGCCTCTCGTCCATTTCGCTGCGGAGACGTGCGTGTCGCGCTCACTTGCCCTCGCGGAAGAGCAACAGGCCCAAACCATACCCGATGGAGATGTTGATCCAGATACGCATGGAACTGGATGTGTACCTACCGGCACAGCAACGCCCAACACGTATACTGCGTCCACGACGACTCTTTTGTTGAACTCCCCACGGTCGAATTCGGTGTGCCCCGCCGAGATACGTATTGCGAACGAGGCGTATGACATAACTGTGAAGATGTCAGAGGGGCGCATCGAGCTGTGTGAACGCACGCAGACACTGCGTTGGTTCTACTCCGTGCCAACGACACCAGGGGCACGGAAGGAGGTGTGGATAGAGGTGAAGAGGACAGGTGGTGCGATTAAGTATCCTCGTGGTGCAGGTGCACGTCCGAGGAAAGGAAGGGCTGGGTTGACCGGGTGGTTAGAGGGACTGTGTAGGGGCGGTATGAACCCGTGTCCCGAATCTTGCATCGTCATGTAGGGATCCTATGGGTAATGATGCATGCATGGTCAGCAAGTGGAGGAGTGGGTACATGCTAAGTGTATTATGGTCTCTGGGATGAACGATTCATACATATCCCTCTGTAGCATCAGAGCTGTGCTCGTAGACTATAACATAGAGGAGTAGCTGAATGACCTGGGTATGGATATGTAATGGTGGTATCATGAGGGACCCGGACCTGGCGATGAAGCAGAGTTTACGTTCGAAGAAGTTGGCTCCAAGACAGTAGAGAAGCCCGTGCTTTGCAACCGCGCAGATTGCGGAGTGAGGTTGGCTTTCGGTATCTTGAGTGGTGTATCCTCGAACTCGACCCAACCGCCTCTCAGCCCAATCTCGACAACGCGTTCCATGATCCTCTGTAGCTCATCATTCCGCTCTCGTTCCTCCTCGAGTTCCTGCTGCGTCTGCCGGAGCTGCTCCACTGCGTCGCGTAACGAGGAAACAGAGGTGGCGAGTTCATCGAGTCGGTCGTCCACGTCGTCTCGTCGTTTGGACTGTGCTCGGGATGTGCGGAATGATTCTCCGAGGATGAGTGCTGCAGCTACGGCAAAAAGGAATCCTTCTGCAAGTGCATTTGCACCGCTCTCGATTGCACTGTATGTGGTGGTATCGGTCGAAAAACGTGAACATGATTCATGCACAAAAGCATATGAAATGGCGATGTCAAGGACAATTATTTGAAGGAATACAAACACGAGGAAGACGAACCGAGTCTCGGCTAGCGGACGTACATGTGCCCGCGCGGGTTCACCGAGGATGTTCGTACGGAGGGACACTTCGGCCGTATGCATCCTCTGTGCCAACGAAACGCACAGATTCCGAAATGCCGGATGTCTGAACGCGCAGGTGACAATGTTATGACGGTCAATCTCTTGAACTGCGAGATAGGCTAAACTCACTGTTTCGCCTGGTTTTTTAGCTGCGAGGAAATGGGTTTCGCGACTGTCTGCATAGGTAACGGGTGATCGGTTTGTACGAGCTACGTAACTTTGCGTTGAGTTCACGACTTACTCGAATGACCAGCGTTGCAAGTTTCACGGTTGCCATTGTGTTCGCAGATTCTCTAGACTAGTATCCGGTGAGGGCTCCGTCGAAACCGGGATATGTATGTGTTGCAACTTTGTGCAGCACTGCCACTACCTCATATGCGACTTGCCGAAATCGATGAGTTCAGATGTCCACCTCGTCCATCATTACGGGGGAAAGTCGCAGGTGATTTTACAGTGCTTGTATGTTCAGCGTATGATGCTGAACTTGTATGCATCACGAATGTCATTCCTGCCACAAGCACTTGAACGGCGCCGCAATGAACGAAATTGCGGCAGCAAGGACTGAACTTGCACGACTAAACAAACGCGAACAGAAGCTACTAGAAGAACTTGGCAAGGTTCGCGTCGCTGCCCAGGTGCAGAGAAGTAGGATCGACGATCTCTTCAAACAGCAGAAGCTCCCGGCACCCATCGATCGTCTTCCGTCTACGGCGCTTTGCGATATCTTATATCGCGTCGTTTGCAACATCCATCCCGAGGCGGATGCTCATCGTTGTACTAAGAGGCAGTTAGCCAGTGTATCGCGGCGCTGGAGAGATACCATCCTGAACTTTCCTAATCTCTGGACTACTATCGTGCTAAACCCTTCATGGTCCGCTTCCCTCGTCATGGCACATGTTGACAGAAGCAGAGAGTATCCTCTCGACATCATCATAAGTGATTGGTTGTCTATCAACCAACTTCAGTCGCTTCAAGACCTCCTTGGACTCGTCGTCACCTGCGGATATCGGTGGCGCAACTTCATCATTCGGGAGAACGATGACACACTTTCCACTCGCATTGTCAAGGGCCTCATTTGGAACATGAGGTTTCCCGAACTGAAAGGGGCTGAAATATCTGGAGCGGTCATCTCCGATTTTCCACCATTCCTCACTTCCAAGTATGCTTCCACTCTGGAACGCCTGGTACTCCTGGAAGAAAATGAAACCGACCAAGTTCCGGCTGCTACCAATCTCAAAGTGGTCCATTTTCATTTAGCGGATAACATGTCGGGATCACGACTACTGTCATCCTTACTTCCATTTCGGCAGTTGAAAGAACTCGTCCTTCACGGGTCGGGTTACAAGTGGCCAAAGCCTAGAAGCATTCACTTTCCCGTTCTCACATCACTAACGCTCACCCTCTCCGACCCGACTCCAGCATTGGCGGCTATGGTAGCTCCTCTCCTCAGCTACCTTGGATGCTCCCGACCCGACGGGCACAGTTGGTCACATATTTTTGGGAGCTTCCCCAACGTGTTCGCAAACGTCCGGCACCTTTGCCTCGACGACCCAACCGACATCTCGTCCTCCTCACCAACGGGGGTCAGCAGTGGAAGGACAGTTTGCATGACATTCCCTTGTGTTCATCATGTAGAACTACCTGCTAACGACATTCCTGCCTTTTTTGATTATGAAGCACCTGCCTCTCATTGGTCACATCTTGAAGGGTTGACCTTTAGCGGTTTGACAGTCGGAACAATACCTCATGGCCTCATACGATGGCTCGAAAAACGAAGACCCGGGCAGCATCCTCCATTACATGTGACATTTTCTGAATTCCGTAATCCCGAAGGTACACCTGACAGTCTTTGGTTGACCTCTCTGTATAAATCAATCCGTGGTTGTTGTACACTGGAACTGAGGGACGTTCCGCTAACTACTACTGTGAAGGCACTTCCCTCGTCCCAGAAGGTATGTTGTGTTTATATGACTGCAGACTTCGCACTGATTTCGCGGGTAGGGCATGATGGACTCCTTTGGAAACTGTGGTCCTGTGAGAGTTTTCATTGATGAGGAGTTCGAAGGATGAGTGGTGGTTGTTTCCTCCTCGTCGGCGGTCCAGCAAGCACTGTTACGAAATTGTCCATGCCTGCGGTGGTTGAAATGCGGAAGTAGGAGCTCCGGGGGCACACTGAGTAGCACTTCAGACTGCATTAGAAGTGCGACTAAATACATACGTGCTGGTATGATGATCCTTTCCCTTCCGATGATCCATATGTTGGTCCCGCACGTGTCTAGTTAAACCCGAAGCAGGATGGCACCTCCATCCATATCGACGACAACCGTTCATCGATATCGATAACCAACACCTCTCTCAACTGCTCTCGACGACTTTCGCCCAAATGATCATGGAATACAGCAAGGAAGTTCAGAGGCATGCGTGCTTTTACATGAATTCGGTTACTTTTCTGGTAGGCTTTGCCACGTTATCTAGCTAAATGCTCTTCTCACCGCGAGCGTGTAGGTGGAAGATTGTTTGTTCAAAGTCCCTAGGGAGCCATTCGAGAAGGAGTCGGCGATCTTTTGTGATATGTTTGCTCTCCCTCAAGGCGACGGCGAAATCGTCGAGGGGTTAAGCGATGAAGCACCGATCCGACTGTACGGAGTCAACAAAGAAGATTTCGAGCAGCTACTGAAAGCGCTGTTCGGCAGGTGATTAGACAAGTGGGCTTCGATTAAGTTTGAAATGTAACGACACAACTTTTTGCAGACGACATGGCCGGGCCCCTTGCTCGCCAGGTACCATTGAGCAGTGGACGTCTGTTCTGAAGTTGTCTACGGCGTGGGGCTTCGAGCAAGTACGCACCGCAGCTATCGATGCCTTGATGGCTTTGGGGGTCAGCGCTATCGACAGAGTGGTGCTAGGCCGGAAATACGACATTCAATCGAGGGAATGGCTTTTGCCTGGCCTGAACGAGCTGGCACGGCGGGCTGAACCGATTGCGTTTGAGGAAGCAAGCCAGATAGGCTTCGATACTGCACTGAAATTGGCTTCTGTGCGTGAGAGACTCGCACTGTCACGGAACCCAGGCTACCATGCTATGGAGAGAATTATTGTCGCGCCCTCCAGAGACGAGTCTGCGCAACATCTCGACTTCTCTGACCAAATAATTACTACGTTCGATTTGTAAATGTACCTTTACCTGTCATATAGATTGTCTTACACACCTAGATGCATCCCAGAACGTACTTGACAGACGAGTGGACTCTGATTTCGAAGTCAGTCCCCCCGGACCTAAAAGTTTGTACGATGTGGGGAACTGCAGTGTGCGAGTCATCTTCAGTGAAACCCGTGGGGCGGGGCATCCCCAAAGTCCCAGTCCTCCCTCGATGTGTGACGGTGAGGTATGTATAGAGATCACGACTGAAGACAGGTTTGGTGTAGTTTGACGCTTTAGGATGAGACTTGGGAGATGCCGTCGGTAATACCTAACTCATTACAGCCCATGTATAACGGGGGTATCTCATCATCACCTGTCATGTCGTTGACACGCTTCAGGTGACTCTTTCCATCGTCGCGGGTCTGGTATGCGATATTGAACGACACGGCTATCATTTCTCCTGCAGCGATGTTGCCATCGCCGCGGATGAACTCGCCGCGGCACGAGCTGAACTGGCACAGTTGCAGGACTGTGAACGAGAGCTACTAGAGGAACTTGGCAGAGTCCGCGCCGCCGTCCGAGTACAGAAAGGAAAAATCGATGACCTCTTCAAGCAGCGGAGGCTCCCAGCACCCATCACTCGTCTGCCGCTCACAGTGCTTTCCGATATCATTCATCGTGTCATCCTCGACACTCGCCCCGAATCAGATGCCCATCGCTGCACAAAGAGGCAGTTAGCCAGCGTATCACCTCATTGGAGAGACGCAATTTTGGGCTTTCCGGATCTGTGGACTACGATTGCGATAGACCCTTCGTGGTCTATTTCCCTCGTCATGGCGCATGTAGAACGAAGTGGAGGGTGCCCTCTCGACATCATCATAAGCAACTGGTCTTCTCATAGTGACTCATTCAACGATCTCATTGGCGTTGCCGTCACGTGCGGATACCGCTGGCGCAGTCTTGTTATCCAGCAAATCGGCGGGAAACCTGGCGTACAACAACTCGTCAAAAGCATCTGGAAGATGAGGTTCCCCTCTCTGGAACGTGTTGAAATCTTTGGAGTGCAAACCTCCGACAATCCACCGTTCCTCACTCCTCGATATGCTCCTACTCTCAAAAATCTGACACTCTGCGATCAAGACAAAATTGACGAACTTCAGGTCAATCCCAATCTCAAAGCCGGTCATTTCCACTGGTCAGGCCGCAGCTTTGGATCACGGCCGTTATCACCCTTGCTTTCATGCCAGCAGTTGAGAAAACTCGTTCTTTCTGGGTCGACTGGGTTACGCGATCAATGGCCGGAACCTCGAAGCATTTATTTGCCGGCTCTCGCATCTCTAACACTCAATCTTGCTGATCCACACCCAGCATTGGCAGCCATAGTAGCTCCCAATCTTAGTTACCTCAGTTGTTCCCGTGCACGCAGCTGGGCGCTCGTGTTTAAGGACTTTCCCGACGTGTTCATCAATGTTCGACATCTTCACCTTACTGATACAAAAGATGGCAATGTTCCCCTCGAAGCAGCTGAGGCAGACGTCAAGGCCATATGCGCAGCGTGTCCTGGTGTACATCACGTGGAACTACTCGCCGGAGACATTCTTGCCTTTTTTAACCAGAATACTCCTGTTGACTGTTGGTTAAGCCTCGAACACTTAACCTTGAAGGGCCTGAAGGTTGGAGCGATACCCCATGATCTCATACAGTGGCTCGACGAAAGAAATTTCAGGGGACAATCCCCGTTACGGGTGACACTGTCTGACTTTCGTGTACCTGAGAACACGCCAGATGGTCCTTGGTTAACCACCCTGTGCGAATCATTGCGTGGCCGTTGTTTATTTGAACTGAACGATTTTCCACTGAAAATCACCGTGAAGGCACATTCATCATCACAAGGGGTATGTATTTGTACAGCTCGCCGTGGCGATGCTCATAACTTCACGAGTAGGACGTGTTGGAATCACGCGGAAGCTATGACCCCTTAAGAATCTTCGTTAATGAAGGTTTCGAAGGATGATCGATGAGCACCGAGTAGCGATACTGACAGCCCGTTGTGTTAACAGCAGGCTAGTTACAACTATGGTGGTTGGAATACCAGAGCATGAATTCGCAATACGCTCGTGCTTTTCAAAGTAGGAACCGAGAGTGCTGTTACAATATCCCGGCAAACACGTTCCGATTGCAAGACACGTCATGCAGATTCTTCCTTCTAGAGGGCAGGGTCAACTACTTCGGTGCCATTCAATGGAGGGGTTGCCCACAGCATGGGGCCATCGATGCTCTAGTGGTTCTGGCCGTCAGTGCTGTCGATAGAGTAGTTCTGGAACGGAAATACGACATTGAGTAGCTTTCGCTTTCCGAGGATGAGCTGGAGAAGCGAGCCTGCAGGCAGATAATGAGTGGGAGGGTGGCCCGTGGCGGAGTGGGGAGCGTCGCGTTGGGATGCTCGTGCCCAGCATGAACTTACCATGGACAGATGGTCGACGGAAAACTCCCTCTCATTGCAATGCACTTCTGAGTGTTGCGAACCTCGTTGCTCCATCATAGATATCGGCTATCAAATCCCTGAGTGCCAAGCGGTACGGCCTGTGTATCATTAACCAGTGAACTCACATTGGTTCCATTCTGCCAGCCGTACGGAGCCACGGCACGATCGATTCCTAATCCAAAACGAGACGGTATAATAGACGAGATGGGAGACGTCAGATAACCGAGAGCGAGAGAAGTGATGACATACGGTTAGACGTCGGCACAATAACGAAGGGACCGCGACCGGCTCCGAACTCGTCCCGTTCCGTCCTGTCCTATGCAACGAGTCTGAAATCACAACCGATATTCGTACAGCGAACATTTGGAGCTCCTTCCCGGTGATGATCTACGTGGAAGAAGTGCCCGTTGTACCTTTCCATCGATTTCTGTTCGTTGATCTCTTCCGTCAGAGCTGCGTCCCCGCAACAGCTTTTGCTGTGGCTACTTTCCTTACCCATCCGTGCTCATTTCCGGATACAACGTCCCTACTCATTATTCCTGTCCTCGGCACGTAACTGGTGAATTTGCATTTGCTCCCGTGACGACTATCGACAGTCTAGCAGTAGTTTTCGAACGCACCGATTCGGGGCCGTCGACCATGAGCCATTCCTAACACAGCCGGTCTAGGAAGGCAAGGCCACAATAATGGAAGGCCGACTGTGCACGCACCAGAGAGAGCTCGAAGTAAAATGGTCTTGGATGTTCCCTCGATGGTAATAGGATGTAGAGTAAAATGGGCGCGACAGCAGGGTCGGTCCGCCCGGCGACGGCTTTCCTACGTCCGCGGTTCCACAGAATCGTCGCAAAAGACTTTACAAGTGCGGCCGAAATTGCGCGGGGTGGTCACGCGATCGCGTTGAGATGTGGTCAGTGACTTACGACTACAAGGTACACGATGTGTACAACGACCAGGGTACGCAATTGCGCACACTAATCCCAAGCCATCAGCAAAGTACAAAAGTCCCAGTGTCCCAGAGTCGGAAGACGAGAAAACACAGACTAATAAAATGACCCACTCTGAGAGGATGATGTATGTATGTTCCGCAGTTTTTCCAGAGTCCTCTTCAAGATCCGCCTATCGTCCTCTTTTGTGATTCTTAAATCGTTGGACACCCGACCCTCCAATAACTCCTTGTTGAGGTCTGCTGTAGGATAGGATACCGTTCCATCTGTACCACCCCAATCGAAATCGATCAACATCACAGAGTCATCTTTGCAAAGGATATTTGCATCCCGCAAGTCTCCGTGGACAAGGCCTTCTGAGTGAAACTTGTCCATGAGTTCACAGAGCTCATTCGCCCAACGGTCTCCGTGAGCAGCAAATTGGGTGGACTGAGTAATTGAGACCGCAGACTTGACATATTCCATTGCGACGGCATACCACCCACCAGGAAGTCGCTCAAAAGCGAGGACTTGTGGTGCATGACCCGATCGGGCACAAATATCGTGCAGCAGGATGGAATACCATGGAGTGAACTTGATGAGGATGGATTGCCTTTGCTGCGTCTCTGCGACATATAATAAGCGGTAAGATTCTCTGTCCTGGAAGAAAGACTGAATCTCGAAATGGAGATGGTCGTCAGACTCGGAGGGTGGGTATTTGCGTAATTTAGAGACCGCTGGAAAACCACGCTTGCGAATCGGGAGCTCAGGAGGGGGATTGTTACGGAATTTCTCGATATCGTGGAGAATCTGAGCTTGAAGCACTGATGCGGCAGTAAATGCCAGATAGAGTGATTTGTGATCACGCCCATCAGAAGCTGTTTCCGTGCATGAGTACATTGATGTCAGAGTAAGGAACTTGAAGCGGTGGTCGACCGCAACAACAGCATAAAACCGTAACCTTTGTCCTAGAAATGTTCGGATGACATCGAAAAGCCATGACACGCAGAAATTTCCAACTCACCAACAATGATTAAACCGAGACATGGCACTCTCCATCCTAGATAGAGTTTCCGATGGGCCTCCATTCCCTTCACATTCAGACACGTCACAAAATCTGTAAGTTCCTCCTCAAAAAGTACACTGCCCCCTGCAAACGTGTTTTTAAACTGTACAACCATCGTTCCCGCACCATGAGCTGCATCATTATGGCCATCGCCTCTGCCAGAACTGACGGCAGATGCATGAAGTGAGGGAATCTCGATACCTCGGCGTGCTTTGAAGATGCGGTTGAGGTATGGTAAAATTGCTTCCCTCTGGAGTCTTTCATCGGTATAGTCTTCGAAGTTCATCTTGCTGGCGAACTCGTCCACCTCGCTAACCAACTTCATGGTGTCAATATCAGCCAACCCAGGAACACCAGGACGACCATCCATGATGTCTAAGAAGTGTCCAAAGCCATCATAAAGAAGAGGGGCGGGTGCAAAGTCGGAATCTGGATTTGGACAATCATCCGAGATCTTCCCAGATGGACCCTTCTGAGGAGACTCAAAGAATTCTGGTTTCCCTGTAGTTGACAGCGGGTTTTTGACAAATTTAGAATGTTTGGCATGCTCGTAAGGATCTTCTGATGTAGGAAGTGCGCGTTTCTGTGGAATGACTATGGATTGGATGCAGAAGATGCAGGACGAAAACGGTCCAGCAGGAAGGGTCGGTAGAAGTTGACAGTGTTTTGGAAAGAGAATAGAATGAAATGTCAACTGGCGTTAAGAAAGCATCAATGGAGCGTACCAGGGGGTGCTCGTACCAAAATGTGGACGTGTTCATCCACCAGAGCCTCACCAAAAATCGAAGAGATCTTCCCCAAAGGGTGCAATGCCTGAACATTGTCGACTGTGAGTTCCGGCATGATAGTGTCCACAGGGAGAGACACCTTCCAGACGGTGAGTGACGAGGCTGGGACATGGTCGAGGAACGGGGACTGTTTCTCCTTGATCAAGTCTCTGAGGATGCAGACTTTTTTAGTCTTCAGAATCTTGACTTGGAAGATTCTTGACGGGTCATCTCCAAGTACATAGCAGTTGAGACTGAGCGTGGACATGATCAGGTCGACCAACCATCAGCAGAACACCTTTTGGGGATAGCCACCAGCATCTGTCCCCCAGTAAACATACAGCGAGAACGGGATGGCACATTACATAAGCAGACTCACCCTGATCTGGCACTTGCCATACCGAGTCACATCGAAATAACTGAATTATCGATATCTTGTGGAAGAAAATCTGGCGTCTTGCTTTCGACTCGTTCGTCGTGCCGCCTCCAACGTCCGTCGGGTGGCCGTTGCAAGACATATCAGAACTATGGCTTCGTCCCTTCCATCGTTACCCCATGTCCCTGGAACAGACGCATCGTCGTGCATTTTAGATGCCTTCAGGATCGCCATCGCAAAGCGTGTCTCGGACGCTCTTCCACCACTCACACTCGATCAGGCATACGTCGGCGTTGACTATGGAAAGAAGGGCGTTGATTTTACCGTCGCACTACCTCGATTCAGACTTCCCGGCAAACCTGACGAGCTGGCCGCAAAAGTCGTGTCCAGTGTGAGCGTTTTGTTGCTAGATTGCGTTCCGGCGTACCGTTCTGAACTTTGCGACGCCTCGTAGTTCCAACCCGACGACTTTGTCGCGTCCATTACCCACGACAAACAGTTTCTCCATTTCCAACTCAACAATGCCAATCTCATCCGTGAGGTTCTCAATCAAATCCATACCCTTACGTACGACAGTCCAACTGGAAAGCCATCATATGGAACGAATGCATCAGGGGCAGGAAAAAAGGTCGTCATTGAATTCTCATCACCTAATATCGCCAAGTCGTTCCACGTCGGACACCTTCGAAGTACCATCATCGGCGCGTTCTTGGTCAACCTATACAAGGCTTGCGGGTGGGACGTCACATCACTAAACTATCTTGGCGATTGGGGAACGCAGGTAAGTAACTCTTCTTACGTGTGCTATATAATGGCGTAACTGGTTCAGTTCGGCATGATAGCAGTCGGCTTTGAGAAATATGGCTCCCAGGAGGAGCTTCAAAAGGACGCTATCAAGCATCTTTACGATGTATACGTCAAGGTGTCTCGAGACGCAGAATCTGACCCAAACGTCAAAGTCGAAGCTGCTCAATTCTTCAAACGGATGGAGGATGGCGACGAAAGTGCTCTTGTAAACTGGCGAGTGTGGCGGGAGTTGAGCGTTAAGAAATACATCGAGGAATACGACCGACTGAACGTCTCCTTTGACCGATACACAGGCGAAAGCGAGGTTGGCAAAGAGTGGCAAGACAAGGCCCTAGAGCAACTCGACCGGCTGGGATTGATTGCTGACGCGAATGGTGCCAAGCTCGTCGACCTGGAAAAATGGAAAATGGGGAAGGCGGTTCTCCGGAAAGCTGGTAATGTGCCTACCCATAGCTGATTACATCAACTCTCACGATATATGATCGAAGATGGTACATCGATTTACTTGACTCGAGACATTGCTGGTGCCATCGAACGGTACGAAAGGTATCAATTTGACAAGATGATATATGTCGTCGCTTCGCAGCAGGACCTTCATCTTTCGCAATTCTTCAAAATCTTACATCTGATGGGCTTTCCCTGGGCCAATCGACTGGAGCATGTGAATTATGGACTGGTGTTGGGCATGAGTACGAGGAAGGGTACCGCTGTGTTTCTCGATCAAATCATCAAAGAGGCGTCGTCTGTGATGCACGAGCAAATGAGGAGGAACGAGGACAAGTACAATGCGATCGAGGACCCTGAGATGGTCAGTCAAGAAGTCGGTATCACTGGCATTAAGATCCAAGACATGGCAGCCAAACGGTACGCAGCGTCCGCCAATTGCCGATTCTCCACTGACAACCCGACAAGAATAAACAACTACACCTTCAACTGGGACAGGATGTTATCCTTCGAAGGCGACACTGGGCCCTACCTGCAGTACGCCCACGTACGCTTGACCTCGATGGAACGCAAGAACCCCGAACTTCTACCGCTGCCACCTCCATCCCAGATCGACACATCCTCTCTCGCCGAGTCTACACATGCCCGCGATATTGCAATCCTACTCGGGTCCTACCCCGATGTTGTCAAAACGGCTATGAAGACGCAAGAGCCCAGCGGAGTAGTGACGTTTGCCTTCCGTTTGTCTCATGCCATCTCTTCTGCGTGGGAGACCCTCGTGGTCAAGGGTGAGAAGGACCTGGATAAGGCGAGGGCGAGGCTATGGTTGTATATCTGCGCACGGGATGTTCTCGGTGCTGCGATGCGGTTGCTGAGTATCCGGCCATTAGAGAGGATGTGATACTAGACTAGTCTACAGTCTACTAGACCCTCATGCTTTCGGTGTATCAGTCCGATCGGCTAGTCTTGAACTGTTCATCGGCTGTTCGTAGCGTAGTGCCGGCGCACGACTTTGTCACATCACCACATCGGAATCTTAGACTGCAGTACGCAGCGGCCTCCATAACATGCCAGGGCCTCGAAGACGATGTCACATCTTTGCTTGAACAGTGTTTGAAGATGCATGGTATACATCAAATTCTGTCCGAGACGAGTTGGTTTCCCGGCCTCCCCCTTTCATGTCATGGCCTATTAGGAACGGGGCTCGGTTGCTTTCCGTGCAGTATTCGTGTTGGATGCAAGCAGCCACGAGGCCGAATCCACTGGTCACGCGCCCATTCCTGGTTTGGGACTAAGACCGTTTGTCTTGGCACTGGCAGGTGCACCCTACGAAGGAGAGGTAAGAATCAGCGAGAGAATACTCTGCCTGGAAGATCCTGACGCTAGTGGACAATGAGTAGGCGGTCATGGTGATCATGTGAGAGGGATGTACAAAGCGGGGAGAGCATAGGTGAAGAGTCTGTCATAGTTGCTGTACTGGTAGACGGGAGCCAGCACGCCTGGATCTGTGAATCCCTTGACGGGTGAGTAGCAGGGCATGGCGTGGACGAGCCCAAGACGCTTTTGGGCATGGACTGAATTGCATATGAGGGAGAGATGGCTGACTCGGAGGGGAGAATTGGGACACTCCGATGGTTGGCCGGGAGTGGAGGGACATTCTGCAGATGCTCAGCAATCCCTAGAGTCCATATATGCGGCAAAACATTGCACTTACACTTTTCTAAGGACCTTCTCACAGGCCCTTCTAACACGTCCGTCATCAGGGTCATCAGTACCGCTTCCGGTGTAAGAGAGATCTGGATTACTTCATTGAGGTTACAGTTCATATTCGGGGAATCCATCTCGCAGCGTGGAGACACTGACCTTTTAGAGTCAGGCTTGTGTGGACGTTGCGTACATTGTGGTAGAATGAAAGGACTAAACTGGCAAGTGCCGAACTCACTTGATCAAGTTAACCTCAGCTACTCGCTTCAGGGTGTTTGATCGATAGACCACCAGACTATGGAAAGCCGGACACTCGTGCTACAAATTTTTGAGCTTTTTGCCCGAAGACTTACTACTTTAGGCAATTGATATCGGCGCCAACCTCCTTTAGGCAATAAACATTGAACGAGACCCCAATCACCTTTTGAAAATAAATCTGAAGGGCACTGCCCAACGACATGCGATAAAATACTTAAGTCCGTACGTCCTAACGCACATGATATGTAGACATAGGCATGGCGTATCTAAGTGGTTACACGGTTGGACTTGGATCATAGGCATGGTGTATCTAAGTAGTTACGCTGTTGAACTTTGATCCACAGCTGAACGCCCTCAGCCGAAAGCCCCCCCACCTGCAAAACATGTTACAAATATGCTGATTTTCGAAAAGAGCAACCCCCTTCTCCACATTCCCCTCACTGAAGAGTTTCCGACCTTCGCTGACATCCCTAGAGAAAAGTGGGAAATGCCATAAGTCAATATCAAGAAGGTAGAAAAAATGAGAGGTTTTTACGGGTGCGTGAGGATCTGCGGATCTGTCAAGAGCGGCCCACAACCTAGTTTGATTGATGTAAGGGCATGCTAGATAGATGACGGCCACACGCACCTTGGTAGTCAGATATGTATACTTGGCCACCCGTCTTGATATACTGTACGTGCTGAGTGAAGGCCAGAAATTCGGCGATTTCTTCAGCCTTCGTATCCACAAGGAAGCAGGGCTCTGCATTGCCATTGTGAATGTACTTCACAAACTTATCCGAGGACGTGGGGATGAACTCCTCGACAAGGTATGCGAGGTTAACCACACTTCCAGTCCTCACAGACTGCCCAGTAGTCGGCGGCACATCTGAGTATGCAAATATTAGTCCAGCATCAACAAAGCGCAGACGGGGGATTTCGAAAGGTGGTGGTACCAGTGCGTCTTCAACAGCACGATCAACAAACTGGTATGTCATTTGCAGGAGGGCCTTTGCCCAGTACAAGGCGTTGGCTTCGCGATAGAGAATGTTGCACTCGTCTTTGAGGGTATAGCGGGCGAATGGGGGTCTGGCTTCGTTTGGATGGTCGTCGATGTAGGGTCTTTTGAGGACAATACTATGGTTGGCGGATGACCCAATACCTGAGTCTCTGAGGGGTAAGAGTGTCAGTTGTTGGAGATTGGCGGTTTTACCTTCTAGTTGACAGTGCACAGCCTTACATAATCATACTCGTACATAGGTTGATTCTTTTTTCCGAGTCACACCTCAGACTGTCTCTTTCGAGTCTGAGGTGATTATTCTTTCTTTTTCGTGTTCCTACACTATTTACTGATAGCTTGTAGTCTCCCTCTCATAGGTTAGACTACCATAATTCAGACTGTCTCTTTCGAGTCTGAGTCTCCCTCTCATAGATCCGGTTATCCTCACCTCAAAAGGTTATGAGCCCCGAGCTCTAACTTAAACACAACTCGAATATACGTGGTACCACTACTAGTCACAAGAAATGTCATCGAACCCCATTCCTTCAGTCTCAACAGCAGGTCCGACGGGATCTAAGAAGACTGGACCATTTGCGAGCATGAGTGCGTCAGCATCTGGAAGTGCCAAGTATACACAAGGCTCCAGCAGACTATACGACATAGCTGCTCTCGCAGACGATGGTTCAAATTATCAGATGTGGAAGTTTCGAATGCAAAAAGTCTTGGACGTTCGAGGTCTCTGGAACGTAGTTGCTGGCACGGAGGTAAAAGCTCCGAATGCAAACTCACATCCTGACGAATATGAGGAATGGCTAAACCGTGATAGAGAGGCAAGCGCTCAAATAACCCTTACCCTGAAAGACGAACCTCTCAGTGGTGTCATGTATGCCACGTCAGCAGCGGACACCTGGTCAAAGCTGAGTGAGCGGTACGAAGGGAAAGGAAAACAGAGCATAGCCTACCTTATTGGCGAACTGTTTCGTGGGACTCTCACTGACGATCAACCTATGGAGACCCAGTTGAACTCCATGCGTCAAAAAGCCCACATCCTCTCGTCTCTCGGACAACCACTCGACGACTCCCTAGTGGCCATAGCAATGGTCATTTCTCTCCCACAGTCCTACTCTACTCTTCGAACGATCCTCATGTCATCTAATGACAAGCTCACGGCTGAGACCGTCATAGCCCAAGTTCTCGTCGAAGAAAAATCTCGACAAACTTCGAAGTCGCACTCTGCTCTTGCTGCGAAAGTGAACACGAGCAAGAAGTCTAAGTCAGCTGACAAGAAGAAGAAAAAGTGCGCCTACAAACCTTGTGGCAAGACAGGTCATGTCGAAAGCGACTGTTTCAAGAAGAAGGCAGATGAGGCCGTGAAGGGGACAGGCCAGTCCTCCTCGCAAGCTGACAAGGACAAGCCAAAGGAGAAAGCGGAATTGTCAGCTAAGATCGTGCAAGTAGATGCAGGAGAGGACTCACCCCTTCAACTCTTTATGGCGAACTCGAGCCTGAATCCAAATTCAAGTGAATGGATAGTCGACTCAGGAGCTTCGGCACATATGTGCTGTCAGCGTGCATGGTTTGTTTCATTCCAGAAACTGAACCCACCACAACCAGTCATAATAGGCGACGGAAGGTCCATACTTGCCACTGGAAAAGGCAGAGTCGAGGTCTCTATGCAGCTCTCGAATGGCACAGCAAGCTCCACTATTCTGTGCGATGTCTACTATGTCCCGGATCTCGACACCAATCTAGTGTCGGTATCTGCTCTAGCCTCCAAGGGCCTTCGTGTTACTTTCGAAGATAGGTCATGCACAGTTCGTGCAGGTGACCGAGTAGTGGCTATAGCCTACAAGCATAAAGCCCTGTACATCCTCGAAGCAAACACAACATCCGGAACCCATTCTGCATACGTGGTCAGCTGTCCAAATGCCCTCGACCCCACTCAACCATTGACGGCACTCACCTCTCGTTCATCCACATCCAAAGCCTCGTTGACTACCTGGCATCGACGCCTAGGGCACGCAAATATCAAAAGCGTACTAAAGCTAGAAGAAAAGGACATGGTAGCTGGTATGGAAGTGACTGGATCGAAGGAACGAAGCTCGTCAGCCTGCAGTGCCTGTCTAAAAGGGAAACAACATCGAGAGCCAATCACGTCAAAGTCAGATGTGCAGAACCCCTCTGTACTGCATAGGACTTACTCGGATGTCTGTGGACCTATGGAGACGACGGCTCGAACAGGACATCGATACTTCGTCACATTCATCGATGGACACTCCCACCATCTGGTAGTTCGGTTGGTTAAAACCAAAGACGAAGTCCTCGGACTCACCAAGGAATACTTCACTCGTGCAGAAGCTCAAACTGGACACAAGGCAAATTTTTTGCGTAGTGATGGCGGTGGTGAATATGGCTCGAAAGACTTCGAAACCTATCTCAAGTCAAAGGGGATTCACCATGAAAAAACTAATGCCTACACACCTCAGGAAAATGGCGTAGCTGAACGCATGAACCGTACACTGGTCGAGTGTGCACGTGCCATGCTAAATGACGCCAGCCTACCCAACAAATATTGGGGAGATGCAGTCCTACATGCCGCGCATATAATAAATCGCCTTCCTACAAGAGCACTCGACTCGAATACTACCCCACACGAAGCCTACACTGGGAACAAACCCTCTCTTTCCCACCTTCGAATTTTTGGCTGCACGGCACACGCCCATATCCCTGAGGAAAAACGTCAGAAACTCGGAGTTAAGTCCCTCGAGTGCACCTACCTTGGATTCTCGGAGAATAAAAAGGCCTATGTATGTGTGCATCGACCCACTGGAAGGATAATCGAGACGAGGGATGTTGTCTTCGATGAAGGCGAAGGGGGAGAACAATCTCGTGTCCAAATCGATCTAGTAACCAAGGAGACAAAGGCATTAACACCCAAAGTGAACGCCCATACCCCTCGAGAGAAAACCCACCTGCGAGTCGAGATCGAGGAGTCTGATGACTCTGGAAATGGCTCGAATGTCGCAGATAACGAGCCTGGGGGCTGGGACATGCCAAACGAATCAATCGAGGGTGCAACGAGCTCACCAACGACTGAGGACGAAGCTCGATCAATGCCCGAGCCTGCTGAAGCTGTAAAAGCTGAAAGCATGTATAGTAGATCGAACTGTGTGCAGGAAAGAGAATCCACGCACCTAGAACGCTCTCGTCGAGCTCCTCGATCGAACGCCCGACCTTTCGAAACCTTACCTGGACCTCCAGGCCCTTATCCGAATCCCATCCCTGCACCAGCCTTACGAAGGTCCTCACGAGCTAAACGCCAACCTGTGCGAGACGATGATCAGCGATTCTTCGTAAATGCGTACCAAAGAGAGACCTTACCTGTCTCGAAGGTCATAGAGGGGAGAGACGTAGTGAGTGCGGCTGAAGATGCGGCTGTAGAGGGTGTGGATGCGGCGAGGCAAAGTGGTGATGAAGCCAGTCAACAACAACAAACACAATCCGCTTACCAAGCAAGCACGTCCTGCGACAACGAACCAACGACCTTCGCTGAGGCTATGAGGCGCCCCGACAGTGATCAATGGTACGCTGCAATGGCCGAGGAGCTGAAAACGTTTGTAGACATCGGTCTGTATGAGGAGGTAGTGCGCCCACCTGGCCGCAAAGTCATAGACTCGAAATGGGTCTACAAGGTCAAACGAGGACCAACCGGAGAGATCGAGAGATACAAGGCTCGTCTCGTAGCGAAGGGGTTCACACAGGTGTACGGTGTCGACTACACTGATACATTTGCACCCGTAGCTAAGTTTTCTACCATTCGCATCCTTCTGGCACTAGCCGCGAAGCACGACTTCGAGATACATCAAATGGATGTGAAGTCTGCTTTCCTGAACGGAAAACTGGAGGAAGAAATCTATCTTCGACCTCCCCCTGGCTTCAGAAGCTCGGACGACACTGTCTGGCGGCTTCACCGTGCTCTCTACGGATTGAAGCAAGCTCCGAAATCATGGTACACTCGCCTACGAGATGTGTTCGAATCTCTTGGGTTCACTCGTAGCAATGCTGACCACAGTCTATTCTTCAAACTCGAGGATGGTATCCTAATCATCGTTGCTGTGTACGTCGATGACAAACTCATCCTTTCGAAGAGCCGCGAGGCTATCGAGCGCCTGAAGAAGAACTTAGCAGCCGAGTATTCGCTCACTGATCTAGGTGAAGCCCGATGGATCTTAGGAATGGAAATCATTCGTGATCGAGCGAAGGGGACTATAGAACTGTCCCAGAAACGCTATATAGAAATTATCCTCGAACGAATGGGGATGCAGGATGGTCGATCGGTTGCCACCCCCATCGAGCAGAATCTGAAGCTCGAAAAGTTGGCCGCACCCGAGTGTGACCTCGAACTCTATCAGAGTGGTCTCGGAGCACTGATGTATGCTATGTTAGCGACTCGACCCGACATTGCATATGCAGTGGGCGTCTTAAGTCGACATGCATCATCTCCCGGTGACTCACATCTATCTTCGTTAAAGCGAGTCTACCGATACCTCCGCAAGACTGCCGAGACACGTCTCGTGTACTCTAGGGAAATCGAAGGCCCGCTCGAAGGATACACTGACGCTGATTGGGCTGCAGACATAAATGACCGAAGGTCAGTCACCGGATACGTGTTCATACTATCTGGTGGGGCTGTCTGTTGGTCTTCGAAGAAGCAGACATCTGTAGCTCTTTCAAGTACCGAAGCCGAGTACATGTCTGTCTCAGCTGCCTCCAAAGAAGTTATCTGGATCCGCACGTTACTTCGTGAGCTCGACACAACCGAAACCTTGCTTCCCACTCCCCTACGTGTCGACAATCAATCCGCTATAGCTTTGACAAGCAATGCCATGTTTCATGATCGTACGAAACACATCGCTATTCGTCATCATTTCATTCGCGAGAAAGTCGAGGAAGGGGAAGTCGCAGTTGAGTATGTGCCTACCACGGAACAGGTTGCGGACATTCTCACCAAGGGCCTCTCACGCGAGAAGCACCTTTTGTTTTCTACTGGTATGGGACTTATTTTCTAAGGCTAGTCACACTGAGTGGGCGTGTTGGAGATTGGCGGTTTTACCTTCTAGTTGACAGTGCACAGCCTTACATAATCATACTCGTACATAGGTTGATTCTTTTTTCCGAGTCACACCTCAGACTGTCTCTTTCGAGTCTGAGGTGATTATTCTTTCTTTTTCGTGTTCCTACACTATTTACTGATAGCTTGTAGTCTCCCTCTCATAGGTTAGACTACCATAATTCAGACTGTCTCTTTCGAGTCTGAGTCTCCCTCTCATAGATCCGGTTATCCTCACCTCAAAATCAGTTGCACCATTTGGGCTGTTTTGAACGCTCCGACTCCAACGAGTGCACTGGCCGAGAGGTCAAGCCGCATGGTACCAGAGGAAAGTTCTACATCCCTGATATCGAAGGCAGCCTTCTTGTCTACCAACTTGTTGACGTCACGGGTCGGGATGGCATAAAAGTCCACATGTAGGATTTTCTGCTGGATGACTGAAACATGTAAGTGCTATACAAGCTTGACAACACTGTATGAAAGGGTCGGCTTACCTGTATTAACATCAAATTCACAGGCGCCTCCATATTGTAATGCTTCCTTTATCTGATCATGGTCGGGAGATGAGAAAGTCATGGTGACTTTCTTCTGCGGCGGAAGGGGGGTGGAGCCACTGGAGGTACTGCTACTGTGACGGTGGTGGCGCTTGCCAGACATCACACCCATATTGATGGACGACGCAGTATCCTACATCTCACGATTAGTCACAGGAGTGTCAATTTACGCTGATACCAGACCCACCTTATTTTCATGCTGAAGATGTAGAACATCCTGCGAGATCGAGCGATCAAAAACGCTACTTGGCATTGTAGAAACTATTTCGTTTGAGAGAAAAAGAGGGCTGGACAGTTCGGAAGTCATCGTGCGTTGAGGTAAAACTGGCGTCGAGACTGTAGAACAGGGGAGAGATGAAGCACTCAAGCGTTGTGCATGGACGGGTGGGCTGGACTGGAGCTTTTCTCGAAATGCTTCGAACTCCTCCCATTGCCTTGCAGGCACAATAACGAATAACATGAACTGTTTCGACTTGAAAACTGTCGCCTTCGACCCTTTCCGATTGCTAGCATGCAGACATTCGCTGTAGAAATATGGTTGCGGGCTTGGATGTCTGGTAAGATCAACCCATTTGCTGTCGCGGACAACAAACTCATCCTCTCGCCAATGAAATTGCAGGAAGAATGCTTTGATGCGTGGTATTAAGGTCTCCAGTGCTATGACCGCAAGCTCGTGTGCAGTGCTCAATGCGTCGATGTCTTTCACTCCCTCACAGATACTCTGTTGAAGTTGATCAGCAACGTCCTTATTTTCTGAGTCAATATGACGTACGCCGATGTTGTTGGCTTGCAGGTTCTTCTTTTTCCCTCCAGCCTCAAACACTGCCCACATTTCTAATGATATCGTCTCCGCAGGTGGTGGGTTATGAGCCATACATGCCCAACGTTCACGTTGAGCCGCATAATGCATGTGCTGCGCGCTATAACCAGAAGAGGCAGGTGGGAGCGCCATCACATTGCCCGATCCTCTAGAGTTTTTCAGCTGTGGGGCATGCTGCCAAGCGGAAGGCACATGGACACTTGGGCCACAAGGGGAAGCGAACTTGTGTGGTACTGCTGGTATTGCTGGGGGAGGCATCAGCCCGGACACGTTGAGATTTGGAGCAGTATTCGACATGGCCATAACAGGAGGGGGGTTAACCGAAGCTATGAACAAGATGTGTTTTTCAGGATGCCTGATCACTGGGAATCGATGTACCTCATGACTGTGTGGCACTGACAGACTGATGTATATACTTTGGGTCGGGTAATGCTAAGGACATTTGAGTTTAAGTCTGACCGACAGAGCACAAATTACTTACCATGTACACGAGCAGTAGTGGCAGGTTTGTTCCTGTACCACCCATAGCATGCTGCACAAACGAACCTGCCTGGTTGAGCGGGATCGTATGCCGCAACGTAGTGGCAAGGTTCGCCCTTGTGGATCAAAGCTTGACACCGGGTCCGCTGGCAGACCCTGTCTTCCTTCGCAAAGGCGTCGTCTGTAAACTGAGTTACGAGGTCCTCAACAGGTGCTTGCATAGGATAAGAGCAACGAGAGGATGGAGACAGGTGAATGTGTAGAAATGGTGGTAAGTTGTTTAAGTACCATCGCAGTAACCTTGAGTGTAGCGTCCGACTATGAGTGGTGGAACAAGCCCGTGATTGCATTTGGAAGCTTACCTGTAGGATTGGGGGGAATGTCCACGGCTGCTGAGGGCACCGGTGGTTAAACAGACGCACAAAATCCACAGTAAAACGTTGTATCTCGACTCGTTGAACCTCAGGCAAGAAGTTAATATTGAAGCAGCACTAGGAAGAGGTAGGTTACCTGTAGGATTGGGAGGGTCGTAATCGGCCGTTGAGAACGCAGGTGACTGAGTAGAGACAAAATCCGAGGCAGAAGGACATATTCAAAGACTTGAGGCATCCAACGAGCGGATCGTGTTGAACGACAGCAGGAATGAGTAGGACAGGGACTCGATTTGTCGAGCACCAGGCAAGGGCCAAAGCTGCAAGTCAGAATCGAAGCAATGCCAGGGGGAAAGTGCACGGCGACTGTGCTCATCGGAGAGGGAGCAGGACAAAGAAAGAACTTAAGCGGTCGGCTGTTCGTGCACATGTTTGCAATACTCTTGGTTACAACAGCTTGCATACGTCTGCAATGCTTGCAATCACAAAGGCCGTGCATGCACGTGTCCTTCATGCAGCTTCAGTACGTCACAAACAGATGGTTTAAGAGAACTTACTGATGATTTCCAAAGTGCAGCGTCTGTTTGTACGTCTGTGTGCCCAATGAATCAGTACAAACCCACTCGTACATACCAACCAGTCTCACTGCGATATGACACAGGCTCACAGCAGATTCATCACGCATGCTTTCCAGCACCCCTTGACCAAATCGAGCCCCACATCAGGCGATTATGGAAAGCCCGTCTTACAGACAAGGAGATTATTGCTGAGGTCCGGAAACATATTGATACGAGTGTTTATGGCATTAGGTGAGGATTCTGTACATTCCCGAAAGGGGCATCTCGTTACTCACTATCTTATCAGTCTCACAAAGTTTCTGGAAATTCGAAAGCAATTGGGGCCACTTCGCACCCGCCAACAAGGGCATACCTGTGAGAGTATCCGAGAGGTTATGGTTGAGATGCGGAACATGTACCCTGATGCTGGGGTACGCAAGATGATCGGGTTGCTCTTTCATGAGCAAGGCATGGCTGTATCGAGGTAACGGAACACTAAGTAACTACACACATGCAGAACACTAACTGAAAAGATACACATAGAAGCGTGATGCGGGACTATTGTATTACCTATGAACCCCACCTGTTAAAGCAGTGCAAGGTCAATCGCTTGCAGCGTCGCCGCTTTTGGGCGGCCGGTGTAAATGATATATGGGCCGTAGATCAGCACAACAAATGGCTACGTTTTGGTCTTGCGCTGCACACTGGTATCGAGCCATTTTCGGGCTGTATTCTCTGGATGAAAGTCTGGCACTCCAACCACAACCCACAACTAATCCTCTCTTATTACCTTGGTACGATCAAAGAATTTGGTTGTAAGTTCCTTTCGTATGTCTCTATCTTTCTGCCAGAGTTTACACACTTTCAGACATACCCATGATCACTCAAAGCGATCCCGGCACTGAGAACTTCGGAATCGCCAATGCACAGACTTTGCTGCGACAGATGCATGACCCGATGCTTGAGGGGTATGTCCAGCACTGGTGGATGCATACCAAGAAGAACATTATGCCAGAGATTGCCTGGTCGCAGCTTCGCCGTCGATTTTCCCCAGGTTTTGAATCGCTACTCAACACAGGTGTGGATGCCGGTTGGTATGACCCGGATAACACGCTGCAGCTGTAAGTATGATGATCATGCCTCTCCCTCCATTTACTGGTAGTGATCACACCGATAGCATGGTTTTTCGTTGGGCGTTTATCCCTTGGCTCCAAGTCGAGCTGAACAATTATCAAGACCGCATCAACAATAGCCGAAAGCGGTGAGACAAGCGCAAGGTGAGTCCATTCCAAAAATATGATCGTACTTGCTCATAACTTCTTGTTGGTGAAGGTTCTACCTCATGGGATTCTGGAACTCATATACACTTGTCCAGGTGACTATGGAGCATTGGATTTCAAGGCAAGTAAGTTCCTTGCATGAACTCGCACCTTCTTGCTAACCCATTTACACTGGACACTAGGTAATGGTTTCACCGGCCGCCATCGAACAAGTGCAACAACTCTACATCGTTCCCAACCACGCTGTATTTGACCTCGTCCCACCTTCTCTCAATGTGTACATGGAGGCATGCTACCTCCAATTGGGCCACCCCTCAGTCACTCGTGCATCTGCATGGACAATCTACCGTGCCATCTTGGATATGATGCGGCAGTGTGAGAATGTACCAGCCATTCTGTCCACAACCGAAGACCACGTCTCGGTGGATGTCGAAGAGTTTGATCTCCTTCCGGGTCTTCGCGATCTCCATGAGACGGAGGGTTACATGGGTGGGGTTGCAAACGGGTTGGGCCTCCGTGAGTGATGACATGCCAAACTCATTTATTTCTATCTAATCCTGTCTCATTTCAGAGGTGAACCATGTATGGGAGATGGATGCATTGAACGATGATGAACCTGACACCCGCAATGAGATCGATGCTGCCCCTGCACTGCTAGTAGCTCAGTTTTCTTCGGAGGAGGATGACGATGAGGCGGATGAGGCGGATGTCAATGCCAGCTTATGAATTTCATTCTTTAGATCTCTGTATGTCTACCATAACTGCTAGGGAATCATAGCAACATCTACTATACGATCAGGTCTGCATGATCATAGGACCATGTCGTGAACGGACACATGGCAAACCTCATGTAGCACTGGCACTTTCATGTGGCTGATAACCCAGTAAGCCATTGACATCCTTACATACGAAGGTGGGTGAGATCGAACTTTCACACAGTGTGTACAGGCTGCGAGGCGTCCTTCCTTTACAACCCACTGGAGTATATTACTATCAGCATTCTCCTACAGAAAGTGACTTACTTTCTTGAGCTCAGGTAGCCTGGTACATGCATGTTACTTCGTTTATCCAACCCTTCTCTTGGAATGCCCGGGCCTGGCGAAATCTGGTATATAGGGTGGGGCGATGGCACGCTCCTGTTGACCTTTATCATCGCCATGGCTGACACGGAGTATTTCTGGGTGGTTATTGGCAGAGACGGTGGTGCGCACATTTATGGGTCAGAGGACTGGTAAGTGCCTCAGCCTTGGTTTCGAATGCGAGCGCTGAAGTTACACTATACATGCAGTCCATTTATTGCATGTGGTCGCCAGACGCCAGCCTTACCCCTTGCAATCCAATGTCGATCAAGCATGGAGGCTAGAAATGTCGCAAGAACTCTTCAGCCCATAGCAGACTCACTTCCACATGGTGCGGACCACTTGCAGATACTTGTGGCATTCGACATTCCATCTGTACAAATGCTACTTGAAGATGGAGGTGATTTTTATGCCATCATCATTGGTTCTCCCCCTGGAATTTATCGAACATCGTAAGTCTTTAGTGCTGATAGTATTCAGATCCTAGTTTGACTTCAATCAGAGAGGGTGCAGCGCATGCCGAGGGAACATTCAAATACCATATACGCAGGCAAACTACTTCATTTTGGACCGCGTTGGCCTTCATGCTCGTCAAGGGGGTCGCGCAATGCATGCCACCAATGTTGACATACAAGGAGATGGGTGAAATTCCCTCCCAGACCACAACCGATTCCTTAGCAGACAGGCTTCATTCACTCACCCTTTCATCTCGTTCTCCACAAGTTCCCTTGACACCTTCTCGGGCCTCATCGTCCACATCCACCTCGACTTCATTTCGAACCTCATCCGCTTCTCATGGCACCCCCGCTCCGCCCTTGACTAGCCCTTCTAGGTCAGAGTCTGCAACGTCTCCCATCATTTACAGTCACATTCGTAATCTACGTGGCATCATCTCCAGCAATTATTATCCAACGTCGAATACACACATCCGAAACCTCGCCCAGCCACTTGGTCAGCTGGCAGCTCGCTATCTCGCATCCCATGGTTATGGCACTGAGGACATCGAATGTATCCTCCAGGCGAAGAGGCGTGCAAGCAACAGTGAAGATCTCGTGACATTTCTTGCAGGCCGGGGTATGTCTGTCAATGAAGCAAGGTTTTTGTTACTACTCGTAGATCAACGCGATACCCTACATACATAAAACTATGACTACTCGCACGATCTACATGTATATACTTTCTCATGCCTTTGCAAATAAATGCTAGGAAATACGCATATAAACATGTCTCTCAAACATCATTGGCATATACGCTTAGACATGTATAACTATCATCAGGAAAAACATTTTGACAGGTAGCCACGTGCATCAGGTACATAGTAATCCATAGCTTCCGTGACACTATGTAGTATAAGGCACGTGTTCTATATTGGTACAAAGCTGTTACCAAGTGACACAGAGTGTGACATAGTCATCATAGCAGTGGACCACTCTCCGGTAGTGTTTTGTAGACGTAGTAGCATTCCGTGAATTCTACCGAGACTACATAGCCTACATAAACACTATGGCAAGACTGCGAATCACTTGATAACATCCAATAGCAGGGCATGGCATGGGGAGGCCACAGGGACATGCCCCACATGCCAGGATGGCTCACTGCATGCGAAAATTGGAGTCAGTCAAGTCGTGCATGTCCAGAGTACAATGCATGTAGGAAATAACATAATATTAAGTACTACGAAGTCAACTAGTGCACCAGTCCCACCTTGCTACCAGATCACATCGAGACCGAGGCACGCAATTTTGAGCCACCAAATACCTTGAATAGGACCCATAGAAGGCATGTTAAGAATCCCAGGGCGCGAAATGGAAAAATGAACCCTCTGGAGCCAGCTGAAGGCGACCAGCATGCGAGACAGTGGTATCAAAGCCGGACGAGGCACGACTTGCCTTATTGGGACATCGCTCGAACACAACCAGCGGCTGAGCAGCTACAAGACAGTTGGACACTAATAATATTATCTCTGCGATGCTGCTACTATACATGTTCAGTTTGCCTATCACACTACTGCTTGACGGGGACAATGGCTCAGTTTCACGTGCACGCACGACCAACATGTCTGCAATAGTTATCGCCACACCCAGATATCAATATTTGTCAATGTTTGCATTGACTATACAGTTTGGCTCAGCCACCCTCACTCCTCAAGCTGCGAAGTCACATTCTTATGCCATCTCAGCTTCTGCGCTACTCCCATGCCCTCAGCCGCATTCGCTCGGGAAACATCCATGCCGACGACAAAGTCCACACCTTCTGGATGTCATTCCCCACATTCACGGATGACGATGGATAGAATTGTGCGAGCCTCGAGGCACCCGGCTTACCTGATTTTGTAGATCGCTTTGCCTTTGAACGTCTCTACAACGGTCACTGGAATGGATGGCCTGCAAGCAGCGCTGTTGATTCTAGCAACCCCCAATCTTCATGTGTCTTCGTGAGCATGTCTGCATGGATGCTTCCCCGAATGAGTCCATTCCTGCCAGTGAGATAGAGGATGGAAGACATAATGTGTGGCTCCCACCGTCTCTGCAGCGTTTTGAACACATGGTAAGCTTGTTTTCTCCCTCCTAACCCCACTGACTAACGTACATGCGCAGAATGAGCTCACTCTCTGCTACACTACGCAAGACACAGTTGTCCCCCACCATCGCAAACTAAGCACTATCATGAAAATGGTGCGGTTGTTACTTTTCTATAATTTCAAATCTGTTAGTCTTGTTCCAGCCCTCGCTCATTTCCAGTCTCTCCCCTCATTAGACACGACTCGAACACCGTTAGAATGCTTGCACCCATTGCTCTCCTCATTTCTTTTCTTCTCGCTACAGTACGTGTCTCTAACTATGTAAGCACACATCTCGGGCTGCTGATATGACGCACTGATGTTCTTTGTGCAGGTGATGAACCCTGTCCAATCAGTTGTGTGCATTTATGATGAAGTTAGTATCGTTGCTGAACGTTCGAGAAGTCAAGTCAACAGTGCTGACATTTTATCTCTTGTAGGTCACAAGTATTCAAGCAGCGACCTCAAACAAGTCCGTACTGGGTGCTACTGTCAGTGGTGAGCCTAGTGGTCATGCAGCTGTTATTGTGGATGACGTGGTGGACATCGCACAAGCGGTGAAGGGAGAGACAAGTACAATGATTCCGCTGGGAGGTCTGTAACTGACTTGGAAATTGGTGTACTCTTTGCATCTATCACAGCGGAACTCATCTACTTCTCCAGAAGGGAGGTCTCCCCAACTGGTGTACTGTCATGCCTCCCTTGTGACTGCCAACATGCCTTTCAACTCGGTCCGACGATGATTTGCCCCACTCAAGTGGATGTACACAAACTTGATGCAAATAAGGTCGCTAGGTTCGTTCCTCTGATGCCTCCCGATGGTAACTGGTCAGAAAGTATACAGGGCTGGGATACCATGACTGCCGATCGACATGCAGCCAGAGCACCAAGCTCACAATCGTTGATGGGACAACGATCAGTACAGGTTGGTCGACTACATGGACATCAAATCCGCCTTCCTCAAGTGGTCATGGGTTTTAGACACCACCTTGGTTGGTAGAGTTGTTTTTGGTAACTTCTGTGTCACGAAGAGTTCTGAGTACAATATAATGCAGTAAGCTTGTTTCCCATCTTCTCGTCTGGCACCGACTAATGTACATGTGCAGAAGGTGCTTGCTCTCTCCTATACTACACCAGACCCGGTCACTCCCCACCATTGCATCAAGACAACCGAGCGCTATCGATTGATCACATTGCCGTGCATTCCTGTGAGTCTTTTTATTTTCCCTTATCCCTCCTTTTTTTCTTACCTGGCGGATATGATAGGCTATACCCGGCGCTCCTTGCATCAGTCTTTGGATACTCATGGGATACATTGCCGGCAGCTGAACAGTTGTCTGGAACTGGCAAACGACATTGCTTCCTGGTGAGCTCGTCACATTCGAGGGAGTGTTCATGATGTCGAAGAGAGTCTGAGTGCTGTTGCAGTTGTGACTCATTTTGTCCTTGTCGTTGCTTTCTCCTTTGCTGTCGATTTTTTTTTCTTTCTTCAATTAACAGGACCATAACAATATCACATGTGCATGTATCAACCTACACAGCTGATAATATCATATGAAATGGTAATATGTCTACTGCAGTGAGGTGTATAGTGCTAGGTAGCAGCTCAGTGGGGACTGATGTCTATGGCTGGCTATGTAGTGGCAGTAGCACACCACTATAAAACCTGTGGGGTGTCTAGGTGTAAATACATAGTCTAGGTAGCCTACATAGCACACTAACTATGGTAGTGACAGAAATTCAGGGAAAACTACTGGTGCTATGAAGTACTACATATTTGAACCCTTCAGCTACAGTGACTACATATGGGGGACTTAACTACCAGGCTATTGGCACTATAGAGTCTACATAGGCCTATGTAGTTAGGTATTTTTTTCCTGATGATGTGCTACCGGAGGTCAGTACATGTGCGTACCGCCAAATGCGTTAGGCCTTGCGTCGTTGGTAATTCGACTAATAGCATTAAGGTGTTTGGGGTCACGACCTAAGTCGTTTGCCTAAAGTAGTAAGACGCCGAATGTTTGTAGCACGAGTGTCCGGCTTTCCATACCAGACCGAGTCGCGGCGTGTCGGTGGCACAGCCCCCCTGAGTTATATTCCTTATCGGGGAATAGCGGAGTTTGACAATTTTCACCAGTGATGAGATGGCACCGAGGAGATGATCGACCTGCGAATACGTACTACCCTGAACGTGAGTTCACTGTTTCTGATATGTCGCAGGTACCACGTTCGAGGTGAGTCGTTGTCCCAGCATCAAGCCAGTCGCGATGCTAAGCAGCGCTAATCCCTCCCTGCAGCGATGTCGCAGTCGACGTCTCAGGTGAACTCGCTGCTGCACGAGCCGAACTGACACGGCTACTAAATCGCGAGCTCGAACTAATCCAAGAGACCCAGGCCGTTCGTACGGCAGCCGACGCACAGATAGATAGGGTCAACCAAATCGTCAAGCGTAGGCTCCCAGGGCCAATCACCCGTCTTCCACCCTCGGTACTCTCGGACATTATTTATCTCACCATATGTAACACGCAACCCGCGTCAGACGCTCACCGTTGCACGAAGAAAGAGCTGGCCAGCGTGTCGCGTCGTTGGAGACTCGCCATTCTAAACTGCCCACAACTTTGGACTACCATCGTGATCGACCCTTCTTGGTCTTCTTCCCTCGTCATGGCCCATGTTAAAAGGAGCGGAGTGTGCCCTTTGGATATTACCATAACCAAGTGGTCGTCCGCTAACCACGCTCCACAATTCCGGCAGCTCTTGGGTCTCCTTGTCACTTGTGGATACCGGTGGCGCAGCCTCGATATTCGAAAGAATAGTGGACGCTTTGCTACCTTCATCATTGAAAGCATCCAATACATGATGTTTCCTGCCATGAAACGTGTTGAGATTTGGGAAACACAGATCTCCGGCTGTCCACTTTTCCTCACTTCTCATTACGCTCCCGTTCTCGAGTGCATGGTACTCTCAAGAGGAAATTCTATCGACCAAATACCAAATATCGCCGGTCTCCGATCTCTCCGTGTGTACTTGGCGGATGATATGTCGGGATCATTACTGTTGTCATCTTTGCTCCCGCTCCAGCAACTATCCGAACTTGTTATTTCTGGAACTGGTAGCGAATGGCCAGAAGCTGAGAGCATTCACTTACCCACTCTCACATCTCTAACGCTCGCGCTTTCTAATCCGCGACCGGCGTTGGCAGCTATAACGACTCCCAGTCTCATTTATCTGGGATGTTCACGAGGGGCATTGGATACACGGTTCGTGCGTGCGCGCAGCGCATACTGGGCACATGTCTTCCGGGACTTTACTAACAAATTCGCAACCGTTCGACGTCTTCGTCTTTTTGATACGACCAACGACTCCTCCTTTATACCTGCGGGAGATGCGGGAGATGCGCAGGCGGTATGTGCAGCATGTCCTGGGGTACGTCAGGCAGAGCTACCGGCCGATGTGACCAGTAGCTTCTTTGCCAAAGACGACACTCCTGCTGACCACTGGAAAGACCTTACGGAGTTGATCATCAAAGGTCTGATGGTCGGACAAATCCCTCATAGTCTCGCACGCTGGCTGATCAAACGAAAATCCAACCGAAACTCTCCATTCAAAGTTACGTTCTGCGAGTTCAACGCGGCGAAGAGTCCAGGCGCCACTAGCGGTTGTTGGCTGGCTTCCCTGAACAAGTTATTGTACGGCCATTGTGAATTAGTACTGAAGGAGGCTCCGCTGAAGGCTACTTTGAATATGAATTCGTCGACCTCGCTGGTGGTACGTGTTCGTATGGTTGCGTGAACCGGGCATTCATATCTTTATGAGCAGGACACACGAGGTGCAACTACGATTCTCTGGACGTACCAAAACTAGGTACATGTGCTGCTGTGACGGTTTTAATTCGGCTAAGGTTTAGGGGATGCTGGTTGCATATAGAGAAGTAAATTATCTATTAAATTCAGTATCTCATTGGCCGTGGTTACGCTCTTTTCGTGGTGCGAGTTACATTTCCTGACAACATTTGTGGCGGGAGGGAGTCTTCAGGAGTAGCAGCGGGTAAGTTCACGATCTCAGACGTTGTAAATGAGGAGTTTCGAATCCCACTGGCCAAGGTTTGTTCAGTCATTACCACCTCTGATCTCCGAGATATGATCACACGCGACACAATACGTATCCCGTCGTCTACATACACACCCCATCGATGATCGACCGAAAAGGAATGAATGCCAAGTGGTGCACCTAAATAAGAGATATGACCAGTTCACCTATAGATTATATCCACTCGTTACTCTCATCGACGCCGTCGGGGAGTTCGCATCGGCGACGGCGGACGACGCAACCACTCGCTCGAACCGGTACAAGCGGAGGTGACTAGCGAAACGGGTCCCGGACCTGATGGGCAACGAGGACGAAGGAAAATGCGGGACGATCACGCAGCAACAGCAGTAACGCCGCCGCCACCACCGCCGGCGAGGAGTACGAGCGCATCGAGTTCCTTCCTGATATCCGCCTCCCCTTCGATCTTTTTCAATTGCGTCGCTTCGAGACGGTCTCCCCGCTTAGCCTTTTCTTTGAGTTCGTCGATGGCTTTGAGCTACGTATCAGGTTTTCACACATCGTAATAATAGGCGCCGCGTTCCAGTGTTTGATAGGATGTTGATGTGGTTGGATGAAATCTCAGATTCGGAAAGAAACAAGACGGGGGGGGGGGGGGGGATTAAAACACGCACCTTCTTATTCAAATTCCGTATTTTCTTGGCTGGCATATCTACCGACTCCGCACTCTCCTTAGGAGTAACCGGCGTCGTGGGGCCCACCGCCCTACCAGTGGTCGAACCGTTCGCGACGTCGATCGAGGGTCTCGTAGACCCAGACAGGTCTATCGAAGGTTTCGTAGGCATCGCTTCTTCCCCGCCACCGTTGGGCGTGACAACACCAGATGAGATGTCTCCATTACCAGCAGCAGCAGAGGCCTTCGCCTTCTTTGCATCCTTTTTCTTTCGCTTCTTTTCTCCCGCGGTTTCCCCGGCACCTCCAGCGGTAGTGGCACCCGCGCCAGAACCAGTACCGCCAGCATTACCAGTAGATGGCGTCCTCGAAGGTGCACCCGGAACGTACCTCCTTCCCCCATTCACCCCATTTGTTCCCAGAGGCGTCCCAGAACCCCGTCCATACCCAGATCTCGTCGGTGTCCCATTCGCGCCGTGTCCATTCCCGGTACCAGTACGTGTCGGTGTCCCGCCCTCATCCTCTCTCTTGAATATCGTTGGTGTCGCTGACCCTCTCAGCCCAGGTGGTCTATATGCGCCCGCCGGTTTCGCACTGGCAGGTTTCCCACCATTCGCTCCCACTACACTCAACACGCTCTCAGACGGTTGCGGAGCTTGCGGGATTGTCGGCGGGAACGCTGAAACTTGATCTACAGGGGTCGGTCTCCATCCTGCTTGGTACAGCTCGTCGATGGGCTGGACATGTAGCAGCGGACCTGAGCAATGCCAGACCTTGATCCCGTTGTCGACGCGTAACCGAGGGGATAGGACGGCTGTGAGAAGGAATTGACCACAGGGAGACCATGAACAGTGGGATGTGTTCGGGGCATCGATGGTGCAAAGCTTGGTGAGAGTGCGACGGTCGAATAGATCGATTTTTCCAGCCAGGTTGCCGAAGCCTGCAAGGAGGAGAAGGCGGCCCTGAGGGTTGAAGGAGATGGTGTTGATGGGGGAACTGCCAAAGTCGTGAAGGGTGCGGACGCGAGAGTCAAAGAGCATGGCTTTGGCGGGCATGTCTGAGGTATTGGGCTATCGAGTTAGATGCGGCGAGAGAGAGCGAAAGGTCGAAAAGAGCGCACATCCGTATACCACACCAAACTCTTTGCTATTTGGACTCCATGCAACGTCGTGAATGGGACCCTCCTTGTCCAGCGTCACCCGACAATCGAAGTTACCAGCCGCACTGAGAAGGTAAAGCGAAGTCTCCCCGTAGTAGCTCATGTTGGAATTGTCGACTTCAGTCTGAGTGATGATGAGTGCCTGGGTGCCGAGATCGTTCCATTTGATTTGTGTGCGATCGGCTTTGAAGAAGGTCTTGGCACTCGTGGGTGTGGGGCTAAGAGCGAGGAGACCATATATCTTGACGCTGGCGGGTGCGCCCTGCGGAGAAGGGTTATATTTGATCAGAGTAAGACGTGGTGTAAACGCGGTACCTTTTTCTCTGCGACGAATACGGCGATGGAGGGGTTGAGGCCCGGACTGACGGACACCATAGCGGCGTTTTCGACCCTGAGCTTATCGATGATGCCCTTACTCCATTCAGCAGGTCTGAACACCTGTATTTCCTGTGCAACGAGGCGAACCGCGTGGGACTCGGATACGGTGTACTGAATGTCCCAATTTTCCTGAGATTTCTGGGAGAATGCGATGAGTTCTTGGCCTGTACTGACGGAGAACACGCGAAGGTTTTTGTGTTGGCCGCCGTCTTCGAGCTTGACTGCGAGGAGAGATTTTAGCGTGGGTGATTCTTGACTCTATGGGGCCGCGTGCAAGACACGAGGACGTACCAGGACGTTCCCAGGTGGAGAGGTAAGTGCCACGAGGTGAGAAGTTGAGCTCCACGATGTTGGGTATGTTCAACTCCTGCACGAGGGTAGCACTTTCCGCATGGAAGATCTTGACGCTGGTGGTGGAAAATGAGTGTGTGGCGTTGATCACGCGAGTGGAACATACGAAGTGGGGAGAGCATAGGCGAAGAGTCTGCCGTCGTTGCTGTACTGATATGTGCGAGCTGGCACGCCTGGATCTGTGAAACCCTTGACGGGTGTGTAGCAAGGCGTGCCATGGACGAGCCCGAGACGCTTTTGGGCGCGGACTGGGTTATGCGTGTCGTGTTAGTGGCAGGGCTGCGAGTGAGACGAGGATGGCTTACAAGCGTACTGCTGGGAGATTTGCGAGGACATCGTCGGAGATCTCAGAGAAGCAAGCGAATGCCTCAGCTGGGGGTGTGCAAAGGAAACGGATGGAAAGGGTGGAAGAAGAACAACGAAAACACCGCGGAGCAGTAAGTGAAGGGACCGCTTTAGGGCAAGCACCGGTCACTGGAGAGCAGCACGATCGATGCCGACGACGACGAGCAGAGAGTCGGCGATGCTGACGGACGTGACGCTATCACAGATACCAGAGCTATCCGAGTTCGTCGACGACGACAACGACGACAACGCCAACACCAATGACAACCTACTCGCGGACGACTCAGAGCTCGACCTGCTGAGACGCGACTGCGAGCAGGGACACGCGACCAGCTTTACATCAGAGCATGCCGGTCAGTCCAGTACAGAGGTATGGATATCATCTTCGTTGCACGACGCGTTCGCACGATGACCGACGATCGAACAGCACAATCATACCGACATCAAACTCGACTTCCAGACGCGTACGCAACCAACTTCAACGCGACATCCTCAGACGCAGATTCCAGGTATACGCGTGGGTGCCTTGGATACAGTCACCAATACCAGAATCTACGAGAGCCAGCGTAAAATCGGTGGCATTGCTGGCAAACTCGCGTCCTACAGCCAACGACCCCCCAGGTATGCCGCGTTTTATTCGTATTTCATATTCTGCACGGTGTACTGATACTGTTTATTTCGCCCTTGTACTCGCTACTTCTGACATTCTGATGTGCATTCAGCCTCCCTAAACCTGTCTTCCCCACCAACTCAACTATTTCCGATGAGTCTCTGCCGAGACACCGAAGCAGCACACCAACTCCAGAACCTACCGTCCTTATTACGGCGGAACCTGACCAGACAGCGATCCCTCCCGTGTCCGCATCTGCGCATATACCTATCCAAACCCATCCTGATGCGCGTTCACCATCTCCCCCGCCAGAACAGCCTCCTCAAGGCTCACCCAAAAATGTCGAGAATGACGAACAGGAGGAGCTTGAAGTGGCCGACATCACGATCACAGTTGCGGATGCGGATTCGGACTCGAACTCGCCCGCTTCTAAGCGGGATGATAACGCGAAAGTGGACTCAAACTCCATGCTATCCCACTCTCATCAAGGAGAGCACGTCAAACCCGTGTTCTCACCCATGCGGCGTGGTACGAAGAGGAGTATCGATCTCGATGAAGCCGCTGATGATAGCATTGGAGAACAGGACGGTGAGGCGGACGAACAGGCGTATGGAGATATGGTTATGGATGATTCAGACACAGAGATGGAGATGGATTTGCATATGAATGCCGAGGAAAGGGGTGGGCATACTAAGAAAGATGTCCAGAGCAAAGGTGGACGTACGCATGTGGTTCGGGGTAACAAGACTGACAATCGCAAAGACGACCCTCTGCGAAAGAAAAACAAGATACCCGAGTCTACATCAACGAGAACTCTCCCTGCAAAGCGAACCAAGTATGTCCCTAGGTCTGCCTCCACTTCCGTGACAAGTGCCTCAAGCACTACGATGACCACCTCAAAAATAACTTCGGCAAAGGCTAGGATCAGGTCTGGGGCGGGCGGAGGTAAGACAATAGGAGCTTCCCATCTTACCCAATTACGCGAGACACACCGACGGCTTGGAATCGCGAAGACTGAACGTGCGGTCGTGTCGAGTGCTTCTGGATCTAGTGTCGGGAAAACTGCTAGCATCAGTACTTCTGAAAGAAGAGTCGGGGTCCCCCCATCGTCGAGATCTGTATCTGGCTCGCTTCGGCAGAAGCATACGCAAGCGGCCGCGGGGAAAGAGATAGGACGGTCGAGGACCGGATCTGCTTCTGTGCTGGAAAAGGAACACGAAAAGAAACCTTGGATCGACGTAAGGACGACGGAAGCGATTGATTCAAGGCCGTGTGGTGCTACACCAGCGACGCACCTGACCAAACCCGTACCGTTCACATTCCGCGCCGATGCACGGGCACGTCGAACTGTGACTGATCCGCGCATTTCGGGCTTCGGTTTGAACGATGATGGTGGTGATGGTGGTGGTGGCAGCGGTGCAGGTGAGAAGGACAAGGGCAAGAATAGAGGGGATGGGGGACTCAAGAAGCTGATGTTACTCGAGTCGAACCACGGAGAAGCATGGTTGCATCGTCGGGAGGAGCGTGTTCCCTCCTCGTTGGCATCTTCATCTGGGACCAGTACGGGCGCAGGTAAGATTTCTCTGCAAACGGCAACTACAACGTTGCTGATGAGCTCTCCCAACACTGCAATCTTAGCGGTTACAGCAGCCGCTGTGTCAACTACCGTACCCCGCCCCTTCACATTCACAACCGCCCTGCGTGCCACCAAACGTGCCAAGTTCGACGCGCTGATGCACCAGAAACAAGAGGAGATGGCACAGCTGAGAGAGGAAGCACGGAAGCAAGCCGAAGAAGAGATGGCGAAGGTGGTAAGAGAGATGAGGAGACGAGCTGTTCCAAAAGCACACGAGGTGCCAGAGTGGTATAAGGAGATGCCGAAGAAGGGGCAAGGGATGGGATGAGGATAGAACTGGAGGCATGGTTGGAGGGATTCTTACTAACACTTGTAAGTACATAGACTTGAGTGATATTGCCAGAACTGCTAGGACTCTGGTAGTCATGCTATTGGACCTCAGTAGCAATATGTAGCTTTGTACCATACTGTAATCTGCAGTCTACTAGTGAATCAATTTGACACTTAAGTAGTCAGGCTAACATACAAGTCCCTACTCTACACCAAGGACTCTGGTCTGGTTCCCAGGCACTCCCAGACTTGTCCCAAGCCACAACACAACCTGAGGCAAATCAGGTAGTGTCCCCTCCATATGGCCCTACATGGATTGAATTGATTGCATTGTATGAACAAATGTGCTCCAGACAACATTCAATGAGTAGAATTGATGCAGCTTCACAGAGAAAATTCCACTAGCCATTGTCACTACATACCATTACATTTCTACAGGTAGTTATGCATATCATGAGTTTTCACTGGGTATGAACAAACACTGCACATGTGCCTCTCACTTGTAATACATATCAAGTAAAACCTGTATTGAAGTCAGATGGCTGTCTTGAAACATTTCCACCATTCCCTTCCATGGGCCATCTGACTCAAGTCCAGCTCCACACAACAACCTCTAGGAATGACTAGTGTGGTCCATATTGAGTAAAATGGGTTCCTTAGTGCAGGTGGGATCCAAAGCAGTAATTCTCCCCTGGGACCTCTGATCCAACCATCAGGTTGCAACTTAGCAGGCTGCATCAACATAGTATCATTCAGCCCAACCCCATGAACTAGCCAGTCACTGTTAGGGAGTGCATGTGAAGGGTGTGGGGAAAAGCAAATGTGATATCCCTTGACACCTACACTCATCCTGGATGAAATCATCAAAGAAAATAGGGGGCATTACTTACTACCTGCAGGGTGAGATGTGGCAAATCTACTGTGGGAAGTGGATGAAACCAATTCCAATTTCTTTCTGATCCCATCTGGATAGCTTGGAGAATCCCAGATGCCCACATTGTTGTCCTGGGCACCAGAAGGATTCCTTTCCCCATCAGGGGAGGATGCAACTGAAGTGACATCCCTGGTATGGCCATCAAGAGGGTGGCCAATCTGCAGACATACCTCAACATCCCACACCCTCACAGTCTTGTCCCAAGAGCCTGAGACAATCCTCTTCCCATCAGGGGAGAATCCAACTGAACTGACATAAAAAGTATGGCCCTCAAGACAGCTGCCAATCTGCACCCCTCCCTCAACATCCCACACCCTTACAGTCTTGTCCCAAGAGCCTGAGACAATCCTCTTCCCATCAGGGGAGAATCCAACTGAACTGACATACTCAGTATGGCCCTGAAGAGGGTTGCCAATCTGCACACCTCCCTCAACATCCCACACCCTCACAGTCTCATCCCAAGAGCCCAAGACAACCCTCTTCCCATCAGGGGAGAATCCAACTAAACTGACATACTCAGTATGGCCCTTCAGAGGGCTGCCAATCTGCACACCTCCCTCAACATCCCACACCCTCACAGTCTCATCCCAAGAGCCTGAGACAATCCTCTTCCCATCAGGGGAGAATCCAACTGAAGTGACATCCCCAGTATGGCCCTGCAGCAGAAGTTGTACAAGTGGCCAAGCCTTCAATCCACCTACATGGATTCTAGCTGAAGAATGCAGTTTGGGCATGACCACTCCTGAGAGCAATGTGTTTGAAGGAACAAAGGGCAGTGCAGAGACATAAAGATGTGGAGTGCTGTGTAACATTGGGCTGATGAAGTTCTCAATGAATTTGATTCCATCTTCAGCCAATCTCAAGGTATCCTCAAAGTCATTGTTCCCTTTCTACTTCATGTCAGGTGCCATCAAATGCAGAAATGCATCCATTACCCACCAATAGCCATCTTCTGACAGAGGCAAGTGCACTCACCCCCTTGCCAACCCTCCCAAGCAAGCTCAGTATCTCCATCCAAAACAGAATTTTCTTGCTTCCAACAATATCCCTCACCTGCCCTGCAAGCTCCAAGTCAAATTCAGTCTTCTCCAGATGCTGGGCCCAGAATTGGCAAGAGTAGGAGAGATGGTGTGAAATTTTCTTGTTGATTCTCTCCAACAGATCAGAAACCTCACTATTTGCCAGGTAGGAGCTTTCCAAATCACAGATGTTGAATTGAAGATTATCATGGACAATCTGCAATGTGGCAAATGCCAGGTGCATCAGCAAATCACTTATTTACTGTGCAGTGCTGTACAGCCACCCACAGTGGCCACAGTGCCACAGATAGGTCCCCCACTGTACAGTGACCAAAAAATTGTGAAATACCATGATTTAGAGTACAATTTTTTTTCAATTAGGATCTACTTTGGCTAAGCAATCAGTCTATGTCATTATTACATCAGCAAACTAGACATCACCTGGCCAGAACTGGCCAGACTCCCAGCTCACCCAGAAAGGTCCCCCTCTGGCCAGGACTGGCCAGACAGGGTTCCAGAGTTCCCAGAATCCCAGCCCATCACCTCTGTCCATACTTTTACTATGCTTTTTTGCTAATGCCACTACCATTTTTTGCTAATACCACTACTACGCTTTTTCGCTAGTCCCACTACCATTTTTTGCTAATACCACTACTGTTAGGCCACAACGAAAGTCCATGCAGCAGACAGCGAGACTGAAGTCAAAGGCCTAATGACAAACCCTCAAGACGAGAGTATGAGAGACCTGGCCAGCGATAGTACTTTGAGCTGGACTTGGTGAACCCTTACTTGAGTTGGACGACCGAAGTAGACAATCACAGAGAAGTGAGAGAAAAAGGAGGTTCGTTGCAAGGTAGCTAAAAGCTGGGGATCACAATGATCCTCCAGCCTCTATATACTCCTATGGTACATGAGGGTGGGCTAGCGAAAGCAATACCACGCAAGGGAAATGACTTGGGTACGAGTCACTTGCACTGGTATGCGCAGCTCCGCAGTAAGTAAGCGGTACCATAGAAACAAGACCGACCTGTAGCGAAACTCCGGTGGGCGCTGCCAAGCAACTCGGAGTTGCGACAAGTCATAGGAGTCAAGAATAGGACCAAGGACATGAGCCAAGCTGAAAGGCTGCGGAAACCGATGTCAATGGCAACAGAAACGAGGTTGTCCCAGAAGGGAAAAGGGGGATGACCAATACATAGTACAGTAAGCACATACCGGAGTAGGGGAAAGGCAGAGGCATGCTGGTCACGTGATCCACGCGTCACGTCTCACACGTGACTGGGGGCGGTGCCACCCCGTGCACTATGATACAAGTATAACGGTAAGAAGAGTAGAAGTAAAAGGAAACATGCCATGACTAGGTAGAACAAGAATACGGTGTAGCCGGAGTCACCGATGTGTGATGAGAACCAGCACGGCCACACGGTTAAGCAAGTGGGGCGTAACATCACCCCCCCCTCAGGCTCATCGAACACCTGATCGACCAGGGTTGACAGATGGCCCAGGAGTTGGGGAGCGACAGCGGGTGGAGCGAAGCGAACGGGTAGTCGAGCAGCATGGTCCTTCGTTCTTGTCCTTGGCAGATAGGTCGGTGGTGGGGGTCCACCTTGAGCCACGGCCGTTATGGCAGGACCAATGTCTGAGGTGACAGCAGTCGTAGCAGGCGTATTCGTATAGGGGATGGGAGAGGGGAACGGGGGTGCGGCCAGCGAGGTAGATCTGGAGCATCGAGTCAACGACAACGGGATGGAAGGTAGTGGGCAGAAGGGGCGTGGTAGCGTTGACTGCATTGTGGAGAGAATGGTTGGCTTTGTTCCAGGCAGCTGCATCTAAGAAGGACCTCCAGTGAAAGGCAGACGCTGCTGAGGGGACGGTTTCAGAGAGAAACCTAGCTGTTTCGCTAAAAGAGGCATCTCGCTTCTTGCTATATCCGTCGTCGGCTGTGAACTCTATCGGTTCCTGGGACCATGGGTCCGGTTCGGCTTCCTCGATCTTGATGGTTACATCAGAATGCTTCTCACCCACTGTTGATCCTGCTGTTGCTGGAGTATTTTGGCCATTACTAGCTCGCTCTTTGGCTTCTTGAACGTGGTGATCGACTTCTCAGTTATGAAAGGTGTGGCACTCGTCCGCGGAGACTATCGACGCCAGTTCGAGTATGAGCTTGTATTGGACAGCAGAGATGTTGACAGTAAGGTCGGCGAGAAGCTGATCGATGGATTCTCCGACAGAGTCCGAAGGGCATATACAGGTCTTGTTGAGCAACTCGGGGACGCAGTCCAGGGCTATGTCTGTTCCTCGGTAGACTTCAGACAGCACCCGAATGCGACTGTTCTGTTCCTCTGTTTTCCCGTCGAATGGGTACCCTCCATCGAAGATTGCAAGCGTCCAAACGTAGTTGAAGTAGTCTGGCGACGTGGGTACCAAGTCCCCACGGGGGTAGGGGAGGAGACGGTCTGGGTCACAGGGGGGGATGACTCGGATCTGTGGGACATCGGGAGTAGCGCTGGGGGATGAGCCTTCCAGTTCACGTCCATAGGTGGAGTGGGCAGAGGCTGCCGACACACCACCGGGGCAGGAACCGTCGGTGAAGAGAATGGACTGGTGAAGAGGGGGACCCCACTTGGTCGCCTTTCCCTTTCCAAGTTGTCTGTGCGTAACAGGGACGCGGCGGATGGAGAACGACTGGCCGGGGAAGGACCGGGGTGGGGGGACTTCGTCAAAGGAGTCGAAGCCAGAAAGTTCGATTTGGGAAGATATGCTGGAGAGCTGAGGTGATGGGGCAGGGTCATCGGATGACGAGTCGAATAGCGCATAGGGGCGCGTGTTGAGTGGGGCATCGTAACCATCACATCGCTGGAAGTTGGGTACATCGTCACACATGATAAGTGGAGTCGTTTAAGTGAGTGGGAGTCAGCGGGAAAGTTTGTACTGGTCTAGTAGTTCGGAGGCGTGGTCTTTTAACGAACTCTCGGGTTCCCAAGAATTGTCCGCATGTGTAAAGCCTTTCCACTTTATGAGGTAAGTGCGGTGCGCCTGACGACCATGGCCTGTGTTTTTGTGATTTAGTATTGACTCAACTTCCCATTCAACTTCGTCATCCACTACTTTGGGAGGCAGCGGAGGATCGGGAATTCCATATTCAGCCATCTCATGATAGGGGAGCAACTGACCAGTGTGGAACACTGGGTGCACATGCCACATATCAGGGAGGTGCAGTCGAACTGCCACTGGAGAGATGACTCGTTCTATTTCAAACGGTCCGAAATGTCGGGGGGTGACTTTAGGGGACTGCCCTTGAACACGGAGGTTACCCGAATCGAGCCAAACTCAATTGCCTTCTTTAAATGGAACATAGCTCCCTTTTGATCGGTGTTTCATAACTTCCTGCACAGCCTTGTGAGCGAGTATGGCGTTGTCACGGCAGCTGGCAAGACGTTCCAGGCATTCATTGACGCTGGGCGCTGATGTGAGCCGAACCTTGGGATAGGGGGAGGGGTCATAGCCATAGAGGAGGCTGTACGGCGTTTGTTGATGAACAGAATGGATACGGGAGTTATGCACGAACTTGGCATCCGGGAGTTTGGATGACCAGCTGTTAGGATGTTCAGCACAATAACACCAGAGGTATGTTTCCAATTCCTGATTGACATGTTCACTCTCTCCATTGGTCTGTGGATGGTAGGTGGTCGACAGTTTAGATTGAACTCCGAGGGATTTGTAAAGTTCGCGAGTGAACGCGGACACAAACTGCGGTCCTCGGTCAGAGATGACTGCTTTGGGAAGACCAAAGCGGGAGTAGATGTGTTTGTGAAAGAGTCAGGCAATACTGAGCGAGTCGATGTCCTTCCGACAAGGGATGAACATAGCGGCCTTAGTCAGGCCCTGGTCGACTATGGTCAGGACGGTATCGAATGTGTTTGAGACAGGGAGGTCAGTGATCAGATCCATAGAGATCTGCTGGAAGGGGAATGGGTTCTTCAGAACGTCGTTGGGAACCACTGGAGGTGTTATGGGATGCGTGATGACTTTGGCAGACTGGCAAATAGCACAGCCTTTGACGTAGTTGCGGATATACTTCCACATGCCAGGCCACCATACGTCTTTGACCATCTTCCTGGTCATTGCCTTGATTCCGGGATGTCCGGCGGACGGATGATCGTGATAGGATAGAAGGCACTCCTTGCGAGCACTGGGGGGAATGTAGATGCAGTTCTTGCGACGCTTAGTACCGTCCGGATGAGGTATGATTTCGGGGTTGTCGGTCGAGAGTGTCGAGTCCTTTGGCATTTCGCTCTTGGCGTGCTCGTACACTTCGGCGGACAGGGTGTATATACCGCGCTTTCGCTCTTTGACAGGTTCCTCAATGGGTGTTGAAGCGGGTTTTGACGAAATTGGGGCTGTTTTTGGCGGGGAAATGGTTGGAACTGTGGGTTTCACCCCCCCCTCAAGCCATGCGCTCGGTGGGAGCAAAGTGGTGACTATGGGTTCAGGGGGAGTATGATCACTGCGTCGAGACAGAGCATCAGGGGCCATCATAAGATGACCCGGAGTATAGGAAAACTTTAGGGGGAACCCCTGTACATACGAAAACCAGTGGGTTTGCCGCTGTGAGAACTTCTGAGGTTCTTTGTAGTACTCAAGGTTCTTGTGATCAGTGAAGACGATGGTGGGTGTGACGGGGGATATGAGGTAGTGCCGGAAAGCCTTGATAGCGCATATGACCGCAAGGAACTCAAGGTCGTATATGGGGTAGTTCTTTTTGGCACCTTTGAGACTTTCCGATAAGTAAGAGCATGGGTGCCACTTGTCGTCTTTGCCTTTCTGAGCCAATACCGCACCTGTTGCTGATTGCGAAGCATCGGTGAACAGTGCGAATGGTTTACTTGGGTCTGGGATGTTTAGGACAGGAGAGGATCCAAGGGCGGCCTTTAACTTGTCGAAGGCCAGCTGTTGGTCTCAATCCCACTTCCACGGGGCATCCTTCTTCGAGAGATGATGAAGCGGGGCGGATATGGCGGAGTAACCGGCTATGAACTTCCGGTAGAAGTTGGTAAACCCTAAAAATGACCGGAGTTGCATCAGATTTTCAGGTTCCTTCCATTCCTGGATGGTGTCAGTCTTGACCACGTGTGTTTTGATCTGTCCATCGCCTATGACATATCCTAGGAACTCCACTTCTTCGGCCTCGAAGATACACTTTGAGATCTTGAGCCAGAGCTGCTCTCAACGGCATACATTAAGAAACTCACGGACGTGGTGACGGAGCTCTTTGCGGGTCTTGGCGTGGACTATGACATCATCCATATATCCAACCTGCTGGCACTTCATCAGCTGCTTGTGGAAGGTTACATCCATATACCGCTGGAACGTCGGCGGTGAATTCTTCTGTCCGAAGAACATTACGAGTGGTTCGAATAGTCCGAGGGGCATTACGAAGGCTCCTTTCCATATGTCGGAGTCCTTGACTTGGATATTGGTGAAGCCCCATCGGATATCGAATTTCGCGTAGAATCGCGACTCGCATAGTTCATTGATGAGTTGTTGGACATTCGGGAGAGGATAGGAGTCGTCGATCGTATGTTCGTTTAGATGACAGTAGTCTTGTATGAGTCAACGCTTTCCATCCTTCTTTCCTACGAAGAAGACCGGAGCGGCTTGATCGGATTTTGACTCACGGATCTTCCCACACTTGAGATTTTCATCGACAAATTTGCGGAGCAATTTCATCTCGTCCTGGGACATCGGATAGATATGTCCCTTCTGCCGTGGGAAGTCCGGTTTAGTTTTGATTTCGTGATCAAGTCCAGGCTGATGTGGTGGTAACGGGATGTCCTTCTCCGAAAACACCTCTTCGAATTCTTGATATAACTCCAGGAGTTTAACTTCCTCCTTACCAGCGGAAGCCTTTACCTCGAGGTCGGTGGAGATGGTCGTCTTCCTCACTGCACCCTCGGTACGGGGTGCTCTGGGGATAGACTCCTCATCTTTCCATCAGGAAAATTTTAATGAAATGATAATGTTATATAAGACTTTATCTACCCTGTAAAGCCCTATAAGGTATATCATAATGATATACACATTGGTAATGCTATATATTCTCTGGGAGCCTTGGCAGCATAGGTCAAAAGTAATCATTTAGGTAGAGTGGATCATATGTATCAGAATGTGAACAGTAGATCATATATGTCTTTCATTATCAGACATTACCAACAATTGTCATTGACACCACCAACAGCTTAGAAATAAAATTTGCTATAGCAACCTTCAATTGGACTTATCAATCATGATATTACCAGAGAGCAATTCCATTCCATATTGTTTACATAATCAGTACCTACTCACTACACTACCTACTAAGTATGAACTACTTAAACCTCCAAAAAAGCAAAAATTAAACAGGGAAAGACACTCACAGATGACTTCACACAAGGGTACACTTACCTGGATATGAACCCTAAGACTTAGAGTCTTAGAGTGACTCTTGCCCTGAGGTAGAACTCAGAGACAAGAGTGAAGAAGAGAGAGAAGGGGAGAGAGGGTGAGTTTATATAACATGTACTATACAGTCATTACAAAGACATTCCCACACTTGTGGCTGGGGAAGAGTTGTTCAAATGATCATAAAATGATATAGATGGCAAGACTAGATATTGATGATCAAAGTGAAATCAGACTGAAAAGAATATTGTCATTCATATCATGATGATATTATCTGATGAGCAATTATAATGTACTGTCAATTACATGACATTATTATATATGACATATCAGCTCTTGTCATCATTATATCATGATGATAAAAGTATTGTAATTCTTATATCAGGCCTATATGCAGTTGACCAGATAGTAAAATGTCTGCCAGGTTATCTAATGCATTATCTGACTGTTATCATTATGATTTGTGGATGATCATGCCTTATACACCATTATCCAATTCATATCAGACAGATAACTACTTAACATAATTATCTGGGAATACCAGCACTTCAAACCTCCCCTGATGTCCATCCTCAGATTCGGCAGGTCTTCCAGTCGATGTCAGGTTGGAATTTCTTTAGCCACGGCATGCCCAAAAGAATCGATTCACGTCGAAGCGGTAAGACATAAGCTTTGATGTGCATTACTCGATCTTGGACCTTGGTGTGCAGAGTGACCTTTCGTTTGATTTGAAAACCTTCTCCTCCATTGTAAGCGGTAACCCCGAGAGGATACTCGATTGGGTAGGTCTTCAACTTATACTTCTTGACCACACAGGGGTCGATAGAATTGATCTCCACGCTGGAGTCAATCGTAGTCGGGATTGCCACGTTTTCTCTGTCAATCAAATAAAGAGAGCCGGTCAGGGAATCAGCACACATATCATCTTCATTTGCGATACTAGTACAGGTAGATCTTAGTGACAGAATTTCGGCATGAGGGCGTACCACAGTGGCAGTGGTTTGCCCGATTAAAAATCCTTCAAGGCCTTCTCCGAAACCTCAAACACCCTTTCTCTGGACTGTTCTCTGGACTGTTTGTGGAGGATTTCTTTGGCTACCTTGGGGTTGATTTTGTAAGTACCGCGTTCAGTACGTTTGATGTTAAACTTGGGGATGTGCTTCTCCTGGCATTCTCTTTTCATGTGACCTTCTTTGCCACAGTTGTAACAGGTTATGGCGCAGACATTGGATCGGTGATGCAGAGTACGTCGGGCCTGATCTACGTCCATTGCATTCGGATCATGGATGGAGTTTGCACATGGGAAAGTGAACGGGTTGGGATGGTAATGGGCATTGGGACTTTTATTGTAAATGTCCTTCGAGATCTGAGAGGTGTAGACTTCACCGGCTGCCTTCACCCATTCGTTTACGTTTCTGGGTGGGTGTTGGTGGTCAAGGATATGGTCTCGAAGTCCACGGGATAACCCTTGAGCGAATAAGACGCCTCCTTCGATAGAAGTCAGCAAAAGTCCGGCCTGATTGAAAAGACCCAGGAACTCAGCGGTATAGTTCTCGAGAGGGCAGTCGCCCTGAACGAGCCCTTTAAGTTTGATGACTGCTTGGGCTTTTTGATCTCTGGCTTCGAAGGTCACGTATAAGGTTTCCTTGAAACTGGCCCATGTATCGGGGTATGTGTCGTCCCAGCCATCGACATACTTGGCAATATAGTTGGAGGCAAAGGCTCTGGCCACTCCGGTTGTCATATAGGATAGAGCCAGTCCGATCTTGACGTGATCGCTTGTGTAGACGTGAGCGTTCAGCGCTAGATAGGCGGTGACTTGATTCAACCAGGGACGGAGTTCTCCTTGCTTGCCGGAAAACATCGCAGGCTTGTTAACGTTAAATTCTCATCCTCCATTGACACTACTATGGCGTGCTTCGTCTATCTCGGGATGATAGAAGCAGTGCCAGTAGTCTGCCTCCTCGTGCATGAGGTGCGACTGGAGTCCGACATTGGATCGAGGGGCAGGAGCGCTCGGCTGCTCGGACTGCCCAGGATTGGGATTGGGTTCAACAGGAACCGTGCTGCTTTGTCCTTCCTGAATCATCATCATAGCTGAGAAGCCTGAAGTGAAACAATCAACTTCTTCTTCATGCAGAGTTTCGGGGATGTCAATGTCCTGATCGCCCAAGGCAGATCCTAATTCAGAAGGCAAATCTGGTTCCTGATCGGTATCTGAAATGTCTCCCAGAAGGGGGTTCCTAGTTTGCAGAAATGTGGGGTTTGATAGGGGAGTCAGAATGTAATACGGGGGTAACGTGGATAGAGGTCTGGTTCTTTGTTCTGATGCGTACTGTCATTTGCATGTTGCGCTGAAAGGGGCAGGGGGTAATGGCAGTGGTGGCCGATCTGCACGCTCCTTTCCTTGTCGAGGTGGGACTGGTGGTGTTCCACGCGGGGACAACGTCTTGAACGTTAAGCGGGGGTGCCTAGACCTCGGGCCTGGCTAGAGACTTGCAAGGACAGAGTATAGTGAGGTAAGATCTCGACGCAGGGGTAAGGACAATACTCGGACTAGGTACCGGATGGCTGCCTAGTTAGATCCAAGTAGGGTGTCTGTTGACTTGGCCTAGTGACGTGCAAAGACAACGATCACGTAGGGTAGAGTCGATAGGGGTGCTTTGCTTTCGCTACATGTGCCAGACAGTGTGCAGGCAGAAGCTAGGCGGAATAGGGGTAAGGAGAGCTTTTAGCTTTTGTTAGGCTGTGACGAAAGTCCGTGCAGCAGACAGCGAGACTGAAGTCAAAGGCCTAATGACAAACCCTCAAGACAAGAGTATGAGAGACCTGGCCAGCGATAGTACTTTGAGCTGGACTTGGCAAACCCTTACTTGAGTCAGACGACCGAAGTAGACAATCACAGAGAAGTGAGAGAAAAAGGAGGTTCATTGCAAGGTAGCTAAAAGCTGGGGATCACAATGATCCTCCAGCCTCTATATACTCCTATGGTACATGAGGGTGGGCTAGCGAAAGCAATACCACACAAGGGAAATGACTCGGGTACGAGTCACTTGCACTGGTATGCGCAGCTCTGCAGTAAGTAAGTGGTACTGTAGAAACAAGACCGACCTGTAGCAAAACTCCGGTGGGCGCTGCCAAGCAACTCGGAGTCGTGATGAGTCATAGGAGTCAAGAATAGAACCAAGGACATGAGCCGAGCCGAAAGGCTGCGGAAACCGATGTCGATGGCAACAGAAACGAGGTTGTCCCAGAAGGGAAAAGGGGGATGACCAATACATAGTACAGTAAGCACATACCGGAGTAGGGGAAAGGCAGAGGCACGTTGGTCACGTGATCCATGCATCACGTCTCACACGTGACTGGGGGCGGTGCCACCCCACGCACTATGATACAAGTATAACAGTAAGAAGAGTAGAAGTAAAAGGAAACATGCCATGACTAGGTAGAACAAGAATACGGTGTAGCCGGAGTCACCAACGTGCGATGAGAACCAGCACAGCCACACGGTTAAGCGAGCGGGGCATAACAACTACTACGCTTTTGTGCTAATCCCACTACTGTTTTTTGCTAATACAACTACTACGCTTTTTTGCTAATCCCACTACCATTTTTTGCTAATACAACTACTATGCTTTTTTGCTAATCCCACTATGCTTTCACACTAATAGGACTATCACTCCATCACACAGAAATCAAATCAAAGTAGTAATATATTCAAATCCAAGTACTACCACATGATAACCTAATAGTACTATGCTTTTTTGCTAATAACACTACCTGCTACACTTTCCTAATACTACTATCTACTACCCTTTCTCCTAATACTACTACCTACTACACTTTTTCCTAATACCACTACGCTTTTTTGCTAATACTACTACCTACTACACTTTTTCCTAATACTACTACGCTTTTTTGCTAATACTACTACCCACTACTACACTTTCTCGCTAATGAAATAGTTGGTAGTAGTGGTGTTACGGCCTTAGACTAATGCCACAGGCTTGCTCAACAGGAGACTAGATTGAGAGGAACAATGAGAGAGAAGAGGAACTTTTAGAAGCAGCTTTAAGGTCGAAACCCAAATGAACTAGCTTGGAGCTAGCTGGGTTATTGAGACGAATATATATACTAGGATACATGAGGCTAAGGCGAGGCATACATGAGGAAAGCATAAGGCATGACATCATAGTGACATCACCATGACATCACAGTCCAGGCCAGCCTAGCCCTTAAGCCACATGGCGAGCACATGGTCAAGGTCCAGACAAGTCCATAGATAAGAGAGAAGATAAGATCCCAAGATAAGATAAGGAAAGATTAGATAAGACAAAGAAAAGAAAAACCAAAGAAAAGAAAAACACGTATCGTAACAAGTGGACTAATAGCATACCCCCCCCATGGTAGGAATTGGGCTTTGTTTGGTCAGCTTTGGCTGCTTGTGCAAAAGGTGTGAGTTTTGGTGTCCACTATATTGCATTTTGGGGTATTTTTGTGACTTTGCAAAATTTTGAGCTATTAGTGGCTGTGCCAACTACACAACAAAGCTGATCATGACTACGCTTTTTTGCTAATCAACACTACACTACAATGCCTAGTCCCACTACAAATATTTGGTAGTCAAAAAAGCGGCACAACACTACACTTTTGGTAGTACAAATGCACACTACACATTGCTAATCAAACATTACAAAAACACTATGCTTTTGGTAATACAAATGTACACTACACTTATTTGGTAGTCAAAAATGCGGAGTTTACTACACTTTTGGTAATACACATCTACACAACACTTTGCTAATCAAAAACTACACAACACTACACTTTTGGTAATACAAATGTACACTACACTTTGCTAATCAAAAGTCTACACAACACTTTCCTAATCAAACACTACAAAACACTACACTTACTTGGTAGTCAAAAAAGCGGACTTTACTACACATTTGCTGATCAATAGTCTACACAACACTTTGCTGATCAAACACTACAAAACACTACACTTATTTGGTAGTCAAAAATGCGGAGTTTACTACACTTTTGGTAATACAAATATCTACACTACACTTTGCTAATCAAACACTACAAAACACTACACTTATTTGGTAGTCAAAAATGCGCCACAACACTACACTTTGCTAATCAAACACTACAAGACACTACACTTATTTGGTAGTCAAAAAAGCGGAGTTTACTACACTTTGCTAGTCAATTACTAATCAACCACTACACTTATTTGGTAGTCAAAAAAGCGGACTTTACTACACTTTTGCTAATCAATAGTCTACACTACACTTTGCTAGTCAATTACTAATCAACACTACACTTATTTGGTAGTCAAAGAAGCAGAGTTTACTACACTCATTAGGTAATCAAAAATGCGCCACAACACTACACTTTTGGTAATAACATGTACACTACACTACACTAATTGTATTTTGCCTGTATCTCAACCATTTTTGCAGGTATGGATGGGATAGGCATACCTCTGGGGTCCTCTAGTCAGGCACTACAACTTTTATTATGACATCTTTGAAATTTAATTTTTGAGATGTCCAATTTTTTCAGTATTTTGCATTTTTCTCACCCATTTTTGGGCATATCAATGAGATAAGCATATTCCCATGATCCTGTGATCCAGCCCTACAACTTTTGTTATGACATCATCACTGTACAGCCACTTTTTGTTTTTGACAAACTGTGACTCCAACTGAACTTTGCAAATATCTCACCCCAAAAAGGAGATATTGCTGAGGTAATCATAATCCCATGGTCCTGTGATCATGGGCTACAACTTTTGTTCTCACTGTGGCTGTGCACCTGGAGGGTTGGAGGGTCTGGGCAGGTCTGGGAGGGTCTGGGAGGTCTGGAATCATTTTTCAAAAGTCCTGGGAGCACTGGAAAGCTGGGGGGGAAACATCTGGTTTGCTGATGGGGCTTAGAAGGTAGGCATGGCAGGAAGGAGGTGTACAGTGTGTACAGATGCAGTTCACAATGACAGAGGAGACTTCTTGGTCACATAAAACACCAGAACTGTGCTAGAAACCTGTGCATCCAAAGCTAATACACATGGCCAAGCATGAACCTTAATTACTGCAATGGGGTCATTTCTGTCTTTCCTTGTTTCCGATTTCTGTGCTGACCATTGGCACTCGCAGTGTACTGGTAAGTAGCAAATGCATGCTGCTTGCTGCCTCTGATGTGTCTCCTGTAGGATTTTTTCTTTCTTGTTTTCACATCTTTGCTGGTGTTGTAGTGTCAGTCTAGCTCTCCATTATTGCCACCTCATCTACTGGGTAAGTAAGGGATCTCTGTTGTGAGTCATAGCTCATGCATGGCAGCTCAACATCTGTGGAAACCAGCATATACCAACCTACTGTTGACTTTGTGTCTCAGTACTACCTGTGACTCTGTGTCTCTGGTACATTTTTGTTGACTTCATGTCACACATTTCAGGTGTCTAGATGGCTGTCCACCGCCCCAAACCTCCAAGGCATTGTGAGGCCCTGCAGGTTTCCAACCCCACATCAAGTAGCTCTCATTCAGTCCATTCATTGTATCATTCCTTAGGCACTGCATTCATCCTGTTTCCAGGGCAGCCTATGATGATTGCCTGTGCCCACTGTTGATACCACAGTGAATGATTGCCTCCCAGTCAGTTTGCCTCATGTGTTGGGTGGAAAATATTGACATCTGTTCTCCAGAGCACCCCACATTGCTCAGCCTCACAGCTTGTCAATACTATGGAAAATAATTCCCTTCAGGTCAGTTTATTTTATGTCCCATATATTCTATGTCAACCATCCTTCTCTAGAGTATAACCTGGTGTCCAGCATCCTGAGTTATGGATGGCACATTCCCCCACTCCCAAGCTGAGAGCTTGTCAAATGCTTCAGAGGTATGCCTAATTTCATTCCCCATGACATTACACATGCTCATTACATTGTCAGAGCTCAACATGCCCTCTATTTGTCCCACCCCCCTTAGCCCATCAACTGCTGTCCACCAGGGATGAAAGCACTCTACCTCCCTGTGCCACTGCCTATCTTTGTACTTCCAGGTCGTCAGCAGTTTGCCCAGGACCCTCAGGCAATTCCTGATTGGCTGCAGCAGCAATCACACCAGGAAGATGATGTATTCAATGCTGTGAATGAGCTTTGTATTGAGTGTGTTCAATCACTGTCCCATCCAGGTGGTCTGCAAAAGTGGCAGAACCAATGGCACCAGTGGTCTCAGGATGTACTCCCTGCACTTATTGAGCCATACTTGTGGTATCTTCAGGTGACGTGAAATCTCTGTGTAGCAGTAGACATCCAGATTCCTCTGAGTCAGTGTAGCACATGTATTACACATGCACTCAATGTTACTTGTGTTTTCTTTGACCATATGTCTGGCTCTTAGTTTCATGACTGCCGAGTGCTTACACTACCCACTAGGCTTGGAGGAGATCAAGATTAATGCATGTCCTTGCACACCAGCCCCAGTGTGTCTCATGAGACATGGACTATTTGCATCCACTCCCACTGCTCCAACCCTTGCTGTTGATCTGTGAGTTCTGGAGTTTCTGAGGAAGCTCTTTGTGTGTTTGACCCCAAATACTACTGCATGGTGTGAAGCTCTTGAGAGTTTCCTAGATGGACAAGGATACAAGCTACAGTCAAAGGTATGTTGTCATGTTACTTTGTTGAACAAGTTGTCTGTGGGCATGCTTCCTGCTCTTCCCCTCCAGTATGTTCAACTTAGAGTATACTGTTGCTAGTGTAGTCATGTATGGATTTATTGTTTAGATATACAACATGTGCATGTACATTTTTCTCTTTATTGCAGTACACTGGTGGAGCCAGACACTTACAATGATATTATCAGGACAGTCTTTGTTGATGATTCAGCAATGCCTACCACTGGTATACAGTATTAACAATATATGTGGAGGACCACATGGCTGCCCATATTCATTCCTTCACTGCATCTCCAGAGGAACAAAATCCTGGTTCTCAACCAAGTGACTACTTGCAAAACTGTTGTCCACTTTGTTTTGGTGCACCTGATTTTCAGAGTGTTAGGACTGTGCAGGATGAGTGAGTCATGGGACAGCTCATTATTACTGGTGGTGACTGACTTCTGATAGCCTTGACTGCATTGTTTGCTTGGATGCATGTTTCACCCAGAAGAGGACTAATAACCCTCAGAATGCTGCTGCCCATGATCCCCCAAATCCTATCAATACTGTATTCATTCCTGAATCAGAGGTGAAGGTGATGGAAAGTTTCATTGAGAGATAAAAGGGTATCTCAGCCAGACAACACACCCAAAGTCAACAAAGAGAGGATTCTCTTGAGGATGGAATGAAGGTGCCTATCTCTGTGTTGGATGGATGCAGGGATTCCTTCCATGCAGCAGATGAGAAGCAGCAGAAGGCAAGCACCCAATTCTTTGCAGACACAGGGTTAATGGCATTGCTTTGTCATCATGATCAAGTTCTCTGGATGGTCAATATGACTTCAGCAGGGGAAAAGCAGCACTATGCCCTGTCATTGTTGAAGAAGCTCTTTGAAAATGTGCCTTCTACAATGACTGTTGGTCTTCTGTATGACATTGGATGTCAACTGGAGCATAGTTGCTGCAAGTGGGGGCTCCTTGAAGATGGGATACTCTCCAGAATGAAGTTTGGGATTTCTGTCTTCCATGCTTATGGTCATCAATGGCCATGTCAAGTAGTATATCACCCACAAAAATGTGCAGGCTTTAGTTTGTCAGATGGGGAGTGATGTGAGCAACTGTGGAGTTCCCTGAAGATGCTCATTCCTACTCTCCAGGTGTCTGGGGCAAGCATTCATTTTCCTGTATTGTTCATTGCTAATCCCCACCTTAGTATCATCAGAGGCTGTTTGTCCTTGGGCCAGTGGTTGAACAAGAAATGGTCCCTCTGCAAAAGCAAGAAAGCAGTAGCTTTGGAGGCTCTCCACACCTTGCATGTAGACATGAAAACTCTGCAACAGGAGTGGGCTGCACAGGTGGACTCACAAACTCAACCCTTACCTCATTAGTGTTTGCTCCATACTACTTACTATATGCTCATCATCCATGTAGGGCAGTCAAAGAATAAGGGATCTGAGCAGTTGGCCCATATCCTTGCCCTGGAAAAAACTGTACAGGAATACAAGAGTCATGTGGAGAAAGATCTTATCAATGATCATGTCAATGACATCATTGACTATGATCTGCAGCTCACTTCAGCAAAAGGTTTACTGTCAAAGGCAACTCAGTCTCTCAGGCAGAAAAAGAGTGCATTAGGGGTGTCAGCACAAACTGATCTTCACCTCCTGAGGAACAACAAATGGCTTCAAACCCAAACTAATGCACATGCATTGAAGATTCAAATCAGGGAGTGGCTTCGTCAATGCAAGTTTGAATTGGATCAACTAGAACAATCATACCAAAGTTCTGTGAAGGGTGATCTGGGACATTCTTCTGATCAGAATTTTCACTGATATGTTATAGAAAATCACATCCAGTCACATGTAGAGTCATCTATTAAGCAAAGAGAGCCTGCCATATCAAAATTGGTCACCACTTATAACACCCTCTGTGATGAGCTGTTGGGTATGATACAACTTCAGAAAGCACCTCCAGGTGCTATTCCCCCTTGTCCCATACCATCCAAGGGAATTTTTCAACTTGATGTTGACAGTGATATTTGGCAGGACATTGGACTTGGGGAAGGCCATCCTGATACTCCACACCAGCTTGCTGATGAGGCTGTATGAAAAGGGATCAGACTCATGCTTGAGGTGGATTGTTGTAATGAGGAAGAAAGAAGATTGTCAAGAGAGCAATCCATCCTACAGGAGTGGTTTGCTTTGGAGTGGTGTCTTGTGCAAGTAGCTTTGGGAAAGGCAGGTGAGTATGTATCTTTCTGACCATGATCCATCTCACAATAATTAGATGAACATTATATGTATCACCTACAAGCACACAAGGATAGGCTTATTGCATTGTATGTCAGATGGGAAGCCATGGTTCGACATATTCCATGTGCATGGGTTCCATCTAGAACCTGGGGTCCTACTGCAGAAGACATAGCAAGTTGCCTTGCTGCCACTTACAATTCATCAGCATTGCCTTCAGCAGAACACCCCACTCATGAGACATTACAAGACTATGATTCTGAAGATGGGGAAATAGTCTCAGAAGATAATGATGATTTGTTGAGGGTGATTGAAGAAATGACACTAGCAGAGGAACATCACATTGGACAAGTAAATGAGGAGAGATTGACAGATGATGAGGATTATTTTGAAGGAATTGGAGAAGGATATTTACCCTCCTCACCATTAGGGTCACCATCAAAGAGGCATAGGACATAGGATTTGTCTGTATTTCTCAGGCACAAAACAGAATATATTTCACTAAGGAATCAAGTAGGTAGAATGTTGCTTCATGTTGAGTGGGAGATACAAAATATCCATCTTGATATGCTCTCCTAGGAGGAGTCACAGAACCCACTGGAGGATCTCCAAGTGCCCCCATGGAGAATCTCCAATCCCATTTGACCACCCAGGGGAATCTCCAAGTGTCCCCCTGGATATTCACCAACCCTATTTGACCACCCTGGGGAATCTCCAAATGTCCCCCTGGAGAATCTCCAACCCCATTTGACCACCCTGGGGAATTTTCAAGTGTCCCCCTGGAGAATCCCCAACCCAATTTGACCACAGGTGAATTTCCAAGTCCCCCCCTGGATATTCACCAACCCTATTTGACCACCCTGGGGAATCTCCAAGTCTCCCCTTGGAGAATCTCCACCCCCATTCAGCCACCCTGGGGAATCTCCAAGTGTCCCCCTGGAGAATCCCCAACCCAATTTGACCACCCACTTCCAGGACCATGGGGCATCCCCCATCTATGTCAGCTGACCCCACTTCCAGGGGGGTGGGGCATCCTACAGCAAGGTTGGCCAACCCCACTTGCAGGAGGGGCATCCCCCAGCCATGTCAGCCAACCCCACTTCCAGGGGGGTGGGGCATCCTACAGCAGGGTTGGCCAACCCCACTTACAGGACCATGGGGTATCTGCCAGCCACATTGGCCAACCCCACCTCCAGGAAGGTGGGGCACTGCCCAGGCATGTCGGCTGACACCACCAGTTGGTCCAACTGGCTGACACCAAGTCAGGGTCGGTTGGCCAACATCAGCTAGTCCCATGTTTAGGCCAAAATGTACATATTGGGTGTCCCAGTTTCAGGACCACAGGTGACTGAAGGGTCTGCCTTGGGGTGACTTGAGATGTGAGGGTGGCTTTGAATGAGTCCCAAGGCGAGAGGAAGGCTTTGAGAGGGGCTTCAAGGGTGTTTTGAGGTGAGGGGAGAGGTTCAAGGGGCAATGGCAGGCTCACAAGGTCAAAGGAACTGATTCAAGGTCAAACTGAAGTCATGAGATGGCTGCTGACATGAGTGTTGATCCTCTCTCAAGCTACAAAGTGGGTTCAAGGCTGAATCACCAGCCTGCCAACCAGGGTCATGCCTATGTGGATGAACCACAGGGTGCCATGAGCCTGCATTAGTGACTTGGAGAGGGAATGAGCTGCTCAAAGCAAGCTCAGGCTTGGGAGGGGGGTACTTCAAAGTTTGAGGGGATGCCTCGAAAGGGGAATGAGAGAGGGGCTTCATGCTCAAGCTTCCCTGGGAGTGTCTTCTAGAATGAGACCGAGAGCACTCCACAGGGGCATCTCAAGAATAACTGGTTGAAGGTGAGGACAAGTGGCCACTTGAAAGGTCACTTGAAGTTTAATAAACCCAAGTATAGCCTGGAGGGGGTTTGTACCATACTCCCCTTTCTGTCTCATGTTGAACCCATGGTCCATGGTATGATGAACCACTTGAGAGGGTGTCAGAGTGAGGCCAAGGGTTGCTCAAGACTTGCATGTAACCTGAAAATGCCCAAGGGCCATCAACTTTGCCTTGAGACCTTTGATACATCCTTTCCATCCTGAGCAGTGGATGTCCAACTGAAAACAAATATATATTTTGCAATGAACTGACTATAGGTGGTATAGGGCACAGAAATGAGCCACAGATGCCCTCATGTCTGTGAATGGCCTTGAGGAGGTAAAACAAAGGGTCAGGTCACCTTGATGTGACCTTGAATGTCCAGGGGGTATCAGTGGGGATCTTGTATAGATGTCATGAAGTGGTCTCAACCACCAAAAACAAAACTAGTCACTGCTGGTGACTCAAAGCCTCGAAACTCAATTTGCAGCCTCACTCAACTGCAAAAATGCACAGAAAACCCAATAGATATCATCTGAAATATGTCTGTAAATGAACATGGATGCATCTAAACAATTGACCGTCTTGAAAGTGTCTTGAAAGGGCTCAGAAAGCATCTGGGGGTCTTGAAATGTCTGGGATCTCAAAGCAACTAGAGAGGTCTTGAAGGGGCTCTATACTGACTCTAGGAGGGGTGTGGAAGGGTTCCTACAGCTCGAAACAGCACGAAAATGCGATGGGAGGGGCCAGGGAGCAGGGCTGTGGAAGGGGAGGAGGACAGTAGGGCATTGACAAAGAACTGCCAAGCAAAATGCTACCAAACTTTGGGATGTGGTAGAGGGAGTCTGGGGGCACTAGGAGATCGATGAAAGGAGAGAATATGCACACCCAATCCTGAGTTATGCCAAAATTTGTCCTACTGATCCTTTCTCCAGGAAAGGGGGATATCTCCAGAACCACTGAAGCAATCACGTCGAAATGGGCATCAATCGAAAGCCCTCGTCGAGTAGAATCACAGTCTCCAAAGGCGAGAGGTAATGCGTGTCAGTTCTCGAGAAATTGCATGTATGAGCTTGGAGGTAGGAGGAGAATGAGGTTACTGAGCAAAACAGCCCCCATGCAGTGGGCTCCAGATGTAAAGAGGGAAAAAGGAATGTCAGGGGAGAATCCTAGAGGTCTCCCTTGGGAATGGTGGGGTCAGTTTGACCCAAGGGGGTTTGTGTTGCCTGGCACAGAGTCAAGGAATGGGGTGAAAAGAGAGAAAATGCGCCCTAAATGATCCAAAAGAGAGCAAGATAGCATCTAACAAGCATCTGATAATGGAGAAATAATCTCCCAAGCCTTCAGCATCTTATTTCAGTCTTACTTTATCTCTAGTGATGCATCTCTTTTATTTTTCTAAGTAGGTACAAACCACTCTAAGCATGAGTGTGGCTTACACACTGCAAGCATTTCACAATGTTTCTTTAAAAATCTTGCTGAAAAAATGGAGGGAAGAGATACTCTTTTATTTTGCATATTTGGAAGGGGAAAATGCAAAAATAATATTTTATGTGTGTCCAAAAAACATGGATTGATGGTAATGTCCATTAGCTTCTACTCTAATTGGTATTAGCATCAATTCATGTTCTCTGGAATAAAATAAAACATTATTTTTGCATTCTTTCTTGCCAGACATCAAAAATAAAAGAGTATCTCTTCCCTCTATTTTTTCAGCATGAATTCTGAGGAAAAATTGTGAAATGCTTGCTGTGACATAAGCCACAACTCATCCAAATACTAAGGAAAAGAAAGTAGGGTAAAAGGTAAAAAAAAACAAAAATGTAAGTAAAAACAATGAATTAAAATGAAATACCTAGTGGGGAGGACTCCCCCCCTACACCACCTCAACCTGTTCTAGTCCAAGACAATGGGAATCATGCAAACTACAACAGAGGTAATGATGCAGGTGACTTCTGTAGAATGGGTGGCAAAGACTACAACACTCCTCCCTACCATCAGGCTCAAAATGATGGTCCTGGATGTGAGTCCCTTTCTCCACACACTTCTTCATCACAGTATTCAACCTTCACCACTTCAGTTCCAATCTAGTCAATGACAACAGGAATCACAAAGGTTACAATGGAGATGATGGTTTGGCCAACTTCTGTAGAATGGGCAGCAAGGAATACAACACTCCTTGCCATCATCAGGCTCAAAATGATAGGCCGCAATGTAGGTGCTGTTCCATATACATTGCTTGATCACAGTAGCCTCATTGCCACCACCTCACCTTTGATGTAGTTGACAATAACAAGGTCATCCAACACACTACTAGCCACCACAGCAGCTCTGATAACTCCAGCCTTTTTTTGTCTGTGTTAAACCATATTAGGGGACACCAAGTATGCTACCATATTCTTCATGTTGACCACTGTTTTTCATCATCATAGCCAGAACAAACACAAGAAGCCCATGGACAAAGAGAGCATTCTCAGGGCCCTGGTGCAGCTTACAACAAAGGATCCACTAGTGGTCTGAGTGCTGGCTCCTTGGGTAGCACAGCTGCTTTGCAGGTAGGACAAGTCCAATGGTTACCCACTGATTGATGCACACACATTAATGCATAAGTCATTAGTCCCATTTATCCACTGTACTGACATATTTGCAGAGAGGAATTCTACTTGACAGCCACATGACATCTATTACACAAGCACAAACATACCTTTTTTTATGGCCATATCACTTGACTTGTTTCAAACTATGCATTCTGTGTTATTTTTTCGATGTCCCAGAATATGCCTACTTACTGGAGTAAATAAATGTCTTTTAATACTTTCTAAAGTGAAATGAGTGTGACAGAAAGTAAGAAAAGCATGGAAAGTAATGCTTTTTCTGCTTTGTTGAGCAAGGGATCTACTATTTAAAGTGCTAATGATACTTTTAAAAGTAGCAGCTTTTTTTTACTGTTTTACTTGAAAAAGTTGCAAAAGCAAAAATAAGTAATGTGTGAATTTGCTGATGGAACAATCACTGCATGTCTGCCTCTCTTGTAATATACATCTAGTAAAACACATATTGAAGTCAGACACCTGCCTTGAAACATTTCCACCATTCCCTTCCATGGACCATCTGACTCAAGTCCAACTCCACACAACCTCTAGGAATGACTAGTGTGGTCCATATTGAGTAAAATGGGTTCCTTAATGCTGGTGGGATCCAAAGCAGTAATTCTCCCCTGGGACCTCTGATCCAACCATCAGGTTGCAACTTAGCAGGTTGCACCAACATAGAATCATTCAGCCCAACCCCATGAACTAGTTGGTCACTATCAGGAAGAGCATGTGAGGGGTGTGGTGAAAAGCAGATGGGATGTCCCTTCACACCTACAGAGGTTCTGGATGAAATCACCAAAGAAAATAGGGGACATTGCTTACCATCTGCAGGGCTAGATGTGGCAAATCCACTGTAGGATGTGGATGCCACCAAGTCCAATTGGTGGCTGATCCCATCCTGATAGCTTGGAGCATCCCAGATGCCCACATTTCTGTGCTGAGTGGCAGAAGCAATCTTTTCCATATCAGGGGAGGATGCAGCTGAAGTGACATCCCTAGTATGGCCCTCAAGAAGGTGGCCAATCTGCATACCTCCCTCAACATTCCACACCCTCACAGTTTTGTCACCAGAACCTGAGACAATCCTCTTCCCATCAGGGGAGAATCCAACTGAAGTGACATACTCAGTATGGCCCTGAAGAGGGCTGCCAATCTGCACACCTCCCTCAACATCCCACACCTTCACAGTCTTGTCCATTGAGCCTGAGATCATCCTCTTCCCATCAGGGGAGAATCCAACTGAAGTGACACACTCAGTATGGCCCTGAAGAGGGCTGCCAATCTGCACACCTCCCTCAACATCCCACACCCTCACAGTGTTGTCCCCAGAGCCTGAGACAATCCTCTTCCCATCAGGGGAGAATCCAACTGAAGTCACATCCCAAGTATGGCCCTGGAGAGGGCTGCCAATCTGCATACCTCCCTCAACATCCCACACCCTCACAGTGTTATCCCCAGAACCTGAGACAATCCTCCTCCCATCAGGGGAGAATCCAACTGAAGTGACATACTCAGTATGGCCCTCAAGAGGGCTGCCAATCTGCACACCTCCCTCAACATCCCACACCCTCACAGTGTTGTCCCCAGAGCCTGAGACAATCCTCTTCCCATCAGGGGAGAATCCAACTGAAGTGACCCACTCAGTGTGGCCCTGAAGAGGGCTGCCAACCTGCACACCTCCCTCAACATCCCACACCCTCACAGTGTTGTCCCCAGAGCCTGAGACAATCCTCTTCCCATCAGGGGAGAATCCAACTGAAGTGATGTCCTCAGTATGGCCCTGAAGAGGGCTGCCAATCTGCACACCTCCCTCAACATCCCACACCCTCACAGTCTTGTCCCCAGAGCTTGAGATAATCCTCTTCCCATCAGGGGAGAATCCAACTGAAGTGACAAACGAAGTATGGCCCTCAAGATGGCTGCCAATCTGCACACCTCCCTCAACATCCCACACCCTCACAGTCTTGTCCCCAGAGCCTGAGACAATCCTCTTCCCATCAGGGGAGAATCCAACTGAAGTCACATCCCAAGTATGGCCCTGGAGAGGGCTGCCAATCTGCATACCTCCCTCAACATCCCACACCCTCACAGTGTTATCCCCAGAACCTGAGACAATCCTCCTCCCATCAGGGGAGAATCCAACTGAAGTGACATACTCAGTATGGCCCTCAAGAGGGCTGCCAATCTGCACACCTCCCTCAACATCCCACACCCTCACAGTGTTGTCCCCAGAGCCTGAGACAATCCTCTTCCCATCAGGGGAGAATCCAACTGAAGTGACCCACTCAGTGTGGCCCTGAAGAGGGCTGCCAACCTGCACACCTCCCTCAACATCCCACACCCTCACAGTGTTGTCCCCAGAGCCTGAGACAATCCTCTTCCCATCAGGGGAGAATCCAACTGAAGTGATGTCCTCAGTATGGCCCTGAAGAGGGCTGCCAATCTGCACACCTCCCTCAACATCCCACACCCTCACAGTCTTGTCCCCAGAGCTTGAGATAATCCTCTTCCCATCAGGGGAGAATCCAACTGAAGTGACAAACGAAGTATGGCCCTCAAGATGGCTGCCAATCTGCACACCTCCCTCAACATCCCACACCCTCACAGTCTTGTCCCCAGAGCCTGAGACAATCCTCCTCCCATCAGGGGAGAATCCAACTGAAGTGACATACTCAGTATGGCCCTGAAGAGGGCTGCCAATCTGCATACCTCCCTCAACATCCCACACCCTCACAGTCTTGTCCCAAGAGCCTGAGACAATCCTCTTCCCATCAGGGGAGAATCCAACTGAAGTGACAAAAGAAGTATGGCCCTGAAGAGAGCTGCCAATCTGCATGCCTCCCTCAACATCCCACACCCTCACAGTGTTGTCCCCAGAGCCTGAGACAATCCTCTTCCCATCAGGGGAGAATCCAACTGAAGTGACATGCCATAAATGGCCCTGAAGAGGGCTGCCAATCTGCACACCTCCCTCAACATCCCACACCCTCACAGTCTTGTCCCAAGAGCCTGAGACAATCCTCTTCCCATCAGGGGAGAATCCAACTGAAGTGACTTCAGAAGTATGGCCCTCAAGAGGGCTGCCAATCTGCACACCTCCCTCAACATTCCACACCCTCACAGTCTTGTCCTTTGAGCCTGAGACAATCCTCTTCCCATCAGAGGAGAATCCAACTGAAGTGACATGCCAAGTATGGCCCTGAAGAGGGCTGCCAATCTGCACACCTCCCTCAACATCCCACACCCTCACAGTCTTGTCCTCTGAGCCTGAGACAATCCTCTTCCCATCAGGGGAGAATCCAACTGAAGTGATGTCCTCAGTATGGCCCTGAAGAGGGCTGCCAATTTGCACACCTCCCTCAACATCCCACACCCTCATAGTTTTGTCCTTTGAGCCTGAGACAATTCTCTTCCCATCAGGGGAGAAGCCAATTGAAGTGACTGCAAAAGTATGGCCTTGCAGCCAAAGTTGTTCAACTGGCCAAGTCTTCATTCCACCTACATGGATCCTAGCTGAACAATGCAGTTTTGGCATGACCACTGCTGATAACAATGTGTTTGAAGGAATGAAGGGCAATCCAGAAACATAAAGGTGTGGAGTGCTGCATGACATTGGGCTGATGAAGTTCTCAATGAATTTGATTCCATCTTCAGCCAATCTCAATGTATCCTCATAGTCACTGTTCCCTTTCTATGTCATGTCAGGTGTTGTTAAATGCAGTAATGCATCCATCACCCACCAATAGCCATCTTCTGACACAGGCAAGTGCACTCACACCCTTGCCAACCCTCCCAAGCAAGCTCAGTATCTCCATCCAAAATAGAAATTTGTCACTTCCAACAATATCCCTCACCTGCCCTGCAAGTTCCAAGTCAAATCCAGTCTTCTCCACGTGCTGGGCCCAGAATTGGCAAGAGTAGGAGAGATGGTGTGAAATTTTCTTGTTGATTCTCTCTGACAGATCAGAAACCTCACTATTTGCTAGGTAGGAGCTTTCCAAATCACAGATGTTGAATTGAAGATTATCATGGACAATCTGCAATGTGGCAAAGGCCAGGTCTTTTGCATCAGATGTGTCAATGAAATAGACACCACTCCGCAGTGGATCCATCAAGAAGTCATAGAAGGATGCATGGAGGGGCCGTACAGGAGAGGAACGGTCCACAACCCCACCCAGCACTGGTGACATGAACTCGAGGATGAGATTCGTGTCATAGTGATCCTGCTTGTTTGGAAAAATTTCCCGTATACAGTTCAAGGCCGCCATGGGCAGAGGTTCGAGCGTCATCACAACTTGGCACATCACAGAGCGGTATCGTTTGAAACGTGTCCCAGTCCGGGGTATTCCAATCTCCAGGATCGTGAAGTAAGTAGTGTCCAAGAGTGTTCTACCTTCTTCGGCCTCAAGAGCCATCAGATTATCGTAGTTTTCTTTCGGAGTCGCTCCAGCTCTGTTTGGCCTGATGAACTCGCAGGCGACACGAGCCCATTCGAACAGACCATCAGATTTGTTGACAATGTTCTGGACCTCTTCCATTCCAATGTCGGGAAGTCCCTCAAGTCCCTTGGAAACGAATAACTTGATATCCCGTTCCGCCAACTCCCATGGGACGTCATCCAATGAGGTTGCCTTTACATGTGCAGCGGCTGCCATGGCACGCACGATGTCGGGCAATGGTCTAGACGTCAAGAGAATCCGGAAATTGGGCGGTAAGCCCGCAGCATCTGCAGACGTCAGAAGACGTAGGATATGTGTCCTCGATGTGTCTGGCCCACTTTCGTCCAAGGCATCGATTATCACAACCACATTCCCAACGATCTCTCCACTAATATTCGACAGCGGCTCCACAATGAATCGTTTCCACTGCTGCACCACATCGCATGTGGTCTTGAGTGCGAGGTTATTTGACACGATATTTGATAACGCTCTTCGAAATGCAGGGTCACGATCCGCCAGGTCTCGGGCAATGGTAGTCAAAATCTTTTCCTCCCGCCGTTCGCTTTGCCTGTCGCGCGCGAAGCAGAAACAGGCCCCAGGCGCTCCCGTATCCTGGATCCACGATCCGATAGTATGGGCAATGGCCGATTTTCCCCTTCCGGCCTGACCGTGGAGCCACAAAATGCGAGGGACGTTCACGTCGCGACTGGCAATCCAGTCGGTGATATCCTTCAACATTTCTGTCCTTGTACCGTCGAGGCACACCTTGGTCGTGTTCAGGCCTGCACCACCTGCGTAAGTCATGCCCTCTAGGTTCAGGTCTTCAAGCACATGGTACATGTTGATCTGGATGTCCCGCATCGTGCGATCTCGGTACTGTTGCATCAGGTCACCCAGATTCTTAATGTGGGCACGGGCGACGGTCTGCGGGTCGGAAATGAAGTTGTTCCCGATTCGCACAACTGACAGCACAACACGTTAAGAATAGTGAAGTGGAACATAGAACTATGGCCATGGCACATACAGAAGTTCTGTTTTTTGCAATATTTTACGACGAACAGCGCCGTAGCACTCATCTCTTGTGAAATCTTGCTCAACGTCCCTTTCATGCTATCGATATTCTCTATGGTGTCCTTTTCCATGAGAAATTCATAGACATCTTTGACGGTGTTGAGGAGACCAAACACTTCGCTGTCTAGGTTGGCTTGATCGATGAGCAACTATTGGGGACCACATGAGTGGGCGATACACGAGAAGGAATGACACGTACTTGAGAAGCTGCGGTCAGAATCACGAGCGCAAACTGAACATAGGGGTGAACCTGCGCTCCTCTATCAGCACACGCAAGTGACGGAATATTGAAGTGCTTACATTCGATATGGTCCTTACAAAGGAGTTGAATAATTTGAGAGGCTGAAGAATGGAATCGGCGGTTTGGATCATCGTTACCGCGGCATCAGCCCGCCCGACCAAACCAATGGGTGTTTGGAAAACCTTGGGGATGGGCTTCAAATCATCCATTGCTTGCTGGGCAGCATTGACTTGGCTACCAACGATGGCGTCAGTAATTTCTGTTGCGGGAGGATCTGATCTGGTTTGCTTCCACCGATGGTAGAGGTGTCCCATCCTGGAGAACAGCTTCCGATCAGTGTTGGCCGACACTGGGATCGGAGGGGCCTCAGCAGAAGGTTGAGACGGTCCCTGTGACTGTTCCTACAAGGATCCATAAATATTTTAGCGTGAAAGATACAAGATACGTACCGAGGGAACGTTAGGTGTAGGGTTGCGTGAAGTTCGGGAGCCGAAGAAACGATGGCTCTTTGCCTGCTTGCGGGCCATGGAGGGATCTGCAATTCGTCTGCGATCTGTAGCTTGGATTCGACGTCGACAGTGTGAAGGAAACGTTGTTTACCGCCTAATAAGCGCCGGAATGTGTGGGCATGTTACAACCACACAGGTAGAGCACAGGCCAATCTGATAGACTTTAGGCAAGCATCTCGACTCGTTGCTACTCGTGTTGATATTTGCCGCTAGGACGCTGGTTTTGAGCCCTGCGATCGTACGCTCCCCGAGAATCATTTCAAGCAGGCTACCTCACAAACTATAGACTCGTGTGTGGGCCGGTGCAAGTGACACGAAACTCCACACTGAACAGCGTCCTCGTCGCTGGTCGGTTGCGCACCCTGATAATCGATAACGCAGCCAGTCTGGACGGACAGCAAAGCAATTGCAATTGCAACTGCTGCCCGGCACTACTTGAAGGCAGACAAGGAGCCGGTTGGCGTGTCTCCAGACATCGACGCTGCCACTACGACTGCATCAGGAATGAAACTGCTACTGCCATGGATCCCGAAAGTTCTAGTCCTGCTGTCGCTTGGCAACCACCTCGTAGAAAATTTACCTGAAATGACTGCAGTGCATGATCTACCCGCTTTCGTACAAGCCAACGGAACGACGACCACGGCCGTCCTCGAAAATCTCACGTACTGATTCCGCAAGCCATGCATTCTCGATGTCAAGCTAGGAACCGTACTCTATGATGAGGATGGTTCTCCAGAGAAAAAGGAGCGCATGATTCACACCGCTGCGAGCACAACCAGTCTCAGCACTGACGTGCGTCTGACGGGATTCCAGGTATGCACCCTCGTTGAGGTCTGTGTTTGTGCTCAGGAAATTGTCTAGGTATATGCAAATGATCACCCACTTCCCAAACTTACTCCGAAGAACTACGATCAGACGAATAAACCAGAACACCCAGACGGGATCGTGCGGTTCTTTCCCTTCTTCATCCCAGTTTCCCCCTCTTGCATGAACGTACTACCGTCAGCCGACGTCGTGGCTGCGCCTGATAACATCCAACCAGGCTTGCCTCCTTGTACCGTTCTCGTTTTGCTCACGCGCCTACTCGAATCACTTGAGCGTCTCCGCGTGGCACTTGCCACAGCAGAAGTACTTATCGAGGGCGGGAGCATCCTGATCGTATACGAAGGTGACTGGGCAAGTGCTGAAAAGGCCGCGCGGATATCGGAGGACGTCTCTATACCGACCGGCAAGGCTACCGCCTCGGGCAAAGACTTGGATGGGAATGCACAGGGGGCTCCGGACGAAGAAGGTGAAGACGCAGAGTGTTGTTCAAGCGTTAATTGATGAAGGTGCAGGTGTGAAGAACCCTTGTTGACACCCATAGATGCGATATGTCGTGTCATGATACGCGTCCAGCGGATGCACAGTTGGTTGGCACTAGCAGGAAGGAATTCCCTCATTGAACCAGAGCGTTAATCGTAACGTCGACGGATATATCGATCACACCAGCGTACGACGAAGGCTGTACCTAAACTAATGCGCTGAAATACTAGAAGCTCGAAATATACAAGGCAGCCCTGGCCTTATTGTCTGAACTACTACAAACTGGTAAGTGGAATGAGAAAATTAAATTGACAAGTTCGCCCCAAAAAACGACGACACGAAGATTATATACCCTGATCGATAGCAAGTCCATATATCCCATTAATGCACAATAAAATCCGGACAGAGTAGATCAGCTGGCAGCAGTCACCCGGAGACACCCATTGCCAACATCTGCACTTGCGCGAGGAGTTCCCGCACTGGTGACATGCCCCATCCCCACACCACTAGCGGTAGGACCAAACCCTACCTTCGTATCCTGCGAGTCGCCGAAAGCAACCCTGATCCCCTCCTTCGCCTTCGCAGCCGCTAATACTATTGCTTCTGTCCATGCGCGTGCTTCGCGAATGCCCGGAGCACGGAGTACGAGGGTCTCCCCGCCCCGCGGGTAGGCACGGTGGATCCGTATGTAGGCATCCTCGGAACGGGCACGGCTTCGTGAAGTATGAATTTCCAGTTCGTGAACAGGAAGGGGCTAGAAGTGATGTCAGGTAAACATGATCAGGTGGAAGTCGCAACGTCAGGAACTCGCCGCTTGATATAACCCTTCGCCCTCGCTCTCGTTGAGAAGTAGGAGGATATCGCTGCACAGTAAAACGCGTAGCTTACGCCCGCTCTTTGCTTTCGCCAGTACACCTTCCTTGAGGAGACTTCGAGGACCGAGATGGTGAGTCGGCAGCGTAAGGTCGAGACAGCTAGAAAGCAGACCAAAACGAAAAAAGGGTGTCAATGATGTTTTATGTTAATACGGTGACGGAACCAAACAGAACGAGCAGACATGACACTCACTCCTTGCCTATCCTTAGCTCTTCGCTCACCTCACCAAGCCTTTCCCGACCCTCCCGATCTCGTATCGTCTCGTTCACCTCTTCCAATATCCGCTCTGCACACGCCAGAGAGTTCGCTATCGACTCGCGTTCTGCGTGCTCTGTAGAAAGAGATAGTGTCAATCGCGGTACCATAGACAGATCAGGGGTTGGAGTGGGTGGGTCGGTGTATTGCGGAATTTGTCGGATGAGAAGGGGGTACCGAGTTAAACGCTGCACTGCGAATCGTTCGTTGTCAATCAGTTAAGTTTCTACGAGAGGATGAAGGACGCACTCGGCACTAGGAGGTAACTAGACAAGTCAAGATTCCTGGCAGAGGGGTCCTCCCGGAGGCCATCAGAAGAGGCAGACCACCAAGAAATAAACGACCTAAACCTGTAGTTGAGCGGACAATTCCGGATTACCGTCCCTAAGCGATTGCAACACCTTCCCAGCATTGGCTTGGTTGACGCAATAGTCCTACAGTCACGATCAATTTGTCAAAGAGCCCGCGTTGTCACTTTGTAGTACCACGCACCAGATACACTCGCATATGAGGCATGTGCGTTTCTAGCAAGTCTCCCACGTGATCTACGTAAAGTCTGCATTCACGCTGTCGCTCCTCCAGAGTAGACAAGAATGCCTAGAGAATTTGGTGTGAACTGGAAATCGGTCATATCCAGAAGAGCCCCCACCGTATTAGTTAGAAGGATATCCTCGATGTTAGAGAATATGACCGACGTCGACTCCGCCTCGAGCATATCCACCAGGCGCGAAGAGCTTCGAGTATCGAAGGCAATGAAAACAGATATAATCTAGTTTCGGTACAGACTTACCTCCACTATAAGTTGCAAATCTCTCACGTAGTCCGCCTCCGTGGAAATGAGTTCGAATATCGCTTCCTGTCGTTTCCTTTCTACAGCTGGCATCCCCTCAAGCGCGGTCCTGTCCAGCAGGCACGCCAATGACGTCCCAAACGCCGGGCTACTCTCACGTGTCATAGATTTATGAGGATCCCCGGGTACAGCTGCTGTATTAGACACCGACGCGTGATGGGACCAGATATGATTGGAATCTTACACTCGCGATCGATGTCCGGCGTACTAGAGCGCGTGTGACGTCCAAGGAAACTCAGGAAGTGAGACGTACGACTCTCTCCGCCTCGTTCCTGCTCGCGATCCCGCAGTGAAGGCCACAAAGACGTTGCAGGTGAGCGGGGAGGCGAAGAAAATGCGAGCGAAGAGGTGGTGTCGAACGAGGATGCTGACATCCGATTCGCGGCTAACGATTGTCCGCCAGGCATCTTCTCATATGTGTCGTAACGCTCGAAAGCATTACCGACGAGCGATGTACTGCTCAAGTCTGACGTCGTCTTCAGGTGTGTCAGTTGAAGCGATGTACTGAGTATCTCGGATATCAGTGAGAGTTTGGCGCTAGTGCCCGTGCGCCCAGCAACCTCCGCATCCCCCGAGAAGTCCATCGCCGGGACTGGAGGAAGTTCCTTATGTCTCGCACAAGACAGAGGTTCACGTGTGGGAGCTCGTTTCCTTGGAAAAGTATCCCCTATCGATGAGCCCTTCTTACCTGCAGCCATATAGATGTAAAGTCCATGAAAGTAAAATCCCCACGCACCCGGTTCGACTACTGGTACATAGGTCTGCGGGGAAAAGCCTGATCTCCCATCATTGACGGTCGTCCCATACCACCAGTCACCGCCAAACTTGGAGGGATGCGCCTCGATTACAACATTCTCACCAAAGTCTTTCCCAATGGATCAGTAAACGTCTTTGGTTTTAGAGAAACTACATACTCAGATCTTCTGCCCACTGGGTCTCGTAAGGATACAGCGAGCGGACTCTTAGATCTATGACACGATTAGGATCACCTGTAACTGTAGCGCGCACACACTCACTCGTCGATGCATCAACATCTGCCATAGGGTCAGGGTCTCCGTCCAGAACGTGTTCGGAAACCTTGATAGCGGGTACGTCTTCCACGGTCCCAAGTAGTTGGTCCAATGTGACTGATCTGGATGGTCAGCAGCCAACCCGTTAAACCAGTCCACCGATTGCGTAGGCCGATGTTTTGATGTCGGAGTCGACTCAACTGGCGGTGGCTCTGAGGTCTCTGTGACGGGGAGGATGATGGAGACGGGGATCGAGGCGTGGAGTTGATATGCGCGGGGAGTGTGTTGTCCGTGCTTCGATCATTTGTCACCTGCACCTGAGAGCACTTCGGTTTTCAGTGGGGGCCGAAGGTGCTAATAGAGCGGGAGACGGAGAGGGTGCCGAGGGAGTAGCGGGTGGAGTGGAGGTTTCCGGGCCGACGACCCCGAGTTCGACCTACCCAGACGCGACCAGATTGGTATCAGAGCATGCCCGACCAGCACAGAGGTATGGATATCGTCTTCGTTGCAGGATGCTTCGCACAGTGACTGACGATCGAACAGTACAATCATACCGACATCAAACTCGACTTCAAGACGCATACGCAACCAACTTCAGCACGACAACCTCAGCCACAGATTCGTATATGCCTCGGTGTCCTGGATACAGTAACCAATACCAGGATCTATGAGAGCCAGCGTAAAGTCAGTGGCATTGCTGGCAAACTCGCGCCCTACAGCCAACAACCCCCTAGGTATGCTGTGTTCTATTTGTCTTTCGTAGTGTACTGACACCGTTTCTTTCTTTCACCATTGTCCTCGCTGCCTTGGATATTCTGACGCGCATGCAGCCTCCCTAAGAGCTCGTATGGAAAGTGTAGTTTGCCCAAAGTTTACAAACTGCAGGGCTTGGTCTTGTTTGTGTTGGATATTGTGGCAACCAGCCAGTGTTGGCACGTGTTTGCATGCTTACTTAATCACTTTGCATCGCACTTAGCACTAGACAATTTTCCTAGTCCCTCAGTAGCTTGCCAGACTACTGAGGGTGAGTACATTCGTTACTTAGGTCTATTCCTATCTCACTGGTACTCTGTAGTTACCCTACAGGTACATACTAATATAACAGTAGCTTGCCAGACTACTGAGGTTACCCTACAGGTTCCCTCTGCCAATAACAAGAAACTCCTTTAGTTTGTGAGCCTCACAATCATGTATGTCAGAGATTGAACGTTTGAACCCTGTTCATGTATGCCACCTGATCAGTATTATGGTGTGTGCTGACTCCTTCTATGGCAGATCTGCATGCTGCTCCAGGTGCTCCTGGCCTTGTTGGTCAAGCTCCTTGACTCAGGAATTTGTAGTGAACTGACACCATACCACACATCCAGGCTCTCCAGTGAAATGTGGGTCCAGGAACTGCTCAGTGGTCATCCTGGATGTATCTGCTGTGAACTTGGTATGTACAAGGAGGACTTCATTCAGCTCATCAGGGAGCTACAAGCCATGGGTCACTGCGACTCCAAGTTTGTCACCTTGGAAGAACAACTCTCAATATTCTTGTACACATGTGTGACTGGCCTGACAAGCAGGCATGTGGTGGAGTGCTTTCAGCGTTCAAACGACACTATCTTGGTGAGTTCATATGAAAGTTGTATGATATTTGATCTTATTCATGAACAGCTACTTCAAGAAGATGCTTTTTATATTTTCTGATCAGCCATTCTATTCCACCCATGTGTGGTTTCCAGACAATGAATCTGTCCATCCAAAAATACGACACAACCCCAAGTTCTGGCCATATTTCTGGAATGCTATTGGCACCATAGATGGATGTCATATCCCTGTATCCCCCCCAGCAATCATTCATTCAAACTACTGCAATCGCAAAGGATTTCTTTCGCAAAATGGTCTTTTCATCTGTGACTTTGGTCTGAAGTTCATTTATGCACTAACAGGGTGGGAAGGGTCTGTGACTGACACCTGTGTCTATGGTGATGTGATATCTGCCAATCTTCGAATCCCCCCCAGAAAGTATCTTCTTGCCAATGCTGGCTACCCTTCTTGTCATGAGTTACTTGTCCCCTATCATGGTGTCTGATATCATCTTGCAGAGTGGGGCCATGCCAACACATGGTAAGACCATGTCTTTCTTTTTCTTTCCATCATTTTTATTTGATTTTCACAGACCCATGACCAAAGAAGAATTATTTAACCTATGGCATGTGTCTGCATGGAATTTGGCATCTTGAAGCACCGGTTCTGAATACTCCTCCTGGCCCCAGAGTATGACATCGACGTGCAAGTGCACATCCCCACAGTGCTATGTGTGTTGCACAATTTCATTTACAGCTGCGATGAGAATGAGGAAGACAATAGTGACATCACGCTCAATACCGATGATGAAGATGAGCATCAGTTGTGGCTGGGCACTCCGGTTGGTCCTCAGGCAGCTGCTGGCAGTGCTATGCAAGTGGACGATCTTGCTGCCAGCAGGCTGTGGGATGATATTGCAGTCACAATGTGGAATGACTATCAAGCTATCTTAGTGGAATGAGCACAGAGAAGTATAGACTTGGACTCAGGATCAGATTTTTTTGAAGAGGAGGTTGCAAGTATGTTGTAGCCATTCACACTGTGTAGTATTTTGTCTTGTCCTCACACACTACACAATCTTCAAGAGCCTTTATTGATGCAGTGACTTGAAGCACACCCAAATGTGATAGTAGCCAGGTGCGATACATTGTATACATACTACACATACATGTTTTTTGGGCTACACAAAATGACATGAAGGGAACAATGCAAGATGACATTACAATGCGAAAATATTTCCAGACCCACCACTCACCGGCACCACTGCTTCATTCGAGTTGGTATACATATCTGCAGCATACTCATGCCGTGCTTCATCGTTGGGTAGTGAAATGAAGATGGCAGCACAGTTGGAGTTAGCTGTGAATTGGCACACCAGAAATGCACGATGGTGAGCCAGAAAGTCTGCATCCTTGTACAATAGCTGAGTGGCAGTCTGGATGGTGACAAGGGGATCCATGAATGTGGTCAAGAGCTGGTCCCCAAAGCACCAGATGGCGTTGTCGACTGCAACGACCACAACAGTTTGAGAACTTGCAGGAGGATTGGCCTTGGCCTTGCTTGACGATGTTTGACTGTGCTTGGTCTTGGGAATGGATGACATTGTAGTTTCTGGGGGAAGGTTGTTTGAAAAGAGCAAAGGGGGTGCTGTATCCATAACATCAGCAGACATTGCATTGAATGATCGCTTTCCACCCAAAGTGGTAGCAGGAGGGTCAGAAGTGGGAGGATTGGCAACAAGAGCTAGACTACCAACAGGCATGACAGAGATGGGAATAGAATTGCCAAGATCACTGATGGATGCAATGGGGGTGGGAGTAGTTCTGGAAACACTGCTACCATTGATATTTGTAGTGAAGATGGGGTTTGATGCCCCAGCATGAAAGGTGTGGGTGCTGGTGGCACCCCCCTGTGGAAAAATGTCCTCCAAGAACTCCAGATACTCCCAGCCTTTGTTATGGAAGGGCTTCATTTGTGCATTTGCCTGAGTGAGCTTCAGAAAATCTTATCGTCCATTGATATGGGTACGTACCTTCACAGCAACATATTTGCTCCAACTCTCTGCTGCAAGTGCCCCACTGATGTTCACCCCATGTTCATTGTCCCAGTGTTCACCCAATTTGCTGTGATAAGTCATGATTGTGTGATAGGTTTGCTTGAGCTATGTTGGATGTCAGTAAGACAAATTGGAAAGGGAGAGATAAGACAACTTACCACACCCCATTTGATTGAGACATTCTTGTGATCCTTTACCTTTCCAGAGACGAGCAGTGGGCGAATATGATCAGCAGCATTGGCATATGTAGATTGATGGAAGCTCCCAGTATCACCTCATTCCACGTGGTGTCTGTGTAAGTAGTGCACAAGTGCATCAACTTCCTCAGGGGTCCAGTCAGCGTGCTTCAGTTCAGGATCTGCTTCAGGATCCTCTGTCCCCATCAGTGCTGTGATGTTTGACTCTAAGACATGGTAGAGTTTGACTAGTATTTGCTGGATGTGTTCCCATTGAGTATCAGCATAGGAGAGATGGGGAGGGGAGGACATAGTGTCATCAAGAGTCAACTGCATTTCAATCTCCGATGAATTGACCTGGAATATTCCACCACCATGTCAAACAAGACCAAGCCCTGCAGTTTGTAAACTTCAGGCAAACTACGCTTTCTGTACGAGCTCTAAACCTGTCTTCCCCACCTGCTCAACTATTTCCAATGTGTCCCCGCTGATGTGCAAAAGCAACACACCAACTCCTGACCCTACCATCCTTATTATGGCAGAACCTGATGAGACAGTGATCCTCCCCTGCCCACACCTACCCATATCCCTATCCAGACCCATCCTGATGTGCCTTCACTGTTTCCCATACCAGAACAGCCTCCTCAAGGCTCAGGTGACAATGTCGAGAATGACGAAGAGGAGGAGCTTGAAGTGGCTGACATCACGATCACAGTTGCAGGTGTGGATTTGGACTTGAACTCACCTGCTTCTAAGTGGGCTGATAACACAAACATGGACTCAAACTCTATGCTAATGCCCTCTCATCAAGGAGAGCATGTCAAACCCATGCTCTCACCCATGTGGCATGGTACGAAGAGGAGTATCAATCTTGATGAAGCTGCTGACAATGATATTGGAGAAGAGGACAGCAAAGTGGATGAACAGGAGGAGTATGGAGAGATGGTCATGGATGATTTAGGTGTAGAGATGGAGACAGATTTGCACATGGGTGTCAACTTGGGTTCCGAGGAATGGAGTGGGCATATTGAGAAAGATGGCCAGACCAGAGGTGGACGTGCATGGGCAGTCCAGGCTGGCAGGACCAAGAATCACCATGGTGACCCTCTGCAAAAGAAGGGCAAGATACTGGAGTCTACATCAACGAGAACTCTCCCTGCAAAGCAAACCAAGTATGTCCCTAGGTCTGCCAATGCTTCAAGTACCATGGTGTCCACCTCAAATATGACTACCAATGCAGCGATGAACATGGTGACCAAGGCTAGGAACAGGTTAGGGGCAGGCAGAGGTAAGACAGTAGGAGCTTCCCATCTTACCCAATTATGTGAGGCACACTGGTGGCTTGGAATTGCAAAGAGTGAACATGCAGTCATCGGTTGTCTCTGGATCCAGTGTCGGGAAAACAACTGGAAGAAGTGTCGGGGTGCCCCCATCATCAAGATCTGTATCTGGTTTGCTTCATCAGAAGCACATGCTGCTAGTTGTGGGGAAAGAGATAGGACCATTGAGGGCCACATCTTCCTCTGTGCTGACAAAGGAATGTGAAAAGAAACCTTGGGTCGACATGAGGACGAGGGCAGTGGCTGATTCGAGGATGGATGGTGCAACATCAGCAGTGCACCTGACCAAACCTGTACCACTCACGTTCCGTGCCAATACATGGGCACATCAAACTGTGACTGATCCGTGCATTTCAGGGTTCAGTTTCATCAGCAAAACCGTTCCCCACTGTCCACCACTGTCCAGTCTCTTACAGCATGTTACAGCAGCTACACCATTACAGGAAGGTCCCCCCCTGTCCGTTGCTGTAACAGCACTGTCACGCTTACCTAGTCGCTACACAGCCTTGCGTGGAACCGATTGACTGCACAGTGCCACACAGTGTATGCAAGTCTGCACAGTACAGTACAGATGTTAGATTTGGTACAGCGGTATACAGTATGTTAGATTCTGTACAGTGGTATACAGTATGTTAGGTTCCGTACAGAACTATACACTATGTTGGACTCTGTGCAGCACCATGCAGCACACCCAACTCTGTACATAACTGGGCACCAGTCCCGAGTCTGTGGGCTCATGTATCACTCTGTAGGCTAGTGTACCGACTTCACTATTATTCGCACCAGATCATTCACCCTATCAATCACTGCGAGCATTGCAGAAGAAGTAGAATTATGTGTGTACAAAGGAAAACAATGCAACATTAATTGAGGATAACCTGCCATTCCTCTGTCTCTGGCCCGGCAATTTCTCTTGCTGAGTACCCTGTCCTTAAAACGTGTTAACTTCCATCCCAGAGTCGCCGAGAACAGATATTGACTTACATTCCAGCCTTGGCCCATTCTCAAAGCATTTTGTTGAGTTTACTCCCATGGTAGTCGTCATACCACACTTGATCAATCAAACGCGTGATATTATTGCATGCCTCTTCAATCTTGTCTCCACACAGAGTTTCGTTCTTGGCTACTCCATGCTTCTTGAATGTCATTAGGATGCTTCGAATCTTGATTAACTCACATCAGTAATCCTACCAATGATGACAGAAACTAACATATGATCGCAGCAACAAGGGCAAGCGCTTTGACGGGAACAGACTCTTGGAATTCGGCAAACCAGCAGAGAGACTTGGAGCTGGTGCAATAGTAGATGGCAAGACAAGTCTTCTTGAGAGCGGAGTGGGCAAAATTGCTAGTCCTTCCCTGCAGTACTATTTGGCAATAGTTGCACAGCGCCAATGGGGATGTACATACCAATGAATCTAAGTCTCCGTGGAGATATTGAGCACTTTCGAGCAGTTGTGTGGCCTTCTTCTTGACGAAATTGATCTGTTTGGCATTATCATCGATGGTTTCGGGGGGGTAAAGACCATACTCAAAGGGAATGATATGCACAGCGACTTTCTTGATTTCACTGTGGAAGGTTTGCGTGTTGTTGAATAACTACAGAATGTACATTACTGCAGGGAAAAAAAAAAATGTTGCACACTTACAATCGTCACCATCGACCTCTTGTGCTCTGGATAGAAACCTGCAATCATTGAGACATGTAGCACTTAGTAGGTATTAAGAAACTTACCAGCTTCAAGCTCCAATCCATTGTCCTCGTACTTGATAACCATCTCAACCAGGATTTCCATGCAAACACTGTTGATCACCATTTCATGACAGAGGAACGGGACCTCCGTTGCAACATACAACTGCATCCTCACCTTTGCCTCACCCAAAAGTTTGCACCACAGCAGACCAAAAAATGCTAGCATAGTAGGCCGAATGACCACATCTGCCTTGGTCATCCTGGAATACTTACTGCGGCGCTCACTGACAAGACTTGTGCTATCGCCCGAGCAGTCCTCCTCACTGTGCAGCCTACCCTGCACCTGGCTAACCACATTGGAATGCAGCTTCTTGGAGGGATGTTTCTCACTGCTGACAGTGTCTTCGAGGTATGTAGGCGAGGGAGGACAAGGGTGACGGTTTCAGGACTGATGCCTTGCATTAACGTTGTAGTCCATGCCAACCTTTCTGCAGTGTGAGTGCAATAAATTAATATTATAATTAATCACCTCTTCGCCATGTCGCATTTGTGGTCCATTATTGGACTGTACTCCATGATCCTGTAGCATACCAGACTGGTGCGAGGAGATACTTTCTCCATGTTGGTTAGGACAGTGAGGCAGTGGGGGAGCTGGGGCACATTCGGGTGCAACTTGTGGTCAGGACAGTCGAGATTGTTGGAGCACGGGCCACTGAGCAGGAGCGGGACCAGACTGCGAGGACACTGCACACCGAGGGACATATTGCTGGGAGGGAGCATGCTGGGAAGACACTATAGACTGAGTATGGACACGTGGCTGGGGGAATCGTTGCTGCGAAGAGGACTGCTGAGAACGCACCTGGGGCGAGGGAGTTTGACCACCCTGCCCTAACTCTAAGAAGTAGTTAGCACCGACTGAATGCGAGATACTACGTACTCACCGTCATCAAGTTCATGAGGCCCAGCGTTCTCCGACATATGGTCGGAGTTGGGCACATCATTTGACCCTTCATCAATAGGGGAGTGCATCAGTCAATTCTCGTCAATCTTACTGCTGGAGTATCCATCATTACCTGCACGACCACAGGAAGCTTCATCCTTGGCATCCTGGACATCCCCTGCATCATCAAGGCTTGACCACGGACCATCGTTGGAGTCGTGCGACTCTTCACCAGATTGAGGTTCACTTAGGTCATTACTCGTGTCATCATTAATTCGATAGTCACTTTGCACTGGGCGGAGAACTTACTGTTCGGTTTGGGAAGGCTTAAAGTAACTTTTTTCAGTAGTCCCCTTTGACGAACCAGAGACAGTTGTTGACGCAGCCCGGGACACAAATGGATCAGGTGTCGATGAAGTCGACAGAACCTCTGGGACCATTGAGAGGGGCTGCGGACAAAATCTAGAGGTAAGTCGGGAATTACGCTTGGTAGCCACGCTATCTTGGGGCATGTGAGGCTGCTGGGATACAAGCTGGGTGGTGACTAGCATTGGTGTGAGTAAGTGATTGATGGTGTGCGTGCTGGACAGATTAAATGGACACACAAGTTGTCTGAGATGTAACAGCCCAACCTTGTGCTCGAGGGGCAGCAGTATTTGTGGTTTGAGGCGCCTGGTGCCTTGTTCGATCTTGCTCATACTCGTTCAGTGATTGCGTCCCAACGAAAGATGGTTGTCTGGGGGTTTGTGCTTGGAACCCAAATCTGGACCCAGATTCTGCCATCTGAAACTCAGGTAGAGGTCCGGAATCAAGATTCATTTCAATGGCCGAGTCTTCAGTGCGGTTCTCTGTAGTACGAGTCTGTTTAGCATACATCAGCAGATATCTAGATATACCCATAGAAGTTAACTACCTTGTGCTTTTGAGAGGCCTGGGTGACCCTCCTCTGGCGGTGAGGTGTTGGAGCCAAAACATTCCGCAGTGCATCATCTGGGAGAACAACTCACTATCTGGGCGTTTGCTGAGGTTGAGCAAGGACATCTCCAACCCTCTTGAGTTGCATAATTGCGCCACCTTGACCAGCTGTGGTCTGCTTCATTCTTCGCAAAGTCAGTGCAGTTTGTTCATGCGAGGATGAGGGCACACCGGTATCACCCATGCTGTCTGGGTCACACTGGGCCATTCCCTTCGTGCGCTTTGTTCTTGGCATACTTGAGGACAAACCAGTGGCAAAGAGCAAATGCAGTGTCTAGAGGGTACACCACGAAAGAGCATGCACTTCAGCAACTCTCAAAGGACTGTCCTAAGCGAAACCATTGAATTGCGGAAATTGGGTAAACAGTTACCTGTGACTGGCCCCGATCAGCGATCACATCATGCTGACAACAGAAGACGGCCCAGGAAAATGCGTGCAGAAGGTGTTATAGGCGAGTATCATGAGTGTAGCTAGGTAAAATAACAAGGTTGGAGGTGGTGAGTCGTTTAGATCAACCTGAGACCAGAGCCATCTATGGAAACATCCTGATTGGGCATGAGTGAGTGTACGTAGCCAGCTCTACGTACTTAAAGCTGTAGTAAATACTAATTATAAAGTTTCCGCAAATCTGAATTTACTCTTCATCAGCAAACTAGACATCACCTGGCCAGAACTGGCCAGAGCTGGCCAGACTCCCAGCTCACCCAGAAAGGTCCCCCTCTGGCCAGGACTGGCCAGACAGGGTTCCAGAGTTCCCAGAATCCCAGCCCATCACCTCTGTCCATACTTTTACTATGCTTTTTTGCTAATGCCACTACCATTTTTTGCTAATACCACTACTACGCTTTTTTGCTAGTCCCACTACCATTTTTTGCTAATACCACTACTACGCTTTTGTGCTAATCCCACTACCATTTTTTGCTAATACAACTACTACGCTTTTTTGCTAATCCCACTACCATTTGTTCCTAATACCACTACTACCATTTTTTCCTAATCCCACTACTGTTTTTTCCTAATACCACTACTACGCTTTTTTCCTAATCCCACCACCATTTTTTGCTAATAACACTACTACGCTTTTTTCCTAATCCCACTACACTTTCAAGCTAATAGGAACTCAGTCACACAGAAATCAAATCAAAAGTAGTAATATATTCAAATTCAAGTACTACCACATAATAGCCTAATACAACTACGCTTTTTTGCTATTAACACTACCTACTACACTTTTTACTAATAGTACTACGCTTTTTGCTAATACTACTACCCCGTTTGCTAATACTACTACGCTTTTTGGTACTACTACTACACTTTTTTCTAATACCACTACACTTTTTGGTAATCAAATGCGTGGTAGTAGTGGGCTAATGGCATACACTACCCCATAGTAGGAATTGGCCTTTGTTTGGTCGGCTTTGGCCGCTTGTGCAAAAGGCGTGAGTTTTAGTGTCCACTATATCGCGTTTTGGGGTATTTTTGTGACTTTGCAAAATTTCGAGGCATTAGTGGCTGTGCCCCTACACAACAATCCTAATGATGACTACGCTTTTTTGCTAATCAATACTACTGTACATTTCCTAGTCACACTACAAATATCTGGTAGTCAAAAAAGCGGACTCTACTACACTTTTGGTAATCAAAAGTGTACACAACATTTAACTACTCAAACACTAATCAACACTACGCTTTTTTTGGTAGTCAAAAAAGCGAACTTTTACTACACTTTTGGTAATCAAAAGTGTAAACAACATTTAACTACTCAAACACTAATCAACACTACGCTTTTTTGGTAGTCAAAAAAGCGAACTTTTACTACACTTTTGGTAATCAACAGTGTACACAACATTTAACTACTCAAACACTAATCAACACTACACTTATTTGGTAGTCAAAAATGCGGACTTCACTACACTTTTGATAATACACATCTACACTACACTTTGCTAATCAAAACACTACAAAACACTACACTTATTTGGTAGTCAAAAAAGCGAACTTTTACTACACTTTTGGTAATACACATCTACACTACACTTTGCTAATCAAACACTACAAAACACTACACTTATTTGGTAGTCAAAAATGCGGAGTTTACTACACTTTTGGTAATACACATCTACACAACACTTTGCTAATCAAACACTACAAAACACTACACTTATTTGGTAGTCAAAAATGCGGAGTTTACTACACTTTTGCTAATACAAATATCTACACTACACTTTGCTAATCAAACACTACAAAACACTACACTTATTTGGTAGTCAAAAATGCGCCACAACACTACACTTTTGGTAATCCAAATGTACACTACACTTTGCTAATCAAACACTACAAGACACTACACTTATTTGGTAGTCAAAAAAGCGGAGTTTACTACACTTTTGGTAATACAAATCTACACTACACTTTACTAATCAAAGCACTACACTTATTAGGTAGTCAAAAGTGCGGAGTTTACTACTTTTGCTAATCAATAGTCTACCCTACACTTTGCTAGTCAATTACTAATCAACCACTACACTTATTTGGTAGTCAAAAATGCGGACTTTACTACATTTTTGGTAATACAAATCTACACTACACTTTACTAATCAAACACAACACTTACTTGGTAGTCAAAAAAGCGGACTTTACTACACTTGTGCTAATCAATAGTCTACACTACACTTATTTGGTAGTCAAAAAAGCGGACTTTACTACACTTTTGCTAATCAATAGTCTACACTACACTTTGCTAGTCAATTACTAATCAACACTACACTTATTTGGTAGTCAAAGAAGCAGAGTTTACTACACTCATTAGGTAATCAAAAATGCGCCACAACACTACACTTTTGGTAATAAAATGTGCACTACACTACACTAATTGTATTTTGCCTGTATCTCAACCATTTTTGCAGGTATGGATGGGATAGGCATACCTCTGGGGTCCTCTAGTCAGGCACTACAACTTTTATTATGACATCTTTGAAATTTAATTTTTGAGATGTCCAATTTTTTCAGTATTTTGCATTTTTCTCACCCATTTTTGGGCATATCAATGAGATAAGCATATTCCCATGATCCTGTGATCCAGCCCTACAACTTTTGTTATGACATCATCACTGTACAGCCACTTTTTGTTTTTGACAAACTGTGACTCCAACTGAACTTTGCAAATATCTCACCCCAAAAAGGAGATATTGCTGAGGTAATCATATTCCCATGGTCCTGTGATCATGGGCTACAACTTTTGTTCTCACTGTGGCTGTGCACCTGGAGGGTTGGAGGGTCTGGGCAGGTCTGGGAGGGTCTGGGAGGTCTGGAATCATTTTTCAAAAGTCCTGGGAGCACTGGAAAGCTGGGGGGGAAACGTCTGGTTTGCTGATGTTGGAAAGCCCTTAACGCATGCTTAGAGGTCTCGTCGCTGTGACGCTCTCATTGCAACCAACTTTCGTGCATATATATATATGATGCTTTGACTTTAGAACCAACCTTGAATGACCGGTTGGTATCTTGCTGAAGAGAGAGCCTGTTGTCGGGACCGAAGACATGAGCAACTTGGAAGGGCTGAGACATCACTGAATCTTACGATTGCATTCTGCCTGCAAGCTGAGAACACCAGTCAGTAAACCTTGACAGATGGTAGTCAATATCTCGTTTATACGGGGGCAGACAAAGGCAGTAGAATGGACAAGGTACATACTATGGACTCGTAGATGCAGCCAACCGTTGTAGCATTGTGATCCTGATAACTTACTCACGAAACGGTGAAGTTCGACGAGACTGGCCAGGATATCTGGAGCAGTGAAATATGACAGCGGGAGAGTACATGCAGGGTGTGGAGGAGAGGGATGGCGATGTGTGCAAGGGAGAGGGGGGGACCTCGTGAAGTTGGAACTGCGGGAGTGAAGAAATTGGCAAACAGAGTAGGTATCGACTCCATGGTCGGGGGCAGTATGTAAGTAGGGAAAGGCCCAATTAGTGTTGCCTCAGTTCGGTTTGGAGGCCCGAACCGTTCGGGATTGAGCAGCTTAGTCAGCGAAAAAAGTACCCACGATTGTAGCCCCATATTCAAAACCCCCAAATCAAAAAGAATTATATTAATAGCTAGTAAATTGAGTGAGCTATGGCCAACGGCTTGAGGCGGTTTGGCAAACCGTGGCAACACTAGGCCCAATCCCTGCGAAATCCTTCTGTACCATTGCTTCGAACTCACTGAGTGTCAAAGGGTCCACATTTAACTCCCATCATGTGGGGGTCTATGGAAGCGATGGGAGTGACAACTTGAGCGGAGAACCCATGAGCCAGTGAGAGGAGAGATGCAAGGGTGACGAGGACTTCTTGCTTGACCTTCGTCCTGGTGTCGTCATCGAGAATATCTCATTTCATAAGTAGACAGATGAAAGGAGTGACTCGATGAGATATGTACTATGGACTCACAGATGTAGCCAGTCATTTGTAGTGTCACAATCCCGAGAGTGTTAGTCAAGCTACTCACGAAGCCGAGAAGTTCGATAAGGTCCAGCCAGAATATCAAGAGGGGTGGAATATGACAGCGGGAGAACATACGCAGACCGTGGAGGAGAGGGATGGCGATGCATGTGAGGGGACAGTGTGAAGCTGGAACTGAGAGAGCGAAAGGATTGGCGGACAGAGGAGGCATCAACTTCTTGGTTGACAGCAGTATGTAAGTAGGGAAAGGCCCAATCCCTCTGAAGTCCTTCCATACCATAGCTTCAACCTTGCTGAGCGTCAACGGATCCACATTCAACTCCCATTGTGTGGAAGGTTTTGCAGAGGCGAGTCCAGCAACAACTCGAGCAAGGAGTCTATTCCAGGCACGTCTGTAGTCATGGCACTTATCTGTACTGCATGTGAATGATAGTCATGGCCAACACAAACCCACCTCCACTGTGTCCGTGTCTGATGACATGATTACCAAGAGCAATGCTTGAAGAACAGATCTAAATGCAGCCCTGGCATCTTGAAGCTTGTTGCCTGAGACCAAATGGAAGCCCTCGGTCAACTCTGCATGGATTGTAGCGAGTGTCCGGACCACCACAGGTAATACACAGCTAGTGGAACTTGCGGAAGAGCTATGTCTCACGTGCAATTGAACTGGTGGCATGGAAGTAACGAAGGATAGGTACATGTGTGAAGATTTGTAGGTCGACAGGAAAAGAGCTTTGAGGGGCACAAAATTTATGATACCGAATTGATGGTTCAGTAACTGCAACACGTCAGGACGGCAAGAACTAGTTTGATTGGACCATTACATACCTGTATAGCAGTTCCGAAAGAACCTGCTCCAACGTTGTCAGTGGCAAATGAGGAGTTACGAACCCAAAGTTCAGTCTTGCTCACACCGGGTGCAGCTCCCCCGCCAAGACATCCTTGTCACCAACAGCATCTTTGAACTCATCCTCCTGTTCTTTGGTCTCGGCAGCATTGGCGTCAAGCTCCCAGCCACCTTCGGGGTCGATGACATCACAGGATTCTTCTTCCTTCACCCAGTCATCAAGAGTGGAAGATAGCACACCCACCCGAAGTATCAACATGGGAAATTTCGCCGTCAATATCCAGATGTCTGTTGGTAAGGCCTCGGTCCCAGAAGCTTTCCATTCCAGGTACAAGGGGCCAATTGAGGTTCTGAGTGGAGGTAAGGATTGGTGGGGGTTTGGGAGTTGACTGGCCAAAGGAGGGAGTGTCATCAACGTCAGCTTCGGTCAATCCAGTAGCTTCAAGGATGTTCGCAGCCTGGTCTTCCAGTCCATTCATTTTTGCCGTCAGATATGCTAGTCTACTTCTATTTCAGGGGCCGGACTATTCTCCATAACGCAGATTGCAGTTACATGGTGTTCTTTCATCAGCTTCGCAACATTGCGGACCATAGTCTTCAGCGAGACAAAAAAAGGCTGGGTACGAGAGTCCATGACGGTGGACAGATCCGGTAGGACAATCTCCTCATGCAAAGCATCGACATATGCAAGCATGGCTCTGACCTGAGGGTTGTAAGGGACCAAGCTCGGACTGTATGGGAGGAAAGACGACGTACCAGTCTTGAATGTCTTCAGGCGCTCCCTGTCGGCTAGAGCAAGAAAAAAAAAGATGGTGGAGACATCAACATGGATGATGGATGAAGAAGATCCAACACCACCAAGTGAAGACCAGTGTGTGCAACAAAATCAAAGACAAATTCACGTACGCATCACCACAATCCTGCCAAGATCCAGAAAGGAGAACAAGAGAACCATGCACGACATCACTGTGGCCAATACCGATTGGCACTGACCACCCATATGAAATGGTGCAGCCAAAATCAGACAAACGATGACATCAAAGATACCCCACACACACCATATACATGAAAGTGATTGAAGAGTGAACCACAGGACTCGCGCAACGAGTAAAACCGAGAAATCTGAGTGGTAGTAATAGTAATTGATATAAAAGGAACTACTGCACCCTGACTGTCATTAAGCCGAATGCCACTCGCTTGTCTGCAAGTTTCACTGGTATAAATCCACACTGAGGATTCAAGAATACGACTTTTTCACTATTTACCTAGCGCTAAGTTGTACATTACAATGACAGAGTGTAGTAAAACTCCTTATCGAAGTAGCTATTTAGCCAGAATGATTGTGCAGAATGAAAGCTGTTAGTACTCGTGAATCGATTATCAGTGGCTTCACCAAAGCAAGGTACAAGATGAGCATATGACTTGATCTGATCCAGAGGAAAGATATCCCCCAAAAACTCCCCTGATGCACATGTTGCCCGCTTCAGGACGTGTAATCTTGTTGCCAGGTCCACATCAGCTTGCTGTTGTGGGACCATATTGAACCGCTGAACATAAACAAGGAGGCGATCATCCCAGACAAGCCAGAGCCCTCTGGGAGAGACAGTGCACATGATAAGATGAACATCTACCACAGTGTGACCTACAGAGGCAATCGTTAGTGTAGTATCACTTGGCATCTGAAATGGCATACCTGTGAGGCCACTGGCAGGCCATTCGTGGCGTGCATCCACCTGCAAAATTGCTGCATCGTGGTGGCCATATTTCCATGTATGATTGGGTGGGCAAGCATTGATTGTAAACACAGGCTCAAGAGAACTAGAATCGTGGTATGACTTTTGTTGAAGATGAAGCTTGTACCAAACCTGAAGGTCACTGAATGGGAGGTGAGCATCTGGAGGTGAGCGCCGCTGTTGGCCAAAGGAGTGGAAGTTCCGCGCATGTGGTCCTTCATGACCCAGATAGTCTGCAAGGGCTCCTCGGAGGTCCAGAATGTCGAATAGTTCAGCAGCCTTATCAATAGAGATGTGTTTGATGGATGGCTGATGATTAATGCGGAGGGCAGTAGCTCCCAAAGAGAACGTACAGACTGGCTGTGGGACAGAACCAGGCAAGGCGGTCCTAAGCCTCTCTGCAATGCTGAAGAGATCCGGAACAGAACGTCTTGAGGACCAGATATCTTTCAAGATTGCTGCAGCATCTTCATCATCTGCCATATTCGTGTCACCATCCTCCCATCGTCCTCAGTGGCTAAGTCCTGATCATGAGTATTGTCGGCATCACTCAGTGTGCTGAGACGAGTCGCTGTCTTGAATAGCTGGCATCTCTCGACACGATCTAAGTAGTGGCAAATCTGTGTATCATAGTTTTGATGATTCGTCATAGATGCAGGTTCCTTTATCACCTCAATGTGGGCATGTTCCGTCATGTCGGCTGACCATTGCACAGGCACACCAAGTTCACTGATGCTTGGTGCGACACTTTGCATCAATTCCAACTTGGGAATAAACCAGTGGTCTAGAGCGCTGCCGCTCTCTGCCACTCTCTGCAAACCTTCATCAGTAATTTTATCCTTGTGATTATGAAACTCCACAAGGGTTGCTTTGATCCTGTCCTGTATGATTGAGGTAATCCTAGGAGCTTGAGCCAAGTACTGGAAGTTCATGAGGGCACAAACCGCAATCACTACCTCTCGTGATGCAGCCCCACCAATAACAGCTACCATAAAATGCTGCATGTCTCTCTGAGCTCAACCAGTAACCTGTTTCAATGCCGTGATACCGTCCTTGAAATGGCACATGCCAACAATTGGGTGTAAGACAGACACCTGTGTGTCACCATTCACGTTACATATTAGTAACAAAGATGTGATGCGATCTTCGTTACTAATTAGAGGGGAAATCTAATACTACAGTGCTGCAGCACTTGCTGCAGCACTCAGCAGTGACTTAGTGGTGAGAAAATTACGAGGTAGATAGGGCAAGATTAGATCAGCCGGTACGCTAATAGATAGTGGCGCAGCATTATATAATCGTTGCGCAATCTGCCGAAACACACGCCGGTGCCGCCTCCCGACAACACGTCACCCGTGCCCGCTGTTTCCCACGATGTCAGGACTGTCGTGCTCGCTGTTGCCCACGACGAGCAACGTATCTTGCTTGATTATGGGCCAAATTTAATGCGGTTTTCTTTATATATTATTAGCACTGCGTTATTAGCACGATAGACAATGTTAATTAAGGTAAAAACGTAGTACGGGGTACTATTGGAACGTGGGTCGAAAATCAACCACCCGGGCATTCCCGGAATTATAGTTCCGACGCGGGGCTGTGTCAGACAGTGTCTGACTCTAAGCGGAGTTTGTACTTATCTCTTATCGTCTTCCTCGCTACTGGCAACGGTGAGCATGGCGCTGCATGCCATCGTGCTGCTCGACGACTATGCCGCCTTGTCCCTACTGGTTGCCTGCATCGATTTTCATGCACTAGCCGGTCCCATCAATGCCGTTTTCGCCCATGTAGCCGTGCGTCAACGATCTGCAGCGTAGAGCGAGTACGCCGCTCTCGTTTCCTGCGCTGCAGTGGTGATACGGGTACGTCCCCTTTCATCGCGTTGTACTCCGACTCAGATGGTTCTCATAGCTGTCTTGCCTGTACCCATGCAGTACAAGGGGTTGCCACCAGGTTCCTTGTCACTGATCCAACCCAAGTCGCTGAGGCCAGCATGTAAGTCAAGAATAGTCTTATTCCGTCCGTACCATTGCTTCGAACTCACCGAGTGTCGATAGATCTGCATCTAGCCCACCCCCCGCTGCTACTATCGCATGATCCGTGCCACAGGTCAAGCACATTGACGACGAGGTTAGTATGTAAGTCGGACAAGTCTTACTCATGAAAAATCCTTCCGTACCATTGCTTCGAACTCACTGAGCAACAGGTTTGTGTTCGGGTCCCCCCCCCTCCTGCTCCTACCCGCGCTTCAACGATCTGCAGCGCAGATCAAGCACGTCGACGACGAGGTTAGAATATGTAAGTCGGACGAGTTTTACTCTAGAAAAATCCTTCCGTACCATTGCTTCGAACTCACTGAGTGTTGATAGATCTCCGTCTAGCTCCCCCCTCCCCCCCCGTTCTTACTATTAGCCATGCACGAACGATCCGTGCCGCCGATCAAACACGTCGACGACGAGGTTATAATATGTAAGTCGGACGAGTTTTATTCATGAAAAACCCTTCTGTACTATTGCTTCGAACTCACTGAGTGTCGATAGATCTCCGTCTAGCTCTCCCCTCCCCCCCACGTTCTTACTATTAGCCGTGCACGAACGATCCGTGCCGCTGATCAAACATGTCGGCGACGAGGTTATAATATGTAAGTCGGACGAGTTGTACTCATGAAAAATCCTTCCGTACCATTGCTTCGAACTCACTGAGTAACAGACCCACGTTCGGTCCCCCCCCTCCGTCTCGTACTCGCGCTTCAACGATCTGCAGCGCAGATCAAGCACGTCGACGGCGAGGTTATTGTGTAAGTCGCACGAGTTTCACTCATGAAAAATCCCTCCGTACCATTGCTTCGAACCCACTGAGCAAAACAGGCCCATGTTCGGGTTCCCCCTCCCGCTGCTACCCGCGCTCCAATGATCTGCAGCGCAGATCAAGCACATCAACGACGAGGTGAATATGTAAGTCGGACGAGTTTTACTCTTGAAAAATCCTTCCGTACCATTACTTCGAACTCACTGAGCAACAGGCCTGCGTTCGGGTCCCCCCCTCCCGCTTCCACCTGTGCTTCAATGATCTGCAGCGCAGATCAAGCATGTAGATGACAAGGGTAGTATGTAAGTAGGAAAGATCTACGGTCACTCGTCCACACGGCAACTCAGGCGTCGTGAAATCAAAATTCAACTCTAACCTTCTACCACGGACGTTCGGCGACAGTGTGCGTATTGTAGTATGTCTATTAATGTCTTGGTTTCCGTCTATCATGGTTGCCTGACCGGTTGTCCGAATACTAGATGCTCTACCCGTTCGTCAGATCTACCCAACCCTGCCTGGGTATATGATCATCATGTCATTTCTGCCAAATCCTTCCGTACCATGGCTTCGAACTCACTTGAGCAACAGAACCACGTTCTGGCCTCCCCCCCTCCTTCCCGCTCCCGCATGTGCGCCAAACGATCTGCTGCGCAGATAGGTATGTGGATGATGATGGCAGTGTCAACGGATTTACGTTCAACTCCCCCCATTGTCCGCACACCATTTAGTCGAGTCTGTCGTTCCTTGGTTACTCACTGTTCTGCGGGTTCTCTAGGTACTGTAGGTACCGTTGCACTTACACTAGAACCTTAACCTTGAGTTACCTCATCCATGCTAAAGCTTCATGTTACGGAAACACATTCCCAATTGTATTCGAAGTTCTAGTCAAAATAACTGATAACTATTCCAATAACCTTCTGCACTCAGTCCGAGTTTGAGTCAGCACTCGCATCTGAGGATACAGAACTAGTTCTAGTACATTGTGTAGTTAAAGCCTTGGTTGTGCGAGTGCGACGAGGGTGGTAAACTGATTCCCCTCGTGCCTGACGCTCCGTGTTGTGGATAACCCTCACCCTAAGTTCTTCATCTGTCAGTCTAACCCATTTGCAAGCTTCTGAATTCAGGGCATCAAGTAACTTCTCCACCTCTGCCCGGCCACCAATCTTTGAAGGGTTCCGCACTGTACCTGAAAATGGCCAGCCTGTCAGCATAACGCCATAGTGCTCAACAATTTGGCGCTCGTAGTTAGTATAATTCATTTTCACGTTAGCTGACACTTTCTTCTTCGTCAGTAAGTAGTCTGTGACGTATACATTTGGTAAGATTATAATATATGAAAACTATGGGTAAACACGCACCAAGTTCCTCCTGAATGAGGGCACGGCACTCGCTGATTAGTTTGTTGAGAGGGCATTGGTGCTTAGTCACAGTAGGCATGTCTTGACATTCAATTAGATTTATACATATAAAAGACGCAACGACAAGTGAGGGGGACGTACCAAGCCCACTGACCGCCCAAGACTCGAGACGAAGTGCTAGGCGACGCAGTTCAATGTCCAGAACGGTCCGAACAAAATTTTCTGCTTTTTGGGTGAAAAAAACCTTTGGCTCTGAGAGGTCTTCGACCATTCCTCGGATGGCTATATAAAATCCTTCTAATCCGGTTTGCGCACACAGGGCAGTCCACTGGCGTTCCAATCGTAGTGTGAAAACGCTACAGAAAAAAATAACCTTACCTCCCGGTCCATGTTTGCAAAAGCGGCAGAGACCGTGTGGCTGACGGCCTTGGGGTTTGAACGCACGACCATGACCTTTGTATCTCGAGCAACCTGGACTTCGGCGTTATAAGCCTCTTGCTGCGCCGGTGTCAAGTTCTTGTAGGCAACTAGTAGATCGTCTTTGTTCCGTGCCACGAATTGTGTGAGTTTGACACGATCACCTCGGTCGCAGCCTGTGGAAGAAAATAATGACTAAAGGTGAAAATATTCGATGGAGAGTTGGATCTTTACCGGAATTAGCGTCACGAAGTTTTGCTCTGATGAATGCATTCCACGAGTTGACGTGTCGGCGGTCGCGGAGGTTCTGACTCTTCAGGAGCTGGACACGAGTCCACTTAAGAGAGCTGGAAGTGCAGAGGACTAAGTTGGGGCAGTAAAAAGTCGAAGTGCACATACCGTCCATGATTCTGGGCGATGTCCCTCGCCTCTTGGGCATAAGCTCGCTGTGCGCCGGCAATGTCACTGGCAAGTTTCATTTGCCTAGCGCAACGCTCCTCCTTTTGACCATTGCTGAGCTTAGGGCGTACACGCTTACCATGGAGAGTAGCTGTACGGGCCATCTCAGTGAAATGCCGGTCCGAAAATGTAAAACCGTGGTATTTTATACCCTGGACGGAGGGGAAGGCACACCATGAATTAGACGAGAGTCGAGACCAATGATATTACAGCAGTGTACTCCGTTTTGCTGTGAGCTACTGGTCAGGGTGGTGCAACAAACCTGACCAGGCGCGAATATATAGGCTTACCTGAGTAACGTTTACCTCAGGCCGAAGGATGCAAAGCCAACGCAACTTGCGACTGGTGCTGTGCATCGGAGCCGAGATGCAGGCAGGGGAGCGGTTACGGCCAATCCAGGATCACTGGTGTCAACCAGCATCCGCCCGCTAGAAATAGCTAATGGTATGTAGGCTGTGAGTTGCACCCCGTATCCGACACCGGCAGCTTTTACATCAGCCACACTCCCCGGTTTGCTAGACACTGGAATGGACTCGGTGTCGGCATCTGCAGTGGGGGAGGAAGTGCCCCCCACGACGCATCTTTCCCTGCGAGAGAGGGAGAGTTAGTTGGTAGAGATAGGCGTGATAATCCCTCTTCACGAGATATCGACGAAGTCGACTTGCTGTCTATTCTCAGGGCCCAACGACAGCCACTGGCCTTCTTCTATCACCAGCCACTCAGCACGTCCCAAATCCCGCAAGCTGCTCGAGGTGCAGTGATAGCTCTTCAATGTTGCTTCGGTAGCCGTTCCCTGCCTGCGATAGGCCAGTTGGCTGTATTGCTCACAGACTCGCGAACAAACAGCAGAAGACGCGGACAATAACCGCCACCACCCTGCATTGAAACTCGTTGGTGTCAAATTCCCCTGTGGCTTGTAGAGTTAGATGCCATCCTCAGTGCATCGGAGAGAATGACTACCTACATTACTCGGCGAGGTCTCGCAGGACTGACTCCAGCCTTGTCGGCTGTATTGCTCATGGACTCGCGGACTCACGGCACAAACGTGCACAACGACGGTTGTCACGATGCGGTGAAACTCTCGAGTCTGGGACACTTCCCTTCTCAACTCCAAACACGTTAGCTGCAGATGTCAGTCTCGAATTCCTCTACAGCTGTACCACCCAGTAGGACTAGGCGCTACCCTCTGGATGCATTGGTCCGAACGATTACTTGGAAAGACGGAAGGGGAGTGGCGCTTAAAGCGAGGCGATGAACCTGAAGGCTTGTGTATTCATGAATTCAGTAGGTAGTTTCAATGGTAAATTAACTAACTGACCGCCGAATTTCGTTGCCTACCGGTAGTGCTTGTTTTGACCGTGAGATGCTGGATGTCGGTGAGTCTGAGTTCAGAGGTATCAGTAACGTGTTGGTGGTGCGAGGAAACACGTTGATTACCCACGACAAGCCCTGTCAGATTTTTCATGAGTCTGCAGTATGTCGATCCGCTCTCATTGCGGCGGACGCTTTGGTGCCATTCTATCCTGGCCTGCGTGAGCTGAGTGGAAGTCAAGAAGACGTCGACAGGTTGGCGGTTTGAGGAAAACCTGCTGATATGATAAGCGTCATTGTAAGTTTGAGGAAAACGTGCTGATAAGCCTCGTGGTAAGCCTCGTGTCGTGCTTCATCGATGCAGTGGACCGGTTTTGGTGTTATTCACGTTGGCGGTTTGAGGAAAATGTGCTGATTGCTTATGATAAGCCTCGTGTCGTGTTTCATCGATGCAACGGATGCTTTGGTGCCATTCTATCATGAGTGGAACAAGCCGGGAGTGGCGTTCAATAATATAATGATAATATTAGCACGTGTAGTAGATGTTCGTATGATTGTAATTAAACGTAGTACCACATTATCGCCTATGTAATCCTGCTAGCTAGGTCTCACCGTACTCGAGTGTCCGCCTGTATGAGTTCGTGGTATTCTTGCAAGGGCAGCATGATAAATCGAGGGCACTGGGTGCCATTCTATCCTGACTTGAGTAAGCCGCGGAGTGAACATCAATATACGTATGATGGAGCACCATACCATTGCAGATGGTCGTATGATTATATTGCAGAACTAGTTACCAAGTCACCTTACTGTCATATACACGTATGTATATGATCGGCACTATGCCATTGCAGATGTTCGTATGATTGTCTCGCAGAACTCACTCCGCAATACCTTACTGACAAAACACAACTCGTGTGTCAAAACTGTTAATAAAGTGTACTAGACAAATCATCTAATACAGTGGCACCCGATCCAACGTATCTCCAAGACGGAAAGCTTCGCCGTCGTCGTCGTCGCTGTCGTCGCCGTCTTCCTCATCTTCGTCGCCAGTTCCATCGCCCGTGACTCGTGGTTGGTCCCCAATAGGTCTACAACCCGTATAACCAGGCATCTCGTATATCTTCTGCAACTGGGCGCGATGAAAATCATTGACGCGAACTCTTTCAGCATACATTGATTCCATCTCGGAGGCAAGCTCTGATGACCCCGAATCCCTGAATCCTTGTGCAGCGACCTTCATCTTCTCACCATCAAAATCCACCCATGCTTGAAGTCTTCGAATCTCGACATTGAGTCGAGTAATTTCCTCTTGCGATCGCTGAAGCTTGTAGTACTTCATCATCATCTCACGATTATCAGGTAAGGCCCACGGCTTCTCCAGTACCTCGTAGCGTGAATGTTTCAAAAGGGAGAATTCTCCTAGCAGGCTGTAGCCGATCACTTCCGCATAGTCAAGCTTAGGGCGTGGTGGACGTTGACGAGGTGCTAATTTATTATATCGCTCGAGAGCAGCGCGGATGGCAGCTGAACGCCTGCTAATGGCTTTAGAAATGTGCTTGCGCATCTTATAGCCTGCACGCAGTTCAGCAATTTATGTTGCCCATTCGTTTGTACATACCCGTTTTCGCCAGGTTCGCCTTTGAGAGTTCAAACATTCGCTGTACAACCAAACCTTCAAGTTCCTCTACCGCGCGAATGAAGACATGGTGCTTCGTGTATTCGCGGGCATTAATGTACTCACGGTGCAGAGGAGTCCAGCGGTCAATGATGTTGTGCTGCTGCTCGAAGTTGGCCATGACGTTCAACTGCAGCTGATACTTCCGGAGTGCGGAAGCATACTCGGCGTTGACGGCATTCATCCCTTGCCGAGCGCTTTCGTTAAGGCCTGCTGTTGAAGTAAATTCGGCGGGTGTATAGGTAAGATACGGAACCTGGGTGACACTGCCATAAGTTGCTCTATACGGCGCATCAGGGTCAGTTGCGAGGGAGGGAGATGCTATTACTTACTCTGCAAAGTTCAACTTTTCGAGGAGTTCAACGTACTGCGTCGCGATCGAGGTAGCGTCTGACTCCCCTGCGCATCGCTTCAAGTACTCAAGTTCCTCCCGATGCCAGGACTCGAAATCGTTGTCAGTGAGGTCCTTACTGCACTTGAATCGCTCTAGTTCTGCCGGGTGGGTTTGGATAATGCACAGCGCCTGCTTGTAATTATTGTAGAGGAACCGGCCTGCCGGAACAAATCTAGATCATATTGGATTATGACTTGGCGAAAACCTTACTTAGCTCGAGATATTTATCCACATCCCATTGGTTGAAATGGAGGTCCAAGAATTGTTTCCAATGGAACTCTGATGCGTGACGTATGAGCGGTGCCGTATTATTGGAACTTGAGAATATGCGCTCGCAGGTTTCCAAGTCTTCGTTACTGAATCCTGACTGATAAAGCGGGTGATTCTCCAGTTGACACATACGATTGTGGGCAAATCCGTGGAAGGCATTGACCACTACCTTCAGCCGTTTTTCCTGCGCCTCTTTTCCAAGTGAGCTTGAGGTGATTGTCTTCTTGGACGCACAGCCAACATCATGCCCAACAGCTTGGTCCTGCCCACAAACGTCGAGCAGCCGATTAACAGCCGCTAATCCGTATTTCGCGCTATGAGCAATGTGAGCACCCGAATAACAAATCAATGGGTCACGTACAGTTCTCCACTTCGTTTCATTTCCGTGATACACTCTACGAAGCCGTGACGGCAGGCCATTACAAAAATACCCGTTTGTTCGAATACTTGAATTTGATTTTCTTCGACGGCCTTCGCAGCGGTCCAGTTGTCAGTGCAAGTGGTAACCCGCTTTTCTCTGGCAGCCTCGCCTGGCCTATCCCGCACATCGTCCTTAAACCTCTCCACTTCAGCGTGAGGAATGAAATAATCGCTGTGAAATAATTGAGAGTCTGCAGATCCCGACCCATCCAAGCGCTTGGCAGATTGATTACCATCCATACTATGTAGCCGAGCAGGGTTCAACGGAGGTTCGTCAGGTTGCTGTAATGACTGTTAGGCGCATGGCAGACTCCAGAGAACTACTCTAACCTCAAATGCACATGCTGGGCAAGCCCCACGTAATTTCCACGCAGGTCCATCACGGCCCAGAGCCTGCTTAAGTGACATATGAACGGATCGGTGGATATTAAGATAAATGTCGAAGGCGGCAGAGAGTTGACTGCGGAGGTGTTGAGTATACGTGATCTAAAATATGGATTAGCTTAATCCTCGTATAACCGCAACCCACTTACGTTTTGCAAAGCGCAAAGCACCTTCATCATTGCTTGAAGACTGAACGACGATTGGCGGCGTCGTATCTGATGGTACAGCTCAAGGCGTTCTAACCTGATTGCAATGCGAGGTTGGGAAGGCGAGCACCCAAGTAACCCTACACGTAGCAAGGCCGCATTCGCGCTCTCATCAGCTTTCTGGATCATGTTAACATGCCGCTCGTACTCTAGACTGTCAGCACTAGAGTACCCTACCATTAGTTAACTGTTGCTTACTTACGAAAAACACCGATGACATCTACGTGAAAGATGTGGTCGCCAGCCAACTCCTCGGGTCCATTATGCTTCCATGCCAGATAGCGATGCACGAGGGTCGGCAACTGTGCTTGCCAAGCCTGATGGGCATGCCTGTTGCGCTGTGCACAAGGGCATGTATCATGGTGGCGATGGCACCGAGGTTGACTGTATAGATGTTAGAGGGAGTTTCAGGGTATATCAGCCAAGGCGAGATGGAACGCACGAATGCATGAATGGCTGAAAATATTTTGAGTACACCAGAGGAGCGTCGTCGAGCTCGCCGTCGTCGTCTTCGTCCGGTGGTGGCAGTCCAACGGTGCCTTGATCACCGTCGCTGTAATCCAGACCGCCGTCTGAGCCGAAGCCGAGGCCATCTGTATCACCAATCTCCATGGATGCTTCTGCCAGATGCGCTCGCATGGACCGGGTATTGGCTAACTAATCTTCAGCAAGAAGTAAAAATGAAGTTGGGATCGCGTACCTCGAGCGCCCTCCTGTTGCTTTTCTCGCACTAGCCTTGCCCTCTGAATTTGCGAGATTGACGCTGTGCTCGTAGTGAGAGAGAGAGATGATGATAAGACACTCATTCTAACGCGATTTGATGTCGTCCATCGTTTATTCTTCATCGTGGTCTGTAAGCAATTTGAAGAAAAAAAAATCGCAGCATTATATACGTGCCTCATGTGGCTATGTAGGCACTACACCGGTACAATGTCATGACACGAGTGCCTCATAACGGCATGACATGATGATCATACACCTAGGCAGGGCTGGGTAGCTCTGACAAATAGGTAGAGCATCTAGCATTCGGACGACCGGTCAGGCAGCCATGATAGACGAAAACCAAGACAAAAAAAGACATACTACAAAGCGCGGACCGGCGCCGAACATCTGTGGTGGAAGGTTAGAGCTGAATTTTGATTTCACGACGCCTGAGTTGCCGTGTGGACGAGGGACCATAGATCTTTCCTACTTACATTCTACCGTTGTCGTCTACATGCTTGATCTGCGCCGCAGATCGTTGAAGCATGGGTGGGAGCGGGAGAGGGGGAGGGGGGGGGACCCGAACGCAGGCCTGTTGCTCAGTGAGGTCAAAGCAATGGTCTGGAAGGATTTTTCAGGGGGGGACCGAACGCGGGTCTGTTGCTCGGTGAGTTCGAAGCAATGGTACGGAAGGATTTTTCAAGAGTAAAATTCGTGCGACTTACACAATAACCTCACCATCGACATGCTTGATCTGCGCTGCAGATCGTTGAAGCGCGAGTATGAGACGGAGGGGGGGGACCGAACGCAGGTCTGTTACTCAGTGAGTTCGAAGCAATGGTACGGAAGGATTTTTCATGAGTACAACTCGTCCGACTTACATATTATAACCTCGTCGCTGACGTGTTTGATCAGCGGCACGGATCGTTCGTGCACGGCTAATAGTAAGAACGTGGGGGGGAGGGGAGAGCTAGACGGAGATCTATCGACACTCAGTGAGTTCGAAGCAATAGTACGGAAGGGTTTTTCATGAATAAAACTCGTCCGACTTACATATTATAACCTCGTCGTCGACGTGTTTGATCGGCGGCACGGATCGTTCGTGCATGGCTAATAGTAAGAACGGGGGGGGAGGGGGGAGCTAGACGGAGATCTATCAACACTCAGTGAGTTCGAAGCAATGGTACGGAAGGATTTTTCTAGAGTAAAACTCGTCCGACTTACATATTCTAACCTCGTCGTCGACGTGCTTGATCTGCGCTGCAGATCGTTGAAGCGCGGGTAGGAGCAGGAGGGGGGGGGACCCGAACACAAACCTGTTGCTCAGTGAGTTCGAAGCAATGGTACGGAAGGATTTTTCATGAGTAAGACTTGTCCGACTTACATACTAACCTCGTCGTCAATGTGCTTGACCTGTGGCACGGATCATGCGATAGTAGCAGCGGGGGGTGGGCTAGATGCAGATCTATCGACACTCGGTGAGTTCGAAGCAATGGTACGGACGGAATAAGACTATTCTTGACTTACATGCTGGCCTCAGCGACTTGGGTTGGATCAGTGACAAGGAACCTGGTGGCAACCCCTTGTACTGCATGGGTACAGGCAAGACAGCTATGAGAACCATCTGAGTCGGAGTACAACGCGATGAAAGGGGACGTACCCGTATCACCACTGCAGCGCAGGAAACGAGAGCGGCGTACTCGCTCTACGCTGCAGATCGTTGACGCACGGCTACATGGGCGAAAACGGCATTGATGGGACCGGCTAGTGCATGAAAATCGATGCAGGCAACCAGTAGGGACAAGGCGGCATAGTCGTCGAGCAGCACGATGGCATGCAGCGCCATGCTCACCGTTGCCAGTAGCGAGGAAGACGATAAGAGATAAGTACAAACTCCGCTTAGAGTCAGACACTGTCTGACACAGCCCCGCGTCGGAACTATAATTCCGGGAATGCCCGGGTGGTTGATTTTCGACCCACGTTCCAATAGTACCCCGTACTACGTTTTTACCTTAATTAACATTGTCTATCGTGCTAATAACGCAGTGCTAATAATATATAAAGAAAACCGCATTAAATTTGGCCCATAATCAAGCAAGATACGTTGCTCGTCGTGGGCAACAGCGAGCACGACAGTCCTGACATCGTGGGAAACAGCGGGCACGGGTGACGTGTTGTCGGGAGGCGGCACCGGCGTGTGTTTCGGCAGATTGCGCAACGATTATATAATGCTGCGCCACTATCTATTAGCGTACCGGCTGATCTAATCTTGCCCTATCTACCTCGTAATTTTCTCACCACTAAGTCACTGCTGAGTGCTGCAGCAAGTGCTGCAGCACTGTAGTATTAGATTTCCCCTCTAATTAGTAACGAAGATCGCATCACATCTTTGTTACTAATATGTAACGTGAATGGTGACACACAGGTGAAGACAGAGTAGCGGAAGTCGAGTTCTGGTGTGCCGAGAGCATTCTTGCACCACTGGACATCGTGATCCCAAAATTTCTGGTACCAGTGATGTAGTGGTTCTGGCGTCAAGAAATTAGCAGGATCGGTCAATGGCCAATTCTGCCAGAATGGCTCTGCAACACTGCTCAACCTAAATTCTTTACACTGAGCGAAATACCTCTCGAGGTCATTTGGGTCACATTGAATGCGAGAGAGCTGGGAAAGTGTCCTCGCTCCAGTATGGCATTCATGCTGAAATGCATCACCGAAGTCCTTGTGACTAGCCATCGTCACTGGAGATGTCTTTCCATGGACGCAAGCCAGCATACATGCTTCTGGAGTATCCACAATATATGCAGCAAGCGGCGTGAAGCAGTGGCAGAGATTTCCAGCAGGATCAGACATCATTCGTCCAATTTGGGCAGCAACTTTGAGGGGTTGAAGAACTATGTCAAGACACTCGTGAAAGAGGCGAGCCTCCAACACAGAATGCATCCGATGCACAGGGTGGATAAACTTGACGATGGGCATGAGAGCATTGAGTAAGAAGGCATGCGAGGACACTTTGTTCCACACGGCCATCTTAATGTTTGCAAGGCTGATAAGAAGCAGGTGAGCGACTTTTCCACCACACATATTCATTATATGAGTTTTGTCGGATGAAAGGATAACGCCGCACGACATAGCGCCTGGTGGGAGTTTGGACTAGATGAAATCAATACGAGTAGACTGGGATCGTAATGCATCAGCAAAACAGTCATTTTGGGACAGGGTCACAGTCACTACAGTGTCACAGTTCAACTTTCCAGAGCAAATACTGCTCTAAGTACACCATTTTGTGCACTTCCAATGCATGTAACTATGTATTTAGGACATGCACATTCATACTAAAATACATTTGAGGTCTGAAATGTAGTTCTTAATGAGTTGGCAGCCACTGTGCAGCACTGTACAGAGGGGGACCTTCCTGTCACACTGTGGGACTCTGTGGTGGCTGTACAGCACTGCACAGTCACAAACTGTTTTGCTGATGTGTCCTACCTGCATCTGCCATGCCATGTCCCTGCTCATCCATTTGCTAAACTCCCTGACGACCCTCTCTGCACTTGTAAATACTCGGAATGGAGTGTACATCATATGATCTGCATAGTACAGATGGTTGAACAGTGCTTCGATGCACTTGAGAGAGTCACAAAAGTAGAGGATAGCTGGACTCTTTGTGGGATAGGATGTAGCGATGATTCTGTAGTTCCAGCGTGGCACAGTTGGAAGTAATTCTATTCGGCTTCACAGTTCCTTGGCAGTCCAGAATGAAAGCGGCAGAGTGCGTACCTGAGAAACAATCGATGAATGGAATATATCAAGAGTGGAATGGGTGAGTCAGACATACTGAGCTCAACGATAGAAATTTGTCTATCTTTGCCATACTCATTTTTGATCGCAGAAGGAAGTTGGCCATTTCCCAATCATTGAGGCTGGCAAAGGGATAATATAGATTGGTACAATGGAAGGAAGAGAATGGATCCATTTCAAAATGCTTAAGAAATGTTTCACCAGTGTTAAAGACCACCCCTGCACTGGAGAAGGGCTGGATTTGGTGGCCTTGTCCTAATTCAGCAAGGAGAGCAGCAGATTCAGCTATGGATGGATTCCAAATTCTTTCCTCCCCATCGAAGTCAGAATCACCGAAGGGGACAAATGTATCGATAGCATTGTGGTCAGGTTGAACGACATCGAAATCATCGTAGGTGGGCAGATCGTGAAAGTCGTCTAGTGATGGAGAGGAGCTGGGCATACTGTTGACAGTCAACAGTGACAAATGAAGGGAGAGCCCAAGTTGTTCTCGCTGCCAAGCACGGCACTTAGATTTCGGCTGCGCAAGGTGAGCGGTAACCCTTTGGGCTGACGAAAAACTCTTGAGACACTGAGGACAGTTGGGCATTCCGATCCGCAGATGATACGCAGTAGATGACAATGCTACTTACAGTGAATAAAACGAGACCCTATGTATCAATGTATCCATCGTCGAATGGTACACGTCACGTTTCGAGCCTATGCAAGCCAGCCCTACCATATGAATGGTTAACAAGTTTGACGATCATTAGATAAATACTTACTCGGAGAAAGGTCATTATGGCCTCGATGACAACACGAGTCGATCTTGGGCATAAAGTCAGCATCGATTTCCTCGAGACTTATGCACAATTAGATGGTTTTATTGGAACTTGATTAGTTGTGTGCATGACATTGAACCGTTCTGTTCCGCAACTGAAATGAGGCAAGTCAAAGAGTTGGTGTGAGGTGAGTGGTCGTATCCATGATTGAAGTGAATTTGTGTGATGAGTTGAGTCAAGTGATGGTGAGCGAGTATGTCAGCAACTTGATCAACCTATCATAGGTTTTGGACACTTCCACCTCCAAATTCCCAACACTCCCACCATCGCTCTTTACTTCCTTCGACTTCATGTCACGCTCACCTGCCTTGAGTGATCTTCCAGTGGAGGACGACTGGGACCCCCGAGTTGACCAGGCCATGGGTTGTAGTGAACTAGGCATTGCAGTTTGCTCTGGCGCCCTCAGTACGTGAGTTGCTTCAGATGCCTCCTTCACCAGTGACCCCGAAAATCCTAGCACTGACTCTATATCGAATCCACACCCTCCAGTGCAGCCGACCCTCTCTAGCAACGCAGTCCTCCCAAAAGGGACACCCTCAGCTATTGGTGCACTAAGACTATGCAAGTCTGCTGTATTCCAGTCTTACAGTACTCCCTTTCGAAATCACAACCTCAATCCCGTCTCCCCCCAAATAAATAGTACTCCCACAAAAGCGGTAAGTGATGAAGTGTCTTGACGGAATACAAGACTCATTCAAACGTACTTACGCATCACCTCGGTTGGCGTTCTGGCTGGTTGGCATACCTGCAGGTCAATGAGGAGGGCTCGGACACTGAGCTTGAACAAGAGGAGGCCAATTTCATCCTTGAAGCTGCGTGTGCCCAACGCAACGTGTGTATCCTTGAACAGCAGCTTGCTGCTGCGAAGGTTGATGAGATGATTGCACTTGGTAACCTATACCGGTTTAGAGCCCAGACAGCTGAGCGTAAGCTCGAGGATGCTAATATTGATGTTGGATGCATTCACCATGACATATGCAAGAGTGGCGTCGTATTGCACAACCCACACAAGCATCGCCGAGCTTCTTTCACCGAAAGCACAGTCGCATGTACATACGTCCAGTCCATTTGATCGCTATACTCCTCTGACACTTACATGAAAAGTTCACTCTACTTCTCCCAGCGCCTAGATGGCATTCATTCATCACATTTGACATACCTACGCTCCCCACTATTTTATATTTCCTGAGCGTGACATGTCTTGTTGTTTTGTACTTCGTGTGTCACTACTTGTGAAGCAATACGATCCCGCCCCTTCACTCGTACTCTTATCGTCTAGTCCGTAAATTTTTTGCCAACTGCTATGTTTAAGCTCTAGTGTGAACACAGAAGATATCAACGTCCCCAGATGGTGGGGATTGAGTCATCACAAATTTATCACAAGGTTTGTTCAAATGCGTCTCCTTACTCTGTCATAGTAACGCGCCCAATGACAAACTACTCCATGAATTAGACAACAACCGGTGACTGTGTAACGCAATCAAATGGCACCACTCGCAGTCACCGTTCCGGAAATGTTAAAAAGCGGGGGAGTGGATAACATACCTTGTCCAGAGCAGTCAGAGGATTTTCTGCTAGGAATGCACCTATTTCATGCGTGATCCCAATGGCAATCGTGACAGATTTGAGTGCAATAATCCTGTCGGCAATGGATTGATAATTTTAGGTGAGGTGGGCGATGAATCTTGTCAAGGTTGAAGTGCAAGAGGTCTGCGGAGCATGATTTCAAAAATTCAGATAAGACAGGGGCAGCTTACCTTCTCGTTATGCCTAAGTGCACCTCAAAACTGGCTGATGAGCCAGGCCAAGATGAGTCCTCCCACCCAAGAAAGTTGCTGGTGGCCACCAGCCTGGCTGCAAGTGCCGGTGTGATCCTGGGTGGGCTGGCTGGCTGAGCCTCATGTCACCACGTGTAAACAGTCCTTACCTCTGTAAAATGTATTCCAAGAGCAACTTATGACTTATCAGCCAACTGTTGAGTGTTGGCTACCATGATGTGGTTAATGATACCAGTGATTGATAGCTGGCACGTCCAAGGACAACCACTTATACTCCAAACTGTAGCATTTGTCCGTTGCAGTGGTGGCCTGTATGACAAGAAACTGAATGGAGGGAAATACATTATTATGGCAGACCGAGAGTCACTGACCATTTTTTTGAACTCGGCCACATGCTTGTCTGCTTGCTCTTGCAATTCACCTGGGTAATCCACAAGAAAGTCGCACAGGAGTGATAATGATTGAATGTTGCATGGGAGTTGGGATGTAGCCACTATAGGCATCTGTGTAGCTCTGGAAGCTCTGTACCGACCTGTACGACACTGTGAGACTGTGTCACTTATGTGGCTGTGCTAACTGGGTGGACTGTACCGGACTGTGTGATGCTGGGTGACTGTGCCACTGAGTCACTGTCACAGTGTGATGCTGTCACTGTGCTGTAAATTCCTGTGGTGGCTGTGGCGGCTATCCCAAAAAGGCGGTTTTGCTCATTGTCACTGTGACGCTGGGTGACTGTGCTACTACACAAGTACGTCTCTTCAAATGCTGACTCCGTCCTCCACAAGTATGCTGCAGAGTATTGGACACCTCTCCTGGAAAATCTCATCTGCACCCCCACGTATTCCAACTCACCAGCAATGCTTATTACCACATGCGGCACACAGCACAGGACCAGTCCATTCTTTTCAGTGGTGAAACCACAAGAGGAAAGTCTGAGAACAGACATCTTGCCATCAAAACCTTCCTTGAATTCTCCATCTCGAATCCTGGAAAGAAAGGTGCAAAACTCTCCCTGCCGCAGAGTTCGTCATCAAAACATTTGGAATTGCATGCTCCCTCTTTAATCCGAATGCTTCTCAGCTTGGCAAGTACACTGAATTGCAGTTCACCGAGAGAGGTCGCCAGTGTGACATAAAGACGCTCGATTACTATCTTGAAACAAACAGAGTTGCTGCTGTTTCCTTCGGGCAAACACAACTTCCATATCTTTTACTATCTTATTGCAGGCCCATCCCCTGAGGTAAGACAGCATCTTCATCTGCAAGACAAGGCTCACTATAGGTATCTCAGACAGCATAGCGCAGGTGCTCATCCCAATGCCATCAGGGCCAACGATGCACACCGATTTGAACAGCTCAAAGTGGCATTGAAAACTGTCGGTCTCTCCAAACGACATGCTGTACAGGCATGTCAAGTCGTCGCTGCCATCCTCCACCTTGGCAACCTCGAATTCACAATCGACCATTTGAGAGATGTTGATGCCGCAGTCGTGCGCAATGTCAATACCCTTGCCCTCATAGCAGAGTCTCTGGGCATCCAACCTTCTGCACTCGAGAATGCATTGTCCTACAAGACCAAATTGGTCAAGAAGGAACTCTGCACTGTCTTCCTCAACTCAGACGGAGCATCTGACAATAGAAACGACCTTGCCAAAACACTCTACTCCCTCCTTTTCACATGGCTCAACAAGCACATCAACCAACGTCTCTGCAGAGACGACTTTGACACTTTCATCGGCTTATTTGATCTCCCTGGTCCACAGAACATGACAGGCAGATCCAACTCGCTTGACCAGTTCTGCATCAACTTTGCCAATGAACGATTACACCATTTCATTCAGCAACGTCTCTTTGAATCGCACGTCGATGAATACCAATCCGAGGGTATATCCAAACATGTCCCCCCCCCCCCCCTCCCTCATTTCTTACTTTGATAACTCAGAATGCATCTGACTTTTTCAGAACAGACCTGGTGGTCTCATTCATATCGTGGATGATCAAGCTCGCTGGTCCCATAAGAAGACAGACCACACAATGGTGGAAGCTTTCACCAAACGATTGGGCAACCATTCTTCCTTCGAGTTGGGAGGTGGCTTGGATAGGTTGGGTTTTCTGACGTTCACAATTTGCCTCTTCAATGGACCGGTGACATATTCTTCTGAGGTGTTTTTGGAGCGCAACCTCGATGCTCTCAACTCTGATTTCATGGCTCTCCTTCGTGGTATGGCAGTTGGTACTGGCGTTGCAGATGGAGGAGAAGGAGCGGGATCCATCAATCCCTTTGTCCAAGGTCTCTTTTTCAGGAAAAGCCATTGCCACACAGGCTCATCCAGGACATGATAGTTGCCGCACAACAACCTGTAAAGCCTATGCGGGCGCCTTCTACAGGACGGAAAAATACTGTTCATTGTATGCCACACGACAACACCGCCACCGGCACAGCTCCCACCATCACTGAAGAAGAGCATGAGGATGAGGACGTCGCCACACCCCAAAACACAGGTACACCCTGCATCGCAGGTGAATTCTGCGCTGCCCTCGACACACTCTTTGATACATTGGGAGACACACAGAATTGGTTCGTTTTCTGCATCAACCCAAATGACTCCCAACTCCCGAACCAGCTCGAGGAACGATCGGTCAAGGGACAGGTTCACAGTGCAGGGTTGGTCGAGGTTGCCAAGCAGGGTGTGTGCGTGTTTGAGGTCAACAGGACTCCAGAGGAATTTTGTCAGCGGTACAGGGATCCAATGTGCAAGGTGGCAGAGACGGGACTCCGGCAGAACAAATTGAAAGGATGAAGGTGGCTTTGGGCCTTGGAGAGACTGATGTAGTTTTGGGGCAGCACAAGGTAAGAACCTCCCACTTCCCCACCGGAGGCAAGCTCATTGTATGCATGCAGGTCTTCCTTTCACAAGCCGCCTTCCATGCAATGGAAGACTATTTGCGTGCCGCTGATGTTGAAGAACAGAAACGTAACCGGATGCACGAGGCTGAGGTCGAAGCCAGTCTCGATGTTTGACCCAGCAGTGATCCATACACCCATTATTTGACTCCCTCTGCAGTTGGAGTCGATGAATCCACATATGCAAATACGTACGGTGATCAGGCCCCGCCATTGGTCAGGGCTTGTCCTTCCATAGAGAATACGATGAAGAGTATGATGAAGCCAAGACAGTACAGAGTGACAGGTTTGATGGCAGGAGTTGATTGACAGGCGATTGGGACGATTCAAATTCGAACTATGGCACTGAGTCATACCCCCCCTCTAATATGTTCCAACATGTGGATAAGGAGGGATTGATGGCAAAGGACCTGCTGCCCGGGGAGACCATGGAGGGCGAGACCACTGAAATTGTCAAGGAGATGTCTGTGTGGAGATGATGGGTTCTCCTTTACTGGATGTCGACGATGTGTTCAGCACGTCTGAGCTTGCCTCATATTCTTACCAGAATAATCCGAACAACATCTATACATCAATTCAAGGAGGGGTCTTTGACTTGATGCAGGTAGCAGCGACACATCAGCATGTCATCAGTGTTGTGCCCCACCAAGTCGGTCCTGCGGTATGGTGGCATGGCTGTGGATGCGATTTTCCCTGTGCAGGTGCGTTAGGTCATATATCATAGTGTATTTCCTCTCTGACAGAGACACAGGTGAGCACCTTATGCAACAGTGTCTCAGGGACTGTGAGTCAGGTGACGCTCAACTCCACCAACAACACTGATTCCAATGCTCAGTACCACGACTTCCGTGCATTTATCAAATGCCACATGCATGGTATCGTATGGCATTATATGTATGTAGTGGGAGGGCCTATCTCTGCAGCTCTGTGGCAATGTGCCACTGTGAGTCTGGCAGACTGTGCGGCACTGTGTGGCACTGTGCAGAACTGTGTGATGCTGGGTGACTGTGCTACTGTCGAGCTGTCATACTGTGATGCTGTAATCATGCTGTAATTTACTGTGGTGGCTGTCCGAAAAAGACGGTTTTGCTGATGTGGTGGACTTCAATCGTCTAGCCTCCCAAGTCCGAGGCTATGGAGATGGCACCCTTCGTCACCTGTTTTACTCCGGACTTCCGGATCATATTAAGGATGAAATCAGTAGAGTTGGCAAGCCAAATACTTTGTATGGGCTACACGCACTAGCCCAGGAGATTGATGTGCGCTATTGGGAATGCAAGGACAAGGTTGCCCGTCAGACCAAGTCTTCTGGAGGAAGTTCCAGCAACAACACCGGTAATAAAGGAAACTCCAGTAAAGGAGACAAGCAGAAATCCAGTGGAAATACTACAGCTAGTACCAACACCCCCACTCCGTCTACCTCGACTCCTAAACCTCAGAATCAGCAGTCTTCCAGACAACCCTCTGGCCTTTCCAACAAACTCGGAAAAGATGGAAAGTTGACTCCAGCCGAAAGAAAGAGGCATTTCGACCAGAACCTTTGTATGTTCTGCAGAAACGCTGGACATAAGGCTAGGGAGTGTCCCAGGTCGACTTCTCAAGCAGCTAAAGTCCATGTAGCTACGGCAACCAAGTCGGAAGCCAAACTGACTGTCTCTGTTGAGGCAAAAAAATAGAGCGCAGCTCTCAGAACTCCGCACAGCCTGGGAGTTGCATTGACACCAACTGTGCACCTATGGAGGCACGCCTCAACACATCCACTCTTTCGAACCCAAGATCCCTAAAGCCTTTCATATCTCTTGACTCCTATGATACTCCGAGATTTCCAGCCCTAATAGACTCAGGTTCTACCCATTGTTTCATAGACTCGGACTTTGTCAATAAACACGATCTTTCCACATATGATGTTCTGCCTCTCACCCTTCATCTGTTCGATGGTATGACTACGACTTCAATCACTAAAGCCTCCAACCTCGTCACCCGCTTTCCTTCCAGAGATGTCACTGAGATAACCTGCTATGTAACTCCATTGGATTCGGAGTGCAAGATAGTACTTGGGCATAACTGGCTCACCCACTACAATCCATCAATTGATTGGGTATTGAGCAGTATTAAATTCCAAGACCTTGCACCTTGTTTGCCAGCACAGACGTCACCCTCTGACATGGAGTCTTCTCCAAGAAACTCCAAGGAGTCCCTTCCAGACTCTCTGCCTATCTCATCCACACCCCTTGATTCGGTTGACTACTCTACTCCACCCAGCCTTCGAGCACCCCACATCTCTCTGATCAATGCGGCAGCTTATGTCTGTGCTTGTAAGTTAGATGGCTCAATCCAGTTCTCCCTCCAAGTTCATCCACAAGACTCCCCTAAACTCCAGGCTGCCTCTGTGCAGGACACACCAGACTTATCATCGGTTCCATCAGACTATCATGGCTTTGCTGATGTGTTTAGTAAAGCCAAGGCTTCTACCCTTGCGCCTCACCGGGAATTCGATCTGAAGATAGAACTAGAGGAAGGAACTACCTGTCATGCCCATGCTCCATCCTGGTTCCCTGCTAACCCTCCGACACCCCTAGGCCCTTTCCGATCAGCCCCGACCCGCTACTGACCATTCCCGACAATGACCGCCACCCCTATCCCACAACCGACAATGCCGCCAATCGGAACACCATCGGCACCCTTTGGCATCGGTCGGCAACCTTTGGCACCCATCGGCATATGTCAGTCCTTCCACGTGACTACTACCAGTAGGCCTCGGCAACTCCCCGAGGTCAGGTGATCTTCTATCGAGGCTACGGACCGGTCCCGATATGGCACAGCACCCCCACCGCATGGTACGCCACAGGGTCGTTGCCACTTTAGGCTTTCAGCCCACTATCTGATTGGCTATCAGTTGAGCACCCCGAAGTCATACCGCCCGCACCTTTCCTTTTATGCTCGGTTCCTTTATCCTGACCCTCTCCTCCGCCGCTTGACTTACATTCTACATGAAGTTTTCTGACATCTGTCCCCCTGGAAAATTTATGATACCCCGTATGTCAGTTCCGTCCTTCCGATACTGTACTGCCTCGATGGCACATGTACCGTATATAATCCCGATGTACTTAGGCAAAGTTCCTCAGTACGAATATCACCTTAGTTCACCCCTCTGCGGTCCTCGACTGGCCTCCCCTAAAGTTTGTCGGCTTCGTACCGATTCTTCTATACCTCCAAAATCCGAGGGCTGGGCTTGTACAAGGGGGCAGCGCACGAGCTGAACCCGACACCCTCTCCCATACCTCCGTCGCGACCATCGGCCACCCTTCGGCCATCGTCACTCTCTGTCGGCCCGTGTCGGCCAACCCTCGGCTGACGTCGGCCTACCTTCGCCTGCGTCCCCCGGCCTCTGTGAGCATCGGAGATCATCGGAGTCAGCCTGAACTTAACACTACCCCACCACTGGGAACCCTCTACTCCCTTTCGCCGGTCGAGCTTGCTGCTCTCTGGACTTTCATCGACGAAAATCTTACTACTGGCTTTATCTGCCCCACATCTTCCTCCCATGCTGCACCTGTCCTTTTTGTCAAAAAGAAGGATGGCTCACTCCGACTCTGCATTGACTTCAGGGGTCTCAATAAAATCACGAAGAAGGATCCCTACCCACTCCCATTTATCTCGGACTTACTCGACTCTCCTAGCCATGCTAAAGTCTACACTAAAATCGACCTGTGCCATGCATACCATCTAGTGTGCATTGCTGATGGAGATGAATGGAAAATGGCTTTCTGGACTCGTTATGGATCCTATGAGTGGCTTGTCATGCCATTTGGACTTACCAATGCCCCTGCAGCATTTCAATGCTGTGTCAACTCCATCTTTGCAGACCTATTGGATGTATGTGTCGTTGTCTACCTGGACAACATTCTAATCTACTCCGACGATATAAAAAACCACAAGAAACATGTTCGCGAGGTTCTTCACAGACTCCAGGAGCACAGTCTCTATGCCAAACCAGAGAAGTGCGAGTTCCACTCCAAGTCTGTGGAATACCTCAGATTCTTCTTATCTCCCAATGGTTTAACAATGTCCGAGGACAAGGTTAAGGCCATCCGAGACTGGCCTGAACCTCATAAAGTAAAGGACATTCAGTCCTTCCTTGGCTTTGCCAACTTTTACCATCGATTTATCAGTAACTACTTGGATATAGTGGTGCCCCTTACTCGTCTCACACGAAAGAATGCCCCTTGGGACTTCTCCGAAGTTTGTTGGACCTCTTTCAATTGCCTCAAGGAAGCTTTTTCCACAGCCCCTATCCTTACCCACTTCCAACCTGGAGTTCCAATCATGGTCAAGACAGATGCTTCAGACTATGCAGTAGCTGGCATCTTGTCCATCACATGCCCAGATGGAGAGATCTGTCCAGTGGCTTTCTATTCACAGACTCTGACCACTCTGGAGTTAAACTACGATACCCATGACAAGGAGCTGTTGGCAATTCACGAAGCTTTCTGGACTTGGTGTCACTACCTTGAAGGACCTGCATTCCCAGTGGACATTGTCATGGACCACAAGAATCTCGAGTATTTTTCCACTTCCAAGGTCTTGACCAGATGTCAAGCACGCTGGTCTGAGTACCTCTCCCAGTTCAATATGATCATTCATTTCTGCCCTGGGAAACTTGGAGCTAAGCCTGACTCCCTGACTAGACGATGGGACATCTACCCCAAAGAGGGGGATAAGGACTTCGCCCAAGCTAATCCCCAGAATCTCCACCCTGTTTTCACCTCTGAACAACTCTCGAATTCGCTAAGGGCCACATATCTCGAAACTCCAGTACTATGCACTAGCATGATCATGGATGTTGAACAACTCCATGCCGACATCAAGTCCACCCTACAGTCAGACCCTATTAGTAAACTTCATCTCTCAGACTGCTCCAATCCTCGCTGGCAAGTCGATGAAGATGGACTACTACGCCTAGATGGTCGTATCTATGTTCCAGATATCAATGATCTACGTCTACGAGTACTCTGGTATAAACACAACCACCCTTTGGTGGGTCACTTCGGACAAAACCGCACACTTGAGCTCATCCGTCGTGATTATACCTGGCCAAGTGTCTGTACCTTCATCAAAGACTATGTCAAATCCTGCACAGCTTGCGCACGAGCTAAGACTCCAAGACACAGACCATATGGTATGCTGAAACAGTTACCAGTTCCAGAAAGACCGTGGAATTCTATATCCATGGACTTCATTGAACAACTACCAAACTCTGGAACCTATACTTCCATACTGGTTGTAGTGGATCATCTCTCCAAGCAAGCTATATTCATCCCCACCGATGATACCATCACTTCCCTCAGCTGGCACAACTCTTTCTGCTCCATGTGTTCTCCAAGCACAGAGTACCATCCCATGTGACCTCAGATCGAGGCATGGAGTTTGTGTCACATTTCTTCCAATCCCTAGGTGAGGCATTAGACATGAAGCTCCACTTCACATCAGGATATCATCCTGAAGGCAACGGTCAAACAGAATGGACTAACCAGACACTAGAGCAGTACCTCTGGGTATATTGCAACTACCAACAAGACAACTGGTCCAAACTGCTACCACTCATGGAGTTTTCATACAACAACGCTCCGAGTGCCACTACTGGAGTTTCTCCTTTCTTTGCCAACAAGGGATATCACCCCAATATAACCATTCATCCGGAGCGAGATCTCACATCTTCTAGAGCAAGGGACTATACAGTGGACTTAGATTCACTGCATGCATACTTGCATGAAGAAATGGCAGAAGCCCAGAAAAGATACCAAGGTCCAGCTGATGCTAGGAGATCTCCACCACCGGACTTTAGCATCGGAGATTTGGTCTATGTCAAGGCTAAATACTTCAGGTCTACCAGACCATCCAAGAAACTCTCAGAAAAGAACTTAGGCCCATATCCCATTATCGCACACATTGGTTCCTTATTGTTTACACTCCATCTACCCAACTCTATGAAGTCCATACACCCAGTCTTTCATGTTTCCCAACTGGAGTTAGCAACTCCAAACGTCATTCCTAACCATACCCAGCCACCACCCCCACCTGTCAAGGTCGACAGAGAACCCAAGTATGAAATCGAACAAATCTTAGATTCCAAGTTGGATCAAAATAGGCATCAATGTCCATTGTTGTACTTGGTCAAATGGGCAGGCTACAAAGGCATGGATGAAGAAACGTCCTGGTTAGTAGCTACAGAACTAGAACATGCCATTGACCTCATCACGGACTTTCACAACACCTACCCAGAAAAACCCAGCCCATTGGAATCTGTCACTCGGTCTTCTTAAGACCTCACACTATCTGTTCATCAATACAAACTCCGTCATAACATGAAAAAGACTCAGAAAAGAAAAACAAATATATTTGGATGGGGGGGGGAAAAAACATGCTAAAAACGAAGGTACAAAAGAAAAACTAATACTAGACATTGTCGGCGTTTTGAGCCTGGCTCACCAAGGCCGTTGTCATGGTCTTCAGAGCCTCAAATGACTCCTCCAGAAATCCAGATAGATCCCGGACGTCCCCAGCCAGAGTCGTGATGGCAGTGTTGTTCTTCTGCAATAATTTCACAACCTCCCCTAGTCTCCTATCGAGCACCTCAGCCATGGAGTCCTTATGAGGCAGTAGCATCCTCAGAACCCGAGGACGGCTCACCATCTCGACATCTGGGGTGTCCTCCATCGCCTCGTTGTCCCCATCATCCACATCTATGATGATCTCCATCGACACCTTTGATTTCCTATGGTGCTTCCATTTCTCACCACCTCAGGGGGACGTTGTATCGACTGGTCTCTTCTCCATATCCATTGTCTGAGTAATCAAGTCGCACTTAGCCTTTAATTTTTGACACTGGACGCATGATTTGCTGCACCCAGTTCCGGGTTTACACTCCTCACCGGCTTTGATGCACATACTGCACCCGTTAGGCCTTTCGATGGCCTTTCCAGTCGAGGCCAGGACCTGCTGGGACTTTTTGAAGTGTCAATACAGATTTTCGTGCAATGTTTTGTGCTACTCACTGAAGACCCCCCTGCCTGTTGTGCCCGTCTTGTCTCTTCTTCGAGCTGTTTACGCTTGGCCTCCAACTCCCTAATTCTTTTTGCCTCGGTCTCCTGCTCTTTACGGACCCTCTCAGCCTCGAGCTCTCTTTGGAGAGCAAGGCATTGGCGGTGTTGCCTTTTGTCAAACTTCACCATTTTTACTGTTACACTATCCCCTGGCTTATCTTCTAGCTCATCCAGGAGAGCCATCTCCCATGGTACGATAGTTTGTGGACGAATAGCTGAAGATGACATGGTGGACAGGTAATGATGGGTTGGACTTAGAGAGATTTCTGTTGAGTCTTCACTCCATGAAAAATTTCAAACCCAGACAATATGGACTTTGAAAACTCCATGTGTACGATAATTGGTTCAATGCCTTGAGGGCTTGGCCCTAAGAGGGGGATACTGTCACATCCATGACACGTGACTACCATCCAGGTTGAACTCTGGATAATGTTAGCTAAGTTCTAGGCCTTCGGTACTCCGCTCCATGACGGCACTCTGTCCTATTCTTGTTCATTGCCCTTGTTCCATTTATAGTTTCTATGTTTAGTAATAGTTTCCCTCACTTCACTTTTAGTTACCATTCCGGCCTTTGATGACTAATCGTCCCACTTTCTGGTTGACTGGTGACTACCGGCTTAGCTTACTAATACCTTACTAATACCCTCAGTCATCCTCACTGCTCTCTGGTAGTCTGTTTGTTCCAGACATTGCCTTCGAATGTTCTCTGTAGTATAAAAGTCCTGTACATACTTCGTTATACCTCAGTTCGAATATTGAATAAGATACTCTTCGATCTCACTCGATTCCAGGAACCTCCTGGATAGATCTGACCCCCAGAACTCTGCAAGCCTAGTATACAAGGTTGTGTATTAAACTCCAACATTCCAGACTTTCAACCTAACATCACTCTCTAACCTCGGACCCCCTCGGAGACCGTAGAGAACTGGTCTTGACACAAGGAGAAGATCTGCATGCTCTAGAAAATGATTAGTGTGATCATAGTGGATGTGGTGGTAACAGATATCAGCACAGACCTCTCTTGGCTGGAGACCATAGTCTCTGTCAAGTTGCGAGTACTGGGTATCATGCTTGCAAGTAACGTCAGCCCTGCAGCACATGGCGGAGTGTGTATAGGAAGTCATCGGATTGCATTTGTAGTTGTTTGGTAGTAGCACTCCTATTTCTCAGGCATCGGTCATCATGCACATAATTACACACAGCACCGCCACTATCCCACTCGTCATGTGCCTTGCCACAGCGAAGTGTGGTGAGCCTTGTGATTATGAAGGTTGGTGTCACCATGGTAGCTGTAGCCCTATGCTAATCACTATTTGAGTATGCAAAAAAAAATCTGGAGCGCATTCCAGTCATCATCGAGATGTGTGTGCTCGTCAGTGATGACGAGCATGGGGGCATGCTTGCTATGGTAGGTGCTGTCGGTATTCTGGCAGGTGGCACCTCGTAATGTTATAATTAAGACTTCTCTAAAGGTGTAAGTAATGTTATGACGATGGTTGTACTCTACACCAGTGTCGGAGTATGTAGAAAAAAAACCAAGTGTAAACTACTCAGCCACACCTGAAGTATGTGTGATCGCTGTCGGGAACAATGAGCATGGGGGCAGGCTGGTGGTGACAGGTGATGTCGGGGCAGGCGGTGGCAGGTGACATTGACACCGTGCTAATATTATTATCATGGCTGTACTTTACATCGGTGTTGGAGCATGTGAAAAAAACTCAAGTGCAAACTACTCAGCCATTCCTGAGATATGTGTGCACGCTGTTGGAGACAACGAGTGCAGGGGTGAGCTCGCTGTGACAGGCAACATCGGGACAGATGGTGACAGGTGATGTTGACACCATGCTAATATTATTATTGTGGCTGTACTTTACATCAGTGCCAGAGCATGTGAAAAAAAACCCGAGTGCAAACTACTCAGCCATTCCCAAGATACGTGTGTGTGCTGTTGGAGACGATGAGCACAGTGTCATGCACCAAAGGTGTTTGGCGACGTGAGCATGGACCCAAAAGCTGAATGATGAAGAATGGAGAAGCCTAGCCCTAATGCGCAGAATGACTGGAGTGTCTAGCAGTCATCCGTCGCACAAGAACCACCCTTAACATTAGGGAAGAAACCACTCAAGCACCAAATAAAAAGTTTTCGAGCACCAGTTTACAGCATTCCTATTTTTCGAATATCTCAGCCATTTCTAAAGATATCGACATCATTCCCATGCTCACAGAAAGCTCTCAACCACGCCATCCTGCTTACCAAATTTGGTGACGATCCTCACCCTCCATAATTTTCTGCATCATTTCTGCCAACAAACGCCCATTTCACCACTTTTTATTGTAATGGCCACCTCTTCGACAATCTCTTCACTCATCCCCTTTGCCAGGGAGAATAACTACAAGTACTTGCCAGGAATCCCCACTAGCATTTGCCCTGAAGCCTCCTGGTTCATCCCTCCCTCGTCCATGACCTCCCATCCTATCGCTTTGGGACAGTGAGTTCTCCTTGTCAGTCTGACATCGAGGAGGACTTTCTTTGGTCATCTCAGGTCTGTTATCAGGCTTGAAAAATCATATGTGGTTGTTTCAGTTTCTCCAGTTGAAGAAGCATATGGATCCTTTGTCCCTGTGCCCTGCAACGTCTACCTCTCAATCTCATCCTTCATTCTTCCAAAATTGCGACAGGTTCAATACCAATTAAAAAAAAAAGCTACCAAGTCCCCTGCATAGGAAGCAGTCCCCTGTGTAAAGACTCACCTGCTCACTCATCATCATCATCATTAGGCCCAATCATTGTCGCTTTTGAGCCCCTCATCATTATCTCTATTCCTGCAGTATTTGAGGCTCCATTAAGGGTCTACTTACTGTTATCTTCATCATCTTATGTCGCTTCTAGGCTCAGAGCAGCCTATTCTCTTTGCATTTTCAGTCTTCCCCTGCTCCCCCTTCATCAGGAGCACCTATACCCTCTGCCCTAGCCCCCTCTAGGTGCATGGAACCCCTCCCCCATTTTGTTTTAACAGATCCCTTGAGCCAAAGCCCATGTAGGAAAACCACCAACTTGGCAATTGTCTTTGTGTTGGTTTTTTTTTTGGTGTTTTTGCCATTGATCCACACATCGACTCACATCTGGAGCCCACCATGAGGGGTGGTTACATTTGGCTTGAAATCCATCTCATATTCTTCATAAATGACTCATACATCGTCTTTCCTCTTGAAGTACTCATCCTCGCAAATAACCATCCATTCTACCTCGTTGAAGCTCGCCTATTTGACCTCCACTTTCCCTCGACATAATCCCACATATCCACCACTATGTCTTCCATTACTGCAAACCCAACCATGCCATTGCAAGCTCAGGCAGCTGCAAATGCTCATCCCAATTGTTCTGTCCTCACCATGCCACTCCTTGGCACCAAATCATCTCCAGAACTCTTCCAGGGTGACTGCTCTTGAGTCCGAACCTTCCTAGACCACTATGAGCGACTCTGCACATTCCATAATGTCACCACTGACCAGGAGATGGTCACCTCGATCCTCCAGTACTGCAATACTCATGTCAGAGAAATCATTGAAGGAATGCCTCACTTCCATATCCCAGACTGGGTCAGATTGAAGGCTAGCTTGCTTCGCTATTTCGATGCAGACATCTTCAATGAAAGGTTCTTCGAAAGGGACCTCAAATCTCTTGTACTGTGATTCAGGAATCAGCCTATCATGTCCCTGCATGATTTCTGAGGCTATAACTGAGAATTCACTCGAGTTGGAGGCTGGATGAAGCACAAGGGAAAGCTCACTGAACACGAACATGATTGCTACTTCTGGGCTGGACTTTCTCCTTTGTTTCGAAGCTCTGTAGAAGGCAGACTCAAGCAGAAGGACCCCAACCTTGATGTTAGCATACCTTTCCCCTATGATGAAGTCTGCAAGGCTGCAGAAGAAGTCCTGCGTTGAGATCACTTCGATGCAGATGATCTTGACCTCCTAGGCCCTCGATCCATCTCTAGTCTCTCAGAGAAGGAGAATGTCCCTCCACAGCAGCATGATGCAAGAGGAGGGAGTGTTCAACCACTGCTACCTTCCCAGGAAGCCAGGAAACACTTGGAGACACTGGAGAGGGAGGGAAGCATCGCTCAGAAGCAGGATGAGGTCGAAACCCTGATAAAATCCTTATCTCGTATGTCCTTAAACGATCCTGATTACTCATTGCTCTATTATCGAGCTATCAAGATGGATCCTGATGCTGCAAAGGTGATTCATCCCCCTGCACTCCACTCTGCCCCTGTTCCTAGCTCCACTGTGCCCCCTATCAGTCCAAATTCATCCCAGGCATGTCCCCCAAGGAAACCCATTGTCTGTTTTGGCTGTGGAGTCACTGGACATGGCCTAGATAGCTGCAATGCAATCAATGATCTTGTCAAGAAAGGTTCGTTGGCAAGAGATGACAACCATCAAGTCATATATCCCAATGGGCAGCGCATCTATAGGAATGGAGATGAAACAATCCTTCAGGCTTATGAGAGATCTGTGAATGCAACCCAACCCACCAATACCGTCCACTTTGTTATCCATGAAGAAGCCGATGAATATCTTGGAGCAGAGATCTTTGAATTGGAAGATGAAGCTGTTGTTGCTGCTGCAGAAAGAAATGCAAAAATCTCGAAGGATAAGCGCAGGGAAGTCTTCGATGGAGTGCTCCTCCCACCTTGGTCACATGGGAAGGGCAAAGAGAGAGAATTTCCGAAGCAATCTACCTCATCAACACCGGTCAATCAGCCTCAGCCCCCTATTAAGCCATCATCAGCCACTGTCGATCCCCCATCAGCCCCTATCCATCAGCCATCAAAGCGAGCTGATCTGACACCTGTCACACAGCCACATGCCACCATCACTGCGCCACAGGCCCCTGTCTTTGTCCCTGTTGATGTCCATCGTCATGGCTTTGATGGGAATGATGATGATGCCATCATGGAGGATGAATCCATCAATAAACCTTCACATCAAGCCTCTGACTCCCCTGCTGACAAGGGGAGGAAATCCAAGCCTACTGCTGCCATGACTTCACCACTATCTCAGTCTGCAGACCCAAAGGCCATTGTGGATCGCATTCTAGCTACCCCTATGACTCTTTCATTGGGGGAAGTTATTGGAGCATCAAGGGATGTATCCCATCATCTTCAGGAACTCATCAGGTACAAGTGTCAACCCATCATTCAATCAGTTAGAGCTGTCGATGGAACACCTCCAATTGCATCTTATCTTGCTTTGACATCTAGTCCCTTGATCACAATTAATCTCACCTGTAATGGTCGACAGGTGACAGCTGTCATCGACTCAGGCTCCACTCTTAATGTGGTCAAATCGAGTATAGCATGATCTGTCATTCAGATGCCCATCGATGTTTCAAGAAGCATCAATATGAAAGATGCCAATGGTGGAGTATCAATGCTCACCAGTCTAATCAAAGATGTACTGCTCTTCTGTGGTGCTGCCAGGACCTGGACCAATCTATTTGTTGCCCCTGACATCGATGCAGGCTTCGATTTGCTTCTAGGGCACCCCTGGGCACATGGGAATGCTGTCAGCATTGTTGAGAGAAGTTCTGCAACTTTCATAGTCTTTGGATCTGACAAAGATCATCCCCTCGAACTCTGTGTCACTGAAGGGCTTGCTGAACCGACTGCTACTACCCTCATGGCTACTCTCCAGCCTTCTAGCTTTGAAGAAGACACTGGGACCTTCACAGGACAGTCATTGCCTGATTCTCCTGCTACTGGATCGCCTATTACCTTTGCACCACCTTCACCGCCTTCTGAGACACCCACATCGACTCTCCTGTATCCAAACTCAACCTCAGATGGCATAGATGGCACCTTTGGACTTCCAGAATTCCATCCTGTCCCTATCATCACTGTTGCCCCACCATCCAGCCCTTTGCCTTCGAACCTTCTGCATGCACTCACTGAGGAGTTAGAGGCCACTGAGTTGAATGGGCTGGAAGATGATCCTACTGTTGCTGCACTTCGACGTCAGATTAGGAGGGAAGAACATCAGTCCCTCACTGCACTTCTCACAGGACTTACTTGTCAATACCCTAACTTCTTCCATGTCTACTTTGACTCGGATTATGCCCTTGCTGGTCAGAGAGGCATCGATCAGGACGACCACTACTATCAGGACTTCCTCTTACTGCATACCTACTTTGTGCAGCACATTCCTGGTTCCCCATGGAATGATCGTGACGAATACAGTGGCTCTGCTTATGTTCGCTTCTATCCCAATCCTCGCTCTGATCCTGCAGATCGAAGTCCACCTCCCAACGATCCTATCCTATCCCCTGATCCTCCTGATAATCCAGATCCTCCATCCCCTCATTCGCAGTTAAATACCAGGACCCTTGAAGGCCAAGATCCCTTGCTTTCACCTCCTGTTGAACCCACTTATCTTGAAGTGCCCCCAACTGACTTATCTGAGCCTTCACTCCTGTTTCAGGTTGATAATCCACCCCCTGAACCTGATCTATCACATTCCTGCCCCCTTCACTGCACCTCTCATTGCATTGCCTCTGAAATGTTTGATGACTTACCTGGAGAATCCATATCTTTCAGTGAGATGATGCTGCATCTTACTTCGACTAACCATGTATCCTTGCCTGATGGTCTTGGAGAAGAAGAGTTGCTCGAGTTAGGCCCCATTTTCCAAGGATGCCAGTTTGTTGACAGGATTACAAGGGAAGAAGCAGATGAAGAAGGTCCAGACCTCCTCATTTTCATGAGTATCATTGGTTGTCCCCAATATGTTGAAGCATCCCATCACCCATCATCGCATTTTGACCATCTGCCTGCCACTCTGTCTCCCATTCTATCGGACATGTTTGAACTGGGTGCTAACTTGTGTTTCCATCATCCCAATCATGCACTCATCATGCCAGCACCACCTCCAGACCCTGGACATGCCCCCAACATTATGGATGATGGAGAGAAGATTGCCATGCCAGGATCTTATAACCAGGTTTCCCTGCATTGTACCTTGACAGGATGGGTAGCTCAACTCCAAGACCCAGAGGTAAACAAGCTAGGAGACTCATCTAGCACTGTTGATGTGTCACAATCCTACACCCCACCTGGTCTTCCCCTCCTTGCCCATGCTCCCTCCAATACACCAACTATCAGTACCACTTGCCAACTTTACCAGGATATCTTTGGTTCCGACTCCTTTCGATTTCAGACTTCATCCTGGCCCTCTGATGAGTCTATCTTCTGAATTTTCTGATTTTACTTACTGTTTCTCTCTTGATTCATATGCTTCTCCTTGTACTTCTTGTTCTGCTCACTTTGACTGAGAAGTCATTAAACTCCTAAATCCACAGACAATTCTTCACTCTGATACTCCTGTACCACCACCTACTATGCTCTCTTCGGTTCAATGCTTCAAAAAATCCTTTTACTGTAACATTTTGTGTTCTCCTTCACCATCCAGACTCCTGACATTCTCAGACTTGCTATCTATTCAAAATAACAAAAAGCCACAAAAAATCTTTTTTTCTTTCTCTGATTTCCTTGATTTGTTATGTTTTAGACGCTCTCTTGTTACAGATACAGAAAACCCAGACGACAACAGTGTATGCTCGGTATATGGCACTTATAAACATGTTGACCACAAAGTCAAGCCTGTGCCAGGTGTTTATCCAGAAGACACACACATTCATCACCGATTCCCAGAAGACCCCCTCAAATCACTTATTCCACTCTCGCCTCACCCCCCCACTTTCATTCCCATGAAGAAGCTTACCAAGGAACACTTGGACTCCATGAAATTAAATGCCGACAACTTCCTGTGGCCAGAAGAGGAAAAACTTTTTTGCCACATTATGAAGCTAAACGAATGTGCGCTAGCCTTTGACGAATCAGAACAAGGCAATTTCAGATCTGACTACTTCACACCTTACATAATCCCTGTCCTCCCCCACGAACCATGGGAATATCGTAACATTCTGATCCCCCCTGGTATCTGAGACCGAGTCATACAGCTTCTTCGGGATAAGATTGCAGCTGGACTCTATGAACCAGCTCAGTCATCCTACCGCTCGAGATGGTTTTGTGTTATGAAGAAGAATGGAAAGATCCGGATCGTCCATGATCTGCAGCCTCTGAACAAGGTTACCATTCGAGACACTGGTGTCCCGCCTATCTTGGATGACTTTGTGGAGCCATTTGCCAGCCACCAGTGCTATACCGTCTTTGATCTATTCTCTGGCTTCGATGCATGCCAACTTCACCCCAATAGCTGAGATCTCACCTCATTCCTGACGCCACTTGGCTTGCTACGCCATACTGCCATGCCTCAAGGCTACACCAACTCACCGTCGGAATTCCAGAATTGCACAGCATTCATTCTCCAAGATGAAATCCCTCACATTGCCAATGTTTTCATTGACAATCTACCTATCAAAGGCCCAGCTACACGCTATGAGGATGCCAATGGTCATGCCGAAATGTTACCTGAGAACCCTGGCATCCGTCACTTCATTTGGGAACATGCCATTGATGTACATCGGATCATGCATCGGTTTGCTCATGCTGGTGGAACATTTTCCAGTTCTAAATCTCAGATCTGCCATCCTCATGTCATCATTCTTGGCCAAGAGTGCCATCCTCATGGACGTTCCCCTGACAACAGCAAGGTGAAGAAGATCGTAAATTGGCCAACGCTCCTTATGCCCAAAGATGTACAGTCATTCCTAGGCCTCTGTGGTACTGTTTGTATCTGGATTGCGAACTACTCGCAGCTGGCTCAGCCTCTGGTCGACCTCTATCGCAAGAATGCTCCATTTGAATGGGGAGAGCCCCAACAGGAGGTGTTCAACTCTTTGAAGCATGCCATTTCAACTGCTCCTGCCCTTTGCCCTATTGACTACTCGTCTGACTCCCCTGTCGTTCTTTCTGTCGACACCAGCAGTGTTGCCATAGGATTCATTCTTTCCCAGTATGACTCACAAGGTTGCAAATGCCCTGCACACTATGGTTCACTCCCTATCAATGAGCAAGAATCGCACTACAGCCAGCCTAAACTCAAACTTTACAGTCTTTTCAGAGCACTACGTCACTACTGCCTCCATCTTTATGGTGTTCATCATCTATGGGTCAAAGTTGATGCCAAGTATATCAAGGGTATGCTCAATGACCCAGATCTTCAGCCAAATGCGACGATCAATCGCTGGATCAAAGGTATACTCCTCTTTGACTTCAAGTTGATCCATGTACCGGCTCTCAAGCACCGTGGTCCTGATGCACTCTCTCGACGTCAACCTACTGAGGAAGACTATGAGGAGGGTCATATTGATGCAGAAGAGGCCAATGATTGGTTAGAGAACGTTCTTTTCTTTGCAGAGACTCATCCCCTTTCCTATGATGCCATGACACTCCCATCGTTCCTTTCTGATGATACCACCCAAGACACCCTTTTATGCCAAATCCTACACTTCCTTCACACCACCGAACTTCCCACATTCCCTTCCAACACCTCTCGAAAGCAGTTCATTCACAGATCCTTGCAGTTCTTCCTTCATGGAAGCCATCTCTTTAAACACCGAGGTTCCCATAGCCCTGTCAAAGTTATCTTCGACCCAGATCTCTGTGCACAGATACTGAACCAAGCCCATGAAGAGCTCAGTCATAGAGGAGTCTTTGGAGTCTTTCAGACAGTCAGAGAGCGCTTCTATTGGCCTCAGATGTACAAGGATGTCACCCACCATGTTCGCTCATGCCATGAATGCCAGATTCGCAGCACTCATAAGACCGAGATCCCCATCACTATCTCTGCATCCCCCAGAATCTTCATGAAGGTCTATGTTGACATCATGCTCATGCCCAAAGCTCGTGGCTATCGCTATCTTGTTGCTGCTTGAGATGATCTTTCCCTTGCAGCTGAAGGACATGCTCTTAGACATGCCAATGCAGATAATCTCGCCAAGTTCTTTTGGGAAGAAATCCTCTGTTGTTATGGAACTGTCTCCCAGATTGTCACTGACAATGGCAGTGAAGTCAAGGGTGCTTTTGAAAAACTCATGCAACGCTACTCCATCCCCCAGATTTGCATCTCGCCCTATAATTCTAGAGCTAATGGAGTTGTGGAGTGAGGACACTTCATCATTCAAGAAGCTATCATTAAAGCCTGTGAAGGCGATCTCAGCCTCTGGCCTACCAAGGTCCATCATGCTTTCTTTGCAGACAAGGTTACAACTCGATGGTCTACTGGATTCAGCCCCTACTTCCTCCTCCATGGTCTTGATCCCATCCTCCCATTTGATCTCTTTGAATCTACATATCTTGTTGAAGGATTCTATTCAGGAATGAGCTCAGAGGAGCTTCTTTCACTTCGCATTCGCCAGTTGGAGAAGAGACAGGATGATGTCCATGCTGCCTTCACTACCCTACAGAAGTCACGTCTGCAGTCCAAGGATCAGTTCGAAAGAAAGTATGCCCGATGCCTTGCAAAGTCCTCATACCAGCCTGGAGACCTTGTCTTGGTTCGCAATAGCCAGGTCGAGAAGGAGCTTGATAGAAAATCCAAACCACATTACCTTGGTCCCTATGAAGTTGTCCGTCACACCAAGGGAGGTTCCTATGTCCTCAAAGAACTCGATGGCACTGTCTCTAGATGAGGCATTGCTGCATTCCGACTCATCCCCTACTATTCCCACACCACTCCTTTACCTGAAGATATCCTCCCCAGTGGAGATGAAGAGCAAAGCAATGATGATGATGACAAAGATGATAAGAATGAGAGTAATGCTTACAACTCTGATGAATTCTTATGATTTTCTTTTGCCTTTGTCATCTATCCCCAGCCATTCTTTTCAATTCTTTTTCTTTCTTTTTTTTCACCCACTTGGGTTTGCTGCTCTGGTCACAATCGGGGACGATTGCATTTCTTGTTGCTGGCAGATGTCACACACCAAAGGTGTTTGGCAACATGAGCATGGACCCAAAAGCTGAATGATGAAGAATGGAGAAGCCTAGCCCTAATGTGCAGAATGACACATTAGGGAAGAAACTGCTCAAGCACCAAATAAAAAGTTTTCGAGCACCAGTTTATGGCATTCCGATTTTTCGAATATCTCAGCCATTTCTAAAGATATCGACATCATTCCCACGCTCACAGAAAGCTCTCGACCACGCCATCCTGCCTACCAAATTTGGTGACGATCCTCACCCTCCACAATTTTCTGCATCATTTCTGCCAACAAATGCCCATTTCACCACTTTTTATTGTAATGGCCACCTCTTCGACAATCTCTTCACTCATCCCCTTTGCCAGGGAGAATAACTACAAGTACTTGCCAGGAATCCCCACTAGCATTTGCCCTGAAGCCTCCTGGTTCATCCCTCCCTCGTCCATGACCTCCCATCCTATCGCTTTGGGACAGCAAGTTCTCCTTGTCAGTCTGACATCGAGGAGGACTTTCTTTGGTCGTCTCAGGTCTGTTATCAGGCTTGAAAAATCATATGTGGTTGTTTCAGTTTCTCCAGTTGAAGAAGCATATGGATCCTTTGTCCCTGTGCCCTGCAATGTCTACCTCTCAATCTCATCCTTCATTCTTCCAAAATTGTGACAGGTTCAATACCAATTAGAAAAAAAAAGCTACCAAGTCCCCTGCATAGGAAGCAGTCCCCTGTGTAAAGACTCACCTGCTCACTCATCATCATCATCATTAGGCCCAATCATTGTCGCTTTTGAGCCCCTCATCATTATCTCTATTCCTGCAGTATTTGAGGCTCCATTAAGGGTCTACTTACTGTTATCTTCATCATCTTACGTCGCTTCTAGGCTCAGAGCAGCCTATTCTCTTTGCATTTTCAGTCTTCCCCTGCTCCCCCTTCATCAGGAGCACCTATACCCTCTGCCCTAGCCCCCTCTAGGTGCACAGAACCCCTCCCCCATTTTGTTTTAACAGATCCCTTGAGCCAAAGCCTGCGTAGGAAAACCACCAACTTGGCAATTGTCTTTGTGTTGGGTTTTTTTTTGGTGTTTTTGCCATTGATCCACACATCGACTCACAACGGGGGTGAGCTCATTGTGACAGGCGATGTTGGGACTTGGGCTACAGTGGAGCCAGTAGTGCCACTAGTTTGGTCATGCAGACGGTGACAGGTGGCTGTACTTTAAATCAGTGCACAGCAGGCATGTGATGTGAACTGTGTGACAAAAACAACTCTGGTGATATTTGGACACCACCCATCACGATGATTAGTGTTATTACGTGAGGTTGTACTCTACATCAGAGATGGAGTACATAGAAAAAAGTCCAACACTGAACAGCCCCACCGTTCATGAGATATACCTGCTTGCTGTTGGGGACGATGAGCAAGGGGGTGTGCTCACCATGACAGGTGTTGCTGGGACTTCGGCAAGTCATGCCAGGGACGCTGTCAAACAAATATAGTAATGCGGGGAGTCTTAACTAATCAGCCCTCGATAATTCAGCTCGAAGTGCCAACAATATCTGAGAGATATTGAAGGAGTGTGGATATAGGCATATCCCCTGCATCTTAGCAGTGTCATCATGAATTATTACCAAAGCTAATTAGCATATATTTGTGGGATTCACAGGTGTTCAACAGTCACCTTGCATCCCTGGATGAATTCAGCAATGCAGTGGGTAAGCTAGACCTTCTCAAAAAGCTCCTTGAGCAAGTCTACAGTACTGGGTGGTGAGTACTTCCCACTCACTATTTGTAGTGCTAATCTGTTTTTATTTGCTCCAGTATCCATGCTGGCATCACAGTGAAAAATACCCAGGACCAAAAGAAAGCTATTCCGAGCTGTGCATTTTTGAATGCCATCCATAACTATCAGATGGCCGATGATAATGATTCAAACTAGACTGTCCTACTAGTACTGCCATTGTAACTGTTTGACCTATCGAAATTTGATGTTCTTCATTGTCTACTTCTCACTACATAGTGTGATGAAAGGAGTGACAGGTTATTCATGGCCTGTTACATTGTACAATGTCATGTCACAGCATCAGTGTAGGTCACTATGTCATACTACATAAGGGAGAGAAGACTACAACCACTATGGTTACTATGTTCACTACTTAGTGCTACATTGTGCATACATTTTTTACAGATGTGACTACTCAAGTGTCAAGTTCATTTACTAGTAGGCCGAAGACTATAGTGTGGTACAAAGCTACATATTGATACTGAGGTCCACTAGCATGATTAGTGTTGTGCTGGGCCTGGCCTCAAGCTCTGAGCCAAGCTGAGCCAGGCCCTCCTAGGCCGAGCTGAGCCGAGCCATGGGGATGGCCTGTGGGGGCTCATGGCCCAGCCTAACTATTTGGAAAGCCATGAACCGTGGCCTGAGGCCACGGCTTTGTGGCTGTGCCACATGGCAGTAGCTATGAAGTGGTGAACTACCATGAGATACCATCTCCCTACTGGCCCTCCCAGCATAAAGTCTGTAGAAGTAGAATTATTTAGTAGTCACTAAGTACTGACCTGCAGTACTATGAAAGTCGTAAGTACATGCATAATTGCCAGATTTGGAAAGTCACGTCATGCCCCATGGTGGAGTGCCTTTCTCGACATTGTCAGTCAACAGCACTCTACACTCCACTGGCTATGCAGCCAGTCTACTCGACTCAGTGCAGGATCACATCACTGCTTTCCCTGGATGTGCCACATTGCTCACTCTCGTTTATTCACCCATCGTTGCCATCATCCTTAACATGCTCGGACAACTTGTGCGCGTCCCACTGACCACTCCGCCTCTGGCCTTGTGACTGCTCTCTCTCCCCTGAGGTGTTCCACTGGATACCTATCGTTGGCTTGGCCATCACACATGGAAACGATCCCCTTGGATTCTTCTTCAAGTGTCAGGAAAAGGTGTGCACAGTCTACCAATCTGAAGTGTCGCAGCACATTCTAAACGGGGGCGCAGTATGGAGATGTCTTCACATTCATCCTATTTGGCCGCAAGGTCACCGTCGCACTTGGTCCCAAGGGCAATGACTCTGTGCTCGGGGGAAAATCCACCTTTTTCTCAGCTGAGGATGCATATGCAGTAATTTTCATGTGATCGCACATACTTCTTTTCTTTACCTCACCCCATTTCCATAGCATCTCATGACTCCTGTCTTTGGCAAGGATGTCATTTACGACGTCCCAAACGACGTGTTCATGGAACAAAAAAAGTTTGTTAAAGTTGGTTTATCGGTCAACAATTTCCATGCCTACGTTAGCATGATTGAAGAGGAGGTCTGAATTGTTTATGCAGACAGATTCAGCTTTCCTCACTTATCAGAAGAACGATGTCAATGAATGGGGTTGTTTCGATGCTGCTGATATCATGTCTCAAATAATGATTTTGACTGCCTCGCAGACCCTTCAAGGCAAAGAGATTAGAGACAATTTGGACAAGTCCTTCTGCACCCTGTATGCTGCCCTGGATGGCAGCTTTACACCAATAAACTTCCCATTTCCCAACCCGCCCCTGGCAAGCTATCACTGCCGAGACGAGGCTCACAAGAAGATCAGTGACTTCTATGTCGGCATCATTCGTAAATGTAAAGGGGACCCTTGATGTGAGCACTCGTAACATCTGCCTGTATGGTCATGATTGACAGCAGCACCCCAAGGATGCCCAAGACATGATTGGTGCCCTTCACACCCAGAACAGTACTAAAATCTGTACACTCCATGCATTGTCTATGACGAGTTGTCAGTGCTCTCCCTGCATCCTGGATTGCTGGGAAGGCCCCTGGACCTTAATCAATGTATGGTATGTGTGGAAGAGGAGTGCTGTAGCACCCTTATGTAGCATAGGTATATCTGTAGCTACACACTTGTAACAATTTATCACACCCTCTGCCCATGTTCAGGCTGGGCTGAGCCCCATATAGGGCCTGGCCTGGCTCACGGCTTGGCCTGAGATTTCCCAGGCTGTGAGCCCTCAAAAGCCGAGCCTGAGCCACAGCTTTCAGGCTGAGCCAGTGTGAGTCGATGTGTGGATCAATGGCAAAAACACCAAAAAAAAACCCAACACAAAGACAATTGCCGAGTTGGTGGTTTTCCTACATGGGCTTTGGCTCAAGGGATCTGTTAAAACAAAATGGGGGAGGGGTTCCATGCACCTAGAGGGGGCTAGGGCAGAGGGTATAGGTGCTCCTGATGAAGGGGGAGCAGGGGAAGACTGAAAATGCGAAGAGAATAGGCTGCTCTGAGCCTAGAAGCGACGTAAGATGATGAAGATAACAGTAAGTAGACCCTTAATGGAGCCTCAAATACTGCAGGAATAGAGATAGTGATGAGGGGCTCAAAAGCGACGATGATTGGGCCTAATGATGATGATGATGAGTGAGCAGGTGAGTCTTTACACAGGGGACTGCTTCCTATGCAGGGGACTTGGTAGCTTTTTTTTTTTTTTTGCTGTCGACGTATTGGTACTTTATATACAAAAGGTAGCGTAGCCTGCAGTAAATATGGAGCAACACTTTGTAAGTGATCTGTAAGCGATTGGTAAGGGGATTGGTAAAGGATTGGTAAGGCTTTGTAAGGATGAGTAAGGACAGTAAGCAATTGGTAAGTAAAACCAGTAAGCATGACAAAGATTATCACTAATCAATTTGAAAATGGAATGAGTCATCAAGGAACGGATGAATAATGCAAAAAGGGGAATGAGTAAGTGCACTGGTCACTGCTGATTAAGGGATATGACTGCAAATGAGTCATAGTGACTCCTAGATCTGAGATCTAGATGCATTATGGTAACTTGCTGTGTGTCCAAACAAAGAATGGTGGGGGTTTCTGCCAGGGGCCAATTTTGGGGGTCTCCAGGGTAGTCAGGGCATAGGATTTCGCAACTTTCCCCCTTTCCTCCTCTCTGTAAAGTGACCTGCATTAGCTGCAGTTAGTGTTCTGGAGGGTTTGAGGAGGAGGAAGGGCCATCTTCTCCCATAAGAGCAGGGAGAAGTGTCTCAAATTCATCATGAATGCGATCAGATAGACTGGATGACAGTAATTGGTATTGAACCTGTCGCAATTTTGGAAGAATGAAGGATGAGATTGAGAGGTAGACATTGCAGGGCACAGGGACAAAGGATCCATATGCTTCTTCAACTGGAGAAACTGAAACAACCACATATGATTTTTCAAGCCTGATAACTGACCTGAGACGACCAAAGAAAGTCCTCCTCGATGTCAGACTGACAAGGAGGACTCGCTGTCCCAAAGCGATAGGATGGGAGGTCATGGACAAGGGAGGGATGAACCAGGAGGCTTCAGGGCAAATGCTAGTGGGGATTCCTGGCAAGTACTTGTAGTTATTCTCCCTGGCAAAGGGGATGAGCGAAGAGATTGTCGAAGAGGTGGCCATTACAATAAAAAGTGGTGAAATGGGCGTTTGTTGGCAGAAATGATGCAGAAAATTATGGAGGGTGAGGATCGTCACCAAATTTGGTAGGCAGGATGGCATGGTTGAGAGCTTTCTGTGAGCGTGGGAATGATGTCGATATCTTTAGAAATGGCTGAGATATTTGAAAAATCGGAATGCCATAAACTGGTGCTCGAAAACTTTTTATTTGGTGCTTGAGTGGTTTCTTCCCTAATGTTAAGGGTGGTTCTTGTGCGACGGATGACTGCTAGACACTCCAGTCATTCTGTGCATTAGGGCTAGGCTTCTCCATTCTTCATCATTCAGCTTTTGGGTCCATGCTCACGTCGCCAAACACCTTTGGTGCATGACACCAGGCCTGGGCAACACTAAGCATGATTACTAGAGTCCTAGCAGTCCTGCCAATACCACTCAAGTCTATTGACCCACAAGTGTTAGTAAGAATCCTTCCAATCATACCTCCAGTGCTATCCTCATCCCATCCCTTGCCCCTTCTTCAGTGTCTCCTTATACCACTCTGGCACCTTGTGTGCCTTTGGAACAGCTCGTCTCCTCATCTCTCTCACCACTCTCACCATCTCTTCTTCAGCTTGCTTCCATGCTTCCTCTCTCACCTGTTGTAGGGAGGGAATCCTCCCTACCAGGTTATTTCTTTTATTTCTTTGTTTTTACCTTACAGTTTTGTGTCTACACTTTACCCTACTATACTTTTACTTAGTATTTGGTCGCATTTTGGCTTATGTAAGCCAACCTTCACACCTACTGTACATTGTACTTGCTTAGAAGAATAACAACCACCTTATCCCGAGACGAAATAAGACGGAATTCGAAGGCCGGAGGCCTTGGATTATCATCTCTCCCTCTGTTAGACGCTAATTAGACGTTATCTCGACCTTCTTTTGGGTTTTAGGGCGTGTTTTCACTTGTTTTCACTGCTCCTTGACTCTCTGCCATGCATCTCCAGCCTCCTGGGTCGAACTGACCCCCTCAGTCCAACGGGAGACCTCAAGGTATCTCCCCCCACACTCCTTTATCCGACTTTACATCTGGAGCCCACCGCGAGGGGGCTGTGTTGCTTGGTAACCCACTTTTCCTCCTACCTCCGAGCTTGGACACGCGATATCTCGAGACCCGACGCGCCTATCCTCTCGCTTTTCGAGAATCGGATTCTACTCGACGCAGGCTTTCAGGAGGTATATTTTTCGTCGCTATAGCTGCAGCGGTTCCGGAGATATCACCCATTCTGTGGAGAAAGGCACTGTAGGACGAATTGTGGCATTACTCGGGTTCTGGTGTGCCTATCCTCTCGTTTCTTCGATCACCCAGCGCTCCCAGTCCTCCTCTACAACGTCCCTGAGTTTCGTGGCGCTCGTCCCGGCGGTTGCCCACCAACGCGCTACTGTCTCCCCACCCTCCCAGCTGCACTCGCGTTTTCTCGCGAACGGACGCGCCGCTCCTCTTGCAAACTTCAGATATAGTAGGGCTCGTCGAGACCTTCCGGAAGGTGCCTTTTTCGTCGCGTCCGCATCATTACTTCTGGAGATATCGCATTTTTCGTGCTGAAAGGTGGTATCCAAGCAGTTTGCGAATATCTCGAGATTGGGTGATCAGTTTCTCGTATTTCCTTGTTCTCCCACTTCCCGTAGGTCGCCGCTACCATCCTCCGAAGTTTCGTAGCTTTTCGCCCAGCGGTTCTTCTCCGACGCACTGCCGTTCTCCCCCCTCTGCCACAGCTGAGCTCCCTGGCCCCACCCTTCGCGTTTTCGTGCCCTTTCGAGTTGTAGGAACCCTTCCCCATCCCCTAGAGTCAGTTGGAAGCTTCTTCGAGACTCCCCAGTCCCTTCGAGATCTGCAGACGTTCGAGACCCTTTGAGACCCCCACAGACGAATACCGAGCCCTTTCGAGACGCTTTCGAGACATAGACGTTCCTTTAGACGCACCCACAGTCGTTCTTAGACGTATCGAGACAAATACCAATCATTTCTTGCGCGTTTTTGCAGTCGAGCGAGGCTGTAAAGTTAAGTCGAGGCTTCGAGTCGCACGCGGCGACTATATTTTGTTTTCTCTTCGTTTCGGTGGTCGTAACCACTTTGTGACGTGTATACAAGACCCTCCCCACTCGTTTCGTGTATAGGATCCATCCCCCCCAACTCCCCATAGACATTCGAGGTCGCATCGAGGCGACCCCACCCCCTTCGCTTTACCCTTCGAGATTGACTGCGGACATTCGAGGCTCGTGCTCGCCCTCGATAATACTACCAATAATTGTCTAGACTGAAATATATTCGTTCAAGTTTCGTAAATACCACTCGTGATGGAAGAGGCACACATATCACTGGCTTTAAATTTTTACGCCAATGCCATATATTGGTCTGGCAGGAAGTATATAGTACTCGGAATGTGTATACTGTCAAATCTTGCACTATATGACATTATAACGCTTTGCGCCTTGGGTCAAGACCATACTGGACATGGTGTGTTGCCACTTGAATCAAAAAGATGGATAAGGCAACATCAAACACCAAGCTATATACCTCTGAGCATGTTTAACTATTAGTTATAGAGTCTGCACATATCCGAACCAGATACTTTCCTCCTAACACCCCCATGAATTCGATAAAGTACAGTACTCATATTGCGTAAAATATGATCAGGTCACGATATAGCATTATAAGGCTTTGCGTCTTGGGCAAAGTCTATAGAAGGGCAGCAAAAAGCAGCTTTGCACAATTAAATAGACATGGCAGCTGAAATATATGCTTTGCACATGATCTCTCGCGCTAGTAGACATTCATCTTTGCAGGGACATAGGAGCCCAAGACACATTTAGGTCACGATGTCAATTCATGCTAAACAATGACAACGGCCTGCGGTGTGCCACCCATGGACAACGTCAGTAAGGTTGAGCAATTGAATAATCACACCCTCCCTTGGACAGACCTCATGAGGGCCAGTGTCTAATTCACATTTTCTCACTTCACTGTAGTTTTGTACAAAGTCCTGCATCTATAGCTATTATGTTGCATGAATTTCATCCCGTGTGAGTTTGAAGATAGACAGAATTTAGAAACGTTCCACGGCACAAATGTATGGCAGTCAGACATTGAACAATGATTACGGATGTGCCCTTACTGCTCAACATGTTCATTGATATTTCTATTGTGTAAAATAGCAATAAAATAATGTTCTCCTACTAAGAAGAATGGAGGAGTCGAGTGAGCATTATCATGTACAATTTCACGTGTTCCTCTTCTGTCACACATCCACACAAATGATTAATTCACGGCAAGTTTTGAGTGAAGGGCAATGCTTCCCTCGGTGAGAAACAAAGGCCTAGTTTTGTACCTTGGATGTAAAGCCACTTGAACCTAATTCACGTGCACAAAGGGAGAATGAATACTGTATTGGACTTAAGCTATACGGTTACATGATATACTATTCCTAAATCTGTCATACAGACATGGGACATTCCTATGTGGTTGTAGACCCGGAAGGCTGGCTCACTGCTGCAGAGCGCTTGAGTGACATGGCGACGGACAATTTACCTGTCTTCTGAGGGGAATATTCTAACACCTTCGTTCGTCCGAAAACTTTTCTGAATTTGCGGTTAAGCTGGAAATATAGAATCGTGATTGTTAATGCTACTTACCGATTCCACCACAGTAGCAGCTCTCGAATAATCTTCTTGTCGCCTGGAGTTTCAGCATCTTCAAAGAAATCAACAATATTATAATAAAACTCTTCATAGTTGAATTCGCCATCAACAACCCGCCAAGAGCCACAGTCCGACAGAGCGAAACGAAGCTGGGGGATAGTGTTTATGTGAAACAGTTCCTCAATGAGAAGCAACAGGCATACCTGGACTGCAACGTAGGCAACTGCCCGGGGACTGACAGATTTCATGCCGAGTAGGGAAGCCACATGGGAACGTGTGCGCCGTTCATCACGTCTTTGGCATTTCGTTGGATGAGGCTCATTGTCCATCTTCAGTACGGAGGTGGGGGACGTGAATATCTGCTTGAATGCCTTTCCAGAAGTAATTAATTTGCTATCGTGATGAATGCAAAATCTTGTCTGACATACCTTAACCAGTAGTCTTCCCTTGAACAGACCATTGGAAGGACGGTTGAGATCAAATTTTTCATTTTCATACAGGAACGTCGGCCAGGAATATGCGGTTACGAGGAAATCAGGGTGGTAGTCACGGATTTTCTCACAATGACTATCAAAATAGTTCAGGACACCAACACTTAGAATAATCTGAAGTGGGGGATAGCTTACTCGGGGTCATGCCAATCATAATCGACTGGGCAAAGTAAACGTCCGGTTACCTCATGATCAAACCCTCGTCCATCTTTCTCATCTGGTTTAAGCACCGGCTCCACTGGTTCTGCAGATGTGAGCCAGTGCACAACCACTGGCTTGAGGCTGGCGGCATCGTCACCACGGGCAGCATCAGCACCTCTGTTAAGCTGTATGGAATGTCAACGATATTAGACAGACAGAGATCCTGAAGGAAGTCTTACCTCTTTGAAGATGCTTACAATTTCACGCAATTCCCCAGATTCGAACACCTTCCTTAGGGAAGGCTGGTGGTCGAGCAGTTTGTTGTACGCCTTGAACAAATGGTCCTGTCTACATAGTATGTCAAGGAAAGAAACACAACCCAGATTACAACCCACCCTTTCGTGTGTTGATCTTCAAAATCATCAAGGCACGTACGCCGGTCAGATTCACCAACCAGGTCTTCTACTCGAGCAGTCAGAGAAACAAGTCTCCGGATGCAACGACCGGCCACCGTGAAACCACTGAAGTGCAGTCAGCGTATACCAACCCAGATCTTCGAGCACTCACAATGTTCTCTGCCGATCGCCTCGAAGAGTTTCGAGCTCTTCCTCAAGTTCAGAAATCCGCCGCTTCCAGGCCGTCGCAGTCGTGTTATCAGCATTGTTAGATTGGTCAGTGGAAGAGTATGAATCAGTCATGGCACATGCAAGCAGCAGAGTGGCACTTAAATACTTCTTTTTCTTTGGCTCCGCCGCCAGTCCGCGGTCAATCCAAGTACGTCAGCATGGAAGCTCCGGTGTCATCTGATCATATCAGACCTTGTGAGGATGGCGGATCATCTTTTCCCAAGGAGCAGGGTCAGAGTAGTTTTCAACAGAATGTCTGCCGTGCTGCTGTAGTCATTATTACAGGGTGGAAATATAATTGAATGACACTAACTCAATTGGTGGCGGGCCGCCCGAGATTTTTGAGTTTGTGGGCGCATGTCGATGATCGAATCAAGAGAATAGAGAGATGGCGAGCCTCTGTGCCACAGCAATTGAGATAACGGGACGAAGTGAGTGTCAAAACATGTTACGATACCAAATCCTGAAGCCGTACTATCTAAATCAATGGTCACTGCCCTGATCGGCATATGATCTTGAGCTAAATCTGCATTCTCGGAGTGAAACCCCGCTGTCCAACTTGTGTTATGAAATCAAACACATGACGTTATCTGTTGAAGTGCTCGTCAGGGTTGAGATAATACACTATTACAGTGATGGATCCGGGTAATCAATCCCGATGTCAGTATCCTGCATGATCCAGTGGGTAGTACCCAATACAAGTGAAGTCATGGATGGTCGAGTACTCACCTAATCGGTCGCAAACCAAGCCGCAATGGCCTATTTATGCATGGAGAAGGGTCAGTGTTGAAGACACTGGTGCGTAGTGGAACACCCCAGTCAAGGTCCTAGGGTATGGCAGCTGAACATTCATCTTCGTACATGCTGGGCATGAGCTTGAGAGGACAGATAGCAATTCTGCGAGAAGTATCGAGAGCGATGGAGATGGAAACAGTGATCGGAATGTGGACAGAGATGGCACATGGGACCATCAACTCGAAGCGAGTTGGGAATGCTTTTGCTAGCTTGGAGAATCTATGCATTAGTCAAGAAAAATGATAAGAGATGATAGTGTACCTGTCACCTAGGCCACCTGTCGAACAGTTGGAGTGTCCATATATCATCGCTGAACATAGATGATGATGTGGAAAAATTAAAGTTGAATCTACAAACATTGATGAGGCTCGAGAAGAAAACCACTTACCAACGGGACATGAGGAGCACGGAGCTACCCAGAAACCCTGCAGGAAGTGCCTGTGGGAGACTAGATCTAGGCGTCAACGCAGACGCATCAAAAACGAAATTAGAACCATCAGCGAGTGCCAGATATCATGGCTACTCACCTTGACTATGAGAGCACGACACAGTCGATTCCATGCAATCAGAACAGAATCAGAATATTGGATTATCTTGCCATCAAGTCAAAGATTGAAGGGGAGCACTGGTGAGTGTTTAGAGAGCTGCAGTGACCACAATTAGCAAATGGATGGTGAAGCTTGGAGCTTGAGGATGAGCAGAACATTGCCGACGCAACTTACCAAATCACGTGCAAACATTGAAAGTATACAAAGTCACGTGTCCAGAATTCACGCAATGCTCACGAGAGTCAACAAAGCTTATCATACATAGTATGAAGTCTATTACAAAAAAGGTGTGGGGTACTACGATGCGATTTGGTCATGGCGATCAGGTGGTGCTGGTCACTAACACGGAATCTGTCAGCAGGGAAGATGGAGAATGTTAACATGCTTTTTGGTCACTTGATCTGACCCATTTGTATGTGTTCGAGTTCAAATTGAAGTCACCTACCAACTCAACCTTTGTGATGTCCTGCCATTCTCTCACCCCCCTCGAGCCTTGTAATAGTCCTCGCAGTACTGGCAGCACTGCAGCATTCCTCAAAGACCCATTTCCGCCTCTGGATAGTCAAGACGACCTTTTCCCTCAAGATGCCCTTGGACGTTTTATATATACCCAACTTCCGTCTCCACTGCTAGTGCGTCAGCAGAGCCCAACAATGGTAAGAACCTTGAAATCCAATAATGTACGTACTGATTGGCGTGGGGTACAGAACCACCCAGAGACAGGGGCAAATACCAGTGGAAAAACGATGGCTGGTTTGAAAAGGCGACGGGAAGAGGAAACCGATCCTCAGCCACAGGTAGGACAACCTATCATTTAGTTAGATGAGGTACTGAAAGTTTACAAGACCTCCCGGCGGTTTGGGGATGGTCTTACGAACACCCAACGAGCAAAATCTGTTCCACCCTTACAACCAGCCAACAAACGCCCTCGACTTGGTCCAGCATTGGATATTGAGATAAGATCTCGCACAGAAACATTTGAAAAGGCTATTAAGAAGTTACAAAGCGAGGTTCAGGAATCATTTGACAAACAGGCAGATTTGCTCTGAGCCATACTTGACGTTTTGAAAGATGGGAATCGGTAGTCTGGATCGAATGAATGTACCACTAGTATTCCGCACAGATAAGCTTGACTTGTATGATATGGAATCCTATGTTTGTACAAATTTTACACTCACCTACGTCCGTATGGGACACAGCCGCTGCATCACTCTTGAATTTTCCGGGATAAGTAGCTTTAATTTTCTGGATAGCGGGTTTTCATTGCTGATTCTGGAAATTCAGCTTCGTGGAGGAAGGCTTTATCCCATTACGAGAATAGAAACTAGTTCCCACTCTGTCCATAGCACAGCGTGTGTCCAACTACAGTGACGATAATCCCAGCCACCCTTGTTCGATTCTCGCAACTAGACAGCATCGGTATTCACGAATGGCGACACCGATACAACCCCGTCATGGCTGAAGAGCGAGCGCAGCCCTTTTTCATCACACATGAACGAGGCAAGTGTATATGCGACAACTCTTGACGCACTCCACCTGATTTGCGTTATTGTATGTTCCTTCAGTGCTTGCCTAGAAGAAATTCTGCGCCTCGCCGTCTTGATGGTACTCACACCCCGACTCGGAGGTCTATCGCCAATCCATCAGCTGTGGAAACCGGTATGTCTTCAGAGCCCAACGTGAGCTACAGTTCTCACAAACGACACCGCTCCATAACCTATGACGGCTTTCCAGAGCTTCCAATGCTACCCAAACTCTCCGGCATGGTCGTCCTCGAAGTGTTTACCCACAGATCACTTTGGCTTGCCTCGTGAAGGAAGACATCGATGCCTACCCATAGCTGCTTGCCAGTGGATAACATCACCACCATCGTCTTTCCAATGCACCACTTGTGTCACCCCGAATGGCTAATCCTGGGCAAGGAAAATACTCATTCCCAGAAGGACTGCATTGATATGTTTTGGAGCAGCCGCAACATGTGTTAGCACCGGATATACCATACGGGATGGCTCGGTATGAAGCTGATATGATTGGCATTGGGTGTACCTGAACAGGATGTCTCATAGAACTGGTTACCATTCAAGGACTTATGAGGAGGATGGCAGGCAGATGGCGGGGTCGTCTCACCAAGGTAAGCAGGGAGATAAAAAGAGCAGTGTAAGGATTGGAGAAGGTTTACAAAAATTACAACACAGCATACAGACAAGGGCCACGCATGGCACGACCACTGCCGAACTATCCTGACTCCCACTATGGAAGGGGTTACGTGCCTGATGGGGAAGACTGGAGCAGGGACCCGACTTGGCGGACTGGCGGGTCTGGGAACAATGGTGTATTGACCTACCCCAACCTGTGCGGGTCATATTTCAGCAGTTTTTCTAGGCTTTGCTCATTAGCTGTCCGTATACCATTATCCCAGCTTTACCCCTTACCCAGACATCAGCCCTGACAGACAAAGAGGACGACCAACTGGTCAGGATTATACTCCTGTGGGGCTGACTCGAATATCTGAGGATCCAGTTATGTACGATGAAGACCTACATTCATTCACTGAAAGCGATTTCGGGTATCAGTCCATACCTCAGCCGCATTGGAAGACCAGTTCAGAATTTGGTCTTATACGGCGGGATGTAGCAGGCGGGGATGAAGTTCTGCAGCATGCTCGCTTCGAGCTCACGAAACTCAAAACCCAATTTTTTGACACTGCTGAGGTCAGTCACTGCGAATGCACTTTAGTGAAGTCCTGGAGTGGTTTCTATGGGTCAGAAAATGCCTCAGTAGGTCAGCTCTAGGTGCTCTCTTGCGAAGTCTAGAAGTGAAACTAACGTGATTTCTTTTCTTCCGACCTTTGCTGACTTTCTTTGATGCATTGGCAGATGTTCTCGCCTCGCTCGATATGCCCAGTATGTTCGGGTGCATACCCAACGTGTCCACTTGGTTCCCAAGGCCTTTTTCAGGGTTTATGTGTCGTTTTGCACTTTTGCCACCGACTCCATTGCCAGCAGTGTCGTCACCATGCCTTTCGCTGCCATTCCACTTCGTCGACATACTGTTACGCTCCATCGGGCCATTCACAGCATCTGCGTGCCCACCTGCACTATCCGGTTCGCCAGCTATCTTTCAACTTGCCCGCTTGCATACGTGCTCATATCACCGTCGCGACTTGTCGACCCAACTGGGGTGGCTGCGGACACCCCTCACTGGCCATCACCGCCTACACGTATACTCAATGCTCTCAAAGCATTTGCTGTCACAAGTCCATTTTGCTGCTCCCACATGCTGCCTTAGGCATCACTGCATGCTCTAGGTGCTTTGCTCCCTGTATTATCATCGTGCTGATTATCTCCTTTCCGTTTGCTTGTCCACGCTCGTACCAGCTCGACAGCTATCTGACTCAATTTCATCGACGATGACGAGCTTCATCTGCCGGTCCAAACTGTCTGAACACCTAAATGGCATGCTTGGCATATTCTCGTCGTTCTCCGAGTCCCTCACACCGCTGCTTGCACAACTAGCCAGCCCCCCTTTGAGCAGCACTTTACGAGGTATGTCACCTTAGTGGTCTTTTTATCGTGCTGACCATCTTTGTAATGCGCTTGCCCTTGCTCGAGTGCTGGTTTGCTTCTTCCCATCATCTCATCACCCTTGTCGACCCTACCAGCCCTTCTCACTGGCACCCTCTGCCGTCATGATGACACCCACCACATGCTGCTCGCCTTCAAGTGGCTCTCCCTCTTGGTAGCTTCCTCGATCCTTTTAGCAAGTTGTGTAGCTTCTCTCATGTCTTGTCGGGCCTTTTTGACACTCCAGGTACGTTTTCTTCATCTGATTTTGTTGTGCAGTATCAACCTATCCACAGCCTTCGTGACCGATCGATTCCACATCGGCACGGTCACTTCGGTCACTCATCACCAATTCGCCTCAGTGTGTACGGTTGCACATGGGTCTTCATGTTCGACATCCTCTGTGTCTCGATTGCCGTCATCAAGGGCTTCAGTACATGATAACTCTTCTTTGCCAGTGACCTCCCTCAGGTCGGACTTGGTCGCCCTGCAACGTGCATCATCTGTGTCCAATTCCTTCCACACGATGCACTTGAGATTTGAATCCTCTGGTGTCACTGCAATCATTCGCCGTGCGGTGGCACCATTCCTGTCCCATGTCTTGAATTCCTTGGCTGTCTGCGGGTGCTCTTGGTATCCGTGACTCTCCTCGCCCCGCCACAGAATGTGGGGCCACTGGCCTTGGCCTCAAGTCATCCCCATGACTCATCGATCCATACTCCTCCATGAACCTCAGCAGCCTTGCTTGGTAGGTCATTCAATTCTGTCCATCTCTTTCGAACGTCAGGACCACTAATAGGGAGTCATCTTCGAGCCTTATCGAGAAAGTCATGTCCTACTGCAGAGTATTGAACTCGGTTTTATGATAGAACCTGATATTTGGTACCAAGGTTGAAGGCAGGAAGACGCAACCTGTGAACGTCACCATCATCGAACTCGAGCCAAATCCTAATCTTCAACCACAAACAAAGTTTCACCATTCCCCACCTGTCTGCGCCATCATATCCGTCGCTGTTAGCCTCCTCACATGCGCTATATGTGGCTCATATGGCGAGTGGTATGCATTCTCCATGATCCTTCTTGGGATCCTTGCCAGGGGATTGACCCGCGTTTTCATCAGCTCTGGAAAACTTGTTTTTCACCACCCCAAGCCTGCAGATGGCTCTCCTCCTGGTGATGGCATCCTGGGCTGTGATCATGACCTGGTTCTGTTAAAAGGAGACAAGAACGTTGTCAACGCTGTCACACATGGGAGGTTTTTCTTCTCCTTCCAGCCGAAACACACTTGCCAGATGGTCGAACTGTGTTCCTTCTTCCTCATAGCCCAAGTGATCGCACAGTTGATCTGTGTCCCTCAGAGTAATCTCTTTGGCCAGTTGATGTTTGTCTTTCATGAGTATGGTATGTGACTCAGACATTAGTTGCATGGACATTGGCGTCCAATATGTATTGGTATTGGGATATGGAAAGAGCGTGTCGGCAAATGCCGAACCACTTGGTAGACTTCGTACGGTGACCTTAATTCACACGGTGTATGTTTCACAGCGATCCTGGTCTTCGTTTTCATACTTACAATGGACAAATCATTCAAATGTGGGGATCCTTGTACCCGCACATTCTCGGATTCAAGAGGGCTGTCGCACCACCGCAACGTTTGCCAGATCTACTCTTACAGAAAGACGGCTCTGGCTCTTAGGGCCCAGTCTCAAAGACTCGAACGCCGGAGATCTAATCATGCCTCTGCGGAATGTTCTGTGAAGAGGCGCAGAATTCTATCCACAGACTCCAGTGAGGTTTGTCCCTTGAACTCTCGGATGTTGACTGTTGACTCACTCTACTGTTCGATGTAGCCGACATCCAATGAGGCGACTACCTCCAATTCCGCCTCAGTGGATGTCTCTGGGTTTCCGTTTTCCATGGTTGCAGACAACCTTGCCGCAGATACCATGCCAGATAGCACTGTGATGGAGGCTTCTCAGCCTCTGCCTGCATCGTCTCCAGAACCTGTCAGCCCTCACCCTCACCCTACTGTAGTTGACACGCGCCCATCTCGAACACACTGCTTGCCACGTCGCTATCGAGATGAACTCCCAGAACCCATGCCAGCTGCAGTCCCCGTTCACCCTGTAGATCAACCTTCTCTTCCACAGCGAGTAGTCCTCCACGTATTTGATTCATTCCGAACTGCATTTAATAAATTTGGGATTGCTCGAGAATACCGCCATCGCCCTTCATATGATCCCGACTCCTTTCTTTCTGTCAGCGACCTGTCCGACCTGCCTACCCTGCCGAGTAGCGATGATAGCAACTCCGATGAACTCCCTGGAAACTGTGAGGATCTCTATGGGTCTTCTGGCGCCCATGCACCTCCATGGCCTTGGGCGAACATGTCGATCTGGCGACTGATGTCATGGAAACTGACTGGGACCAATCAGAAATCAAATGGCGAAGTAACACGTCTTGTCCATGATGTTATCCAGGCTGCAGATTTCAAGATAGATGACTTGACTGGCTTCAATGCATCATCCGAGTCGAAGCGACTGGACACTAGGGATGCCGCAGGTCCATCTGGGGTGTTTGATCGTGATGGCTGGAAAGAAGCGGCTCCGGAGATTATAGTTCCCACCCGAGAAAAACGGAAAGAAGCGGTGTAGGGAGGGAGTCCTCCCTACTAGGGTTTTTGTTATATTTCATTGCTTCTACTTGCAGTTTTGTTTTATGTTTACTCTACCATTCTTTTTACTTAGTATTTGGACGAGTTTTGGCTTATGTAAGCCAACCTTCGCACTTAGGACTCACTGTACATACTTAGAAAAAAGAAGAGACGCTTTACCACAGACGAAGTAAGACGGATTTAAGACGCCAAGGGCTCGGGAGAATATTTCTCCACCCCCAGACGCTCATTAGACGCTATCTCGCTTTCTTTTGGGATCTTTAGGGCGCGTTTTCAGTCTGTTCATCACCTTCTTTGACTCTGCACCAGGCAACTCCAGTCCCCTTGGGTTGAACTGACCCCACCATTCCAAAGGGAGACCATCTGGCCTCTCCCCTCACTCTCCTTTATTGATCTTTACATCTGGAGCCCACCGCGAGGGGGCTGTGTTGCTTGGTAACCCACTTTTCCTCCTACCTCTGAGCTCGTGCACGCGATTTCTCGAGATCCAACGCGCCTAACCTCTCGCTTTTCGAGGCTCTGAATCTACTCGACGAGAGCTTTCGAAAGACACCGTTTTTGACGCGTCCGCTTCAGCAGTTCTAGAGATATCTCGCTTTTTCTGGAGAAAGGCACTATAGGACGAAAATTGGCATAACTCGGGATTGGGTGCGCGTATCCTCTCGTTTCCTTGATCTCCCAGCACCCCTAGACGTCCTCTACCATATTCCGAAGTTTCGTAGCGTTCGGCCCAGCAGTTCTTCGCTGACGTGCTGCCGTCCTCCCCCCTCTGCCACAGCATAGCTCCCTGGCCCCATCTCTCGCGTTTTTCGTGCAATTTCGAGTCGTAGGATCCATTCCCCACCTTCCTAGAGTCAGTAGACAGCCCTTCGAGATCCCCATCAGCAGCTTCGAGGCCCCAGACGTTTCGAGACCCCAGACGAACCCCGAGCCCTTTCGAGACGCTTTCGAGACAGCCGTTCATTTAGACGCATCCCCACTCGTTTACAGACGTATTTCAGACGTTATCTATCAAGCTATTTGCGCGTATTGCAGTCGAGCGAGGCTGCAATTTTAGTGTCGAGCCTTCAAGTCGCAAGCGGCGACTAATTCAGTTTTCAGTGGTCGAAGCCACTTCGTGACGCATATACGAGGCACCCCCACCTCTATCTAGACGTTTGAGGTCGCATCGAGGCGACCTAGCCCTTCGTTTTCCCCTTCGAGGCTATTCACAGACACGAGGGTGTCTGTGGCTCGTTCTGTGCCCTACTATCACCTATAGTCGGTTCACTTGTGGAATATATATTCGTTTTTGGTTGCACATCCACTGCTCAGGATGGAAAAGAGGTATCGAAGGTCTCGAGGTGAAGTCAGCAGCCCTCGGGCACTTTCAGGTTACATGCGAGTCTTGAGCAACCTTCGACCTCGCTCTGACACCCTCTCGAGTGGTTCATCATACAAGGGACCACTCATTCGACATGAGACAGAAAGGGGAGTGTGGTACGAACCCCCTCCAGGATATTCATGGGTATATCGAACTTCGAGCGACTTTTCGAGAGGCCACTCGTCCTTGCCCTCAACCAGTTATTCTCGAGATGCCCCTGTGGAGTGCTCTCGGTCTCGTTCTAGAAGACACTCCCAGGGAAGCTCGAGCACGAAGCCCCCCTCTCGTTCCCCTTTCGAGGCATTCCCTCGAACTTTGAAGAACTCCCCTCCCTCACCTGAGCTTGCTTCGAGCAGCTCATGCCCTCGCCAAGTCACCAATGCAGGCTCGTGGCACCCTGTGGCTCATCCATGTAGGTGTGACCCCGGTTGGCAGGCTGGTGATTTGGCCATGAACCCCCTTCATAGCTCGAGAGAAGATCGCCACTCGTGCTGGCAGCCATCTCGTGACCCCAGTTTGACCTCGACTAAGTACCCTCGACCTGGTGAGCCTTCAGTTGCCCCCTCGAACCTCTCCCCCCGCCTCGAAACACCTTCGAAACCCCCTTCGAAGCCTCCGTCTCGCCTCGAGACTTGTTCGAAGTCACCCTCGCAGCTCGAGTTACCCCGAGGTAGTTCATTTTTACTTCGAGAGGCCTTGACTTCGATGTCAAAGCCTGCCCCCACCTCTTTCGAGTCGCGTTCAAGAGTGTCAAGAGGTTTGCCACCTCTTCGAGAGTCCAGGTCTTCGAGTGAGCCATCCCCTTCCTGTCGAGAGGCCTCGAGGGACCAAGTTCCCCCTCGAAGGTTCTCTTTTTGCTTCTTCTGTGGTCGTGAAGGGCATATTCGAGCGAAGTGCAAGCTCTGTGCTTCGTATCTAGCGGCTGGCAGGTGTAGGTTGGTTCAAGGTCGAGTCGTGCTGCCCACAGGTGAGGAGATCCCTCGAGAGGCACTCGGGCGCACTCTACAGGCTCGTTTGGACTTCTGGGCCCTTGCTCGAGGTCCAGGAGGTTTTGCTCATCAGGTATCACCCCCTCCTGCGAGTTCGAAGTCGATCCAGCCCCTCTCCTCCCCTCGAGTCAACCCCAAGACTACCCCCGAGCATCCTTCGAGTTTGAGAGCGAGTCAGCCCCCTTCGAGGGCAAGCCAGTCCCCTTCAAGAGTGAGCCACCCCCCTTCGAGCACCTCTGTGACCCTCGAAAGGAGGCTTCGAGCCCTCGAGGTGAGTCCAAGTCGAATCCCGAGGCTGGTTAGAGCCTCTCGAAGGTCCCCTTCCCCCTCTCCTGTTCCCTTGAGTCGAGCCCCTCCCCCAAGTCGGATTCCGAGGCCAGTCGAGCCTCGAGGTAGGTCTCGCCTTCAATCCCCGCTATGCTCGAGGAGCACCCAGCTTCGAGGCCAGTCCCTCGCACCCCCACATTCCCCCTCGATGTCACTCTGGCTCCCACTCGTGCAGGCTCTTATGCAGGTGCTAGCTCAGTAGTAGGTTCTTCTCCCTTTGAGTTGCCTTCGAAAAGGGTCACTCCACCCTTGAGTCACCTTCGAGACCATCGAGACTACCCTCGAACACCTTTGAGACACCAACACCCCTCGTGACTCCTTCGAGTGACTTCGAGCCCCTTCGCGCCCCTTCGAGACCGCTTCGAGCCACCTCTGAGGCACCTTCTGCCTTCGAAGACCTTCGAGTTACCTTCGAACTATGTCCCCATCCAGCTGAGTAGTTGTCTTTTGTTTCTTTTCATGGCCTCTTTCATTTCAAGTTCGCATTTTTGAGATTCTACTTAGAGTTTTCTTTCGAGGATGATACCCTTGCCTCGCGCTACGATACAGCTTGGTACGTGATGACTGGGGACAGTCAGTATTTAAAGCCACCCTCGGATGTAGGGAGGGAGTCCTCCCTACTAGGGTTTTTGTTATATTTCATTGCTTCTACTTGCAGTTTTGTTTTATGTTTACTCTACCATTCTTTTTACTTAGTATTTGGACGAGTTTTGGCTTATGTAAGCCAACCTTCGCACTTAGGACTCACTGTACATACTTAGAAAAAAGAAGAGACGCTTTACCACAGACGAAGTAAGACGGATTTAAGACGCCAAGGGCTCGGGAGAATATTTCTCCACCCCCAGACGCTCATTAGACGCTATCTCGCTTTCTTTTGGGATCTTTAGGGCGCGTTTTCAGTCTGTTCATCACCTTCTTTGACTCTGCACCAGGCAACTCCAGTCCCCTTGGGTTGAACTGACCCCACCATTCCAAAGGGAGACCATCTGGCCTCTCCCCTCACTCTCCTTTATTGATCTTTACAGCGGGTGGACATACATTCGCAGTCCCTGGTCTCATGTACAGGCCATTGACGTTGGTCATAAAGGCTGCATTCTCGGAGCCTGTATCAAAATGGTTCCACTTCATACCGTTCAAACGCATATGGAAATCAGCATCAGGACAAGAGCAGCGCATATACGATGAACTGTATTCGTCTGATGTATGGAATAAAGCCCACGACGAGATTCAGAAGCAGAAGCGGGACGACAACTGTCGACTGGAGAGGGTGATAGCAGGCTTGATGTTCTGGTCCGATTCGACGCAGTTGGCTCAGTTCGGACATTCAAGTGCATGGCCTGTCTATCTATTCTTTGGAAACCTGTCTAAGTACATTCGTGCTTCTGTGACTCGTGGTGCATGTCATCCTATTGCGTTCATCCCTCCAGTAAGTTCTCTACCACGTTTTCCCTTCGAGGACATTCAACTCACAAGGGAACATAGTTACCACCGTCACTCATACATTTTGTTAAGCAACAGCAAGGCTATTCAGACATTCTAACGCACTGTAAACGAGAGCTGTTCCATGCTGTTTGGAATCTTCTCCTAGATGAAGAATTCCTTAGGGCTTACAAGAACGGCGTCGTTGTCAAGTGCTTTGATGGAAAATACCGGCATGTGTACCCCAGAATTTTCACGTACTCTGCAGACTACCCCGAGAAGTGAGTGATAAGACAATCAAGCTCTTGACAATCTTTTGATACGGACCTTAGGATTCTCCTTGCAACCATCCGTGACAAAGGCTATTACCCATGTCTGCGGTGTCTGATTCCAAAATCAAACTTCTGGCATGTCGGCCTGTGGAATGACATCAAAGCTCGGGTTTCCCAGGCACGTACCTATCTACGGAGCAAAATTGTCGCTGCAAGGGATGCAATATATCGGCTTGGTACTCCAATCAAAGGTGCTATTGTTGAACGTCTACTTAAGGATCACTCGCTGGTACCAACACTAGTACGTCGTCATGAGATTTCTGAGTGGTGGTAAACTCATAATCCAACACTCGGGGTCAAAAGAATGCGTTCACAGAGCGTCTCTCACCACTCGGTTTTGAGCTGTTTCCGATCATCGTAGTTGACCTAATGCATGAGTTCGAGTTGGGCATATTGAAGAATGTGCTCCAGCATCTGATTCGCATTCTGTATGCTGTGAACCCAGCCAATGTGGCAAGACTGAGCGAACGGTACGTCTAACCCCGGCACATCAATGCATTATCTACAAAATTCAGGTGTTTCATTATACATAGATACTCGGCGGTACCCGCATTCAATAGAGGTAGCATCCGCTGCTTTCCTGCTGACGTTGCGGAGATGAAGCAAAAGACTGCACAACACTTTGAATGTATGCTTCAGGTGAGAAATTTCCGTGTGTGGGTTATTTTCTACTCATATGGGACAGTGTGCAATCCCTGTGTTTGACAGTCTTTTTCCGGACGAACACGATGCCTCGATTAGAGTACTTCTATTTCGTCTTGCTGAATGGCATGCCTTGGCAAAACTCCGACTTCACACTGAAGACTCACTTAAACTTCTTGAGCAATCCTTAAGAATGTTGACCGCACAACTCCGACATTTCGCTGAGGTGACTTGTGCAGCCTTCCAGACCAAGGAACTACCCAGTGAGGCAGCAGCGCGGCGGCGGCAGCAAAAACGACCACAAACAAACAACCAGAGTGGCGGACCTCGACCCAAGGTGTTCAACATGCTCACATACAAGATTCACGCCTTGGGAGACTATGTCCAGACTATTAAGTTATTTGGGACTACTGATTCATATACTACACAAATCGTAAGTGACTTCCACAATGGAACATTGTTACTCTGATGCCGCATTCAGGGAGAACATGCCCATTGTTTGATCAAGAAGTTTTACGGACTCGGAAGTAAACGTGACGTCTCGAAGCAGCTTGCAAGGCAAGAGCGGTGTTTCACTCACGTTCAGCGGCAGGAGCAGCTTGAGAATCCACCAACGTTTGAGGTGTCGGACATGGATACCATACCTGCACTACATCACGTATTCCCCAGTCATTGCATTGACGTTGTAAACCTGAGAAAGTTTCTCTTTGACCTTCGTGCCCATGGTGACCCAGCCATCACGGTGAGGATACCTGTTTATTGCCAATGACTATGAGATAGTTTCATTCATGCCATCTCTACAGCACAACTTCATTCCAAAGTTAAAGGACCACCTACTCTCCCGGTTGTATCAGTACGAATATGATGGGGATGAACGCCAGTTCACTGCAGTTGACCATAACCATCTACACTTTGTCAACAACCTCAACAACGTCACCGAATTAAAAACCTTTCGTGTGAATTATACCTCTTATGACGTCCGTCGCCAACAGGACTTCATGCAACCAGGCCATGGGTGTACCATTATGGTGCTTTCTAGAGAAGATGGGCCGGGTATTCATCCATTCTGGTATGCTCAGGTCATTCGAGCCTTTCGTATTCCGATCATCCATGTTGCACCAGACACATGCAATCGGTCTCAGCAAATAATGGAAGTTCTTTGGGTTCGTTGGCTCAGCACAGAACCGGGATATCGCTGGGGATTCAAAGAAGCTCGCCTACCAAAAGTTGGATTTGTCCCTGCCACCAATGATGATGCGTTTGGGTTTTTAGAGCCATCTCTTGTCATATGTGGATGTCACCTCATTCCCGCCTTTTCTCAAGGCCGAACTGATACTCTTCTGAGGCACGGGGAGTCAATTGCAAGGCAGCCAGGAGAAACAGATGACTGGTGTGCGTTCTATGTTAACATGTATGTCCTTTCCTTTTATTTGCCTTACATTTTCTAATACTAGCAGCTTTGCGGATCGAGATATGTTTTCTCGTTTTGCAGGAATTGGTGTTGGGCACGAAGCCCAATACAGTGTACAAACTATTACCGATAGCAACACATCCGAGGATGATACACTATCAATGGCAGATACTGACGATGAAGGTGATGTCACGTTTCATGCCAGCCAGGATTCATTTTTCCAAGAGTCTTCTCCTCATGGCGCCAATGGACGTAACAAAGGAGAAGACAACAATGGTGAAGATGAAGGGGGTGAAAGCAATTCAGAGTTATTCGATGACAATGACAACAGTGGCCTGGATGATTCGGAGGGTGATGACGAATCGGGTTTTGTGTTCTAAACACTTGCATGCTAGTTGATGTGTTACTATTTGTACGAAGTGATAAACCGAACATTATACATCTGCGCAGGGCTATGAGCAATTTAACGCCTCCAACACCAGAACTACTTCTACGAGCCAATCATCAAGCATGGCATAGCGAACTGAACATTCTAGCTCCCAACAGTCCTCCACCCACGCATGTCACCCGACATCCACCACCCCCTCCCCACCTACTGGCCATTGACACCGTCCTGGAGCAAGCTTCTGTGATCATGCAACTGCAAGCAGACTGCGGCCTGACAGAAGACCTCATCATTCCCATACCTGCTTTGACGAGTTCAACTTCACCTGGCATAGTCTATGTTTCCTTCTCGCGAGACAGCTCTGAAGAATACGCTATTGGCTTGTTCCAGTGCACTCTCAATTTTGTCAGCAAAGAACTAGATTCTTTGACTGGTGAACCCGAAGACGAGGGTTATGAAAATGAGTACCAATCGGAAGATGTAGAACTTTCCCCGGTGGGGACTACATCATACCCGGTTATGCTTTCTTCTCATCAGAATGGGACCAATTATGAACAGGCTGCGCCAGTTCAGCTGAAACTTTTTCACCGATGTCATGGAGTACAAAAGGTATGACACGTCCACCGATCTTTCCTGAGTGTGGCCCCTGATTGTTACCTTGTGAATCTCTTCGTTCTCCGCGGCTGCCGATCTCCCATTTGACATTTGCAGCCGCGTGCGACTCGATTATAGAGATTCTTAACCTGGAACCTCTGGGAGGGGCCAAAACGCCCACGTCACCTTCAGTCCACACGTTGCAGCTGTCTGGGTTGGTGAATGGAGGTGGGAGTAAGGTGTTAGTGAGATGCTGGCTGACGTGCACCAAGGGAGAAGGGGGTCACCCTGGAGCAGGTGTTCACGCCGAGCAGGAGAGGGCCTGTTCATTGGTTGTGTCCCCCGTAAGCAGTTAGAAATGAATTCTCCGGCCGAGCCCCAAACAAGTATACATCTTACCCTAGTCTGCAGGTTGTCATTCAACCGGTACATGAATCAGAGAACATTCCCAGTTTCACATGACGAGTATGTCTGACTATGAGATGGGCTGAGAAATGGTCGAGCGATGAATTCTTTGAAACGCTGAACCTACTAATACCATTGACTCCCCCATCCCTACCTGGACAAGGGCCGTATTGAATTCACATTTGTGACGGACTTTTACAGTTCTACTTAAGGTCCATTATATTATAATATATATTCTTATAATGCTACTATACTGCAGCCTGTCCCGTATATGAGCAACCTCCAAGGTGCTTGTGTTTCAGGTCCTCCCTCTTTGCCAGTTGTGCGGAAATTGCACCTCTTGCTGTATGATACGCCAAACCACCCAAGCTGATAGTAATTTTTCGTGTACGATTGATCTACCGAGAAACTGCAGTCTGTATGCGTACTCGTCAGTTCGCAGCAGTTTTGCATTATTGCCTAATGCATTTATCATATGGGGAGGAATCTATAATGTCATCTAGTTGTCTTCCTTTTAATTACACTACGCTAGTCATTCTAACTCAGGGAGCTGTCGATAACCGAACGAGATGTATCATATCTTGGTATATCGTTAGCTCGATGGGCGGTGCATATGACCAGTGCGATCGCACATGATACTGCCATCATATGACTAAATATTACAATATATTATGATTTCTATTCGATACCATTTGGGAACAACCACATCGGCATACCACGCTTCAAGGGTCCCAGTGATATCAGACAGTCTCGAGCCCCACTCGAGCCCCACCTGAAGTTCTCGGGGCAGGCACAGGACCTGCCAGGTTATCTCGAGGATGTAGCAGAGCATGGTAAGGCCCAGGGGATAACAGATACCCTGTCACTCGGCCAGTTGGCGATTGATGGAGCCCCACCCCATGTTGGGAGGCTCTGGACCTACCTTGTGGCCAGTGCCTCGATTCTTGAGCGATGGGATTGGGACAACTTCAAGGCTCTCGTCACCCTTCAGTACCCTGAAATCGAGCCAATTGAGGATGTTCGTGACTACTTCGACGAGTTCTATGCTTTCCTCGATGAGAGTCATCGCAGCGAGCTAAGCTCAGTCCCAGCCCTAGGGGCTTACCTTCGTCATTTCCAGGTCCTATTCTTGGCCATGGTGACTCGGAATGCCCTCGAGTTGAGCCATCGAGCCCAGCTCTTCCTTTGAGGCCTCCCACCCCATGTTGAGCTCAAAGTCTCGAGGAGGCTCGCATCGAGGTACCCTTTATTTATGTCAGACCACCTATGGCCTATCGAGGTCATCGTTCATGTTACGAAGGAGGTTATTGAGGATAGGGTAGGCTACTCACCTCCTCATCTAGTTTCGAAGAAGCCCTCGTCTGGTCTCGAGTCTCCCAAGGAACCTGCTCAGCACTCGCACTCGCCCTCGATTGGTTACTGGCCAGATTCCCCTGTGGAGCACTCTCGGTCTCGCTCTAGAAGAGGCTCCCAGGGAAGCTCAAGCTCGAAGTCCCCCTCACATTCCCCTTTCGAGGCAGCCCCTCGAACTTCGAAGAACACCCCTCACCCCTCTGAGCTCACTTCGAGCAGCTCGACCCCTCACCGAGTCACTATCGCAGGCTCGAGGCACCCTGTGGTTCATCCACGTAGGTGTGACCTTGGTTGGCAAGCTGGTGACTCGCCTTTGAACTCACTTCGTAGCTCGAGAGAGGATCGACAGTCACACTCACACACAGTAGGTGGTTTAGAGTGCTCGAAGGTTTGTTCCCCCCACCTCGAAACTGCTTCGAGCAACCCTCATGACCTCGGCTCAACCTCAACTCGCCCCCCTCGACCTCATGAGCCTTCGAATGCCCCCTCGAAGTGTTACTCGTGCTTCGAAATGTCTTCAAAGTCCTTTGGTAAGGCTTACCCTCGCCTCGAATCCCCTCTGTGGACTCCTTCGAAGCCACCCTCGGACTGTGAGCCACCCCAAACCACCTCGTTCCTCCTTCGAGAGGCCCCAACTTCGACAGTGAAGCCTTCCCCTACCACTCTCGAGGTGCATTCAAGAGTGTCAAACAGGGTATCACCCCTTCGTGAGTATGTGGGTTCGAGCGAGGCATCCCCAGCCTTTCGAGACTCGAGGCACCGAGTGCAGCCTCGAGGGCATGCTTTCTGTTTCTTTTGTGGTAGAGAAGGACATGTTCGGGCGCAGTGCAAAGTCTGCAGTTCGTACCTAGCTGCGAGTAGGTGCAAGATACTTCGAGGACGAGTCGTACTACCCACAGGTGAGGAAATCCCTCGAGAGGCGCTCGGACACACTCTCCAAGCTTGACTCGACTTCTGGGCACTCGCTTGTGGCCCAGGAGGTGCAGCTGTTCAGGTGAAGTCTCCCCCTTCGAGTTCCAAGTCATCCCCACCCCTTGTCTGCCCTCGAGGCGATCTCGAGACTACCCCAGAGCCACTTTCGAGTTCGAGAGCCCCCACTTCCCCTTCGAGAGTAAGCCTCTCCCCTTCGAGCACCTCTGAAACCCTCGATAGGAAGCTTCGAAGCTTCGAAGCGAGCCCGAGTCAAATGCCGAGGTTTGTCACAGCCTCTCAAAGGCTTGTTTCCCCCTCTCAAGCTCCTCTTTCCCCTTCGAGTCGCCTTCCGAGGCCTGTCTGGGCTCGAGGCCAGCCTCATCTTCAAAGCCACTCCCTCATACCCCCTTGATGCCCCTCAATGCCACTCTGGCACCCTCTCCTGCAGGTGTTGGTATGGGTTTTCATTGGTATATTTGTTTTTCTCATGGTCTCTTTCATTTTCAAGTTTGCATTTTTGAATTTTAACTTAGACTTCTGTTTCGAGGAAGATACCCCCCTCTTGTTATATGATACAGCTCGGTACATGATGACTGGGGACAGTCATTGTCTAAAGCCACCCTCAGATGTAGGGAGGGAATCCTCCCTACCAGGTTATTTCTTTTATTTCTTTGTTTTTACCTTACAGTTTTGTGTCTACACTTTACCCTACTATACTTTTACTTAGTATTTGGTCGCATTTTGGCTTATGTAAGCCAACCTTCACACCTACTGTACATTGTACTTGCTTAGAAGAATAACAACCACCTTATCCTGAGATGAAATAAGATGGAATTCGAAGGCCGGAGGCCTTGGATTATCATCTCTCCCTCTGTTAGACACTAATTAGACGTTATCTTGACTTCTTTTGGGTTTTAGGGCATGTTTTCACTGGTTTTCACTGCTCCTTGACTCTCTGCCAGGCATCTCCAGCCTCCTGGGTCGAACTGACCCCCTCAGTCCAATGGGAGACCTCAAGGTATCTCCCCCCACACTCCTTTATCCGACTTTACACCATGCCATCTCCTCTTGTTTCTGGTGCATCAGAGTGTTGAACTTGGCACATTCAGTGGTGCGCAGGGCAGTTGCAAATCTGAAGGGGCAGGGTACAGTAGCTGACGTAGCAGTTGTTGTAACCGCTAAGATTGCAGAGCTCGTCAGTATCGTTGTAGTTGCTGTTTGCAGAGAAATCTTACCTGCGCCTGTACTGGTCCTGGATGAAGATGCCAACGAGGAGGGAACATGCTCTTCCTGATGGTGCAACCATGCTTCTCTGTGGTCTGACTCGAGCAACATCAGGTTCTGGAGTCTGCCCTCTCTCTTGCCCTTGTCCTTCTCACCTGCACTGCTGCCACCACCACTACCACTATCATTCAACATCAGCAAAACCGTCTTTTTTGGACAGCTGCCACAGCCACCACAGTAAATTACAGCATGATTACAGCATCACAGTATGACAGCTCGACAGTAGCACAGTCACCCAGCATCACACAGTTCTGCACAGTGCCACACAGTGCCGCACAGTCTGCCAGACTCACAGTGGCACATTGCCACAGAGCTGCAGAGATAGGCCCTCCCACTACATACATATAATGCCATACGATACCATGCATGTGGCATTTGATAAATGCACGGAAGTCGTGGTACTGAGCATTGGAATCAGTGTTGTTGGTGGAGTTGAGCGTCACCTGACTCACAGTCCCTGAGACACTGTTGCATAAGGTGCTCACCTGTGTCTCTGTCAGAGAGGAAATACACTATGATATATGACCTAACGCACCTGCACAGGGAAAATCGCATCCACAGCCATGCCACCATACCGCAGGACCGACTTGGTGGGGCACAACACTGATGACATGCTGATGTGTCGCTGCTACCTGCATCAAGTCAAAGACCCCTCCTTGAATTGATGTATAGATGTTGTTCGGATTATTCTGGTAAGAATATGAGGCAAGCTCAGACGTGCTGAACACATCGTCGACATCCAGTAAAGGAGAACCCATCATCTCCACACAGACATCTCCTTGACAATTTCAGTGGTCTCGCCCTCCATGGTCTCCCCGGGCAGCAGGTCCTTTGCCATCAATCCCTCCTTATCCACATGTTGGAACATATTAGAGGGGGGGTATGACTCAGTGCCATAGTTCGAATTTGAATCGTCCCAATCGCCTGTCAATCAACTCCTGCCATCAAACCTGTCACTCTGTACTGTCTTGGCTTCATCATACTCTTCATCGTATTCTCTATGGAAGGACAAGCCCTGACCAATGGCGGGGCCTGATCACCGTACGTATTTGCATATGTGGATTCATCGACTCCAACTGCAGAGGGAGTCAAATAATGGGTGTATGGATCACTGCTGGGTCAAACATCGAGACTGGCTTCGACCTCAGCCTCGTGCATCCGGTTACGTTTCTGTTCTTCAACATCAGCGGCACGCAAATAGTCTTCCATTGCATGGAAGGCGGCTTGTGAAAGGAAGACCTGCATGCATACAATGAGCTTGCCTCCGGTGGGGAAGTGGGAGGTTCTTACCTTGTGCTGCCCCAAAACTACATCAGTCTCTCCAAGGCCCAAAGCCACCTTCATCCTTTCAATTTGTTCTGCCGGAGTCCCGTCTCTGCCACCTTGCACATTGGATCCCTGTACCGCTGACAAAATTCCTCTGGAGTCCTGTTGACCTCAAACACGCACACACCCTGCTTGGCAACCTCGACCAACCCTGCACTGTGAACCTGTCCCTTGACCGATCGTTCCTCGAGCTGGTTCGGGAGTTGGGAGTCATTTGGGTTGATGCAGAAAACGAACCAATTCTGTGTGTCTCCCAATGTATCAAAGAGTGTGTCGAGGGCAGCGCAGAATTCACCTGCGATGCAGGGTGTACCTGTGTTTTGGGGTGTGGCGACGTCCTCATCCTCATGCTCTTCTTCAGTGATGGTGGGAGCTGTGCCGGTGGCGGTGTTGTCGTGTGGCATACAACGAACAGTATTTTTCCGTCCTGTAGAAGGCGCCCGCATAGGCTTTACAGGTTGTTGTGCGGCAACTATCATGTCCTGGATGAGCCTGTGTGGCAATGGCTTTTCCTGAAAAAGAGACCTTGGACAAAGGGATTGATGGATCCCGCTCCTTCTCCTCCATCTGCAACGCCAGTACCAACTGCCATACCACGAAGGAGAGCCATGAAATCAGAGTTGAGAGCATCGAGGTTGCGCTCCAAAAACACCTCAGAAGAATATGTCACCGGTCCATTGAAGAGGCAAATTGTGAACGTCAGAAAACCCAACCTATCCAAGCCACCTCCCAACTCGAAGGAAGAATGGTTGCCCAATCGTTTGGTGAAAGCTTCCACCATTGTGTGGTCTGTCTTCTTATGGGACCAGCGAGCTTGATCATCCACGATATGAATGAGACCACCAGGTCTGTTCTGAAAAAGTCAGATGCATTCTGAGTTATCAAAGTAAGAAATGAGGGAGGGGGGGGGGGGGACATGTTTGGATATACCCTCGGATTGGTATTCATCGACGTGCGATTCAAAGAGACGTTGCTGAATGAAATGGTGTAATCGTTCATTGGCAAAGTTGATGCAGAACTGGTCAAGCGAGTTGGATCTGCCTGTCATGTTCTGTGGACCAGGGAGATCAAATAAGCCGATGAAAGTGTCAAAGTCGTCTCTGCAGAGACGTTGGTTGATGTGCTTGTTGAGCCATGTGAAAAGGAGGGAGTAGAGTGTTTTGGCAAGGTCGTTTCTATTGTCAGATGCTCCGTCTGAGTTGAGGAAGACAGTGCAGAGTTCCTTCTTGACCAATTTGGTCTTGTAGGACAATGCATTCTCGAGTGCAGAAGGTTGGATGCCCAGAGACTCTGCTATGAGGGCAAGGGTATTGACATTGCGCACGACTGCGGCATCAACATCTCTCAAATGGTCGATTGTGAATTCGAGGTTGCCAAGGTGGAGGATGGCAGCGACGACTTGACATGCCTGTACAGCATGTCGTTTGGAGAGACCGACAGTTTTCAATGCCACTTTGAGCTGTTCAAATCGGTGTGCATCGTTGGCCCTGATGGCATTGGGATGAGCACCTGCGCTATGCTGTCTGAGATACCTATAGTGAGCCTTGTCTTGCAGATGAAGATGCTGTCTTACCTCAGGGGATGGGCCTGCAATAAGATAGTAAAAGATATGGAAGTTGTGTTTGCCCGAAGGAAACAGCAGCAACTCTGTTTGTTTCAAGATAGTAATCGAGCGTCTTTATGTCACACTGGCGACCTCTCTCGGTGAACTGCAATTCAGTGTACTTGCCAAGCTGAGAAGCATTCGGATTAAAGAGGGAGCATGCAATTCCAAATGTTTTGATGACGAACTCTGCGGCAGGGAGAGTTTTGCACCTTTCTTTCCAGGATTCGAGATGGAGAATTCAAGGAAGGTTTTGATGGCAAGATGTCTGTTCTCAGACTTTCCTCTTGTGGTTTCACCACTGAAAAGAATGGACTGGTCCTGTGCTGTGTGCCGCATGTGGTAATAAGCATTGCTGGTGAGTTGGAATACGTGGGGGTGCAGATGAGATTTTCCAGGAGAGGTGTCCAATACTCTGCAGCATACTTGTGGAGGACGGAGTCAGCATTTGAAGAGACGTACTTGTGTAGTAGCACAGTCACCCAGCGTCACAGTGACAATGAGCAAAACCGCCTTTTTGGGATAGCCGCCACAGCCACCACAGGAATTTACAGCACAGTGACAGCATCACACTGTGACAGTGACTCAGTGGCACAGTCACCCAGCATCACACAGTCCGGTACAGTCCACCCAGTTAGCACAGCCACATAAGTGACACAGTCTCACAGTGTCGTACAGGTCGGTACAGAGCTTCCAGAGCTACACAGATGCCTATAGTGGCTACATCCCAACTCCCATGCAACATTCAATCATTATCACTCCTGTGCGACTTTCTTGTGGATTACCCAGGTGAATTGCAAGAGCAAGCAGACAAGCATGTGGCCGAGTTCAAAAAAATGGTCAGTGACTCTCGGTCTGCCATAATAATGTATTTCCCTCCATTCAGTTTCTTGTCATACAGGCCACCACTGCAACGGACAAATGCTACAGTTTGGAGTATAAGTGGTTGTCCTTGGACGTGCCAGCTATCAATCACTGGTATCATTAACCACATCATGGTAGCCAACACTCAACAGTTGGCTGATAAGTCATAAGTTGCTCTTGGAATACATTTTACAGAGGTAAGGACTGTTTACACGTGGTGACATGAGGCTCAGCCAGCCAGCCCACCCAGGATCACACCGGCACTTGCAGCCAGGCTGGTGGCCACCAGCAACTTTCTTGGGTGGGAGGACTCATCTTGGCCTGGCTCATCAGCCAGTTTTGAGGTGCACTTAGGCATAACGAGAAGGTAAGCTGCCCCTGTCTTATCTGAATTTTTGAAATCATGCTCCGCAGACCTCTTGCACTTCAACCTTGACAAGATTCATCGCCCACCTCACCTAAAATTATCAATCCATTGCCGACAGGATTATTGCACTCAAATCTGTCACGATTGCCATTGGGATCACGCATGAAATAGGTGCATTCCTAGCAGAAAATCCTCTGACTGCTCTGGACAAGGTATGTTATCCACTCCCCTGCTTTTTAACATTTCCGGAACGGTGACTGCGAGTGGTGCCATTTGATTGCGTTACACAGTCACCGGTTGTTGTCTAATTCATGGAGTAGTTTGTCATTGGGCGCGTTACTATGACAGAGTAAGGAGACGCATTTGAACAAACCTTGTGATAAATTTGTGATGACTCAATCCCCACCATCTGGGGACGTTGATATCTTCTGTGTTCACACTAGAGCTTAAACATAGCAGTTGGCAAAAAATTTACGGACTAGACGATAAGAGTACGAGTGAAGGGGCGGGATCGTATTGCTTCACAAGTAGTGACACACGAAGTACAAAACAACAAGACATGTCACGCTCAGGAAATATAAAATAGTGGGGAGCGTAGGTATGTCAAATGTGATGAATGAATGCCATCTAGGCGCTGGGAGAAGTAGAGTGAACTTTTCATGTAAGTGTCAGAGGAGTATAGCGATCAAATGGACTGGACGTATGTACATGCGACTGTGCTTTCGGTGAAAGAAGCTCGGCGATGCTTGTGTGGGTTGTGCAATACGACGCCACTCTTGCATATGTCATGGTGAATGCATCCAACATCAATATTAGCATCCTCGAGCTTACGCTCAGCTGTCTGGGCTCTAAACCGGTATAGGTTACCAAGTGCAATCATCTCATCAACCTTCGCAGCAGCAAGCTGCTGTTCAAGGATACACACGTTGCGTTGGGCACACGCAGCTTCAAGGATGAAATTGGCCTCCTCTTGTTCAAGCTCAGTGTCCGAGCCCTCCTCATTGACCTGCAGGTATGCCAACCAGCCAGAACGCCAACCGAGGTGATGCGTAAGTACGTTTGAATGAGTCTTGTATTCCGTCAAGACACTTCATCACTTACCGCTTTTGTGGGAGTACTATTTATTTGGGGGGAGACGGGATTGAGGTTGTGATTTCGAAAGGGAGTACTGTAAGACTGGAATACAGCAGACTTGCATAGTCTTAGTGCACCAATAGCTGAGGGTGTCCCTTTTGGGAGGACTGCGTTGCTAGAGAGGGTCGGCTGCACTGGAGGGTGTGGATTCGATATAGAGTCAGTGCTAGGATTTTCGGGGTCACTGGTGAAGGAGGCATCTGAAGCAACTCACGTACTGAGGGCGCCAGAGCAAACTGCAATGCCTAGTTCACTACAACCCATGGCCTGGTCAACTCGGGGGTCCCAGTCGTCCTCCACTGGAAGATCACTCAAGGCAGGTGAGCGTGACATGAAGTCGAAGGAAGTAAAGAGCGATGGTGGGAGTGTTGGGAATTTGGAGGTGGAAGTGTCCAAAACCTATGATAGGTTGATCAAGTTGCTGACATACTCGCTCACCATCACTTGACTCAACTCATCACACAAATTCACTTCAATCATGGATACGACCACTCACCTCACACCAACTCTTTGACTTGCCTCATTTCAGTTGCGGAACAGAACGGTTCAATGTCATGCACACAACTAATCAAGTTCCAATAAAACCATCTAATTGTGCATAAGTCTCGAGGAAATCGATGCTGACTTTATGCCCAAGATCGACTCGTGTTGTCATCGAGGCCATAATGACCTTTCTCCGAGTAAGTATTTATCTAATGATCGTCAAACTTGTTAACCATTCATATGGTAGGGCTGGCTTGCATAGGCTCGAAACGTGACGTGTACCATTCGACGATGGATACATTGATACATAGGGTCTCGTTTTATTCACTGTAAGTAGCATTGTCATCTACTGCGTATCATCTGCGGATCGGAATGCCCAACTGTCCTCAGTGTCTCAAGAGTTTTTCGTCAGCCCAAAGGGTTACCGCTCACCTTGCGCAGCCGAAATCTAAGTGCCGTGCTTGGCAGCGAGAACAACTTGGGCTCTCCCTTCATTTGTCACTGTTGACTGTCAACAGTATGCCCAGCTCCTCTCCATCACTAGACGACTTTCACGATCTGCCCACCTACGATGATTTCGATGTCGTTCAACCTGACCACAATGCTATCGATACATTTGTCCCCTTCGGTGATTCTGACTTCGATGGGGAGGAAAGAATTTGGAATCCATCCATAGCTGAATCTGCTGCTCTCCTTGCTGAATTAGGACAAGGCCACCAAATCCAGCCCTTCTCCAGTGCAGGGGTGGTCTTTAACACTGGTGAAACATTTCTTAAGCATTTTGAAATGGATCCATTCTCTTCCTTCCATTGTACCAATCTATATTATCCCTTTGCCAGCCTCAATGATTGGGAAATGGCCAACTTCCTTCTGCGATCAAAAATGAGTATGGCAAAGATAGACAAATTTCTATCGTTGAGCTCAGTATGTCTGACTCACCCATTCCACTCTTGATATATTCCATTCATCGATTGTTTCTCAGGTACGCACTCTGCCGCTTTCATTCTGGACTGCCAAGGAACTGTGAAGCCGAATAGAATTACTTCCAACTGTGCCACGCTGGAACTACAGAATCATCGCTACATCCTATCCCACAAAGAGTCCAGCTATCCTCTACTTTTGTGACTCTCTCAAGTGCATCGAAGCACTGTTCAACCATCTGTACTATGCAGATCATATGATGTACACTCCATTCCGAGTATTTACAAGTGCAGAGAGGGTCGTCAGGGAGTTTAGCAAATGGATGAGCAGGGACATGGCATGGCAGATGCAGGTAGGACACATCAGCAAAACAGTTTGTGACTGTGCAGTGCTGTACAGCCACCACAGAGTCCCACAGTGTGACAGGAAGGTCCCCCTCTGTACAGTGCTGCACAGTGGCTGCCAACTCATTAAGAACTACATTTCAGACCTCAAATGTATTTTAGTATGAATGTGCATGTCCTAAATACATAGTTACATGCATTGGAAGTGCACAAAATGGTGTACTTAGAGCAGTATTTGCTCTGGAAAGTTGAACTGTGACACTGTAGTGACTGTGACCCTGTCCCAAAATGACTGTTTTGCTGATGCATTACGATCCCAGTCTACTCGTATTGATTTCATCTAGTCCAAACTCCCACCAGGCGCTATGTCGTGCGGCGTTATCCTTTCATCCGACAAAACTCATATAATGAATATGTGTGGTGGAAAAGTCGCTCACCTGCTTCTTATCAGCCTTGCAAACATTAAGATGGCCGTGTGGAACAAAGTGTCCTCGCATGCCTTCTTACTCAATGCTCTCATGCCCATCGTCAAGTTTATCCACCCTGTGCATCGGATGCATTCTGTGTTGGAGGCTCGCCTCTTTCACGAGTGTCTTGACATAGTTCTTCAACCCCTCAAAGTTGCTGCCCAAATTGGACGAATGATGTCTGATCCTGCTGGAAATCTCTGCCACTGCTTCACGCCGCTTGCTGCATATATTGTGGATACTCCAGAAGCATGTATGCTGGCTTGCGTCCATGGAAAGACATCTCCAGTGACGATGGCTAGTCACAAGGACTTTGGTGATGCATTTCAGCATGAATGCCATACTGGAGCGAGGACACTTTCCCAGCTCTCTCGCATTCAATGTGACCCAAATGACCTCGAGAGGTATTTCGCTCAGTGTAAAGAATTTAGGTTGAGCAGTGTTGCAGAGCCGTTCTGGCAGAATTGGCCATTGACCGATCCTGCTAATTTCTTGACGCCGGAACCACTACATCACTGGTACCAGAAATTTTGGGATCATGATGTCCAGTGGTGCAAGAATGCTCTTGGCACACCAGAACTCGACTTCCGCTACTCTGTCTTACACCCAATTGTTGGCATGCGCCATTTCAAGGACGGTATCACAGCATTGAAACAGGTTACTGGTTGAGCTCAGAGAGACATGCAGCATTTTATGGTAGCTGTTATTGGTGGGGCTGCATCACGAGAGGTAGTGATCGTGGTTTGTGCCCTCATGAACTTCCGGTACTTGGCTCAAGCTCCTAGGATTACCTCAATCATACAGGACAGGATCAAAGCAACCCTTGTGGAGTTTCATAATCACAAGGATAAAATTACTGATGAAGGTTTGCAGAGAGCGGCAGAGAGTGGCAGCGCTCTAGACCACTGGTTTATTCCCAAGTTGGAATTGATGCAAAGTGTCGCACCAAGCATCAGTGAACTTGGTGTGCCTGTGCAATGGTCAGCCGACATGACGGAACATGCCCACATCGAGGTGATAAAGGAACCTGCATCTACGACAAATCATCAAAACTACAATACACAGATTTGCCACTACTTAGATTGTGTCGAGAGATGCCGGCTATTCAAGACAGCGACTCGTCTCAGCACACTGAGCGATGCTGACGATACTCATGATCAGGACTTAGCCGCTGAGGACGACGGGAGGATGGTGACACGAATATGGCAGATGATGAAGATGCTGCGGCGATCTTGAAAGATATCTGGTCCTCAAGACATTCTGTTCCGGATCTCTTCAGCATTGCAGAGAGGCTTAGGACCGCCTTGCCTGGTTCTGTCCCACAGCCAGTCTGTACGTTCTCTTTGGGAGCTACTGCCCTCCGCATTAATCATCAGCCATCCATCAAATGCATCTCTATTGATAAGGCTGCTGAACTATTCGACATTCTGGACCTCCGAGGAGCCCTTGCTGACTATCTGGGTCATGAAGGACCACATGTGTGGAACTTCCACTCCTTTGGCTGACAGCAGCGCTCACCTCCAGACACTCACCTCCCATTCAGTGACCTTCAGGTTTGGTACAAGCTTCGTCTTCAACAAAAGTCATACCACGATTCTAGTTCTCTTGAGCCTGTGTTTACAATCAATGCTCACCCACCTGATCGTACATGGAAATATGGCCACCACGATGCAGCGATTTTGCAGGTGGATGTGCGCCACGAATGGCCTGCCAGTGGCCTCACAGGTATGCCATTTCAGATGCCAAGTGATACTACACTAACAATTGCCTCTGTAGGTCACACTGTGGTAGATGTTTGTCTTATCATGTGCCCCGTCTCTCCCAGAGGGCTCCGGCTTGTCTGGGATGATCACCTCCTTGTTTATGTTCAGCGGTTCAATATGGTCCCACAACAGCAAGCCGATGTGGACCTGGCAACAAGATTACATGTCCTGAAGTGGGCAACACATGCATCAGGGGAGTTTTTGGGGGATATCTTTCCTCTGGATCAGATCAAGTCATATGCTCATCTTGTACCTTGCTTTGGTGAAGCCACTGATAATCGATTCATGAGTACTAACAGCTTTCATTCTGCACAATCATTCTGGCTAAATAGCTACTTCAATAAGGAGTTTTACTATGCTCTGTCGTTGTAACATACAACTTAGTGCTAGGTAAATAGTGAAAAAGTCGTATTCTTGAATCCTCAGTGTGGATTTATACCGGCGAAACTTGCAGACGAGCGAGTGGCATTCAGCTTAATGACAGTTGGGGCACAGTAGTTCCTTTTATATTGATTACTATTACTACCACTCAGATTTCTCAGTTTTACTCGTCATGCGAGTCCTGTGGTTCACTCTTCAATCACTTTCATGTATACGGTGTGTGTGGGGTATCTTTGATGTCATCGTTTGTCTGATTTTGGCTGCGCCGTTTCGTATGGGTGGTCAGCGCTGATCGGTATTGGCCACGGTGATGTCGTGTGTGGTTCTCTCATTCTCCTTTCTGGATCTTGGCAGGATCGTGGTGATGCGTATGTGAATTTGTCTTCGATTTTGTTGCACACACTGGTCTTCACTTGGTGGTGTTGGATCTTCTTCATCCATCATCAGTGTTGACGTCTCCACCATCTTTTTTTTTCTTGCTCTAGCCAATGGGGAGTGCCTGAAGACATTCAAGACTGATACGTTGTCTTTCCTCCTGTACAGTCTGAGCTTGGTCCAGGAGTGACTTACAACCCTCAGGTCGGAGCCATGCTTGCATATGTCAATGCTTTGCATGAGGAGATTGTCCTACCGGATCTGTCCACCATCATGGACTCTTGTACCCAGCCTTTTTTTGTCTTGCTGAAGACTATGGTCTGTGACGTTGTGAAGCTGATGAAAGAATGCCATGTAACTGCGATCTGCGTTATGGAGAATAGTCTGGCCCCTGAAATAGAAGTAGACTAGCATATCTGATGGCAAAAATGAATGGACTGGAAGACCAGGCTGCAAACATCCTTGAAGCTACTGGATTGACCGAAGCTGACATCGATGATGCTCCCTCCTTTGGCCAGTCAACTCCCAAACCCCCACCAATCCTTACCTCCACTCAGAACCTCAATTGGCCCCTTGTACCTGGAATGGAAAGCTTCTGGGACTGAGGCCTTACCAATGGACATCTGGATATTGACGGCGAAATTTCCCATGTTGATACTTCAGGTGGGTGTGCTATCTTCTGCTCTTGATGACTGGGCGAAGGAAGAAGAATCCCGCAATGTCATCGACCCTGAAGGTGGCTGGGAGCTTGACACCAATGCTGCCGAGACCGAAGAACAGGAGGATGAGTTCGAAGATGCTGTTGGCAACGAGGATGTTTTGGCGGGGGAGCTGCACCTGGTGTGAGCAAGACTGAACTTTGGGTTCATAACTCCTCATTTGCCACCAACAACATTGCAGCGGGTTCTTTTGGAACTGCTATACAGGTATGTAATGGTCCAATCAAACTAGTTCTTGCCGTCCTGATGTGTTGCAGTTACTGAACCGTCAATTCAGTATCATAAATTTTGTGCCCCTCAAAGCTCTTTTCCTGTCGACCTACAAATCTTTGCACGTGTACCTATCCTTCGTTACTTCCATGCCACCAGTTCAATTGCACGCGAGACGTAGCTCTTCCACAAGTTCCACTAGCCGCGTATTACCTGTGGCAGTCCAGACACTCACTACAATCCATGCAGAGTTGACCGAGGGCTTCCATTTGGTCTCAGGCAACAAGCTTCAAGATGCCAGGGCCGCATTTAGATCTGTTCTTCAAGCATTGCTCTTGGTAATCGTGTCATCAGACATGGACACAGTGGAGGTGGGTTTGTGTTGGCCGTGACTATCATTCACATGCAGTACAGATAAGTGCCATGACTACAGATGTGCCTGGAATAGACTCCTTGCTCGAGTTGTCGCTGGACTCGCCTCTGCAAAACCTTCCACACGATAGGAGTTGAACGTGGATCCGTTGACGCTCAGCAAGGTTGAAGCTATGGTATGGAAGGACTTCGGAGGGATTGGGCCTTTCCCTACTTACATACTGCTGTCGACCAAGAAGTTGATGCCTCCTCTGTCTGCCAATCCTTTCGCTCTCTCAGTTCCAGCTTCACGCTGTCCCCTCATGCGCATCGCCATCCCTCTCCTCCATGGTCTGCGTATGTTCTCCCGCTGTCATATTCCACCCCTCTTGATATTCTGGCTGGACCTTATTGAACTTCTCGGCTTCATGAGTAGCTTGACTAACACTCTCGGGATCGCGACACTACAAATGACCAGCTACATCCGTGAGTCCATAGTACGTATCTCATCGAGTCACTCCTTTCATCTGTCTACTTATGAAATGAGATATTCTCGACGATGACACCAGGATGAAGGTCAAGCAAGAAGTCCTCGTCACCCTTGCATCTCTCCTCTCACTGGCTCATGGGTTCTCTGCTCAAGTCGTCGCTCCCATCACTTCCATAGACCCCCACATGATGGGAGTTAAATGTGGACCCTTTGACACTCAGTGAGTTCGAAGCAATGGTACAGAAGGATTTCGCAGGGATTGGGCCTTTCCCTACTTACATACTGCCCCTGACCATGGAGTCGATACCTACTCTGTCTGCCAATTTCTTCACTCCTGCAGTTCCAACTTCACAAGGTCCCCCCCTCTCCCTCGCACACATTGCCATCCCTCTCCTCCATGCCCTGCGTGTACTCTCCTGCCGTCATATTTCACCACTCCAGATATCCCGCCCAGTCTTGTTGAACTTCACCGTTTCATGAGTAAGTTATCAGGATCACAATGCTACAATGGTTGGCTGCATCTACAAGTCCATAGTATGTACCTTGTCCATTCTACTGCCTTTGTCTGCCCCCATATAAATGAGATATTGACTACCCTCTGTCAAGGTTTACTGACTGGTGTTCTCAGCTTGCAGGCAGAATGCAATCGTAAGATTCAGTGATGTCTCAGCCCTTCCAAGTTGCTCATGTCTTCGGTCCCGACAACAGGCTCTCTCTTCAGCAAGATACCAACCGGTCATTCAAGGTTGGTTCTAAAGTCGAAGCATCATATATATATATGCACGAAAGTTGGTTGCAATGAGAGCGTCACGGTGACAAGACCTCTAAGCATGCGTTAAGGGCTTTCCAAGAGTAAATTCAGATTTGCAGAAACTTTATAATTAGTATTTACTACAGCTTTAAGTACGTAGAGCTGGCTACGTACACTCACTCATGCCCAATCAGGATGTTTCCATAGATGGCTCTGGTCTCAGGTTGATCTAAATGACTCACCACCTCCAACCTTGTTATTTTACCTAGCTATGCTCATGATACCCGCCTATAACACCTTCTGCATGCATTTTCCTGGGCCGTCTTCTGTTGTCAGCATGATGCGATCGCCGATTGGGGCCAGTCACAGGTAACTGTTTACCCAATTTCCGCGATTCAATGGTTTCGCTTAGGACAGTCCTTTGAGAGTTGCTGAAGTGCATGCTCTTTTGTGGTGTACCCTCTAGACACTGCGTTCGCTCTTCGCCACTGGTTTGTCCTCAAGTATGCCGAGAACAAAGCACATGAAGGGAATGGCCCAGTGTGACCCAGACAGCACAGGTGATACCAGTGTGCCCTCATCCTCGCATGAACAAACTGCACTGACTTTGTGAAGAATGAAGTGGACCACAGCTGGTCAAGGTGGCACAATTATGCAACTCGAGAGGGTTGGAGACGTCCTTGCTCAACCTCAGCAAATGCCCAGACAGCGAGTTGTTCTCCCGGATGATGCACCGTGGAATGTTTTGGCTCCAACACCTCGCTGCCAGAGGAGGGTCACCCAGGCCTCTCAAAAGTGCAAGGTAGTTAACTTCTATGGGTATATCTAGATATCTGCTGATGTATGCTAAACAGACTCGTACTATGGAGAACTGCACTGAAGACTTGGCCGTTGAAATGAATCTTGATTCTGGACCTCTACCTGAGTTTCAGATGGCAGAATCTGGGTCCAGATTTGGGTTCCAAGCACAAACCCCCAGACAACCATCTTTCATTGGGACACAATCACTGAACGAGTATGAGCAAGATCGAACAAGGCACCAGGTGCCTCAAACCACAAATACTGCTGTCCCTCGAGCACAAGGTTGGGCTGTTACATCTCAGACAACTTGTGCGTCCATTTAATCTGTCCAGCACGCGCACCATCGATCACTTACTCACACCAATGCTAGTCACCACCCAGCTTGTATCCCAGCAGCCTCGCATGCCCCAAGATAGTGCAGCTACCGAGCGTAATTCCCGACTTACCTCTAGATTTCATCCACAGCCCCTCTCAATTAGTGTTGCCTCAGTTCGGTTTGGAGGCCCGAACCATTCAGGATTGAGCAGCTTAGTCAGCGAAAAAAGTACCCACAATTGTAGCCCCATATTCAAAACCCCCAAATCAAAAAGAATTATATTAATAGCTAGTAAATTGAGTGAGCTACAGCCAACGGCTTGAGGCGGTTTGGTGAACTGTGGCAACACTACTCTCAATGGTCCCAGAGGTTCTGTCGACTTCATCGACACCCGATCCATTCATGTCCCGGGCCGCGTCAACAACTGTCTCTGGTTCGTCAAAGGGGACTACTGAAAAAAGTTACTTTAAGCCTTCCCAAACCGAACAGTAAGTTCTCCGCCCAGTGCAAAGTGACTATCGAATTAATGATGACGCGAGTAATGACCTAAGTGAACCTCAATCTGGTGAAGAGTCGCGCGACTCCAACGATGGTCCGTGGTCAAGCCTTGATGATGCAGGGGATGTCCAGGATGCCAAGGATGAAGCTTCCTGTGGTCGTGCAGGTAATGATGGATACTCCAGCAGTAGGATCGACGAGAATTGACTGATGCGCTCCCCTATTGATGAAGGGTCAAATGATGTGCCTGACTCCGACCGTATGTCGGAGAACGCTGGGCCTCATGAACTTGATGATGGTGAGTACATAGTATCTCGCATTCAGTCAGTGCTAACTACTTCTTAGAGTTAGGGCAGGGTGGTCAAACTCCCTCACCCCAGGTGCATTCTCAGCAGTCCTCTTCGCAGCAATGATTCCCCCACCCACGTGTCTGTACTCAGTCTATAGTGTCTTCCCAGCACGCTCCCTCCCAGCAATATGTCCCTCGGCGTGCAGTGTCCTCGCAGTCTGGTCCCACTCTTGCTCAGTGGCCCGTGCTCCAACAATCTCAACTGTCCCGACCACAAGTTGCACCCGAATGTGCCCCGGCTTCCCCACCGCCTCACTGTCCTAACCAACATGGAGAAAGTATCTCCTTGCACCAGTCTGGTATGCTACAGGATCATGGAGTACAGTCCAATAATGGACCACAAATGCGACATGGCAAAGAGGTGATTAATTATAATATTAATTTATTGCACTCACACTGCAGAAAGGTTGGCATGGACTACGATGTTAATGCAAGGCATCAGTCCCGAAACCGTCGCCCTTGTCCTCCCTTGCCTACATACCTCGAAGACACTGTCAGCGGTGAGAAACATCCCTCCAAGAAGCTGCGTTCCAATGTGGTTAGCCAGGTGCAGGGTAGGCTGCACAGTGAGGAGGACTGCTCGGGCAATAGCACGAGTCTTGTCAGTGAGTGCCGTGGTAAGTATTCCAGGACGACCAAGGCAGATGTGGTTGTTCAGCCTACTACACTAGCATTTTTCGGTCTGCTGTGGTGCAAACTTTTGGGTGAGGCAAAGGCGAGGATGCAGTTGTATGTTGTAATGGAGGTCCCATTCCTCCGTCGTGAAATGGCAATTGATGGTGTTTGCATGGAAATCCTGGTTGAGATGGTTATCAAGTACGAGGACGATGGATTGGAGCTTGAAGCTGGTAAGTTTCTTAATACCTACTAAGTGCTACATGTCTCAATGATTGCAGGTTTCTATCCAGAGCACAAGAGGTCGATGGTGACGATTGTAAGTGTGCAACATTTTTTTTTCCCTGCAGTAATGTACATTCTGTAGTTATTCAACGACATGCAAACCTTCCGCAGTGAAATCAAGAAAGTCACTGTGCATATCGTTCCCTTTGAGTATGGTCTTTACCCCCCTGAAACCATCGATGATAATGCCAAACGGATCGATTTCGTCAAGAAGAAGGCCACACAACAGCTCGAAAGTGCTCAATATCTCTGCAGAGACTTAGATTCATTGGTATGTACATCCCCGTTGGCACTGTGCAACTATTGCCAAATAGTACTGCAGGGAAGGACTAGCAATTTTGCCCACTCTGCTCTCAAGAAGACTTGTCTTGCCATCTACTATTGCACCAGCTCCAAGTCTCTCCGCCAGTTTGCCGAATTCCAAGAGTCTGTTCCCGTCAAAGCACTTGCCCTTGTTGCTGCGATCGTATGTTAGTTTCTGTCGTCATTGGTAGGATTACTGATGTGAGTTAATCAAGATTCGAAGCATCCTAACAACATTCAAGAAGCACGGAGTAGCCAAGAACGAAACTCTGTGTGGAGATGAGATTGAAGAGGCATGCAATAATATCATGCGTTTGATCGATCAAGTGTGGTATGACGACTACTATGGGAGTAAACTCAACAAAATGCTTTGAGAATGGGCCAAGGCTGGAATGTAAGTCAATATCTGTTCTCGGCGACTCTGGGATGGAAGTTAACACGTTTTAAGGACAGGGTACTCAGCAAGAGAAATTGCCAGGCTGGAGACAGAGGAATGGCAGGTTATCCTTGATTAATGTTGCATTGTTTTCCTTTGTACACACATAATTCTACTTCTTCCACAATGCTCGCAGTGATTGATAGGGTGAATGATCTGGTGCGAATAATAGTGAAGTCGGTACACTAGCCTACAGAGTGATACATGAGCCCACAGACTCGGGACTGGTGCCCAGTTATGTACAGAGTTGGGTGTGCTGCATGGTGCTGCACAGAGTCCAACATAGTGTATAGTTCTGTATGGAACCTAACATACTGTATACCGCTGTACAGAATCTAACATACTGTATACCGCTGTACTGAATCTAACATCTGTACTGTACTGTGCAGACTCGCATACACTGTGTGGCGCTGTGTGGTCAATCGGTTCCGCACGAGGCTGTGTAGTGACTAGGTAAGCGTGACAGTGCTAGACAGTGCTGTGACAGCGCTGTTACAGCAACGGACAGGGGGGGACCTTCCTGTAATGGTGTAGCTGCTGTAACACGCTGTAAGAGACTGGACAGTGGTGGACAGTGGGGAACAGTTTTGCTGATGCACATAGCGATTGACACGATGGGTTTCTTTCATGTGGAGGTGGTCAAGTTGGTGTTCAGTGTCAGCAACAGGGTCATGAGGTCCAAAGGTGGTCTGGAGCTCTGCTACGAAATCCAACCAACTGTCCATCCAGAGGGGACAGTCAGCCGGATCTCTGGTGTTTAGGAGGTCAGGCTCGAACCATTCAAGGGCCATGCCCTTGAGGTACGACTGAGCGAGCGTGACCTTGTTCCTATCTTGGCGGAAGGCTCTGGGACGATCTTGGAAACATAGTTCACATTGGACCAAGAAGGTCCGGAGTTTACGTGGTTCAGTGCCATCAAAGGTGTCAGGTTCTCAGACTTTGGCCCTAGAGGACGATGTATCATCAGGCGTCGAGTGGAGCATGATAGACGATCGACAGCTGTTGCCAGATTCTGTAAGACTGCCAGCTGGGGGTCTAAGTCTTCTGGTGCATCGACGAAAGGGTCATTGTCATCTTCGTCGCCTTCATCATTGTTATGTGGGTCATCATCACCGGGGTCATCACCTCTGGGATTATTACCATCAGGTTTGTCTCCTCTGGGAAAGTCTGGGGTTCGATGGATAGTGGTGGCAGAACATCTGCTGGACGAACCAGCTCTAGGGGTAATTGGGGAAGGGGTTCCTCTGGCAGAGAAACTTTGGAATTGACTGACAGACGGTGGAGGTCGTCGGTTACTAGCCAGCGTGATACGAGCGCTTGACTGATGAAGGTTGCTTACAGCAGCCTGCTCCAAAGCTTCCACTGTGAGGGAATGAGAGCAAAGTCAAGTAGTCATGGTCATGGGGATATGAGTGGGTGAACTCATGCAAGTATGAGTTTGAATATACTGTCAAGACCAGTTCTCTACGGTCTCCGAGGGGGTCCGAGGTTAGAGAGTGATGTTAGGTTGAAAGTCTGGAATGTTGGAGTTTAGTACACAACCTTGTATACTAGGCTTGCAGAGTTCTGGGGGTCAGATCTATCCAGGAGGTTCCTGGAATCAAGTGAGATCGAAGAGTATCTTATTCGATATTTGAACTGAGGTATAATGAAGTATGTACAGGACTTTTATACTACAGAGAATATTCAAAGGCAATGTCCGGAACAAACAGACTACTGGAGAGCAGTGAGGATGACTGAGGGTATTAGTAAGGTATTAGTAAGCTAAGCCAGTAGTCACCAGTCAACCAGAAAGTGGGATGATTAGTCATCAAAGGCCGGAACGGTAACTAAAAACGAAGTGAGGGAAACTATTACTAAACATAGAAACTATAAATGGAACAAGGGCAATGAACCAGAATAGGACGGAGTGCTGTCACGGAGCGGAGTACCAAAGGCCTAGAACTTAGCTAATATTATCTGGAGTTCGACCTGGACGGTAGTCACATGTCACGGATGTGACACCTTGGCTTGGATGGTAGCATCGTGTAGTCACTCAATCAATGATCGCTCACAGTCACATTCAGAGCCACTTGGGATTAGGATGGTATGTGTCTCTGTTACTGCACTTCATCTTCGATTTGAAGACTTCATGTACTCAAGAATCACCAGCACCTTCCGAATGGAGTTTGCAATAACGTGACTAAAATGCCTGCAAGAAGCCTCAGGTTGTCGCATGCTCAACCTGTCACAACGAGCCATTGTCCTTTCTTCTCCATCCTTTGTCTGTGTGCTGCCCGACAGGTGAGTCAGAGCTTTACTACGATATCTTGCTGTGCTGCTTGTACTCACAGCATACTCTAGCTTCAGTAGAATGGCACAAAGGAATCATGCAACTCTTTGCCAGCCAAGCTGGTGGCTTATTCAAATGAGAGTAAGTCTTTTTTTGTGTATTTTCCTCTTTCTGTGATACGCTGTACTGATTCTCACCATCTAAAGCAGGTGGTCATGCCACTTATGGCTGATCATTGTTGTATGTGTGGTTGTCTTCACCACTCACTGAGCAGTGGTTACTCAACTCACAGGCCTGGTTTGAATCAACCAAAAGGCATCACAGTCTGTGGATCCTTCATTGTGCTCCTTCATCCTCACTAGACCCAAATCCGAGAGAGTAAGCGTCAGGCACATACCCATGAGCTCATATGTTTCTAACAGGCAGCATCCTTCTGTACATCACATTTTCTATGTTTTCTGCCCCCTATGCTGACCCTCTCCTATCCCTCCATCAGTCCTGGGGAGACTCCCCAAGTAGTGATGGTCTCCTCATATTTTCCTCACGTGCATTAAATACAAAGCTCAGGTACCTTCTTTCCACTCCATGTAGATGAGGTTTTGGGTTTACCAGTGGCAAGACTTTACAGATGGGTGGTACTTTCACATGACTGGTTATTAGACCTCTGGATGACAGCGATCATGCCCATCAAATATATGGGCGATATGTGCACATGTGTCATGTCAAGTCAGAAAAACAAGACAAACAACAAACCTTTGTGTTGCGATCATACAGCCCACTTGTTTTCTTCTCTCGACTTACACCATGGCTCATGTCAGGTACTCTGCCAATACCCTCGCATCCATGGACGTTGGACGGTGAGTATAATTTCTCTGGTCTGTTGGCTACTATGGAATGTGGTAAGAATTGTGTATCATCTTCTGGTTTGTACCAACTTTTTCCCCCTGCTAGGCAATGCGTCGCAACCAAACGGTAATGTCAGCAACGCTAGCTCTGGTGTGCCAGTTATGCTGTCATTCCATACCCCTGGAATGGTCCCTCCACTTTGTCCTGTGGTCCCTCCTTCTCTCATTAGCTGACTCAACCCGGACAACACCATATGCAATTTCCTCAGTGCCAGCTCGAACAACACTTGGAATCCTTTGTTTTCACCTCATCAAGCTACTGCGACTTGGGCGCCTCTGCTTTCTCTGTCCAGTGCAGGTGAACACACCCATCCTGTGTCTGATAGCCACATCCCTTCAGGCACCCCTCACCTTCCCTCAAGTATGCAGCCAGCTAGTGGCAATGCAGAACCTCTGTCTGGAGGCAATGGAAGTGGGAGTGGTTCCATGGGGTCTTCTATGGTGCATCAATCCTTTCTTGTATTTACATGGGGCTGATAGTCCTTAAGGAGAATGTCAAAAATACAGATCATCCTGCAGTACCGACCGAGGGAATATGCAATGTCTCAACCTGGGCTACACATAACCCAGGCGCTCGTATTATTCCACCATGCCCTTCCAGACAGATTTCGGACACTCAGAGAGCATCCTGGGCAATCGCCCATGAGCAGAGGGCCACGAAGAAAGCCCTTCTAGATAAGGCCATGCAGGAGTATCTTGCTCAACAAACCTCGAAGATGGAAGAAATTGCCTTGAAGCACAATGTCACAGTGGAGTACTTGAAGGGGTTAGTAGGCGGTCAGACTCATTACTACAGCTCTCAGAAGGTACAGTGGCACAATGCTCTGCTCCATGCAAAAGCTTTAGAGGTCAATGCAGGTATGCCTCTTCCCATCCAACCATTCAACTCAACTCAGCACTCGCACAGACCATCCATGTGGGATGAAATATTCGTTGAAAGAAATCCAGCAAATGGTAAAGGATGACGAATGCCTACAAAACCTCTCACAAGAAGAAATGAACCAATATATTGCTACACTCGAAGAACATCGTGACATGAAGATACACAGCGTCCAAGTGAACAACATTGCAGCTTCCTGAGATGTACTGGTGACCACCAACAAAATTGCAAAGGAGGTAAATAGATTAAACCCGTGTGTACTGTGTTTACCTGACTACAAGTGCTACAAGCTTAATGGCCTATGCAACTGCACCAGCATCTACGCTACACTGCTAGTCACACGAGGCCACATCAATGACTCTATTCAATCAACATGGACCATGACTGACAACTCAGCGGAGTTTTGGGAGGATGTTTTTGGGCACCAAATCATGGATGTTGCTCGTCAATACAAGCAATGGGCCTGCACCCAAAATCAAAGTAAGTCCCTTGTGTTTTCTCAAGCTCTAGCACTGACTCAAGATCAAAGACCTGCTTGAGCGTGATTCTCTTGGTAACCTGTGCAAGCAAATCACCAAAGCTGTCTTATCTGGCCTCAGTACGTCAATATCCCTCTGACCACTTCATGACTTAATGCCTACAACAGAGAAGATCACGCACAAAAAGCATATAGTCATGAACTATCATAACTACGAGACTGCTATTGTCGAAACATATGGTGTCTGATTAGTTGGATGGCCTGAGGGTGTAAAATTCACAAACCCATCGGTGATCGGCACTCACAGCAAGCATTTCACAATGTCTCTTCAGAAGACATGGTGAAAAAATGGAGGAAAGAGATACTCTTTTATTTTTGATGTTTGAAAGGGAAAAATGCAAAAATAATATTTTATGTTCATCCAAAAAACATGGATTGATGGTAGTGTCCATTAGCTTCTACTCTAATTGGAACTAGCATCAATTCATGTTCTCTGGAAGAAAATAAAACATTATTTTTGCATTTTTTCTTTCTGAACATTGGAAATAAAAGAGTATCTCTTCCCTCCCTTTTTTCAGCATGTTTTCTGAAGAAAAACAGTGAAATGCTTGCAGTGACTGTTGCTGAAGCCCATAAACTTTGTGATGCCCTGCACAGCAGCTCCTGCTTCTGGAAGAAGTTATCGAAGAATGAGCTTGAACTTTTTGTCACTGAGCTAAATACTCGTTGTGCAGCCAGTGAAACAGTGCAAAAACCTCGAAAGAAACATTCAGATGCAGGAGTCACCCAGAAGTGCAAAGCCCCTGCCAGTGGCAAGGAAAACGTCCAACTGAGGAAGAAGGCTCACCCACAGAAACGTGGCTTACCAAAGAGCATAGAAATCATTTCTACGTCCGATGAAGAGGACGGTCAAGATGCATAGGTACTACGTTGTTGTGTACACGTCTTATGTGGATCGTGATGTTACTACGGCCTATGTGCTCTTATGTGTAGTTCGAATGAATAACACCCCACACTAAATAATGGTGCCATTCACAAGATTTGTGTGCTCCCAGCCAGTGGCAATGAGCATGAGATACATCGGTCTAAACTAAGAGTACTAGAGGAAGTTGTGGAGATCTCGTTCACTAGTATCTGCTGTACTACTTGATGGCATAGTCACATAACCCTATACAAGTGGGTGCAACTGAATTGTAACAGCGTCATGGTGGGTAATGATGAAGGCAAGATGCAAGAAGTCTTTGCAGGAAAGACTAGCATAGAAATGAGTTGGAAATTCTGCTAGGAATTGCCTGAAAGTGATGCCTACATATGCCTTGCCTCAGTTGGTAGCTGTCCGAAGGGGTTTCACTAGTCCCTGTGATACTCTGCATTTTGCATTGGTCTGAGCTCTAGTAACCACACAATGGTATGCTTTGTGCTCAGTGAACTCTCCACCAACTCTAGCAGGAATACTACCAATTACTGGAGTGATCCAATGACCTTTTTCTAAGAGCAGAGTTACATTTTTGTGAAGACTGCAGAAATGACAGGGGGTGGCACATATGCCACTGTCAGTGAGTGCAAGGCCATCAGTGAAATGACTAGTCAGTACTCGATGGTTCTTGACAATCCAGACTGGTCCTGACAACAGTCCGGCCCACTGATGAATGAGGCCAGTCGACATCACTGAATTACACCCAAGTCATGAGACGGCTACAGGCCATAGTTCATTCTGTGCCATGCTATAAGGATCTTTACAGTAGTTTTAAATCTGCTGTTCTATCATGTGTTATTTTAGCAAGTCTTTTATGCTGGCATTTTGGTCATGATTAGGAGTACATTAGGATCCACAGAAAAATTGTGTTCTTTCGGCATGATATACTTACGAACAGGTATTAAACTACAGTGCATTAGCGAGGGCCTCAATAGGGAGTTTGCCTAGCTGAGACCACAATTCAGCACTACTACCAGAAGATGGGGGACGAGAAGTGGAACTATCTGAATGCTCAGCCTCAGGCCAAAATGGGCCTCCTGGTACAGGGACAGCTTGTACACAACCTTTGTTATACATCCACATGTACACTTTCAACACCTTGGAAAAAGACTTGCATTGCTTGTGAGTATTCCTGCTGATATTATTTGTGCATGCAGCGACATCTGGCCTAGATGCAGAGTCATTAAAATAAGGGCACACTTGTGAGATGTACTTACCAATTGTAGAATACACCCACCTCTTGTCCTACCATTATCACATAGTAACCTTGGACCACAGTGTTGGACTTCGGCAGTAGGATGTGAGAAGGGTGTGGAATAGGAGGAATACGTGGAGAAGCTGGTTCAGCCAAGGACTTCACTGCCCGATTCAGTTTTTGTTCACAAGTGGCAGCGATGCTGGCCACATGCTCAGTTGGGGCTTGGGTAATGGTAAGCAAATGCAAAGATGATAGAATACTAAGAGATGGCTCACCAGCTGCTGTTCCACCAGAAACAGGAGCATGAGAGATCGTCACTGATTCTTTGGTGGTTTGGTGAGTCCAAGTAATGGTGTTAGAAGTTGCATCTGTGAGGCAGGATTAGTGTACTTGTCAATTGATCGAAGAACCCTTACCACTGATGGTCATCTCTGCAAGAAGCTCGTGCAAAGGGCAGAACAGTACATCCTGGTTTGGGGACGATGCACTCATTGCTAGTAGTCAGAAAGATAAGAGGCATATTAGAACATGCGACATGGCAGACTTGACAGCAGGATCACGTGGACGTCATGCAGCTAGAATATTGTTGAGTGAGCAAAACAGAGGTGGCGAGTATTGGGTGCAATAGTCATACTTGCACATAACATAGGTATGAAAGGCACTACTGCAAAGCGCAACAGAACAAACCTTTCGCTGTGCTGTGTATGAGAAATTAAATCAGTACAAAGCGATGGACTACAGGGGAGGCCAAAACATACCATGTATCGGCATAAAGCCCTCGTGGAGTTGGCTGCTGCTGCAAGGAAGTGTCAGCAGGAACAACTTGAGAGTGAGCAATTTATATATTCATTTTATTGAACCAAACCACTTACCAACTGGAAGGAATGATGCCTGAGGAACAACAAGCCCTGGAGGCTCTGCATGAAGAAAGAAATAAAGACCAGGAATGCAAGTGGGAAGATGCAGGGAATATAGTTTTCGAGGACGTTTTGGATGGCACTGAACAACTTGAGGTAAGTAATGCTGGGGGAGAGCTAATGGATCTTGCACAGGAGCTGTTGGGCGAACTTTTCAAAGAGTAAGAAAATAGCATCAAGATCTTATTGAGGATACTCACTCGTTCTCCTGCAGTTATAGTCACAAAGGCCCACAGAGGAAGGATTATCAAATGCGCTGTGATTGTATTCTGCATCGAAATGAGGCATTCAATCAACAGTTGCCTGCACTCACCCAAGCCTACCTGGACTGGAGTTACACATGGGCAAAGGAAAGAAGTAAAGAGTACTTCCCTAAACCCAAAGATGGTGGCAGCAGTGCTACATTGTGGATGCTGCGCATTATCGATGTTTACTGTAAGTCTGCTGTATTACATATTACAGAGCTGGCTCATTGCCTTGGTGACTATCTGGTAGGCATGGAAGAAGTGACCCTTGGCATGTGGGCGACTGACCACTTCATCACCTCAGCTCTCATATGTCAGGGTGTCATTCCCTGCTCCCCCATTCATCCCATGGCTGCAGTGACTTTCGGGGCATTGGAACTTTTTTGTATTGCACAGCTCCATAGTCCACATTTCTCTGTCCAAGCCTTCGTCAAAACTCTTTGCAACCTGCAGGGTGTAAGTGAATATCTGTCCTCATCTTATTTGTGTTGAATCCCCCTCTTGAAAGGTTACTTTTCAATGGTACTTATCCCGTCAGTTTACCATCGCATTCAACTTGTATCTTCAAATTCATGCCTGCGTGGATTCCATCATGTCCCAAGTGCTACAATGGGATTCAGAAGACTGGCACTTGAAACATGCATGTGCAGCTTGCACTTACAAGCTAACTGGCGAGCCCGAGCTTAGGTTTAAGTTACTTTATGCAATGGATGGGAACGATTCACTCAAATGCATCCTACAGCGCCTTCTGGACAAGATTGAAGACGGCCATTCTCCAATGTCTCATGATCTGCCCACTGGTCAAGTGCTTACAAGTGGTCGTTACTTGTCTTGTGAATATGTCAACAAGTTTGCCATGACCAGGAATACAGACCCCTTCTCCGATGAAGTGAGTTTACTTGTTTTTATCTATGCTGCAATAATGAATCTGCACAGGACTCGGACACCAATCCCTGCGCTGGACAATGGAAGAATATGGACGATGCAAAAACCAGGAAAGCATGGGGCATATATGATGAGACTGGCATCTTCATAGCTGTTTGCTGTCACAGAACATGTCTATTGATAGCAGACATGGTTCAGAGCAGCGAATGGTAAGTTTCTGTTACATATGTTCCATTGACTTCAGTTCCCGAGTTCAATAATGAAGTGCAAAATATCCACTGGCAGTCATATCGAAGCTCATGACCACCTTCAGTGATGGCCTTGGGGGTGGGTACGATATTGGATGCCGATTTCAAACTACACTTGCAAGAAGTACTCTTGGGCCCCAAGCACAAGTCTTAAACCACACTTGCTTGGTTGGTGCCTTCCATGGCCATGCCCATTGCTGCTTGTGCCAACTGTTGCATCTTACACTGTATGTGGAAGGTCTCAGTCTTGAGGACTTGGAGACCTGTGAACGTACATTCTCCAAGTCCAACGCGCTCGCCTCTACTGTTCGATATGCGACTACCTTCCACTGACAACAAGCAATCAATGCTTATTTCGAGCACAATGATCATTTTGAAATATATGTGAATCTTAGTATGTCATACTTGTCATCAGTAACACTGGCATCGTTAATGGACGTTTTCCAGCTAATTTTCTTTTCGATAACTATAAACAAGCATTGACGATTATTCATGACAGCAAGACTATACTTCTGAATCTCAAGCGTGATTTGTCCATCGATGACGATGACAGCATCTTCTACAGATGGCTAGAGGAAGAGAAAGAGTACCTCGAAGGACTTAGCTGTGAGCCACCAGAGGAAATGTTACACATGGAGTACTGGCAGAGGCTGGGGAAGTTTGAAGCAAGCAGGTAAGAACTATCGTGCCATTCCTCCTATGATAACTGAAAACACAAAGCCAATGGCTTCGTGAGATCCTAGATACATGGAGTGTGTTCGAGCCGGTAGACGCCACAACATACAGCAATGACACAAGGGTTACTCAGTGGAACGAGACCTTATGGTGACATGCACAAGAAAATTATGATAAAGATTTACTTGTCATACAAGAACTGGAGTGTAAGCTGAATATTTCATGCTGCTGGGTTCCAGAGGACAAGGAATGGCCAAACACAGGCCGTCTTGTTGCAAATCGGGAGTATCGCCATGTGCTGGACAATCTCGAAAGCCTTGTGGTAGCACAGCTCTTCGAGCTGACAAAGATGAACAGAGTGGGCACAGGTATGTTAGTAGTCTACTCCATATCCTAAGTGACACTTGTGTTTAAGGCTACAAACTATGGAAACATATTGCTAAGGCTCTACAAAGTCATTCTGCAGCAATCAAGGTCGCGCTCGAGCGCTACAACAAGTGTGCACTGGCCATGCAACCTCCCCACCAGATGCTGCGATGGGAGCAAGTTGTTGAATATGCCTTTCTAGCCAACTTTGACTTGCTCCGGGATATGTGTGAAGACATCTCTCAATGTCCTTGGGCACACCCAACAGCATGTTTTGCTATGGACACTTATTTCAAGATGTGAACAACTGAGGAGGAGATAGTACACCTCAACATCGAAATCCATCGAGTCATCATGTATATGTGCGATAAAGACTGCTTCCTGCGTACATGCAAGAAGAAAATTGGTAATATTTACCCTGCCCTTGCCCACCAAGTTTCTTGGTGTCGCAAGCTCCACTCACAGTTCAACGGCTCCCATTTGAAGCGACTCCACAACATTGCAATGCTTCTGGGATTTTCCGGCATTCTACACCCTGGTGAAAGTATTTTGAAGGGTCTGGGTGAGGGCAACATCAAACCCGATATTATCATACCTCCCTGTCTTCTAGTGCCTTTACAGCCCCCCCCCCCATCTCAACCCCTGCATGAGGACACTCACAAGGAATTGGAAGATGAAGATGATGCAGAACGTGAGGTAGAGGAGGCAACCCACATGCTTCAAGACATGCTGGAGGTGAGCTTTGATCCGGAGTGAAGGTGTATGCTTTTATTACTATGCACACGAAAAATACAAGTGTCTTTCGATGTCTCTTTACATATAAAAAAACTGGACACTAAATGGCTCAGCCGTACTTGAGATATGTGTGCATGCTGTTGGAGATGACGAGCGCAGGGGTGAGCTCATTGTGACAGGCAACGTCAGGACTCAGGCTACAGCAGAGCCGGTAGTGCCACTAGTTCAGTCATGCAGACGGTGACAGGTGGCTGTACTTTACATCAGTGCACAGCAGGCACATGATGTGAACCGTGTGACAAAAACAACTCTGGTGATATTTGGACACCACCCGTCACAATGATTAGTGTTATTATGTGAGGTTGTACTCTACATCAGAGATGGAGTACATAGAAAAAAGTCTGACACCGAACAGCCCCACCGTTCATGAGATATGCCTGCTTGCTGTTGGGGATGACGAGCAAGGGGGTGTGCTCACCATGACAGGTGTTGCCGGGACTTCAGCAAGTCACGCCAGGGACGCTGTCAAACAAATATAGTAATGCAGGGAGTCTTAACTAATCAGCCCTCGATAATTCAGCTCGAAGTGCCAACAATATCTGAGAGATATTGAAGGAGTGTGGATATAGGCATATCCCCTGCATCTTAGCAGTGTCATCATGAATTATTACCAAAGCTAATTAGCATATATTTGTAGGATTCACAGGTGCTGTTGAAGACTCCTGAATAGTCGTCCTCCTTGAATGAGATCATTTCGTGTGAATCTAATGTCCACTCATCAATGGCACACTCAATCTGAACATGGAAGTCAATAAAGTGATTTTTGTAGGCATGAAACTTACTGCTGTGAGCGTGAGTGCAAATGCTACCTGAGGGAATGGATTGTAGTACTTTCCCCACTTGATAGCATCATCTGATTTATTTTTGAATAAAACTTCGTTGATAATTTGTTGAATTGCAGGATTGGTGTATAAACTGGTATGTTCATCAATAGAAGACCCATGCACCTAGGAAGTAATGGGTCAGTGCACCAGCCAGCATGCAAGCTACTAGCAACTTACACAGAAGATAAATGCAGAATCTTGCTTCAGCTCACTGACAAGAAGGCGATTCCTCATCTGCACTCCTTTTTCAGCACTGGTTTCAAAGCCAAATGTAGTTGCAACAATAGGATGAGCCTTCGACTTGAACTGCCCATGTATGTGCATGCTCCGTGCAGTAATCTGTTTCATAGTTGAGTTAAACCAGGCCCAATGCTTGTGAAAGCTCACCAATTTCAAAATTCCTCCATCATGAGTGAGCTTAGTGTTGTGATGATGCCCAGCAAGAGTCCAAGCCTTCTTTGCCCACTCAACTTCCTGGATGCTAGTAGGAAATGGATTTTCCATAAGAAGAATTGCACAATAAATTTCAATCGCTGTTTCAAGAATGGTGTGGACATCTAACTTGTAGTCAGCTGCCTTTGGCCACCCCTTGTTCACATTATTGATCACGACAGCCTTCACCTCAGGGCTACTGTTCTGGTTGACCACAGGTTCAGACTTGATGAGCATGTCAGACTTGCATGTAACTGCAAGGGTATCCAGACTCAGAGATGGTAGCCCTTGCCATGAACACAGCACAGCATGTGGCTTGTTCGCACCCTCTGGTGTCTCATCCTTGTCACAGAAAGCCACATCATGACATATGTGCTTCCTCTGATACTCGTTTGGGTCATTAGTCGACTTATCCACCACAAATGAAGCCTCAGGTTCCAGGCTATGGTCATATAGGCTTGACAATTGTAGATGTATTAGTTGAAGTATTAAAAGACTGATGAACACCAAACAGCTTACATGGGTTCATTGTCATGCTCATCATACTCTGGTTGCTCACTGATGTGAAGAGTGGATGTACATGGAACATGTCAGTCACGATGGCAAAGAAATAATGGTAGACTTACAAGGAGAATGGGGTAGATTCCTGTTCTCACACCCTCTTATGGCCAATGACAGGAGCCAGAGTGGTGTCTTCATCGCCACTATTAGCATCCTCTAAGACATTCAGCATCGATTGGGTACACATGAGGAGGCAAGCATGTGCAGGAAGTGCTGCCTGAAAGCAGTAGTTAGTGTAGCTAAGTTGACACAATCAGTGACATGTAGAGAAAACTTACTATAGGTCTAACAGGTGTCCTACCTGCAACGGGTGGCACATTGCCCCTTTGTGAGATGAGCCATGGTGCAAGAGCACCATGAGGATTGCCATGTTTGGCAGAAGGGGTTACCACAGATCTAACAGTAAACTAGGGCAAACCATTAAAATATTGGCCTACAATTCTAAAGCAATTAGGAGCCCATACCATGTTGTCTTGTCTGAGTGGTAACTGGCTAGGTGGGCCCATACCAGCCTTGTCCACTTGCATGGTCATAGCCACTGGTGCACGCAGGTCTGTTTTTGCTGCCTGGCTGGCTTGCTCTTGCTTACACATCGAGACTTCGTGTCGCTTGGCCTTGGAGTTAGCTTCCTGGTCTTGTTTTTGCTTCTCTTGTTGCTGCTTGTCTGTAGTGAATGTCAGGCAATGAAAAATTGTAGAGCTAAAAGGATGACTACCTAGCATAGCTTGTACCTTCTCACTTGGCCAACGTGCTCGACCAGTACTATGGGTTACATCATTCAACTGGGGGCATTGAACATTGTCTGATACCCTTGGCATTTCGAGTGTTGGCAAGCACAAAAAAATGAAGTAGGCAGACTGGAGGCTGAGAAAATGAAGATGACTTTCCAAAGTATGAGACAGGTCATTTTATACCCTCATAAGAGTTGCCATGCATACAGAACGTGTATGACACATTTACCAAGGGTCCGATGGGGTCTGACATGGATTTCAATGCATCTGTCATTACATTTAGTTAGAAGATGTGTCAACAGGGTCAGAAAAAAAAAAATGGAACTTACTAGTATGGCTATGGAATGGATGAACCCCAATGCAGGAGAGGGCAGTGGCAGGACTGTAATGTTACTGAACCATGTGCACCCAGAGGCGAAGAGCAGTTGGAAAATGTCAGCAACAGGACTGTGTCCCATCTTCACCTTCGACAACATGCCACAGGCTAGAAAATCACTACACAAGTGTAGCTACTGTGGCTTGGGTTTTCTGACAAAGAGTGGAGTATGCTGTCACAGATCTCATTCACTGTTGTGCCAGACACAGTGGGTTAGCCAAAGGAATCGTGATGATATAGTTACCGGTGCCATCCTAAACCAAGAGGCTGACGAAGTTGATATGAACGACATAGGTGACATGGGAAATGCTCCAAGACCATACGCAGCCTGAGTCGAGGACATAGATGAGGAGGAAGATGGGGTTAGCGAATCTTCATGCTATGCTTGTGAGTACAATGAGGGCCCAGTGGCTGACATTCTGGGAAAGGGTGAGACAGTGTTTGAAAAGATGAAGGAACTCCAAGATGGATTTGGAGGAAGCGCCTATTCTCCTTTTGAAGATCACAAGGAGTGGGAGTTAGCTCAGTGGCTAATCAACAACGTCACTCAGTGGGCCACAGATGAATTCCTAAAGTTACCAGTCGTAAGTCATAGGCGATCAGTGATTTTTTTTGAGGAACACAGTAATACTTATGAGTCTCAAGGACAAGGGCGCAGTTACAGCCAAGTTATCAAAGTAACTATATGTTCATGAAAGTCATCAATAAGCTTCTGACTGGTCCTGAATGGAGGTGCGAGCTGGTACATACCTGTGGAGATCTTGAAGACATCAGGCATGATCGGGAGCAAGATGAAGATCATACCACCATGGGGGAAGAAGTGGAACTTTGGCTGCGTGATCCAGTTGCCTGCATCAGGGAGTTAATGGGAAACCCAGCATTTGATGGGGAGATCGCATACACACCTGAGAATGTGTACACAGACCTGCATGGAACCACTCAATGGTACGATGAAATGTGGACAGGCAATTGGTGGTGGGAAACACAAGTAAGTACATGTACTTGATACAAAACCCACTGACCTGATGAACAAACCAGTGTTGTCTGCCATCAGGGAGCACTGTTGCACCTGTAATTCTTGTGTCTGATAAGACTGAGCTGTCATGATTCAAAGGCAACAAGAACACATGGCCAGTGTACTTGAGTATTGGAAATCTGTCAAAAGAAGTGCAGTGTCAGTGTGGTCGCCATGCATCAGTTCTACTTGGTTACTTACCCATATCCAAACTCGAATCATTTGACAACAACTCAATTGGTCACCAATGTCTGTTCCATTATTGCATGAGGCAGATGCTTCATCCTTTGGTAGATGCAGGTTGGAATGGAGTGGAGTTGGTCTGTGCAGATGGGCAGATTCGGAGGGTCTTCCCTATCCTGGCCACCTATATCAGAGATCATCCCAAGCAATGCCTCGTTGCATGCTGTGCCAAGAACCAATGTCCAAAGTGTTTGGTACTGGCCAAGGAATGAGGCATCAACACATGATTTCCACCACGTGATCAAACACAAACAAGGTGCACACTTCATGCACAAGCTACTGGTCAATACCCACCCAACTTCGTTGCCCAAGGCCTTCGACCCATTTTTTCCCCTTTCTGGGCTGACCTCCCCCATGCTGACATATTCACTGCAATAACTTCCGATATATTGCATCAACTGCACCAAGGTATCTTCAAGGACCATTTCAAAAAATGGTGTATGGTACTCATGGACAAACAAGACTTTGATGCTTGTTTTCGCACCATGCCTGTATTTCTGGGGCTGTGCCACTTTAAAGAGGGGATTTCTAAGGCTAAGCAGTGGACTGGCACTGATCACAAACAGGTTCAGTGTACCTTTCTCACTGCTCTAGTTGGCACTGCACCCCATCCAGATGTCATCAAAGCAGGATCCAGTCTGCTCGATTTTATCTACCTCACCCAATACCAGTCGCATACAGATCACATGCTGGTCACTTTACAGCAGGCACTTGATGGCTTCCATGCAGCCAAGGATATCTTTGTCAAACTTGGATGCCGTGAACACTTCAATGTGCCCAAGATCCACTCACTCCAGCACTACATAGAGATGATTAGATCTTTGGGCAGTCTTGACAGCCTCAACACAGAAACTTCAGAATGGCTGCATATCGACTTTGCAAAGAAAGCATACACTGCAAGCAATCAGAGGGACTACTCGATTCAGATGACAAGATGGCTCCAATGCCAGGAAGCTGTAATCTGGTTCAGTTCATTTCTTACTTGGCATAATGGGAACAATCATCTGGTACTGCATCCAGCTGATGACTGCAGCAGGAGTGATGAGAGCAAAGCTCCACCCATCCATTTTACCGAACCATGCAACTACACAACATCAAGGGTGGCCAAGCCCCTCCCTTCTGGTTCGTCTTACCATGTCTCAAAATGGCCTCAATTTCCATGAAAGACGGTGCAGTATCTGCAGCAAAATCACAGAGCAGTCAACTTTCTTCATGCACTCCAAGATTTCCTCAGCACTTCAACAAATGGACATCAGTACTTTCAACCGAACCTCAACAATCGCTTCGACTGCTTCAGCAACATTGTGATTCGATTACTGCCTCATGACTACATGGCAAATACTAGGAATTCTACTGCAAGGATATACTCACATCCACAACACGATAATGGTCCCCACACACCTCCAATGTCAGTGAGGTTTGACACTGTGCTCACCCTGTTCGATGAAGAATCACAACAACATGGGGGGTTCCATGGTGAGTTGTACTTCAACCGTGATGTATTTCAGTGCACACTGAATTTAACCCTAGGACTCCGCATGGCTGAAATTCATGTCATATTCAAGCTGCCACTGCACCTCGGCAATTGCCCGCATCCTTTGGCATATGTTCATTGGTTTAAATTGCTGAATCACTTTGATAGCAGTGTTGGGATGTTCTGTGCAATGTGCTCAACTCAACAGTGTCATCTGAGCACTTCAATCATCCCTGTTCATTGGCTCATCCAGCCTTGCCATCTCGTTCCTAGGTTCCTGAAAGGGGCCATCAATCCTGGTTGGGTTCAGGGCTGTGTGATGACAGAAACTGACGTATTCTATCTAAACAGGTATATTGATTTTAGTATCTTCAACCAGTACCAAAACCACTTTTAGATGTCCCTGGCACTACTACATGCAGGGAAGTGACTATTTTAGAGGTGGAGGTGTGGGTGGGTGGGCGGGCTGTGAGTCTGTTCTTGACAATCAAACATTGCTATATGCTGACCACGCAGTAGTATCATCTTGTGGTGGGAGTCGTGAGGGGCACATTGGATATTGATGCCACACAGAATAACCATACTCAAAATTTGTTTCCCTGTCCAAAGAGGTCTCAGCTTGATAATGGCTGGCATTGGGTGCATAGTATCATCTCGTGGTGGAGTCGCGAGGGGCACATTGGATATTGATGCCATGTGGAATAACTGTACTCAAAATTTGTTTCCCTGTCCAAAGAGGTTTCAGCTTGATAATGGCTGGCATTGGGGATACGCATGACAGGTTTGTTAGCTTGTGGCGAAATGATCTGCAGAGGTACCCATGCAATCTGTGATAATCCTGCATGAGTCTCCTCTGATTGGAGTATCTGCATGTTCATCTCAGTCATTGCTGTTAAATTCGGCATTATAAGGGGGTGTCACAGAGAGATTCAGGCAGAAGGTCGAATCAAGTTGGGGGCGGCTGTGATGTGTGGTATGTTTGCTATTAAATCAGCATTGGAGCATGCAAGCTGATGATTCACCCATGAGCTGTAGATCATTGATGCACATGCATGGTGCAACTCCAAGCTCGAAATCAATCATTTGTCATGCAACAAGCATCATCATGGAATGCTCCTACTAGAATGTAATACTACAAGCAACAGCACGTGCTACGGTATCAACAGATTTATTTTGAACCTGGAAAGTTTGTTAGAAACTGGGTAGATGATGTAGGATGAGGTAGTAAATTGCAATGTGGTAAGTTGTGACAGTGTATGACAAAGAACTTTGAAAATTTTCATAGTTTGTTAGGAAAGCTGGTGGTGCCCTGTAGATGATGTAGTATGAGGTAATATGTTACAATGCTGTGATTATGACAGTGTATGACAAAGGCTACATAATTTAGCTAAGCTCTATGACAGATTTCATGGCCCTGCATGGATTGAATTGACTGCATTGTATGAACAAATGTGCTCCAGAAACATTCAATGAGTACAATTGATGCAACTTCACAGAGAAAATTCCACTAGCCATTGTCACTACATACCATTACATTTCTACAGGTAGTTATACATATCACGAGTTTTCACTGGGTATGAACAAACACTGCACATGTGCCTCTCACTTGTAATACATATCAAGTAAAACCTGTATTGAAGTCAGACAGCTGTCTTGAAACATTTCCACCATTCCCTTCCATGGGCCATCTGACTCAAGTCCAACTCCACACAACAACCTCTAGGAATGACTAGTGTGGTCCATATTGAGTAAAATGGGTTCCTTAGTGCTGGTGGGATCCAAAGCAGTAATTCTCCCCTGGGACCTCTGATCCAACCATCAGGTTGCAACTTAGCAGGTTGCATCAACATAGAATCATTCAGCCCAACCCCATGAACTAGCCAGTCACTGTTAGGAAGAGCATGTGAAGGGTGTGGTGAAAAGCAAATGTGATAACCCCTTGCACCTGCAGAGGTTCTGGATGAAATCACCAAAGAAAGTAGGGGGCTTTACTTACCATCTGCAGGGTGATATGCAGAAAATCCACTGTGGGAAGTGGATGCAACCAAGTCCAATTCCTTGCTGATCCCATCCAGATGGCTTTGAGAATCCCAGATGCCCACATTTCTATCCTGAGTGCCAGAAGCAGCCTTTTCACCATTGCAGGGGGATGCAACTGGGGTGACTCCAGAAGTATGACCCTCAAGAAGGCTGCCAACTTGCACACCTCCCTCAACATCCCACACCCTCACAGTCTTGTCAAGAGAGCCTGAGACAATCCTCTTCCTATCAGGGGAGAATCCAACTGAACTGACATACTCAGTATGGCCCTGAAGAGGGCTGCCAATCTGCATACCTCCCTCAACATCCCACACCCTCACAGTCTTGTCCCCAGAGCCTGAGACAATCCTCTTCCCATCAGGGGAGAATCCAACTGAAGTGACATAAGAAGTATGGCCCTCAAGAGGGCTGCCAATCTGCACACCTCCCTCAACATCCCACACCCTCACAGTCTTGTCCCAAGAGCCTGAGACAATCCTCTTCCCATCAGGGGAGAATCCAACTGAAGTGACATCCTCAGTATGGCCCTCAAGAGGGCTGCCAATCTGCACACCTCCCTCAACATCCCACACCCCCACAGTGTTGTCCCCAGAGCCTGAGACAATCCTCTTCCCATCTGGGGAGAATCCAGCTGAAGTGACATACCCAGTATGGCCCTGCAGCAGGAGTTGTACAAGTGGCCAAGCCTTCAATCCACCTACATGGATTCTAGCTGAAGAATGCAGTTTGGGCATGACCACTTCTGAGAGCAATGTGTTTGAAGGAACAAAGGGCAGTGCAGAGACATAAAGGTGTGGAGTGCTGTGTACCATTGGGCTGATGAAATTCTCAATGAATTTGATTCCATCTTCAGCCAATCTCAAGGTATCCCCAAAGTCACTGTTCCCTTTCTATTTCATGTCAGGTGTCATCAAATGCAGAAATGCATCCATTACCCACCAATAGCCATCTTCTGACACAGGCAAGTGCACTCATGCCCTTGCCAACCCTCCCAAGCAAGCTCAGTATCTCCATCCAAAACATAATTTTCTCGCTTCCAACAATATCCCTCACCTGCCCTCCAAGCTCCAAGTCAAATTCAGTCTTCTCCAGATGCTGGGCCCAGAATTGGCTAGAGTAGGAGAGATGAGGTGGAATTTTCTTGTTGATTCTCTCTGAGAGATCAGAGACCTCAGTATTAGCCAAGTACGAACTTTCCAATTCACAGATGTTGAATCGAAGGTTATCACGGAGAATCCGCAATGTGGTAAAGGCCATGTCTTTTGCATCAGATGCGTCAATGGAATAGTCACCACTCCGTAGTGGATCCATCAAGAAGTCATAGAAGGATGCATGGAGGGGCCGTACAGGAGAGGAACGGTCCACAACCCCACCCAACACTGGTGACATGAACTCGAGGATGAGATTGATGTCATAGTGGTCCTGCTCGTTTGGATATTTTTCCCGCATACAGTTCAATGCTGCCATAGGTAGAGGTTCGAGCGTCATCACAACTTGGCACATCACAGAGCGGTATCGTTTGAAAGGTGTTCCCATCCGTGGTATCCCAGCCTCCAGGATCGTCCGGTAAGTTGTGTCCAAGAGTGTTCTACCTTCTTCGGCCTCGAGAGCCATCAGATCATCGTAGCGTTCTTTCGGAGTCGCTCCAGCTTTACTTGGCCTGATGAACTCGCAGGCCACACGAGCCCATTCGAACAGACCATCAGATTTGTTGACGATGTTCTGGGCCTCTTCCACTCCAATTCCGGGAAGTCCTTCGAGTCCCTTGGAAACGAATAGCTTGATATCCCGTTCCACCAACTCCCAAGGGATGTCATCCAACGAGGTTGCCTTTACATGTGCAGCGGCTGCCATGGCACGCACGATGTCGGGTAATGGTCTGGACGTTAAAAGAATCCGGAAATTGGTCGGTAAGCCCGCAGCGTCCGCAGATGTCAGAAGACGTAGGATATCACTCCTCGATGTGTCTGGCCCACTTTCATCCAAGGCATCGATTATCACAACCACATTCCCAACGATCTCTCCACTAATCTTCGATAGAGGCTGCAAAATGAATTGTTTCCACTGCTGCACCACATCGCATGTGGTCTTGAGCGCGAGGTTATTTGACACGACATTCGATAGCGCTCTTCGAAATGCAGGTTCACGATCCGCCAGGTCACGGGCAATGGTAGTCAAAATCTTTTCCTCCCGCCGTTCACTCTGCCTGTCATGCGCGAAGCAGAAACAGGCCCCAGGCGCTCCCATATCCTGGATCAACGATCCGATGGTATGAGCAATGGCAGATTTTCCTCTTCCGGCCTGTCCGTGGAGCCACAAAATGCGAGGGGCGTTCACGTCACGACTGGTAATCCAGTGGGTGATATCCTTCAAAATCTCTCTCCTTGTACCGTCGAGGCATTTTTTGGTGGTGTTAAGGCCCGCACCAGCGGCGTAAGCCATGCCCTCCAGGTTCAGGTCTTCACGCACGTGGTACATGTCATCAAGCACATGGTACACGTTGATCTGGATGTCCCGCATGGTGCGATCTCGGTACTGTTGCATTAGGTCGCCCAGATTCTTGACGTGGCCTTGGGCAACAGTCTGCAGGTCGGAAACAAGGCGGTCCCCGATTCGTACCACTGAAACGTAACACGTTAGAACAGTGAAGTACAACAGACGACCGTGGCCATGACACATACGGAAGTTCTTTTTTTGGCAATATTTTACGACGAACAGCGCCGTAGCACTCATCTCTTGTGAAATTTTGCGTAGTGTCTCTTGCATGCTATCGATATTCTCCAACGTATCCTTTTCCATAAGAAACTCATAGAGATCTTTGACAGTATTCAGGAGGCCGAACACCTCGCTGTCTAGGTTGGCTTGATCAATGAGTAACTAATGGGGACCAAATGAGTGAGCGATACACGAGAAGGAATGACGCGTACTTGAGAAGCTGCGGTGAGAATCCCCAGCGCAAACTGGGCGTATGGGTGAACCTGCACTCCTCCTTCAGACCATGCAAGCGACAGAAAGTTGAAGTGCTTACATTAGATAAACTGGTTACGACGGAGTTGAACAATTTGAGAGGCTGAAGAATGGTCTCGATGTTTTGAATGGTCGTCACTGCGGCATCAGCCTGTCCAACCAGACCGATCGTGGTTTGGAAAGCCTGGGGAATGGACTTCATATCTTCCATTGCCTGCTGGGCAGCATTGAGTTGACTGCCAATACTGTTGTCAGTGGTTTCTGCCGCAAGAGGGCCCGATCTAGTGTTGTTCGACCGATGGAAGAGGTGCCCCATCCTGGAGAGCAACTTCCGATCAGTATTGGCCGGCATTGTGGTCGAGGGGACGTCAGCAGAAGGTTGAGACGGTCCTAGTGGCTCTCCCTGAGACTGATTGATAAATATTTCAACGTGACATATACAAAATTACTTACGGAGGGAGGGTTAGATGTAACGCTGCGTGAAGTTCGGAAACCGAAGATACGATGGCTCTTCGCCTGCTTGCGGGCCATTGAGAGATCTGTGTTTCGCGTGGGGTTTGTAGCTTCAATTCGAAGTTGAGAGTGTGAAACAAACGCTGGAGTCACCGTAAGCGCCGTGATGCTGTGAGCACGTTACAACCACAAAGCTAGAGCACAGAACAGATAAGTAGACATTCTAGGCAAGAACTTCGACTCGTTCAACTGTTGCTCTACCTCACTAGGAGCGAAAGATTGGCTGGACGTGACGTGTCTTCTCTCAGCTCAATTTATGATATGAACCGACGAATGATCATACCTCTCACAGATGCCGTGCCTAGGGCTCACCGTCGTATTAAACGGACGTCTGTAGCATACTGTACGGGGACTTCTTTTCTACCTTGAATAAACGGACTTATAGTCTGGAAATCGAGTAGCCTAAGAAACGTCCTTTCCTTGTGACGTCGCTACAAGCTTCCCACTTTGCACCGCTGTTACACTCACAGATCAATGTCTGAGATCTGAGCGATCAAGCTTAGTTCAGTGATAAGATTGGGCTGTGTATACTCCGCACTGAATATTAGCTTCCTCCTCGCACCGTCGGCTGCGCAACCCGATACATAGTTGAACGTCGACAACGCAGTCAGCGGACGGACAGCAAAGCAAGTCGGCTTGCAACTGCTGCCTGGTACTACTTGAAGGCGGACAAGGACCCGGTTTCGTTACATGAAGGGTGAGCAGCAACTGAGGACACTCGTCGACGGCTACTACTTCACGTTTATCAGATTCCCACCGACGATGACAATGGACTCGGTATCGACAATGTCGCCACACATTGCTCCCCATCGACCTCATACCCTTCCGCCCACAGCCCCGCTCTCTTCACAGGTCGGTGGGCACGCTGGCATACAGACAACGGCCAAGGACGACTCATTACTCCTCAAACCTGCCCTCCCCGGAGAGCTGGAATTCTATCAGCTCATTCGCGACGGCATGTCTCGAGACATTGACGCCACCACCGTGACTGGGTCAGAATCGAAACCGCTACTGCCATGGATCCCGAAATTTCTAGGCGTGCTGTCGCTTGGCCACCACCTCGTGCAGCGCATGGTCTACCCGCTTTCGTACAAGCCAACGGAACGACGACCACGATCGTCCTCGAAAATCTCACGTATTGATTCCACAAGCAATGTATTCTGGATGTCGAACTCGGAACTGTACTCTATGATGAAAACGCTCCACCAGAGAAAAAGGAGCGCGTGATTCACACCGCTGTGAGCACAACCATTCTCAGCACTGGCGTGCGTCTGACTGGATTCCAGGTATGCACCCTCGTTGAGGTCTATGTCTGTGCTCACGAAATTGTCTAGGTATACGCGAATACTCACCCGCTTCCCAAACTTCCAAAAAAAATACGGTAAGACAATCATACCAGAACATCTCCCACGGAATGTCGCCGTTCTTTCCCTTCCGCTTCCCGGTTTCCCCTTCTTGCATGCCTCCCTCCATCCTGGCCGCATCAACCGTATCCCTGTTAGCCGATGTCGTAGCTGCGCCTGAGACATCCAACCGGGCTTGCCTCCACGTACCGTTCTCGTTTTGCTCACGCGCCTACTCGAATCACTTGAGCGTCCGCGCAGCACTTGCCACAGCTGAAGTACGCATCGTAGGCGGGAGCATCCTCACCATATATGAAGGTAACTGGGCAAGTGCAGAGAAGGCTGCCGACGTCGGTGGGCGTCTCTATATTGGTTAGCGAGACTACCGCCTCGGGCGAGGGCTCGGATGGGAATGCGCAGGGGGCTCCTGACAAAGAAGGTGAAGACGAAGAGACGATAACAGTCGAAATAGATGAACACGGCCCCCTTATTATTGGCGACGTCGTGGCGGCGAATCCCGTCGCCAAGTCATTTGAAGACGACGACAGAGACGAAGATGAATCTCGTCTGTTTAGACTCTCCATAATCGACTTTGCACACACGCGACTCGTGCCTGGACAAGGACCTGACACAGGCGTGCTGCTTGTTATAGACACTCAGCCGACTCATTCACGAACAGCGGAGTGTTGTTCAAGCATTATTAGATGAAGATGCAGGTGTAAAGTACCCTTGTTGACGCCTATAGATGCGATATGTCTTCTCAGATACAGGAGTCCAGCGGATCCACAGTTGTTGGCACTGGAAGGAATATCCCTCCAATGAAGCAGAGCGTTACCGTAACGTCGACATATATATCGATCACACCAGCGTATGACGATGGATGTGCCTAAACCAATGCACTGAAACGCTAGAAGTCCCCTGGTAAGTGGAACAAGAAAATTAATTAGACAAGTTCGCTCAAAAAAGCGCCCACAGGAAGATTATATACCCTGACCGATAGCAAGTCCACATATCCCACTAATCCACAATAAATCCGGTCAGAGCAAATCAGCTGGCAGCAGTCACCCCGAGACACCCATTGCCAACATCCGCACTTGCACGAGGAGTTCCTGCACTGGCGACATGCCCCATCCCCACACCAACAGCAGTAGGACCGAACCCTACCTTCGTATCCTGCGAATCACCGACAGCAACCCTGATCCCCTCCTTCGCCTTCGCAGCCGCCGATATTATTGCTTCGGTCCATGTGCGTGCTTCGCGAATGCCCGGAGCACGGAGTACGAGGGTCTCCCCGCCCCGCGGGTAGGCACGGTGGATCCGTATGTAGGCATCCTCTGAACGAGCATACCTTCGCGAAGTGTGGATTTCGAGTTCGTGAACAGGAAGGAGCTAGAAGTGATGTCAGGTAAATACGAACAGGTGGGGGTCATAATGTTGGGAATTTGCCACACGATATAACCCTCCGCTCTCGCTCTCGTTGAGAAGTAGGAGGATATCGCTGCAGAGTAGAACGCGTAGCTTACGCCCGCTCTTTGCTTTCGCCAGTACACCTTCCTTGAGAAGTTTTCGAGGACCGAGGTGGTGAGTCGATAGCGTAAGGTCAAGACGGCCAGAACGCAGACCAAAACGAAAAAACAAAAGGGTCAATGATGTTTTATGTTAATACGGTGACGGAACCAAACAGAACGAGCAGACATGACACTCACTCCTTGCCTATCCTTAGCTCTTCGCTCACCTCACCAGCCTCTCCCGACCCTCGCGATCTCGTACCGTCTCGTTCACCTCTTCCAATATCCGCTCTGCACATGCCAGAGAGTTCGCTATCGACTCGCGTTCTGCGTGCTCTGTGGGAAGAGATAGTGTCAATCGCGGTGCCACGAACAGATCAGGGGTTGGAGTAGGTGGGTCGGTGTATTGCAGAATTTGTCGGATGAGAAGCGGGTACCGAGTGAAACGCTGCACTGCGAATCGTTCGTTGTCAATGAATTACGTTTCTACGAGAGGATGAGGGACGCACTCGGCACTAGGAGGCAACTAGATAAGTCGAGATTCCTGACAGAGGAGTCCTCCCGGAGGCACTATGAGGGAATAGCCATCAGAAGAGGCAGACCACCAAGAAATAAACGACCTAAACCTGTAGTGGAGCGGACAACTCCGGATTAGCGTCCCTAAGCGATTGCAACACCTTCCCAGCATTGGCTTGGTTGACGCAATAGTTCTACAGTCACGATCAGTTTGTCAGAGCCTGCGCTGTCGCTTTGTTGTGCCACGCACCAGATACACTCGCATATGAGGCATGCGAGTTTCCAGCAAGTCTCCCACATGATCTACGTATAGTCTGCATTCACGCTGTCGCTCCCCCAGAGTAGACAAAAATGCTTGGGGAATCTCGGGTGAACTGGAAAACGGTCATATCCAGAAGAGGCCCCACCGTATTAGTTAGAACGATATCCTCGATGTTGGAGAATATGACCGATGTCGACTCCGCCGCGAGCATATCCACTAGTCGCGAATAGAAGAGCTTCGAGCATTGGAGGCAATGAAAACAGATATAATCTAGTTCGGTACAGACTTACCTCTACTATAAGTTGCAAATCTCTCACGTAGACCGCCTCCGTCGAAATGAACTCGAATATCACTTCCTGTCGTTTCCTTTCTACAGCTGGTATCCCCTCAAGCGCGTTCCTGTCCAGCAGGCTCGCCCATGATGTCTCCAACGCCGGGCTACTCTCACGAGTCATAGAGTTATGTGGATTCCCAGGTACAGTTGCTGTATTAGACACCGACGCGTGAATGGGACCAGATATGATTGGAATCTTACGCTCGCGATCGATGTCCGGCGTACTAGAGCGCGTGTGACGTCCAAGGAAACTCAGAAAGTGAGACGTACGACTCTCTCCGCCTCGTTCTTGCTCGCGATCTCGCAGCGACGGCGATAAAGACGTTGCAGGTGAGCGGGGAGGCGAAGAAAATGCGAGCGAAGAGGTGGTGTCGAACGAGGATGCTGACATCCGGTTCGCGGCTAACGATTGTCCGCCATGCATCTTCTTATACGTTTCGTAACGCTCGAATGCATCACCGACGCGCGATGTACTGCTCGAGTCTGACGTCTTCTCCAGGTGTGTCGGTTGAAGCGATGTACCGAGTATCTCGGATATGGGTGAGAGCCTAGCGCTAGTGCCCGTGCGCCCAGCAACCTCCGCATCCTCCGAGAAGTCCATTGGCGGGACTGGAGGAAGCTCCTTATTTCTCGCACAAGACAGAGGTTCACGTGTAGGAGCTCGTTTCCTTGGAAAAGTATCCCCTATCGACGAGCCCTTCTTACCTGCAGGTCCCCCTAGGGCCGCCACACCATCTACACCTCCGTACCCAGTGGGGTACGACGATTGTTATCTGCGGTGTCCCTGACGATAACTCCAGCAGCTTCCAGCACTCGACGGCGTTCCAGCTCCTGCCTCTCCTGGTTTGCGAATGTCTCGTTTGCATCCAAATTAGAATCCTCAGAGACGTCAGACGCGCCGTCGTCTAGAGAGTAGTAATCGTCGTCATCACTTTCATCGTCGTCCACGCCAGTAATCTCCAGCGTACGATCCAGTTTGTGCGTCTTCACCGGTGAGCTGTGGGGAGTGCCATGAGCATCATTGGAACACCTCACCGTTGAGACGTGCTGTCAACCCGTTGTCCCTCGCCACCTTCCAGTTGCGACTCACACCGTTCGCTACCGATTATGCTGCTGAGTTGAGCTGCACATAACCGCACCAAACATAGCCGCCACGAGAGTGGTCCGGAGGTCAAAAACATGGAGTTCCGGTCGGTATTGAAATTGGTCGACGCGCGGGGTGCAAGGTACCAAGCAAGCAGCGACGCGTGTATGCGACAAAGAGAAAAGAGAAAAAGACCAATTTCAGCCTATATCCATCCCAGTGAAAGAGAAGGTAAGAGGAACTCAAGGGATCGTTTTGTGCTAACGAGATGCAGCTAACCCTCCCACGCCTCCACGAACGCTGCTGGCACGGCGTAGACGACACCATCCCGCTCGGCCCTCCACCAGCCTGATTCCAAACGGTCGACGATTGTAAGAGCGTCACCTTCGGTGAACGAAAGCTCATCGGAATTCGAACCCTCGTAGGAGTAGAGGGCAGTGGCTTGAACTGAGCGGCCGTATAGATGTAAAGTCCATGAAAGTAAAATCCCCACGCACCCGGTTCGACTACTGGTACATAGGTCTGTGGGGAAAAGCCTGATCTCCCATCATTGACGGTCGTCCCATACCACCAGTCACCGCCAGACTTGGAGGGATGTGCCTCGATTACAACATTTTCACCAAAACCTTTCCCCAGTGCATCAATAAACATCTTTGGTTTTAGAGGGACTACATACTCAGATCTTCTGTCCTCTGGGTCTCGTAAGGATACAAAGAGCGGACTCTTAGATCTATGACACGATTAGGATGACCGGTGACTATAGCACACACACACTCACTCGTCGATGTATCAACATCTGCTATAGGGTCGGGGTCTCCATCTGAAACGTGTTCCGAAACCCTGATCGCAGGTACGCCTTCCAAGGTCGCAGGTAGTTGGTCTAATGTGACTGGCCCACATGGTCAGCTGCTAACCTGTTAAACCGGTCCACGGATTCCTTAGGCCGATGTTTTGATGGCGGAGTCGACTCAACTGGCGGTGGCTCCGAGGTCTCTGTGACGGGGAGGATGATGCAGACGGGGATCGAGGCGTGGAGTTGATATGCGCAGGGAGTGTGTTGTCCCCGACGACCGTGCTTCGATCATTTGTCACCTGCACCTGAGAGCACTTCGGTTTTCAAATTTCAGGGGCCGCCGAAGGTGCTACTGGAGCAGGAGACCGAGAGGGTGCCGAGTGTAACGGGCGCTGCAGGAGTAACGGGTGGAGTGGTAGTGGGTGCTACTGAGTTTCCGGTCGACTGTGGTGCAAGTCCAGCGGACAGCTGCTTACCGACGTTCCTCCCCAGTGAAAACTGGAGCATCACCGGGTGTGACCCAATGTGACGGATTATGAGTCTGACGGTGGCTGTGAATGTAAGACATATCTCAACATATTCTACTATGAAACCTTGCCAAATATCATATTTGTGACATTTTGGGGCAGAGTCCTGTGTGATGCTATGTTAAAATTTTGCACTGAACATAAAATATCATATCCAATGATATACTTCTATTAGAAACCTTTATCACACAATATTCTCAGTTGTGATGATATATGATACTTGCGAGTGTTTCACATTTTACAAAATATGCTCTGATGTGATGAAATCTCATTTCATTCTATGCATTCTGAAAATGGTAATATACAGCACTGGATAGCTAATAGTGGGCTCGCTGCTTTTAGCGTACTCTAATTGAATGGCCAGAGAGTGAGTGAAAGCATACAGTGTGCAAATGGATTCCTAAACAAGTTCCGGGAGGATTCGAAGCAACCAAGAAGGCATATGAAAGAGTCTGAATGAATCATGCGATTGTGTGAGGGCCGGAGTGGGGTATGTATGAGCAATGCAGAATCCGAAATGACCAGGTGGCCGTGTGAGAGAATTCTTGAATCTAATGGAGGGTACCATTACAGATGCTTTTCGTGTCCCACTTGCTGTTTGTGACCTGGGAGAGATAATGATTAGATTGGTTTACATTTAAACAACAACTTACTAGAGCTGCAGCCTCGTCATCATACGCCTGCATTAAATGAGCTACCAAACATATTGTTGGACTGACAGACTTACCTGTCATCGTGCAGCAGTCAAGTCGTTGAAGTATCTCTGAAACTCTTCTGTTGATCCACTTGACTGAACTTGCTTGCACCAGCGGTGAGTGCACAGGTTACTGGGACCAATGTCGCAAAAAAGTAAACCGGGATTACAATCCCGGCGGCTTGTCATGTGACTGAGATGCCTGCTACAATAGCATAACAATGGCATTATAATAATAGTTTATTATGTCTTATCATATCAGTGGCATAACAATACCGCATTCGGTGTTTGGTTGTGCATTTCAAGGTGAACGAGTCATTGCAAGCGCATGTCACGTGACGGTTATCGATTTTCTGATGGAGTACGTATGTGACAGACAGTCTTCGCTCTTACATTGCTGTCCCCCATCATGCCTCCACATCGAAGCTACCAACGGTCGAAGGAATCGTCCACCAAGCAACCTTGCAAGCATTGCGGGAATTTCTATCTTCCCCAAGGGATCAAGAAGCATGAGAGCAGTTGTATGAAGGAGGTCTTCAACCGGCAGGAACGAGACAAGCACAATAGAGCATACGTTCGAGATGTTCGTCGAAGTGAGATATTTTTCGCATATCCTATAACCTATTCGTTAGCTTACCATGGTTGTTTACTAGCCAAAACTGCCAAGGAAGCAGCCGCAGTCACGTCTTTGTCACTGCATCCAGTTGCTGAGTCTTTGGGCTCTCCTTCGGCTGCGATGCCAGCACTACCCAGGCGGCCATCAGTCGGACCTTCACAATCAATTCCTGGTATGTAAACTAGCTCAATGTCTAGCTCTCAATGATTATGCATTGTGGGGCAGGATCGCCAACTTGTTTCACCCTCGATGAAGATGACATACCGGCAGGCATGATGAGTCCTCGTGGTGGAGACATGCCAGGCTCGGGTACGTTTACAGTGTATTTCTTGTCAACCAGCACTAAACTAACCTTCTTCCAATCGTATCTGATGATAGACTCTGATGTGTCGATGATGGTCCCTATGGCGGGTCATTCGGTGAACTCTACCACGCACGACATTTCGAACGACCATCCTCCAGATTTCAAGACTGAATTCCACCCCCGCAGCAAGCGTCCGCCCCTTTATCAAGCCTCTGAGGAGTTTGGTCGGCAAAACGCTGAAGACATTACTCCGGACTCTGAACCCTGGCGGCCCTTCGCCTCAGAGGGCGACTATATTTTTGCCACAGTCGCCGTGGAAGCTGGGCTTAGTGCAGCTCAGGTTGACTCCCTTCTCAGATTGGTTCACTGTGTAGCACAAGGAACGGCTCGTGTCACTCTACGTAACAATGCTGGGTTGCACACTGCTTTGGATAGAGCAGCATCACAGCTTACACCAGTAAGTTTCTTGTTACTGGTATGCTTTTGACGAGTAACTACTCACTTATTAGTCGCTTAGTTCTCGAAGTTTGAAATTACTGCGCCATATAAGGGTAATGATGTGACGTTCGTAGTTCATGTCCGTCCTCTGTGGGACTGGGCTCTCGACCTGTTGCAGAACCCTTCCCTTGCACCGCACTTCGTCTGGGATGCCCAGCGAGTCTTCAGACATAATGGTGAGCGGTATGAACGCTTCTACACTGAACCTTGGACGGGTGATCGTTGGTGGGATATCCAAGTGCGTAGTAATTAATATTATCTCATACCGCGCTGCAATGTATGTTCACTATCTGTTTGTGCTTCTATCTGTCTCTTTCATGTTGTTCCAATGAAGTCACGGTTACCCACTCATGCAGAAAATGCTACCCCATTTGCGTTCATAATTTATGCTGACAAGACGCGATTATCATCCCATGGTACTGTTAAGGGCTACCCTGTAATAGTACGTTGCGCAAATCTTCCAGTCCACATTCGAAATGGCGATCGGTATGGTGGTGGGTGCGTTGTAGGCTGGCTCCCGATTGTAAGTGCCGTATCTCCTCGTTTTTGGCTAACAAACCGATCTAATGTGTTTAACAGGTTCCCGAACTTGCGAAAGAAGAGAGGAAGACCGGCTATGTGAACTTCAAGCGTGTCATCTGGCACGAAGCCTTCCTCAAGCTCCTGGAGAAGGTTGCCGAGCTCTCAAAGGTCGGCTACCTTCATGAATCCTATGACGGAGTTCTCCGCTGGCTCTTTCCGCTCATTCTCATTCTATCTGCTGACTATGAAGAACTGTACGTACCAATCTGTTTTCCTGTTGAATATACTTATGAATCCAGTCTTTTAGCTGCGTGATGACCCTTATACGCGGCACCAAATGCAAGCGCCCTTGCCCGATTTGTCTAGTCCCTTTAGAGAAGCTTTGGGACTTATCGAAGACGTATGAGACGCGCACCGTTAAGCAGCACAAGGAGGCATTGGCAGCATATGAAATCAAGAAATCAGTGGGCGAGAAGAAACTGAAATCTCTTGGGTTACGTCCTATCAAGGTAAGGCCTTGCATGTATCCTACGTATCCAACTGATATAATATGTGGTAGAATATCTTTTGGTTAGTAGAACATTCAGAGCCTGAACAGGCCGCTAGCTTCGAGCCTCTGCATTACATGCATGGAGGCATGGGAGGAAAGCACATGCACGAAGAACTCAAGATCATTGTTGGTGGACTTGGCCGTGAATTTGAGACATGGCTGGAAGAACAGTAAGGCAAGTTTACCAAACCGTGAAATAAGCTAACTGTCGCACAGAGTCTCTGCGTTTCCCCGTTGGCGAGGCCTCGCGCATTTCGACACTGCGATTCACATCACATTTTCCGATGGAAACAAAATGCGGGATCTCACCAGGGTGAGTGGATTAAACGTGTTTGAGTTGCGGTTTGATATTTAACGGCCATCTGAGAATAGCAATGTTTTTATGCTGCCCTCAACATTTTGACGTCCACAACATCTCGAGCTGGCTATCAGTTGCTGCGTATGATCTGCAGCTACTTGAAACTAGACACGCTTATTGGGCTTGACGTACACACTGAGAAGACCATCGGTATGATTGAAGACGAACTTCTTGTCTTCAGGGACGAACTCAAGGTTTCTAGGCCCTTTGATTGTCTACTGTTGTGTAATGGTATTCTATTAGGTGTACCGATCTTACATTCGTCGTCTGGATGACACGGATCTCAAGGAAAATTGGAATTTCCCCAAGGCGCACCTCTGGAAGCACGTTACCCGTGACATTCGTAGTAAAGGAGTTGTTCGTAATTACAGTGCCCGGCCCAACGAGAAGATGCACGGTCCACTCAAAAATGCGTATCAGGATCGCTCTAATGGAAAGGATGTTGCAGGACAGGTTCGTATCAAGTGCCTCCTACTTAGGAGGCACCGACTCATCACTTTTCATTCCCATTCAGATTCTTTGTGTTGACCATCACCGACTTGCGATCAAACTCATTCAAATGCGCATCGATTCAGAAAACGAACGTGCTGGTCACGTCTCCAGCAACAATGATGGAGACAACGAAGATGATAGTGGAACATTCGAAGGGAACACAAAGCTCGGTGCACCCCGGCCACCTATTTCACTCTCTGACGTTGAGGCCACTCACCGGGACGATAGGGCGTTTGAGGGGTTCCGTCGGAAGCTCGAGACTTTCCTCAACACTTGTCTCCCCACATATGGGTACCCTCTCGACGAGTGGATTCGGTTACAAGGAACACACACAGTACGTCCTGGTTTCTCCCTCTATATACATACTTATCTTCGTTCTCTTCAAGGTCCAAGAGTATCAGTATCTGAAGGTCAAGTACGTTTCAACAGTGGACTGGGAGGTCGCCACAAACTACCTCAGATGTAACCCAAATTTCCATGGTCAGCCACGATATGACTGCGCCCTCATTCAGTTTTCGGAGACCGAGGCCGCCTTTGTTCGACTTATATTCTTATTTACTTGTCAAGTTGCGACACTTAACGACACATTCCAGTTCGCACTTGTTCAACCACTCACGGCTGGGACTGGAGTGCGCAAGTTGGACCGAGATTTTCAGCTTATCCGAGTTAAAGCCGTACCCCGCGTGGCGTCAATATTCATTCCTGTGAAGTCCATCATTCGAGGCGCATTGCTTTACCCAGATCCCGGCCGTCACGGCGAGTTTCTTGTTGTCGAACATGTTGATGGAGACATGTTCCTTCGGATGAGGGAGTGGACTCGGACTCGCCACCGAGTACCAGCAGCAGCCGAACAGCTTTCCAGCTCTGACTCGGATCAATTGCTGACTGAAACACGAAGCGATGGTGCAGGTAAGTGGCACTCGTTTCCGTGTTCATATTACTCATAGAAACATGCTGTTCAGGATCAGAACAATTCGAATCGGACCTTGGAGGATCAGCATCCGAATGAATACGATCAATTCGCATCATATGTCTCATTGTACATTGACATCGACCTTTGCTATTACCTCTATCCGTCGTGTCATTACCTCTATTACTGGTCAGGTGGATCGGGAAGTGTCCTCATGGCATTACAGTATGAAACATACATTGGAATGATGTCCAAAATCGTGCCGCAGTATGCAAGTGTCCTGACCGAATGCTGTTTGACGCTGTCTTACTGACACGCTTTTTACATCATCAAACGGCCGCCTTCTCGGACTCAGGGTGGGCTCGAAACCGCTATAAAGAGGAGCACAAGTATGAGACAGACCCAGGCTGAGTAGCGGTGTTTCCATCCCCAACGGTGTTGGCTCAAATCATCCTCCGTTTGATTTGCAGATATGCCAGAAGACTTTACACGAGCACTTCGTAATGTTGGCTCAGGTTCTTCCGACAGCTCGGATTTGGATCGCTCTGACTCTGACGGCGACATCTCTGAACCCGAGGAGCTCCGAGAATGGCGCAGGATCATGCGTGAACCGCTTCCAGATGCTAGTGCTCCGCAGTTGCGCAACGTATGTCCCCTCTTTTCCTCGCTTGTCTTCATTTCATCGTTTACATTATGGTGACAGGCACTTGGCATTGCTCAACTGGCATACTCGAAGCTTCATGCTGAGACGAAGAAGCTGCGAAACGACTACAACAGTCTACTTTCCACTCTCCCACAGAATCGCAAGAGAGCTGTGGAGAATAATCCAAACACTGTACTGGACAACAACATCGTCGCCCAGGCCAAGAAGTATTGTTTCTTCTATCGTTTCTGGATTCCTAAGGACCTTTTCCCACTCACAACTCCGCCGCCTGGTTACGATCTGGACGACCCTGCTCGCTGGAGTACGCCTGAATCAAAACTCGCTGGCTTTAAAGCAGAACTCTATCTCATGCTGCCCAATGATCTCAAGGTCCGCGCGACAACCTACAGTAACTTTGGCCGTGTAGTAAGGCATCATTTCTAATCTGTAATTGAAGTCTGATGTTTATTGTCCTCCAGTTCTCGAACGCAGTTGGGGCCGAGAGACCCAATATCCTCAAGCCCGTCAAGGATAACGCGCAGCAGCTCTTTGCGTACTTGGGACTTGGTGCCGACTTGTTCGCAGCTGAAAATTCAAGGACTCTACGAGGCTCAAATGAGGCGGTGAAAGCACTACTGAGGATGCACCCAGGGAATGTGGATGCCCGCTACACCCCTCTTTCCCCAATCCTCTTCCCCAAACCGGATGCGCCGGTGGCTAGGGACTTATTCAAAACCCAGCTCTTGGTTAATGTACGTTTTCTTCATGACCTATGACTATACTTATACTCGACACTCCTATAAGATCATCCGGGTCATGGTTTTTGGAAAGAGTGTTCTCGCTGGTAAGCGAAGGGGTGGTCCACAGGGACGAGGTCAGAAGCTTGGGATATCTGGTGCTTCGGCTGGCCTAATCGCCATCGCTGCGACCTTTGTAAGTCACTGTCTCCCAACTCTGACCCAAGTATATTAACCAAGTTGCCGCGTTTAACAGTCACGGTACTTATTATCGACTGACCGTGAGCTTACCACCATCGGCGAAGAAAGTGGATTCAAGTATCAGGATGACTTTGAGTACTTCATCGAGTTGTTGAGTGATCTATCAAAGCGAGAGTGGTCGATGGAAGTGATGGAGTTTATCAACCAAGGTGTATGGAACATCTCCAGTCACTCTTCTGCTAATGCCGGACCGGGTTCATCCACCACCTCTGTAGCTCCCTCCTGGGAGTCCGACATTTTGGCCCAGTTGAATGGCCCCCGGCAGCCAACACCTCCTCCCCGTACGCCTTCTCCTGACCTACGTCTTATTCCTGCCTCTGCCAGCACCGTCTCTATCCCGCATTACATGCCTGAAGCAACCAACGGACGTGCCGCTGATTCATTCGTCATCTCTCAATCTGCGAATTCAGCCACTTCGGCGCTTTCAATTGATGTGGCAAATCTGTCACTCAGAGGTACTCATATATCTGCTCTACCATCCCAGGCTACTTGTGGCGGAGAGTTATCCGCTCCAGGAAGACGCTCAGGCTCTGAGATTGCAGACGTTCCAGTCCCACTTCCGTCCGCCAGTGCTCGGGAGCCACCTGAACAGGGACGTCGTGCCACACGCTCACGCAAGGGTAAGGGTAGGGGTAAGTAACTGTTGTCATTGTTGGCCACGCGATTTTTTTTGGCTATGAAACCTAGTTCACTGTGTTGAATGTGCCCACTATACCTTCACAAATATAGTTGATCGTTTTCTTTACCGTCTCCTGTGTTATCAGCCTGAAAAGCTTCGTTCCTACCCACTCACATTATGTCATGAACCATAGCAACTCCTCACAAAGAAAGTAGGTTCACGCTTATAGTGTTATTATACCGGGCTCATCGCACTCAGACGTACGTGTAACTGTCTAGAAGTACGATAACCGCAGGACTCAGGACCTACGTATGACCCTCACAGGGACTGCCTGTTACACTTCGATCAACACTCGTCCAGCCGTCGAACAGGTATGCTATGGTGATTTGAAAACCCCTTGCTTACGTTCTCATGTATTTCCCCTGGCGCTTTCCCCAGACAAATCCTCGACGCTGCCACCAAGAAGCAGAAATATGATCGCATCATGGCGAAGGTGACCTATCCCATAGACTTGCCGTGCCACAGCGTCCTGACTAGATTTGGCGCAATCTTCAACTACACTCGAGCACTGGCTGATGCCAAACAGGTACGCTATGACGATTTGGAATCTCTTGCTTATGTCCTCATGCATTTCTTCCGTAGTACGCTTCCCCGGCAGGGCCTCAACGCTGCCACCAAAAAGCTGAAATAGGATCGTATGGAGAAGATGACCACGCTCATGGACACGCTGCGCTGTGGCTTCCCGAATGAACTTGGCATATCCCTCAACTACATATTACAAGCACTCCGGTTTGATGATGACCCGATTACTCCCACCTCCGCAAGCTCTTCCATGGCCTCGTCGTTCGCGAGGGTTTCCAGTACGACTACATCTTCGACTGGAGTGTTCAGCGCACCTTCGTTATGATATCAGACAACCCCACCCATAGACTTGACCTCTACGTCGGTGGAAAGTACAGAAGATAACTTCAGGGTCATTTGGTACGCAAAGTTACTATGCACACAAACGTATGCACGCTCTTACCATTCCAGGTAATATCTACCCCAGAATCAACATCATCTCCGGCAGAAGCAGTGATTGTCAAGTCCTAGTCCGTCAAAGCAAAGCATCCACAGTCGGAATACGAGCCCAAAGTTTACGAGCCTGGCCAGTGGCGTTGGTGCTCCATTTGTCAGGTGGTTCGGCACGGCGTGCGACTACAATGCAATGGTCTTGGGCTCGCTCGATCCATTCCTCGAGGACCTCTTCAACCTTTGCAGCCACGAGTTTAGCCTCAAGATTGCCGCTGGCCGACCGTTGTCTCATAAATGCACGCTCGTCGCTCTCACTGATTCACATCTGCAGATCTTTTGTATCGAGTACATCCATTCTCGCAATTTCATCCATCGTGACATCAAGCCGCACGATCTCTACGTGGGTATCAGGAGACGAGGCAACCAAACCAACACAATTGGCCTTGGCCTCACAAATGAGTTCTGTGACTCCAGGACTCGCCTGCCTATCCCGTATAGGAAGAACAAGAACCTCGCTAGGACTGCACGTTGCACTTTGACGAATTCCCTCTTGGGTGTTGAACAGGCACGTCATGACGACTTAGGATCCCTTGCTCACTTCTTCATGTATTTTCTTTGTGGTGCACCTCCCTGGCAGGTCCTCCACATAACCACCGGGGGGCAGAAATATGGTCGTATCAGGGTAAAGAATACTGCGCTCCACGGCTTTCTGAGCCTTCAACTACACTCGAGCACTTCGGTTCAATGACAATTCCGATTACCACTACCCCCGTAAGCCCTTCCGCGACCCCCTCATTCACGAGAGTTTCCAATATGATTACGTCCCGGACCAGAGCATTCAGCATGGTTGTCCTGGGGAGGGTAGCTCCAGAGTGAGTCGTGGGGTAAGCGTTGGCAGAAGAAAGGTAGTTCAAGAAGACTACCTTGCCAACAACGGGATGTAGATGCCGCCCTCAGTCCCTTTATTCTTCTGACTCTCTAGATTGTTGTCAGGCCCTGTTCGCAGACCTTCAAGCCAATGCTGCTCGTACTGCAGCTTGTGGTAGGGAAGGTGATACGGACAGGGCTGTACATGCGCAATCGTATTCACCTGTGAGTAAACTTGGTTGATGTGAAGAACTTCCACTCTTCTAACACCACTCGCCAGGCATCGGTGCAAGGTAGGCAAGAAACCAGAACTGGCGCTCCCTCTGCGTAACTGACGCACAGTTATGGTACCGCGAAGTCTGGTGTTGGTATATCCGCCATGGGTGTCCTCCGACCTGACCTCATTATGAGATGTTCTGTTCCCGTTATCATGGCCGGTATCATTGCTGTGCGTCCCGCTGACAGTACCTTCTCTTCCTCAATGACTCTTGACTAGATTTACGGCCTTGTCGTTTCGGTGATCATTTCCGGCACACGTATGTGTAGATCCAGTCCTACCTTTGGGGTTACTTGAATTGTGCATCCAGTGGGAGTTTCGATGCCACTCGCTCAGGGTTTCATTGACCTCGGTGCGGGTCTGTCCGTGGGCCTTTCAGGTCTTGCAGCTGGCTTTGCCATTGGTATCGTTGGTGATGCTGGCATGAGAGGTACTGCCCAACAACCACGACTATTCGTCGGCATGGCATGTTCTTTACATGCCGTACGGCCCATCCCCCACTCATTTTTGACAGATATTGATTCTTATCTTCGCGGAAGTCTTGGGATTGTACAGTATGTGGCTTGGGCAAGGTTTACCGACCAACACCGATCTGAGGTCTTTGACAGGCCTGATTGTAGCACTCATCATGCACACCAAGGCAGGAGAACTGGTTGGACTAGTAAGTGCCGAAAGGTGTTTGCGTCGTCCGTCCGTCGCGCTGACTTTGGGTGTCTCTCCAGTGTTCTTGAGTTACCCAGCGCTGCGGAGTGGCCGTGAACAGTACTACTATACTTGGTTGCCTCTCCTCAACTTGACAGCTCTACTTTATAATGATCATGAATTAGCCCATTGTATGTCTTATAATGGCGATTTGATGTGGTTCTCTGCCACCCGTTATCTCTACCAGACGCGTCTGAACAATGTCATTATATACTGTTACATTGGCATCGCAATGTTGGAGTAGTGATTACCAGTTTAGGGTAATTACATAATCATCGTGTTATAACACATGTGGCGTCGAGACTTCAACATTTTTTTCCTCGTCCACCACTATCATAAACCCAGTTCAGCATTGTCGCGACGTTGACATACATTGCTAAGATGTGGGTGTTCAATCTATCGACGAATGTGAACCCTGTATAACGCTAACAATCCATTTGATTTCAAGTCCAGGCCAAGCAGAGTTGACTGTCGCAATCGCACCATTCGGATTGCCTGACACACTGAGGTGATCAGAGCTAGTCTAAGCCCAGACTTGGTTGACCCTCAACGATGTGTTCTCATTTACAGCCGTGACGTCCGAAACTTCCAGATTCAATTGAAGTTTCAGGTGTGCTACTCATCTAATCAGAGTCTTCCTCTAACCCCCATACCTCACCAGAACCCCGTGCACTACGTGTGCGCTGCTTAGGATTCGTTTTCATCATATCGCCAACTTAGCTCTCTGTCAATATCATGGTGTGTAGCACATTACTGACTCTTTACCTGGTTGCTTATCATGTCTCGTACCCCCGGCTCTGTGTCCCTCCCTGGTTGCCAACCGTGCTGCCTACCCCCCCAACTGTCTCCCTCCCTGGTCGCCAACTGTGTCGCCTACCCCCCGACTCCATCTCCCTCTCTGGTCGCCAACTGTGTCGCCTACTCCCCCCCCGTCTCCACCTCCCTCCCGGTCACCAGCTGTGTATAGCCCCCCAGCTTCCTGTTTCCCCCAGTTGCCAGCCATGCGGAGTGACCCGCCACCCGCCCCCTTGCGCTGTCAACAATGCTGCACGTCCACCGATCCTACCTCTCTCTTCTCTGTCACCAATTGCGCATGCTCCCAACTTGCTGTCATGTTCCTCCCAGTTACCAGCTATGTCGGATGTCCCCCTACCTGCTATACCCTCCCCTCCAGTCATCAACAATGTCATGCATCCCCCGACTATCGCCTTCTCCCTGGCTGCCAACTGTGCACGCCCCCAACCGCTAACCATGTGGCATGTACCGTGACTGGCTATTCCCTCCCCCCCGTGCTATTACCGTGCCCCACCTTGTTATTGAACATTTTTGGTAACGTATTGTGATCTTATTATCCATTCCATCTACAATACTAATCTTGGATGTCCCAGATCGAGCTGAATGGGAGGGTATCTACGGAACTGCATATATGGTTTTCTTCTAATAGTACTAGAATAGCAGACGTGTCCGGAATATACAACGAAGGTGCAATGAAAATAGCAGTATTGCAATATGGGCAGCGATGAATTACAATAAGATTAAAATAATATTTCAGTGTACATAGGGGTATCCCAATTACGACGCAGTCGATGTGCCATTGCAATGGTGGGAGGTAGCTTACAATAGTATTATAATCACGTGCACCTGGTTCTAGGCGACTGGCAATGTCATTATAATCACGTGTGTGCAGCTCGGAACGGCCCGCCATTGTCAGGCACTCCAATCGGCAACCCCGAGTTATGATGCCATGACAATGAAAACTTTACCCATTGGCTGGACACTAACATATGTCATTCATTGTAATTACATACAGTCGCTTGTAATGGCCGTAATTTTTTTCCGACAAAGTAAAGAACAAGTTAACATTAAGTCAGTTAAATGTACCATCCATTTTTAGTGGGACCTGGATGCATCTTCGCCTTTCCATTTCCCTTGCTAGGCTTGCTGCGTGAATCTGCCATGCTGTTGTCAAGCATAACAGATATTGTTGCAGCTGGCAGGGTAACATCAGTTGGTTCAAGAACCAGTCTTGTACTTGACTCTGTTGCGATTGTTGCAGTGGGGCTGGATTGCAGCATTTCAGAGGCATCGTGAGGAGGGGGTAGTGGGATCTCCTGTGCTTTGTGAGCAGCAAGTGCAAGTGCAGCACTAAGACATACTATCATCAGTGCCAATCCTATGGTGTACGACATACTCACAGCGGGTTTATGGATATCTTGCTGATGGTAGCAGCACTGTCTAACTTGGACTGCATGACACTTTCCTCCACATGTGGGCTATCATGAGATAGTGAGGCATCCTGCTTGTCATCAGTGCTATCAGCGGGTGACACCTCGTGAATTGCTGGTGGAAGATGCTTAGTGGATGATTCAGATGACGACAAGTGTGTGTCAGAAGGTGGAGGTGAGGGAAGAGTGGGTAAACTCGTGGATGGTGTCATTCCTTGCATGTGGAAGTTAGCTCATTTGATATGAATGGATGAGTAACATACCCTTGAATTTCTTATCAGGTCCCTCCATCTTGAAGGTATGCTGCATGGCTTTCTGTTTTGTGCCGATGTCTCTGGTGCTGTCATTGTCATCATAATTATCATTGTCATTGTCATCCTCAGCCTTCAGCCCCTTGATTTTCCTTATCTTCCACCTACCATTTTCATCCAAGTGTACCTTCCACCAGGCTGGATAGCTTGTGCTGGCCAGATAGTCCACTTTCCAACCATTTGTGGCGAATCTGAACATTGGGTATGCATTCTCCATAAGGTTGTGAATAAACTTGTGGCCACTTGCTGGGAGTCGTCCCCATGATATTGGTGCAAGCTGCCGGTTAACAAGCTCCGCCCACCCCCCCCCAGAGAAGTTTGTGGATAGCCTTGCCTGTCTTCAAAGATGGCGGATTTCCATCTTCGTCCTCGAGGTAGCCTAGAGTCCCTCACTTACTCATTTGCCCCTCAGGGGATTTGAGATATTTCTCCCAGTCTTCATGGTCCCAAAATCAGATTGATGGGCTTGACTCTGGGGTGGGGCACAGGTCCTCCTGTTTTGATGACACAGATGCCTGAGGAAACGCAGTGCCATCAAATTGGCAAGGGTCTATATTCTGTAAACCCACAGCAGCCGCCAGGCACTGGAATGCTGTCCTGTATGATGTAGTCAATGCAGTTATTAGTTAGTGTACGATGATAAACCATGCTCACCTCAGTGTACTGTTCTTGACTGTTAGTTTCATTACCTGCCCCTCAAGACACTTCATCTGCTCTTGTAGAATACTCAGCTGCTTTGTTTCATGACTATATGTGCTCTAAAACCGTCGTTGTGGTAAGCTTAAGTCCTGGAAGAGACATCTTACATTCATAAACATGCTGGGAAATGAAGTCATTGACATGTCAACCACTTGTGAGAAATTCACGTCAGAGCTGTGCAGCATGGAGAAACTTGGCTGTTGGAATGGGGGGTTCGTGGGCGATGGAGACTTCAGAAGTGATGATGCAGCTGGCTCGCTCATTGTCAACATTGACAACATCATCATGACTGTTGTTGCTGTCAAGGACAGGAGGTATAGGTAGAAGTCAGTTTATTAGGAGAAAGTACTTGTGGGTTGGTCCCTGGTCAGCATATTCCGATCCCCTTTTTTCGCATAATTCCACATGTCCTCGACATTGGGTACACCAAGCACACGCATTCTCAATGTGGTAGACGACATTATCTATGTGGAGCTCACTGGCGCCCTCTCTTGGTGGGACACCCACTGTTTTTCAGTCAATATTCCATCGCCTGGCATCAAAAAGGTTGTGCTCCATCTAAAGGACATGGTCATTGACATGTAGGTAACAATTCTTCTCACCCTGAGCGCTGACATGATTAGCAGCAGTCTTCCTACTGAGAGGAAGTGCATATTGGAGCAGGAAACTTTAGAGCAGGTCAAAGAGGCTAGCTCCAGACTTGAGGATGCTCGTGCAGCTTTATGGAAGGCATACGAAGGAACTGTCGGCATCCAAGATGCATTTACCCAGGTGGTTGATGCGAGTGGTAGATTAGACACCATTCACAACAAACTGTCAGTTCTCCGAGATGCCACAGAGTTCAATGGGATGGAGCTCATTAAGGCCAAGGAGGTCGACTGCAAGCCCCACATGGAGCCTGGTTTGGACAGCAAGAATTTATGGTACGTTCCCTACGTTCTTGTGGTGCTTCAGACGTCTTTATCTCACCCTTTACAGCTTTGAGTGTACTTCTGCTAACCCATGCAGAGTCCTTGCCCACTATACCAGAAATCCAAACCCAGGTGCAAGTAGTCTGACCAAGCCATGGGCCTACCATATTATTCTGTTCAAACTGTCAGATATCCCTACTCAACTTGCAAAAAGGAAGGCACCAGTTGACAAGTCCCCTGACTGCACCCCCAAGCATGCAAAATTGGAGATATCTTAGGTGTTGTTCCCCTTCAAACTCCTTGTATGGTTCCATCCAGTATTTGTGCATCCGTTTTTTGTGCATCTGTTGCATTCTTGTCCCATCATGTTGCACACATCATTTCATTCTTGTTCTGTCACATCATGTTTTTCTTGTTGCATGTATACCATTGACAGTGTGTGATACTTTGTAACTACTCGATGTCTGCATCCAGGTCATTGTCCTCGTGATAAACATTGTATGGTATACCTAATTGCGAAATGTCAAGCCCTGGTTTTTCCATTAAAAAAAAACGGTCTTCCGAAGGATGTCGAAGGCAATGCAGTATCATACCGATCACGCTCTTGATTGACTTGATGTGCATGACAATGAATCCATCAAGAAGCTTTTATGACACAAGTGTATGAGATGACATCTTCAAAAGGGATTCATCTGGAAGGGAGTAGAGACAGATAAGTGCGATGTCTTCAAACTGCCATGCTCCACCAGCACCTTCTTTGGTCATGGCATCCATAGTGAGTCTGGTGAAGTACTGCACTTCCCTGAATTGTTCCTGCCCATCATAAGTAAACTAGATTATTGTTAGCATCTTGTAGCGCAAGTGATCTTGTAACTACCTTCACATTCCTTGAAATGCAAATTTGTGTTCCTGGTTTGAGCTTTTCTTGCCACAGAGATCGTATGATCTGCCCATTTGGAAGGCAAAGTCATGCCCATCGTTTGAAGCGTTGAAGCAGCCAATCCTGACCTATAAATTTGCCAATAATACGAGCTTCTTCTCCAGTTGGGAGCCATGGCCGTTTGTCATGTTTGCATAGTAAGATATAGCCCCCTCCTAGGTCGACAGAACCCACAGGAAGTCCCTTGATCCCATCATCGAGTTTGGGCATGACTGTGAGTAATGCGTTGACCTAGTAACGCTGCTAGTTAACTTGAATGCCCAGATATTGGAGTTATAGTACTTACTCTGCACCGCCACACTCCTTCCTCAGCGAGGTTTTCATAAGGCTTCGATGGCTGCCAGATTTCCTGACCTAGATTGCTGATAGTGTGCTCCATTGTCCATTGCGCATAGCATATGGGTGGGCCTTTGTGCATTGCCTCAGTAACAAGGTGAAGAACTTGGTGGACACACAGGCAGATAAAATGTAACTGGTCTTGCCTGAGTTGATAGTATATAAGTTCGAATTTGCAGCCCCAGGAGCAGAGGAGGATGTAGGCATGTGCGAGGTCACAGTTGCTGATGGTGTGTTGAGACATTATTTGTATGCCATGGACGAGCTTGCAGAAGTTCAACGAATACTGTTCTGGAAGGATGCCATACAGAAGGGCGGGAGCAAGGCAGAATATGTATAGATGAAATTCCCAGGTTTTGTAGTCAGTATTGATTTTGTCTGTGATGTTACATGGTTTGTGGTCAAAGGAACCAGGGACAGACATGCCTGCATCCTCGACAGCTTGCCTGTGTGTGGTCCAAACCTCTTCATCACGGAAAATAGCCCAATCCCATGAGTCTTTGGTGTCCATGTGACTGCACTCCATCGTGCCACACCAGAGTGAGATAAGCAGATCTGAAAGGTTCCCAGCAAGATGCATGAGGTCAGTCATCATACAAAGAGGGACTCTGAGAGAACAAGAGTAGTTGAGACCGAGGATTAATGGGGGCTTGGTAATACCAGTTTCCGTCTTGCAAATATCCCACTGCCGCTGACTGGGAGCACTAACGAGTCATATGAGGTTGTAAGCATAATCACCTGAGCTGCCAAGGGGAAGTTGGAAGATGTTGATGTCTGGATGATCACTCCCAGGTGGGCAGTTGTCTCGTGGCTTCAAGAGGGCCAGATAATAATGGGTTCCGTGAAATTTGCATCTGCCAGGTGTTGGACAGTAAACTCAACAACCGTTTTTGCTGCTATGTCCCACCATTCCGTCCCAGCAGACAAGACCTGGGCCATCGGCTGTTGTGAAAAGAAGATAGAGTCTTGATGAAAAGACACAATCTTTGGATGCATCCCAGATGCACAGGCCTTCGCACTGAAGGGCTGTGATATGGTGAAGACCTACAAAGAGAAAAGAGTCAATGTTCTTGGGTTTGTTCAGTCCTGGTATGAATCTGCCTGGACAGATGTGGACCTTCTTGTAGTGCTTGTCAGGTGCTAAATTCAGTATAACCCAAATGTAAATTCAGTATAACCCAAATGTAAATCCAGCAATCCGATTGCTTGCTCTCGTATAGCTGAGCTCCATCAAGTGAAACCATTAGTATGATGTCATCCTTCTTGATGTCACCATCGAGAACTGCTCCGAGATAATCCCAGCTGGCTGCAATATCATCAACTAAGGATATCGATCCAGTTTGTCAGAGTTCTGCGAGGATTTCCTGTGTTCACTCATATAAGTATCACATTTGTTGGGCCAGGTTGGGGTCACGATATAGTGCTTGGAGCTGCAGGCCTAGCGGGATAGTAGTGAACCTTTTAGCTGGAATCTTGCTGCAGCCATTGGTACCCTGCAAGACTTCTTCATTCCAGCATGAAGCCCCACATAGCGGACACTGGTCACAATCAGCATATGGACCTGTGAACGCTGCACAACTATTAGGGCACATATTGTGCTGAACCTTCTCAACGCTGGTGAGAGATGCAATAAGGTTCTCTATGTTGTGAAATGACAGAATGTTGTCAATGCCCTGTGCACCTGGGAAGTTCCAAGCAGTAGATTGACATATTTTTTGGTAGGTGTCCCTGGAAGAATGTTCTGTAGCGAGGTATGTTGATATACTGTGACAGTGGCCGGGATTATTGATCCAGAGGGATTGGTGGGGGGGATTACGAAGTCAATCCAGGGCTGTTTGGCTGAGTTTCATGACTGGGTCATCTAAAGTTGCAGATGCAAGAGTGGTGATGAAATGCATAGTGTCTTGTAATTTAGGAAGAATAATATGTGAGGAGATATCTTGGATATCGATTTGAGGTTGAGGACATCGCTTGTATATAATCTCTGGTACAGCGAGGCCCATACAATTGGGAGGCAGAGGTGGCAGAGGCATGTCCATCTCATCTGATGGAGGTGGTGGGGGTATCTCTGTCTCGTCTGATGGAGGAGAGTGGGGTGAAGGTGGGGGAGGGAAAAATGGTGCAAAATCGTCTGGATGGTCGCAACTGCCATTAGCTTCAGTCAGATTGATATGATGTCCAATATGCAACCCGCTTTCATCTGAATGCGTGGCAGTCTCACTAACATCCATCTGGGATAATACGGGTAGCACCAGTCCACATGGATATGGATATGAAAAGAGCTTACCTGTATCGCAGAATTGTTGTGAGTCTGGTTGATGTGGATGGGCTGGTACACGCGAGCACATTTGCAGCATCCTACATACTCAGTTGGGTCTCGGTCTTCCCTTGCCCATGTGGCAAGGCCCCGATGTGCCTCAGCTCTATGCACACTAGGAGGAACAGACAATCTGTAATCTGGTGGACAGGCATGTTCAGCAAGAGGTGGGAGACTTGTAATCCATTCTCCCAAGAGCCTGGCAGCACATATTCGGTGATGCTCTTCCTCTGAACCTGCACTGGCAAGATGTTGCTGCCATGCTGAAGAGATGGATTAAATTGAGTCTGGGGATGAGCAGTGATCTGAAAGGGGAGGTCTTCCAAAGGGGCTCCTATAGCCTGGAAGAGAGAGCTGTCTGAGGGGGGACGTCTGAGGCTGTCTGGGGCTGTCTGGACACTGAAGAAGGCAACTCGAAGCCTTCTCGAACTCGAACTTGAACTCCTAACACTCGGAACTTCGTTATTATTTTTGTAAGTAGCTACAGTGAAGTGTAAGTGCACATGGGCTTATATAAGCTACCTCACGTGTCTAAACTTGAAACTAAGTAAAGACTAAGGTAAATGAACAGAAATAAAAGTGAAAATAAAAACTATAAAATGAAAGAAATATCCTGGTAGGGAGTACTCACTCCCTACAACGCCATGTGGGAGACCTTGTGAATGCATCCATAGCTGTGCTTGATGCAAACACAGTCGTAGAGTTGGCGTGCAGTGGGCTGCTGTTCGGAGTCCTGTTGCATGTAAGTAGTTAGTGTGGTGAGTGTAAAGCACTACTTTGCTTTGCATTGCAACATTCGCATTGCCGAGGTCGACGATATTGGGTGGATCCCACTTGCAAAAGGCAAAGCAATGCATTGCAAAGCCTGCATTTGAGATTTGGTAATATTTGATACTATCTAAACATAATCCTAATAAGGAAATTCATGCCTCACAATCTATGGTCACACCTGGTGATGTCCAGTTTTCACTGGGGTTCCTCTCCCAGTCATCATCACTGCCAGGAGGAACTGTTTGAATGTGTAAGGGATTGCTACTGCCCATGTAAGTACTAGCCAATGTCCACAGTTTTGTTGGGCCAAAAGGGTGGGGAGTGGGGGTTCTGGGCCGACAACTCCAAGTTTGACCTGCTCAGACACAACTGTGAGCATCAGCAAACCAGACATTTCCCCCCCAGCTTTCCAGTGCTCCCAGGACTTTTGAAAAATGATTCCAGACCTCCCAGACCCTCCAACCCTCCAGGTGCACAGCCACAGTGAGAACAAAAGTTGTAGCCCATGATCACAGGACCATGGGAATATGATTACCTCAGCAATATCTCCTTTTTGGGGTGAGATATTTGCAAAGTTCAGTTGGAGTCACAGTTTGTCAAAAACAAAAAGTGGCTGTACAGTGATGATGTCATAACAAAAGTTGTAGGGCTGGATCACAGGATCATGGGAATATGCTTATCTCATTGATATGCCCAAAAATGGGTGAGAAAAATGCAAAATACCGAAAAAATTGGACATCTCAAAAATTAAATTTCAAAGATGTCATAATAAAAGTTGTAGTGCCTGACTAGAGGACCCCAGAGGTATGCCTATCCCATCCATACCTGCAAAAATGGTTGAGATACAGGCAAAATACAATTAGTGTAGTGTAGTGTACATTTTATTACCAAAAGTGTAGTGTTGATTAGTAATTGACTAGCAAAGTGTAGTAAAGTCCGCTTTTTTGACTACCAAATAAGTGTAGTGTTGATTAGTAATTGATTAGCAAAGTGTAGTGTAGACTATTGATTAGCACAAGTGTAGTAAAGTCCGCTTTTTTGACTACCAAGTAAGTGTAGTGTTTTGTGGTGTTTGATTAGGAAAGTGTTGTGTAGACTTTTGATTAGCAAAGTGTAGTGTACATTTGTATTACCAAAAGTGTAGTGTTGTGGCGCATTTTTGATTACCAAGTAAGTGTAGTGTTGTGTAGTTTTTGATTAGCAAAGTGTTGTGTAGATGTGTATTACCAAAAGTGTAGTAAACTCCGCATTTTTGACTACCAAATAAGTGTAGTGTTTTGTAGTGTTTGATTAGCAAAGCGTAGTGTACATTTGTATTACCAAAAGTGTAGTGTTTTTGTAATGTTTGATTAGCAATGTGTAGTGTGCATTTGTACTACCAAAAGTGTAGTGTTGTGCTGCTTTTTTGACTACCAAATATTTGTAGTGGGACTAGGCATTGTAGTGTAGTGTTGATTAGCAAAAAAGCGTAGTCATGATTAGCTTTGTTGTGTAGTTGGCACAGCCACTAATAGCTCAAAATTTTGCAAAGTCACAAAAATACCCCAAAATGCGATATAGTGGACACCAAAACTCACACCTTTTGTGCAAGCAGCCAAAGCCAACCAAACAAAGCCCAATTCCTACCATGGGGGGGGGGGTATGCTATTAGTCCACTACTACCAACTACTTCATTAGCGAGAAAGTGTAGTAGTGGGTAGTAGTATTAGCAAAAAAGCGTAGTAGTATTAGCAAAAAAGCGTAGTAGTATTAGGAAAAAGCGTAGTAGGTAGTAGTATTAGCAAAAAAGCGTAGTGGTATTAGGAAAAAGTGTAGTAGGTAGTAGTATTAGGAGAAAGGGTAGTAGATAGTAGTATTAGGAAAGTGTAGCAGGTAGTGTTATTAGCAAAAAAGCGTAGTACTATTAGGTTATCATGTGGTAGTACTTGGATTTGAATATATTACTACTTTGATTTGATTTCTGTGTGATGGAGTGATAGTCCTATTAGTGTGAAAGCATAGTGGGATTAGCAAAAAAGCATAGTAGTTGTATTAGCAAAAAACAGTAGTGGGATTAGCAAAAAAGCATAGTAGTTGTATTAGCAAAAAATGGTAGTGGGATTAGCACAAAAGCATAGTAGTGGTATTAGCAAAAAATGGTAGTGGGACTAGCAAAAAAGTGTAGTAGTGGTATTAGCAAAAATGGTAGTGGCATTAGCAAAAAAGCATAGTAAAAGTATGGACAGAGGTGATGGGCTGGGATTCTGGGAACTCTGGAACCCTGTCTGGCCAGTCCTGGCCAGAGGGGGACCTTTCTGGGTGAGCTGGGAGTCTGGCCAGCTCTGGCCAGTTCTGGCCAGGTGATGTCTAGTTTGCTGATGAGCAGGGACATGCAACCAGCTTGGTGTCAGGGCATGCCAGTCAGTCCAGTGCAGAGGTATGGATATCATCTTCACTGCACGATGCATTCACACAGTGACCGACAAACAACCATACAATCATACTGACGTCAAACTCGATTTTAAGATGCATACGCAACCAACTTCAGCACAACAACCTCAGCTGCGGATTCGTATATGCCTCGGTGCCCTGGATACAGTCACCAATACCAGGATCTATGAGAGCCAGCATAAAGTCAGTGGCATTGCTGGCAAACTCACACCCTACAGCCAATGACCCTCTAGGTATGCTGCATTCTATTCGTCTTTTGTAGTGTACTGATACCGTTTCTTTCTTTCACCATCATCCTCACCACCTTGGATATTCTGACATGCATGCAACCTCCCTGAAACTGTCTTCCCCACCGACTCAACTATCTCTGATGAGCCCATATTGACACACAGAAGCAGCACACCAACTCTAGACCCTACCATCCTGACTACCACAGAACCTGAAGAGACAGTGATCCCTCCCATGCCCACACTTACCCACACACCTATCCAAACCATCTCGATGTGCCTTCACTGTCACCCCTACCAGAACAACCTCCTCAAGGCTCACCCAAAAACATTGAGAGTGGCGAATGGGAGGAGCTTGGAGCGGCTGACATCACGATCACAGCTGTGGATTTGGACTTGAACTCACCTGCTTCCAAGTGGGCTGATAACACGAATGTGGACTCAGTCTATGCTAATGCACTCTCATCAAGGAGAGCACGTCAAACCTGTGTTCTCACCCATGCGGCATGGTATGAAGAGGAGTATCAATCTCGATGAAGCCACTGACAATGATATTGGAGAAGAGGACAGTGATGTGGATGAACAGGAGGTGTACAGAGAAATGGTCATGGATGATTTAGGCATAGAGATGGAGACGGATTTGCACATGGGTGTCAACTTGGGTTCCAAGGAAAGGGGTGGGCGTACTGAGAAAGATGGCCAGACGGCAGACCAGAGGTGGATGTGCATGCGCAGTACAGGCTGGCAGGACCAAGAATTGCCATGGTGACCCTCTGCAAAAGAAGGGCAAGATACCAGAGTCTACATCGACGAGAACTCTCCCTGCAAAGCAAACCAAGTATGTCCCTAGGTCTGCCTATGCTTCAAGTACCATGGCATCCACCTCAAATATGACTACCAATGCAGTGATGAACACAGTGACCAAGGCTAGGAACAGGTTAGGGGCAGGCAGAGGTAAGACAGTAGGAGCTTCCCATCTTACCCAATTATGCAAGGCACACCGACAGCTTGGAATTGCGAAGAGTGAACATGCAGTCATTGGTTGTCTCTGGATCCAGTGTTGGGAAAACAACTGGAAGAAGTGTCGGGGTGCCCCCATCATCGAGATCTGTATCTGGTTTGCTTCATCAGAAGCACATGCTGCTAGTTGTGGGGAAAGAGATAGGACCATCAAGGGCCACATCTTCCTCTGTGCTGACAAAGGAACATGAAAAGAAACCTTGGGTCGATGTGAGGATGACAGAAATGGCTGATTCAAGGATGGATGGTGCAACATCGGCAGTGCACCTGACCAAACTTGTACCGCTCACATTCCACACCAATGCATGGGCATGTCGAACTGTGACTGATCCATGCATTTTGGGGTTTGGTTTGAATGATAGTGGTAGTGGTGGTGGCAGCAGTGCAGGTGAGAAGGACAAGGGCAAGAGAGAGGGCAGACTCCAGAACCTGATCTTGCTCGAGTTGGACCACGTAGAAGTGTGGTTGTGCCGTCAGGAAGAGCATGTTCCCTCCTCGTTGGCATCTTCATATGGGACCAGTACAGGCGCAGGTAAGATTTCTCTGCAAACAGCAACTACAACGATACCGACGAGCTCTGCAATCTTAGCAGTTACAACGACCACTATGTCAGCTACTGTACCCCGCCCCTTCAGATTTGTGACCCCCCTGCATGCCACCGATTGTGCCAAGTTTGATGCTCTGATGCACCAGAAACAAGAGGAGATGGCACAGGTGAGAGAGGAAGCACAGAAGCAAGCTGAAGAAGAGATGGTGAGAGTGGTGAGAGAGATGAGGAGATGAGCTGTTCCAAAAGCACATGAGGTGCCAGAGTGGTATAAGGAGATGCTGAAGAAGGGGCAAGGATGGGATGAGGATAGCACTGGAGGTATGATTGGAAGGATTCTTACTAACACTTGTGGGTCAATAGACTTGAGTGGTATTGGCAGGACTGCTAGGACTCTAGTAATCATGCTAGTGGACCTCAGTATCAATATGTAGCTTTGTACCACACTGTAGTCTTCGGCCTACTAGTAAATGAACTTGACACTTGAGTAGTCAGGCTGATATCCAAGTCTCTACTCTACACCCAGGACTCTGGTCTGGCTCCCAGGCACTCCCAGACTTGTCCCAAGCCATGGCACATAACCTGAGGCAAATCAGGTAGTGTCCCCTCCATATGGCCCTGCATGGATTGAATTGACTGCATTGTATGAACAAATGTGCTCCAGAAACATTCAATGAGTACAATTGATGCAACTTCACAGAGAAAATTCCACTAGCCATTGTCACTACATACCATTACATTTCTACAGGTAGTTATGCATATCACGAGTTTTCACTGGGTATGAACAAACACTGCACATGTGCCTCTCACTTGTAATACATATCAAGTAAAACCTGTATTGAAATCAGACAGCTGTCTTGAAACATTTCCACCATTCCCTTCCATGGGCCATCTGACTCAAGTCCAACTCCACACAACAACCTCTAGGAATGACTAGTGTGGTCCATATTGAGTAAAATGGGTTCCTTAGTGCTGGTGGGATCCAAAGCAGTAATTCTCCCCTGGGACCTCTGATCCAACCATCAGGTTGCAACTTAGCAGGTTGCATCAACATAGAATCATTCAGCCCAACCCCATGAACTAGCCAGTCACTGTTAGGAAGAGCATGTGAAGGGTGTGGTGAAAAGCAAATGTGATAACCCCTTTCACCTGCAGAGGTTCTGGATGAAATCACCAAAGAAAATAGGGGGCTTTACTTACCATCTGCAGGGTGATATGCAGAAAATCCACTGTGGGAAGTGGATGCAACCAAGTCCAATTCCTTGCTGATCCCATCCAGATGGCTTTGAGAATCCCAGATGCCCACATTTCTATCCTGAGTGCCAGAAGCAGCCTTTTCACCATCACAGGGGGATGCACTTGGGGTGACTCCAGAAGTATGACCCTCAAGAGGGCTGCCAACTTGCACACCTCCCTCAACATCCCACACCCTCACAGTCTTGTCAAGAGAGCCTGAGACAATCCTCTTCCTATCAGGGGAGAATCCAACTGAAGTGACATACTCAGTATGGCCCTCAAGAGGGCTGCCAATCTGCACACCTCCCTCAACATCCCACACCCTCACAGTCTTGTCAAAAGAGCCTGAGACAATCCTCTTCCCATCAGGGGAGAATCCAACTGAACTGACATACTCAGTATGGCCCTCAAGAGGGCTGCCAATCTGCACACCTCCCTCAACATCCCACACCCTCACAGTGTTGTCCCTTGAGCCTGAGACAATCCTCTTCCCATCAGGGGAGAATCCAACTGAACTGACATACTCAGTATGGCCCTCAAGAGGGCTGCCAATCTGCAAACCTCCCTCAACATCCCACACCCTCACAGTCTTGTCAAGAGAGCCTGAGACAATCCTCTTCCCATCAGGGGAGAATCCAACTGAACTGACATACTCAGTATGGCCCTCAAGAGGGCTGCCAATCTGCACACCTCCCTCAACATCCCACACCCTCACAGTGTTGTCCCTTGAGCCTGAGACAATCCTCTTCCCATCAGGGGAGAATCCAACTGAACTGACAGACCCAGTATGGCCCTGCAGCAGAAGTTGTACAAGTGGCCAAGCCTTCAATCCACCTACATGGATTCTAGCTGAAGAATGCAGCTTGCACATGACCACTGCTGAGAGCAATGTGTTTGAAGGAACAAAGGGCAATGCAGAGACATAAAGGTGTGGAGTGCTGTGTAACATTGGGCTGATGAAGTTCTCAATGAATTTGATTCCATCTTCAGCCAATCTCAAGGTATCCCGAAAGTCACTGTTCCCTTTCTATTTCATGTCAGGTGTCATCAAATGCAGAAATGCATCCATTACCCACCAATAGCCATCTTCTGACACAGGCAAGTGCACTTACACCCTTGCCAACCCTCCCAAGCAAGCTCAGTATCTCCATCCAGAACATAATTTTCTCGCTTCCAACAATATCCCTCACCTGCCCTGCAAGCTCCAAGTCAAATTCAGTCTTCTCCAGATGCTGGGCCCAGAATAGGCAAGAGTAGGAGAGATGATGCGGAATTTTCTTGTTGATTCTCTCAGACAGATCAGAAACCCCACTATTCGCCAAATAGGAACTTTCCAAATCACAGATGTTGAATTGAAGGTTATCATGGAGAATCCACAATGTAGCAAAGGCCAGGTCTTTTGCATCAGATACGTCAATGGAATAGACACCACTCCGTGATGGATCCATCAAGAAGTCATAGAAGGATGCATGGAGGGGCCGTATAGGAGAGGAATGGTCCATAACCCCACCCAGCACTGGTGACATGAACTCGAGGATGAGATTGATGTCATAGTGGTCCTGCTTGTTTGGATATTTTTCCCACATACAGTTCAAGGCTGCCATAGGCAGACGTTCATGTGTCATCACAACTTGGCGCATCACAGAGCGATATCGTTTGATAATGCTTCCGGACTTGGGTATACCCCCCTCCAGGATCGTGAAGTAAGTCTCATCCAGAAGTGTTTTACCTTCTTCAACCTCGAGAGCCATCAGATCGTCGTAGCGTTCTTTCGGAGTCGCTCCAGCTTTAGTTGGCCTGATGAACTCACAGGCCACACGAGCCCATTCAAACAGACCACCAGATTTGTTGATAATGTTCTGGACCTCTTCCACTCCAATGCTGGGAAGTCCCTTGAGTCCCATAGAAACGAATAGCTTGATATCCCGTTCCACCAACTTCCAGGGGATGTTGTCCAGCGAGGTGGCCTTCACATGGGGAGCAGCTGCCATGGCACGCATGATGTCGGGCAATGGTCTGGATGTCAAAAGAATTCGGAAATTGGTCGGTAAACCCGCAGCATCTGCAGTTGTCAGAAGACGTAGGATATCCCTCCTCGATGTGTCTGGCCCACTTTTGTCCAAGGCATCGATTATCACAACCACATTCCCAACGATCTCTCCACTAATCTTCGAAAGTGGCTCAACAATGAATCGTTCCCATTGCTGCACCACATCGCATGTGGTCTTGAGCGCGAGGTTATTTGACACGATATCCGACAACGCTCTTTGAAATGCAGGTTCACGATCCGCCAGGTCATGGGCAATGGTAGTCAAAATCTTTTCCTCCTGCCGTTCGCTTTGCCTGTCGTGGGCAAAGCAGAAACAGGCCCCAGGTGCTCCCATATCCTGGATCAATGATCCAATTGTATGAGCAATGGCAGACTTCCCTCTTCCGGCCTGTCCGTGGAGCCACAAAATATGAGGAGCATTCACGTCACGACTGGTAATCCACTGGGTGATATCCTTCAAAATCTCTCTCCTTGTACCATCGAGGCATTTTTTGGTGGTGTTAAGGCCCGCACCGGCGGCATAAGCCATGCCCTCCAGTAGTGTTGCCACAACTTCGGCTGTCAACCAGCTTTAGCCATAGCTGAGATGCCCCATAGTTACCAAGTAGCCGGGCCGTGGCTAATTGACACCGCGGCTCCACCTCGCTTACTAAGTCACTTGGTCAGCTCGCAGTCGGCTTTAGCCGTTCAACGATGCTCAGCACTCTCGTCTCACCATTCACTGCGGATGTCCACCATCACGACGAAATCGACGCCTCAGTGAAGGCTCAGTCACTTTATTAGCAGGCGGGCAAGCAGTGGTGGCGGTGCGAGGGCGGGTTAGCAGGTGCCTCTGGTATATTTCTACATGCTAATAGTACATAGCATTGTACAAGTCGAAATGCAACTGCGGAACTACCTATCATGAGTTAGTTTGACATAAACAGACTTAGGACGAACACTTGTGAAGGACTCCCAGTGCCAAATTAAATCTCTGCCAGTAAAACTATGGAGTAGATGAACATTCACCCTTTGCTAAACTCAATGCCGGTATTCGCTGTACAAACACAGCTCTGAGCAAAAAAAAGAGTGATTTATTAGCAACCTTTTGCTAAGGGTGCTAATGACATGCGGAACGAGTAACGATGGTATGTGGGTGTAAGCGTCAAAATAATTGAGGTACCTCTGCAAGTTCATCACCCTCCTCCTCACCAATGAAGTATATGACATCGTTCAGCGCTCCCTGCAAACCAGCAGCATCAGTAGCGAGGCTACTCTCCACAATTGAAGCAAGTATGTCATCGTCGTCGACGTCGACCAACATCTGCGCTTGAGAAGTGACCCATCCCCTCGTGAAGTTCAGCCGTTCTTTCTTGAAAAAGAACTTAAGCATCTGGAGTGCTTCCATTAATATAGGGCTGATTCGATTGCGCCGCTTGGTCATCGTCTCGGCGGATGATGAAAAAACGCGTTCACAAGGAACTGCCGACGCCTGGATTGGCAGATAATCCATCGCGATACGATATAGTGTCGGGTACGTCGACCGGGACACCTGCAAAAACTAAGTGCATGGACGCGAACCTACAGTTGTATACTTACTGCCCAGAATGAAAGTGGATCCGTTCCTTCAGGGGAACAGGATGCTGTCACATAGGATGTGAGTTCTTGTTCAGCAGTCTGGACATTGCTCACTGGTCGTCGCGCGTGCATGGTTGGTAAATTGTATTGAGCGGCAAGTTTGGTGGGGACGAAAGCAGCTTGAAGGTTGGAAGACCCGGGAACTTGCGGCTGCGGGAGTTCATTCGGCTGGTGTAAGTCAGGTTGTGTGTTAACTGTCATTCTCAACTGCGTCATCTGGCATTAGGTGTTAGCATTAAGGCCATTAGCAATGATGATGAAACTTGGGCGTACCATGTTCAGAACAGCCCTCTTCACCTCATGGACCTCAAATTCCTCCCAGTTTAATTCGATCCAAGTGAAGCGGATAGTCGGATCCACGACTGGTGTATGTTAGCGTGTCTCACCGTACATACAAGCTTTTGTCAAACACTTACGCATCGCAATCGCATATGCATTGGTCTCTCCCATACGCCGGTAGTAAGATCTTGCATGACGAAGGCCGATTTCGATGTATGGGGCAAAGCGAGGTTCGTTCAGAGAGAGTTGCTCCCACTGAGCCATGAAGGTTTCGAACGACGGCACCGCACGTGAAAGCAGTGGAAAGCTCTCGCCCGACATGCATTGTTGAGCAGAGTGAGGTATCTTAACATCGTCAGTGGACACGATCGGCGCCCCGATCGCAAGTCGTAGGCCACTGAATACTTACCTCGAGAACTACTTCCATATCTTGTAAAACCTGCCAGTCCATGTCGTCTAATTGCTTGTCGGCGATGTCCCTATGTGGTGCTGCCAGGAAGAAGTAGTCTAGGGCCTGATAACTCTTAAAAATGAGAAGGCATAAAACGACTGAGTCCGTTACCTGTTTCAGAGTGCGTAGACGATTGATCATGCAGTACACAGAATCCCAGTGCGTCCTCACATCACGGAGAAGTTCTACAACAGGTAGGGTAACCGGGTTGTTGCCTTCATCAACGAACCATCCCTTGTCATTGCCCGTCTTGAGAATGTCTGTGAAGGCCTCACGACGTAGGCTAGAAGCACGAACAGCGCGGACGATGTCACGGCCAAGAGCAATAGGGTTGTGCCGGAGAGCCTCAATGTAGGCATCTTTGTCGATGACTTTGTTGCCGTCGAGAGCATCAACCCAAGCCTCGCTAATGGAAGCAAAATCGACCGCCGTGTACTCGTCAGTAACGTGACCAGAACAAATATTGAGGACGTGGGGGAAACAGATTATGCGGCGATCAACCGGGTCGAAGTCAATCCCACGGAGAGTGAGGAGATGAGATAGCTCTCGCATGGCGGTATCATTGTTGCGGGCATTGTCGAGAGTGAAGTGGCCAATCTATTAGCAGGAAGAGGTTATTTTAATGATATGAAAGGACGATGTTTTTGGGTCAGCACGGGTACTTGCCTTCTCAGTAATGCTGGCCCAATCCAGGAGACGAAGAGTAGTTTCTGCAAGATTGACGCCCGTGTGGTTCCCTGGAATGTGGTGGAATGCAACCAGGCCTGCTTTCATCTTGAGAGTTCCAGGCTGGTCGCCCTTTGAGATCCAGTGGGCGGTGATAGCAAGGAAAGGTCGATAATTCTCGTCTGACCAGATGTCACTGGTGAGTGACACCCGCCCCTCGGCTTTCTGTAGTAATTGTTAGTTCAAGGTAAGGGTAATGACGTTCGCAACTCGCCGCAAGGTCGTCTTTCAACACAAGAAAATACTGCCGCCAAGCTTCAATGATTAGTTCGCGTATCTTTGTTCTGCGAGGGATTTGACAATCCTTCAGGTCCTGACGGAGAAGGAGGAGGAGAGATCGGAACTCCGGGCACTCAACAACATTGATTGACTACAAACATTTGCTCGGTGAATTCATGGACAACATCGGTAGCATTGCAGACTTACCTGATCATCAGTAACAATAAACCTCACCAGATACCTATGCATTGCGGCAAGAGAAAAGGGTGGTAAGCCACTCTCCAGTTGTGAAGCCATGGACGGGTCCACATGACATGACTGGGACAGAGGGGGGAGTGTGCGAACCGTAACGTTGGGCATACTTAGAGCCTGACGAAGTGTTGAGTGGTTATATCCGGCTTTGAATGCCTCCTTGACGTTCTCCAGATATATTGACCAGGTGTTCTTCTGCGCTTCGGCCAGATAAAGATCGAGATGATATCGTTCGACATGTGCACGTAGACTCCAGTTTGAAGTCGATTCACAGTATGTGTAGTTCCTGTCTTTGGGAAATTGGGCGGCGTTCGCATCCTTCTGCTTTCTGCAAAGTAAATGGGAACATGAGTATTTGTTTGCCATCTTAGCAGCCACTCACTGGCACTCATTGCACACCGTATCTTTACCTTTACACTTGGTAAAAAAGAACAGGACGTCAGCAGTAGTGACCTGTCGATTTCGCGAAGTCTGGGTAGTCATCAGCGGGTCAGACGTCGTGGTGTTCAACGGTGACTGCCTATCATCGAGCACCCGGCATCCTCGGGACCTGGAAATCGGCTCTTCTTCATCAGCACTAATGTCATCGATGTCGAAAGTTTCTTCGTCATTTACAGCATCACGGAGGGTAGGCAATGAATCGCTGGCAGGTGTAGCAGCGGTAGGAGTATCAGCTGTGAGATTTGAAGCATCTTCATAGCGGCGAGGGAGACGTCGAGCACGAGCAGGCCGAATGTTGGGATTGTCATGTTGTTGAGGTTCGCTCGCGACAGGCACCTCGGGCACGGGAGAGAATGAAGCTTCCCGTTGAGTTACCTCCACTGTTGAAGGCAGAGGAGGCTGGGAAGGGAGAGGACTGACTCCGGGAGGGGGGTCGATTGAGTTTTGCTTACGGGTACGTCGCTGAGCGACCATCAGAGGAACGTTTCTGTAAAACGATTCCAACTTTGGGTCAGATCTCAGCAAGTCAGAGGGAAGTCGACATTACCTTCTTTTATCGCAGGGTGCTGGGTGCCCCAAAACTTGAATCGTCAGACTGCCGACTCGGGCACAAAAACGGGGTATTCCCTGCATGCTGGCAGTAGCCAGGCTTCAGGGAACCGGCTGAGGGTCACTGGATCGTTGTCTAATATGAAGGTTAGCGATTGACTCAAGTAATACGGGAGGCTGGCTGCACGAGTTCCAATTTTACATAATCACAAGCCTCGGGGGCCACACTATGAGAGCCGACGTAATTGTAGTCGTACAAATTTGGGCATATACAACGCTAGCAGCTAAACACCTGCACCAGATTTCGCAAGCCTTCGAGACACACGACGACCTTCATTGTGATCAGAGTGAGGGTGATCAATCGAATCACCAGCAGAGCAGTTGTCAGCAGGGGAATCTTCGCTCCCAGCAGGCATCGCATATTCTTCATCATCGTGAGAGCGCTTCGTGCCCCGGAAAGAGTTGTCAAACCAAGTTATGTAGCGAGAGTGGGTGGTCAACGATGCACCTCTCTTCAAGTCATCAGCAAAAGAGTTGAAAGTTGTCGGGAAGCGGGATATATGGTTCTCCAGTGGAACAAGGTCAGCCGTAACCATTGATACTTGCATCGCGTCCTCGCAAAACGCGATAAGGGATTTCCTGACGAGGTCCAGACCCTGAACAATCATGTTCTGCACAGCATCCATCCCGGTATTGCCAGGCATAGACTAGGAGGGAAAATGATTAAGACAAAAGGATGATTGTAGAAAATGTGCGTACCCCATGTGCAGTGCGTTCGCTGGTAGCACGGATGTCCAACGCGCCGGTGGAGTCCCTCAGCCAAACGTAATAGTTGACACTTACGATCAAGCACCAAACATGATGGGAAACTGTGATCGGCTCAGCGAAGGTAGTCGCCCAGCCCGTCGGGTTGGAGGCGGTAATGAACTCCTGCAGTGATAGTGGAGTTAAGTCTTGAGAGAGCGATTTCCAGGTCTCGCTTTGGGATGATGGCCGGGAGAAATCCGGGGACTCCTTGAGGTCTAGTAACATAGCCATCTGAACGGAGGGATTAGCTTCCACGATGCTTTCAATTACATCAAAAGCATCATCGGAAGACTCTGTAAATGAGATTTGACAAATAACCGGGTATGCGACCTTGGGAATGGGGCCCTTTGAATAGAACTCGACGCAGATGTCAGGTACAGCCCTACCGCCACCCGTAGTTTTCAGTTCTGTATTGTGGCCCAGGGTCACGCTGACAAGATTCAGAGGGTAGTTCAACATAACTACCTCCCACAAAAAGATACTATCGACAGTGTTGATTGGGGCTTCGTGAATGGCAGATGGCCATCGGATGATAAGGTCCTTGGCCTCAGCTAGGTAAGCGAAGCTGCTCTTTGTTTAGTACTGCTCTAAGTAGCAAACAGAAGAGCGCTTACTGTGGCTTTCCAATGACTCTCGTACAACGCTCAAGCACGTCCATAGTGACGTGGAACTGCTCCAGTGTAACATGAGATAGTTTCTGCAAGGTGACATATGATTAGCCCAATCTCATGTTGCTGTATGTACAATGACTTACCAGGACTGGAGAATGAGAGTCCAAGTGCATTGTAGTGTAGTGATCGTGCAACTTATCCATGATGATCTTTGGGACTTAAAGCGAATAATAATGAGAACTACTCCACACAAGGGCTGTAGTATCCAGATACTCACAGTCACAACTATTGGTATCCGGGTCTTCTTTCTTGACTGCATGAAGTATCTTATCGCAGGTGGTAGGTTTTGAGGGCGGAGCTTCTATGGCAAGGCGACTCGTTGTCTCGGTCCCTGGCGAGACTGTCGTGGTTTTTGACGGAGTCCGGGGCATCTGGGTGGGCACGCGACAAGTCGCATTCAAGTTCGAGCGACTGGATGGTAATGAGGCGTTGGGCGTTGCAGTACGTGACATCGCCGCATAGCTTTGCGTGATCCAAGAGTAGGACGAGTAGGAGTCCCCACCGATGATGGCAGTTGGGGGCATCTCTGTTGGTAGCACTAAGCAGTGAGTTAGCACGAGAATGACAAGGAACGCTATCTGCCACAGACCGCATGCTAGGTGGCAGAAAGCCTAGACCCAACGGCTATGATAGGCCGACGTCGTATTGGAGCCCAGATTCTAAATGCAGGAGGTGCCAGAGCACCCGATTTGACGGCGCAACTCACCCGATCCACTCACCTCTCACAGGCTTCTTCTCAACCATTGAGCGTACTTTGGATGGGTCGTCAGGTTAGCCGGGACCACAGCGGTGTCCCCCTTCGAGTGGACGGAAGATACAGTCTTCAAGAGCCGCTCGGTTCGGGGGCTTATGGTATGTCAGCACAACATTTTTGTTTATGGTTAGAAGATCTAAGTGGATACCTCAGCAACCGTCTACAAAGCAGTCAACATCATCAACCGTCAGATATACGCAATCAAACTAGAGGCTTGCTCTGAAGAGAGAATCTCATCCGTTGAACGAGAATACTATATCCTGAAGCAACTGTGTTCAGCGACCGCAGTCGGCGTTCCACAAGTTCACTGGTTCGGCCGAGAGTCCAGCTTTGACGCCATGGTCCTGGACCTCCTTGGTCCTTCTTTGCACGACCTTCTTGGATTTCGAGGAAAATTCGACCCGCTCACAGTTCATTATGTTGGTAACCAGCTGGTAAGTAATCGCATGTAGCGCTCGCATTTACTGATCTATCCTCAGCTCTCACGAGTTCATTATATTCATTCCCGTGGCTACGTTCATGGTGACATCCAACCACAAAACATACTTGTGGGCCTTCATCAGTCTCTCACAATCTTCGTTACCGACTTCGGTGGTTCCACGCAATTTCGTCACCCTGAAACTGGAGTTCATGTGCCCTTCTGCCAAATGTCCGGTGTACTGGCTGGTACGCCCGCTTTCGCATCTATCAATAGTCATCTTGGTGCCAAATTAAGCCGACGCGATGACCTCGAGTCGCTTGTTTATCTTTTAATTTACTTGATGTGTGGTACTCTCCCCTGGCTGCAGCCCAGATGCAAGTCCAGGGGTTTCAAGCACACGGCGTACTCGGCGATACTTGAGCACAAGCGAACGATACCGATGGAGCAATTGTGTGCAGACTCCCCCGAACTATCCTCGATGCTTCTCTACATTCGTGCCCTTTCCTTTTCCGAGACCCCCGACTATGGTTACATCCGTTCGTTGCTGCGCAATGCTAGCGACCAGAGTCACCTCTCCGTTGATGAGGTTCAGATAATTAGGCGGGACCTCTCTCAAGCTGATCGTAACGATCTTGACCCTTCTGCGGCCCAGTGCCTATCTCCCGCCCCACCGAGGCGTCGTCAAGTTCACACATCGCTTAGCTGTGGTCCCACATCTTTTGCTGTCAAGTCGCCCATGATAGCAGCGTGAACTCCCATTGTGAGTTAATTTCCATATATTCTTCTCCCTACTGAGTGCTGACAATTCCTTCAGTAGTCAGTACAAATGTATCATCGATGTTTACAGTCTCGTTAGCTACAATTTGGTGTTGTACAAAAGTAAATGATATTGTACAGCATGTAAGAAGTTTGCAAGTGAACTTGAGCTGACTTCGAGCCGACTTCGAGCCGGCTTTAGCTACCACGTGTACAGCTCGGCTGTGAGCCGGTAAGTGGGGCTGTGGAGCCGCGCCGAGCTGTATGCCGTATTTGAACTAGCTCGGTTAGCCCAGCCATCATGTTAGTCATCAATAGCCGGAGTCAGCTCAACATTAGCCAAGCCGTGGCAACACTACCCTCCAGGTTCAGGTCTTCATGCACATGGTACACGTTGATCTGGATGTCCCGCATGGTGCGATCTCGGTATTGTTGCATCAGGTCGCCCAGATTCTTGACGTGGCCTTGGGCGATGGTCTGCGGGTCGGAAACAAGACAGTCCCTGATTCGTACCACTGAAACGTAACACGTTAGAACAGTGAAGTACAACAGACGACCGCAGCCATGACCCATACCGAAGTTCTTTTTTTGGCAATATTTTACGACAAACAGTGCCGTAGCACTCATCTCTTGTGAAATTTTGCATAGTGTCTCTTTCATGCTATCGATATTCTCCAGGGTATCCTTTTCCATAAGAAACTCATAGAGATCTTTGACAGTATTCAGGAGGCCGAACACCTCACTGTCTAGGTTTGCTTGATCAATGAGCAACTATTGGGGACCAAATGAGTGAGCGATACACGAGAAGGAATGACACGTACTTGAGAAGCTGCGGTGAGAATCCCCAGCGCAAACTGGACATATGGGTGAACCTGCACTCCTCCTTCAGACCATGCAAGTGACAGAAAGTTGAAGTGCTTACATTAGATAAACTGGTTACGACGGAGTTGAACAATTTGAGAGGCTGAAGAATGGTCTCGATGTTTTGAATGATCGTCACCGTGGCATCAGCCTGTCCAACCAGACCGATCGTGGTTTGGAAAGCCTGGGGAATGGACTTCATATCTTTCATTGCCTGCTGGGCAGCATTGAGTTGACTGCCAATACTGTTGTCAGTGGTTTCTGCCGCAAGAGGGCCCGATCTAGTGTTGTTCGACCGATGGAAGAGGTGCCCCATCCTGGAGAGCAGCTTCCAATCAGTATTGGCCGGCATTGTGGTCGAGGGGACGTCAGCAGAAGATTGAGACGGTCCTGGTGGCTCTCCCTGAGACTGATTGATAAATATTTCAACGTGAAATATACAAAAATACTTACGGAGGGAGGATTAGGTGTAGGGTACCGTGAAATTTGGGAACCGAAGAAACGATGGCTCTTCACCTGCTTGCGGGCCATTAAGAGATCTGTGTTTCGCGTGGGGTTTGTAGCTTCAATTCGAAGTTGAGAGTGTGAAGAAAATGCTGGAGTCACCGTAAGCGCCATGATGCTGTGAGCACATTACAACCACAAGGCTAGAGCACAGAACAGATAAGTCAGTTTATTTCGGAAAATTTGCAGGTGGCGGTGATGTCATGCTGCAAATGTTTGAGTCAGCCACCAGCCACAGCGGCTGGTGGACGGCAGTGGGAACGGCCGCACAGCAGGTTCTGATGGCACAATGGCACCGTCGATCGCACCTTGGAAGCAAAATCCAGTCCCCATGCAGGGGCAGGAGCGAGTGCAGGGTGGGCGGGAGCGACCAAGGGACAATGTACAGTACGCCAGGTGACTATGTAGTGTGGTATGTCGTACTGTATTGCATTACACTGCCGTCAGCGTACGTTTCGGGCGCCCTCAGCTACTGGGACTCTGGGACGTGTCTGGTGTGCAGCTGCAAACACATATGTCCTCTGACCTTTGCATGCCTGAGACCACACCCCTCCAATGAACTCTCACATCCAAAGTTACCTATGAGAGAGGGGCCTGGAGGGAGGGGGGGGAGAGAACTACTGATTAGTATAGCATAGTCCTGTGGTGTACCTGGACTCTGAGTGCGAGGCACTCATGCTGTCACCTCCAGTGCCCGTCGACAGTTGTATTCGTCATGGCCCAATGTCTAAAAAATTGGTGTTTCTACCAAGTATTTTACTGGTATTGGATATTATTGAGTTTGAAGGGATCTCATAGATGCCTATGGAGTGGCAGACATTATATTCTCGAATTTTGGCACTGCAGGTCCTCTAATCCACTTGCACGCAGTGTAAAATAACGTCCTGCAATCGGCTAGCTGTCAATTAGTGTTGCCACAACTCTGACTAATAGTCGACTCAAGTTGAAGTCGATTACATGGCTTAGTCATACTTTCCCAAGTCGGGTCGATGAAATGATCTCGCGACTCGACCAGCTCGGTTAGTCGCGACTTCCGACTCCAAGTCGACCAACCGGTCGTCACCCAATCGGAAAATTTTGTAGCCTGGCTGTTAAACTATGATTAGGTGATAGTCTAGTGTTGCATTGCAAGCCTTGCAACTCGCGAAAGGAAGTTCACTTCGAATTCAATTTCTACACCAGTTGCTACAGGTGCCTACAGCATACTGAAGTGTTTTCTAATTACCATCACCTATACCAGGCATTTTCTTGTTTCGGGAACTTGTGTGGTCTGACGGACGGCATCTAGAAGCGAGCAAAGCAGGATGATGATTGCAAAATACGAAGGGAAAATAGCTAAAGTACTCGGAACGAGATGGCAGCACACAGCAACATTCGTGAGCTCAGTACAACTTGACCAGCCCCGATCCTACATGGTCGCCCTCCGCCAATGCCATCGTATCGAGAATAGCGCTCATCGCTTCGTTACCATTCGCCTGTGACATCACGAAGGCACCAAGAGCATCTTCCCTATCCCGGTCTCGAACCATCTCATTTTCCATCGTGCCCCAGTGTCGAGTGAAATGAAATCTGTCTTGTTTGAGTGAAAACTTGAGCAGCTGTAAGGCTTCCATCAACATGGGACTAATGCGGTTTCATTTCTTGGTGTTGGTTTCTGCGCTCAACGAGAATATACGCTCACACGGGACAGAAGATGGTTGAACCGGAAGATAGTCCATGGCGATGCGATATATCATGGGGAACCTCGCGCGCTCTAGCTATATAGGATGTCAGCTCTACACCCTGTGGACGGCGTGTCGAGGTCTTCTCTTACCTCCCAGAATGCGAGCACATCGGCATCCGCTTGGCTAGTGGTTGCAATGTAGGAACCAAACTCTTCTTTGATGGATAGCTGCCCTTGTTCCTGAGCCGTGGGCATGATTTCCATTGTATCTAAACCGTAGAGTGAGGCTAGCCCCATGTACGCTGGTCGCATGGTGGGAGGAGTTGGCTGAGCACTGTCACCGGCATACTTCATGCGGTATTCTTGCATCTGCCAAGAGATAACGATCGGCATACACTATAAATTTGCCAAGGTGGGTGGGTACTTACTAGTTCCAGGATGCTGGCTTTGACGGAAGAAATCTCATTGCACCACTTGCGCTCCACCCACGAGAAACGTATAGAAGGGTGTGCGACTTTGCACAATGTTAGCATTTGGATGTTCGAATACTCAAGGTGACTACACTCACACATCGCGAATACGTATGCCTTGTTTGCACGCATCTGTTCATGATATCGTTCCCTGTGAGCTAACCCTTCTTTGAGGAGTGGGCCGAATTGAGGGTTTGCGGATGACATGCTCATTCTCTTCCACTGTTCGAGGAAGGTTTCATAAGCGGGCAGGGCTCCACCGAGCAAGGGGATGCGCTCTGAAGTCATTGTATGGTGGGCGGCGGCAGGGGCCTGCAAACAAGTGTTAGCATCGGCCGTGCGCACCGAAAACTCGGATACTCACTTGCAGGGCAAACTCGAGGTCTTGTAAAACTTCCCAGTGCATCAGTTCCAGCTTCTCCGGTACCAAATTTATGTTCCGTGGCATTCTGAGCCAAAGGTCAATTGCCTGCAGCAAAGCATTTAGATGTCAATACACTGTGATGATGATCGCAAACCTGGTCTAATGCTCGAAGGCGATTGATCATGTAGTAGGTTGAGTCCCAACGAGTCGCGACGTCATGTAGTAGCTGGACAACGGGGAGAGGGAATGGGACACCACCTTTCATGAACGATTGATTGGCGTTCCTGGATTCAATGGTCTGTTGGAAATTACGCCGACGCTGACCTGAACTGCGGACGCATCGAACGGTCTCCCGTCCACGCCGGATAGGGTCCTCTTGGACCGCCGTAATGTACTCCTTTTTGTGCAAAACCCTTGGTGGATTGCCCCAGGTCCTCGGAAGGCCAGAAAAATCTGCAGACTTGTAGCCGTTGATAAGGTGTTGTATGCAAATGTTGATGATATGAGGAAAGCAGCGGATGCGACGGGCAACGGGATCTAAGTCAAACTCGCGCTCTTCCTGTAAAATTCGCGCGAACACCGCCATGGCAGTATCATTATTGGCGGCATTGTCCATGGTGAAATGACCAATCTACTCCAAGGTTAGTAAGAGTATGCTGAACGAGTCAAAAAGAAACCTTATCCACTGGAATTTCAGCACGATCGATGAGGTGAAGTATGGTCTTTGCAAGTTCCTCGCCTGTGTGCGAAGTAGGGAGATAGTGAAAAGCAATCAATGCAGCCTTCATGGCGAGCTGACCAGAACGCGGTGCATTTCCCGACTCATGTCCAATCCAGTGTGCCGTCATTGCAAAGTAGGAGTCGAGCTTTTCAGCAGACCACACATCTGCAGTAAAGGAAATCGCTCCGACAGCTCTCTGCACGGTAAATGCTCAATAACACCGCAACAAGTAGTGATTCACACACCTTCAACTCCACTCTGAGCTGCATAAAACGTTCTCGCCAGCGCTGGAGGATGAGTTCACAAGTCTTAGTACGATGAGGAATATCAGTATCCCGCAAATCGCAACGAAGGTAAAGGATCAGCTGGCGAAATTGTGGACATTCCATTAAATAGATCGCCTGATCCACAAATAACATCACATCAGTAAAGTACTGAATGGATTAAAGACACTTTACCTGGTTGTCGGAAACGATGAAATCGACCAAAAGCTCGTGCAGGCCCTGAATGGAGAACTCGGGCAGACCGACGCTAGGGTCCCCTTTCGGTAGCTTTCCACCAGGAACTCTATCATCCACGCCGGGTGGAGGTGGAGGTGGAGGTGGTAGACGACTTATTTCTGCACCGGGGCGATTAAGTTCTGCTCGAAGGGTGTTGTAAGTATATCCTCTCTCGAAAGCGGCCTCGAGGAAACGAGACTGCACAGGCCAATTGTTTTCTTCAATCTTCTCCAGATACGGCAGCGGATGCTGGGAGTCGAGATGGCTGCGTCATGTTGTAGTCGAAGACCCCAGAGAATACGGTAAACTATGTTGTCCTATGTCAGCGTCACAAACACAAAGCAGAAAAAAAAGGCCTTACTTGCAAATGTTACAGTAGTATTGAGTTTCTTCCTTCCAAAAAAAGTAGCGAGTGTCGTGAGCAACATTCCGTCTTGACTGGCCCCGACTTGAGTCTATGGTAGAAAAGGGGTCAGAGGCAGCTGTGCGGATGGCGGTGGGTTGAGGTTGACGATGTTCTTGTTTCTCGCGGTCCTCGTCATCAGCATCGACGCTGAGTTCTTGATCGATGGCGATGAACTCCATCGCATCATCGTTACGATAACGCTGGGGCAGGCGGTGAGCACGAGCAGGGCAATCTCTGACCTCATTGTCCCGACTCTCGGTGTCAGGTTGTGCGGCAGGAGTCGGTCGTTGACGCTGATGCTGACCTTTCGCCATAGGATGCAGGGGAAGGGAACAGTTCGTGAGCTGACGGAGAGTGAAATGAAATTTCGATACTTATAGCATCCGCACTGCCGGTTGCAACTGGACATGTGCATGAAGTGAGCTCGGATGCAACCCCTTGCGGTACTTACATACGGACGGCTCCACCACCACGCCTTGTGTACCTTCGCCAGGCAGTGATAGCATCTGCCTCATGCTTAATAGTCCGATTGAATTATCGGCAAATGTTGTGCGAAGGATAGCGGGATAAACGTTAAAGAAACGTACAAAACGATATCAGATACAAGCAAGATCTCTCGAAATCAGAAATATTCAACCACCAGGGTTTACCTGCGAACCGATTTGCGACGTGCAGCCAAGCGTGGCGCGACGTCTCGCGGCTCGGGGGACGTGCTAGGGGTTCCGTTATCCATGGGCTGATATTCCTCGTCATCGGAATGAGCACGCTTGATGCCTCGGAACTCGTCGAAGTACCAGGTTTCGTAGCACGACCAAGCAGTTGCACGGGATGATATTTTAAGCCCTGATTGAATGTCCCTCCAGTTGAACTCGACTTCGAGTTCGGCCGCTTGTAGCCTACGTCGTACGGACTTGGATCCGAATACGTCGGCGAGTTTGCATATCTCGTTCTTCGCGGCACTTAGCCCCTTTCCGATTACTCTCTCTACCTCTTCCATTTTGATGCGGGGATATATGTACTTCAAAAAAATACTGTGTCGGCAGGGATTAAAGCAGTCAAATGCGTCACTTACGCCGGTTACCCTCTTGCTATCGTCGAGGTCGATCCTCTCGGCTCCATCCTCTCTAATCCATACATCGAACTCGACGTCTTTGATTGCGCACCACATATGATCAGCCACTACGATAGGTTTGATAACCATGGGCTTGAGTTCGAAATCGGCTTCGGAGTCCCAGTCCTGCTCGATGGAGGACGAGCGGTCAAGTCGCGTGGGGGATTCGGCCTCAGGTCTATCGGTAGAGTCGGAGTCAGAGGTGGAAGTGGTTTCGTCGAATTTCGCAGCGCACGCCTCGATAGATGGTGGAAGAGCGAGAAAAGTATCTTCCAAGAAACACGCGTCACGTTGAGAAAAGAAAGACCATGTGTGTGTCCCCTCCGTTGGGCAGTGGTAGTCGTGCTCCTCCGTAACGAGAATCAAGATGACGAGAAGGATGCTCGGCCAACCCTCGACCTCAGCCCGAACCTTCTTCATCAACGCTTCACGGCTTTGGCTGAACGCGCACTCTACTACAGCGAGCAAAACGCCACGTCCCGCCTCGACAGGACTCGCAAACAGGGAACGATCGGGGGTCGCAGAGAACCCAGTGCAAGGAGATCGCAAGGAGAGGTTTGGTTCCAACGTAATGCGAACGTGCGATCGGGAGATAGGAAGGCGGTCCAGAGCGGACTGCACAGCCCTTCCAAAATTGGTAAGACAAAACTCGTGAGCGGGGGTCGGCATTTCTACAATCAAAAGACCATTCCTGGGGTTGTGAGACAACCTAAGAGTCAATAAGTCACACGTCATATCGTAACGGTCACGAATTATCTAACTTCGGTTTGCTCTGTGAGAGAGACCACTCTTCCACCGCTCGTGCGAGAGATTCAAATACTTGGGCATCAACATTTTCAAATACCTGTGTAGCAGGGGGTGTCAGCTGTGAAAACTTGCTAACATATTAAGACCTTGCCTGGACCTCAGCAGTTGGATCAGCATCCGTGCTTCGCAAACCAAATTCCTTCAATAGGTCTCGAAATGATTCTTGACTACAATAAGTTCAAGTCACCTTGAAATTTATGGAGACATACTGGGTGATGTAGCTTGTGAAATGATCTGAGAATTCTCACTGGGAGACACCACGTTGGGTGCAACAAGCTCGGATCGCTTAGCCCCTTTAACATCACTGGCGTCGCTTCGAGGACTAGGAAGCGAGTGCGGTCTGATTGTAGCCGGGATAGGGTTGACCCTTGCGCCATTGTTACGTGTTTCGTGTGATAAAATGGGCAGTAGAGCAGGTGTCTCACAGGGGGACTGGGTTGAGAAGGATTGAGCTGGAGACGACTTCTTCACAGACCTCAAACTAGTATCAAAGTGAGGGCCGCCTAAGCATCGAGGCCTTGGTGATTCCAATGTAGAGATCATGCCAGGAAGGGAGCTCGGGGGAACCTTTCCATGAAACCTTTTGTAAACTCCATGGCCTCGTGTATGGCGATGCGACTTATCGCCCATTTATTTCAAATGCCGGGAGAATATACTGGAATGGTTCGTAAGATTCCGGGCGAGCAAAAGAATATAATAGTATGCGTCACGTGTGGGGCTGTGTGAGTGGGTTCTGGCGACTTGTCAGACTTAGGAGGCGGGAGGCACTGAGGCAGTGGGAAACTAACCTTGGAACTGAAATCATTATAAGTCATCCGACCACCAGCCACTTTCAAATATGGAAGTCGATAAGTTTGGAAATTGGAAGTCCGTTGCCATCACTGGACCCGCTGGAAAACGACCAGCTCTTGCTCCAAGAGTGAGTCCCTTGAACCGATAAAAGTGGATCACATACATACTTGAACCTCGAGGTGAGGCTGCTGAGGCATACTCCTTCCTGCTGGCGGATGTGCTGATTCCCGGATCCAAAGGGCCTAAGTCTTCCGCTTCGTATTTACAACTGGAATTTGGAAAGGGCCGCCCAAACTTGGAGAAGAAATCTTGGTGGTAGTCAGGCCACACTATGGCAGATATAGTTCGCATTGATGGCAGATACGCACTAAAAGAGCATTTGGGCGCTGGTTCATGTGGTGAGTGAGAACAACTGTCGAACATTGAGTGCATGAAAAACTTCTATGGTTGTCAGCCACAGTTTACCGCGCGCAGGACATCATTACAAAGCAGATTGTTGCAGTGAAACTGGAACCAACCGCCCGCAAACCAACGTCTCACGAAACTCACCTGGAACACGAATACCGGGTTCTTAGTGAGCTTGGAGGTGCTGCTGGACTTCCTCGGCCAATCTGGTTCAGCAGAGAAGGATCTTATCAGGCCATGGTTATTGACAACCTCGGTCCATCCTTGGATGGGCTACTCAACGCATCTCCTGACAGTGCACTTCAACTACATCATGTTGCTGCCCTGGGACTGCAAATGGTGAGTTCCTTCACTGTTTTACATGTCAAGTTGGCTCATCTGCATTCAGATAACCCGGCTCAAGTATATCCATTCCCACCATTTCATTCATCATGATATTAAACTGCAGAATATGCTCATGGGTCTCATGGAATCCAAGGATACAGTCTTTCTTATTGACTTTGGTATCACGAAGCAAAATGGCATCCATCATCCCATATCCACATTCCAATGGAGAAAACTGATGAACTAGTTGGTACACTGGCTTTTGCATCCCTGAATAGTCATCTTGGACTAGAACTAAGCCAGCGGGATGACTTGGAAGCTCTGGCCTACACGTTGTTGTTCCTTTGTAATGGGTCATTGCCGTGGTTGGTGTCACCAGGTGATCGAAGACATTTACCGCCTTCAGCTATTCACAAATTAAAGGCCGCATTCATATCGGGATCTCACCCTGAAATGCCAACGGAACTCCTAACCTTCCTCTCATACGCTCGCAATCTTTCGTTCATGCAAAAACCGAATTACGAACATCTTCGCACCATCCTCCTTCCTGCAACATCGTCGCTGACCCTCGTAAAGAGAGAGACGAAAAATATATTGGTTACGCATGCACAACGTGCTAGTAGGGACAAGGACTGCGATGGCTGCGGCGAGCAAGCTCCTCGCAGGATCGGTACAGGTGTCACACCACAAAGGTAAGTTATCCATATGGAACCGTACGGTTCTTAGATCAAGTGGGTAACTGAGACACAAACTTACAACAAGGCCTCGTTCGCGGAAGCCTGCACTGCAGCAAACTCCGCGTAATGGACACACACCAGGGTAGCCGGAGTTATGCCAGTAGTAGGCAGGATGTGGTTCGTGTGGGCGCATTGATGTCATCTGGTATTGTGTATCATATGTTCAAAATGCATTGTACTACTGTCTCCTGGCTATGTCTGCAATTGGTGTGTGTCTGTCGCAGAGCAAAAACCATGTTGCCTCGACAGCAAGGCTGTCAAATATCGCGGCACTGCATGACCGGTCGGTTTGCCAATGTTCCGGCGCCTACCTACATAGACACGTAGCAATGGTGCAATGGTAGAGTCGATTTTGAGCCGACCACGGTCGACTCGAAGTCGGTCTGAGCTCGTGAACGACTTTAGCTGGCGGTACCAACTAACCAGATTTGGTCTAGTCAGGATTTACATTAAGTCAGGTTGCTGCAAGTCGAGTCGCTCGCTTAGTCGCAGGCAACCGGGTTGAGCCGGGTTTAGCCGAGTCACGGCAACACTACCTGGGGTGTCTATGTTTGCAAAAAAAAGCGGAATATCATGTCGACAGATGAGGGCCATTAATCCGGTGTCATCGAAGCCATCCGTAGATGCCTTTTGTTTCTGGCCGTCCGCAGCTTCGTACGACGCTTCACACTGGTCAATTGCCTCATCAGGTACCGTGGATCACGACCTCTTGGAGGGGCATCGGCGTGCTTGATCAATGTGCTGTCCGACAGCGTCTACCTGTGCCTTGGGCAGGAAGTAAGATGGTTCATAAAATGATGGAGAAACACCCGCTGAACGCCAATGGCGGTGGTGAAAATTACCATCCATTGCAACGTGGACATCACCACCTTTATCAAGTGATGTCCCAAATGAGATACCACCAAAACAGGCTGGACAACGTTGAATAAGAATCTCGGCGCAGGAATCCTGGGAGATAGGCCCCCGCAAGGTAGATGGAGGCGAGCAGGACGTAGGAGGATGGAGGGAATAAGACTCGATACCTGGCGGCTTGACAAGACGTCGGCAGCGCTGGAGGATATTGTCCACCTGCTTGTCCACCTCGGCTTGCAGAACGGCATACCATTGGGCAGCTTGACTGAGACTACGTCGAAATGGCTCTTTCACGGTTGTCCCCTGATACCAGTTCACAGCTATCAGAGGGAGTGGAGGGGCACATGATGACACCTACCTTTTGATTCGTCATACAGAAACCTCGCCTATTGTAGTACGTGTTGAGAGCGGCAGCAAGTGCATTGATTGCATCACACGATCGCTCGAAAAGGGCACGATAGAAAGAAAGAAGTTCCATGCACACAGCCATCCGGTGTCACGCACCAAAGGTGTTTGGCGACGTGAGCATGGACCCAAAAGCTGAATGATGAAGAACGGAGAAGCCTAGCCCTAATGCGCAGAATGACTGGAGTGTCTAGCAGTCATCCATCGCACAAGAACCACCCTTAACGTTAGGGAAGAAACCGCTCAAGCGCCGGATAAAGGTTTTTGAGCACCAGTTTACGGCATTCCGATTTTTCGAATATCTCAGCCATTTCTAAAGATATCGACATCATTCCCACGCTCACAGAAAGCTCTCGACCACGCCATCCTGCCTACCAAATTTGGTGACAATCCTCGCCCTCCACAATTTTCTGCATCATTTCTGCCAACAAACGCCCATTTCGCCACTTTTGTTGTAATGGCCACCTCTTCGACAATCTCTTCGCTCATTCCCTTTGCCAGGGAGAATAACTACGAGTACTTGCCAGGAATCCCCACTAGCATTCACCCTGAAGCCTCCTGGTTCATCCCTCCCTCGTCCATGACCTCCCATCCTATCGCTTTGGGACAGCGAGTTCTCCTTGTCAGTCTGACATCGAGGAGGACTTTCTTTGGTCGTCTCAGGTCTGTTATCAGGCTTGAAAAATCATATGTGGTTGTTTCAGTTTCTCCAGTCGAAGAAGCATATGGATCCTTCATCCCTGTGCCCTGCAACGTCTACCTCTCAATCTCATCCTTCGTTCTTCCAAAATTGCGACAGGTTCAATACCAATTACTGTCATCCAGTCTATCTGATCGCATTCATGATGAATTTGAGACACTTCTCCCTGCTCTTATGGGAGAAGATGGCCCTTCCTCCTCCTCAAACCCTCCAGAACACTAGCTGCAGCTAATGCAGGTCGCTTTACAGAGAGGAGGAAAGGGGGAAAGTTGCGAAATCCTATGCCCTGACTACCCTGGAGACCCCCAAAATTGGCCCCTGGCAGAAACCCCCACTGTTCTTCGTTTGGACATGCAGCAAGTTACCATAATGCATCTAGATCTTAGATCTAGGAGTCACTATGACTCATTTGCAGTCATATCCCTTAATCAGCAGTGACCAGTGCGCTTACTCATTCCCCTTTTCGCATTATTCATCTGTTCCTTGATGACTCATTCTGTTTTCAAATTGATTAGTGATAATCTTTGTCATGCTTACTGGTTTTACTTACCAATTGCTTACTGTCCTTACTCATCCTTACAAAGCCTTACCAATCCTTTACCAATCCCCTTACCAATCGCTTACAGATCACTTACAAAGTGTTGCTCCATATTTACTGCAGGCTACGCTACCTTTTGTATATAAAGTACCAATACGTCGACAGCAATCAAGCAGCTACAAAAGGAAGCTAACTGCCCACTCAATTGCCTACCTATTAGGCCCAATCATCGTCGCTTTTAAGCTCATCATCATCCTCTTCATTCTTGCAGTATTTGAGGCTCCAATAAGGGTCTACTTACTGTTATCTTCATCATCTTATGTCACTTCTAGGCTCAGAGCAGCCTATTCTCTTCGCATTTTCAGTCTTCCCCTGCTCCCCCTTCGTCAGGAGCACCTATACCCTCTGCCCTAGCCCCCTCTAGGTGCACGGAACCCCTCCCCCATTTTGTTTTAACAGATCCCTCAAGCCAAAGCCCACGTAGGAAAACCACCAACTCGGCAATTGTCTTTGTGTTGGGTTTTTTTTCGGTGTTTTTGCCATTGATCCACACGTCGACTCACACCGGGGCTGGGACGGTGCAGTGGGAAATAACCCATGGGAGACGAGGGTTTGAGGGAGCATGGAACAGTGACAGCTTAGAACATCGATAGATGTAAAACCTAAGGCAGGTCATTGTCAAGCTGGAGAATGATGATAGGGCACAAAGACTTACGGTCAAGAAACAAACACAATATATTACTGACCTTTTGTTCCTGGCAAAGTGCAGTACATGAGGAAAGAGGTGAACCGAGAATAGGCAATGGCTTGCCCAGCATTGCGGTTGTGTACTTGATGAAAGGGTTGATTATGGTCCGAATGACAGCCTTCCAACTCGCGCACAAAGAAATCGACTTCTCAGTGGGATGGGTGGTACAAGTCTGTTTGACAGTTGCGTTGCCAGACAATGCCTCTTCACTGTCGAGCGTAAATAATTCTTCCTCCGGTTCTATCGGCTCCGGCAGCTCTGCGAAATGGTGAGTGGGGGATGTAGTAGCGCTGCCGATATGTGACCCGGGTTCAGGAGATGGGGGTGAAAGTAGATCAGCCAGTTCATCGAGGAGCCTCTGGCGTTTGAAGGCATGCGTACGAATGGGAACAGTTGTTGAGGTTTTCTTCTTGTTCCTTGGCTTTCGAGGGCTGCAGAAGTGTCTGCCCATTCCTTTAGTCGTAATGGGTAGAGAAGATCGGGAAGGGTGTCCTGCAGACATAGTAAAACGCTAGGTGAGTGCAAAGAGCAAAGATGCTTGCGGGACGGTCAGAGTTGGGTGTGAGGAGATAGAGGGTCTTACTGGCAGGAGCTGAACAGCCCTCTGAAGAGGCTCTTGGAAGTCAAACAAGACTTCCGAGAGGATCTGCAGAGGACCAGTCAACGCATTCGGGATATTGAGGGAGGATCTGCCGAAGCGGAAGCCGACAAAATGAATATTCAAGGCCAGCCGGATAGTTCCGGTGCGGATGGTTCATCTCTTAGATACATTTGTCATAACATAATAACCCCATCTGAATGACCTCTATTGGTACCGAGAACTGCTGCCTTAGGTGATTGGTATCAGAGCATGCCTGACCAGCACAGAGGTATGGATATCATCTTCGTTGCACGACGTGTTCGCACAGTGACCGACCATCAAACAGTTCAATCATACCGACCCAGCGCACATCGAACTCGACTTCGATATGCATATGCATTGAACCACAGCGCGACAGCCTCAGACGCAGATTCCACGTATACGCGTGGGTGCCTTGGATACAGTCACCAATACCAGGATCTATGAGAGCCAGTGTAAAGTCAGTGGCACTGCTGGCAAACTCGTGCCCTACAGCCAACGACCCCCTAGGTATGCTGCGTTCTATTCATCTTTCGTCTTTCATAGTGTACTGATACTGTTTCTTTCTTTCGCCATCGTCCTCGCTGCCTTGGATATTCTGAAGCGCATGCAGCCTCCCTAAACCTGTCTTCCCCACCCGCTCAACTATTTCCGATGAGTCCCTGCTGAGACACCGAAGCAGCACACCAACTCCAGAACCCACACTGCTGGCAAAGGCCATTAGGACTGCCCAATTGTCTGAGTTTCAAACTCACTTGTGACGAAAAATTCAGGGTTGGACACAATGGTAGCATGTACTACACTGAAATTTGGCAATACGATGGATGTTATGACACGTCTACGTAGTTGAAATTGTGACAAATTAGAAGTATGATAGATGATCCTTGCTGAAAGGCCCTGAACTTCTCGTGCTATTTGTGAAATGTCTGACTTTGTTCGACCATGTAGTGTGACATTGGATGACTGTGACCTGACTTTCCAAAACAGGATACAAACTTCGAGTGGCACTCGCAAAAACAGACCCTTTCGATGGCCTTTGCACTTTACGTGCCACAGCCCTCAGTGGGCTCTCTTGTAATTCTACTGCATTTGAAGTATTCTTTGTGATGTGAAGTGATCCAGCTCGAAGAGAGAATGTAAAGAATTGACCTGTCTTTGCGGTGTGTCGAGTCAAGCCCGAGATGTCGGGTGTCGAGTGTCCCCCTCTGCCGCGCTACCTCAGTGTAGTACGAAAAGTAGCCACCATATAGACTATGGACTGATGTCATTCATGTCATTTGAAGTTCAACTCTCTTGAGGCTGCATCCACGCTCAATTATCACACTTCTCATTCTCGGTGTCTCACGGTCATCCGTGTAAGGTGTTGTGTTTGCAGTGCGGCACTGGTCCTCGACCTGGCCTCGCTGCAGCACGTGAAGCTCCATTGCTGGTGGCACTAATGAGATAGAGCTGATAGACCAATTTTCATAGAAGCTTATCATCGTACAAAGTATGCTAGTAAAGTGAAATCAAATGTAAATGATGTTTGGTACTACCAGGCCAGACTGCTGCTCGGCTGTCTCGAGGTTGTGCATATTGTCCCCATCTTGCAATCTTCGGTGTAAATATTCTATCCCGCTAAGAGCAGCTTGGCGTGTTATATGGGAGATCTCCGAGCGCAAGTTCTTGACCTTTGCAAGGTGTGCAATCGTTGTTTCTGACCCCCAAGCTACGAGTATGAATGACTAAAGCAGACATTCAGCTGATGAAAAGGAGCAACTGCAGGTAAAAACTTGCCTGAAGATTATGTACAATATAAGTAACGCAAATCGCACAGAGTATGGTTATCAGTAGGGAAATAACCTGCACGTGCATCCCCAAGACAACATGGGCGACATCCCTACATGCAAGGTTCAATGTCCAGAGATATGACTTGGTGGCTCTCCAAAACACCAGGGGAGCTACCTGGAGTATTAGTTACGCTTCCTGGGCACACCAGAAGATCTTACTGTCAACTTTGTGTCACATATAGTAGTCACAGTTAGTCACAACATATGAGTAGCCTGTGCACCACACTGCCAACACTTATGGAGAGCCTGTGGCGGGCCTGTTGAATTAATTAATACATGACAAATAGGCGGGCCTGAGTGCCCTGAGTGACAATAACAAATGAGCAGGCCCGTCATATGGGTGAAAGAGGAATGCAACCACACATGAACAGGCCTGCGAAAGTTTGGATAATGCAACATATGGACAGGCCCGACAGTAAGGGATAGAGTGATTATGTACAACATGTGGACCGGCCCACCTGTGTGAAACAGCCAAGGAAATACCATTGCAAATGTATGGGCCCATCCAAGGTATCAGGTAGGAGTGTGCAACCCATGGACTGGCCCGGCCGTGGTATGAATGTAATATCGTGCAACTCATGCACAGGCCCATCCAAGGGTTCGGGTAGGAGTGCACAACCCACGGATGGGCCCATCCATGATAAGAGGGTAATACCGCACAACTCATACGCGGGCCCGTCCAAGGTATCAGGTAGGAGCGTACAGCCCATGGGCGGGCCGGCCATGGTATGAATGTAATATCGTGCAACTCATGCACGGGCCCTTCCAAGGGTTCAAGTAGGAGTGCACAACCCATGGACGGGCCCATCCATGATAAGAGGGTAATACCACGCAACTCATGTGTGGGCCCGTCCATGATAAGATGGTAATACCGTGCAACTCATATGCGGGCCCGTCCAGGGTATCAGGTAGGAGCATACAGCCCATGGACGGGCCGGCCATGGTATGAATGTAATATCGTGCAACTCATGCACGGGCCCGTCCAAGGGTTCGGGTAGGAGTGCACAACCCACGGACAGGCCCATCCATGATAAGAGGGTAATACCGCGCAACTCATGTGCGGGCCGTCCAAGGCATGCGGTAGGAAGCCATAACCCATGGACGGGCCCGGCTGCAGTATGAATGTAATATCGCGCAACCCATGGACGGGCCCGCACAAGATATGAGGTTAATACAACACCATTCATGGACGGGAACACCCCAGGTATCAGGTAGCAGTGCAATGCTTATTGATGGCCATGGCCATGATATGAAGATAATACAGCACAATTCATGTGCCGGCCCATACATGACATCAGGCAGGTATGCATAACTAACAGGACTAGCAGCCTGTCTATAAACAGTATAGGTTGCTGGTCAACTGATTCAAAGGATGATCTGCAGCAAATGGTTTCAAGGCAAGGAGAGGATTGGTATTGCGGCTACTGTTCTCAAGGATGCATGGGTGGCCACGCTTGTTTTTAGGTATCATGTATCCTCGACACATATGCGATATGTATCTGGCCATCCTACACAAGTGGTGAACTGTGACAGACATCCATATCACTGAACTATGTTGGAACATGGTTCAGCCATGCAGGTGCACGCACTACATACACATTGGTTGAGGAAACCATTGCACATCTAGACAATAACAAGACGTATGCTACTTAATAAACTACAGTAATAATGTGCTCGATGAACGTACTTGATGTGTCAGATGTAGTGATGCTGGCAGTCCATGGGAAATATAAGTTTTCGCGTGACGACACATACACATCGTGTTCAACACTTGGTTTTCTTTGTTTCCATCGATGCATCACATCTATCTACCACCTGCCCCACCTTGACCATCAATCCACGATGAAGTTTGTGAAGAACTCGAAGGAACTTGGTGCCACCATCAACCGTATCCTCTCCATTTATGAACGGCTGGTAATTAGCTTGGGTACACTGGAGTCTGCAGTGAAGCTTAAACATTGGAGGGAAGCCGTGAAGGAGATGAGGGAGGTACTGGTGCGTCGTGGCCGCATCACTCCGCTTCAGACCGCTAATCCACATTCGACCGATACAGGAATCCATCAGGGCTATTGCCGATAGAACTGACAACATTCCCCCAATGCTAATTGGGGTGGACAAATTCATCCGTTGGATGGACGACATTGGTACCCCAGGTGTTCCTTTCCCCAACTGGAACAGTTGCCTCTTCCCCACCCCAGCCTCCATCGCAGGCCATCCATGGCTACTCACCATCGAAAGCCAATTCAATGCGACCCGTGCAGGTTGGATGGTGCAGCTGGAGTCCCCAACTGCCAACCCAGTACTTGTGAGAGTACCAACGACACCCGAGCCCGAGAACTGACCCGTAAGTAATGTGGCACCAAGCCACCCCGTGTCTGTCGATAAGGGTAAGGGGAAAGCCTTGCCTGCAGAATCGCAGGCAATCGAACAGGAGCGGACGACTCAGGGGGATGTAAACAAAGATGGAGAGAGTGAGGTGGTAGAGCCAGATGTTCAGATGGACGAGGAGACGTCAGAGCCAGTACGTGGAAGGTCCAAAAAATGAGCCAGGTCCCAATCCGAATCACGGCCATCGTCAACGAGACGCAAGTCTCAATCACAGACAAAGCGGTCGTCTAGGAGGGATGGAGAACCTAAGGGTGAAGGTATGTCTGTGCCTTCAGATCCTCCAACGACGCCAAAGCCCAAGTACGGCCGGGCTCAAGTCGCTGCCTGCACCACCCCACCCCCTGATCCTCACGCCTGCAGGACGTGCATCAACTGCAAGGTTGTTTGCACTTGGACAGTTGGAAATATACCGTGTGACCTGTGTAAAAAGCGTAAGATTGGCTGTGGGAAGGGTAACGTCCGACATGCATCAACAGCTCGTACTCCCAAGACTCCGGCAAAATGTCAAGCCACTCCCACCCCCCGTAACTCTCCTCGACCTCGAACGCCTGTACCTCCACAGGCAGACGATGATACAGCGCCACCCCCCCCGAAAAAAAGCGTGGATCTCTAAACGTGCCCAGATCCCTCTGAGTGAAGTGGAAGGATCATTGTCTTCAGCACCCCAATGGCGAGTTAGTAAGTATTTTAAAATTACTCAAAACTACATCTTCTCACAGCATGTGCTGTAGCTCTCGTTGTTCGTCCCCCACGAGAGGCCCCTCAAAAACATGCTGTTCCACCTGCGATTCGAGCCGAGCCATCGACCAATACTCCACTCCCAGCGCCACCCATTCCACCAAGTCACACCCATTCCCCTCCACTGGAACCAATGCCACTACGACTGTCGCCAGTCGATCCCTCAAATATATCCTACCATCGTCGACTGGACGACATTATCAAGCGCCAAGATCTAATATTCGGATGAGTTGACGAAGTTGACAGGTGGGTGGCAGACGTGGCAGGTTGAATATTGGTCCAATATCAAGATCGCATGCAAGCGTTGGAAGGAGAATTGGCTGATTGCCGGTTGATGGTAGGAATGCTGACCCGCGAGATAGAAATGTTGAGGGCCAGCGTGCACGGTGCTCACCCAGCACAAAACACTGCACCACCCCCCGTCGAGGCAGATCTTTTCGACCTGTTCGGACCGTCCACAAACAACACCGCAACAGTGGAGGCCGAAGAATCAATCGCCACGCAACTTCAAGGTTTGGTGTTCACAGCGACACCGAGCGGCCAGGAAATGGCGACGAGCGGTCAGCAAGATCCTAGTCTGGCCATGCCAGTAGAAGTGGACAGTTCGTCGATGCAAGTGGGGAGTGGAAGTGGTGCGGTGTCCACTGGAAATGAGGAGCAAGGTGGTACTGTAGTTTTCGCGGACAAGCATTAATTTGCAACGTCCATACAGTAGCACTGGATATATCTTCAATTTCTATAATATCAAAATCGCATATCTTGGTTCTTCTCATACTTCACTGACAAGGCTGAATGTTGCCCCTCGTGGCACAATTGCGGTAGCCATACTGGCGTAATACTCATGCTGGCAAAGGCGCCATATCAGCTTCTACTATTTATCATGAATATGCTCGATAGGACATGATTATTGCATCAACTGTTAAGTGTCCCCAGTTCGTACTGGCTTCGGTGAAGTTTGCAGGCCCATGAATATTGAAACTCGCAGTGTGGGATTTTTTACAGGGAAGGGTGCCGGGGACATAACGATAGTTTCTTCCTTAATACAGGGTCCACTAGAAATTCTGTTACCGCCATACCATTGCTATCTCCACCGGACATCGCATAGTGCCGTGATTCCACCTCATGTTGACTTGCAGAAGTGGGAGAAATGGAAGGGGTAACTCCTGTGTCGGGGACCTCCCATTTATTTAAACATGTATGGTATATTGTGCAGTGGTTATTCAATGTCATACCCCTACAGAAACCGAATAACCTGGCCTGCTGCAATTGATAGTTGCCTGCACAGATTCGAGGGGGGCAAAATGGGTGATAATATTGTAGAAGTCGCCTACAACAAGGGTGGGTGCTGTATTTTTTCGTTTACGCACTACATACCATGATGGCATGCAATATCATCTGGATTCATCTCCTGCCATATCAATTGAGCTTGCTCTGCGAGCCGATCATACATGGCCTGCTGCCTTGCTGCATAGCATGCGGCCCCATGGTTACCTGCTGATTTGTTTGCCATATATATCTCATTCCATCTCTTTGCTCTGTGTTGGAAAAAGTTCACGACCCATTGAAATTCGGAGGTTACCAATTTGTTTTCCTCTTCCCAATGATCCTTCGCTGCCTTAGCGTGGAGCCAGTGAATGTGGTAAACTGTGGTTGGAGCACACTTGAAAAATCATAAACATTGCACCAATAAAACACATACATTCGGACAGCCAACTCTTTGAATCTGTATCCTTAGGGATATCAATCATCCAGAACCATGGAAGTTGGGAACCGCGATGGTCATGTGCGCCCTGGGTAAAGGCAGCCGCACTTGTTGAGAGGTGGGATTTTTGAAGTTCCTGGTAGCGGTCAAGGATTTCCGAGCCAGCGCCAAGCGCAATCATAGCCAACCGGCATTGTCTGTAAATCGCGGCACATTGCTTGATGGAGGTATCGATGGAATGAATCATTTGCCATGCCTGTGTTCTCATTGAATAGTTCGTTGCAGGTCTTACAATGCCCCTGAATATCACTGCTTTATCTGCCAACGCAAGATGCAACCCATGAAGTGCATCATTTGCCTGTCCCATGTGCAATTCCAACTCCATTTCCGCTAGGTGATGAAACTTGTTGGCTTTGCAATAAGCACTTCCAAACTTTGATGGAAGTGGTACACAAGATGAGGTCGGGTCATTGCATGAGGCTCTGCCGAAGACCTCTACCACACTGCTATTGCTATAACCATCATTGGATAGTATTTCTTCATCATCAAGAGTATCTTGTCCAACCATTGGATCGGTCCTTCCATCAGACTCATCGCTCCACTCAAATTCATCGTCCATCTGCAGATAAATCCTCCCATCCGCGATGAATCTTGATCGCTCAGCCAACAATTTCTCTGCGCAACGAGCTATGGTCAATCTTTTGAGCTTGGATGGGTTCGGACCGCTGTCCTTTCTATATATGTTCAGAATGATTTCCCCCTGTTCAATCGCATGTGGAGGGCACAGTCCTCGAAGAAGTCCCCAGTCCACTGCTGGATCCTATGGAAAGGATGGGATGCATGTGTCGTGTGGCAGCAATTTGTACAAAGAAGCAGCTGATGCATGCAATCGGGGCACCTGTACACCCCATCCTTTTGGCATATATAGCACATCTGTGGCACAGGGGGGGCTTCCAAGCCCAGCAGGATCTGGAGAAAGTCGTCCATTTGAGGTATCCATTCGCGGATATAATCATTCTGCGTCTAAGGTGACAATATGAAGCTGGACACCCGGCCACTGAGTAGCAACATACCTTCTTATGGGGTATTGGCATGGGATGTACAGGGGGATCATTCATATCATAGGCATTTTCAACTCCATCCTCAGTCTGGAACTGGTGCTTGGACGGCGATCTCGAATATTTGGATGGTGATGTGGAGGAAAACAACTTGGAGTGCCCATGTGTCGTCACGACTGGTTCCTTTATCGCAACTTCTACTAGTCAAGATCTATTCCGACCGTTGGCTTTGCATGTCCTTACTTCCAGCTGTTTAACCTGATGACCTGGTGTGGGACCGATCATAGTCATCCCCTTCCTAGCTCTTCCTTTCGCCATCTCGAGGGGATCACTGAGGTCAGTTGTTGGAACCATCTGTGGTAACTTAGTGTGTAGATCGCAATTCCAGGGGTACTAGGATAACCCTGCTTTATTGTCACCTGTCAATCGTAACCAGATGAGGGTTAAACCATCCAAAATAGGAGTAGCCAAATGGCTGAACACGAGTTCTCAGCCACATGATCGGATCAGGAATCATATCTAAAGGCTAACAGCTTCCGAACACCCAATCAGTGCAAGGGATTAGCATTGGCCGATGTAATCAGTGACCGGAACCAGCTTCGGCAGACCCAATCAGAGCAGCTAAGATCCAATCAGGGGCCTATTTAGCAACGTGTGGGAATGATGGTGAATCAAACTTCGGGATAGAGTGACACATCGCAACAGCTAGACTGAAAAGCCCTCGTTTCCTGAAAACTGCCAATTTTCACCGTCGTGCAAATACCCATGGACACCCCCTTTGAAACTGACTTTGGGTATGTGAGTGACACAGATGCAGAACGTGCAGTGGATGAGGATGGGGATGAGTCAGGTATCGGGGAAGAACAGCCAGAGGGCCCTTTCAACCTGGCAGAATTGGAGATCCTTGCCCGCAGGAGGAGGGAGTGGACACAAGCCCGGAAGAAAGAGAAGGCAATTATATTGTGGGAAATCTACAAAGAGTTCACTAAAATTGGGAGGAACCACAATTTGAGTCTGGCTGAATGTCAGGAAAAGGAGGAGGTATGGTCTGCATTTTTCAATACATCATCCTGCCAATAAATCATTCCTACTAGAAAATCACTGCATGGCTTAAAAAGCCTCTGAGGATGTGGAAGCCCCATATAACAATTCGGTCTGCATATAAGTACTCAGTGCGGTCCGTTGTTCGGGAAATATACCACGAGCGAATACAAGAGAAACATGCGCTCATGCAGAATGAAGGTGCAACGCAAGGAGACAACAAACGCATTGATCTGTATCAGCAGGCATTGACAACCTTTATATGGGACGACCTCACCGATGAGCAGCTTGCAGCTGCCCGCAATATCGTGGAAAAGTGGAATGGACCAGAGGGTCCATCTGCTGAGGTGCAAGTGTGGTGAGTCCACCTGAGACTGACTGCAAGAGACAGAAACACTTTGACTAATTTTTTCCACAGAAATGTGAAGAAGTATGTGCTTAAGTTCATGAAGAACTTTGCAGAGGAGATGTGGAGATATTGCAGAATGAGAATGGTGTCTTTGATGGGTTGGAAAGATGAGGATGGGGCCATACAGGCATGCTGGTATGTCCCAGAAAGCTCTCTCAATGATTCAACAATCTCAGGAGTTCAAAGCATGGACTTCAACAGCGACATTGCAAGTGGAAGCACCTTCAACGACATACACACCCTCGATGCCACCTGGAGGGACTACCTGGGCACTGCCTACGAGAATCCTGACTTTGCCGGCGGAGAGGACGTGCCCAATATGGCAGCACACCACCCAAGGGCCAAAAAAGGTGCCCCTGTAGAGCTGGTCACCAACGAAGATGGAGAAATTTGGATTGGGGACCTCATAGGTCGTAGCCACGATACCATTCTGCAAATGGTTCGCGGGTATCTTACCGCTCATTACCATGAGTTTGTGAACATTATGCGCTTCTCAGGCTTACCACGATTTCTTAGGGCAGGCATGTAGAAGATGCTCCGCCACTGTACCATTCAAAAAATTGGGACGGTACCAGGCCGAGATGATTGCATCCCGCCATCTCCCCCAGAATTTCAGCTTTACAGTCAACCCAAGCCACATGCACCTCTCAGCTGCCAGGGAGTTGCTGAATTTCTGGTGTGAGCGACAGATAACCAATCCCAGCGACATCTTTTCATTCCAAAAATGGCTGGATCAATCTGGAAATCTATGGGAACCATCTGACGGAAGTTTTAAGCCCCTCGAGGTTGCCAGGAAAAGGAAACGCCAATCGTGGGAAGCCTCAACCTCAACAGATGGAAGCACATCAGATGAAGATAGGGATCCAGACAACAAGTATGGGGGTACATCCTCCAGGCTCCCTCTTTCCAATGAGTCTACAGTGACCTCTAGGGTTACAAGCCGCCCACAAAAGAAAACTCCAATGCCACGAAAGGTATCCAGGCACACGACGGATGAAGATGGCCAGAACCCCATGGATGAGGAAGATTTAAGTAGCAATGATAATGCAAATTTGCCAGTACTTGCAAAACCATCAAAACGAAACCGATCTGTGGTCCAAAAAAAAGGTCATATGCCGCTGTGATTAGCTTACTAGTACTGACAATTCGCGCTTGATCAGCATTGACTGCCACTTCAGTTCTGGAAGATACTACTGAATACCCAGATAGTGATGGGTTTGAAAGTATTCCTTTTGCAGATGCCCATACCACCAAACCTGGGCCGTCGGGTCAACATCGAATAAATGGGAAGTTGAAATCTGCGCTCAAACAGATTCCAAGATCAGAAGTGCAGAACATGGACCAGCAGCCTGAAAGCCAAAAGGTCATTGGTGATTCATTGACTAGAAAACCTCGGCCAAGGAAACCTGCCCAGAAGAAGGGAACAATTTCAGGGGCAGGCAATGACCAAGGTCTCGTTGGTCTTCCTGCAGCAGAAGGTACTATGATTGAGATACATGGTCTGCAAACTAACCATTTTCATTGGTTGAAAATTAAGGTTCCCAGTGGAAATCTCCCCGAGCCCGCCGCCCCCCTATACCAGCAGACACCAATGTGCCCTCCCCAAAAGTCAAGAAATCACGGAAGGCAGTGAAAACTAGTAAAAAACGCATCTGATATACGATATGAACATTGTAATTACATCTAATATACCTACCGCTGCAATTGTACATACTTTATGTTGCCCGCAATATGTTTGGACAAAGCTGCCACGATTACAAATCAAATTCTTGAAGAGATGCTCCTCGTGCCTGGAGGCACGTGAACCGATTGCTGTGCTGCATTTGTTCTCACGGTCGGACTGTCAAAGTGCATGTCCAGAGTTTCATAGTAATCAACCAATTTTCTCATTGTGATCAATCATGTCAGAACAACAGCAGTGCAAAGTCAGATTCTGTTGCCAAGGTGAGATCCATCTATGTGTGCCCTTTCAATCTGCTCAAAAAATTCACAGTAGACATTGTGCCGATATCACCTTGGCAACAACCGGGGACTTCCTCGGTTCACGACAAAGAAATAGATACTTCCAGCTCTCAAAGCTGGACCATGTCCAAAAATTGCCCAAGCATGGAGGTGTTGAATTTGTATGGGGAGGAGTCTCCCTCACCGCCCACTGAGATGAGTACCACGCTCCGATCCCCTTCCCCAACCTGCGATCTCTCTCTTTTTGAGAGAATGAAGTGCGCCCACATTCCCAAGCCACCAACTCCAGAATATACAAGGGCCCCATCCCCCCAAGCAGATTTGGCAATGGCGGATGCTGAGGACTTGGGGCATATCGCGGTCCGAACCCCATCCCCCACCCCCAATCTGTCTCTTTTCGAGAGAATGAAATGCGCTCCAGTTCCTTCGCCACCATCCCTCACCGAAGAAAGGGTCCCCTCATCACAAGAAGACGCAGAAATGGAGTTGGCCGAGAGTTCAGGGGATACCACTGCCCGATCTCCATCGGCATTACTCAACCTCTCTCTCTTCGAGAGAATGAAGCGCGCTCCAGTCCCCAAGCCACCATCTCCAGTGCCAGGTACGTACTGATATATTTTTCCATATCACCTGGTCACCTTACTTTGCATGGTTGGTAGCCTCGGACATGGATCTCTTCAACAGGATGCGACATGCGCGAGTTCCATCACCGCCATCCCCCACTGCAGGTCAGCATTTTGTCTTTTTAAAAGTAGGAATAATCTAATAATCTTCCTTCCTAATGCAAGCCGCAGAGGTAGACGCAATGCAAACATTGCAAAGTGCAGAGGCTCCACCACCACCCTCTCAGTTTGAAGGTTAGCATTCATTACATGAACCTGCAAGCTCATACTAAGTGCGATATCGTATCTCCCAGGATTACAAATAGAGCAAGGGGATGACCCTGACCGCAGTCGCAGGATTGACTTCGGCGATCCGGATCGGACCCGGTTGTGGGAATTGTTCACGCTTGGATTGACAGGTATGTGCCATTGCAGATTCCATTTGGCAACTACAAAAAATGACGATCACATAGGCCCTCCACTTTTGGTTGATGAGTGTCGGGCTCTGGAGTGCGCTGGATTGGCTAAGGCAGATACGGCAGAGGATGGTAGGTCATTTCTACTTATTCCTGCGCTTTCTAATATGGGCGGTCAGTGTTGTGGGTCCTTCACGACTTCAAATCGCAGCATGTGGGTCCTGTGTCAGCTGGAAATTACCCTTATGAAAGGACCCTGGACTTGTATATTGTGCGGGCGATGAAGCAGATTGGGGCTGATACTCAACAGCTCATTGAAAATCGGGTGAAGACCATGCACCTGGGACATTATATGATTGACTCAATCGATCTGCTCGAGCTATCGCGGTACCCCCATACAGCGCACAACATACAGCCGTATACTGGAGGACCACCCTATCCAACCTGACAATCAGCAATTGAAATGGCAATTATATATTGGGGGTTACGGATTGAGTGCACGGTGGTTCATCTGTTGGGCTTGCCGCAAGTATCTGACTGGCCCACGCACTGGTTCTACAACCTCCTCCTGGATTTGGTTCGTTCCCATTTATGTTATCTGAATTTGGGACTGAAGAACACCATTACAGAAGGAACTTGACCATCTCATTCTAGTGACAGTATCGCGGCATAGCTTCACACCCATGCTCCCAGCATGCTTTCATGCATACCTCCGATGCCAACAGGACAAGGATAGATTTTTGGAGGAGATTTGAAACATTCCACCTGGCGCCTTTCATATGATTGACTCTCTGGCGAATTATATCCCTGACTGGACTTCAAGAATGCCCAATAAGTATATTGGGTTTGTCTTCCCATGGTGGTTCCATGGATCGTCACATTATCCAACAGATTTCCAGCAATTGAGGGGTGGCAGGATTTTCCCAATTGCGGCGGAGTACTTCCAGGTAATTTCAGTCTTATGCAAAGTTATATTTGCTCACCAGACATCAGTACAAATGGCCGGCAGCAAACCCTTCCATGGGGGACCAGATCGACAACTGGATCGCTGGGCAGGTCCAAAACCAAATGAAATACGTGAGGGAAATTGAAGAGGACATTGAGGTTAATGGGAGGAATGTGAATCACCTGTTCTCGCGGTGGGTCGCACTGTCTGGACTTCTTGGCATGGAGGATATAGCTTAGATAGCAGCAGGTTGTACATCATACCAATGGATAATTTTCACTGTCTGTGGTATGTCAAATATAATTTCATTGGGGTTGTTGTGGGGGATGTGTTAGGTAGCGCAACTTTGCCATTGTGCAGCCGTTAAGCGGACAGCTGAAGTGAAGCGCGCTTTATTTCTCAGGGGTATTGCGGGTAAGGTAGGCAAGAGATTTAGGGACGAGCATCAGGTGGGTGTATGGTCGGCTGCAATGTCTACATATTACGCTAATTATCTAGGAATTGACATTGATGAGTGGCTCTAGATCTGTGAGATTGGGCAGCGGGCATAACTGAACGCCAACCGATTGATGCACATTGTGACACATATAGTATGCAAGGCATGTGCGATTACTGTTTGTATGTCCAACCCCATGTTCTAATGCAGAACCCAACATAGTGATGACAGTGCCTGGATTATAGCGGAACCATAGATTCAACGTTGGAATGACGAAGTCGAGAGGGGGATAGTCCCCCACTGTGACTAGCATGTCCAGCCACGGCTCCCGTCTGTTTATGTCCGTGTGGTAAGGTGTTGCATGGTTGACCATAATAGACACACTATTGTAAACGGAATTCCAACTGGGGAGTATGGAAGACATATCCACGTCTTCCCATCGTTTCGCCTCCATGTCGAGTCGGATGAGAGCTTCCCACCCTGCAGCATACATCCGTGGATGGATGACAGCCAGCGTTCCCGATAGGAGCACATGAAATTCTGACATTTCATTCACCCATTGCCACGCGCCATTGCGTTCCCGACCCGATTTTAATAGTCTTGACACTTCGGGGTGGAAGTCAGGGGGCTGCATGAATGTCGGTGATATATCACCTCAGAGAGGAAGATAACCTACCCCATGACCTTGTTGATACCATCCTGGTGAGAGGTCTATGCTTCCAACAAGATCTGTAGTTTCGCGGAATAGTAGCCGATCATTTCTCCAGCCATGGTTGCGTGATTTCTTGATGCTTTCCTCCAATGGTGCTCTCAATAAATTAAGTGAATCCCATACATTTTTCTGCAAAGCATTTGAATATCCGGCAATGTTGACTTATGCAGAGTTAACCACCTGATGCATGGGGTCTATGGCTCCTGGAAGATACCATAGCTTTATATTTCCATCTCCATCTAATAACATGGTTGGATCCGTGATTTCATCATACTCCAGTGATGCCGTGATATCGCACATCTTTCCATGCTGAGTTCCTTGGACTGTAACTTCCCTATAATGAGCAGATTGTTTTTCATGGATTCTTGGAACTCACGTGGATGCCGATATGCTTGTTCAATTACTTGAATCATGCGATCCGCATGACATACCAATGGCACTGGAATTGATATATCGGGGATGGTGCGCTGTCCAGTGAACACCTCCCAAAATTGGCTTTGCATATATTCGGCCAACTTTTCTGTCAACTGCATCTGCCAGCCATGGGGTACTTGAGACATTTGTTGCTCTTGGTGAATCTATCACAGGATACGGGATGGTGAGGGAAATTTTCGCAATTGTCTGTTGTGTTACGTCATGAAATGTCGTCAGCTATTTGCTTGCCGTCATTGGCACCAAATATTAGCCTCCTGTAAAGGACCCCTATGTGTTATTCCTCCCTACTTCTAATCGTGGAAGGGCGAGCCCATAAGTTATGCCATCCAACATGATATGTTGGTTAGGTTCTGAAATGAGTGCTGCTGACCAACCTCATATCACACATCGCCGAGCACTTGAGTTACGCTGTCCGACCTGATATCATGGCCAAGCTAATTGGATGGGCCTACCAGTGACTGATGGTGTTCCACACCAAAATTATGGGGACTTGTGGGGGATTAACGTGTGCAGTATTACATTCTTATCGTGGCTGGGCCCATTCATGGGCTGTGCACTGCTACCTGGTTCCTTGGATGGGCCTGTCCTTTAATTGCACAGTATTACCTGCTTATCATTTCCAGGCCCGTTAATTAGTTATGCACTCCTACCCGATGCCTTGGATGGGCCTGTCCATGGGTTGCGCACTCCTACCTGATATCTTGGATGGGCCCGTGCATGAATTGCGCGGTATTACCCTCTTATCATGGATGGGCCCGTCCATGGGTTGTGCACTCCTCACTGATGCCTTGGACGGGCCTGTCCTTAAATTGCGCGGTATTACCCTCTTATCATGGATGGGCCTGTACATGGGTTGTGCACTCCTCACTGATGCCTTGGATGGGCCCATCCTTAAATTGCGTGCTATTCCCCTCACACCATGGATGGGCCCATACATTTGTGATGGTATTGCCTTGGCTGTTTCACACAGGTGGGCCAGTCCACATGTTGTACATAATCACTCTATCCCTTATTGTCGGGCCCATCCATATGTTGCATTATCCAAACCTTCACGGGCCTGTTCATGTGTGGTTGCATTCCTCTTTCATCCATATGATGGGCCCGCTCATTTGTTATTGTCACTCAGGGCACTCTGGCCCACCTATTTGTCATGTATTAATTAATTCAACGGGCCCGCCATGGGCTCTCCATATGTGTTGGCAGTTTGGCACACAGGCTACTCATATGTTGTGACTAATGGTGACTACATGGGGTCTGTCTTTGTTCCTTTTTCATTTCTCCTTAATTAGTTTATTGTATCCTTTAGCCATAACTCTCCACCTTCCTATTCATAATTCTTCTAACTCAGTAAAGTCCAGATTCGGGAAGTAATGATAAGCCATTGCCTCAGGTTTACACAAGTCCAGTAATGTTTCCAACAGAAGTCCATCTTTTGTCAATCCTTCGTGGATGCCACAAATGAATTGCACAACAAACTGAGAATATCTCAAGTTTTTGGAAACATTATATTGAACAAGTTTAGAGGCAGATGACTATCTCTACTTTGCAAATAGTAAGGAACACTACCATAACTGATATATGGTTCAGGTAAGTTTCCTGGAAGGGGAAATCAGTTTGATACTTCCTGGCACATATGTTGTTTGATGATGCCTTCAATAAATTCCTCTGGGACATGCAGGAGGAATATCTTCTCCAGAACCTTTCTGACATTCTCTCTCCAAATCTTCATAAATTGTCACTGTAGAGGGCCATTGGACCCAGTTTTTACTTCTGCCAGAAGATCTCCACCAGAGATGCTTCTCCTCAATGTCATATCCAGAGTCCTGCTCCAAACCCCACATGACAACATCCCACCTTTCCAACAGGAGTAATATGACCTTGGGATCAAATGAGACCATACCGTTGCAGTGTCTTGTTTGAAGGATCCTTGGAACATGTCTGGCATCAATTGAATTGGAATTCCAAATTCTTCTGAAATCATGCTCAAGATGTTGGTTCCAAATCTGAAGAGATGGGATGATCCCATGGAACTTTCGGTAGTCATAGCAGCGATGGATTCTTCCCCTAAAGTAGAAGAAGATATTGTTTGTGAGTGCAAATGCTGGGATGGTTTCAAGGGCAGGATCTTCATAGGTAAATGACAGAATATCTGCGCCATTAAAGTTAGTGTGGGCATGCAGAGTAGAAGTGGCAGTTAATTTTGGGAGGCAATTTGAAAGATAACCATGGTAGGTTATATGGAGTCGAGAAGTGGATAAAGGTTCATCTTCAGGGCATCAGTCAGCAATATTGTTGGGAATAGAATCCCAAGACTGTTCAATAGCAACTGTAGGAACAAGGTGCCAGGGGAATGGTGTCCAAACATAGAAGGACCAATTATGAGAAATTGAGGTACTTTTCCAATCTGGGCATTTGAGAACATAAAGTTCTTCGATGAATCCGATTATGTGTTGGATGTAGCATTTATGTGCAGGGTCATCTGTTGTACTTGCCTTTTCCATTGCCAGAGTGGTTTCCTTCTCAACAGCAACAGGAAAGGGTCGGGATGCCCATGCCAGTGGTGCCATAAGTTCATTCCTGTTTACAATGATGGTCGACATCTGCAAAGCAGGAGTGACATAAGCCTATGAACTCAAGAGGAGACGAAGAGAGATGTGACTATAAAAGATCAAACTTGAGATGGCTCAAGTCCAATCCTTCATCATCTCCTTCAGGAGTTGATGTGGGAGGTAGCTCCTCAACCAAATGGGCAAGGAAGTCATTGAAGGATCAGGAACAGAACCAAAACAGATATTATGTCACCTCTGCATCATGCAAATACTATCACTAACAATTATTCCAACATGCAAAGCCCTATGCTGGGGCTGCATCTCCAACCATCAACAATGGAGCTCCTGGGCTTCTTTGACTGAAAGATCGAAAGGTTCCAAAAGAACCATCAGATACCCTTGTGGAGACATCAGATATGGAGGAACTGGATCTCGAGAGCTTGATACAAAGGAGGGTTGAAACATGGCAGAGCCAACATCTCGTTTCTTGGCAAAGCCAGTACTTCCCTTGCTTTGATGGTCAAAGCAGCTTGAACTTGGAGCTTGCAAAAGTGACCAAGCTGGATATGGTACTCTTGATAAGTGGCAAAAATGCCATGCCATGATGGAATGCCTAGGAAAGTTCCCCACATGACACAGGACATAACCAAAGTGAGTGAAAAAGAACTGCCATAAAGTGAAAATAGAAATGTAGCCTGAGCATGGCCTAACACAAATGAAGTGACTAGAATGGCCAAAGCCCAACCTAGCACCTCAGGTCCATTTAATGGCATAGCTATGACAGACGTCTCTCTCAGAAGCATATGGTCCATTAGACAATGAGCTCAGGGTTCATAACCTATTGCACAGAGGGTTTACAGGGAGCTAGAGCAAGGTGAGCACTTGCCTTTGCTAATCAGTTGAGTCTTTGGACTTTGAAGGTAAGAATGAGTAGTTGTGTTAGTGAGTTAGAGATTGGGAGCTCTACCATACTCTGGGCTAAGACATCGCCCTTATATACACTGTAGGTGTGCACAGACCAGGTGTGTCTGTCACCATGTAAACTACTACTATATCTGTAAGTAAGAGGACCTTCCTTTATAGGTTACCTCTGTCTTTCTACTAGAACAATAATGACCAGTAATCCAGTACAAGAGAACACCGTAGAATGGTATGGAACTATACCATCATGTGACTGGGTAATATCTAGCCATACAGCCATCTGATATTTCAACACCAGCTCCTGCTGCTGGTATGCCTGTCTGTACTCTTGATGATCATGTCCATTCTCTTCAGCATTGTGCAACAAACTAGACTCAATTTTTGTGTGTTGGTGACATGGGTGCCATGTCAAGCTGACTCAGTATGATGACAAATCCTGCTGGGATTCCCAAGTCTGATGCCAATTGTGGTTGTCAGCCTACATGTGCATGTAATGTCCACTCCCCAACTAATGAGCTTGGTACCATGTAGCTGCATGTTTAGTTTCACAGGATTGAGCAGTCCCTCCAAAAGCCAAAGCTTGCAACAATTTGCAGATACAGTATATCCCCTGCATCCAACTCTGTATCTTTCTCACATCACATTGCACTTCCACTGTACCTAGAGTTTAATACAATGTTGTTTTTGTGCATGTCTCATAGCATTGGTAGCATTGCAATCCGAGAATATGTAAAAATATGAGCAGGTGTGACATTGTATCGCAATCTCACATGTGCTCACACACGGTCATATTACATGGGATCCACCGGGCCCAACAGGATATGACCTGATGTGAGCCAGTACTATGTCTGGAACATTTATCCTACTGTGTCAGATGGGGTTGTGCCCTGTCATACTGCATTTTTCTCATTTTACTAGCCAGGTATGAGCTGGTGTGATGTTGTCTGATTTCCTGGCTAGTCCTGCCTCATCACACCAGGTCACACCAGGTCATGTCCAGTTTTCACTGGGGCTTACTGACATTCCTCTCCCAGTCATCATCGCTGCCAGGAGGAATGGTGTGATATGTGTAAGGAATTGCTACTGCCCATGTAAGTATGATGCCAACTCATCTACATAGTTTTGTCAGGCTGAAAGAGTGGGGCATAGAGGTTGCTGGGCCAATGAATCCAAGTTTGACCTGCTTAGATGCAACTGCAAGCAGGGACACGTGACCAACTTTGGCAAGAGGGCATGCTGGTCAGTCCAGTGCAGAGGTATGGATATCATCGATTCATCTTTGTTGCATGATGCATTTGCACAGTGACCAACGATCATACAGTTCAATCATACTGACCCAGTGCACATCGAGCTCGACTATGATGTGTGTATGCAATCAACTTCAATGTGATAGCCTCAGACACAGATTCCACATATACACATGAGTGCCTTGGATACAGTCACCAATACTAGAATCTGTGAGAGCCAGGGTAAAATCAGTGGCATTGCTGGCAAAGTATGTTATACAGCCAATGACCCCCCAGGTATGCCACATTCTATTCATCTTTTGTCTTTTGTAGTGTACTGATCCTGTTTCTTTCTTTCATCCCCATACTCGCTGCCTTGGATATTCTGACATGCATACAGCCTCCTTAAACCTGTCTTCCCCACCAACTCAGCTATTTCTGATGAGTCTCTACTGAGACACCAAAGCAGCACACCAACTCCAGAACCCTACCATTGTAGGGAATGGTCTTTCCCTACCAGTGGATTTTATTTTTATTCTTTGTTTCTTATATTTTAACTTGCTTTTCCAGTTATTATATGTTTATTACTTTAGTGCGAGGTTTTATTGCTTAGTCAGCCATTTTTATTACCCAGCATGTATTTACCTTTCTAACAACAAGTAACAAGTTGAGTTCCAAGAGTTTCAAGTTTGAGTTTGAGTTCAAGAAGGCTGTGTGTGGCCTTCTTCTTTGTCTAGACAGCCTCAGACAGCTTCAGACATCCTCAGACAGTTTCCTTCCAGGCTAGAGAAGCCCCTTGGAAGATCTTCACCCTTCAGACTATCCTAGCTCACTCCCAGTCATCTCCATTTCATTCTCTTCACCATCCTTATCACAATGGAACCTGACCAGACAGTGATCCCTCCCATGTCCACATCTGCACATATACCTATCCAAACCTATCCTGATGCACCTTCACCATCTTCCCCACCAGAACAGCCTCCTCAAGGCTCATCCCAAAACATTGAGAGTGATGAACAGGAGGAGCTTGAAGCAGCCGACACCATGATCACAGCTGTGGATGTGGATTCAGACTCAAACTCGCCCACTTCTAAGCAGGATGATAACATGAAAGTGGACTAAAACTCTATGCTAATGCACTCTCATCAAGGAGAGCATGCCAAACTCATGTTCTCACCCATGTGGTGCAGTATGAAGAGGAGCATTGATCTTGATGAAGCCACTGATGATGGTGTTGGAGAATGGGACAGTGAGGTGGACAAACAGGTGGATGGAGATGTGGTAATGGATGATTCAGATGCAGAGATGGAGGTGGATTTGGATATGAGTGCCAAGGAAAGGGGGTGGGCACACTAAGAAACAGGTCCAGACCAAAGCTGGACATATGTGCACAGTCCAGGATGGCAGGACTAAGAATTGCTAAGATGACCCTCTGCAAAAGAAAGACAAGATGCCTGAGGCTACATCGACAAGAACTCTGCCTGCAAAGTGAACCAAATATGTCCCTAAGTCTGTCTCCACTTCCATTACAAGTACCTCAAGCACCATGATGACCACCTCAAAAATAACTTCGACAAAGGCTAGGATCAGGTCTGGGGTGGGCAGAGGCAAGACAATAGGAGCTTCCCATCACACCCAATTAGGTGAAGCACACTGATGGCTTGGAATCATGAAGAGTGAACATGCAGTCATGTCAAATACTTCTGGATCCAGTGTCAGGAAAATTACTGCAGTCAGTACTTCTGGAACAAGTGTTGTGGTGCACCCATCATTGAGATCTGTATCTGGCTCGCTTCATCAGAACAACATGCAGTCAGCTGTGGTGAAAGAGATAGGACCATCGAGGACTGGATCTTCTTCTGTGCTGGCAAAGGAACACAAAAAGAAACCTTGGGTCGACATGAGGAGGACAGAAGTGACTGATTCAAGGCCATGTGATGCCACATCAGTGATACACCTGGCCAAACCCATACCATTCACGTTCCACACTGATGCATGGGCATGTTGAACTGTGACTGATCCATGCATTTTGGGGTTCAGTTTGAATGATGGTGGTGGTGGTGGCAGCAGTGCAGGTGAGAAGGACAAGGGCAAGAATAGAGGGGATGGTGGACTCAAGAAGCTGGTGTTGCTTGAGTCAGACCATGGAGAAGCATAGTTGCATTGTCGGGAGGAGTGTGTTCCCTCCTTGTTGACATCTTCACTTGGGACCAGTACAGGTGCAGGTAAGATTTCTCTGCAAACAGCAACTACAACGATACTGATGAGCTCTCCCAACACTGCAATCTTAGTGGTTACAATGGCCACTATGTCAACTACTGTACCCCACCCCTTCACATTCACAACCACCCTGCATGTCACCAAACATGCCAAGTTTGACACACCAGAAACAAGAGGAGATGGCACAGCTGAAAGAGGAAGCACAGAAGCAAGCCAAAGAAGAGATGGCAAGAGTGGTGAGAGAGATGAGGAGATGAGCTGTTCCAAAAGCACATGAGGTGCCAGAGTGGTATAAGGAGATGCTGAAGAAGGGGGAAGGGATGGGATGAGGATAGAACTGGAGGCATGGTTGGAGGGATTCTTACTAACACTTCTGAGTTCATAGACTTGAGTGGCATTGGGAGGACCACTAGGACTCTAGTAGTTGTGCTAGTGGACCTCAGTATCAATATATAGCTTTGTACTATGCTGTAATCTTCAGCCTACTAGTAAATGAACTTGACACCTAAGTAGTCAGGCTGACATCCAAGTCCCTACTCTACACCCAGGACTCTGGTCTGGCTCCCAGGCATTTCCAGACTTGTCCCAAGCCATGGCACATAACCTGAGGCAAATCAGGTAGTGTCCCCTCCATATGGCCCTGCATGGATTGAATTGACTGCATTGTATGAACAAATGTGCTCCAGAAAACATTCAATGAGTACAATTGATGCAACTTCACAGAGAAAATTCCACTAGCCATTTGTCAGAAAATTGGTAAATTCATTTAAACCTGTTGCAAGCAATTGTAATAGTTAAAATGGAATTGTTATTTGTAATATAGCCGCAATGGTAAAGCTTTCATTAAAATAATAATTATCATGTTATTGCCATGCAATTGCAATGGGAACTGCAACCAGGATTGCAGTAAGGCTGTGGGGGTCACTCCACCAATTTTGATTTAGTCACCCCATTGTTACAGCATCATTGTAATGCTATTGTGACATACATGTGTCCATTTCCATCACAGGAAAAGCACTGCCACCACTAGTGTTGCCACAACTCTGACTAATAGTTGACTCGAGTTGAAGTCGAGTATGCAGCTTAGTCATACTTTCCCAGGTCGGGTCAATTAAAATATCTCTGACTCGACCAGCTCGGTTAGTCGCGACTTCCAACTTCCAGTCGACCAGCCAGTCATCACCCAGTCGGAAAATTTTGTGGGGTATAATTTTAATAAAGTTAGACTATGTCTAAGTAATACTAGTGTTGCTGTCGAACCAAGCCTCAGTTGCTACAGCATACAGAGACATTTTCTAATAAGGATGAAACCAAATATTCGAAAAACACTTGCTTTTGTCATTACTTCTGCAAACACCTGTAAAATATATTGTTCACTTATGTATTATCCATATCATGCAATTTCGTTTCGTTGTTGTTTGGCTCTCTGTCCTTGTCTATGATGTCACATGCCACGCCCGTTTTCCTCTTTGTTGGTTGCCTCAAGCCATAAACTACTACACCTTACGAATACCCACATTTCCTGTAGCCTCACCACTCAGGACATGTACATTGCCTGAACTGAAGGCCTTTCCCGGTAATCACCATCCATATTTTTGGGAGCTTCTCCATAGAAGACTGCGAACTATCATTGAGTGCCCGAGCATGTTCGTCATACAATGTTAGGGCTTCCAGCAGAGTGTCGAAGACTTCATCAGGCGTCCAGGAAGTACTGCTTACAAGTAAGGTGACTCTATCCTCACGCAACATAGGCATATTGATCTGCAAATGTTGCGACAAAATACAAGATTCATGAGAAGGCCAACTCATCATCATAAACTCGGCAGAGTAAGGGACGTTGGGTTTCAGCAAAAAAAATGCTGTTATGCGCCTCATGTACTTCAGGTGGCAAACACTTGTGGAAATGGCTTGGAGGGCGATTGTAAAGGACAGCCATTCTGCCACTTAAAGATGGTCAGCTAACGTGTAAGGTATAAGTACAAGTATACAGTATATGTCAAGTTCCGTTTGCTTGCGAGGTGATCCCGCATGGCCTGAGTGACGAATAGATGGGCATATGCAGAACGCCCAAAAACCTCCTCAAACCTGCTTCACAGTCAGTCCCACAGTCTTGCTATTGTGGTTTCACATACTGTTTGGCAATCATTACAAATGGATGACCATGCCCCAGCTTCAGAGCTACGATGCTGGGCCCAAGATTGTGCTGGTCAGTGATCACTTTACTTGCTCAGATCCAACCTACAAGCCACACAAGGGGAAGGGTAGGGATACTAGGTGGGTTCTTGGAGCGAGGTTAGTAGACCTGGAATGTTAGGAGTGACGAAAGTAAACGAACATAAGTGTGATCCAAATATCCGAAAAAACTCGCTTTGTCATTACTTCCAATGACGACGTGTTTACCAACATTGGGAAGAGGTGTTTTGAGGAAGCATGTAGGCGAACTTGGATAGAAACAATGTAAACAAATTAACTGTTGAGGGGTGGCACCATACTGCGAGACGTTGATATCGAAACCACAATTTTGATCGACATCAAGATTGGAACGGCAAACCCTTCCCACAGTGATGAATGCAGGGGATGGCATCTGAGAGTTGCATTCAGCAGCCATCAAAGGCATGGCCACAAAATCCTGCATAAGAAATGTGCATTGACAAATGCAGGGAAAGAAGGAGAAGATGTACATCTGTTGCAAACAGCTGCAAAATAGGATCTGTGGTCTCCATGTTAGCTGCAGCAGTTGTCTGTGAGACGACGCGTGCGATGCCACTGTATGGCCCATCCTCCAGCAGAGCAGGGTCTCCACTGAAGGTGAAAAAATCAACAGCAAGATCACCGGAAGGCAGGGGCAAAAATCTGTCGTGCTTCCAAAAGGTCTCGCCTTGTGAATAGGTGAATGCACAGCCATTTTGAACACCAACCACCCCATGAACATTACAGGAGGATGCCATGACAGGAGGTCAGAAGCTGTAAACATGAAGACAGGCACAGAGACAGAGGTGCTACCTATCTGTGATGATGCCATGCATGACACAATGGCGAGGCTGCTCTCGATTGAAGGCGAGTCACACTGTTTTGCACATGGTAGCTGATGAAAATGCAGAGCAGTATTGGCTGAGGATGTGAACCAACAGCGATGACCATGGAACCCGCTCTCTACGGGGGAGTGATGCATGGATGACACAAAGTCGACGCGAAACATCGATCAGTACAGTGATGACTCACACAGTCATGCATGCGCGAACAGCTTAGTAACGCAGATAGGAGCCGACATAAGGAAGGACAAATAGGGACACAGGGGAGTCACGTGGGTGGATGCTTCCAATGGCCTCTCCTCCTTACAGTATCTGAATGATGATGATGATTACCATTGCAGGAACTCGTGTGGTCTGACAGATGGCGTCTAGAAACGAGCACAGTGGGATGATGATTGTGAAATATGAAGTAACAAAGTAGCTAACACCTCAGAGCACTCGGAATGAGATGGCAGCACACAGCAACATTTGTGAGCTCAGTACAACTTGACTGGCCCCAATGCTGCATGGTCACCCTCTGCTGATGCCATCGTATCGAGAATAGTGCTCATCGCTTCATTACCATTTGCCTGTGACATCACAAGGGCACCAAGAGCATCTTCCCTACCCTGGTCTCAAACCATCTCATTTTCCATCGTGCCCCAGTATCAAGTGAAATGAAATCTGTCTTGTTTGAGTGAAAACTTGAGTAGCTGTAAGGCTTCCATCAACATGGGACTAATGCGGTTTTGTTTCTTGGTGTCGGTTTCTGTGCTCAACGAGAATATATGCTCACATGGGACAGAAGATGGTTGAACCAGAAGATAGTCCATGGCGATGCGATATATTGTGGGGAACCTCGTGCGTTCTAGCTATACAGGATGTCAGCTCTACATCCAGTAGATTGCATGTCGAGGTCTTCTCTTACCTCCCAGAATGCGAGCACGTCGGCGTCTGCTTGGCTAGTGGTTGCAATGTAGGAACCAAACTCTTCTTCGACGGATAACTGCCCTTGTTCCTGAGCTGTGGGCATGATTTCCATTGTATCTAAACCATAGAGTGAGGCTAGCCCCATGTACACTGGTCACATAGTGGTAGGAGTTGGCTGAGCATTGTCGTCAGCATACTTCGTGCGGTATTCTTGCATCTACAAGAGATAACAATTGGCATACATTATAAATTTGCCAAGGTGGGTACTTACTAGTTCCAAGATGCTGGCTTTGATGGAAGAAATCTCATTGCACCACTTGTGCTCCACCCATGAGAAACATATAGAAGGGTGTGCGACTTTGCAGAATGTTAGCATGTGGATGTTCGAATACTTGAGGTGACTCCACTCACACATCGTGAATATGTACACCTTGTTTGCACACATATGTTTATGATATCATTCCCCATGAGCTAACCCTTCTTTGTGGAGTGGGCCGAATTGAGGGTTCGCAGATGAAGTGTTGAGTCTCTTCCACTGTTCGAGGAAGGTTTCATAAGTGGGCAGGGCTCCACCGAGCAAGGGGATGCGTTCTGAAGTCATTGTATGGTGGGCTGCGGCAGGGGCCTGCAAACAAGTGTTAGCATCGGCCATGTGCACCGAAAGCTTGGATACTCACTTGCAGGGCAAACTTGAGGTCTTGTAAAACTTCCCAGTGCATCTGTTCCAGCTTCTCCGGTACCAAATTTATGTTCTGTGGCATTCTGACCCAAAGGTCAATTGCCTGCAGCAAAGCTTTAGATGTCAATACACTGTAATGATGATCGCAAACCTGGTCTAATGCTCGAAGACGATTGATCATGTAGTAGGTTGAGTCCCAACGAGTTGCAATGTCATGTAGTAGCTGGACAACAGGGAGAGGGAATGGGACACCACCTTTCATGAATGATTGATTGGCGTTCCCGGATTCAATGGTCTGTTGGAAAGTATGCTGATGCTGACCTGAATTTCGGACGCATTGAACAGTCTCTTGTCCATGCCAGATAGGGTCCTCTTGGACCACTGTGATGTACTCCTTTTTGTGCAAAACCCTTGGTGGATTGCCCCAGGTCCTCGGAAGGCCAGAAAAATCTGCACATTTGTAGCCATTGATAAGGTGTTGTATGCAAATGTTGATGATATGAGGAAAGCAGTGGATGCAACGGGCAACGGGATCTATGTCAAACTCGCGCTCTTCCTGTAAAATCCGCGTGAACACTGCCATGGCAGTATCATTATTGGTGGCGTTGTCCATGGTGAAATGACCAATCTACTCCAAAGTTAGTAAGAGTATGCCGAAGGAGTCAAAAACAAACCTTATCCACTGGAATTTCGGCACAATCGATGAGGTGAAGTATGGTCTTTGCAAGTTCCTCGCCCGTGTGCGAAGTAGGGAGATAGTGAAAAGCGATCAATGCGGCCTTCATGGCGAGCTGACTGGAATGCGGTGCATTTCCCAACTCATGTCCGATCCAGTGTGCCGTCATCACAAGGTAGGAGTCGAGCTTGTCAGCAGACCACACGTCTGCAGTAAAGGAAATCACTCCGACAGCTCTCTGCACAATAAACACTCAATAACAGCGTGACAAGTAGCGATCCACACACCTTCAACTCCACTCTGAGCTGCATAAAACATTCTTGCCAGCACTGGAGGATGAGTTCACGAGTCTTAGTATGATGAGGAATATCAGTATCCCACAAATTGCGACGAAGGTAAAGGATCAGCTGGCAAAATTGTGGACATTCCATTAAATAGATTGCCTGATCCACAAATAACATCATGTCAGTAAAGTGCTGAATGGATTAAAGACTCCTTACCTGGTCATCGGAAACGATGAAATCGACCAAAAGCTTGCGCAGGCCCTGAATGGAGAACTCGGGCAGACCAACGCTAGGGTCCCCTTTCGGTAGCTTTCCACCAGGAACTCTGTCATCCATGCCGGGTGGAGGCAGAGGTGGTAGACGACTGATTTCTGCACTGGGGCAATTAAGTTCTGCTCGAAGGGTGTTGTAAGTATACCCTCTCTCGAAAGCGGCCTCGAGAAAATGAGACTGCACAGGCCAATTGTTTTCTTCAATCTTGTCCAGATATGGCAGTGGATGTTGGGAGTTGAGATGGCTGCGATGTGTTGTAGTCAAAGAGCCCAGAGAGTATGGTAAGCTATGTTACCCTATGTGAGCATCACAAACACAAAACAGAAAAAAAGGCCTTACTTGCAGATGTTACAATAGTAATGAGTTTCTTCCTTACGAAAAAAGTAGTGAGTGTTGTGAGCCACATTGCACCTTGACTGGCCCTGGCTTGAGTCTATGGTAGAAAAAGGGTCAGATGTAGCGGTGCGGATGGCAGTGGGTTGAGGTTGATGATTTTCTTGTGTCTCACGGTCCTCATCATCAGCATCGACTTTGAGTTCTTGATCGATGGCAATGAACTCCCTCGAATCGTTGTTACGATAATGCTGTGGCAGGCGGTGAGCATGAGCGGGGCGATCTCTGACCTCAGTGTCCTGACTCTCGGTGTCGGGTTGTGCGGCAGGAGTCGGTCGTTGATGCTGACGCTGACCTTTCACCATAGGATGGAGGGGAAGGGAACGGTTTGTGAGCAGACGGAGAGTGAAATGAAATATCGATACTTATAGCATCATTGCATCAGCATTACTGGTTGCAACCAGACATGTGCATGAGGTGAGGGTGCCAGCTGGATGCAACCCCTTGCAGTACTTACATATGGATGGCTCCACGCCTTGTGTACCTTCACCAGGCAGTGATACATTTACCTCATGCTAGATAGTCTGATTGAATTATCAGCAAATGTGGTGTGCGAAGGACAGCAGGATAAATGTTGAAGAAATGTACAAAAAGATATTAGAGATACATGCGAGATTTTTGAAATCAGAAATATTCAACGAGGGTTTACCTGCGAACCGACTTGCGATGTGCAGCCGAGCGTGGGGCGATGTCTCGGGGCTTGGGGGACGTGCTAGGGGTTCTGTTATCCGTGGGCTTGTATTCCTCATCATCAGAATGAGCACGCTTGATGCCTCGAAACTTGGTGAAGTACCAGTTTTCATAGTGCGACCAAGCAGTTGAGTGGGACGAGATCTTGAGCCCTGATTGCATGACCCTCCAGTTGAATTCGACTCTGAGTTCGGCCACTTGTAGCCTATGAAGTGCAGACTTAGATTTGAATACATTTGCCAGCTTGCATATCTCCTTCTTCATGGCACTTAGTCCCTTCCCGATTACTTGCTCTGCCTCTTCCATTTCGATGCGCAGATATATGTGCTTCAAAAAAATACTGCGTCGGCAGGTCGTAAAGCAGTCAAATGCATCACTTACACTGATCACCCTCTTGCTATCGTCGAGGTCAATCCTCTCAGCTCTGTCTTCCCTGATCCAAACATTGAACTCGACCTCTTTAATTGCACACCACGTATGATCAGCCACTACGATCGGTTTGATAACCACGGGCTCAGGTTTGAAATTGGCTTCGGAGTCCGAGTCCTGCTCGATGGAGGATGAGGGGTCAAGTCGCATTGGGGATTTGACCTCAGGTCTATCAGTAGAGCTGGAGTCAGAGGAAGTGGATTTGTTGAATATCATAGTGCATGCCTCAATAGATCGAGGAAGTGTGAAAAAGTTATCTTCCAAGAAACACGTGTCACGTTGAGAAAAGAAAGACCAGGTGGGTGTCCCCTCCTTTGGGGAGTGGTAGTCGCAATCCTCCAAAACGAAAATCAAGATGACAAGAACGATAGTTGGCCAACCTTCGACCTCAGCCCGAACCTTCTTCATCACGTCTTCACAGCTTTGGCTGAAGGCGCACTCTACTACAGCAAGCAGGACACCAGGTCCTGCCTCGACAGGGCTTGCGAACAGGGAATGATCAGGGGTCACAGAGAACCCGGTGCGTGACAATCGCAGGCTGAGGTTTGATTCCAATGTAATGCGAAGGAGCGATCAGTTGAATGGAAGGTGGTCCAGTGCGGACTGCACAGCCCTGCCAAAATCAGTAAGACAAAACTCGTGTGCGGCCGTCGGCATTTCTACTATCAAAAGACCATTCCTGGGGTTGTGAGACAACCTAAGAGGCAATGAGTCACATGTCATATCGTAATGGTCACAAATTCTCTAACTTTGGTTTGCTCAGTGAGAGAGACCACTCTTCCACTGCTCATGTGAGAGATTCAAATACTTGTGCATCAACGTTTTCAAATACCTGTGTAGCAGGGGGTGTCAGCTGTGAAAACTTGCTAGCATATTAAGACCTTGCCTGGACCTCAGCAGTTGGATCAGCATCCGTGCTTCGCAAACCAAATTCCTTCAATAAGTCTTGGAATGATTCTTGACTACAATAAGTTCAAGTCACCCTGAAATTTATGGAGACATACTGGGTGATGTAGCTTGTGAAATGATCTGAGAATTGTCACTGGGAGACACCACATTGGGTGCAACAGGCTCGGATTGCTTAGCCCCTTTAACATCACTGGTGTCGCTTCGAGGACTAGCACTGCAAGCATTTCACAATGTTTCTTCAGGAATCATGCTGAAAAAATGGAGGAAAGAGATACTCTTTTATTTTGCATGTTTGGAAGGGAAAAATTCAAAAATAATATTTTATGTTTGTCCAAAAAACATGGATTGGTGGTAATGTCCATTAGCTTCTACTCTAATTGGCATTAGTATCAATTCATGTTCTCTGGAAGAGAATAAAACATTATTTTTGTATTTTTTCTTGCCAAACATCACAGATAAAAGAGTATCTCTTCCCTCCATTTTTTCAGCATTTTTTGTGAGGAAAAATTGTGAAATGCTTGCTGTGTAGGAAGCGAGTGTGGTTTGATTGTAGCCAGGATAGTGTTGACCCTTGCACCATTGTTACGTGTTTTGTGTGATAAAATGGGCAGTAGAGCAGGTGTCTCACAGGGGGACTGGGTTGAGAAGGACTGAGCTGGAGATGACTTCTTCACAGACCTCAGACCAGTGGCAAAGCAAGGGCCGCCTAAGCATCGAGGCCTTGGTGATTCCAGTGTAGAGATCATGCCAGGAAGGGAGCTCAGGGAAACCTTTCCATGAAACCTTTTGTAAACTCCATGGCCTCGTGTATGGCTATGCGACTTATCGCCCATTTATTTCAAATGCTGGGAGAATAAACTGGAATAGTTTGTAAGATTCTGGGCGAGCAAAAGAATATAATAGTACGTGTGGGGCTGTGTGAGTGGGTTCTGGCGACTTGTGTCACTTTAGGACTTAGGAGGCAGGAGGCACTGAGGCAGTGGGAAACTAACCTTGGAACTGAAATCATTATAAGTCATCCTGACCACCAGCCACTTTCAAATATGGAAGTCGATAAGCAGCCAGGTTTGGAAGTCCGTTGCCATCACTGGACCCCTTGGAAAACGACCAGCTCTTGCTCCAAGAGTGAGTCCCTTGAACCAATAAAAGTGGGTCACATACATACTTGAACCTCGAGGTGAGGCTGCTGAGGCATACTCCTTCCTGCTGGTGGATGTGCTGATTCCCGGATCCAAAGGGCCTAAGGCTTTGTACTGCAAAGGGCCGCCCAAACTCGGAGAAGAAATCTTGGTGGTAGTCAGGCCACACTATGGCAGATATAGTTCGCATTGATGGCAGATACGCACTAAAAGAGCATTTGGGCACTGGTTCATGTGGTGAGTGAACAATTGTCAAACCTTGAGTGCATGAAAAACTTCCATGGTGGGACCATGATTGTCAGCCACAGTTTACCGTGTGCAGGACATCATTACAAAGCAGATTGTTGCAGTGAAACTGGAACCAACTGCCCACAAACCAACGTCTCACGAAACTCACCTGGAACACGAATACCGGGTTCTTAGTGAGCTTGGAGGTGCTGCTGGACTTCCTCGGCCAATCTGGTTCAGCAGAGAAGGATCTTATCAGGCCATGGTTATTGACAACCTCGGTCCATCCTTGGATGGGCTACTCAACGCATCTCCTGACAGTGCACTTCAACTACATCATGTTGCTGCCCTGGGACTGCAAATGGTGAGTTCCTTCACTGTTTTACATGTCAAGTTGGCTCATCTGCATTCAGATAACCCGGCTCAAGTATATCCATTCCCACCATTTCATTCATCATGATATTAAACTGCAGAATATGCTCATGGGTCTCATGGAATCCAAGGATACAGTCTTTCTTATTGACTTTGGTATCACGAAGCAAAATGGCATCCATCATCCCATATCCACATTCCAATGGAGAAAACTGATGAACTAGTTGGTACACTGGCTTTTGCATCCCTGAATAGTCATCTTGGACTAGAACTAAGCCAGCGGGATGACTTGGAAGCTCTGGCCTACACGTTGTTGTTCCTTTGTAATGGGTCATTGCCGTGGTTGGTGTCACCAGGTGATCGAAGACATTTACCGCCTTCAGCTATTCACAAATTAAAGGCCGCATTCATATCGGGATCTCACCCTGAAATGCCAACGGAACTCCTAACCTTCCTCTCATACGCTCGCAGCCTTTCATTCATGCAAAAACCAAATTATGAACATCTTTGCACCATCCTCCTTCCTGCAACATTGTCGCTGACCCTCATAAAGAGAGAGATGAAAAATATATTGGTTACGCATGCACAATGTGCTAGTAGGGACAAGGACTGCGATGGCTGCAGCGAGCAAGCTCCTGGCAGGATCGGTACAGGTGTCACACCACAAAGGTAAGCGTTGGAACTGTATGGTTCTTAGATCAAGTGGGTAACTGAGGTACAAACTTGCAAGAAGGCCTCGTTCATGGAAGCCTGCACCGCAGTGAACTCTGTGTAATGGGCACACACCAGGGTAGCCGGAGTTATGCCAGCAGTGGGCAGGATGCAGTTTGTGTGTGTGCGCATTGATGTCATCCGGTATTATATACCATATGTTCAAACTGCATTGTACTACATACTGGCTGTGTCCACAATAGGTTCATGTTTTCATGTCTGTCAGACTGTCACAGAGCGAAAACCATGTCACCTCGACAACAAGGCTGTCAAATATCATGGCACTGCGTGACTGGTGGGTTTGCCAATGTTCCGGCGCCTATCTACATAGACATGTAGCAATGGTAGATAAAAAAGCTGCTGTGATTGACAATAATATGTTGTTGTGTCAACTTCGAGCCGACCAAGGTCGACTCAAAGTCGGTCTGAGCTCGTGAACGACTTTAGCTGGCAGTACCAACTAACCAAATTTGGTCTAGTCGGGATTTACAAAAAGTGGGGTTGCTGCAAGTCGAGTCACTCGCTTAGTCGTGGGCAACCAGGTTGAGCCGGGTTGAGCCAAGTCACGGCAACACTAGCCACCACAGCATTGTAACTTTATTTCAATATTATTGCAATGCCATTGTGATGAGATATGGGGTGATGATAACAAAAATGTAACTGACTATCAACATTAGATTTCGACTTGCACAACATCCTAATTCTAATCTTATTCTAATCTTTACCCTCATCTAATTACATGTTTTGTTATCTTATCTACTTCACTCTACTATTATCTCAATCTTTATCTTATCATTTTGACTTCATGCTGACTTAACAATCAACTACCAGTACTTATTTATAGTGATTTTTTTTTCATCTACATGTGGTATTTGAACTTGCAACTTATTTACTGTAATTAGGATTATTACTTAACTAATACTTCACTAGCTAATGACTAGTCAAAACTAGTAGCACAGTTACGACAGGCATAGTTTACCACTGGTCCATAGGACCACGATTACCTTTGAAACTCAGTTTGTCTTATGCAGCTACTTAGGGACTTGGCCAAATTTGACCACCATTGCAACACAACTGTAGGTCAAAGTAGCAATGACATGGCATGTACAAAACAACAAAACTAAGTGCAAAAAAACAGAGCTACTAACAATGTTTACTCTTGGTACTCTTCCTGCCCCTGGTAGACTTTGATACAGTACTAGTCTTCCTACTGTTAGTTTTGCTAGCAGGATCAACGACAGCAGCAACTTCATCAGATAACATGGGTGCTGCAGTAGCTTCCAAGCCAGATGAATCACATTCCTCGATGACAGCTGGGGCCAACTGAGTACCACCCAAAGATGATGCAGCTGCAGGACCAGTCTCATCAACAAAATCATCCACATCGTCCTCCAAGGCCAGTGCAGCAGCATCCATTGTGGCCATTGCTGTGTCAACTTCTGCTGCCAAATCCTCCATTGGGCCAGTGGAGCCAGATTTCGCAGATGTTGTGCCAGACTTGCTGAAAATGAAGCTGTTCACCTCACTAACTATTTTTTGAATGTGTGGGTCAGCCCACTTCATAATGAGAACACACTTGTAGCCACAGAATACTTCATAGTAGTTGATTTTGGACAGTTGTCCAATGCCGTTACTGGGGAACTCGCTGTCTGGAGAAAGCATAAACATACACTAATAGGTATAATTAGCCCTGTATATCAATACATTGCATGGCAGTCTACTTACAATGGTTGCTGCCCAAGTGATAGCTCCAGGTGTGACTGCAGAGACTTGCCACTTGTGTCCATTCATTTTTGGTCCACCACACTGCATGAAGCCTTCTGCAAGAGATGCTTTGCCCCAGAGTGCCATCTTCAGAATCTGCAAAACATGTTTGTAACAGGTTATAAGAATAGTATTACCTTACCAGTCCCAATGGCTCCCAGTTTGTAAACAGTTTTCACATATTGACCTTCATATTCTTGAAGAGAAATGGGAACCACATGGTAAATTTTTGACTGGGCATGCCTACATCCTTGACACCAAGCATCTTGATAACCTCCATGATTGTGAGTCAGGCAAAGTTTGGAATGAAGTAGGCTTTGGGGAGGCCGAAAATTACTTCTACATTATCTTGTAACTTGTATAGGATGTTGGACTGGCCACTCTGCATGGCTTGTGCAAACTACATGAACATTAATTGTGTAATGTGCGAGAGGCTTAGGCAAATCAGACTAGTGCACCATGTCATGAAAAGAATTCAGATTCCTGATTCTGTGCAGGTGGTCAGGAAGGGATGCATCCAGTTCCACAACAAGGGACAGTTCTTCCATCAGAACAGTAGCATAATGATCAGTGGTTGTGAATGATGGGGTGTCCACCAGGTATGGCTGAGATATAGCATCTGTCATAGGAGTTCGCAGAAAGAACAGCTTGGTAATCACTCCATATTTCTTTGCCAGTATCCTAATCTCTCCATCGTATGCGAGCAATTCAGGAGGAATGTTTTTCTTCGCACACTTTGGTTTGTTTGCTTCTAATATTGCATTCTGTTCTTTCAGTTCATGATTGTGGGTTCATTCGACATTGAATTGAAGCTGAGTAGTTCTAAGTGTCTGTTGAGTAATCAAGTTAGAGCTATAAGATGGTAAGTACATGTCATCATGACACACCTCTGTAAGCCTGATCAGTTGAGACCTGAGGGATGATACTGTGGAATGGGATGTGATCTGATTGCTAAGGTCATCCTCAACATCTGAATTGAGGCCAGAAAGGGCCGATTGGGAGCAGCTGCTCAAGGACATTGGAAGTCGATCAGTTGGAGAGAGGGACATGAGAGGGGACTTGTTGTGTCATTGGACCACGATTTAAATGCTTGAAGACAACACATGGGCAGCTGGATATGATGCCATGGAGCCAAGGATGCTTTCCTGCCACAAGGGCAGGCACATGGTATTGGACATCAGTAAATCAGTCAAATCAGTGAAAACACACACCACTTAACAAATAATGAGCCACATGCAGATGCATGTGCTGTAATCAATGTGTAAGTATAATGCATATCTGCCCACTGATTAAGTTGCATACCACGAAGTTCAGCACAAGCTGAGTTGTCTACAGTCAGGATTGGAGTTAAGAAAAAATCACCATTCATTGTATGTTCATAGTAACTAGCCATATCCTCCAACCTGTGGTGAAGGATGTATGAGTGTACGAGTTCATTGGCAGTTAATATTTGACAGTAAATCCATCAAACCAATTCTGACCAATGCCAACATGAGAGGTACATTCCCTGTTAGCATCATGGACCCCATAGCCACAAGTTCCCGGGTCTGGTACTGAAGTTGATTGAAGACAATGATTTGTGTGGTGGGAGGAGCTACTCAATGACTGACAAGATAAAATCTACAAGCTTGGTGTAGCAAAGGTGGAAGGCATTTTCAAAGCGAGATAACTTGTGTTCCTTTGCTGTCAGCATCTTGACAGGCTTCAAGATCATGTTATAGTCAAGATGCAAGTAATTCAGGTGCTGCGTGAGAGCAGCAGAATCAGAGTTGACTTAAGTCTACAAGTTGAAATACTTACCTTTCAATAGATCAATAGGTTAAGTAACCTTGCCTGCAGATCTGCAGACCCACTTCCACTCAATCAGGTTTCCTTCTCAAGGTGATCTTCTATGGACATATCGAGGGTGGGAGAGACTGCAGCTGTAGGAGTTGGTGTTGAAACCCCTAGCACCTGCATATGCTCTTCCAGATGCCCTTGGCCTCTGCTTGAATAAAGGCCCTCTGCTGTTCAGGTGTCATATTCTTAAGTTGTGGTGCAGGTGATCAAGACTTTGTTGGTGCCACAGCTGGTGGAGAACTGACTCTGGTAGCTGAAGGAATGGCAGAGGTGGCAGCTGGCAGAGAATGTGTCACAGACCTGATGCTGGCAGTGTTCTCCCTGTTGTATTGCCAACTGCCCTCGTCAGATGTATACAACTTCTTCCCATCACGGTCATAGTAGTCCCTCTCATCTCTCTCATACTTAGACCCACTCCTCAAATATGGTCAATCATCCTCAGACACATACCTCGACTCAGGGGTGGGACTATATCGACCACCTTCCTCCCCTGTGAAGTGTCTGAACCTCTCATTCCGCTTGTCCCTCTCGTTTGCCCACTTCCTCTTTTCCCTCTCTCTCCTTGCCTTGTGTTCCTCAGCTTTCTCTCAAGCTCAGGAACCTCCTCATGCATAAGCCTCATAAGCTCCCTCTCGAGCCTCCTTCTTTCCTCATCTTTCGTCGTTGTCCGGGGTCTGCATGATACATACTCAAGATCCTCCTGAAGGTGCTTAATATGGTAGTGCAAATCTTCAAGATCCTGATCAAGTTGATCTGACTCATGATCCAAAGAAAGTTTGTCATCTTCCATCTTTTGCATATTAAGGAGTTGACGCTTTAATGAAGCAATATCTGATGTGGCTGGGTTGGCATCATCTGATTGTGACCATACAGCATTGCAGTCAATATGCCACACAGATCACTGGTAGAACCCACCAGGAGGAGGGACATCCTCATGCCTGTACACTGTAGCATCTTGACGACCACCCTGTTGCATCAGCATTGTTGAAGGCAAGGTAAAAGAATGCTCTTTAAGTCGAGAAACCAGAGTATCAAGAGCAGAAGGCAATTTAGCATGAGTGTTGTTCTTAAGAATATCCTCCCATTCCTGACATGCTAACTTCCATATATTGACCTTATGATCTCAGCCAGGTACCTGGGTGAAGGGTGGATGGACATATTGGACCTGAGGCGGGTGAGCCTGGTCTGGTTGAGAGCTAGGAAAGTGTCCTGGGAGCTGTGGCACATGTGGGTGAGGGTGGGGATCTTCGTGCAGATTGTCATGGTGTGCATTGAGGTGAGCATCAGGAAAATTTTAATGAAATGATAATGTTATATAAGACTTTATCTACCCTATAAAGCCCTATAAGGTATATCATAATGATATACACATTGGTAATGCTATATATTCTCTGGGAGCCTTGGCAGCATAGGTCAAAAGTAATCATTTAGGTAGAGTGGATCATATGTATCAGAATGTGAACAGTAGATCATATATGTCTTTCATTATCAGACATTACCAACGATTGTCATTGACACCACCAACAGCTTAAAAATACAATTTGCTATAGCAACCTTCAATTGGACTTATCAATCATGATATTACCAGAAAGCAATTCCATTCCATATTGTTTACATAATCAGTACCTACTCACTACACTACCTACTAAGTATGAACTACTTAAACCTCCAAAAGAGCGAAAATTAAACAGGGAAAGACACTCACAGATGACTTCACACAAGGGTACACTTACCTGGATATGAACCCTAAGACTTAGAGTCTTAGAGTGACTCTTGCCCTGAGGTAGAACTCAGAGACAAGAGTGAAGAAGAGAGAGAAGGGGAGAGAGGATGAGTTTATATAACATGTACTATACAGTCATTACAAAGACATTCCCACACTTGTGGCTGGGGAAGAGTTGTTCAAATGATCATAAAATGATATAGATGGCAAGACTAGATATTGATGATCAAAGTGAAATCAGACTGAAAAGAATATTGTCATTCATATCATGATGATATTATCTGATGAGCAATTATAATGTACTGTCAATTAAATGACATTATTATATATGACATATCAGCTCTTGTCATCATGATATCATGATGATAAAAGTATTGTAATTCTTATATCAGGCCTATATGCAGTTGACCAGATAGTAAAATGTCTGCCAGGTTATCTAATGCATTATCTGACTGTTATCATTATGATTTGTGGATGATCATGCCTTATACACCATTATCCAATTCATATCAGACAGATAACTACTTAACATAATTATCTGGGAATACCAGCACTTCAAACCTCCCCTGATGTGAAGTGGTACCCCAGAATCAAAATTGGATGGAAGAGAATCAAAGGAGATGAGATTGTCCAATGGCAGGTCAAGTGAGAGATGAGAGGGATGCAGGGACAATAGTGCTGGCTGTGATGGTGTACAATCTTCCACAGACAGCGGCTTCATCTTGAAGTGCCTTAAGATGGTGGAATAAGCTTACCCCCCCACCTGTGCAACCCTCCAAGCCACCAAGCATGAAGCATTTGAGAAGTTTCTGGTATGATGTGTGGACTTTGACAGGTTGGCCAAGAGGGCAATGCTCGAGATACCAATTCTAGATGAGAGGGACATCCTGAGCACACCCCGACTGTCTAGAACAACAGTCACACAGATTGAGCACCCACCATATTTCTGATAACTAAATCATTCTCCAGAGGCTTCTCGACCCAGGAGAAGATCACTGACAGTACGACTGGGTTCATAATGCTTTGGGTGAAAAGAAGACTGGAGTAACATGAAGGTGGGCTGTTGTAAAGTCAGATCTGGATAGTGAAAACCAACATGTTGCATCGCTCAATGTCCTCAGGACATTCGAAATTGTTGTTGCTTGAGATACCAATTCTTGATGAGAGGGACATCCTGAGCATGCTCCTGTCCATCCAAAAGACCAGAGTAACGTGAAGGTGGGCTGTTGTAAAGTCAGATCTGGATAGTGAAAACTGACACATCACATCACTCAACATCCTCAGGAGGTTCGAAATTGTCATCATTCGAGATACCAATTCTTGATGAGAGGGGTGTCCTGAGCACACCCCTGTCCATCTGAAAGACCAGAGTAATGTGAAGGTGGGCTGTTGTAAAGTTGGATCTGGATAGTGAAAACCGACACGTCACATCACTCAACATCCTCATCATCAGCAAATCAGTCAGCCATTGTACAGTGCTGTACAGTGCTGTACAGCAGCTACAGCACCACAGCAAGGTCCCCTGCTGTCTAGTTACCCCACAGTCCAGTAACAGTACTGTACAGTTCCATATATAGTATTAGTACTGTGCTATATCTGTACATGTCATTATGAAATACTACGGTTGTGAAGGCTAATAAGCGCTGTCAGCTACTCCGGCTACCCAAAATGCTGTTAGTGGCTGTACTGCAAGCCCAGCTGGGAAGCTCACTGTCAACCAATGTACCATGGTCCCATGCTGGGAAAAACTGTCAATCGCTGTAATGCGCTGTATGATGGCCATGTGCTGTCAGGCACTGTATGACAGCCTCATGCTGTCACTCACTGTACAAATTTCCGAAGCTGTCAGTTACTGCAGAGGGCCATATACACTATCTCCTACTGTACAAAAGGACTTCACACTGTCAGGTGGTATCCACACTGTGAATGTAAATGATCATTACTACCTCACTATCATATTCTTGGGCCAGAATTGTGTTATAGACCAGTGTAACGCGAATTAGTGGAAATATTAATCTAAAATTACCTCCCAATCTCCCTGCTTCACCAGAATTGGATCTTTCACAATGAACCCGGTCCTGCAGGACCGGTGAGATTACATGTATGAGTTCACAGATGAATACTGACATTCCTGTTTGTGCCCAGTCCTCCAACATGGCAGTGAGCTTTGGGCCATGATACATATCGAGGGCAACAGTGTCCATTAGCACAAGCAGTCTCTGGTAAGAGTCTTCAAGCTCGCCCACGTTCAATGATTCCGCCTTGGAGAAGCCATGCCATTCATATGTCAAAAGAATGCTGTGAACCTTGAAAGTGACATCATGGTTAACTTCGAAGCTGAATGGTTAAATAACTCACAATAGTGGCGACGAGGGCAAGGGCTTTGTATGGGACAAAGTGCTGAAACTCGACATATTGACAGAGTGATTTGACACTGTTACTGTAGTAAACTGCAAGACAAATATTCCGCAGAGCGGAGTGTGCAAAGTTGCTAGCTCTGCCCTAATAATTGACAAGGTTGGTCGGCTAGATGGGTGGAAAGAACCTGTACATACACAACTGTCACACTCTCCTCGAAGGAATTTAGCTCCCTCGAGAAACGCAGCAGCTTTCTGCTTGACAGCTTCAAGCCGCTCACGTTCAGTCATAGCACTCTTCAGCACAGACAAATTATACTCAATAGGAACAATCCGTGCAGCCAACTTCTTGATTTTGCTCCGGAAGGTTTGCGTGTCATTGAATAACTGTCGAAATAATAAATAATAAAAACCAGTAGTGAATGGGCATTTACCATCCGTGCCATAGACCTCTTGTGTTGTGGGTAGAAGCCTGAACGAAAAGGTTAAGAGCGGGCCAAGAATATATCAAAGCAAAAGGAGCATATTTACCTGCCTCAAGCTCACTACTGTCTTCCTGGTATTTGACAACCAACTCAATTATTATTTCACTACACTGACCGTCGACAGCAGTCTCGAGCCTAAGGAAGGGTTCTTCAGTGGTGATGTGAAGCCGGATCCTTGCCTTGGCCTCGTCAAGTAGTTTCATCCATAATGGAGGGTAGAACGCCAGCATTGTGGGCTTCGGAACGACAGTGCTCTGTGAACACCCCAGATGCTCACACTTGACAGACTTAGCTCCTGCATTGTCCACATCCATCATCTCCTCCGCAGCCGACTGTTGGTCAGGTGATGTTGTATCAGGGCAGATCTTCTTTGAGGGGCGGCGATCCTGAGATGCATGGCCGTCGTGTACATCCCTTAAGTAGGTTGGTGATGGAGATCTTCAGCAACTATTAAAGCTATGATGCTGACCAAGTACATCGTAGTCGATTCCTGGCTGGTGGATAATGGTAGTCGCACTTGTTATCAATAATAATATACTAAATACCTCTTGGTTAACTTGGTGGGTCTCGTGGATACCACTTCTTCGGACACCAATAGCTTGCCTATCTGTGGTACAACGTGATGCAGTGGGCGACAAACTGTGCGACAAACCTGGTGTTGGCGGTCGGGAAGGTTCATGATTCCGGGAAGCACCCTGTTGAGGTACATTTGACTTGACTTGTTCTGAATGATGAGAGGTAACTGTAGGTTGCAAAGAAACACCCTGCCAAGATGAGGGAAGTTTGGAGGGAACAGGTGGTTTGCGCACAGACTGAGAACAGAAATTGCATGGAAGCTGGGATGGCAAGCCTTCCTGTGAAGGATGCTGACACTGCTGAGCAGGTTGCTTCGAAGTCGCTCTTGGTAATGGCTGAGTCTGTGTCACAGACTTAGCAGAGGGTGAGCTCAGCAGAGACAATGGCTCATCATCCTGATGAGTGTTGGTATTCAGCGCTGAAGAAAGAGAGAGAGAGAGAGAGAGAGAGAAGAGTAAGTATTATATGGGACAATGCAAGGACCACCACTTGCCTCCAAAAAAGTTAAGGTGTGCATCTCGTTGAGTATCTGTCTCATCATCAGAGCAGATCACTGGACTGGGCAAAGTATTCCACTCGTCGTCACTCCAACGTTGCTGGGAGTGCTGCTTGTTACCCCATCTATCTGCTTGAGAGTCATCAAATAGATCGCCATCATCTCGGACTTCTTCACGACCATCATTACCGCTGTTCATGTCCGATTCCTGGGAGTTGTCTGCCTCAGGAACAACAGATAGGTTACGACCACTATTACCACCTAACCTCTGTTTCCTAGCCACATTTTTACCTCAGGATGTATCAGGGAAAGAGCCGCCTGGATGATGAACCTCTGTGCATGACCCCGAGACATGGTCTTGAGTTATAGAAGAATGACCTGTGGTTCAGCGGTAAGAATGATGAGCATCCTCTGAAACAATTTTGACACACCTTCAGTAGAAACGTGCTTCGCGCTAGTACAGCTCTGTTCATAATCATGTAGGGACTGGGTACCAACGAAGGAGGGCAGCTGCGAGTCATCAGTTCGCAACCCAAAGCAGGAGCCTGAATCCTCCACCCCACTAGAAGTATATGTGCATTTGTCCTAGCAGAATCTGGGTGAAACAAATTGTTTTTTGGCATGTCAACTTACCTGGGCTTGAGAAGCCATACGTGCACTGTGTGGCATCTTCCTTCCATGACAAGCAGTCGGTGCCATGGGATTGATACTCTCATCACTGGAGAGTACAACCTGCGGCTTGCGTAGTCTGTGTGGAGTCTTGACCGCCTTACCTACTCTTTCTAGTTGGGCAACAGCGCCTCCTTGACCGGCTGTAGGTCGCGTCAATCGACAGGTAGGGCCACCAACGACTGCTTCCTTACTTTGCACTTTGCCATGTCTAACCATACCAACACCAGTGTTGAGGTGAGTGGCAGCGACCACACTATGACGTTCAGTAATAGTGTTACTACAAATGACAAATAACGTACTAGAACTAATTCAGTCAGGCTTGACACATGTTCTGACAGCTGCCATGGAACATGCTCAGGCATTATGAGCCTTGGAAGGTTGGCGAGCTGAGGTACTACAACTACATAAGTCACTGCTAGTGGTTTGATCGAGGTGTACGTTCAAAATGTCTTTAATCTTACCCGATAGGACCAACAAAAGCCTTCTTCATCTGCCGCAACGAATCCGCTGAGCAGCATTGAGCAGTATATGTAATGGGATACTTGGTAGGGAAGGCACTTCGACGACCAATGTTTCATTTACTTGCACAGCATTGAGGGCTCGGTGCAAATCAGCCTGGCTGCTTTTCTCAAGGGCTGATGCTATATGATATTCAAATGTTGTGTAGCGTCAGTGCGAGGCTGTCAGTGGATCTGGTTTCCAACCTGTACAAAGAAGTTTTCTGAAAACTAGAAGAGAAGGATATTAGGATAAGCAATTGGAAATGTGTGTAAAGACATACCAGCTGAACCTGAGCCAACACCGCAGAATCTCTCCTCTCCATCTGTTATCTGAATTGTTCATGGTTGAAGACATGCAGCCTCAAATCTGTGACTCATCCGCCCTATGCCAGCTGAGTTGATTGTGGCTTTTGACAAGTGTCAGCATGGCCAGACTGCATGACCCGAGAACACGTACTTACTTTGAACACACTTGAGACTCCCAATCAACATCCCTTTTCTTCTCTACACAAGATAAACCAAGACAATGCTGAGTAGCCTGTTGCTCCGTTCATGCATGCCTCCACACTACTCGAAGGTTATAGTAGTATCCTCCCGTGCGAGCATTCTCCACCATTATAACACCCTTTCTAGATGTATGTGTGTCGTGCGCCATACATGGAGTAAGCTTTGCTGGCGAGTTGGAGTGAACGAGGTGGTTCTGGGAGACATACCTCAGTACCATGTTGCACACCTACGTGGGATGTGATGCACTTGTGATACAGGGACATGGAGCAATGTTATAGCCCCCCACACCTACAAGAAAACTCTCAGCTCGGACAAGAGAATCTTCCGACCGAGAATGACAAGCATAGAAAGAACGGGGGCCGGTGCATTCCAAAAGACATACTTATCCTGGAAGGCATATGTGATGAGCATGAGCATATCTCCGAGTTTGAGTAGCACCTAGTTACACTTGCCTGAATGGATTCCTCATTGAATTCTCTATGGAAAGACAAACTCCAACAACAAATGGGACTGACCGCTGTACGCATTCGTGTGTGTAGAATCCTCGATGCCCACTGCACTGGGGCATAGATGGAGGTCATGGAGATTGCCAGTGGGCCGACCTTTAAGACCAGCTTTGGGTTCTACCACACGAATCCGCTTACACCTCTATTCTTTGACGTCAGCCACATATATGAAATGGTTCCACAATGCATCGAAAGTGGCTTGTGAGACAAACACCTGCATGAGTACAATCAGGACATTTAGTAGGGGATCGAGGATATGTATTCAGATATACCCTTGGACTAGTACTTACCAACATTTGATTCAATAAGAGTCTGTTGTATGGAATGATCTGTACACTCGTTATCTGATTTGATGCAGAACTCACAGAGGAAGTTTGACTGGGTGGGCCAGGAATCCATCCTGGAGACTATTTTTCCCAGCGGCTTACAACGAGTTGCTGGTTGTACACGAGAGAACATGGCCATCCATCCAATTGACTAGGAGAGGGAAGGGGTCGAAAATACGCCAGACACGGGCTCGACGATGCTAGCAGTTGTAGTAAGATTTGTTGAATCGAAGGACAACGAGGCAGCTGAACCGTTGAACAACGACTGGTTCCATATACTTGAAGCAAGTAGTTAGTTATCTTTTCTGAAAGCCAAACGCACCGACGACATCCTCCTACTCCCATTCCTTACTACTTGGCAATCCAGCAGTGGTGTTTGACTGGCGATTGGAAGAACTTCAAAGACGGTGATTCAAATCAACAAGCATCAGCTTCCGGTATGCGCCATAAATCCTGATCGGGATTGATAATCACGCTTGTGCTAAGATATGGATACAGATACTAATTAATAGTGAATAGTGAATATTGAATATAGGTATGTATGGTTATGTGTTCTCAAAGGCTCTTCTAGTATAGCACCATCAACTCTAGGATTCAATCATGTACAGCAACAAGCTTCAGCTTCAGAACAGTACGTACATACAGGGAACTGGATATTAACTTGAAGAAAAACCAAACAAAGAGGCATACACGAGTCAGCGATTAGTAGCATAGAAAAAATCCTTGTCAAAGTATCTGTTTAAGTAAAATGACTGCGAGGCATGACAGGCATTCATGTAAGTTAGCCTCTTGTCAGCAGTCTCACCGAACCGAGGGACAACATGAGCAAAGGAGCTGATCTGATCTAGAGGGAATATATCACCAAAGTATGATCCAGATGCGCAAACTGCCCGCTTGAGCATGGGTAAGTGCGTCGCAAGTTCCACGTTGATGATGTCGAGCCGCTGCACATAGACAAGAAAGTGGTTTGCCCATGCAACATTCGTCCCCCAGGGAGGATGTGGATGCATTATGAGACAGACTTCAACAACTGCATGTCCTGCACTAAGATTAGTTCCACTACTGTGCATACGAAAAAACATACCCGTGAGCCCGCTGTCTGGCCAGTCATGACCCTCATCCACCTGCAGAATAGCTGCATCATAGCGACCATATTTCCAATGACCATTTGGTGGTTCGGCATGAATGGTATACGTCGAAGCAGTGGAAGTTCTGTCATGATAATCCCTTTGCTGGATACAGACTTTGTACCAAATTTGAAGATATTTAAAGGGCAGCAGCATATCTTGTGCCAACTGTCTGGTTCTCCTGAAAGGTTGGATCCTTCGACCATGGCAGCTGTGGAGAGCCAGGAAGTCTCCCAATGCGCTACGAAGGTCGGGTATAGCAAATTTCTCTGCGGCAGAATCAACTGAAAGACAACAGAGAGAAGGGCGGAGGTTGAGATGGAATGCAGTCGAACCATGCGTGAATGTGCGCAGCGGAGAGGAAGAGAGGGCTGTGGACACAACATGCTTTGCAGCAATATCAAAAAAGTCAGATGGTGACTGTTTTGGTGCCCATAAGTCGTTCAAGATGGCTTCCCCAGCTTCATCTGTGTCGTCAGCTGCATAACCAACCTCTCCGTCACTTCGATCCTCGTCACGTTCGATGGCAGAGCTAGAAAAGCCTGCCACAGTAGCCCCGCGTAAGCATATGGCAGTATCAAACATCCAGCATTTCTCAACACGATCCAGGTGGCAGCAGATCTGCGAGCTGTAGTCCTTATTGTTCATCCTTGACACTGGGTCTTTAACGACTTCTATGTGAGCGTGCTCCATCATATCCACAGACCACTGTAGCACAGAACCGACTTGAGGTATGCTGGGAACAATGCTTTGTAGTAGCTCAAGTTTGGGTATTTCCCAGTGCTCAAGGACTAACCCACTCTGGTCACCTCGATGAAGGCCTCCATCGATAATGGCATGCTTGTAACGATGAAATTCTGCAAGTGCTGCTGCAATCTTTTCACATCCCTCTTCCATGATCGCGGGTGCTTGGGCAAGATAACGGAATTCCATCAATGCACAGACTGCAGCAATGACATTGGCGTGGGCAGAGCTGGCTATGACCATGACAAGGTATCGTTGGACGTCATGCTGGGTGTGTCCCCCAACCTGCTTCAATTTGGTGATCCCAGACTTGAACTGACAAAGACCTGTGATGGGTGGTAAGAGAGACATCAGGGGAGGTTTGAAGTGCTGGTATTCCCAGATAATTATGTTAAGTAGTTATCTGTCTGATATAAATTGGATAATGGTGTATAAGGCATGATCATCCACAAATCATAATGATAATAGTCAGATAATGCATTAGATAACCTGGCAGACATTTTACTATCTGGTCAACTGTATATAGGCCTGATATAAGAATTACAATGCTTTTATCATCATGATATCATGATGACAAGAGCTGATATGTCATATATAATAATGTCATGTAATTGACAGTACATTATAATTGCTCATCAGATAATATCATCATGATATGAATGACAATATTCTTTTCAGTCTGATTTCACTTTGATCATCAATATCTAGTCTTGCCATCTATATCATTTTATGATCATTTGAACAACTCTTCCCCAGCCACAAGTGTGGGAATGTCTTTGTAATGACTGTATAGTACATGTTATATAAACTCATCCTCTCTCCCCTTCTCTCTCTTCTTCACTCTTGTCTCTGAGTTCTACCTCAGGGCAAGAGTCACTCTAAGACTCTAAGTCTTAGGGTTCATATCCAGGTAAGTGTACCCTTGTGTGAAGTCATCTGTGAGTGTCTTTCCCTGTTTAATTTTCGCTCTTTTGGAGGTTTAAGTAGTTCATACTTAGTAGGTAGTGTAGTGAGTAGGTACTGATTATGTAAACAATATGGAATGGAATTGCTTTCTGGTAATATCATGATTGATAAGTCCAATTGAAGGTTGCTATAGCAAATTGTATTTTTAAGCTGTTGGTGGTGTCAATGACAATTGTTGGTAATGTCTGATAATGAAAGACATATATGATCTACTGTTCACATTCTGATACATATGATCCACTCTACCTAAATGATTACTTTTGACCTATGCTGCCAAGGCTCCCAGAGAATATATAGCATTACCAATGTGTATATCATTATGACATACCTTATAGGGCTTTACAGGGTAGATAAAGTCTTATATAACATTATCATTTCATTAAAATTTTCCTGATGGAGAAACGGAAATCGAGTTCCCCAGCGCCCAGTGCATGCCTACACCACTTGACATCGTGGTCCCAGGACATGCGATGCCAATGATGCAAACATTCCGGTGTAAGAAACTGATGGGGATCGCTGAGAGGCCAGTTATGCCAGAAAGGATGTGATATGCCACTTAATCAGAATCATGCGCACGCATCAAAGTATGCTTCAACGTCGTCAGGGTCACAGTGGATGCTCCCAAGTTGACGGAGAGTTTCCTCACCAGTGCATGGACCGTGATGAAACGGGTTGCTGAAGTCCTTGTATGTAGCTTTCGTGACAGGTGACATTTTTCCTCGTACGCATGCAAGCATGCACACTTCCGGTGTGTCAACTATGTAAGCGACCAGTGGGGTGAAGAAGAAGCGAACATTCCTGAGTGGATCCGCCATCATCCGTCCCAACTGAGCAGCTTTCTTGAGAGGTTCAAGGATGAAATCAAGACATGCGTGGAAGAGATGCACTTCAAGGACTGAACGGATCCTTGGAATGGGGTGGATGAATTCAACAATGGGCATCAGTGCGGTCAGAAGAAAGGCATGCGATGAAGCTTTGTTCCGGACATTCATCCTAATGTTAGCAAGGCTAATAAGTAATGGGTGTGCTACCTTGCCTCCGCACATGTTGGTGATATTCGTCTTGTCTGATGAAAGGATTACACCACAAAGCATGGAGCCTGCGGGAACCTGTGTCTGATAATAGTCAACATATGCAGCTTGTTGTCTCGAAACCTTTACCTGCAGCTCCCAAGCCCCATCGCTGCTCATCCACTCGCTGTATACCCTCATGATTCGTCCCGCAGCAGTGAACATGCAGAATGGAGAATAGTCCATCTTTCCTGCATAGAATGGATGGTTAAACAACGCTTCTATGCATTCAAGAGGATCATGCCAATAGAGCTCAACGGGGCTGGTGGTCGGATGGTGCGTAGGAACTATATGAATTTTCCAGCACAGCCCTTTTGGAAGATCCTCAATATGCCCGTGAAGTTCCTTTGCAGTCCAGAAGGAGAGCAGCATCTTCTTTGTCTTTACAGTAAGAGGTAGCACATAAATGATAGATAATTTTGCAAAATACAATGGCTGCTTACCATACTTAGAGACAAGTAACTGTCGATCTCTCTCATACTGAGATTCGACTGGAGCAGGAAGTTGGCCATTTCCCAGTCTCCAAGGTTGGCAAAAGGATAATACATGTTAGTTTGACGATGGAGAGCATGACAATCCATGTCGAAGTGCCTGAGAAAGGTGTCCCTGATCCTATATACAATTGCAGCACCTTCAAATTGCTCACCTTGGCAAAGATGTCTGGCACAAGTCATCAGGACAGAAGCTTCCACTCCTTCGACTGGTTTCTCTCCCTCTCCGATTTCAGGGATGTCATAATTGACATCTTCAGGGTATGGGACTTCGAAGTGACCGTCCATCTGCTCAGCATCCCAGTTTGGAGAACAGAGAGTGAGTGCATCAGCATCCTCCAAGGTCAGATCACTGGAGAATGAAATGTATTCTCGTTCCCAAAGGTGACATGCTGTTCGCGGCTGCTGGAGGTGGAAAGTGATGCCATTTGCTGTTCGAAATGCCTTCGCACAACACGGACAGCTCGGCATTTTGGTATCAGGGACAGAGATAAGGAAATCACTGGAAAGCTGAAGGTGAGGTTAAAGAGGAAGCTGGAAGCTTGCAGAGTACCCGTTTCACAACGTCATGAAGTCCAGTAAGACTTCAAAGTACTCGAAGTGCCGTGTAAGTGACACACGGCAGAAACTTAGTTGTCACTTACAGCTGTGTATATGTACTCAGTGAATGATAACGGGTGAACGTTGAACCATGTCAGGTTGATTTGGTGATGTTAAGTAATCGAATAACATAGAATCGTAGATACTAGTAAGATGGGTGATACGGTTTGAAAATACCAGCTATAATTCATCCAGGTTAAACCTTGGGGTGCAATCAAGCACCGGTTTGTGGAGTGATTTCAGCAAAAAAGGGTGTCAAGTGCTACTAGGGTAAGGTCGGTTCCGGTTTGTATTTGCAGGAAATCCCCCAGCTCCACATGCAGAATGGGTTTGGCATCTCTGCCATCCAACCATGCCGAGCAACACTCCAATCTTGATACCTTGTGATAATAGAATTGGAGATGGTGGATGCGAAGCTGGGCATGTGAACGTGGGAGCCACAGCAGAGGAAGGGGACCATGTTATGCATGTCTTCTTTCTCCCTTGCTTTTGATTAAATACAGGTGGATTCGGTTTCTTCATTTGGTGGCTTAGAGGGAGCCTGGCGCTGACAACAATCTAGGGTTTTGGTGCCCATTTTTTTCGACCCCTGCATGATCCTGTAACAACAAACATTTTGAGGCCACTACAGCTGCATAGCTCGGTATCGGGTTAGTTGATTGTCTGCTTGCAATTCAGATATCGAAGTTTGATGAAGGGAGTCCTCAGGAACCACAGGAGGAAGTTCAGTTCTGGCTTCTCACACAAGGAACTGCACAGTTTTGCACAGAGACCTAGTAAGAAAAGGCTTAAATTACACTAACTTGCAAATGCTTCGTGACATACTGACCTTCTCGAGTGCTGGGAAAAACTGGGTGGCAGATATTCTGTGATATTCTGCACTGTCTGGTTGAGAATGGATAAGAGCATATGCAGCGCTGTGAGTCGACGTGTGGATCAATGGCAAAAACACCAAAAAAACCCAACACAAAGACAATTGCTGAGTTGGTGGTTTTCCTATGCAGGCTTTGGCTCGAGGGATCTGTTAAAATAAAATGGGGGAGGGGTTCTGTGCACCTAGAGGGGGCTAGGGCAGAGGGTATAGGTGCTCCTGACGAAGGGGGAGCAGGGGAAGACTGAAAATGCGAAGAGAATAGGCTGCTCTGAGCCTAGAAGTGACGTAAGATGATGAAGATAACAGTAAGTAGACCCTTATTGGAGCCTCAAATACTGCAAGAATGAAGAGGATGATGATGAGCTTAAAAGCGACAATTGGGCCTAATAGGTAGGCAATTGAGTGGGCAAGTAGCTTCCTTTTTTTTTGCTGTTGACATATTGGTACTTTATATACAAAAAGGTAGCGTAGCCTGCAGTAAATATGGAGCAACACTTTGTAAGTGATCTGTAAGCGATTGGTAAGGGGATTGGTAAAGGATTGGTAAGGCTTTGTAAGGATGAGTAAGGACAGTAAGCAACTGGTAAGTAAAACCAGTAAGCATGACGAAGATTATCACTAATCAATTTGAAAACAGAATGAGTCATCAAGGAACAGATGAATAATGCGAAAAGGGGAATGAGTAAGCGCACTGGTCACTGCTGATTAAGGGATATGACTGCAAATGAGTCATAGTGACTCCTAGATCTAAGATCTAGATGCATTATGGTAACTTGCTGCGTGTCCAAACAAAGAACAGTGGGGGTTTCTGCCAGGGGCCAATTTTGGGGGTCTCCAGGGTAGTCAGGGCATAGGATTTCGCAACTTTCCCCCTTTCCTCCTCTCTGTAAAGCGACCTGCATTAGCTGCAGCTAGTGTTCTGGAGGGTTTGAGGAGGAGGAAGGGCCATCTTCTCCCATAAGAGCAGGGAGAAGTGTCTCAAATTCATCATGAATGCGATCAGATAGACTGGATGACAGTAATTGGTATTGAACCTGTCGCAATTTTGGAAGAATGAAGGATGGGATTGAGAGGTAGATGTTGCAGGGCACAGGGACAAAGGATCCATATGCTTCTTCGACTGGAGAAACTGAAACAACCACATATGATTTTTCAAGCCTGATAACAGACCTGAGACGACCAAAGAAAGTCCTCCTCGATGTCAGACTGACAAGGAGAACTCGCTGTCCCAAAGTGATAGGATGGGAGGTCATGGACGAGGGAGGGATGAACCAGGAGGCTTCAGGGCGAATGCTAGTGGGGATTCCTGGCAAGTACTCATAGTTATTCTCCCTGGCAAAGGGAATGAGCGAAGAGATCGTCGAAGAGGTGGCCATTACAACAAAAAGTGGCGAAATGGGCGTTTGTTGGCAGAAATGATGCAGAAAATTGTGGAGGGCGAGGATCGTCACCAAATTTGGTAGGCAGGATGGCGTGGTCGAGAGCTTTCTGTGAGCGTGGGAATGATGTCGATATCTTTAGAAATGGCTGAGATATTTGAAAAATCGGAATGCCATAAATTGGTGCTCGAAAACTTTTATTCGGCGCTTGAGCAGTTTCTTCCCTAATGTTAAGGGTGGTTCTTGTGCGACGGATGACTGCTAGACACTCCAGTCATTCTGCGCATTAGGGCTAGGCTTCTCCATTCTTCATCATTCAGCTTTTGGGTCCATGCTCACGTCGCCAAACACCTTTGGTGCATGACAGCGCACACGAAGTGGTAAAGTCCACGACACAAATGATAGGCTCCACAAACTCGAGAACAAAGCTCATAAGGTCGCATCTCCGAAGTAATGTTCCAGGATGGCAATTACCCAAGTTTGAGTAACAATGTGAGCAGCACTGGGTGGTGTTTCTGTGCTCAGAATGTCGGCGTGGCGACTGCATACATCGATGGTATTGTCAGCGTCAGCATCCAAGGATACAAATTAGAGTGCTGTAAGGTGCAGAAAGAAGCGCATCTAGGAAAACCATGTGAAAGCTTTGGGGTCCACTACTCGTTGCTGGATGAGGGTACGAGTAACATCACGTTGATGAACGAGTTCCGTGATCAGATGCTCGCACTTACGGCATGTTGCTGGCTTCAACTCCTGCGGGAAGATGTCGGCCAACAGTATGCAAAGGCTCTTCAGGGAGTCCCCTGGAATCAAGCGTACCCTCCATTAATGTGGTCCATGCAACCTGAACAGTGAGAGTGATGAGTTGTAGAGACTGCTTCTCCATCCAGAACATCAGCTCGTCCAGACAGATAGGACCCAGTCCCATAGAAAGACCACACTCAGTGGTGGTGTCGCAGAGCAGGTCTGCAGACAAAAGCCGCATCCTGGATTCCATAAGTACCAGTCAATCACAGATCCCTAAGCGATATCTCAACTGAACAGACTCACTAAACATCACTTCTTTTCCTTCCTGCGACGCCATCCCTCGGATTTCTGTTCATCATGCATCTGATGACACGCAAGATATCTTTACTGGCCTTGATCATTGTAAGTATTCATTGTCAATGAAGCAGGAACAAGGGAAGAACGAACACTCACATTTCAGGTATTCATTCTGAACTTTATTCAAGAGGTCCGCTAATCACTCCAAACTCCCTCGCATACACTGAGATTCATCGCATCGATGATTCAGGGAGACTTGATGTCAATGACAAAGGGAGACTTGGAAACCTGCTTGACGATGACGAGTTCCACTGTAGGGAATGGTATTTCCCTACCAGGGGATTTTCGTTATTTTATTGTTTTTACTTTCTTTTCTTTTTCTTCTGTTCATTTACCTTAGAGCTTATTTCGTGTTTCGAGTTTAGACACGTGAGTTGGCTTAAGTAAGCCACTCGTGCACTTACATTACACTGTACTTACTTAGAGGAAACAAGTCATGTTCCGAGAGTTTCGAGAGTTTCGAGTTTCGAGTTCGGGTTCGAGAAGGCCTCAAGTTGCCTTCATTCGTGTTCAGACAGCATCAGACAGCATCAGATGTCTCTAGACAGTCTCTCCAGGCTATAGAAGTCCCTCTGGAAGAATTCCTCCCTCAGATCTCTGCTCATCCCCAGACTCAACTTAATCCATCTCTTCACCACATTGATGTTCTGGAGTCATGCACCTTCCACTTGCAGACGTTGCTTCATATCCACACTGCTGGACAAGATGCCTCAAGACCAACCCACCGATGCTGCACATTGACTCAGGCAACGTGCATGCAAGCTGCTCGTGTTGTCCATCCACGATCAAGAGCCGCGAATGGAGAATGGTTGGAGTGGGGTTGGATGGTAGATTGTCAGAGGAGGGAAAAGTCCAGGAGGGATCAATGAGCGTACTTTTTTCTGAACGTAGTTTAGCTTTCCTCCGAATACATTGATCACTCCCTGAGCTGTACCAGCACACATGCTCCTCGAAATATGCGTTACATCGTTCTATGAAGATATCATCGATCTATTGTGCATACCTTTTCGTCTGCAATAACTTCTTGGGTTGCAGACTTGGCGCTATATTTCTTGAAAGATAAGCAATGTGAACACGGATAGAACACTCTTTTCAGAAGGCTCAAAGTTCGGAATTACTCACAGATGATGAAAGTGTTGACTAGTTGAATGAGAAGACCTGAATCGGTGGAAGGAGATAAGACGAGGTCAGTCTGCACTTTCCCACAATTTTTGGGTCAAGTAGAAGCCTTGTGATTTTCGCCCACCAGTTCTGCTACTTCGTGTTCACATCATTTCGCTACGTCGTCTTCGTATGGCAGCCCCCGAGCCCTCCAGTACATTTAGCAAGCCAGAACTGTGCACAACTATGAGCAGTGGTTTGGATATGCCTCAGCTTAGCACAACAGCTTGTGCCAGTTCCTACTCACATCCTTCCCCCAGTGTTGTTCCTGAAATGCCCGATGCTAACATCAGTTATTCACAACAAATTCTACCAGTTCTCCCATCTTCATCTGTCCCATGGATCGTCCCCTCCAATACAAGTACTTCCCTCATCCGAGGAATGCCTGCCACAATTGGTTTATTCAGAGCTCGCAAGTTGTTGACCACATTGCCACCGTATACATCCCCTTTCCCATACCACAATTACGCTCTCAACTTCACGGTAAGATCCCCTGTGCCTACTCAGAACGTGCTGGTGCGAACAGAGGTGAGTTGTCTGACATTTGCTTGACCGAGCTTAATACACCGTAAAAAAAAAGGTTTCTACTGAGGATGGGGGTGAGGGGGAGCGAGTGGGGGAAGAAGAAGAAGAGGATGAGGAGCACGTGGAAAGGGATGAGGCGAAGTTGGTCCTTGAGGTTGCCAGAGTGCAGTGCAAAGTTTGTCGTGCCGAGCAGCAGCTCTCCATTGCCAGGATCAAGGAAACCGATGCTTTGGGGAACCTTTACTGGTTCAGGGCTGAGGATGCAGAGAGGAAACTGAATCATGCTGAGTTCGACCTCAGACATGTTCGTCACAGTATCTGGAAGAATGGTGTCTCCCTCTGCGACCTTCCCTCAACTCGCAAGCATTGTCGAATGTCTGACAATGGGCTTACCAGTATGGTCACTCTACAGATCACACCATTCTTATCTCACAACTTGTACAGGTAGCTGCCTTTCTTCCAACATTTGAGCACGTTGAGCACAAAAAATATGTGACCACTTGTCATACTTTTATTACATCCCAGTCACACTTATCATGCTTGTCTGTCTGTCCATGTGAATGCATCCACCATGTAAAGTTCAATTCCTCGTTGAAGTGTGAGATGTCTGAATCTACTTGTGTTGCACATAGACTATGTGAAAAATCTTCACTGACATGCCATAGAAAATCTTCAAATTCCTGTCAGGACTGTCTTCCCTGGTAGAATGCACTTGATTTCCATAGTGAAATGAGGCGTGTCACAGATGGTAAGACCAAAATTATCAGGTAACACTAGCTGTGCCACATGCACCCACTCTCCTTCAGCCAATATGCATGTGCATTCACTGCAGTGTCGACATCCATTTTCACTGACAAATTCTCCAAATGCACCACCATCAAGTACACATTCTTTCTCGTCCTGCTCAAGTGCCCCCAATCTTCCTCTTTGTGGTCGATACTTAGATGAGGAAGATCGCAAGGTTCTTCGCAAGGCCATTCCTGTCAGTTTCGGTCACATCCCACTGTATGCCCTGGTCGGGCTTATCACTTTTGGTACTATGGTTTGCTGTCCATCGAGGTGCTGACAACAGCTAACATGTGATAGACTCAAGTACACGAACTCGGTTATACCAAGTGCAGCAAATCCTATGTCTTCCATGGTGGCAAGGAATATGCTTCGAAGCAAATCCAGGACATGCTTGGTTTGAGCTCACCGGCTCGTGCTGCCTGTCGTCCTGGTCAGCCCATGCCCCAGCAGGCATTGGGCACTGCCCAGTTTTTGCTCCCGATGCAACAGGTGGAGTTTCAGCTTACCGGCATACTCGAGTCCCTTCAACGTGATCCTTGGCCCATCGTGAATGACAAGCGTCCCTTCGATGCACCAGAGTCACTTTGAGTGTTACGGTTGGGCTGCTTGAGGTGAGTATACACTTTCCCCTATACTGTGACCTCTCTCCTGACCCCTTGAAGATGACATATCCTAACACAGGTGCTCGCATCATGCTGTTTGCTGGCGGTCCTGCCACTGAGGGTCCTGGTATGGTGGTGAGCAACGAGTTGAAAGAGCCAATCCGTTCCCATCGCGATATCGAGTGAGACAGCGTCAAGCATTACAAGCGTGCTGTGAAGGTATGGTATTGTCGCATGAAGAGCTATCCTTCTCAATGGCTCCTTAGCTTTATGAAGGGCTCATGAAACGGGCATCTAACAATGGATATGTAGTCGATCTTTTCGCTGGTTGTCCAGATCAAGTCGGATTGCTAGAGATGAAGTCCCTACCCAATTTCACCAACAGTGTCATTGTTTTATCTGACTGGTTCGCGACTTCCAACTTCCAGCAAAGTTTCCTCTGTATCATCAACAAAGATGATCAAGATTTCTTGGAGATGGGCTTCAATGCTACGTTTGATGTACAGGTATTTTTTTCTTTTCCCCATTTTGTATAGTGTGTGGCCAATGGACATTGGATAGATGACCAAGGAACTGAAAGTCTCCATCAGGGGAGGTTTGAAGTGCTGGTATTCCCAGATAATTATGTTAAGTAGTTATCTGTCTGATATGAATTGGATAATGGTGTATAAGGCATGATCATCCACAAATCATAATGATAACAGTCAGATAATGCATTAGATAACCTGGCAGACATTTTACTATCTGGTCAACTGCATATAGGCCTGATATAAGAATTACAATACTTTTATCATCATGATATCATGATGACAAGAGCTGATATGTCATATATAATAATGTCATTTAATTGACAGTACATTATAATTGCTCATCAGATAATATCATCATGATATGAATGACAATATTCTTTTCAGTCTGATTTCACTTTGATCATCAATATCTAGTCTTGCCATCTATATCATTTTATGATCATTTGAACAACTCTTCCCCAGCCACAAGTGTGGGAATGTCTTTGTAATGACTGTATAGTACATGTTATATAAACTCATCCTCTCTCCCCTTCTCTCTCTTCTTCACTCTTGTCTCTGAGTTCTACCTCAGGGCAAGAGTCACTCTAAGACTCTAAGTCTTAGGGTTCATATCCAGGTAAGTGTACCCTTGTGTGAAGTCATCTGTGAGTGTCTTTCCCTGTTTAATTTTCGCTCTTTTGGAGGTTTAAGTAGTTCATACTTAGTAGGTAGTGTAGTGAGTAGGTACTGATTATGTAAACAATATGGAATGGAATTGCTTTCTGGTAATATCATGATTGATAAGTCCAATTGAAGGTTGCTATAGCAAATTGTATTTTTAAGCTGTTGGTGGTGTCAATGACAATTGTTGGTAATGTCTGATAATGAAAGACATATATGATCTACTGTTCACATTCTGATACATATGATCCACTCTACCTAAATGATTACTTTTGACCTATGCTGCCAAGGCTCCCAGAGAATATATAGCATTACCAATGTGTATATCATTATGATATACCTTATAGGGCTTTACAGGGTAGATAAAGTCTTATATAACATTATCATTTCATTAAAATATTCCTGATGGCCTCTGGGCTTATTGGGCATGTCATTTCGGCAGGCAAAAAATCGGCTTGTGTTGGAGAGACCGAAATCGGTATCGGCCAAACCTCTGCATGGAGACTGAACACCATCACTCCGTGAACATCAACAGCTGTGTACTTCGAAGTGGCTACCCTGGCTAGGCAAGCTCTCCAGCCAGGTTCCCATGGCTTGATCCAATTCATGACACATTATCAGCATTCCTCTGGACAGCAGCACCTGCATGTCACAACCATTGCATGCAACTTTGCAGAATCAGGATCGCCGAGCATTGCCGCTTCGTTCCACCAGGAAGCTGCAGCCATCTTGATGGCAGAGATATCAGTCTTCAAAGCCGAAATCGATGATTCACCTGACATATTGCGTTGGCTGGATTGCATGCTGATCCGGCTTTGCCAAAAATTCGCTGATTACTGGAAGGAGGACCCAAGTAGCTTTAGATTATCAGATAACTTCAGCATTTATCCGCAGTTCATGTTCCATCTCTGGAGGAGTCAATTTTTGCAGGTGTTCAACAATAGCCTGGACGAGACAGCATTCTATGGGTTTGTGCGAGGCTTTTCCGCTGCAGACAGAATACTAACACATGGCCGTAGACATATCCTTGACGAGGAAGATACAAACAACTCGCTATTCAGCCCACTTCTCATGTCATACACTTTTGATGTTCTGCCACAGCCAGTATTACTTTATAGCGCCCATCAAACCAGACATCATCCTTCTTTTGTGTACGTTCTTCCACATCCTCATTTTCCATGGAGAAGTGGTTGCCTGGTAACAGGATACCACATCAAGAGGGCCATGAGAACTCATAGAGGCACTCGTTACTGATGTGCCGGCATGTGTGGCAATCTGCTACTCTCCAACCATCATCTAAGTATCTGTAAGTACCCATGGTGTTATTGTAGCAGCTTTTTCTTTTCATACCATCCGGAGCTCACAGGTTGTGATGCTCGTTCAGAACGCAACCATAACATCCATGTACCCGGCTTCGCTTCAGATGACATGCGTATATCACTTCCTGGTTTATTGTCGCACTGCCCGCACCTACTATGACAGCTATGCATTCTCCCCTCATCATAATCTTCATTGCCTGGTTGTGTATGTTGTACTGATAAGCTTGGTAGTGTACTGGTACATCAGGACATAGGATGTAACTAGCAGCATCTGCAGGTGCAATGATAAGTTGATAATGACAGTAAGAGTACAATGAAGCCAAGACTGAGATGGCAAATATGAGTTGTTTCGTTTATTCATTCTGTCCAGTAGTATTGTACTCGTATGTACTATGATCTTTTACTGTACTGCTGGACCGCTGTGTGCCCTGTGATGTGCTGTACTGCTGTGTGCCCTGTGATGTGCTGTGATGTGCTGTGCCCTATACTGCTGTGAGGGTGTGGCACTGTGACAATGCTGTGATGCTGTACATCACTGTGAACTGTCACACTGTAGTCATGTGCCACTGTCGCCATACTGGGAAGGACTGTGGTGGCTGTGGGACTGTGCGAAAATCACCGATTTGCTGATGATGAGGTTCAGAATTGTCATTGCTCGAGATACCAATTCTTGACAAGAGGGATGTCCTGAGCATGCCCCTGTCCATCTGAAAGACTGGAATAATGTGAAGGTGGGCTGTTGTAAAGTCAGATCTGGATAGTGAAAACTGACACGTCACATTGCTTGACATCCTCATGAGGTTCGGAATTGTCATCACTCGAGATACCAATTCTTGATGAGAGGGATGTCCTGAGCACACCCCTGTCCATCTGAAAGACCAGAATAATGTGAAGGTGGGCTGTTGTAAAGTCAGATCTGGATAGTGAAAACTGACGTGTCACATCACTCGACATCCTCAGGAGGTTTGAGATCATCATCACTCGAGATACCAATTCTTGATGAGAGGGACATCCTGAGCATGCCCCTGTCCATCTGAAATTAAATGACAGTCTACAGATTAGGCACTTACCATAGTTGATACCATTTGTAGCTAAATCATTCTCCAGAGGCTTCCCTGCTGGCTTGCGAGCAGTTGAGGGCTTCCTCAAGAATCATGGTCATTAACTGCACCAGATCAGGAGGGTGCGAGTCAGTGGTGGAGGAAATGTCACCAACCTTGAGAGCCTCCTCTGGTAGGCCAGGTTGATCCTGAATTACACTCTGTATCAGGTCCAAAGCATCTGTTGCAGGTGCTTCATCATGCTGCTCTTGCATCCGGGAGAATTACCTAGAAGAGGATCACTGACAGTATGACTGGGTTCACAATGCTTTGGGTGGGCTCAAAGATTGGAGCAATGTGATGGTGGGCTGTTGTAAAGTCAGATCTGGATAGTGAAAACTGACACATCACATCGCTCAACATCCTCAGGAAGCTCGAAATTGTCATCATCTGTGCCATTAGGCCTGGAAGTCATGTCTTCATGTGAAACTGGGGGCATCTTCTCAGGCTCATACTGCAGAGAGAGATGGGGTTGATGGGTAGGTCAAAGCAGGGGGCAGGGAGGTCAGGGCTGTCAGTACAGATGGATAGGTTCTTGGGGTGCCGATAGGGCGACAGGTGAGCTGAATGGGGTAGGAAATTGTAAAGATGAGGGAAAGCAACCTTGCACTCAATACAAATCTGCCACTGGATGGTGACCTTATCAATGTCATTGAACTCATTTCAGTCCTCATCAAATATGTTGCTGTAAAAATGCTCAAACCTTGGTCCTCCAGGAATGACTTTCCTTCAAAAGGTAAGAAGCATTGTTGTCAGCCTGGTTGACAGATGAGAAAGCATGGCCTGGCTGTACAGGTGTATGATGAATATTGTATGGTGACCAGTGTATAGTGAATATCAATGGCAGCCAATGTATGAGGAGTATTGTACAGTGACCAGTGTATGACAAATATCATACAATGGGCAGTGTATGATGAATATCATATGGCAGCCAGTGTAGGACAAATATCATATGGCGACTGGTGTAGGATGAATATCATACAGCAGCCAGTGTGGGACTGTTATGGCCTTAGACAAATGCCACAGGCTCACTGCACTCAACACTAGACAAGAGGAAAGACAAGAGAAGAAGAGATCTTAGAAGCAGGTTTAAGGTTGAAACCCAAATGAACTAGCTTGGGGCTAGCTGGGCTATTGGACTGGGTATATATACTGAAGTACATGAGGATACGGCAAGGCATACATGAGGAAAGCTCAAGGTGTTAGGCTGAGATGGAAGTCCATGCAGAGACAGCAAGACTAGAGTTGAGGCCTATGGACAAACCCTCTAGACAAGAGTTCGGGGACCTGGCTAGCAATAGTACTTTGAGCTAGTCTTTGGTGAACCCTTACTTGAGTTGGTCAACCAGAGTAGCAATCACAGAGTGAAGGGAAGAGGTTTGTTGCAAGGTAGCTAAAAGCTGAGGACCACAAATGGTCCCAGCCCACTATATAACTCCTATGGGTACTCTAGGGTGGACTTGCAAAAGCCACACTTACTATGGCAAATGACTCAACACGAGTCATACATCAACAGTGGTGCAGTGCACAGTAAGTAACCAGTACTGTAGCAATGATGACCGACCTGTAGCAGAAACCCACCGGCCACAACACCAAGGCAGGATGACTCAACAGGAGTCATCGCTGTAAATATAGTGTCATGTAGCAACAGAGAAAGAACAGAACTCAGGAACATGACCTGAGCCAAGAGGCTGTGGAAAGCGATGTCCCAAGCAACAGAAACATGAGGCAGGCAGAAGGTGAAGGAGGCCTGACTCGATACATAGTACAGTAAGCACACACCAGGATAGGGGAAAGGCAGTGACGCATCAGTCATGTGATAAATGCGTTGCGTCTCACATGTGACTGGGGGCAGTGCCCACACGCGTACTATGGTACAAGTATAATGGTAAGAAGAGAAGAAGCAAAAGGAAACATGCCACGGTAGAGTAGAATAGAAAAACGGTGTAGGCCAAATCACCAATGAATGGTGAGAACCAGACAGGCCACATGGTTAGATGGGCAGGGCATAACATTACCCCCCCCCTCAGGCTCATTGAACACCTGATTGACCAGGGTTGACAGACGGCCCGGGAGTCGGGGAGCGACGGCAGGTGGAGTGAACTGAACAGGTCTGCAAGCGGCATGATCCCACGTTCTCATCCTCAGAGGGTACACTGGTGGCAGGGGTCCACCGAGAGCCATGGCCATTATGACAGGACCAATGTCCAAAGTATCAGCAGTTGTAGCAGGCGTACTGGTAGAGGGGATGGGCGAGGGGAATGGGGGTGCAGCTGGTGAGATAGAGGCAGAGCATGCCATCGACGACAATGGGATGGAAGGTAGTGGGCAGAAGGGCCTCAGTAGAGTTGATTGCATTATGAAGTGAATGATTGGCCTTGTTCCAAGCAGCAGCATCTAAGAAGGACCTCCAAGTGAAAGTGGAGGTGGTGAAAGAGGTTGTTTCTGAGAGAAACTTAGTGGCTTCACTGAAACAGGCATCTTGCTTCTTGCTATATCTGTCATCCGCCACAAACTCTATCGGTTCCTGGGACCACAGGTCCAGCATTGCTTCCTCAACCTTTATGTCAGGACACTTCTCAGCCACTGACGATCCTGCTGTTGCTGCAGTATCTTCGCTAAGACAGTCTTGAACTTTGGCCACGGTATAACGGTTGACCTCTCGGTTACGAAAGGACTGGCAGTCGTTGGGGGATATGAGGGAGGCTAGTTCGAGGACCAGTTTATACTGGATGGCGGAGATATTGATTGTAAGATCGGTGAGGAGTCAATTGATCGCCTCAGCTATGACCTTGGGAGTGAGGGAGTGGGACTTGTCGAGAATTTCCGGGACCCTGTCAAGGGTTATGTCTGTTCCTCAGTAGATCTCAGACAGCACCTGAATGCGATTGTTTTGTTCCTCTGTTTTCCCGTTGAGTGGGTACCTTCCATCAAAGATTGCAAGCATCCAAACGTAGTTGAGGTAGTCTGGTGACACGGGTACCAAGTCCCCATGGCCAGCAGGGAAGGGGTGATCTGGTTGGCAGGGGGAGGTAACTCAGACCTGGGGGACCTCGAGCATAGAGCTGGAGGACACACCTTCCAGTTCACATCCATGGGTGGAACAGGCAGAGGCTGCCAACACACCACCAGGGCAGGAACCATCGGTGAAGAGAACGGATTGGTGAAGAGGGGAACCTCACTTGGTCGCCCTTCCCTTGCCAGATCGTCTGCACATAGCAGGGATGCGGCAGATGGAGAACAACTGGCCGGGGAAGGAGTGTGGCAGGGGGATTTCGTCAAGGGAATCGAAGGAGGATAAGTTGATTTGGGACGATAGACTGGAGAGTTGAGACGAGTTGGGGGTGTTGTTGGGCAATGTCTCAAATAAGGCGTAGGGGCATGTGTTAAGTGGGGCATTGTAACTGTCACATCGCTGGAAGTCGGGTACATCGTCGCACACAATGAGAGGCTGGTTAGGTGAGGGGCAGGCAGTGGGAAAGTTTATACTGCTCAAGGAGTTTGGTGGCATGGTCTTTTAACAAACTTTTGGGCTCCCAAGAATTGTCCACATGCATAAAGCCTTTCCATTTTATGAGATACATGCAGTGCACCTGACAACCATGACCTGTGTTTTCGTGATTCAGTATCGACTCAACTTCCCATTCAACCTCGTCATCCACTACCTTGGGAGGCGGCAGAGGATCAGGGATTCCATACTTGGGGGTCTCGTGATAGGCGAGCAACCGACCAGTGTGAAACACTGGGTGCACATGCCACGTATCAGGGAGGTGCAGCCAAACTGCCACAGGTGAGATGACTTGTTCTATTTCAAACAGTCCAAAATGTCTGGGTGTAACCTTAGGGGACTGGCCTTGCACTTGGAGATTACCCAAATTGAGCCAAACTCGATCTCCTTCCTTGAATGGGACATAGGACCCCTTTGATCAGTGTTTCATAACTTCCTGTGCAGCCTTGTGAGTGAGTATGGCATTGTCATGGCAGCTGGCAAGTCGTTCCAGGCATTTGTCTACACTGGGTGCTGATGTGAGCCAAACTTCAGGGTAAGGGGAAGGGTCATAGCCATAAAGAAGGCTATATGGGGTCTGTTGATGAACAGAATGGATCCAGGAGTTATGGGTGAACTCAGCATCTGGAAGCTTGGATGACCAGCTGTTTGGATGTTCAGCGCAGTAACACCAGAGGTATGTCTCCAGTTCCTGGTTGACACATTCGCTCTTGCCATTGGTTTGAGGGTGGTAGGCAGTAGAGAGTTTTGATTGGACTCTGAGGGATTTGTAAAGTTCGCAGGTGAAGGCAGAGGTGAACTGTGGCCCTCGGTCGGAGATGACTGCCTTGGGAAGACCAAAGTGGGCATATACGTGCTTGTGGAACAAATGAGCTACACCGAGCAAGTCGACGTCCTTTCTGCAGGGAATGAACATAGTGGCCTTCATGAGACCTTGGTCGACAATGGTGAGGACGGTGTTGAACATGTTGGAAATGGGGTGATCAGTGATCAGATCCATGGAGATCTGCTGGAAAGGGAATGGGTTCTTTGGGACATTGTTGGGAACAATGGGCAGTGTAACCGGATGGGTGATGACTTTGGTGGACTGGCACACTGGACAGCCCTTGATGTAGTCTCGGATGTGTTTCCACATGCTGGGCCACCACACATCCTTGATCATTTTTCATGACATAGCCTTCATGCTGGGATGTCCAGCAGAGGGATGGTCGTGATAGGACACGAGACATTCCTTGTGGGCTTTTGGAGGGATATAGATAGTGTTGCCTCGGCTCAGCTTAAACCCCCGAGCTGCGAGGAATTGAGCTGCTTAATCAGCAAATAAACTATCTCTGATTGTAGCCTTACATTTCCAGATGACAAATCAAAAAGAATTTTGTTAATAACTTCAAAATTGAGCTCGCAATTCCCCATGGCTTGGGCTCTCAAGCCGAGCCATGGCAACACTAGACTCATATAGACATGGTTTCTATGGTGCTTGGTACCATCAGGATGAGTGTCGATTTCAGGATTTTCAGTGGAGAGTGTCGAGTCCTTTGGCATTTTGCTCTTGGCACACTCATACACTTCAGCAGATAGGGTGTAGATACCACACTTTTGCTCTTTGACCTTGTCCTCACTGGGCAGTGAAGCGTGTTTTGCTGAAATTGGGGCTGTTTTTGGGAGAGAAACAATGGGAACAGCAGGTTTCACCCCCCCTCAAGCCATGCACTCGGTGGGAGCAAAGTGGCGACTATGGGTTCAGGGGGGGAATGATCACTGCATCGAGACAAAGCATCAGGGGCCATCATAAGGTGACCAAGAGTATATGAAAACTTAAGGGGGAAACCCTGCACATAAGAGAACCAGTGGGTTTGTCATTGAGAAAACTTCTGAGGTTCCTTGTAGTACTCAAGGTTCTTGTGATCGGTGAAGATGATGGTTGGTGTGACAGGGGATATGAGGTAGTGTCAGAAAGCCTTGAGGGCTTGTATGACTGCAAGAAACTCCAGGTCATAGACCAGGTAGTTCTTCTCAGTGCCTTTGAGACTCTCCGACAGGTAAGAGCACGGGTGCCACTCGTCATCTTCTCCTTTCTGGGCAAGGACCACGCCAGTTGCAGACTGCGAGGCATCAGTAAAGAGTGTGAATGACTTCGCAGGGTTGGGGATACTGAGGACTGGGGACACGGAGAGCATACTCTTTAACTTGTCAAACGCATCCTGTTGTTCTCGTTCCCACTTCCATGGGACATCCTTTTTCGAGAGGTGGTGAAGTGGAGTGGATATGGCAGAATAACCAGATATGAACTTCCAGTAGAAGTTGGTGAACCCTAAAAATGATCGGAGTTGTGTCAGATTTTCGGGTTCCTTCCATTCCTGGACATCATCAGTTTTAATGGCATGGGTCTTGATCCATCCTCCACCAATGATGTATCCTAAAAACTCCACTTCTTCAGCCTTGAAAATACACTTTGAAATTTTGAGCTGAAGCCACTCTTGGCGGCATATGTTGAGGAACTCACCAACACAGCGATGAAGCTCCTCACAGGTCTTGGCATGGACTACAATGTCGTCCATGTAGCCTACCTGCTGTCACTTCATCAGCTGCTCATGGAACATTACATCCATGTACCGCTGGAACGTGGGCAGTGAATTCTTCTGTCCGAAAAACATAATGAGGGGTTCGAATAATCCCAGGGGCATGACAAAGGCTCCTTTCCAAATATCAGAGTCCTTTACATGGATGTTGGTGAAGCCCCATCGGATATCGAACTTCGCATAGAAGCATGACTCGCACAGTTCATCGATGAGTTGTTGGACGTTCGGAAGGGGGTAGGAGTTGTCGACCATATGTTCATTTAGATGTTGGTAGTCTTGTATGAGTCAACATTTTCCATCCTTCTTTCTGATGAAGAAGACCAGGGCAGCCTGATCAGATTTAGACTCATGGATCTTCCCACACTTCAAATTTTCATCAATGAATTCCCATAGGGTCTTCATTTCATCCTGCGACATTGGGTAGATGTGACCCTTCTGTCAGGGGAAGTCCAGCTTGGTTCTAATTTCATGATCAAGCCCTGGTCGATGCAGTGGTAACAGGATATCCCTTTCTGAGAAAACCTTGGTGAATTCCCTGTATTGATCTGGTAGGATCACTTCCTCCTTTCCTGCAGAAGCCTTTACTTCAAGTTCAGTAGAGATGGTCGTCTTCCTTACTGTGCCCTCTGCTCAGGGCGCTCTGGGGATAGACTCCTCATCCTTCCATCCTTGATTACTTCTGGTTTTCCAATTGATATCAGGCTGGAACCTCTTCAGCCATGGCATGCCTAGCAGGATTGACTCGCACCAGAGCAGCAAAATGTATGCCTTGATGTGCATTCTTCTATCCTTGACTTTGGCATGCAAAGTTACTTTCATTTGATTTGGAAACCTTCTCCTCCATTGTAAGCAGTAATGCCTAACAGATACTCAACTGGATAGGTTTTTAACTTGTACTTCTCGACCACCCGAGGGTCGATAGAATTGATTTCAGCACCAGAATCGATGGTGGTAGGAATGGCCACATTTTCTCTGTCAACCAAATAAAGGGAGCTGGTTGGGGAATCAGCACACATATCCTCTTCATTTGCGATACTAGTACAGGTAGATCTTAGTGACAGAATTTGTGCATTAGGGCATACCACAGTGGCAGTGGCTTGCCCAATTAAAAATCCTTCAAGGCTTTCTCCAAAACCTCAAGCACGTTCTCAGACCTTCCCCTGGTCTGTCCCTGGAGGATTTCTTCAGCTACCTTGGGGTTGATTTCATAAGCTTTGCCCCATTCGGTTCTCTTGATACTGAACTTGGGGATGCCCTTTTCCTTGCATTCCTTCCTCACGTGTCCCTCCTTGCCACAGCTGTAGCAAGTAACTGCCTGGACAGGGCACTGGCACTGTGGAGTGCACTGTGTCTGATCAACATCCATAGCATTGGGATCACGGGTGGTTGCCCTGGGAAAGGTGAACGGGTTTGGACAGTGGGGAGCATTGGGGCCTTTGTTGTAGATATCCTTCGAGATCTGCGAGGTGTAGACCTCTCTGGTGGCCTTCACCCATTCGTTTACATTAGTAGGCAGGTGTTGCCGATCTAGGATGTGATCTTGGAGATTTTGGGATAGACCCTGAGCAAACAGGACTCCTCCTTCAATCGATGTCGGAAGAAGACCTGCTTGATTGAAGAGTCCCAGAAACTCGGTGGTGTAGTTCTCGAGAGGGTGATTGCCCTGCATGATGGACTTGAGTTTGATGACCACCTGGACCTTCTGATCGCCCGCTTCGAAAGTCACATATAGAGTTTCCTTGAAGCTTGCCCATGTGTCGGGATAAGTATCCTCCCATCCATCAACATACTTGGAGATATAGTTGGAAGCGAAGGCTCTGGCCACTCCAGTGGTCATATATGACAGTGCCAGCCCAATCTTGACATGATCGCTAGTATAGACGTGTGTGTTCAGGGCAAGATAGGCAGCTACTTGATTAAGCCAGGGGCAGAGTTCTCCATACTTCCCCGAGAACACGGTGGGTTTATTAACATTAAACTCCCGACCTCTGTTTACACTACCGAGACCTGATTGGGAATGATCTGTCTCCAGGTGGTAGAAACAGTGCCAGTAGTCGGCCTGTTCTCGAGAGAGCTGTTGCTGAAGTCCAACAGTGGGTTGAGGGGCCAAAGCACTCGGCTGCTCGGATGGCCCAGGATTGGGGTTAGATCCGGTTTGGGGAACTGCGCTACTTTGTCCTTCGATTGTCATCATGGCAGCAAAGCCTGAAGCAAAACGTTTGACTTCTTCTTTGTGTGGGGGTTCAGGGATATTGATGTCCTGATTGCCCAGTGCTGATCCTAGTTTGGAAGGCAAATCCGGTTCCTGATTGGTATCTGAAACGTCTCCCTCACGGGGGTTCCTAGTTTGCAGAAAAGCAGGGTTGGATAGGGGAGTAGGAACGTAGTATGGGGGTAATGAAGATGAATACCTGGTCTTCTGTTCCACAGTGTACCGTCGTTTACAAGTAGTGGAAAAGGGGGTTGGTGGCAGTGGTGGCGCTGCTCATTCCTTTCCTGCTCATGGTGGAACTGGAGGTGTCCCATGTGGTGACGATGTCTTGACCTATTAAATGGGGGCACCTAGACCTCAGGCCTGGCTAGAGGCTTGCAAAGACAGAGTATAGCGAGATAAGATCGAGATGCAGTGGTAAGGACAATATTTGGACTAGGTACCAAGTGGCTGCCTAGTTGGATCCAAATAGGGTGTCTGTTGACTTGGCCTAGTGATGTGCAAAGACAACAATCACGTAGGGTAGAGTGGGGGTGCTTTGCTTTCGCTACATGTGCAAGGACAGTGTGCGGGCAGAAGCTCAGTGGGAAAGATGGGGGAAGAGCTTTTAGCTTTTGTTAGGCCGAGACAGAAGTCCATGCAGAGACAGCGAGACTAGAGTTGAGGCCTATGGACAAACCCTCTAGACAAGAGTTCGGGGACCTGGCTAGTGATAGTACTTTGAGCTAGTCTTTGGTGAACCCTTACTCAAGTCAGTCGACCAGAGTAGCAATCACAGAGTGAAGGGAAGAGGTTTGTTGCAAGGTAGCTAAAAGCTGAGGACCACAAACAGTCCCAGCCCACTATATAACTCCTACAGGTACTCTAGGGCAGACTTGCGAAAGCTGCACTTACTATGGCAAATGACTCGACACGAGTCATACATCAACAGTGGCACAGTGTGCAGTAAGTAACCAGTACCATAGCAATGATGACCGACCTGTAGCAGAAACCTGCCAGCTGCAACACCAAGGCGGGATGACTCAACAGGAGTCATCACTGTAAATATAGTGTCATGTAGCAACAGAGAAAGAACAGAACTCAGGAACATGACCTGAGCCAAGAGGCTGCAGAAAGCGATGTCCTGAGCAATAGAAACACGAGGCAGGCAGAAGGTGAAGGAGGCCTGACTCGATACATAGTACAGTAAGCACACACCGGGATAGGGGAAAGGCAGTGACACATCGGTCACATGATAAATGCGTTGTGTCTCACATGTGACTGGGGGCAGTGCCTGCACATGTACTATGGTACAAGTATAATGGTAAGAAGAGAAGAAGCAAAAGGAAACATGCCGTGGTAGAGTAGAATAGAAAAACGGTGTAGGCCAAATCACTGATGAATGGTGAGAACCAGACAGGCCACACGGTTAGACAGGCAGGGCATAACACAAGGCATGACATCATAGTGACATCACCATGACATTACAACCGAGACCAGCCTAGCCCTAAACCACATGTCAAACACATGGTCAAGGTCTAGACAAGTCTATAGATAAAAGAAAAGATAAGACAAAGAGAGATTAGATAAGGTGAAAAGAAAAGAAAAGAAAAGAAAACACATATCGTAACACTATCCCCTCCTTAGGGGTCGACTTCCAGGCGACAAAAGACAGAATGGCAAGAGGTGAAATTTTCATAAGGAGAAAAGAGAGCAGCAAAATGAGCAGAGTCGATCCCCTGGAGCTTCCGTGGTGTGGATGGGTGAGATTTGTAGAATTCATGTAGCACCTCAGGAGAACCTTTTAGATTTGACTCAGGTTCCCAAGTGCGGTCCTCAATGCCATAGCCCCTCCAATGGACAAGAAACTCCATCCTGCTGTGTTTGAGGCGAGAATCCACGATGTACTCGACTTCAAACTCCTCATCCCGGTCCTCCACACCCACCACCGGTCCTGGTCAAGTAACCTTTTGGCCTTCAAGAGGTCCTTTGTACAGCTTTACCCAAGAGACATTGACCACTGGTGTGAGTCGACGTGTGGATCAATGGCAAAAACACCAAAAAAAAACCCAACACAAAGACAATTGCCGAGTTGGTGGTTTTCCTACGCGGGCTTTGGCTCGAGGGATCTGTTAAAATAAAATGGGGGAGGGGTTCCGTGCACCTAGAGGGGGCTAGGGCAGAGGGTATAGGTGCTCCTGATGAAGGGGGAGCAGGGGAAGACTGAAAATGCGAAGAGAATAGGCTGCTCTGAGCCTAGAAGTGACGTAAGATGATGAAGATAACAGTAAGTAGACCCTTATTGGAGCCTCAAATACTGCAAGAATGAAGAGGATGATGATGAGCTTAAAAGCGACAATTGGGCCTAATAGGTAGGCAATTGAGTGGGCAAGTAGCTTCCTTTTTTTTTGCTGTTGACATATTGGTACTTTATATACAAAAAGGTAGCGTAGCCTGCAGTAAATATGGAGCAACACTTTGTAAGTGATCTGTAAGCGATTGGTAAGGGGATTGGTAAAGGATTGGTAAGGCTTTGTAAGGATGAGTAAGGACAGTAAGCAACTGGTAAGTAAAACCAGTAAGCATGACGAAGATTATCACTAATCAATTTGAAAACAGAATGAGTCATCAAGGAACGGATGAATAATGCGAAAAGGGGAATGAGTAAGCGCACTGGTCACTGCTGATTAAGGGATATGACTGCAAATGAGTCATAGTGACTCCTAGATCTAAGATCTAGATGCATTATGGTAACTTGCTGCGTGTCCAAACAAAGAACAGTGGGGGTTTCTGCCAGGGGCCAATTTTGGGGGTCTCCAGGGTAGTCAGGGCATAGGATTTCGCAACTTTCCCCCTTTCCTCCTCTCTGTAAAGCGACCTGCATTAGCTGCAGCTAGTGTTCTGGAGGGTTTGAGGAGGAGGAAGGGCCATCTTCTCCCATAAGAGCAGGGAGAAGTGTCTCAAATTCATCATGAATGCGATCAGATAGACTGGATGACAGTAATTGGTATTGAACCTGTCGCAATTTTGGAAGAACGAAGGATGAGATTGAGAGGTAGACGTTGCAGGGCACAGGGATGAAGGATCCATATGCTTCTTCGACTGGAGAAACTGAAACAACCACATATGATTTTTCAAGCCTGATAACAGACCTGAGACGACCAAAGAAAGTCCTCCTCGATGTCAGACTGACAAGGAGAACTCGCTGTCCCAAAGCGATAGGATGGGAGGTCATGGACGAGGGAGGGATGAACCAGGAGGCTTCAGGGTGAATGCTAGTGGGGATTCCTGGCAAGTACTCGTAGTTATTCTCCCTGGCAAAGGGGATGAGTGAAGAGATTGTCGAAGAGGTGGCCATTACAATAAAAAGTGGCGAAATGGGCGTTTGTTGGCAGAAATGATGCAGAAAATTGTGGAGGGCGAGGATCGTCACCAAATTTGGTAGGCAGGATGGCGTGGTCGAGAGCTTTCTGTGAGCGTGGGAATGATGTCGATATCTTTAGAAATGGCTGAGATATTCGAAAAATCGGAATGCCGTAAACTGGCGCTTGAAAACTTTTATTCGGCGCTTGAGTGGTTTCTTCCCTAATGTTAAGGGTGGTTCTTGTGCGACGGATGACTGCTAAACACTCCAGTCATTCTGCGCATTAGGGCTAGGCTTCTCCATTCTTCATCATTCAGCTTTTTGGGTCCATGCTCACGTCGCCAAACACCTTTGGTGCGTGACACCGGATGGATGTGAAGGGTTTTTGGCAGGCGAAGCTCAACAGCATTAGGTTTAACCGACAGGACCCTGTAAGGTCCAATCCACTTCTCCGTGAGCTTTTGGGAGGGACGACCATCAACTTGAACATGGGTTGTATCCAGCCAGACCTCCTGACCAACTGAGTACTCTGGGGCCTCCAAGTGTGAGGATTCCACATTCTGCACCATTCATTCTGCTGTGCGCTGAAGAGCTCTCTTTGTGGACTCTATGACAGTTTGAATGTTGGAGGCACAAGCTGTGGCTGCCTCTGCCCTAGAAGTAGTCGGCTCCACCCCCAAATGAGGAGTATAAGTTCAGGTAACCGCAAATGGAGAATGCCCAATAGAATCCTGCCTTTTTGAGTTGTATGAGAACTGAGCAACCTTCAACCACGAGGGCCAGGTATGTTGCTGGTCATTTATGAAAAGACAAAGGTACTGCTGTATCTTCTGATTGAGATGCTCTGTTTGCCCATCAGTCTGGGGATGAAATGCAGTAGACAGCCTGGGTTTAATGCCGAGCATTCCTGACAGGTCTGTCATAAAAGTACTGGCAAACTGAGGACCTCAATCAGAAATGACTGTGGAGGGAAGACCATGCTGGGTCCACACATGATCTCGAAAGAGTTCTGCTGTGCCAAGAGCCGAGATGGTCTTTACTGTAGGAATGAAGACTGCCTCCTTTGAGAAGCGATCCACTACCACCATGATGTTGTCATAGCCTCCAGCCTCAGGAGCATCCATGAAGTCCACTGAAATGTCCTTCCAGGGTGCCTCAGGGATTGGATTCGGACGAAGTTTCCCCACAGGAGGTTTCCAAGTCCCCTTAGACATCTGACAACAATGACACAATGAGACATAGTCTTTTAGACCTAGTTCGGGAACCGGAAATTCCGTGAAAGTCCGAGTTTCTTAGTTTGTGTATATTTGCGAGTACCTTCGGCATGAGTATATGCTGAATGCTGAGTCTAAAATGCCTCTTAGATTATCTGTCAGTATGGATGAGGCCACCGCTGATGATATTGACGATAGTCACTATGAAACACTTCGGCACCAACGCATACTTCAGTACATTGCTTTGATCGTCAGTATCGTCATTTCAGCCAGCACTCGAGAGGCTACTCTGATCAGGAAGGCACCCGAACCATACCACATGTTGGCCCTCACCGGTGAAGCCTGGTTAATAGAGTTGCTTACCGGTCACCCCAAACACATCCAATGCAAGCTTGGAATGCCTGCCAATGTATTTGCGATGCTCATGGACCGTCTTCGAGAGATGGGTCATGGTAACTCTCGATTTGTTTCGCTTGAGGAGCAACTAGCGATCTTCCTGTATATGAGTGTCACCAGCCTAACAATTAGGCATGTTGGAGAAAGGTTTCAACGGTCAAATGATACTATCTCTCGGTATGTACCTCTTCAGTCCGTAAGTTTTACTCTGACTGGTAATCACCTTTAAACAGGTACTTTCACAAACTCCTGTCCATCTTTTCGTCCTCCCCTTTCTATTCTGCCTATGTTCACATGCCTGACACCGATGAAGTTCAGCCTGAAATCAGAGAGAACACAAGATTTTGGCCATTCTTCCAGCATGCAATTGGCGCACTGGATGGTAGCCATATCCATGCCGTGCCGGCCGCAAACAACCGGGCAGCCTATCGAAATCACAAAGGCTTCGTCTCTCAAAATTGTCTGTTTGGCCGCAATTTCAAGCTCATGTTCACTTACACGCTCACCGGATGGGAGGGTTCGGCTACTGATGCACGTATTTACCAAGACGCACTGGAGAAAGGCTTGGTCATACCCCCTGGAAAGTATTTTCTTGCCGATGCTGGCTTTCCCCACCGCCCGGAACTTCTAGTTCCATATCGAGGCGTTTGTTACCACTTGGCCGAGTGGCGGCGTGCACAATTAAGGTATGTTTCTATGATTCAATCTGTATGCGTGCCATGCTGAAGTAAATAGGCCTAAAAACAAAGAAGAATTGTTCAACCTCCATCATTCATCCACACGCAATGTGATCGAACGGATTTTTGGTGTACTGAAGCAGTGGTTTCGCATCCTCCACCTAAGTCCTGAGTACAATATTCAAATCCAAGCCCAAATCCTGGCTGCCCTCTGCGCAGTCCACAACTTCATTTGAGCTCACAGTGCTGAAGAAAATCTTGACGCGGAAGATGCCAGTGAGGATCTACAAGGTGGGGAAGGATACGATGGGATGACACTGGACCCAGAGGTTGGAGGTATCGACATGACGGTGTTGCAGACTGCTCGCATCCTACATGATGAGATTGCACAACGAATGTGGGTGGATTATCAAGAGAGGATTCATACTGGTGGTTTCAGGCCGGAGGATGACGATTGCGACTCGGATATGTCATTGTAGTCTTACCTGCATCTCAAACATGCTCATATACTTTTTTTTTACATACATACACACCGAATGCGCTGTACTTTTTGATATACAATTGCCTTGCATGACTCGAGTGTGGACCAAGCAAAAAAAAAATGAATTGTTGTGGCACAAGAAACCTAGAGCTACATGGTACAACACGCATGTATGATGACAAAGTTACATGTAGGGATAGGGATGTTCACCCAAGCTGACTCCCAAGACTCCCAAATTTCAGCTGGTACTCAAGGTTGATATATTCCACCCGATCTTCCTTGTCGGTCGTCCTGAGGTATACGTCAGCAAAGCCCAAACTTTGTGTGATTGACGACCGGATGAATGCTCTGTGGAGTTTAGGAAGATCACAGTCTTCACCATCCAACAATTGAATTGCAAGTGCCCTCGTGATTGATGCTTGCTCGACAGATGAAGATAGCGAAGTATTGAGCGATGTCGTCAAGTAATTGATAGAGTTCTGGAGAGTTGCTTGCATGGGATCTGCTGGAGTAGCAGTGGTTTTCTGGAGGTGGCGGGTGCGGCTATTTCTGGCAAAATCAATGGCATTGGAGAGCTGGGGGCACTTGTTGGTGATAAATCCGGTGACCTCAGACACATCTGCAAATGGAAATGCCGCTCCCATGTCATCGCCGATAGCTGTGTCTGCATGAGTTCGCTTCCCAAGGCTGGATAGGAGAGTGGTGGGGGGGGGAGTGACCTCGCTAGGCGTAACAAGCTCCCTGACAGCAGAGGTTGGAGGACTGGGAGGGGGGGGAACGAGTGCTTCGTCAGACTGTGCCTCGGGGGGGGCAGCACCGGATATGTTTGAGGGGATGGCAGAGCTGTTCCTGGGGTTCCCTGGGATTGTTTCACGCCACTCAGAAACGGTTGTGGGATGGTTGAATTCTCCCTGCTCTTCTCCATCCACAGCAGGTAAACTTGGGGTGCTATGGGCTACAAAGCTGTTGGGGATGTGAGGGGCACCTGTGATGAATGCGTTGGTGCCACGGGCAGCACCATTAGGTATAATGTCCAGCAAAAGGTCGTAGTATTCCCATCCACGATTCCTGAATGGACAGATGAGTGGATGGATCTGAAGGATTACATGCTCGTTAGTTCAGTGACTGATACATATATGGGTAAAATACCTTCGCATAATTCTCAAATACTTCTTCATCTAACTTGCCAGATATGCCAGCCCCCTGAGCATTATCCCAATGACACCCTGACTTGGCTCGAAATCCCTCGACATCTTGATATATCCTTCGGATCTATGAATCAGCCCAATTAATTTGCTAGGATAAATCTAACTGCGAGACAACTTACATGCGACACCCACTTATTTTTCACCATTGCTGCAGATTTTGCTGGCCCACTAGTATGGTACTGGGCAATGTACTGAGAGGCAGAGTGATAGGTAGAATTTTTGAAATTGCCGTTGTCTCCAGCCTCTGCTCGGTGCTCGTGCAAGTAGTGGATGAGAGCATGGACTTCTTGATCATTCCAAGAGGCTTTGGGGCCAGAAGACTTCGGAGGCATTGAGTTGGGCAGGGAATCTAGGGTGTACTGAGATGCGAGGGCTACTAGAGATGCAATAGAAACCCAAGCAAGTCGAAGATGGTCCTGATCACAGTCGAAATAATCGATATCCATCATATACAGATGAGAGTCTGGTTTCAAACTCAGTCTCGGGGTATGCCTCATCTTGCTGCACAGCAAAAACATACACAAAGAAAGAAAGTCGACTTCTCGCTGAATTTTCCAGTTCCTGAACTAGGTCTTATGGACTGGGACATAGCGGGCCAAACATAATGCCATGAGATGAGTTCAAGGGTTTTACCCCATCCTGGGTGTCCAGCAACAGGAGTGTCATGGTGTGCCTCGATTACTGGAAGGACCACCAACAAGGGCACATAGACCCGGTTGTCCTTAAGATAAAGACCCTCCCTGAGCTCATAACCCTCCAGTGGAACCATAGCTGAGGTTGCTCCCTTCAGAATGGCTTCAAGGGTTTGGTCCATCCCTACTGAAAGCACAGTGACTCAGGCAGGATCAATAAGAGTCACTTCCTGATTGTCCCCCCTTACTTCGTGGTCTTCTCTTCGTGACAGTGCATCTGCCTTTGCCATAGAAGCGCCAGGTTTGTAAACCAGTTTGTAGTTGAAGCATGACAGGTACTGTGCCCAATGAGCCTGCCTCCTATCAAGGTTTTGTGCTGTCTTGAAATACTGGAGGTTAGAATGATCTGTCCAGATCTCAAACTCATAAGGGGTGGCTTCCAGGTAGTGACGCCAGACCTCCAATGTGTGAATGATAGCAAGCATTTCCTTATCAAAGACCTGATAATTGTGCTCAGGAGGAGTCATGGAATGTGAGTAATAAGCCACTGGGTGCCACAGCCCATCAGGGGCCTCTACAGAGAGCACTGCACCAGTGGCGAAATCCGAAGCATCGGTTTCTAGATGGAACCTTCTATCCTGATCAGGGAACGCGAGGATAGGTGCTGAAGTGAAGGCTTCCTTTAATGCCTCAAAGGACTGTTGCTGCTCCTCCTGCCAAGTCCATGGCTGATCCTTTCTCGTGAGATCATTGAGGGGACGAGCATGCGAGCGAAGTCCCTGGTGAACTGGCAATAGAAGTTAGCTAGGCCAAGGAAGGCCCTGACCGATTTGACCCCAGTAGGAACCAGCCATTCCCTGATCACCTTCGCCTTCAACTTGTCCATTTTTATTCCATCAACCCCTACAACCATCCCTAGGAACTCGACTTCTCTTTTCTTGAAGAAGCACTTCTCTGGTTTTACAAAGAGGTCATTCTCCTTGAGCCATTGAAGCACCTCCAACATGATCTGATCATGCTCCACCTCGTCATCTGTCTTTGTGAAGATCATGATGTCATCAATGTAGACAACAACAATGTCCTCCATATCCCCAAAGATGTCATTCATCATATTTTGGAACGTGGAAGGGGAGTTGCAAAGACCAAAGTACATGACCAGTGGCTCAAATGAGCCTCTGTGTGTGACAAAGGCTGCCTTCCATTCGTCTCCCTCCTTGATACAAATGTTGTTGTACCCCCAATGCAGGTCCATTTTAGTAAAGAGTTTGCATCCCTTGAGTTTATTGACAAGTTGGGGGATGAGAGGAAGGGGGTATGCATTCTTCACAGTGTGCTCATTGAGATACCTGTAATCCTGGACCATGCACTTCCGGCCATCCTTCTTTGGGACAAAGAAGACAGGAGATGTCTGGGGAGACTTTGAGGGTTGAATGTAGCCCTTCCTTGTCTGGTCATCAACAAAGTCTGAGACCTCCTTTTGCTCATCTACCAAGAGAGGGATGAGACGACCTTGTTTAGGAACAAACATATCCTTGAGCTCGACAGCATGGTCCCAGGGTTTCCTCAGCAGCATGCATTCCGAGGATTCCTTTGAAAACACCTTCAGGTACTGGTGGTATTCTCTTGGGATGAGCTCTTCTATGGTACCAGAACAAGACCAAGTCAAGCAGAGCTTTGGATGCAAATACTCCATATCATTTGCCTCCTTCCTTCCCTGTTTGGACAAAGGAGCAAGATCATGGCACTCTTGAGGACACTGAGTCATCTTGACAGTTTTCTCGATCCATGAAACCATGGGGTTATGATGTCGAAGCCATGTGTACCCCAGAACAAGCGGGTGAGAACCAAGAGTGGTTACCTGAGCCCAGATGTGCTCCCTATGGCCATCGAAATTCATAACAAGAGGTGCCATATGCGTGATGTCCCCATTTTGATTCTTTGTCCCATCGATGTTGTACATGGGAACCGATCTGTCAAGGGGAAGAAGGGGAACTCTGTTTTCATCTGCCCACTTCCTATCCAAGAACGTGTCCGTGGCTCCTGAGTCCACCAATGCCTTGGTCTGCCACTTCCTACTCCTTCCTTCTAACGTCACTTCCAACTCCAACTCTGGCCTACAGCCTACTGTTCTAACCTTAGCGTCCCTTGGGACTTGCGGTTTTGGTTGGTCACATTTTTTTGTACTTTTATTGCAAGAGGAATTAAGCACCACTTTATTAATGTGTGTGGTGGAGCCATTTCTGGACTCCTCTTCACACGAAGTAGAACCTGATGTATTAAATATATCCTGTATGTTGTAAGTGTCCAAAACCAAGAACCAATTACATGCCTGGTCAGTAGGTACCCGAGTTTCTACTGACTGAACCCTTTTCCCTGGGCCTTCATCTCATTGATCTGTTTGTCATAGAAGAAGGCCTGCATTTCTTCAAACGACATGCCCTGCAACTGCTGTAGTTGAGGGTCTTCCTGAGTTTCAGCCTGTCGGGCCATGGGTTGAGGGGAAAACAGAGTACAGGGCTGAGGAGGGAAGCAGGATGAGGAGTGCTGCTGGTTTCGAGACATGCAGTCTCACTTGAAGTGATTACCCCCACACATGAAGCACTTGATGTGCGAGGGGACGGGGCAGGATGTAGATGCAGCTCCGATCTCCATGGGAATACCAGAGCCACTGAATGTGCCAGTAGAAGGGGAGGGGCGAGAGGAGGAAGATGGGAACACGAAGCTTGAAGAGGTATGCATATGGGTGGCTTCCAAAGCTCCACCAACAGCTCGAAGTTCAGCCACATACCCAGCAAGATCTGCCTTTCTTTGTCCCTGCATGAAGATTTGTTGTAATATATCAGGGTGCATGGCCTGCTCGAGCATGAAAATGGCATAATCATCTGACACCCCTGCTGACATCACCAGTGCACTGAACTTGGCGATGAACTCTTCTGTCCTTGTGCCTCCTTGGTGTATCTTCTGTAGTTGGGCCTTGGCCCAGTCCTTGTTATTGGTCGGCCTAAACTTGGCCTCAACCTCAGCCTCGAGGGCTGCCATGTCGGGATACATTGCCAATGCCTTGCATGAATCTATCCTGGCCCTAGCATAGGCACCAGCCACTGGCCCTTCCAACCGGGTCCAGACCGCAAGACAATCCTGTGCAGCAGTGGCAAAGTTTGCCAACTGCAGGTATGCCTTCATCTTGCTCCACCATTCCTCAAACCTTGAGATGGAGCCATTGTATTTACCAGGGTCAGCTGCCCCTTTCTTTGCTGGGTCTCCTCATGCAGCACGAGTGTTGGCCTGTATTAGCTCCTGGGCCACGGAGGTAGAGACGTGTGCAGTTATTGTGCCAATGAGCACTTGAACATTAGGGTCAAGGAGGAGTGGGTTATTACCACCGGGGTCCATAGTGGCTAACTATGATGGGGTGGTGATAGGGTTTGTTTATGAGGTGGCAGGGATGGAGGTTGTAATGGCGAGGGGGAGGAGGGAATCTGAAGATGTCTTCATAAAGTTGGTTGTTGAGACCATCAACATACGGGGGGTTCAAAGGATGTGCAAACACACGAGCTTGTTCTTCGTTAGGTAGCCCAAAGTTAGCTGGGAGATGTGGGGGAGTTCCGAGGTTGGGATCCTCAGATGGAGTGCAGGAGGGGTAAATGAGTTTGGGAGTAGGGGATGGAGAGTTATGGGGTGGTTCAGGACAGTAGATCGACCCTACTCGATAATACGTGGGTGAATGTGGAATGGTGACCAAAGATCCTCCTTATGCCTGGAGTCTGGCAAATGTTTCTCCTTAACCCTGGAGTCCAGGTTGCTCAGCGAGCAGGTGGCGAATGAGAAGCTAGTTCAAGTGTTACAGCCTTAGACAAATGCCACAGGCTCGCTGCACTCAACACTAGACAAGAGGAAAGATGAGAGAAGAAGAGATCTTAGAAGCAGGTTTAAGGTTGAAACCCAAATGAACTAGCTTGGGGCTAGCTGGGCTATTGGACTGGGTATATATACTGAAGTACATGAGGATATGGCAAGGCATACATGAGGAAAGCTCAAGGCATGACATCATAGTGACATCACCATGACATTACAACCGAGACCAGCCTAGCCCTAAACCACATGTCAAACACATGGTCAAGGTCTAGACAAGTCTATAGATAAAAGAAAAGATAAGACAAAGAGAGATTAGATAAGGTGAAAAGAAAAGAAAAGAAAACACATATCGTAACAGGGACGAATATTGTATGGTGATAGGTGTAGGATGAATATCATATGGCAGCCAGTGTAGGGCAAATATCATATGGTGACTGGTGTATGTCAGTGGGATGGATCGCACTGATTTCAAGAAGCATGGGTCATTATGAGATGAGAAGGGCAAGCTTGAAGTAGTGATAACAGAACGCAGTTTTCAAGTCCCACCAACGAAGATGGTGCACCAGGTATGAATGAAGGATCCACTCAGCTGAACTCAAAGCGATGGACAAAGGTGAGCAGGAGGGTAGGGGGGACAGATGGGGAGCCAACCCTGCAGAGTTTTTTTCATATCATCCATGTGGTCAGCAATATAAGAATACATTGGTGAAAGAGTTCCAGAGGCACAAATTAACTTACCAATGTTCAGTGATGTCCAGTGGCTTTGTGCATCATCTGCATGTGAAGGAACATGTTGGTATCAATCATGTCAATTACCAAGTGCTTGCCAAGTCTTGTATGATCTGGATAAAGTAGCACACTGCAGATAATCGAACACACAGAAAATATTTCAGCTGATTCACAAGGTTGCTCATGCACCCTCCATAAGTTCAGATGTGCATCCTTTGCAAGTCGAGGCCCAGTTGGGGCATCATATGGCTGCACAAGAGCTAGAGGGAAAGTTTTGTCACCAACCATGCACTGAAACAAAAAGACTAGTCGGCTGAAGATGTCTCGCTGCACCATCTTGAGAAGAACACAGTCATAGTGGCTATGTCCATGGAAACTTGGGTTACACCATAAATGATCCATGTACTGACACCAATCGGTCATAGACTCAAAATTGACTTTGACATATCAGTATTCTGTAATCTTTGTCAATAGTTAGAAACCTGATCATTAATAAAGACAGGCATCAGGGAACCTTTGATGTGCTGGTATTCCCAGTTAATTATGGTAAGTAGTTATCCATCTGATATGAATTGGATAATGGTGTATAGGGCATGATCATCTATAAATCATAATGATAATAGTCAGACAATGCATTAGAATACCTGGCAGACATTTTACTATCTGGTCAACTGCATATAGGCCTGATATAAGAGTTACAATACTTTTGTCATCATGATATAATGATGACAAGAGCTGATATGCCATATATAATAATACTATGTAGTTGACAATAGATTATAATTGCTCATCAGATAATATCATCATCATATCAATGACAATATTCTTTTCAGTCTGATTTCACTTTGATCATCAATATCTAGTGTTGTCATCTATGTCATTTATGATCATTTGAACAACTCTTCCCCAGCCACAAGTGTGGGAATGTCTTTGTAATGACTGTATAGTACATGTTATATAAACTCATCCTCTCTCCCCTTCTCTCTCTTCTTCACTCTTGTCTCTGAGTTCCACCTCAGGGCAAGAGTCACTCTAAGACTCTAAGTCTTAGGGTTCATATCCAGGTAAGTGTAGCCTTGTGTGAAATGATATGTGAGTGTCTTTCTCTGTTTTATTTTCGCTTTTTTGGAGGTTTAAGTAGTTCATCATACTTAGTAGTGTACTCAGTAGGTACTAATTATGTAAATGATATTGAATGAAATTGCTTTCTCATAATATCATGATTGATAAGTTCAATTGAAGGTTGCTATAGCAATTTTTATTTTTAAGCTGTTGATGGAGTCAATGACAATTGTTGGTAATGTCTGATAATGAAAGACATATATGATCTACTGTTCACATTCTGATACATATGATCTACTCTACCTACATGATAACTTTTGACCAATGCTGCCAAGGCTCCCAGTCAATATATAGCATTACCAATGTGTATGTCATTATGATGTACCTTATAGGGCTTTACAGGGTAGATAAAGTCTTATATAACATAATCATTTCATTCAAATTTCCCTGATGGGACTGAAGTCACATACCTCGTTATCCGCTTGGAACTGGATGCACTTGCCACCTGGGAGAGGTTTCCCCATAATCTCAAAATGTCTATTGAGTAGTTCATTTAGCTTTGCCTGGAATTGTGTGAATGCCTTGTCAGTCATGCTCCTCTGTTCGATGGCTCCCAAAGCTAAAGGCTGCTTTACCCTACTGCCTAACCTGACATGGAAGAAGTCTTCCTGCTTGACATCGTCAATGTCATTACCTTCAGAGCTTCGCATATCGGCTTCTGTGTTCAACAAGTATACATTGTAGTCGGAAATCCTGCAGTGAATAAGTTCCGAAACCGCTTCGAGGTGATCGACATCAAGAATCTATGGTGTAAGAGATTATTGTATGCCAACAACCTAGCGATTGTTAATGGCTTACCTGCTGAGCAACGTTCTTGAAGTTGGTATGCTTTTGGTACTTCTCCTTCAAGGGGCCATGCATCTTCTCATTTGGCTTAGTATTGAAATTGCAAGTAACACCCTTGGCTTCGATGTCATTGAATGCATGCATATGTGTATGGTTCTTCAGGAAGTTCCAATTCTTCTTCATATTATCAGTTTTTTGAGCATATTTCTGGTATGACAGTGATTATTAAATATGTTAACTTGTAGCTATGAACTAACCTGCATCAATGCATTGAAAGTTGACAGTGCCTCCCACCCTGCTGCAATCATATGCATCATATGTAGTTCAAGTGCTGTGTATAAGTCAAATTCAATGTACGCTTGTAAACAACAGAGTAAGAGGTAGCCCTCCTTCTCCATATTCTGTGGCAAAACATTGTGACATGCAAACACTACTATCTGTTTGGGATATATCATAGTTTATAAACCTTACACTGTATGCATACCTTTGATAAGTCTTCAAACTTCTGGCCATCAGTGTATGAGATCAATAAGGCTTCGTCAAAATGGTTCAACATATGCCAGCATGGCATCATACTAAAACTAGTAAATTATCAGTGCACCAGCACTGTGTGATAGGGCAAGACCTACTTCTTCTCCACCATAGCCATAGTTTGATGTCCAGCCTTGTCAAGGATCCTAAGAAGTTCAGCCCACAAGTGATCACCAAACTTCCCTGAAAAGTTGGCATGCAGCCGGTCCCAACTTAGGGCATGATAGACATCCGTGTTCATGACAACCGTGAATGCACTCTACAAATATTAGAAGGTAGTGAAAATGATAGGACGGGCACTTACATCAACATCACACAGACCTTGTTGTATCAAGATCTGTTCCTTCTTCTCTTGAGTATCTTGTGAGTGTGTGTCCTCCAGTACCTTCAGAATGTTCTTGCTGGTCTGTAGTTCACATTGAGCAGGAAAATCTGATATGTGGTTGTGGGGGATGAGACAGATAGGACAGGGAAAGTTAGATTTGATGCCACATATGAGGGCCATGACTGCCCTAGATGTGCACAATATTAGTGCAGTAGGTGACAATACAAGCAGGCCAACATACTGTTCTTCATAATCAGCAGACAAGATGAGGACAATGGGGAAAAAGTGACAAGGGATGCCATCCCAGCAGTTTACCCAGCAACCCACTTGTGATTCCTTCTCTATTGTCTGTAGAAGTTTTCTAAAAGACTTGTGCCAGACTGCATTCTTGAAATTTGCAAATCGTGTTTTGCCAGAGTGCTCCTTTGTCTCCTTTACCTATTACATTAGCACACATGATAGTTATTGTTAATGTTAGAAGAGAGTGATGAGCAAATGAACACATATGATCAGCAGCCAACCAACGACACAACCACCTCTGATACCTTCACCATTCCAAATCGACACAGGGAGGTTAGCAAGGCAAGTGATGATGGGATAACCTTTTTGCTGCCCAAAGGATGATAGCTTTGCCTTGTTGGCATACAAAATGAATGGGAGGACCTTTCCATCAGGAGGCAGTCAGCTCTGAAAGAACAAGGTGATGATTTGGGGATAGTCTACTCATACAAACATACTTGTATGTTCCAAAATTTGTTAGCCATCCATGGCTTGTCGATGAAATGAACAAAAGACAAGCCATTGAACTTGGAAAGATGCTGTGCATCAAAAATGAAGTGCAGTCTGATGGAGGGATGTTTAAGTAGGCTGCATGCCCAATCCCACAGTGAACAATAATACATTGTAAACTCTTGCAGCTTGCCATCCATGCTATTTATGCACACTACTTCCTTTGTAAACTAGACTAGGCATGATCAATAGATAGCACTCAACGATTGTTTAAGTTAACTTACTGCCGTCATGTGGTGTGAGGCAGCCCACCAGGTGCTTTGAAGATTGTTGTACTTGTTCAGAGTGAAGACCTTGCCCCCACTGCAAATAGATTTCATCAAATGGAGAAGGCAGTTCACCTGCTCTTTGTTAAGAGCCACCTCGAGAGCTAGTTCTGCAAATTCAAAGTCGAGATGTGACCAGAACAGGTACCATGGGTTGGTGGACATATCGGGCTTGTATGCTCTTGGCCTGTGGCCTCAAGCAAACTTGGCAAATGGTATCTCTTGAGGTGGTATAGTGGCATTTGGATGGTACTCAATGTGAATGTCATCGACATTGTTGGCAGCAACCCTATCAATAACTGGATTCCCAGTTAGAAACCTATCACTAGCAGATACAAGTACTTACCATTTGCTTCCAAATTGTTGGCTACATTCATAGCAGTCAGATCCAGGTCAGCATGCATGGGCCAAGTCTCACCAGTATCTGTAAAAGAGGCAAATCAGTTCAATGTTACAGCTAAAATAATAATCAAACTTACCATCATGGTGCACATCAGCACCTGGCAAAGTGCCTGATCCTACCACTGAGCCACCAACTTCGGACAGCCCATGCAAGCCACTCGTCAATGAAATGGCTGTGAATAAGATTAATGAAGAAAAGAAACAATCACAAACTCAATAGTTTGCATGCTACCTTCACGAATTGAACCTAAATATGTATGATCTTCCTGCTCCCTGTGGTGTTTTTTGATGCATGATTTGCAATGAGGTCTGATTCCAGTCAATTTGAAGGGCTTTCCACAGGATTTGCATGCTACAGTTGGTTTTTGAGGAGGCATAATCGATGGTGAGAAACAGAGCCCATGTAAAATAATACAGATAGTGGGTACTACAGAGAGAAAAGAATGACAGTGGTAGGCAGGTGGTTGATTTTGGAAGTCAAAGGCATGGCAATTGTGCTTGTGACAAATTTGCAACTCCACTATCTTGTGATAATCTCATCACAATCACACTATTATGGCATAAAAATAATATGTCATTGCAATGGGCCTAATTTTTTTCCGACATTGTCACTACATACCATTACATTTCTACAGGTAGTTATGCATATCATGAGTTTTCACTGGGTATGAACAAACACTGCACATGTGCCTCTCACTTGTAATACATATCAAGTAAAACCTGTATTCAAGTCAGATGGCTGTCTTGAAACATTTCCACCATTCCCTTCCATGGGCCATCTGACTCAAGTCCAACTCCACACAACAACCCCTAGGAATGACTAGTGTGGTCCATATTGAGTAAAATGGGTTCCTTAGTGCTGGTGGGATCCAAAGCAGTAATTCTCCCCTGGGACCTCTGATCCAACCATCAGGTTGCAACTTAGCAGGTTGCATCAACATAGAATCATTCAGCCCAACCCCATGAACTAGCCGGTCACTGTTAGGAAGAGCATGTGAAGGGTGTGGTGAAAAGCAAATGTGATAACCCCTTGCACCTGCAGAGGTTCTGGATGAAATCACCAAAGAAAATAGGGGGCTTTACTTACCATCTGCAGGGTGATATGCAGAAAATCCACTGTGGGAAGTGGATGCAACCAAGTCCAATTCCTTGCTGATCCCATCCAGATGGCTTTGAGAATCCCAGATGCCCACATTTCTATCCAGAGTGCCAGAAGCAGCCTTTTCACCATCACAGGGGGATGCAACTGAAGTGACTCCAGAAGTATGACCCTCAAGAGGGCTGCCAATTTGCACACCTCCCTCAACATCCCACACCCTCACAGTCTTGTCATAAGAGCCTGAAACAATCCTCTTCCCATCAGGGGAGAATCCAACTGAACTGACATACTCAGTATGGCCCTCAAGAGGGCTGCCAATCTGCACACCTCCCTCAACATCCCACACCCTCACAGTCTGGTCCCCAGAGCCTGAGACAATCCTCTTCCCATCAGGGGAGAAACCAGCTGAAGTGACACGCTCAGTATGGCCCTGAAGAGGGCTGCCAATCTGCACACCTCCCTCAACATCCCACACCCTCACAGTGTTGTCCCAAGAGCCTGAGACAATCCTCTTCCCATCAGGAGAGAAACCAACTGAACTGACATGCTCAGTATGGCCCTGAAGAGGGCTGCCAATCTGCACACCTCCCTCAACATCCCACACCCTCACAGTGTTGTCCCCAGAGCCTGAGACAATCCTCTTCCCATCAGGGGAGAATCCAACTGAAGTGACATACTCAGTATGGCCCTCAAGAGGGCTGCCAATCTGCACACCTCCCTCAACATCCCACACCCTCACAGTCTTGTCCAAAGAGCCTGAGACAATCCTCTTCCCATCATGGGAGAATCCAACTGAACTGACATACTCAGTATGGCCCTGAAGAGGGCTGCCAATCTGCACACCTCCCTCAACATTCCACACCCTCACAGTGTTGTCCCAAGAGCCTGAGACAATCCTCTTCCCATCAGGGGAGAATCCAACTGAACTGACATGCTCAGTATGGCCCTCAAGAGGGCTGCCAATTTGCACACCTCCCTCAATATCCCACACCCTCACAGTCTTGTCCAAAGAGCCTGAGACAATCCTCTTCCCATCAGGAGAGAAACCAACTGAACTGACATGCTCAGTATGGCCCTGAAGAGGGCTGCCAATCTGCACACCTCCCTCAACATCCCACACCCTCACAGTGTTGTCCCCAGAGCCTGAGACAATCCTCTTCCCATCAGGGGAGAATCCAACTGAAGTGACATACTCAGTATGGCCCTCAAGAGGGCTGCCAATCTGCACACCTCCCTCAACATCCCACACCCTCACAGTCTTGTCCAAAGAGCCTGAGACAATCCTCTTCCCATCATGGGAGAATCCAACTGAACTGACATACTCAGTATGGCCCTGAAGAGGGCTGCCAATCTGCACACCTCCCTCAACATTCCACACCCTCACAGTGTTGTCCCAAGAGCCTGAGACAATCCTCTTCCCATCAGGGGAGAATCCAACTGAACTGACATGCTCAGTATGGCCCTCAAGAGGGCTGCCAATTTGCACACCTCCCTCAATATCCCACACCCTCACAGTCTTGTCCAAAGAGCCTGAGACAATCCTCTTCCCATCAGGGGAGAATCCAACTGAAGTGACATACTCAGTATGGCCCTCAAGAGGGCTGCCAATCTGCACACCTCCCTCAACATCCCACACCCTCACAGTCTTGTCCAAAGAGCCTGAGACAATCCTCTTCCCATCAGGGGAGAATCCAACTGAACTGACAGACCCAGTATGGCCCTGCAGCAGAAGTTGTACAAGTGGCCAAGCCTTCAATCCACCTACATGGATTCTAGCTGAAGAATGCAGCTTGCGCATGACCACTGCTGAGAGCAATGTGTTTGAAGGAACAAAGGGCAATGCAGAGACATAAAGGTGTGGAGTGCTGTGTAACATTGGGCTGATGAAGTTCTCAATGAATTTGATTCCATCTTCAGCCAATCTCAAGGTATCCCCAAAGTCACTGTTCCCTTTCTATTTCATGTCAGGTGTCATCAAATGCAGAAATGCATCCATTACCCACCAATAGCCATCTTCTGACACAGGCAAGTGCACTCACACCCTTCCCAACCCTCCCAAGCAAGCTCAGTATCTCCATCCAAAACATGATTTTCTCGCTTCCAACAATATCCCTCACCTGCCCTGCAAGCTCCAAGTCAAATTCAGTCTTCTCCAGATGCTGGGCCCAGAATTGGCAGGAGTAGGAGAGATGAGGTGGAATTTTCTTGTTGATTCTCTCTGAGAGATCAGAGACCTCAGTATTAGCCAAGTACGAACTTTCCAATTCACAGATGTTGAATCGAAGGTTATCACGGAGAATCTGCAATGTGGTAAAGGCCATGTCTTTTGCATCAGATGCGTCAATGGAATAGTCACCACTCCACAGTGGATCCATCAAGAAGTCATAGAAGGATGCATGGAGGGGCTGTACAGGAGAGGAACGGTCCACAACCCCACCCAACACTGGTGACATGAACTCGAGGATGAGATTGATGTCATAGTGGTCCTGCTCGTTTGGATATTTTTCCCGCATACGGTTCAATGCTGCCATGGGTAGAGGTTCGAGCATCATCACAACTTGGCGCATCACGGAGCGGTATCGTTTGAAAGGTGTTCCCATCCGCGGTATCCCAGCCTCCAGGATCGTCCGGTAAGTTGTGTCCAAGAGTGTTCTACCTTCTTCGGCTTCGAGAGCCATCAGATCATCGTAGCGTTCTTTCGGAGTCGCTCCAGCTTTACTTGGCCTGATGAACTCGCAGGCCACACGAGCCCATTCGAACAGACCATCAGATTTGTTGACGATGTTCTGGACCTCTTCCACTCCAATTCCGGGAAGTCCTTCGAGTCCCTTGGAAACGAATAGCTTGATATCCCGTTCCACCAACTCCCAAGGGATGTCATCCAACGAGGTTGCCTTTACATGTGTCGCGGCTGCCATGGCACGCACGATGTCGGGTAATGGTCTGGACGTTAAAAGAATCCGGAAATTGGTCGGTAAGCCCGCAGCGTCCGCAGATGTCAGAAGACGTAGGATATCTCTCCTCGATGTGTCTGGCCCACTTTCATCCAAGGCATCGATTATCACAACCACATTCCCAACGATCTCTCCACTAATCTTCGATAGAGGCTGCAAAATGAATTGTTTCCACTGCTGCACCACATCGCATGTGGTCTTGAGCGCGAGGTTATTTGACACGACATTCGATAGCGCTCTTCGAAATGCAGGTTCACGATCCGCCAGGTCACGGGCAATGGTAGTCAAAATCTTTTCCTCCCGCCGTTCACTCTGCCTGTCATGCGCGAAGCAGAAACAGGCCCCAGGCGCTCCCATATCCTGGATCAACGATCCGATGGTATGAGCAATGGCAGATTTTCCTCTTCCAGCCTGTCCGTGGAGCCACAAAATGCGAGGGGCGTTCACGTCACAACTGGTAATCCACTGGGTGATATCCTTCAAAATCTCTCTCCTTGTACCGTCGAGGCATTTTTTGGTGGTGTTAAGGCCCGCACCGGCGGCGTAAGCCATGCCCTCCAGGTTCAGGTCTTCACGCACGTGGTACATGTCATCAAGCACATGGTACACGTTGATCTGGATGTCCCGCATGGTGCGATCTCGGTACTGTTGCATCAGGTCGCCCAGATTCTTGACGTGCCCTTGGGCAACAGTCTGCAGGTCGGAAACAAGGCGGTCCCCGATTCGTACCACTGAAACGTAACACGTTAGAACAGTGAAGTACAACAGACGACCGTGGCCATGACACATACGGAAGTTCTTTTTTTGGCAATATTTTACGACGAACAGCGCCGTAGCACTCATCTCTTGTGAAATTTTGCGTAGTGTCTCTTGCATGCTATCGATATTCTCCAACGTATCCTTTTCCATAAGAAACTCATAGAGATCTTTGACAGTATTCAGGAGGCCGAACACCTCGCTGTCTAGGTTGGCTTGATCAATGAGCAACTATTGGTGACCAAATGAGTGAGCGATACACGAGAAGGAATGACACGTACTTGAGAAGCTGCGGTGAGAATCCCCAGCGCAAACTGGACATATGGGTGAACCTGCACTCCTCCTTCAGACCATGCAAGCGACAGAAAGTTGAAGTGCTTACATTAGATAAACTGGTTACGACGGAGTTGAACAATTTGAGAGGCTGAAGAATGGTCTCGATGTTTTGAATGGTTGTCACCGCGGCATCAGCCTGTCCAACCAGACCGATCGTGGTTTGGAAAGCCTGGGGAATGGACTTCATATCTTTCATTGCCTGCTGGGCAGCATTGAGTTGACTGCCAATACTGTTGTCAGTGGTTTCTGCCGCAAGAGGGCCCGATCTAGTGTTGTTCGACCGATGGAAGAGGTGCCCCATCCTGGAGAGCAGCTTCCGATCAGTATTGGCCGGCATTGTGGTCGAGGGGACGTCAGCAGAAGGTTGAGACGGTCCTAGTGGCTCTCCCTGAGACTGATTGATAAATATTTCAATGTGAAATATACAAAAATACCTACGGAGGGAGGGTTAGGTGTAGGGTAGCGTGAAGTTCGGAAACCGAAGAAACGATGGCTCTTCGCCTGCTTGCGGGCCATTGAGAGATCTGTGTTTCGCGTGGGGTTTGTAGCTTCAATTCGAAGTTGAGAGTGTGAAACAAACGCTGGAGTCACCGTAAGCGCCGTGATGCTGTGAGCACGTTACAACCACAAAGCTAGAGCACAGAACAGATAAGTAGACATTCTAGGCAAGAACTTCGACTCGTTCAACTGTTGCTCTACCTCACTAGGAGCGAAAGATTGGCTGGACGTGACGTGTCTTCTCTCAGCTCAATTTATGATATGAACCGACGAATGATCATACCTCTCACAGATGCCGTGCCTAGGGCTCACCGTCGTATTAAACGGACGTCTGTAGTGTACTGAACGGGGACTTCTTTTCTACCTTGAATAAACGGACTTATAGTCTGGAAATCGAGTAGCCTAAGAAACGTCCTTTCCTTGTGATGTCGCTACAAGCTTCCCACTTTGCACCGCTGTTACACTCACAGATCAATGTCTGAGCGATCAAGCTTAGTTCAGTGGTAAGATTGGGCTGTGTATACTCCGCACTGAATATTAGCTTCCTCCTCGCACCGTCGGCTGCGCAACCTGATGGTTGACAACGCAGTCAGTGGACGGACAGCAAAGCAAGTCGGCGTGCAACTGCCGCCTGGTACTACTTGAAGGCAGACAAGGACCCGGTCTCCTTACATGAAGTGCGAGCAGCAACTGAGGACACTCGTCGACGGCTACTACTTCACGTTTATCAGATTCCCACCGACGATGACAATGGACTCGGTATCGACAATGTCGCCACACATTGCTCCCCATCGACCTCATACCCTTCCCCCCACAGCCCCGCTCTCTTCACAGGTCGGTGGGCACGCTGGCATACAGACAACGGCCAAGGACGACTCATTACTCCTCAAACCTGCCCTCCCCGGAGAGCTGGAATTCTATCAGCTCATTCGCGACGGCATGTCTCGAGACATTGACGCCACTACCGTGACTGGGTCAGAATCCAAACCGCTACTGCCATGGATCCCGAAATTCCTAGGCGTGCTGTCGCTTGGCCACCACCTCGTAGAAATTTTACTTGAAATGACTGCAGCGCATGGTCTACCCGCTTTCGTGCAAGCCAACGGAACGACGACCACGATCGTCCTCGAAAATCTCACGTATTGATTCCACAAGCAATGTATTCTGGATGTCGAGCTCGGAACTGTACTCTATGATGAAAACGCTCCACCAGAGAAAAAGGAGCGCGTGATTCACACCGCTGCGAGCACAACCATTCTCAGCACCGGCGTGCGTCTGACTGGATTCCAGGTATGCACCCTCGTTGAGGTCTATGTCTGTGCTCACGAAATTGTCTAGGTATACGCAAATGCTCACCCGCTTCCCAAACTTACTTCCAAAAAAAAATACGGTAAGACGATCATACCAGAACATCTCCCACGGAATGTCGCTGTTCTTTCCCTTCTGCTTCCCGGTTTCCCCTTCTTGCATGCCTCCCTCCATCCTGGCCGCATCAACCGTATCCCCGTTAGCCGATGTCGTAGCTGCTCCTGAGACATCCAACCGGGCTTGCCTCCACGTACCGTTCTCGTTTTGCTCACGCGCCTACTCGAATCACTTGAGCGCCCGCACGGCACTTGCTGCAGCAGAATACTTGTCGTGGGCGGTAGCGTCCTCATCATATATGAAGGTGACTAGGCAAGTGCAGAAAAGGCTGCACGGACGTCGGGGGACGTCTCTATATTGATTAGCAAGGCTACCGCCTCGGGCGAAGGCTTGGATGGGAATGCCCAGGGGGCTCCTGACGAAGGTGAAGACGAAGAGACGATAACAGCCGAAATAGACGAAAACGGCCCCCTTATTATTGACGACGTCGTGGCGACGAGTCCCGTCGCCAAATCATTTGAAGACGACGACGGAGACGAAGATGAATCTCGCCTGTTTAGACTCTCCATAATCGACTTTGCACACACGCGACTCGTGCCTGGACAAGGACCTGACACAGGCGTGCTGCTTGTTATAGACACTCAGCCGGCTCATTCACGAACAGCGGAGTGTTGTTCAAGCATTATTAGATGAAGATGCAGGTGTAAAGTACCCTTGTTGACGCCTATAGATGCGATGTCTTCTCAGATACAGGAGTCCAGCGGATCCACAGTTGGTTGGCACTGGAAGGAATATCCCTCCAATGAAGCAGAGCGTTACCGTAACGTCGACAAATATATCGATCACACCAGCGTACGACGATGGATGTGCCTAAACCAATGCACTGAAACGCTAGAAGTCCCCTGGTAAGTGGAACAAGAAAATTAATTAGACAAGTTCACCCAAAAAAGCGCCCACAGGAAGATTATATACCCTGACCGATAGCAAGTCCATATATCCCACTAATCCACAATAAATCCGGTCAGAGCAAATCAGCTGGCAGCAGTCACCCCGAGACACCCATTGCCAACATCCGCACTTGCACGAGGAGTTCCTGCACTGGCGACATGCCCCATCCCCACACCAACAGCAGTAGGACCGAACCCTACCTTCGTATCCTGCGAATCACCGACAGCAACCCTGATCCCCTCCTTCGCCTTCGCAGCCGCCGATATTATTGCTTCGGTCCATGTGCGTGCTTCGCGAATGCCCGGAGCACGGAGTACGAGGGTCTCCCCGCCCCACGGGTAGGCACGGTGGATCCGTACGTAGGCATCCTCGGAACGGGCATGCCTTCGCGAAGTGTGGATTTCGAGTTCGTGAACAGGAAGGGGCTAGAAGTGATGTCAGGTGAATACGAACAGGTGGAGGTCATAATGTTGGGAACTTGCCACACGATATAACCCTCCGCCCTCGCTCTCGTTGAGAAGTAAGAGGATATCGCTGCAGAGTAGAACGCGTAGCTTACGCCCGCTCTTTGCTTTCGCCAGTACACCTTCCTTGAGAAGTTTTCGAGGACCGAGGTGGTGAGTCGATAGCGTAAGGTCAAGACGGCTAGAACGCAGACCAAAACGAAAAAACAAAAGGGTGTCAATGATGTTTTATGTTAATACGGTGACGGAACCAAACAGAACGAGCAGACATGACACTCACTCCTTGCCTATCCTTAGCTCTTCGCTCACCTCACCGAGCCTCTCCCGACCCTCCCGATCTCGGATCGTCTCGTTCACCTCTTCCAATATCCGCTCTGCACATGCCAGAGAGTTGGCTATCGACTCGCGTTCTGTGTGCTCTGTGGGAAGAGATAGTGTCAATCGCGGTGCCACAGATAGATCAGGGGTTGGAGTGGGTGGGTCGGTGTATTGCAGAATTTGTCGGATGAGAAGGGGGTACCGAGTTAAACGCTGCACTGCGAATCGTTCGTTGTTAACGAATTACGTTTCTACGAGAGGATGAGGGACGTACTCGGCACTAGGAGGTAACTAGATAAGTCAAGATTCCTGGCAGAGGAGTCCTCCCGGAGACACTATGAGGGAATAGCCATCAGGAAAAGGCAGACCATCAAGAAATAAACGACCTGACCTGTAGTTGAGCGGACAACTCCGGATTAGCGTCCCTAAGCGATTGCAACACCTTCCCAGCATTGGCTTGGTTGACGCAATAGTTCTACAGTCGCGATCAGTTTGTCAAAGAGCCTGTGCTGTTACTTTGTAGTACCACGCACCAGATACACTCGCATATGAGGCATGTGAGTTTCTAGCAAGTCTCCCACGTGTCCTACGTATAGTCTGCATTCACGCTGTCGCTCCTCCAGAGTAGACAGGAATGCCTAGAGAATTTGGGGTGAACTGGAAATCGGTCATATCCAGAAGAGCCCCCACCGTATTAGATAGAAGGATATCCTCGATGTTGGAGAATGTGACCGATGTCGGCTCCGCCTCGAGCATATCCACCAGGCGCGAATAAAAGAGCTTCGAGTATCGAAGGCAATGAAAACAGATATAATCTAGTTCGGTACAGACTTACCTCTACTATAAGTTGCAAATCTCTCACGTAATCCGCCTCCGTCGAGATAAGCTCGAATATCGGTTCCTGTCGTTTCCTTTCTACAGCTGGTATCCCCTCAAGCGCGGTCCTGTCCAGCAGGCACGCCAATGACGTCCCAAACGCCGGGCTACTCTCACGTGTCATAGAGTTATGAGGATCCCCGGGTACAGCTGCTGTATTAGACACCGACGCATGAATGGGACCAGATATGATTGGAATCTTACGCTCGCGATCGATGTCCGGCGTACTAGAGCGCGTGTGACGTCCAAGGAAACTCAGGAAGTGAGACGTACGACTCTCTCCGCCTCGTTCCTGCTCGCGATCTCGCAGCGAAGGCGATAAAGACGATGCAGGCGAGCGGGGAGGCGAAGAAGATGCGAGCGAAGAGGTGGTGTCGAACGAGGATGCTGACATCCGGTTTGCGGCTAACGATTGTCCGCCATGCATCTTCTTATACGTTTCATAACGCTCGAATGCATCACCGACGCGCGATGTACTGCTCGAGTCCGACTTCGTCTTCAGGTGTGTCGGTTGAAGCGATGTATTGAGTATCTCGGATATGGGTGAGAGCCTGGCGCTAGTGCCCGTGCGCCCGGCAACCTCTGCATCCCCCGAGAAGTCCATCGTTGGGACTGGAGGAAGCTCCTGATGTCTTGCACAAGACAAAGGTTCACGTGTAGGAGCTTGTTTCCTTGGCAAAGTATCCCCTATCGAAGAGCCCCTCTTACCTGTAGGTCCCCCTAGTGCCACCACACCATCTACACCACCGTACCCATTGGTGTGCAGTGGGTGGGATGATTGTGGTCTGCGGGTTCGCTGACGATAATTCCAGCTGCTGCCAGCACTCGACGGCGTTCCAGCTCTTGCCTCTCCTGGTTCGCAAATGTCTCGGTTGCCTCCAAATCGGAACCCTCAGATACGTCAGATGCGCCGTCGTCGTCTAGGGAGTAGTAATCGTCGTCATCATCTTCATCGTCGTCGACGCCAGTAATCTCCGGCATACAATCCAGCTTGTGCGTCTTCACTGGTGAGCTGCGGGGAGTGCCATAAGCATCATTGTTCAACATCTCACGGTTAGGCGCGCTGTCAACCCGTTCTCCCTCGCCACCGTCCGGTTGCAACTCACACCGTTCGCTACCGAACATGCTGCTGAGTTGAGCTGCATATAGCCGCACCACGAGAGTGGTCCGGAGGTCAAAAACGTGGAATTTCGATCGGTATCGAGATTGGTGGCCGCACGGGGTGCGAGGTACTAAGCAAGCAGCGACGCGTGTATGCGACAAAGAAGAGAAAAGAGAAAAAGACCAATTTCAGCCTATATCCATCCAAGTGAAAGAGAAGGTAAGAGGAACTCAAGGGATCGTTTTGTGCTAACGAGATGCAGCTAACCCTCTCACGCCTCCACGAACGCTGCTGGCACGGCATAGACGACACCATCCCGCTCGGCCCTCCACCAGTCTGATTCCAAACAGTCGACGACGGTAAGAGCGTCACCTTCGGTGAACGAAAGCTCATCGGGACTCGAACCCTCGTAGGAGTAGAGGGCAGTGGCTTGAACTGAGCAGCCATATAGGTGTAAAGTCCATGAAAGTAAAATCCCCACGCACCCGGTTCGACTACTGGTACATAGGTCTGCGGGGAAAAGCCTGATCTCCCATCATTGACGGTCGTCCCATACCACCAGTCACCACCAAACTTGGAGGGATGCGCCTCGATTACAACATTCTCACCAAAGTCTTTCCCAATGGATCAGTAAACGTCTTTGGTTTTTAGAGAGACTACATACTCAGATCTTCTGCCCTCTGGGTCTCGTAAGGATACAGCGAGCGGACTCTTAGATCTATGACACGATTAGGATGACCGGTACTATAGCGCGCACACACTCACTCGTCGATGTATCAATATCTGCCATAGGTTCAGGGTCTCCATCTGAAACGTGTTCCGAAACCTTGATAGCGGGTACGTCTTCCACGGTCCCAGGTAGTTGGTCCAATGTGACTGGCCCACATGGTCAGCGGCCAACCCGTTGAACCCGTCCACCGATTGCGTAGGCCGATGTTTTGATGTCGGAGTCAACTCAACCGGCGGTGGCTCCGAGGTCTCTGTGACGGGGAGGATGATGGAGACGGGGGTCGAGGCGCGGAGTTGATATGCGCAGGGAGTGTGTTGTCCCCGACGACCCTGCTTCGATCATTTGTCACCTGCACCTGAAAGCACTTCAATTTCCAGGGACTTCGAGGGTGCAAAGTACAACAGGTGCTGGGAGAGCAACGGGTGGAGTGGTAGTGGGTGATGCGGGGTTTCCGGTCGACTGTGGTACGGACAGCTGCTTACCGACGTTCCTGTCCCAGTCATGCATCGCTGCCAGGAGGAACGGTGTGGGGCCGAAAGCGTGGGGAATGGAGGTTTCCGGGCCGACGACCCCGAGTTCGACCTATCCGGACGCGACCAGAAGTTGGTATCAGAGCATGCTGGTCAGTCCAGTGCAGAGGTATGGATATCAATATATCATCTTCGTTGCACGACGCGTTCGCACAGTGACCGACCATCAAACAGTACAATCATACCGACCCAGTGTACGTCGAACTCGACTTCGATACGCGTACGCATTGAACCACAGCGCGACAGCCTCAGACGCAGATTCCACGTATACGCGTGGGTGCCTTGGATACAGTCACCAATACCAGGATCTATGAGAGCCAGTATAAAGTCAGTGGCACTGCTGGCAAACTCGCGCCCTACAGCCAACGACCCCCTAGGTACGCTGCGTTCTATTCGCCTTTCGTCTTTCGTAGTGTACTGATACCGTTTCTTTCTTTCGCCATCGTCCTCGCTGCCTTGGATGTTCTGACGTGCATGCAGCCTCCCTAAACCTGTCTTCCTCACCCACTCAACTATCTCCGATGAGTCTCTACCGAGACACCGAAGCAGCACACCAACTCCAGAACCTACCGTCGTTTCTACGGTGGAACTTGACCAGACAGCGATCGCTCCCGTGCTCGCATCTGCACATATATCTATCCAAACCCATCCTGATGCGCCTTCACCATCTCCCCCACCAGAACAGCCTCCTTAAGGTTCACCCAAAAACGTCGAGAATGACGAAGAGGAGGAGCTTGAAGTGGCCGACATCACGATCACAATTGCAATTCAGATTCAGACTCCAACTTACCCGCTTCTAAATGGGCTGATAATGCGAACGTGGACTCGAACTCTATGCTAACGCACTCTCATCAAGGAGAGCACGTCAAACTCGTGTTCTCATCCATGCGGCGCAGTACGAAGAGGAGTATTGGTCTCGATGAAGCCGCTGATGATAGCATTGGAGAACAGGGTGGTGAGGCGGACGGACAGCTGTATGGAGATGTGGTCATGGACGATTCAGACGCAGAGATGGAGATGGGTTTGGATATGAGTGCCAAGGAAAGGTGTGAGCACACTAAGAAAGACGTCCCGACAAAAGATGGACATGCGCGCACAGTCCAGGATGGCAGGACTAAGAATCGCCAAGGCCACCCTCTGCGGAAGAAAGACGAGATACCCGAGTCTACAACAACGAGAACTCTCCTCGCAAAGCGAACCAAGTACGTCCCTAGGCCTGCCTCCACTTCCGTGACAAGTACCTCAAGCACCACGATGACCACCTCAAAAATAACTTCGACGAAAGCTAGGATCAGGTCTGGGGCGGGCGGAGGTAAGACAATAGGAGCTTCCCATCTTACCCAATTACGCGAGACACACCGACGGCTTGGAATCGCGAAGACTGAACGTGCGGTCGTGTCGAGTGCTTCTGGATCTAGTGTCGGGAAAACTGCTAGCATCAGTACTTCTGAAAGAAGAGTCAGGGTCCCCCCATCGTCGAGATCTGTATCTGGCTCGCTTCAGCAGAAGCATACGCAAGCGGCCGCGGGGAAAGAGATAGGACCGTCGAGGACCGGATCTGCTTCTGTGCTGGAAAAGGAACACGAAAAGAAACCTTGGGTCGACGTAAGGACGACGGAAGCGATTGATTCAAGGCCGTGTGGTGCTACACCAGCGACGCACCTGACCAAACCCGTACCGTTCACGTTCCGCGCCGATGCACGGGCACGTCGAACTGTGACTGATCCGTGCATTTCGGGGTTCGGTGCGAATGATAGTGGTGGTGGTGGTGGTGCAGGCGAGAATGACAAGGGTAGGAATAGAGGGGATGGTGGACTCAGGAAGATGATGTTGCTCGAGTCGGACCACGGAGAATCGGGGTTGCATTGTCGGGAGGAGCGTGTTCCTCGTTGGTGTCTTCATCTGGGACCAGTACGGGTGCAGGTAAGATTCTCTGCAAACAGTGACTACAACGATACTGACGAGCTCTCCCAACACTGCAATCTTAGCGGTTACAACGGCCGCCATGTCAACTACCGTACCATGCCCCTTCACATTCACAACCGCCCTGTGCGCCACCGAATGTGCCAAGTTCGACGCGCTGACGCACCAGAAACAAGAGGAGATGGCACGGGCGAGAGAGGAAGCACGGAAGCAGGCCAAAGAAGAGATGGCGAGAGTGGTGAGAGAGATGAGGAGACGAGCTGTCCCAAAAGCACACGAGGTGCCGGAGTGGTATAAGGAGATGCCGAAGAAGGGGCAAGGGATGGGATGAGGATAGAACTGGAGGCATGGTTGGAAGGTTTCTTACTAACACTTGTGAGTCCATAGACTTGAGTGGTATTGGCAGGACTGCTAGGACTCTAGTAATCATGCTAGTGGACCTCAGTATCAATATGTAGCTTTGTACCATATTGTAGTCTTTGGCCTACTAGTAAATGAACTTGACACTTGAGTAGTCAGGCTGATATCCAAGTCACTACTCTACACCCAAGACTCTAGTCTGGCTCCTAGGCACTCCCAGACTTGTCCCAAGCCATGACACATAACCTGAGGTGAATCAGGTTGATAGAATCTGTAGAATACTTAGTAGTCACTAAGTAGGAACTACAGTACTACAAAAATTGTAAGCGTGCACTACTTGCTTATGTAATGCGGTGGCTATGCTACAGCACACCACTTGTCTAAGTCCAACACTCCCCCTCAAGCAGTGGTGGGTGTAGGCACTCGAAATAAAGAAAGATAGGCAAAACGAAAAATACCTGAATGGTAGCAACTTTGCAGAGGTAGTATTAGATACAAATTGTGGTCCATGGCTGGGCTTGGCCTCAACTCTGAGGTGCAGCACTTCCAGGCTCCTACACATCCCTTCCACTGGGAGTGTGAGGGCGTATTCCGAGTGTTGGTATATTCCGAAGGCATTGTCCGAAATTCAAACCCAGGACAACTTTATTTCCCTCACACTCCCAGCAGGGGCTGCAAGAAAACATTTGTAAACAACCTCAGCCACAGTGGCGCATGACTTGGACTCTCAAACAATACACAGAAAACCAAATTTAGGGTTAGATTTTCTGTGATTAGGAGTACAGAATATACTCGAGTATATGTGTCACGTTTCACATGGCTCAGTCACCAGCTCCTAATCTATTACCTTGTGCCCTCCCATCATTATCTAATATCAGGACATATACACAGCAATTCTTCAGTGTATGGCCATGTCTATGGCAACTCAAAGTGGCCAAAACAATCCTGAAAGGAGATAAGGACATCATCTGTATCACAGGCACCGGAATGGGGAAGACTTTGACCTTCTGGATGCCTCTTCTCTTTCGAGAGAATGGCATGCAGATTGTTGTGACCCCGTTGAATCTGCTAGGCAAGCAGAATGTGGCATACCTGATGAAGGCTGGCATACGGGCCATTTCGATCAGCAGGGAAACAGCAATGCCAGCAAATTTTCAGGTAAGATGCACATGTGTGGCAGACACAACTCTTACAAACCCAAGTCCAGGCTATCAGTGCTTTTGACTATAGGGTGATCGTGATCAGCCCTGAGCAGGTCATGAAACCCAACTGCGGTTTCAAGAAGTTATTGAAGAATTCCCTGTTTGTCACATGGATCATTAGCATCATCATTGATGAAGCTCATTGCCTTACAGATTGGGGGGAATTCTGGCCGGAATACAAAGAACTTGGCTGGCTTCGCTACGTGCTCCCACATAGTGTACCTGTTACGCCCCAGACGCTTAACCATGTGGCCGTGCTGGGCCTCACTGTTCGTAGACAACTCTGTCTACACCCGTTTTCTATTCTACTTGACTGCGGCATGTTTCCTTTCTGTTCTCCTTTTCTTACCGTTATACTTGTATCATAGTACGCGTGGGGGCACGGCCCCCAGTCACGTGTGAGACGCGACGCATGGATCACATGACCGACGCGTCTCTACCTTTCCCCCTTTTCCCGGTATGTACTATGTATTGGTCATCCCCTCCTTTCCTCTTCTGGGACGACCTCGTTTCCATTGCCATGGACGTCGCCTTCCACAGCCTCTTGGCTTGGATCACGTCCTTGGTTCTATCTTTACACTTATGACTCATAGCGACTCGACTTCCACTTGGCAGCGCCTTGTGGGTTATTGCTATGGGTCAGTCTCGTTTCTACGGTACCGCCCACTTACTGCGGAGCTGCGCATACCAGTGCCAGTGACTCGTCGCCAAGTCATTTCCCTTGCATGGTATTGCTTTCGCTTGCCCACCCTCATGTATCGTAGGAGTATATAGGGGCTGGTGGATCGTTGTGATCCCCAGCTTTTAGCTACCTTGCAACGAACCTCCTTTCTCACATTTTCTGTGATCTACTCTGGTCGACTGACTTGAGTAAGGATTCGCCAAGTCCAGCTCAAAGTACTATCGCTGGCCAGGTCTCCCAAACTCTCGTCTTGAGGGTTTGTCATTAGACCACGACTCAAGTCACGTTGTCTGGCACGGACTTTCATCGCGGCCTAACAAAAGCTAAAAGCTCTCTTCCCACCTTCCCGCCTAGCTTCTGCCCACACGCTGTCTGGCACGTGTAGCGAAAGCAAAGCACTCTTTCGACTCTACCACAAGTGATCGTTGTCTGGCACGTCCATCAGGGAAATTTTAATGAAATGATTATGTTATATAAGACTTTATCTACCCTGTAAAGCCCTATAAGGTACATCATAATGACATACACATTGGTAATGCTATATATTGACTGGGAGCCTTGGCAGCATTGGTCAAAAGTTATCACATAGGTAGAGTAGATCATATGTATCAGAATATGAACAGTAGATCATGTGTCTTTCATTATCAGGCATTACCAACAATTGTCATTGACACCATCAACAGCTTAAAAATAAAAATTGCTATAGCACCCTTCAATTGAACTTATCAATCATGATATTATGAGAAAGCAATTTCATTCAATATCATTTACATAATCAGTACCTACTGAGTGCACTACTAAGTATGATGAACTACTTAAACCTCCAAAAAAGCGAAAATAAAACAGAGAAAGACACTCACATATCACTTCACACAAGGCTACACTTACCTGGATATGAACCCTAAGACTTAGAGTCTTAGAGTGACTCTTGCCCTGAGGTGGAACTCAGAGACAAGAGTGAAGAAGAGAGAGAAGGGGAGAGAGGATGAGTTTATATAACATGTACTATACAGTCATTACAAAGACATTCCCACACTTGTGGCTGGGGAAGAGTTGTTCAAATGATCATAAATGGCATAGATGACAACACTAGATATTGATGATCAAAGTGAAATCAGACTGAAAAGAATACTGTCATTCATATCATGATGATATTATCTGATGAGCAATTATAATCTATTGTCAACTACATAGTATTATTATATGTGGCATATCAGCTCTTGCCATCATTATATCATGATGACAAAAGTATTGTAACTCTTATATCAGGCCTATATGCAGTTGACAAGATAGTAAAATGTTTGCCAGGTATTCTAATGCATTGTCTGTCCATTATCATTATGATTTATAGATGATCATGCCTTAAACACCATTATCCAATTCATATCAGACAGATCACTACTTACCATAATTAACTGGGAATACCAGCACATCAAAGGTTCCCTGATGTCACTAGGCCGAGTCAACAGACACCCTACTTGGATCCAACTAGGCAGCCATCCGGTACCTAGTCCGAGTATTGTCCCTACCACTGCGTCGAGATCTTACCTCCGCCATACTCTGTCTTTGCAAGTCCCTGGCTAGGCCCGAGGTCTAGACGCCCCTACCCCAGTGAGTCAAGACGTCGTCCCCTCGAGGAACACCACCCGTCCCTCCTCGACAAGGAAAGGAGCATGCAGGTCGGCCACCGCCACCGCTGCCCCCTAGTCCTTTTTCATCCACTCATAAACGACGATACACTTCGGAACAAAGAACTGGATCTCGATCTGCATTACCCCCGTATTACGTTCCGACTCCCTTATCAAACCCCGCCTTTCTGCAAACTAGGAACCCCACCGAGGGCGACATTTCAGATACCGATCAGGAACCGGATTTACCTTCCGAACTAGGATCCGCCCTTGGCGATCAGGACGTCGATATCCCCAAACCCCGGCACGAAGAAGAAGTAGAACGTTTCGCTTCAGGCTTCGCCGCAATGACGTCAGTCGAAGGACAAAGTAGCACGGTTCCTGCCGCTGAATCTAATCCCAATCCCGGGCAGTCCGAGCAGCTGAGCACTCCTGCCCCTCACGAACGACCTACCGTCGGTCTCCACCAGCAGCTCACTCGCGAGCAGGCTGACTACTGGCATCGCTTCTATCATCCCGAAGATCGCGACATATGCCGTAGTGACATCAATGGAGGCCGGGAATTCAACGTTAATAAACCCTCGACGTTTTCCGGCAAACAAGGCGAACTCTGCCCCTGGCTAAACCAAGTAGCCGCCTATCTCGCCCTGAACGCTCACGTGTACACGAGCGATCACGTCAAGATCGGGCTGGCTCTGTCCTACATGACGACAGGAGTAGCCGGAGCCTTCGCATCAAACTATATTGCCAAGTACGTCGATGGATGGGAAGAAACTTACCCCGACACGTGGGGTAGCTTTAAGGAAACCCTATACGCGACCTTCAAAGCCGGAGATCAAAAAGCCCAAGTGGTCATCAAACTCAAAGCCCTTACTCAGGGCGACTGCCCACTCGAAAACTATACCGCCGAGTTCCTGGGTCTTTTCAATCAGGCCGGACTTCTGCCAACTTCTATCGAAGGAGGCATCCTATTCGCTCAGGGTTTGTCCCGTAATCTCCGAGATCGCATCCTTGATCGGCAGCATCCACCTACCAACGTTGGAGAATGGGTGAAGGCTGCCAGAGAAGTTTATACGTCACAGATCTCGAAGGATATCTACAACAAGGGACCTAACGCTACCCACCGAAACCCGTTTACGTTCCCCCGTGCAAATCCTGCCCGCGACCCTAATGCGATGGACGTGGATCAGGCTCGACGGACCCCTCATCACCGATCCAATGTCCGCGCCGTCACCTGTTACAACTGCAGCAAGGAAGGACACATGAAGAGGGAATGTACGGAGAAGGGCCATGTTCCCAAGTTCAATATCAAATGTACCGAACGCGGTACTTATGAACTCGATCCCAAAGTAGCCGAAGAAATCCTCCACAAGCAGGCCGGAGAACAGTCCGGAGAGAAGGTGTTTGAGGTTTCGGAGAAAACTTTGAAGGATTTTTAATCGGGCAAACCACCGCCACTGTGGTACGCCCTCATGCGCAAATTCTGTCACTAAGATCTACCTGTACTAGTATCGCAAATGAAGATGACATGTGTGCCGATTCCCCAACCGGCTCTCTTTATTTGGTTGACAGAGAAAACGTGGCAATCCCCACTACGATTGACTCCGGTGCAGAGATCAATTCGATCGACCCCCATGTGGTCGAGAAGTACAAGTTGAAGACCTACCCAATTGAGTATCCACTCGGAGTCACCGCTTATAACGGTGGAGAAGGTTTTCAAATTAAATGCAAAGTTACTCTTCACGCCAAGATCCAGGATTGGGTAATGCGCATCAAAGCTTACGTACTACCGCTTCGATGCGAAACGATCCTTTTGGGAATGCCGTGGCTGAAGAAGTTCCAACCCGACATCGACTGGAAGACCCGTAAGATCCAAGGATGGAAGGATGAGGAGTCTATCCCCAGAGCACCCTGTACGGAGGGTGCAGTAAGGAAGACGACCATCTCGACCGATCTCGAGGTCAAGGCTTCTGCCGGTAAAGAAGAAGTTAAACTTCCCGATCTGTATCGGGAGTTTGAAGAGGTATTTTCCGAGAAGGATATACCGTTACCCCCTCATCGACCAGGTCTCGATCACGAGATTAAGACCAAACCGGACTTTCCCCGACAAAGGGGACACATCTACCCGATGTCTCAGGACGAGATGAAATCGCTCCGCAAATTTGTCGATGAAAACCTAAAGTGTGGAAAGATCCATGAGTCTAAATCTGATCAGGCCGCCCCCGTATTCTTTGTAGGAAAGAAGGACGGAAAGCGTCGACTCATACAGGACTACCGTCATCTGAACGAACATACTGTCGACGATTCCTACCCCCTTCCTAACGTTCAACAACTCATCGACGAACTATGCGAGTCGCGCTTTTATGCGAAGTTTGATATCCGATGGGGCTTCACCAATATATGAGTAAAGGACTCCAACATATGGAAAGGAGCCTTCGTTACGCCCCTCGGACTATTCGAACCCCTCGTTATGTTCTTTGGACAGAAGAATTCGCCGCCGACGTTCCAGTGGTATATGGACGTAACGTTCCACGAACAGTTGATGAAGCGCCAGCAGGTCGGATATATGGATGACATCGTAGTCCACGCCAAGACCCGCGAAGAGCTTCATTGCCGAGTCCGCGAGTTCCTCAGTGTATGCCGTCGAGAGCAGCTCTGGCTCAAGATCTCAAAGTGTATCTTCGAGGCCGAGGAAGTGGAGTTCCTAGGATACGTAATTGGCGATGGATGGATCAAAACTCACGCGGTCAAAACTGACGCCGTCCAGGAATGGAAGGAACCCGAAAATCTGACACAACTCCGATCATTTTTAGGGTTTACCAACTTCTACCAGAAGTTCATAGCCAGTTACTCCGCCATATCCACCCCGCTTCATCACCTCTCGAAGAAGGATGTCCCGTGGAAGTGGGATCGAGACCAACAGCAGGCCTTCGACAAGCTAAAGGCCGCCTTAGGGTCCTCTCCTGTCCTGAACATCCCCGACCCCACAAAACCGTTCGCACTGTTCACCGATGCTTCGCAGTCGGCAACAGGTGCGGTCCTAGCTCAGAAAGGCGAAGATGACGAGTGGCACCTGTGCTCCTACCTATCCGAGAGTCTCAAGGGCGCCGAGAAGAACTACCCCGTATACGACCTCGAGTTCCTTGCGGTCATACGCGCCATTAAGGCTTTCCGACACTATCTCATATCCCCTGTCGCACCCACCATCGTCTTCACCGATCATAAAAACCTCGAATATTATAAGGAACCTCAGAAGTTCTCACAGCGGCAGACCCGCTGGTTTTCATATGTACAGGGGTTTCCCCTCAAGTTTTCATATACTCCGGGCCGCCTTATGACAGCTCCCGACGCACTATCTCGACGCAGTGATCATTCTCCCCCTGAACCCATAGTCGCCACTTTGCTCCCACCGAGCGCGTGGCTTGAGGGGGGGGTGAAACCCACTGTTCCAACCGTTTCTCTCCCGAAAACGGCCCCGATTTCGGCAAAACCCGCTTTGCCGCCCAATGAGGACAAACCCAAAGAGCGAAAGCATGGTATCTACGCCCTGTCCGCCGAAGTGTACGAGCGCGCCAAGAGCGAAATGCCAAAGGACTCGACACTTTTGAGTGACAACCCCAAAATCGTACCTCATCCCGACGGAACCAAACGTCGAAGGAACCACGTCTACATCCCTCCCGGTGCTCATAAGGAGTGCCTCTTATCCTATCATGATCATCCGTCCGCCGGACACCCTGGAGTCAAGGCTATGACTCATAAAATGGTCAAGGACATGTGGTGGCCCGGTATGTGGAAGTATATCCGCGACTACGTCAAGGGCTGCGCCGTGTGCCAGTCCACCAAGGTCATCACTCATCCCGTAACGCCTCCGGTGGTCCCAAACGACATGCCGAAAAACCCCTTCCCGTTCCAGCAGATCTCTATGGATCTGATCACCGATCTCCCCGTATCCAACACCTTCGATACCGTCCTCACGATCGTCAACCAAGGCCTGACAAAAGCGGCCATGTTCATCCCTTGTCGGAAGGACGCCGACTCACTCGGTATCGCCCGACTCTTCCACAAACACGTATACTCCCGCTTTGGTCTACCCGAGGCAGTCATATCTGATCGAGGACCGCAGTTCGCTTCCACGTTCACCCGCGAACTTTACAAGTCCCTAGGCGTCCAGTCGAAGCTGTCCACCACCTACCACCCTCAGACCAATGGCGAAAGCGAACGTGTCAATCAGGAATTGGAAATGTACCTCCGTTGCTACTGCGCAGAACACCCCAACAGTTGGTCATCCAAGCTGCCGGATGCCGAGTTCGTGCATAACAGCCGTATCCATTCCGTCCATCAGCAAACGCCGTACAGCCTCCTCTACGGCTATGACCCATCCCCCTATCCCGAAGTTCGGCTCACATCAGCGCCCAGCATCGACGAACGCCTGGAACGACTTGCCAGCTGCCGTGACAATGCTATACTCGCTCACAAGGCTGTGCAGGAAGTTATGAAACGCCGATCAAAAGGAAGCTACGTTCCGTTCAAAGAAGGCGATCGAGTTTGGCTCGATTTGGGTAACCTCCGTGTTCAAGGGCAGTCCCCTAAAGTCACCCCCTGATGTTTCGGACCATTTGAAATAGAACGAGTCATCTCTCCTGTGGCGGTTCGACTGCGCCTCCCTGATACGTGGTGTGTGCACCCAGTATTTCACACTGGTCGGTTGCTCCCCTATCACGAGACGGCTGAATATGGAATCCCCGACCCTCCGCCGCCTCCCGAAGTAGTGGATGACGAGGTAGAATGGGAAGTTGAGTCAATACTGAATCATAAAAACACAGGTCGCGGTCGTCAGGCGCATCGCACATACCTCGTTAAATGGAAAGGCTTTACGCACGCGGATAATTCTTGGGAACCCGAGAGCTCGTTAAAAGACCACGCAACTGAGCTACTCGACCAATACAAACTTTCCCGCTGTTTGCCTCTCACCTAAACGCCTTACTCTCACTATGTGCGACGATGTACCCGACTTCCAGCGATGTGACGGTTACGATGCCCCGCTCAACACACGCCCCTATGCGCTATTCGACACATCGTCCGACAACCCCACCCCGTCACCTCAACTCTCCAGTATATCTTCCCAAGTCGAGTTATCCTCCTTCAGCTCCTTTGACAAAGTCCCCCTGCCCCGGTCCTTCCCCGGTCAGTCGTTCTCTATCCGCCACACCCCAGTCACGCGCGGACGACTTGACAAGGGAAAGAAGACCGAGCGAGGTCCCCCTCTTCACCAATCTGTTCTCTTCGCCAACGGTTCCCGCCCCGGTGGTGTGTCGGCAGCCTTTGCCCACTCCACCCATGGACGTGAACTGGAAGGCCCATCCCCCAGCACTACTCCAGAGGTCCCCCAGATCCGAGTCATCCCCTCCTGCGACCCAGACCATCTCTTCCCTCCCTCCCATGGGGACTTGGTACCCGCGTCGCCAGACTACTTCAACTACGTTTGGATGCTTGCTATCTTCGACAGAGGGTACCCATTCGACGGGAAAACAGAAGAACAAAACGATCGCATTCGGGTGTTGTCTGAGGTCTACAGAGGAACAGACATAGCTATGGATCGGGTACCCGACCTTCTGAGCAAGACCCGTCTCTGCCCTGCCGATGCCCTTGCTGACTCCATCGATCGACTTCTTGCCGATCTCATTGTCAATATCTCCGCCATCCAGTATAAACTTGTCCTCGAGCTGGCCTCTATCATCTCTGCAGACGAATGTCGTTCCTTTCATAACTGAGAGGTCGACCGCTACGTTCAGAAGGCCAAAGAGCGAGTTAGTTCTGGCGAAGATACTCCAGCAACAGCAGGATTGACAGTGGGTGAGAAGTGTTCTGACGTAACAATCAAGATCAAGGAAGCCGAACCAGACCCGTGGTCCCAGGAACCGATAGAGTTTACAGCTGACGACGGATATAGCAAGAAGCGAGATGCCTCTTTTAGCGAAACGGCTAGGTTTCTCTCGGAAACTGTTCCCTCTGCCGCGTCCTCCTTTCACTGGAGGTCTTTCCTAGACGCAGCCGCCTGGAACAAGGCCAATCATTCCCTCCATAATGCAGTCAACACTACTGAGGCCATTCCGCCCGCTACCTTCCATCCCGTCATCATCGACTCCATGCTCCGACTCTATCTCGCCGGCCGTGCCCCCGCACCCCTCGCACACCCCCTCTATCAATACGCCTGCTACGACTGCCGTCACTTCGGACATTGGTCCTGTCGTAACGGCCGTGGCTCAAGGTGGACCCCCGCTACCAATGTACCCGCCAAGGGTGAGAACGAGGGAACGCGCCGCTCGACAACCCGTCCGATTCGCTCCTCCCGCCATTGCTCCCCGACTCCTGGGCCATCTGTCAACCCTGGTCGATCAGGTGTTCAATGAGCCTGAGGGGGGGGTGATGTTACGCCCCAGACGCTTAACCGTGTGGCCGTGCTGGGCCTCACCATTCGTAGACGACTCTGTCTACACCCATTTTCTATTCTACTCGACTGCAGCATGTTTCCTTTCTGTTCTCCTTTTCTTACCGTTATACTTGTATCATAGTACGCGTGGGGGCACGGCCCCCAGTCACGTGTGAGACGCGACGCATGGATCACATGACCGACGCGTCTCTACCTTTCCCCCTTTTCCTGGTATGTACTATGTATTGGTCATCCCCTCCTTTCCTCTTCTGGGACGACCTCGTTTCCGTTGCCATGGACGTTGCCTTCCGCAGCCTCTCGGCTCGGATCACGTCCTTGGTTCTATCTTTACACTTATGACTCGTAGCAACTCGACTTCCGCTTGGCAGCACCTTGTGGGTTATTGCTACGGGTCAGTCTCATTTCTACGGTACCGCCCACTTACTGTGGAGCTGCGCATACCAGTGCCAGTGACTCGTCGCCGAGTCATTTCCCTTGCATGGTATTGCTTTCACTTGCCCGCCCTCATGTATCGTAGGAGTATATAGGGGCTGGTGGATCGTTGTGATCCCCAGCTTTTAGCTACCTTGCAACGAACCTCCTTTCTCCCATTTTCTGTGATCTACTCTGGTCGACTGACTCGAGTAAGGATTCGCCAAGTCCAGCTCAAAGTACTATCGCTGGCCAGGTCTCCCAAACTCTCGTCTTGAGGGTTTGTCATTAGACCACGACTCAAGTCACGTTGTCTGGCACGGACTTTTGTCACGGCCTAACAGTACCATTGCTTGTTACATCTGCGATGATCATGAAGAAGATGCTTCATGACCTTACCCAGCTTCTCCATATGTCCCCCAGTAGGACAGTCGTTGTTTGCCAGTCCAGTGATCGACCTAACATCAAGATTGGGGTTCAAAAAATTAAGTATGCCCTGAGCAGTTACACTGACCTGGCATTCTTGATCCCCGCAGGCTTCAAAGTAGATGATCCACCCCTCCCAAAGTTCCTGATTTTTTTTGACAACATACCAGATTCTATCAGTGCTGCATGTGCATTGCATTGTCGTCTACCTTGCGAACTGACCGACAAAATTAAATGGTTTAATTCAGAAATGTCAATGTCATTCAAAGAGGCTGAATTGGAGAAACTCACCAGTGGTGAGACATGGGGGCTCTGTATGATGACATCGTTTGGAATGGTCAGTGCAGCCTAAAATAAAATAAAAAAACAGCTGGCTAAGATCTTACAGGGTATGGATGTCCCAGACATCTCACTGGTAATTCAGTGGCGAGCGACGTGTAAGCTCACAGCTCTCTGGCAGCATTTTGGTCAGGCTGTTCACGATAAACAGCTTACTGGTATGGCTCTCCTGTTTGCAGAAAAGGAGTATTTCAATGACGAGAGGGTGGCAAAGGTGGCTAGGAAAGTGAAACGAACAACTATGTGCAAGCAGACCGCTGTAAAGTCAGATGATGGTGACCTGGGGGTCTCCAGATGGGTTTGGGATGGTCAGTTCGACCCGAGGGGACTTGAGGTGCTTGGTAGGAAGTCAAGGAGTGCAGTAAAACAATAGAAAATGCACCCAAAAGTCCAAATGAGAGGTCAGATAGCATCTATCAAGGGTCTAACTAAGGAAGAATAATTCTTCCAAAGCCTCTGGTCCTTGAATTCTGTCTGTTTTCGTCTGGTAGTGACTCGTCTTGTTATCTTCCAAGTAAGTACAAAGTGTTCTAAGTCGCACATGGCTTACATAAGCCACAATGCGACCAAACATTACTTGAAATACTAAGTAAAAGATAAAAGAACGTAATAGGAATGAAAATGTAAGTAAAAACAAAGAAATAAAGTAAAATACCTAGTAGGGAGTTTACTCTCCCTACACCACCAAAGAAGCTGAATTGACTAATGATGGAACGTTAAGTTCTTGCCCCCATTTTTCACCTATATTTATTTTGCACCATAAGTCATATTTCACTGCATGTGAATGTATTACCTTCATAAACAGGTTATTCAGCTCAACACACCAATCAACGGCTCTCCACTTCATTGGCCGGCTGGTTGGGTTGATGAGAATGTGACAGTGGACCACACGCCTGTCAGTGAGTGAGTATTTTGTGTCAGGTAATGGCCACACTACTAACCGCAAACCCGGTGGATAGGCAAAATGCATATTGAACAAGAAGTTTGTCATATGCAATGGATATTTATGCTTGCCAATTGCCTTGAGAATCGGAATCCAGCTAACAATACAGGTTTCTACGTGGGCAATATCACTGCTATTCATTCCGTATGATAGCTCTTCATACAGAAGAAAATACTTGTTCAAGAGGAGTGCATTTTCAAACTGTAAGTCTCATTCGCCCTCGGGTTTCCTCTGCATATGATCCAACTGATGGTTGGCAACATATGTGTGACATATATCATTTTCCATTGTTTGCAGGTCATTGAGCATTGGTTTCGATGAGGTGAAGTCGTCAAGACTACTGAATCTGCTGTTCTTTGTGGTATGGGCTCTCCAGCAGTCGAGGCGTTGACAAGTGCCGGTGTGACCAACCAGCTCATGTATTTGACAAAAGCCTGGCTTGGTTGTGTATATACCTGTCTCCTTCAGTTGTAGTTGGGCGGCATCATGCATCAGGCTTGTTTCATCTTCACGGGCTAATGAAGCATCGCCACAAGGCATCAGCACACACCATTTTCAGGTGGAAAAGACCGGGTATAAAAATGATATGCTGAAGGCGATTCCAGGATGTACATTTGATCGAGCGATGCAACTGAGTGGCTTGTAGCCATTCTCCAGTCCCGAGGTCACTGTGCACCAGAATGACATACTCAGATATGTCAGGTGAGTCCTCCATGTCTTCTTCTGACACCGCCATAGGATCAGCAATCCCCCCTTGTGCAAGCAACTCTATTACCACTTGGATGTTACTGCTAACAGTGGAGTTATTGATATCCATGGTGCAAGCTGCATAAATTGGTGTCTTAATGGTGGGTATTTGTTCTATCGGATGCAGGTCTTGTATCATTGATCTAAATTGATGGAAGTATTCTGGGCCATTCATACAAAGATCAACCAGGAACACCCATGACACTGCAAGCATTTCACTGTTTTTCTTCAGAAAACATGCTGAAAAAAGGGAGGGAAGAGAAACTCTTTTAATTTTGATGATTGGACAGAAAAAATGTGAAAATAATGTGTGATATTCTTCCAGAGAACATGAAATTGATGCTAATGCCAATTAGAGTAGAAGCTAATGGACACTACCATCAATCCATGTTTTTTGGACAAACATAAAATATCATTTTTGCATTTTGCCCTTTCAAACATCAAAAATAAAAGAGTATCTCTTTCCTCCCTTTTTTCAGCATGTTTTCTGAAGAAACATTGTGAAATGCTTGCAGTGTGAATTGAACTGGTCATGGCGAGATAGCTTCAAATTTGGATCAATCTGTTTGGGATGCAGCTTCAATAAATCCCACCAAGCAAGCTTTGGAGGTGTGTGCAGTTCGTCCACTCATAGATTTAATGCTGACTTTCTCCACAGTTCTTCCAAACACTTCAAGTCGTTCAACGTGACTCCATGAACAAGTGGGAATAGCAACCCTGAGGTAAGGTGTTTGAGTGAGTCATTTGACTTCTCCACAGTCGGAGCAAGGGTTTTCAGGTCAACATCACAGTTGTTGTATGTGTACAATGCAAGGAGGGACTGCCCAAGACATTGCAATGAGTTATGCAACTCCTTGGATAGAGATTGGACCACCATACTTATCGTATCAGCAGAGACAGAGATGCCCAGGCAAGCAAGAGTATCGATGACTTTGTATGGTGTATGAGCTGACTGCAGAAATAGGCCCAGAAGACTTTGCAGCGCGTTCGACTTTTGGTTCCAACCATTCATAAGGATACTGGTGATTATCATTTTTCTCTGGTTCGTATACATTCTCTCATTGTTTCGCAAGTGTATAAGACACACACCATCAACTTTATTGCAGAATGGCACTTTGCACATCTACTTGTCAAAGTTTCCGGGTGCACATTCCACTCCCCAGTAAGTCCATTGATCAACCCTTCCAGATTGATCTCATCCACTTCGTCCCAGTACTCATGGTCTGCTGCCTGCTCATTATTGATAGACTTGTCTCCAAGCCCATCAGTCTGCCCTGCTGAGTTGGCCATTCTCCTATCATCAAGCAATGTCCCAAGTAGTCCCCACCACCTTGGAGCACCTGCCTCCATTTCTTGTGCCATGGCTGTGAGACTGAAATTTTCCAATTGTTCTGTAGATGTACTGGACACTCTGAAGTGTGAGCTGCCATCTTCTGATGCAAGACAGCAAAGCTCTTGTAGGTACATATTTTCCACCACACCAAAAGACCGTTGTGTAAAGCGATCTCGACTTGCAGGGTGTTGCAAGAAGGCATTGAGAAGATTAACAACAAATTGATGGTCTTCATATTCTTGATGGGTAAGCAGCGTTGTGATAAACTGGGCCAGACTGATCTGACATCGATCCAAGGCTTCAAACACGACATCGAGAGGAGGCATGCTGTATGGGTCAATGCTACAACACGTGGCTTTGCTACTTATTTTTCGGTCAAGCTGGTACGGAGCTGATTAGATGCTGAGTGCAGTGCCATGCTTACTACTTATGGGCGGGTGTGACATATATTGCTACGCATATTGGACACTCCTAACTGCAAAAAATATAACCCTAGTTTCAGTCTTCTGCATTTTTTTTCTGAGTCTGCAGGTCGCACCACTGTGGCTGAGGTTGTTTACAAATGTTTTCTTGCAGCCATCTCTGGGAGTGTGAGGGAAATAAAGTTGTCCTGGGTTTGAATTTCGGCCATTGCCTCGGAATACACTGAATCTCTGAATATGCCCTCACACGAGCAGCAGACAGTGTGTAGGAGCCTGCAGCACTTCATGTGCACGAGCATAGTTACCCGATTTGGAAAGTTGCATTGTGCTTGTGGCTTGTGCATCATCTCTGCAGCATGGTTGCCTTCAAATCGCTGTAGAGGCTTCGTTTTCTTGTTTCGCGCCCTGGAAATTCGTACATGGCTTCTGTAGGTCGCATGTAACATTTCTGTCAACTTATAATCGTGCTTTTCGGTCTGATGATGGCCTGGTAATGATTTTGCTCGTTCTCGAGCCTTGAGTGCGATACCTTGTACAGCATGTGAATGTAGTTGCCTGATATGGTAAGTTGCATCATGCTTGTGACCTGCGCATCATCTCTTTGTTGATCGCATGGCCTGCACACCTCCTGCATCACCTCTGACTAGTGTTGCCATGGTTTGCCAAACCGCCTCAAGCCATTGGCTGTAGCTTGCTCAATTTACTAGCTATTAATATAATTCTTTTTGATTTGGGGGTTTTGAATATGGGGCTACAATCATGGGTACTTTTTTCACTGACTAAGCTGCTCAATCCTGAATGGTTTGGGCCTCCAAACTGAACTGAGGCAACACTACCTCTGATGCATCATTGACACTCTGCCTGTGTCCCGGTGTAGGGAGTCCATACTCCCTAGGGCTGCATATCATATCAATCTACCATTCTCCCTATCGCCCTAGCCAGTCCCCGCAGGTCTGCCATCCCTCAGAAACATTGCCGCCACTCCACACTCGGCTAACTCAGCTAATACAAGTGCTTCCTTCGCTTACTAACGCCGCCACTACCTAGTTCAGAAGTAGCCCCTGTTGCCAACAATTGCCGCCTACCCCTATCCACAGCTCCACACATCGTCTGCCCCTATCTAAGCCAGCCTTCGGCCCTTCGTGTGCATGTCACGTGTCTATGGACCGTCAGTACTCCCCTCCGACACTTGCGATGTCAGCACCTCGGTCTCTATAGGCCCCACTCATGACTCCGTTGCCCGCCACCACCAGTAGCACTGCCGCACCGCCCCAGACCACCACTAAGAGTCCCCACATCATTGGTCAGCAATCTACAGTCCCCTAGGCATGTTCTCCTTTGCCACCTCCCTTTCCTTTTGGCTTTTCTTGCTTTCTCTCCCCCTTCCTTTCGTACCTACATTCTGTAGTGCCTTATTTCAGTGCTTTTCTTTCAAGTTTTTCTTGACATATGACATTTCCAAAATTCACCGAAATGTACCTTAGTTACAGCCCCTCCTATGCTACAAAACACTGCTGTACTTAGGAAAAATATACCCACTTTTCTGGTGTCACAATCTGTGCATCTGGGAGTCAACCTGAGTCCCCAGAGTCATTTTCCAGAGTAATTTCAAGTCTTCAAGAGTCCCCCCCTGTGCCCCCAGAGTCCCCTTGCCGAGTTCTATTGCCACCTTCGAGTCTACCTGCATCCTGAGAGCTTCTGCTGCCATCAGAGTCGTTCCCCCTTGTGTCTACCAATTTTATTACCGTCTACAAGAGTCCTACATCGCCGCCTGCCAAGCCCCTAGCTTCCAGAGTTTGTCTAGCCGCCCAGAAAAATCCCACACTGCCTTATAGAGTCAGCAATTCAAGTTCTACGCCGCCTTCACCGCCCAGACCTCAGGGAGAATTTTCCCTCGCTCCCCAATCACCTCTCTCATCTCCCTTCAGACTCACGACCCCTTGGGACGAGCCTAGGCTTCACCTACAGCTTCCCCCCCCTTTTTCCCTTGTGCTCTCACAAGAAGAGTTGCCCACACCGGACTCTGTGGTAAGGCTGCTGGGTGTTCCTATACCCTTTTGAGGATGTGCAATTATGTTATCACATCCCTGGTACATGTTCTCACCCTTCTGCTTTCTTCTGACCTTTCTAGATTCGATTTTGATTTGTCCTTGTTGACATCTCAGCTTGGTGGCTTCATAGGACTGCTTTCAGAGTCTTGTGGGTGGCCCAGGTATGTTTCTTGGCCTATACAGCTGCCACTGGTGCTGACCAGCTTCATCTTCAGCTAGCAGCTTCATTTCGACTCGTTTCAAGTCGCAGCACATGCTGCTCATTGTGCCATCCATCCTGACTCCTCCAGCATCGTTTTGATGCTTCCATTTGGCCTCAGCAACTCCCAATCCTTTGTTGGCCTCCTCTTGGCCTCTTGGCCCTCTAACTCGACTTGGGACGTTCATATTGACGTTGCACCAGTTTTGGATACCTTCAGGACCCTCCTGCAGTGTCCAGAACTTGATGGTAAGGTCCAGGGATGTTCCAATTCCCTCTCGAGCATGCAAGATTGGGTTATTGCAGCTTTGGTACCCTTCCTCATCCTCTCACCTTCCACTGATATTTCTAGCTTCGAATTTGACTCGACCTCTTTGATGTTTGGGTCGGAGGACCTTGTAGAACTGTTTTTGGGGTCTCATGGGTGGCCATGACAACATAGGTGAGTTGCTTTGCATGTTCTGGCCTCGACACTCATCCTGACTCTCTGCAGCCATCAGCACCTCTTCGACTTGCTCCAGGTCGACATCACCACTGGTCATTGTGTTGTCCTTGCCATCTGTTGGCTTGCCATGACCCTCAGTTATCCTGCTTTTGACATCTCTCACCACACACCCTTCATCTGGGCTTGCAGGTCACCAAAAGGTAAAATCTTGATTCATGGTACTTGGTGCCTCAATTGGCACATTTCATGGGGTAGTTATGTCAATGTCACCAATACCTACTTGTCTCCAGGTCGTGGTGGTCTTGGTTGAGCCATTTGTGCATATACCCAGTGCTCTCAAAATGTTCGTGTGCCCTCGTGGCACATCTTGTCACTGCTCATAGACCTAGTCTGCTCCCCCTCAAGCAGTGCTCCCATCATAGGTATCCATTTGGTTTTGACATGGTGTGGCTCAATATTCTCACCACCACCATTGCTTGCCACTTGGTCCTCATTGGCCTGCTTGTTATGGGCTGTTGGCTGTCATAGGATGCCACCAGGGTCATATACAGTGAGATTTGGGTCTTTGGTAGGGAAGCTCTGGCTATTTGTCATTTGGTTATAGCTGTTCTTGATGCCACTGGTAAGCTCAACATCAAAGCTTGGATCCTCAGTCCACTCTCCCTTGAGCTTGATGCTTGGGGGTGTATCAGGTTGTGGTATGGGTAGGTCATCTGGAATGTCTCATATGCACACCATTGCACTTTCTCTCCACTCCTTGATCAACCTTTCATGTTGCATGGCCTCCCTGTTGATGTCCTGGACCTCAACTGGCATCTTGACCTCGACCAGCTTCTCAACCTCGACTGGCTTCTCAACCTTGACTGGCTTCTCAACCTTGACTGGCTTCTCAACCTTGACTGGCTTCTCAACCTTGACCGGCTTCTTGACCATCCCTTCTAGCACTTCTATGTGCTCGCTTTTGAGTGGCTCCACTGCCCTTGAACTCAGCTGCTCATGCAGCTTGGGTAGGTATTCTTTGACCTCAACACTTTGTGGTGACACCTGCTGGGCTGCACCAACTGCTGCCTCAGCTTCATTTTTGCTTCTCACCTCAGTAAGTCCATTCTTGAGCCTCTCCTTCATTGGTGGCTCCACTGACAACTCACTAGGCTTCACAAATGATTCTTGTGTCTCATCATCGCTCAATGCCTCAACAGGCTTCTCAATAGGTACAGATACTGGGGTAGGGTCATGAAAGGTAGTCACTAGGTAGTCGAACATTTTGTGTGATGTCTTCAACCTTCGAAACTTGAGTATGAGTGGGATTGGCACAGTCTGGTAAAGCAACATTTTTACTTGTGCATCTCTTCCCTCCCATTGTAAGGTTTTGTCACTTGGTTCCTGGCCTGAGGGAATACCCAGCCAGCCCTTCATGGCTGCAGCTTCGAGTAAGCTCTCCTGGAAAACCTTCCAATTCTTTCCATCCAGTTTGAGCTCTGGAGTGGTTGGGTTGGCCATCTCATATTCCAGATTCCACCACTAGGCGGGGCTCATAACCTGATAGAATCTGTAGAATACTTAGTAGTCACTTTATATTAGTAGCAGAGCTACTGTACCTGTAGAATACTTAGTAGTCACTAAGTAGGAACTACAGTACTACAAAAATTGTAAGTGTGTGCTATTTGCTTATGTAATGTGGTGGCTATGCTACAGCACACCACTTGTCTAAGTCCAACACAGGTAGTGTCCCCTCCATATGGCCCTGCATGGATTGAATTGACTGCATTGTATGAACAAATGTGCTCCAGAAAACATTCAATGAGTAGAATTGATGCAACTTCACAGAGAAAATTCCACTAGCCATTGTCACTACATACCATTACATTTCTACAGGTAGTTATGCATATCATGAGTTTTCACTGGGTATGAACAAACACTGCACATGTGCCTCTCACTTGTAATCCTGTATTCAAGTCAGATGGCTGTCTTGAAACATTTCCACCATTCCCTTCCATGGGCCATCTGACTCAAGTCCAACTCCACACAACAACCTCTAGGAATGACTAGTGTGGTCCATATTGAGTAAAATGGGTTCCTTAGTGCTGGTGGGATCCAAAGCAGTAATTCTCCCCTGGGACCTCTGATCCAACCATCAGGTTGCAACTTAGCAGGTTGCATCAACATAGTATCGTTCAGCCCAACCCCATGAACTAGCCAGTCACTGTTAGGAAGAGCATGTGAAGGGTGTGGTGAAAAGCAAATGTGATAACCCCTTGCACCTGCAGAGGTTCTGGATGAAACCACCAAAGAAAATAAGGGGCTTTACTTACCATCTGCAGGGTGATATGCAGAAAATCCACTGTGGGAAGTGGATGCAACCAAGTCCAATTCCTTGCTGATCCCATCCAGTTGGCTTTGAGAATCCCAGATGCCCACATTTCTATCCAGAGTGCCAGAAGCAGCCTTTTCACCATCACAGGGGGATGCAACTGAAGTGACTCCAGAAGTATGACCCTCAAGAGGGCTGCCAATTTGCACACCTCCCTGGACATCCCACACCCTCACAGTCTGGTCCCCAGAGCCTGAGACAATCCTCTTCCCATCAGGGGAGAATGCAACTGAACTGACATGCTCAGTATGGCCCTGAAGAGGGCTGCCAATCTGCACACCTCCCTCAACATCCCACACCCTCACAGTGTTGTCCCAAGAGCCTGAGACAATCCTCTTCCCATCTGGGGAGAATCCAGCTGAAGTGACACACTCAGTATGGCCCTGCAGCAGGAGTTGTACAAGTGGCCAAGCCTTCAATCCACCTACATGGATTCTAGCTGAAGAATGCAGTTTGGGCATGACCACTTCTGAGAGCAATGTGTTTGAAGGAACAAAGGGCAATGCAGAGACATAAAGGTGTGGAGTGCTGTGTAACATTGGGCTGATGAAGTTCTCAATGAATTTGATTCCATCTTCAGCCAATCTCAAGGTATCCCCAAAGTCACTGTTCCCTTTCTATTTCATGTCAGGTGTCATCAAATGCAGAAATGCATCCATTACCCACCAATAGCCATCTTCTGACACAGGCAAGTGCACTCACACCCTTCCCAACCCTCCCAAGCAAGCTCAGTATCTCCATCCAAAACATGATTTTCTCGCTTCCAACAATATCCCTCACCTGCCCTGCAAGCTCCAAGTCAAATTCAGTCTTCTCCAGATGCTGGGCCCAGAATTGGCAGGAGTAGGAGAGATGAGGTGGAATTTTCTTGTTGATTCTCTCTGAGAGATCAGAGACCTCAGTATTAGCCAAGTACGAACTTTCCAATTCACAGATGTTGAATCGAAGGTTATCACGGAGAATCTGCAATGTGGTAAAGGCCATGTCTTTTGCATCAGATGCGTCAATGGAATAGTCACCACTCCACAGTGGATCCATCAAGAAGTCATAGAAGGATGCATGGAGGGGCTGTACAGGAGAGGAACGGTCCACAACCCCACCCAACACTGGTGACATGAACTCGAGGATGAGATTGATGTCATAGTGGTCCTGCTCGTTTGGATATTTTTCCCGCATACGGTTCAATGCTGCCATGGGTAGAGGTTCGAGCATCATCACAACTTGGCGCATCACGGAGCGGTATCGTTTGAAAGGTGTTCCCATCCGCGGTATCCCAGCCTCCAGGATCGTCCGGTAAGTTGTGTCCAAGAGTGTTCTACCTTCTTCGGCTTCGAGAGCCATCAGATCATCGTAGCGTTCTTTCGGAGTCGCTCCAGCTTTACTTGGCCTGATGAACTCGCAGGCCACACGAGCCCATTCGAACAGACCATCAGATTTGTTGACGATGTTCTGGACCTCTTCCACTCCAATTCCGGGAAGTCCTTCGAGTCCCTTGGAAACGAATAGCTTGATATCCCGTTCCACCAACTCCCAAGGGATGTCATCCAACGAGGTTGCCTTTACATGTGCAGCAGCTGCCATGGCACGCACGATGTCGGGTAATGGTCTGGACGTTAAAAGAATCCGGAAATTGGTCGGTAAGCCCGCAGCGTCCGCAGATGTCAGAAGACGTAGGATATCACTCCTCGATGTGTCTGGCCCACTTTCGTCCAAGGCATCGATTATCACAACCACATTCCCAACGATCTCTCCACTAATCTTCGATAGAGGCTGCAAGATGAATTGTTTCCACTGCTGCACCACATCGCATGTGGTCTTGAGCGCGAGGTTATTTGACACGACATTCGATAGCGCTCTTCGAAATGCAGGCTCACGATCCGCCAGGTCACGGGCAATGGTAGTCAGAATCTTTTCCTCCCGGCGTTCGCTTTGCCTGTCGTGGGCGAAGCAGAAACAGGCTCCAGGCGCTCCCATATCCTGGATCAACGATCCGATCGTATGAGCAATGGCGGATTTCCCTCTTCCAGCCTGTCCGTGGAGCCACAAAATGCGAGGGGCGTTCACGTCACGACTGGTAATCCAATGGGTGATATCCTTCAAAATCTCTCTCCTTGTACCATCGAGGCATTTTTTGGTGGTGTTAAGGCCCGCACCAGCGGCGTAAGCCATGCCCTCCAGGTTCAAGTCTTCACGCACATGGTACATGTCATCAAGCACATGGTACACGTTGATCTGGATGTCCCGCATGGTGCGATCTCGGTACTGTTGCATCAGGTCGCCCAGATTCTTGACGTGGCCTTGGGCAACAGTCTGCAGGTCGGAAACAAGGCGGTCCCCGATTCGTACCACTGAAACGTAACACGTTAGAACAGCGAAGTACAACAGACGACCGTGGCCATGACACATACGGAAGTTCTTTTTTTGGCAATATTTTACGACGAACAGCGCCGTAGCACTCATCTCTTGTGAAATTTTGCGTAGTGTCTCTTTCATGCTATCGATATTCTCCAACGTATCCTTTTCCATAAGAAACTCATAGAGATCTTTGACAGTATTCAGGAGGCCGAACACCTCGCTGTCTAGGTTGGCTTGATCAATGAGCAACTATTGGGAACCAAATGAGTGAGCGATACACGAGAAGGAATGACACGTACTTGAGAAGCTGCGGTGAGAATCCCCAGCGCAAACTGGACATATGGGTGAACCTGCACTCCTCCTTCAGACCATGCAAGCGACAGAAAGTTGAAGTGCTTACATTAGATAAACTGGTTACGAAGGAGTTGAACAATTTGAGAGGCTGAAGAATGGTCTCGATGTTTTGAATGGTTGTCACCGCGGCATCAGCCTGTCCAACCAGACCGATCGTGGTTTGGAAAGCCTGGGGAATGGACTTCATATCTTTCATTGCCTGCTGGGCAGCATTGAGTTGACTGCCAATACTGTTGTCAGTGGTTTCTGCCGCAAGAGGGCCCGATCTAGTGTTGTTCGACCGATGGAAGAGGTGCCCCATCCTGGAGAGCAGCTTCCGATCAGTATTGGCCGGCATTGTGGTCGAGGGGACGTCAGCAGAAGGTTGAGACGGTCCTAGTGGCTCTCCCTGAGACTGATTGATAAATATTTCAACGTGACATATACAAAATTACTTACGGAGGGAGGGTTAGATGTAACGCTGCGTGAAGTTCGGAAACCGAAGATACGATGGCTCTTCGCCTGCTTGCGGGCCATTGAGAGATCTGTGTTTCGTGTGGGGTTTGTAGCTTCAATTCGAAGTTGAGAGTGTGAAGGAAACGCTGGAGTCACCGTAAGCGCCGTGATGCTGTGAGCACGTTACAACCACAAGGCTAGAGCACAGAACAGATAAGTAGACTTTTTAGGCAAGGATTTTCGACTCGTTCAGCTGTTGCTCTACCTCACTAGGAGCGAAAGATTGGCTGGACGTGACGTGTCTTCTCTCAGCTCAATTTATGATATGAACCGACGAATGATCATACCTCTCACAGATGCCGTGCCTAGGGCTCACCGTATAAAACGGACGTCTGTAGCATACTGTACGGGGACTTCTTTTCTACCTTGAATAAACGGACTTATAGTCTGGAAATCGAGTAGCCTAAGAAACGTCTTTTCCTTGTGACGTCGCTACAAGCTTCCCACTTTGCACCGCTGTTACACTCACAGATCAATGTCTGAGCGATCAAGCTTAGTTCAGTGGTAAGATTGGGCTGTGTATACTCCGCACTGAATATTAGCTTCCTCCTCGCACCGTCGGCTGCGCAACCTGATACATAGTTGAACGTTGACAACGCAGTCAGTGGACGGACAGCAAAGCAAGTCGGCTTGCAACTGCTGCCTGGTACTACTTGAGGGCGGACAAGGACCCGGTTTCGTTACATGAAGGGTGAGCAGCAACTGAGGACACTCGTCGACGGCTACTACTTCACGTTTATCAGATTCCCACCGACGATGACAATGGACTCGGTATCGACAATGTCGCCACACATTGCTCCCCGTCGACCTCATACCCTTCCGCCCACAGCCCCGCTCTCTTCACAGGTCGGTGGGCACGCTGGCATACAGACAACGGCCAAGGACGACTCATTACTCCTCAAACCTGCCCTCCCCGGAGAGCTGGAATTCTATCAGCTCATTCGCGACGGCATGTCTCGAGACATTGACGCCACCACCGTGACTGGGTCAGAATCGAAACCGCTACTGCCATGGATCCCGAAATTTCTAGGCGTGCTGTCGCTTGGCCACCACCTCGTAGAAATTTTACTTGAAATGACTGCAGCGCATGGTCTACCCGCTTTCGTACAAGCCAACGGAACGACGACCACGATCGTCCTCGAAAATCTCACGTATTGATTCCACAAGCAATGTATTCTGGATGTCGAGCTCGGAACTGTACTCTATGATGAAAACGCTCCACCAGAGAAAAAGGAGCGCGTGATTCACACCGCTGCGAGCACAACCATTCTCAGCACTGGCGTGCGTCTGACTGGATTCCAGGTATGCACCCTCGTTGAGGTCTATGTCTGTGCTCACGAAATTGTCTAGGTATACGCAAATGCTCACCCGCTTCCCAAACTTACTTCCAAAAAAAAATACGGTAAGACGATCATACCAGAACATCTCCCACGGAATGTCGCCGTTCTTTCCCTTCTGCTTCCCGGTTTCCCCTTCTTGCATGCCTCCCTCCATCCTGGCCGCATCAACCGTATCCCCGTTAGCCGATGTCGTAGCTGCGCCTGAGACATCCAACCGGGCTTGCCTCCACGTACCGTTCTCGTTTTGCTCACGCACCTACTCGAATCACTTGAGCGTCCGCACGGCACTTGCTGCAGCAGAATACTTGTCGTGGGCGGTAGCGTCCTCATCATATATGAAGGTGACTAGGCAAGTGCAGAAAAGGCTGCACGGACGTCGGGGGACGTCTCTATATTGATTAGCAAGGCTACCGCCTCGGGCGAAGGCTTGGATGGGAATGCCCAGGGGGCTCCTGACGAAGGTGAAGACGAAGAGACGATAACAGCCGAAATAGACGAAAACGGCCCCCTTATTATTGACGACGTCGTGGCGACGAGTCCCGTCGCCAAATCATTTGAAGACGACGACGGAGACGAAGATGAATCTCGCCTGTTTAGACTCTCCATAATCGACTTTGCACACACGCGACTCGTGCCTGGACAAGGACCTGACACAGGCGTGCTGCTTGTTATAGACACTCAGCCGACTCGTTCACGAACAGCGGAGTGTTGTTCGAGCGTTATTTGCGGGTGTAAAGTACCCTTGTTGACGCCTATAGATGCGATGTCTTCTCAGATACAGGAGTCTAGCGGATCCACAGTTGGTTGGCACTGGAAGGAATATCCCTCCAATGAAGCAGAGCGTTACCGTAACGTCGACAAAGATATCGATCACATCAGCGTACGACGATGGATGTGCCTAAACCAATGCACTGAAACGCTAGAAGTCCCCTGGTAAGTGGAACAAGAAAATTAATTAGACAAGTTCGCCCAAAAAAGCGCCCACAGGAAGATTATATACCCTGACCGATAGCAAGTCCATATATCCCACTAATCCACAATAAATCCGGTCAGAGCAAATCAGCTGGCAGCAGTCACCCCGAGACACCCATTGCCAACATCCGCACTTGCACGAGGAGTTCCTGCACTGGCGACATGCCCCATCCCCACACCAACAGCAGTAGGACCGAACCCTACCTTCGTATCCTGCGAATCACCGACAGCAACCCTGATCCCCTCCTTCGTCTTCGCAGCCGCCGATATTATTGCTTCGGTCCATGTGCGTGCTTCGCGAATGCCCGGAGCACGGAGTACGAGGGTCTCCCTGCCCCGCGGGTAGGCACGGTGGATCCGTATGTAGGCATCCTCTGAACGAGCATACCTTCGCGAAGTGTGGATTTCGAGTTCGTGAACAGGAAGGGGCTAGAAGTGATGTCAGGTAAATACGAACAGGTGGGGGTCATAATGTTGGGAATTTGCCACACGATATAACCCTCCGCTCTCGCTCTCGTTGAGAAGTAGGAGGATATCGCTGCAGAGTAGAACGCGTAGCTTACGCTCGCTCTTTGCTTTCGCCAGTACACCTTCCTTGAGGAGTCTTCGAGGACCGAGATGGTGAGTCATCAGCGTAAGGTTGAGACGGCTAGAAAGCAGATCAAAACGAAGAAACAAAAGGGTGTCAGTGGTGTTTTATGCTAATACGGAGATGGAACCAAATGGAACGAGCAGACATGACACTCACTCCTTGCCTATCCTTAGCTCCTCGCTCACCTCACCAAGCCTTTCCCGACCCTCCCTATCTCGTATCGTCTCGTTCACCTCTTCCAATATCCGCTCTGCACATGCCAGAGAGTTCGCTATCGACTCGCGTTCTGCGCGCTCCGTGGGAAGAGATAGCGTCAATCGCGGTGCCATAGGCAGATCAGGGGTTGGAGTGGGTGGGTCGGTGTATTGCAGATTTTGTCGGATGAGAAGCGGGTACCGAGTTAAACGCTGCACTGCAAATCATTCGTTGTCAATGAATTACGTTTCTACGAGAGGACGAGGGACGCACTCGGCACTAGGAGGTAACTAGATAAGTCAAGATTCCTGGCAGAGGGGTCCTCCCGGAGGCACTATGAGGGAGTAGCCATCAGGAAGAAGCAGACCACCAAGAAATTAACGACCTAACCTGTAGTTGAGCGGACAACTCCAGATTAGCGTCCCTAAGCAATTGCAACACCTTCCCAACATTGGCTTGGTTGACGCAATCGTTCTACAGTCACGATCAGTTTGTCAAGGAGCCTGCGCTGACCACTCACCAGATACCTCGCATATGAGGCATGTGAGTTTCTAGCAAGTCTCCCGCGTGATCTACGTAAAGTCTACATTCACGCTGTCGCTCCTCCAGAGTAGACAGGAATGCCTAGAAAATTTGGGGTGAACTTGAAATCGGTCATATCCAGAAGAGCCCCCACCGTATTAGTTAGAAGGATATCCTCGATGTTGGAGAATATGACCGATGTTGACTCCGCCTCGAGCATATCCACCAGATGCAAATAGAAGAGCTTCGAGTATCGAAGGCAATGAAAACAGATATAATCTAGTTCGGTACAGACTTACCTCTACTATAAGTTGCAAATCTCTCACGTAGTCCGCCTCCGTCGAAATGAACTCGAATATCACTTCCTGTCGTTTCCTTGCTACAGCTGGTATCCCCTCAAGCGCGGTCCTGTCCAGCAGGCTCGCCCATGATGTCTCCAACGCCGGGCTACTCTCACGAGTCATAGAGTTATGTGGATTCCCAGGTACAGTTGCTGTATTAGACACCGACGCGTGAATGGGACCAGATATGATTGGAATCTTACGCTCGCGATCGATGTCCGGCGTACTAGAGCGCGTGTGACGTCCAAGGAAACTCAGAAAGTGAGACGTACGACTCTCTCCGCCTCGTTCTTGCTCGCGATCTCGCAGCGACGGCGATAAAGACGTTGCAGGTGAGCGGGGAGGCGAAGAAAATGCGAGCGAAGAGGTGGTGTCGAACGAGGATGCTGACATCCGGTTCGCAGCTAATGATTGTCCGCCATGCATCTTCTTATACGTTTCATCACGCTCGAACGCATCACCGACGCGCGATGTACTGCTCGAGTCTGACTTCGTCTTCAGGTGTGTCGGTTGAAGCGATATACTGAGTACCTCGGATATGGGTGAGAGCCTGGCGCTAATGCCCGTGCACCCAGTAACCTCTGCATCCTCCGAGAAGTCCATTGTTGGGACTGGAGGAAGCTCCTTATGTCTTGCACAAGACAAAGGTTCACGTGTAGGAGCTTGTTTCCTAGGCAAAGTATCCCCTATCGAAGAGCCCCTCTTACCTGCAAGTCCCCCTACTGCCGCCACACCATGTACACCCCCGTACCCATTGGTGTGCAGTGGGGTACAACGATTGTGGTCTGCAGGTTCGCTTGCGATAACTCCAGCCACTTCCAGCACTCGACGGCGTTCCAACTCTTGCCTCTCCTGGTTTGCGAATGTCTCGGGTGCATCCAAATCAGAACCCTTAGAGACGCCAGACGCGCCGTCGTCCAGAGTGTAGTAATCGTCGTCGTCATCTTCATCGTCATCGACGCCAGTAATCCCCGGTATACGATCCAGCTTGTGCGTCTTCACCGGTGAGCTGTGGGGAGTGCCATGAGCATCATTGGAACACCTCACGGTTGAGGCGCGCAGTCAACCCGTTGTCCCTCGCCACCTTCCAGTCGCAACTCCACACCGTTCGCTGCCGAATAGGCTGCTGAGTTGGGCTGCATATAACCGCACCAATCGTAGCCGCCGCGAGTGGCCGCGGGTCAAAAGCGTGGAATTTCGGTGAGTATTGAAATTGGTCGATACACGGGGTGCGAGGTACCAAGCAAGCAACGACGCATGTATGCGGCGAAGAAGAGCACAAAGGAAAAGAAACATTTCAGCTTATATTCATCCCAGCGAAAGAGAAGGGGAACTCGAGGGATCGTTTTGTGCTAACGAAATGCAACTAACCCTCTGACACCTCTACTCACGCTGCCGGCATGGCGCAGACGACACCATCCCACTCAGCTCTCCCCTTGTGGGATTCCAAACGGTTGACGACGGTAAGAGCGTCACCTTCGGTGAACGAAAGCTCATCGGGACTTGAACCCTCGTAGGAGTAGAGGGCAGTGGCTTGAACTAAGCAGCCATATAGATGTAAAGTCCATGAAAGTAAAATCCCCACGCACCCGGTTCGACTACTGGTACATAGGGTTGCGGGGAAAAGCCTGATCTCCCATCATTGACGGTCGTCCCATACCACCAGTCGCCGCCAAACTTGGAGGGATGCGCCTCGATTACAACATTCTCACCAAAGTCTTTCCCAATGGATCAGTAAACGTCTTTGGTTTTCAGAGAGACTACATACTCAGATCTTCTGCCCTCTGGGTCTCGTAAGGATACAGCGAGCGGACTCTTAGATCTATGACACGATTAGGATGACCGGTACTATAGCGCGCACACACTCACTCGTCGATGTATCAATATCTGCCATAGGTTCAGGGTCTCTATCTGAAACGTGTTCCGAAACCTTGATAGCGGGTACGTCTTCCACGGTCCCAGGTAGTTGGCCCAATGTGACTGGCCCACATGGTCAGCGGCCAACCCGTTGAACCCGTCCACCGATTGCGTAGGCCGATGTTTTGATGTCGGAGTCGACTCAACTGGCGGTGGCTCCGAGGTCTCTGTGACGGGGAGGATGATGGAGACGGGGGTCGAGGCGCGGAGTTGATATGCGCAGGGAGTGTGTTGTCCCCGACGAGGTACCCTGCTTCGATCATTTGTCACCTGCACCTGAAAGCACTTCAATTTCCAGGGACTTCGAGGGTGCAAAGTACAACAGGTGCTGGGAGAGCAACGGGTGGAGTGGTAGTGGGTGATGCGGGGTTTCCGGTCGACTGTGGTGCAGGTCCAGCGGACAGCTGCTTACCGACGTTCCTCTCCCAGTCATGCATCGCTGCCAGTATGGAAAGCCGGACAATCGCGCTTCGGCACGGCCAAAAACGGGAATTTTTTCGGCGATGTGGCGGAAGTTTTTCATGCAGACTCTGGACACTGCGACTCGCAGTTGTGTAGTAGTGCAGTTGTGCGTCTCGCAGTTAGAGCGACTTGCAGTTGTGCAGTAGTGCGGTTGTGCGACTCGCAGTTGTGCAGTTGTGCAGTTGTGCATCTCGCAGTTGTGCAGTTGCGCAGTAGTGCATCTCGCAGTTGTACCATAGTGCCGTTGTCTGTCGTGTGGTAATGCAGTCGTCCCTCTCGCAGTAGTGTGCATCACATTATACGGCAGTGCATCAAGCAAGAAACAAAGTCAACAATCGCCGGTAGTCATTTTAGCTAGCAAAGGAGAGACATCCTGTAGTTAAAGATTGAACAAATACCACAAAAAGAAGCCTTCTGTTAGAGGGAAACTGCTCCTTGCCAGTGAGAGGGCAAACTCATGTTCTGTGCGTGAAGTACAATAAGTAACCACAATATGAGTGACGGCGGACTCCACATAGCCATGTGCCTCCAGATATTTGACTGTGTGGACGCCGAGAACCTTGGCAGCAGACTCGGTAGGGGGTTCCCAGTCAGACATGTAGAATCGGCTCTCCATGACGCCATGCAAGTTACGCACATGGGTGTATATGATAGGGCACCGTGAGGAGCACGGCACATCCTGTGACGTGCTGGGGTTACAATCTGAATATATGAGTGGGGTTTCTGCCAGTGTAACAAGGAGAGCATCAGGTGGTGCATGATTTCCTGGAGGTATACTACTAGATGAGTTGGAGGTATTGACTCATGCAGCAGCTGATAGTGCAAGTAGCAGTAACTCAGTAAGAATAAACGACCAAGAGGGGATTGCATACCTGTTTTGCGGACCATAGTTGAAGGTTTATGCAAATAATGGAGGTTACATGAGGAGCAAACCATTCACCCTCGTTGACCAGGTTCAATTGTAGTGATATAGAACTCAGGTTCTCCTTGACATATCATTTGCCCACACTTGGGCCGCTCGCAGTGGTGGTCTTGCTTGGCAAATGCATCCTCAGTGAACTGAGTGGAAATGTCCGCATGGTCAGCCATCAGCAGGTAGCCTAGCAGGGTGTAAAAGACAATAATCAGATGAACAATCCAAGGGCTTGATGGGCTTTTAATGCTGGTGGTGGGTCGTTCGGTCACCCCCGGCCATGCAATAATGTCCATGTACATCGTGCAAAGACCTGATCCTTCAGATGTGTTCGCAGCCTTCATGCACGAATTGCCTCCATCAGCAAAACAGTCATTTTGGGACAGAGTCACAGTCACTACAGTGTCACAGTTCAACTTTCCAGAGCAAATACTGCTCTAAGTACACCATTTTGTGCACTTCCAATGCATGTAACTATGTACTTAGGACATGCACATTCATACTAAAATACATTTGAGGTCTGAAATGTAGTACTTAATGAGTTGGCAGCCACTGTGCAGCACTGTACAGAGGGGGACCTTCCTGTCACACTGTGGGACTCTGTGGTGGCTGTACAGCACCGCACAGTCACAAACTGTTTTGGTGATGTCGGACCTGAGATAGTATGGAGATCGTTGCATTGTCATCTGTGACGGTAGGGGGACACAGACGACTTACCGATTGCCAACGGTGTTGGGAATCACTTGGGTAAGAAGAACAGAATGGACGGCAATAGCAATGGGGACCTTTCCTAGACTTTTGCAGAGTTCCGAAGCTCTCCGTGTCGGGACTTCGTGTCAGTCCTCATGTTCAATTGCGTAATGGTGTTTGACAGCCTGCTGGCTCACCCGATGACAACGGCACACAGCTCCCACTGGGCCGCTCCCCCTCCACCTCTGAGCTATATGACGACGATGGGAGCAGGCAGCTTATTTGGAACTTGTCAGCTCACTCGTCCTTCAAGTGCCGACTTCCAAGCAACAATGCCTAACCAGAACAAACCCACACGTCAGTTACTTCTAAGTCAGTAGCAGTGCACATCTGAAACTTAAAATCACAGCACCTATCAAGGAGATCGAACCACACATCACACACATGTGGAAAGCACGACTCAATGACAGGCAGATTGTCGAGGAGCTTCGCAAGCTTATTGATACCAATCAGTATGGTATTGGGTATGTGGCCATGCTGGATTATGTTGGACATATAGCACTGACTTTCTGTGCTTTGTAGTCTCACAAAATTTATCCAGATCCGCAAACAGATGGGCCTGATCTGAACTTGTCAGCAAGGACATACTGCTCAGTCTATACAAAATGCTATGGTTGAATTACGAGCAATATATCCCAATGCAGGTGCTCGCGAGATGATCAGCCTGTTGTACCACGAGCATAACATGAGCGTATCTAGGTCTGTATGCAATTTACTGTCCACAGTCTTCCGTTGATTTGACCATTTTGTAGAAGTGTAATTCGGGACTACTTTGCCACATATGAACCACACCTCATTCATCACTGCAAGGTTCGCCATCTCCAACGTCGTTGTTTTTGGGCAGCTGGCGTTAATGATTTATGGGCAGTCGACCAACATGACAAGTGGAACCGCTTTGGCCTTGCCCTGCATACGGGCATAGAGCCATTTTCTGGAAAAATTCTTTGGATCCGCATATGGCACTCTAACAGAAACCCACAGCTCATTCTTACTTACTACCTTGATGTAGTGGAGGAATTCGGATGTGAGTGTTAATGCTACTTCCATTGGTTTACTAATAACCGTTCTGTAGTCATGCCCCTCGTTACTCAGAGTGATCCTGGCTTGGAAAACTTCGGTATCGCCAATGCTCAAACTATGTTGCGCCAGTGGCATGACCATGCACTGGAAGGCACACTGCAGCATCGGTGGATGCGATCCAGGAAAAATATCAAACCAGAGATTATGTGGTCTCAACTTTGTCAGTGTTTCACTCCTGGCTTCAAAACACTGCTGGAAGATGGCGTACACCAGGGTTGGTATGACATTGATAACACACTGCAACTGTAAGTTCTCAAATTGTGCTCATGTCCTCTTAGTTGATTCCATTTAGTATGATCTTTCGATGGATTTTCATACCGTGGCTTCAAGCAGAACTTGATGCATATCGAGATCGTGTAAACCACACTGCGAAACAACGCGACTGTAACAAGGCAAGTTTTTATTTACTCACCTGTTACTCAATGTCTTAACCTATCAACAGGTTCTCCCTCATGGCATACCAGAATTAATCTTTAGCTCACCACAGGACTACGGTGCTTTAGATTTAAAGGTTCGTTTTCTTTGTTGTAATTTTTAGGCCCCATTTGAATGCACTGTAGTTCATGGTTGACAAGGCTGCACTCAAGCATGTTTGCTGACTATATGTGAATACGAACCATGCAGTGTTCGACTTGGTACCTCGTCTGTTGAGTGCACACTTGGAGGAACGTTACAACAATCTTGGATGCCCCACCATCTCCCACCAAACTGTCTGGCATATCTATCTTGATCTGCTGCATACTATCCAGGACAATGCTCTGACACTGCGTCACCATACTTCGCTCTCAGCAAACACAGATGTGGATGATGAACTGCCACTACTCGAAGGGCAACATGACCTTCCATTTAATGAAACTGATCAAGGGTATTACTACATGGGTGGTGTTGGTGGGGGCCTTGGTCTCGGTGAGTGACATCAGCAAAACAGTTTGTGACTGTGCAGTGCTGTACAGCCACCACAGAGTCCCACAGTGTGACAGGAAGGTCCCCCTCTGTACAGTGCTGCACAGTGGCTGCCAACTCATTAAGTACTACATTTCAGACCTCAAATGTATTTTAGTATGAATGTGCATGTCCTAAATACATAGTTACATGCATTGGAAGTGCACAAAATGGTGTACTTAGAGCAGTATTTGCTCTGGAAAGTTGAACTGTGACACTGTAGTTGTAGACAGCTAAGAACGAAGATACTCAGCCATTTGACAATGAGCTAGCATTCGCAACACTGCTAACCTAAGAACGAAGATACTACCACGAAGTGTCAGTTACCGACATTGTCCGATCAACCGTAAACATACCTCAGCTGTTTGACAACGAGCTGAGGAAAAGAAAAAGAGAAAAGAAAGGGGCCATATGTATGCATGTACGTGTCACATGACCATGACAGGTGTCGTCGCTGTAAAGTCAATAACCTAAGGTATGAAGTATGAAGCCACACCAAACATAGTCCAACACACCCCCTCAGCACAACACCAGTGATAGACCCGTTTGATGACCTTGAAAAGATGCGCGAGCGAGAGGTTTCATAAGGATGTCCGCGACATTCCATTGGGTTGGGATCCACCTGGGCGTAAACTCTCCCTTCGTGATATGCTCACGAAGAAAGTGATATCGAACGTCAATGTGTTTTGTGCGAGGATGATTAACCGGATTAGAGGAGAGAGAGACCGCGCCAGTGTTGTCCGCATGTACAATGAACGGAAGATTGAACTTCTGACATAGCGATCGCAGTGTCGACTGCAACCAGAGACCTTCCTGTATGCATGCAGCTAGCGCCATATACTCTGCCTCGGTAGACGAGAGAGCTAGTGTTTGTTGTTTCTTAGATGCGTGAGCTATTGGACCTCCATAAAAGAACCAAACGTAACCAGTAACAGAAATGCGATTCGCTGGACATGTTGCCCAGTCCGAATCGCTGAAGGCATGTGGGGAGTGGTCGACATTTGGATTTCTGTAATGAATTCAAAGAGATTTTGTCCCCTTCAGATATCACAACAGGCGCTTCGCAGCAGCGAAGTGGCGTGACTCTGCGCATGTGCACTGTTGAGCGAGGCGTTGGACTGCCTGCGCTATGTCTGGGCGACTGCATGTAGCGAGATACGTCAACTCCCCCACAATCTTTCTGTAGGCATGAGCCAGGTCTGGTATGTCGGGATAGACGTCCGTGTCCTGCCCAAAAGGATAGTTTGGGTCCATCGGAAGTGACACAGGATTTGCATCCCTGAGTCCGTACTCCTCGCAGATGTGATCGATATACGACTCCTGGTGGATCCAAACCTCCCGCGTCTCGCGTCTTCTCTCGATTTCGATGCCCAGGTACAACGATACGGTGCCTAGATCACTGATGCCAAAGCACTCACCTATCTGCTGCTTCACCCAGTCAAGAAAACGTCTGCTATTACAACCTCCAAGCCCGTCGTCGATGTGCCAAACGATGATGCAAACGATCCTCCGTCCATCGTCTCCAGCCTTGTTGAAAAAGAAGACTGCCATATCGATATCTGACCTGACGAAGCCAAGCTCCATCAGTAGACAACAGAGCGTGACATACCAGTCAAACGCTGCCTGCTTGAGTCCATAGAGAGAGCGTAGGAGTGAGCATACGAGAAGCACCCCAGCTTCACTGTACCGCTCAAACCCCCGCGGTTGTTTCATGTAAATTTCCTCCGAAAGTCTGCCATGAAGAAATGCTCGCTTCGCGTCGAAGCAGTCTAACTCCCAATCGTTCTGAGCCGCCAGCGCTATGAGGAGCTTCATGGACGCCTGTCTCGCCACCGGAGCATAGGTTTGATGAAAGTCGATGCCTGGTATCTGCGAGAACCCTTGAGCAACGAGGCGTGCCTTATACTTCGAGCCTCCCTTCAAGTCGACCAGTTTGAACTTGAACACCCATCGATTTCTCACGAGCTTCCGGCCCGGCGGTGGCTCTACCAGCTTCCACACTCCCATCTCTCTCATCATTCCCAGCTCCTTCTCCATCGCTTCCTTCCATCCACTGCAATCTGAACGTTTCATCGCCTCCTCGTAGGTTGCCGGAGGAATCGACATATCGTACCCCGGTTGACTGGGGTCCCTTCGCTTGTCACTTCTGATGGAAAGGTAAGACTGTTCCGTGACGATCAGATTGACCTGATGCTCTGGAAAGATCTCATCCTGCTCGCTTTCCTCCTCAACAACCGACACCCCCTTACTATCATCACCATCCACCCCCTCACTCGTACCCGGAGCAGCGTGAGTACGAGCCATTTCAAATCTATCCTTCATCCTTTGAAGCTCGTTTGCCAGCGCTTTCCCCTTCTCTGTCAACACCCTAGGACGAGTCGACCGACGTGGTTCAACCAGTGATGGCACAGCCGGGGCTACCCCTGCAGTGGAGGGCAGTGTAACAGAGGGTATGAGTGATGGAGATGGTGATAACATGAGTGTAGGCTGACGGTGTTCCAGAGACAAATCTTGTTGCCGCAGGACCGACTCCTTGTCGAACACGATGTCTCTGCTGTTGAAGAAGGCTCCCGTTGTGCAATCCCGTAGTTGCCATCCCTTCACACCATCGGGATACCCCATGAACAATGCCTGGGAAGAGTGTGGCCCATTCTTGGCACGACGCTCAGGCGGTATGTGAGAGAAGCAGCGACAACCAAACACTCGAAGGTGAGAAAGATCCGGTTTGTAACCATACAACATTTCAAAAGGAGTCCTATTGCCAGGAAGGACACGTGTGCTTGTCAGGTTCCAGAGATATCCAGTGGTAAGAACAGCCTCCCCGAAATAAGCAGCAGGTAGACTAGCCTGGCTTAGAGCTGCCAAGGCCCGTCCCTCCAAGGTGCGTATCCCTCGCTCTGCCTTGCCATTTTGCTGATGTGCATAGGCCACCGATCTGCGATGTTCAACTCCAGCGTCCCGTAAGCTACTTGTGAAAACTCCTCCCATGTACTCCCCGCCGTTATCTGTTTGGATCGCCTTGACCTTAGTGTTGAACCTATTCTCCCAGCGCGCCTTGACCATGAGCCATGCGTCATACGCCTGATCTTTGGTTGCCAGTAGATGTACACTGATTACATTCGTATAGTCATCGATGAAGACGATGAAGTATCTCTTCCCATGCAGCGTGGGGACGGGGAAAGGTCCGCAAAGGTCTGTATGAACCAGTTCAAGGAAACCCCTTGTGGGTGTCGAGGTCAACGATGGGTAGGACTGACGTGGATGTTTTGCTACGATGCATGACTCACACTGCGTTTGAGGTGCCGTTGAAGTGACCCAAACCCCATTTGCCGTTGCCGGGAGAAACCTAGCGATATCGCCTCCTGCGTGTCCCAGTCGTGCATGCCAGAGATCCCAGGTGAGTGTAGCTGGTGCAAAAGCGGTGAAACCTGTCGTTGCAACTGAGCTGTCTGATGTAGAAGGGCGAATAAACTCAACATCCAGAAAACACAACTGTCCTTGCATATTGATGTGACCGAGGGACTCGTTGCCGTGGATCAATTCACACCGACTTGGTTCGCCCTTGAACTGTACCTCCCACCCTCATTCCAGCATACGACCAACCGACAACAGATTGACGACGGCGTTGGGTGCATACAAGCAATGTTGCAGCCTCAATTGAACTCGTTTACCACCCACTTTGAGTATGGCTACGCAGTCGCCATAGCCTTTGGTGTTTAGGTTTCCCTGATTAGCTGTTTTCATTGACACCGTGGAGTCATGAGTGAAGGTCCAAAAGAACGACGGGTCTTTGATGAGGTGCGTGGTCGTGCCGGAGTCTAGTATAGTGGAAGATGCCGTCGCTGCCAGGGATGCTACATCTTCACTCCCACCTCCAGTCCCCTCCGACAATTCCTCTACAATCGCACAAGACAGGTTGCGGAAGTAGTCGTCAACTGGTGGACACGGTATTGCAGCTGCTACCACCTGCACATTCGTCTGACCCATTGCCCGTGACTGAGGTGCCGCGGGTACCAACGGCATCTGAGTTACCACTGCTGCCGTCTGGGTGGTTGTTGTCGGGGCCTTGCCTCTTTGCCATGGCGCCTGTCCCACCTTCCCACCCCCCTGCTGAAAGCAGTTGTTCCAGTCATGATCAACCTGCTTTTGGCCTAAACAAATTGGTGTCGTACAAGCCGTACCGCTCAGATTGTTTCTGGTTTTCCTTAGGCCGGTCACTGGATTCACCTCCCCCCGTGCACCCTGAATTGCTGCACTCGCGTATTCTGAGCCCAGACCAGGTGTGACGCCCTCATTTGTCATTTGCATGGCCTCTTTAATGATCGTCTGAGCAGCATGCCTAAAGGTGTACGTTCCAATCACTGGCATCGCATGTTGACTGGGTCGAGAGACGGAGTGTTGAGCCAGAGCGAGAAAAGGATTCGTATATTGCTGTGTCGGAGTGAAGGGGTTTCGAGGCGTTACGGGCGTAATAGCTGGAGGTGGCCACGATGACTGTGAAGCAGCTGGTACTGCATTGAACATACTTGGTCCCATCATTCGCATGGACTGTTCGCTACGCTCCAGTTCAGTTTCTATGTTCTTTCGGATGACTGGCCAAATTCCGCTCCTTGGCAGGCCTCATAAGAGTGCATATATGGTGTCTGCCTCTGACGGCCTCGCCCCCATGCGAGCCAATCTATCGTTGGCATGTGTATGCAACGCCACATACTTCTCAGCTTCTGCGGCTCCTTTCATCTGAAAGGTCGAGATCTGTGCGCGCAAGGAGAATTGTAGAGAGACATCGGATCGATCATAAAGTTCAGCGAGTGTGTTCCACACCTCTTGAGCGGTTATGCTGACATCATCAGGGATTAACATTAGAACCGAGGAATTTATCTTTCTCAAGACAATGGACTTCATGGCTCCATCGTCCTTAAACCATGTCCTCATTGCCTCCTGCTCCGCTACCGTTGGTGCAGCTGGGATCAGTGGACATGGACAGACCGAGGTGTACTTGACATAGTCGAACGGATTTGTTCTGCTGCTGACATGACTATACACCCCCTGGCCCAGGAGTAACTGTTCGGTTTGCCACCGCCACTCGTAATAGTTCTCAGTTCCTCGCAGTTCTGGTACGTTCTCAATTTCCCCATAACGCAGACTGTGAACACGAATATATGCGTTCAGTTTCTCATGCGTGAGGTCTTGTTGTCTCTATCTCGTCCGTTCTAGTGTCAACTAGTCGAGCTTGCCTTTTTATATGGCGAGCTCAGGGCTCATAACCTGTAGACAGCTAAGAACGAAGATACTCAGCCGTTTGACAACGAGCTAGCATTCGCAACACTGCTAACCTAAGAACGAAGATACTACCACGAAGTGTCAGTTACCGACATTGTCCGATCAACCGTAAACATACCTCAGCCGTTTGACAACGAGCTGAGGAAAAGAAAAAGAGAAAAGAAAGGGGCCGTATGTATGCGTGTACGTGTAGTGTTGCCCAGGCCCAGCTTTGGAGGGCTCAGGGCCTGAGATATCTGAAGCCAAGCCGTGAGCTGGGCCAGGCCCTATATAGGGCTCGGCCTGGCCTGAGGCCGCGGCCTGAACACGAAAAGTTTTCTAACAGACATACCTCCCAAAGTAACCTCTACACCAACATACACGAGTATGAAGAATGCCAAGAGATGAACCACCCTAAGTGAGCTGGCTGCGTTTGCTGTTACCCTTCTCGCAGGGCGGTAGCCCTATCTGTGCGAGACATTTTCTTGCCCAAATGTGAAGATAGTTCATACGTCATGGGAGGGATATCCGAAATCTCACTATCCTGAGTCTTCAATCCGAAGACCATGATTAGTAGAATGGTGTTCACCAATGCCAGGCCGAGCGAGCAAAGATAATGGAACGACCAGTGCGGTTGCTGGGCGAACTGCGTAGCCACGAGTGGAGATGAGAATGCACCTGCGCCTATGGGACAATCAGGAGATGCAGATGGATAGCCAAAAACGTATCTTACCATAAGCCTATCAATCCGCCAAAGACATTTTTCCATGTACGAGATACCGGGTTTCGGTGGAGATATCGGGGACGAGACCCTCATCAACTATGTCCGATCCCTCCATACTCATCGTGGGGTTGATCTCGTACTCTACTGCATGCAGCTGATGAGGGAGACCCTTATGCTGCACACTTTCGGATTGTTGCAGCAGTCTCCATGAAGTTCCCTTGGTCGCAGTTGTAACGGGGTTGGAGCATGCTGGGGTGATGGAGAAGTGGTGGTCCGCACCTGCCGAGGAAGGTAAATCCACGAACGAGAACATGCTAAAGGGGCTTTGGATGACCTTTCAAGACCATGTTTGCATAACGACACTACAGCTAGCAAATAGCCATACCAACGAAACTCAGCCCAGCAAGAGGGATGATGTTAGATTTGATACACTGTGCACCGGACAGCGCAGCACCCTTCTTCACATCTGCTGGGAATCTGTAAAGAGTTTAGTACTTCGTAGTAGCGGCAGATGTAGACAGCTTGACTTGCCGTCTGAAAGGCGAGGGACAACGGTGTGGGCGTGGCTGCGAGGTTTTGGTAGTAGCTATGTCAGCAGAAATTGCCAGGTAGCACAGCCACAAAGCCACGGCCTCAAGCCGTGGCTCACGGCTTCTCAAAAGGTCAGGCCGAGCCTTGCACATATAGTAGTCACAGTTAGTCACAACATATGAGTAGCCTGCGCGCCACACTGCCAACACTTATGGAGAGCCTGTGGCGGGCCCGTCGAATTAATTAATACATGACAAATAGGCGGGCCTGAGTGCCCTGAGTGACAATAACAAATGAGCAGGCCCGTCATATGGGTGAAAGAGGAATGCAACCACACATGAACAGGCCCACGAAAGTTTGGATAATGCAACATATGGACGGGCCCGACAGTAAGGGATAGAGTGATTATGTACAACATGTGGACCGGCCCACCTGTGTGAAACAGCCAAGGAAATACCATCGCAAATGTACGGGCCCGTCCAAGGTATCAGGTAGGAGTGTGCAACCCATGGACTGGCCCGGCCGTGGTATGAATGTAATATCGCGCAACTCATGCACAGGCCCGTCCAAGGGTTCGGGTAGGAGTGCACAACCCACGGACGGGCCCATCCATGATAAGAGGGTAATACCGCGCAACTCATACGCGGGCCCGTCCAAGGTATCAGGTAGGAGTGTGCAACCCATGGACTGGCCCGGCCGTGGTATGAATGTAATATTGCGCAACTCATGCACAGGCCCGTCCAAGGGTTCAGGTAGGAGTGCACAACCCACGGACGGGCCCATCCATGATAAGAGGGTAATACCGCGCAACTCATATGCGGGCCCATCCAAGGTATCAGGTAGGAGCGTACAGCCCATGGACGGGCCGGCCATGGTATGAATGTAATATCGCGCAACTCATGCACGGGCCCTTCCAAGGGTTCGAGTAGGAGTGCACAACCCATGGACGGGCCCGTCCATGATAAGAGGGTAATACCGCGCAACTCATGCGCGGGCCCGTCCATGATAAGATGGTAATACCGCGCAACTCATACGCGGGCCCATCCAAGGTATCAGGTAGGAGCGTACAGCCCATGGACGGGCCGGCCATGGTATGAATGTAATATCGCGCAACTCATGCACAGGCCCGTCCAAGGGTTTGGGTAGGAGTGCACAACCCACGGACGGGCCCATCCATGATAAGAGGGTAATACCGTGCAACTCATGCGCGGGCCGTCCAAGGCATGCGGTAGGAAGCCATAACCCATGGACGGGCCCGGCCGCAGTATGAATGTAATATCGCGCAACCCATGGACGGGCCCGCACAAGATATGAGGTTAATACAACGCCATTCATGGACGGGAACGCCCCAGGTACCAGGTAGCAGTGCAATGCTTATTGACGGCCATGGCCGTGATATGAAGATAATACAGCGCAATTCATGTGCCGGCCCGTACATGACATCAGGCAGGTATGCATAACTAATGGGACTAGCAGCCTGTCTATAAACAGTATAGGTTGCTGGTCAACCGATTCAAAGGACGATCTGCAGCAAATGGTTTCAAGGCAAGGAGAGGATTGGTATCGCGGCTACTGTTCTCAAGGATGCATGGGTGGCCACGCTTGTTTTTAGGTATGATGTATCCTCGACATGTATGCGATATGTATCTGGCCATCCTACACAAGTGGTGAACTGCGACAGACATCCATATCACTGAACTATGTTGGAACGTGGTTCAGCCATGCAGGTGCACGCACTACATACACATTGGTTGAGGAAACCATCGCACATCTAGACAATAACAAGACGTATGCTACTTAATAAACTACAGTAATAATGTGCTCGATGAATGTACTTGATGCGTCAGATGTAGTGATGCCGGCAGTCTGTGGGAAATATAAGTTTTCGCGCGACGACACATACGCGTCGTGTTCAACACTTGGTTTTCTTTGTTTCCATCGACGCATCACATCTATCTACCACCCGCCCCACCTTGACCATCAATCCACGATGAAGTTTGTGAAGAACTCGAAGGAACTTGGCGCTGCTGTCAACCGTATCCTCTCCATTTATGAACGGCTGGTAATTAGCTCGGGTACACTGGAGTCTGCAGTGAAGCTTAAACGTTGGAGGGAAGCCGTGAAGGAGATGAGGGAAGTACTGGTGCATCGTGGCCGCATCACTCCGCTTCAGACCGCTAATCCACGTTCGACCGATACAGGAATCCGTCAGGGCTATTGCTGATAGAACTGACAACGTTCCCCCAATGCTAATTGGGGTGGACAAATTCATCCGTTGGACGGACGACATCGGTACCCCAGGCGTTCCTTTCCCCGACTGGAACAGTTGCCTCTTCCCCACCCCAGCCTCCATCGCAGGCCATCCATGGCTACTCACCATCGAAAGCCGATTCGATGCGACCCGTGCAGGTTGGATGGTGCGGCTGGAGTCCCCAACTGCCGACCCAGTACTTGTGAGAGTACCAACGACACCCGAGCCCGAGAACCGACCCGTAAGTAATGTGGCACCAAGCCACCCCGTGTCCGTTGATAAGGGTAAGGGGAAAGCCTTGCCTGCAGAATCGCAGGCAATCGAACGGGAGCGGTGTCACGCACCAAAGGTGTTTGGCGACGTGAGCATGGACCCAAAAACTGAATGATGAAGAATGGAGAAGCCTAGCCCTAATGTGCAGAATGACTGGAGTGTCTAGCAGTCATCCATCGCACAAGAACCACCCTTAACATTAGGGAAGAAACTGCTCAAGCGCCGAATAAAAGTTTTTGAGCGCCAGTTTACGGCATTCCGATTTTTCGAATATCTCGGCCATTTCTAAAGATATCGACATCATTCCCACGCTCACAGAAAGCTCTCGACCACGCCATCCTGCCTACCAAATTTGGTGACGATCCTCGCCCTCCACAATTTTCTGCATCATTTCTGCCAACAAACGCCCATTTCGCCACTTTTTATTGTAATGGCCACCTCTTCGACGATCTCTTCGCTCATTCCCTTTGCCAGGGAGAATAACTACGAGTACTTGCCAGGAATCCCCACTAGCATTCGCCCTGAAGCCTCCTGGTTCATCCCTCCCTCGTCCATGACCTCCCATCCTATCGCTTTGGGACAGCGAGTTCTCCTTGTCAGTCTGACATCGAGGAGGACTTTCTTTGGTCGTCTCAGGTCTGTTATCAGGCTTGAAAAATCATATGTGGTTGTTTCAGTTTCTCCAGTCGAAGAAGCATATGGATCCTTCGTCCCTGTGCCCTGCAACGTCTACCTCTCGGTCTCATCCTTTGTTCTTCCAAAATTGCGACAGGTTCAATACCAATTACTGTCATCCAGTCTATCTGATCGCATTCATGATGAATTTGAGACACTTCTCCCTGCTCTTATGGGAGAAGATGGCCCTTCCTCCTCCTCAAACCCTCCAGAACACTAGCTGCAGCTAATGCAGGTCGCTTTACAGAGAGGAGGAAAGGGGGAAAGTTGCGAAATCCTATGCCCTGACTACCCTGGAGACCCCCAAAATTGGCCCCTGGCAGAAACCCCCACCATTCTTCGTTTGGATGCGCAGCAAGTTACCATAATACATCTAGATCTCAGATCTAGGAGTCACTATGACTCATTTGCAGTCATATCCCTTAATCAGCAGTGACCAGTGCGCTTACTCATTCCCCTTTTCGCATTATTCATCCGTTCCTTGATGACTCGTTCCATTTTCAAATTGATTAGTGATAATCTTTGTCATGCTTACTGGTTTTACTTACCAATTGCTTACTGTCCTTACTCATCCTTACAAAGCCTTACCAATCCTTTACCAATCCCCTTACCAATCGCTTACAGATCACTTACAAAGTGTTGCTCCATATTTACTGCAGGCTACGCTACCTTTTGTATAAAAGTACCAATACGTCGACAGCAATCAAGCAGCTACCAAGTCCCCTGCATAGGAAGCAGTCCCCTGTGTAAAGACTTACCTGCTCACTCATCATCATCATCATTAGGCCTAATCATCGTCGCTTTTAAGCCCCTCATCATCATCTCTATTCCTGCAGTATTTGAGGCTCCATTAAGGGTCTACTTACTGTTATCTTCATCATCTTACATCGCTTCTAGGCTCAGAGCAGCCCATTCTCTTCGCATTTTCAGTCTTCCCCTGCTCCCCCTTCATCAGGAGCACCTATACCCTCTGCCCTAGCCCCCTCTAGGTGCACGGAACCCCTCCCCCATTTTATTTTAACAGATCCCTCGAGCCAAAGCCCGCGTAGGAAAACCACCAACTCGGCAATTGTCTTTGTGTTGGGTTTTTTTTGGTGTTTTTGCCATTGATCCACACGTCGACTCACACCGGTCTAATCAAAGATGTACCACTCTTCTGTGGTGCTGCCAGGACCTGGACCAATCTATTTGTTGCCCCTGACATCGATGCAGGCTTTGATTTGCTTCTAGGACGCCCCTGGGCACATGGGAACGCTGTCAGCATCGTTGAGAGAGGTTCTGCAACTTTCATAGTCTTTGGATCTGACAAAGATCATCCCCTCGAACTCTGTGTCACTGAAGGGCTTGCTGAACCGACTGCTACTACCCTCATGGCTACTCTCCAGCCTTCTAGCTTCGAAGAAGACACTGGGACCTTCACAGGACAGTCATCGCCTGATTCTCCTGCTACTGGATCGCCTATTACCTTTGAACCACCTTCACCACCTTCTGAGACACCCACATCGACTCTCCTGTATCCAAACTCGACCTCAGATGGCATAAATGGCACCTTTGAACTTCCAGAATTCCATCCCGTCCCTATCATCACTGTTGCCCCACCATCCAGCCCTTCGCCTTCGAATCTTCTGCATGCACTCACTGAGGAGTTAGAGGCCACTGAGTTGAATGGGCTGGAAGATGATCCTACTGTTGCTGCACTTCGACGTCAGATTAGGAGGGAAGAGCGTCAGTCCCTCACTGCACTTCTCACAGGACTTACTCGTCAATACCCTAACTTCTTCCATGTCTACTTCGACTCGGATTATGCCCTTGCTGGTCAGAGAGGCATCGATCAGGATGACCACTACTATCAGGACTTCCTCTTACTGCATACCTACTTTGTGCAGCGCATTCCTGGTTCCCCATGGAATGATCGTGATGAATACAGTGGCTCTGCTTATGTTCGCTTCTATCCCAATCCTTGCTCTGATCCTGCAGATCGAAGTCCACCTCCCAACGATCCCATCCTATCCCCTGATCCTCCTGATAATCCAGATCCTCCATCCCCTCATTCACAGTTAAATACTAGGACCCTTGAAGGCCAAGATCCCTCGCTTTCACCTCCTGTTGAACCCACTTATCTCGAAGTGCCTCCAACCGACTTATCTGAGCCTACACTCCTGTTTCAGGTCGATAATCCACCCCCTGAACCTGATCTATCACATTCCTGCCCCCTTCACTGCACCTCTCATTGCATCGCCTCTGAAATGTTCGATGACTTACCTGGAGAATCCATATCTTTCAGTGAGATGATGCTGCATCTTACTTCGACTAACCGTGTATCCTTGCCTGATGGTCTTGGAGAAGAAGAGTTGCTCGAGTTAGGCCCCATTTTCCAAGGATGCCAGTTCGTCGACAGGATTACAAGGGAAGAAGCAGATGAAGAAGGTCCAGACCTCCTCATTTTCATGAGTATCATTGGTTGTCCCCCATATGTTGAAGCATCCCATCACCCATCATCGCATTTTGACCATCTGCCTGCCACTCTGTCTCCCATTCTATCAGACATGTTCGAACTGGGTGCTAACTCCCGTTTCCATCATCCCAATCATGCACTCATCATGCCAGTACCACCTCCAGACCCTGGACATGCCCCCGACATTATGGATGATGGAGAGAAGATTGCCATGCCAGGATCTTATAACCAGGTTTCCCTGCATCGTACCTTGACAGGATGGGTAGCTCAACTCCAAGACCCAGAGGTAAACGAGCTAGGAGACTCATCTAGCACTGTTGATGTGTCGCAATCCTACACCCCACCTGGTCTTCCCCTCCTTGCCCATGCTATCAATCATGTCTCAGCCAGTCATCATCCACCCCCATTTGAAGCCATTTCCTACCCAAGTTACTCCCCTACTCCCTCCAATACACCAACTATCAGTACCGCTCGCCAACTTTACCAGGATATCTTTGGTTCCGACTCCTTTCGATTTCAGACTTCATCCTGGCCCTCTGATGAGTCTATCTTCTGAATTTCCTGATTTTACTTACTGTTTCTCTCTTGATTCATATGCTTCTCCTTGTACTTCTTGTTCTGCTCACTTTGACCGAGAAGTCATTAAACTCCTAAATCCACAGACAGTTCTTCACTCTGATACTCCTGTACCACCACCTACTATGCTCTCTTCGGTTCAATGCTTCGAAAAATCCTTTTACTGTAACGTTTTGTGTTCTCCTTCGCCATCCAGACCCCTGACATTCTCAGACTCGCTATCTATTCAAAATAACAAAAAGCCACAAAAAATCTTTTTTTCTTTCTCTGATTCCCTTGATTTGTTACGTTTTAGACGCTCTCTTGTTACAGATACAGAAAACCCAGACGACAACAGTGTACGCTCGGTATATGGCGCTTATAAACGTGTTGACCGCAAAGTCAAGCCTGTGCCAGGCGTTTATCCAGAAGACGCACATGTTCATCGCCGATTCCCAGAAGACCCCCTCAAATCACTTATTCCACTCTCGCCTCACCCCCCCACTTTCATTCCCACGAAGAAGCTTACCAAGGAACGCTTGGACTCCATGAAATTAAATGCCGACAACTTCCTGTGGCCAGAAGAGGAAAAACTTTTTTGCCACATTATGAAGCTAAACAAACGTGCACTAGCCTTTGACGAATCGGAACGAGGCAATTTCAGATCTGACTACTTCACACCTTACATAATCCCTGTCCTTCCCCACGAACCATGGGAATATCGTAACATTCCGATCCCCCCTGGTATCCGAGACCGAGTCATACAGCTTCTTCGGGATAAGATTGCAGCCGGACTCTATGAACCAGCTCAGTCATCCTACCGCTCGAGATGGTTTTGTGTTATGAAGAAGAATGGAAAGATCCGAATTGTCCATGATCTGCAGCCTCTAAACAAGGTTACCATTCGAGACGCTGGCGTCCCACCTATCTTGGACGACTTTGTGGAGCCGTTCGCCAGCCGCCAATGCTATACAGTAATGGACCGGCACTTGCGCCAGTAAAATTTAATTGCCTCACATTTCATTGCAACACAAAAAATACTTAAATTGTGCATGAGATCCATGTTAGTACATACTTCAGCAAGCCCCATATGAATTTTGAAGTGCATCGTGAACATTCTTGGTGGTGTAGAAGATTGTCAAGTTTTCGCGCCTTATCACGCCCACACCACCACTTGCGCCGCACCAAAAAAAGTAAATCTGTATTACATAATATGCAGCTGTAAGTGATTATCATTATTCATCCTCGCTATCACCATCAGTGTCTTCGTCGTCATCCACTTCACTCTCATCCCTTCCCTCACCACCACCAGCACTCTCAAACATAGGTCTAGGTGATGGAGCCTCGAGTTTCCCACGCTTTGGCTGACTCCAGCGAGGCCGTCGCTTCTCCACTCGTGCTAACTCCCTCTCTGCTTTCCAGTTTCCAAGTTCTGTCTTGTACGTCTCGTTGCGGGCCTTGTTACGCTGCCGCCGCTCCTTATCTGCCACTTTCCATGCCCCCAGTGCCTCAGCCCGGCTTTCCTTCTGTTTTCTCCGGTTTTCTCTTTGAACTTCTTCCTCTGCAGCTGCATTTTCAAACTCGACAACCCGGTTGTAGAAGGCTTCCCCAGTCAGTAGCCTAGGCAACCCATCACCCATAAGTTTCCCTTTCCTTTTTTTCCTTTTTTTTTCCTTGTCTTCCTGAGCCGCTAGTTGACTCATAATTCTGTTGCAGTGCATAGTCTGTAGTACGAGTACAGATTGCATCTCAACAGTGGATGCTTTGTACTGGTCTTCACGTGCAAGTGATTGACACAATGCTTCTTGGTATGTCTGCTCGAGTTCACTTGCTGGTTCTCGGTCCAATAGTGTATGTTTTTGTTTTCGGGTAGGGGTTAATGGGGAAGGCTGGTATGCAGGCAGCTGATTTTCGGAGGTAAGGGGTGTTGTATTCACAAGATATGATGCTGATGTCGATGCAAGTGCCTCTGCAGCTTCATGAGCTGCAAGATGCCACCGTGTATCTGGTGATTCTGTGTGCCGACCCAGTTGATACTCATAAATAGCCTTTGATACTGCACGGACAGGGCTGGCCTGTGGGAGTGGCATGTGACCCACTGATGATGTTTCATAGCTGTGTGCCATCATTTCTGTTGGCACAACATTTGGGTTCAGTGGCCAAACACCAGTCTTCCGAAATGCTGCACGGATTGTTTCGGGTGTCAGGGCTTTCTGGTGTGCCCTGGAATAGATGGCCAAGAAGTTCCCTTTTCCAACCTTTTGACGAGTGTCCTTCATGTACTGATCACGTTCGAGAGTCCAGTAATGCTTCAGCACTCCAAAGATGCACACGTCTAGCCCTTGATAGATGTGTGTGGTGTGGGCTGGATAGCAGAGTACGTGAATATTGTTTTCCCTTGCATAGTCTAAGAAGTCTTTTGTGTAGTGTGAATTGTGACCATTGACAAGGAGAAGCCGGGCATGACCATTTGCTTTGGCACGGGTTTTTTGATCGAAATCCTCAATCCAGAGCCGCCCAATCACTCCGTCTGTCCAGCCTTTTGGGGAGTGAGCAATGCTAACCAGAAGTCAGTATGATACCATTCAAATAGCTTTGGACCAGCTAACCTTGCATTTAACGTATTATTCTGGTGCCATTCTGTCGAGAAGTGCTGACCCTTATAAATTACAGTGGGTGGTAATTCTTCCCCATCAGCACAGATTGTCACCATGACAGTAACATTCTCGCGATTGCCATCACGTTGCTGATGCTGTATTTTGGCCCCCACAGGACCCAACACCCGCTCTTTGATCCCTCCACCTGGTTGGAAGCCTGTCTCGTCTGCTGCCCACAGGCAATCTTGCTTGATTTGGTATGTCTCTATTGTCTCTCCAAGAAGTTTGAACCATTCCTGGTGTGTGTTTTCATTGACAGCACGACCACGATTGGAGTCAAGTGATGAGCTCCAGTAGCGTCCCAACTGGGCAGAATGCCATTCCACAAAGTGATCTGTCCAGTTCAAGCCAACCCCTGACTCTGGGAAGTTCTCTCCAAGGCGAGTACGCAAAATTGTGTTGACATGAAGTCGCAGTGAGTTGTGATTGAGTGGGAAGCCACGTGCTGCATAGTCAAGACAGAATGCAACCAAGTTCTCCTCCTCTCCTTCCATGAGCCAGGCATTTGTTTCCATGTTGAACTGATGGGAACTCCTTCCACCCTGCAGCCTCCGACGTACTGTGTCCCTGCTAACCCTTACATATTTCTTCTTCTGCCTCCATTCTTCTTCCACTTTAGAGCAGATTGCACGCATACTTGTTCTTTCAGTATCTGGTTTCTTCTCCTCTTCTTTGCATAGTTGGACAGCCTGAGCAATGGCTTCCTCCTGAAGCTTAGATTGGATTTGCTTCTTCTTTGTCTGAGACAATGGACGGCCTGGCATGCCAATGGATTGAAAATTTTTCATACTATTGCATGGCTCTTGTGGTGGACTTCGCTTAACCACTAGTCTGCCCATTGCCATTTTAAGCTTAGTATCATGATAAGGATGAGTGATACGAGTGCAAAGACATGCTTCACCGGCATCCCTCTGGCAAGTCTCATTTTTGCAGTCATATATAGTTGTAGCACATGCCTGCAGGTTATACCATAAAGAACAACATATGGCAATCCCAGAGTGGTATGACGAGTGCCAGCAAACCTATTAGCAATATACCTGAAAAATTGCAGATTTTGCATACTAATTCAAGCACTGTGAAACATCCAACAATGCAATATTCTAGTTCTTCATGTAATATTGCTCTTTACTATAATATCTTACTGCTACATGCATTACATGGACACTTTCATATGCAGGTGGTTAGTATTTTTATGTTGGCACAAGTGATGGTGGGTGGCGCAAGTGCCGGTCCATTACTGTACCGTCTTTGATCTGTTCTCTGGCTTCGATGCACGCCAACTTCACCCCGATAGCCGAGATCTCACCTCATTCCTGACGCCACTTGGCTTGCTACGCCATACTGCCATGCCTCAAGGCTACACCAACTCACCGTCAGAATTCCAGAATTGCACAGCGTTCATTCTCCAAGACGAAATCCCTCACATTGCCAATGTCTTCATCGACGATCTACCTATCAAAGGCCCAGCTACACGCTATGAGGATGCCGATGGTCATGCCAAAACGTTACCTGAGAACCCTGGCATCCGTCGCTTCGTTTGGGAACATGCCATTGACGTACATCGGATCATGCATCGGTTTGCTCATGCTGGTGGAACGTTTTCCGGTTCTAAATCTCAGATCTGCCGTCCTCGTGTCATCATTCTTGGCCAAGAGTGCCATCCTCATGGACGTTCCCCTGACGACAGCAAGGTGAAGAAGATCGTAAATTGGCCAATACTCCTTACGCCCAAAGATGTACGGTCATTCCTAGGCCTCTGTGGTACTGTTCGTATCTGGATTGCGAACTACTCGCAGCTGGCTTGGCCTCTGGTCGACCTCTATCGCAAGAATGCTCCATTTGAGTGGGGAGAGCCCCAACAGGAGGCATTCAACTCTTTGAAGCATGCCGTTTCAACTGCTCCTGCCCTTCGCCCTATTGACTATTTGTCTGACTCCCCTGTCGTTCTTTCTGTTGACACCAGCAATGTCGCCATAGGATTCATTCTTTCCCAGTATGACTCACAAGGTCGCAAACGCCCTGCACGCTATGGTTCACTCCCTATCAATGAGCGAGAATCGCGCTACAGCCAGCCTAAACTCGAACTTTACGGTCTTTTCAGAGCACTACGCCACTACCGCCTTCATCTTTATGGTGTTCGTCATCTATGGGTCGAAGTTGATGCCAAGTATATCAAGGGTATGCTCAATGACCCAGATCTTCAGCCAAATGCGACAATCAATCGCTGGATCAAAGGTATACTCCTCTTTGACTTCAAGTTGATCCATGTACCGGCTCTCAAGCACCGTGGTCCTGATGCACTCTCTCGATGTCAACCTACTGAGGAAGACTATGAGGAGGGTCATATTGATGCAGAAGAGGCCGATGATTGGTTAGAGAACGTTCTTTTCTTTACAGAGACTCATCCCCTTTCCTATGACGCCATGACACTCCCATCGTTCCTTTCTGATGATACCACCCAAGACACCCTTTTATGCTGAATCCTACACTTCCTTCGCACCACCGAACTTCCCACATTCCCTTCCAACACCTCTCGAAAGCGGTTCATTCGCAGATCCTTGCAGTTCTTCCTTCATGGAAGCCATCTCTTTAAACGCCGAGGTTCCCATACCCCTGTCAAAGTTATCTTCGACCCAGATCTCCGTGCACAGATACTGAACCAAGCCCATGAAGAGCTCGGTCATAGAGGAGTCTTTGGAGTCTTTCAGACGGTCAGAGAGCGCTTCTATTGGCCTCAGATGTACAAGGATGTCGCCCACCATGTTCGCTCATGCCATGAATGCCAGATTCGCAGCACTCATAAGACCGAGATCCCCATCACTATCTCTGCATCCCCCAGAATCTTCATGAAGGTCTACGTTGACATCATGCTCATGCCCAAAGCTCGTGGCTATCGCTATCTTGTTGCTGCTCGAGATGATCTTTCCCTTGCAGCTGAAGGACGTGCTCTTAGACATGCCAATGCAGATAATCTCGCCAAGTTCTTTTGGGAAGAAATCCTCTGTCGTTATGGAACTGTCTCCCAGATTGTAACTGACAATGGCAGTGAAGTCAAGGGTGCTTTCGAAAAGCTCATGCAACGCTACTCCATCCCCCAGATTCGCATCTCGCCCTATAATTCTAGAGCTAATGGAGTTGTGGAGCGAGGACACTTCATCATTCGGGAAGCTATCGTTAAAGCCTGTGAAGGTGATCTCAGCCTCTGGCCTACCAAGGTCCATCATGCTTTCTTTGCAGACAAGGTTACAACTCGACGGTCTACTGGATTCAGCCCCTACTTCCTCCTCCATGGTCTTGATCCCATCCTCCCATTTGATCTCTTCGAATCTACATATCTTGTTGAAGGATTTTGTTCAGGAATGAGCTCAGAGGAGCTTCTTTCACTTCGCATTCGCCAGTTGGAGAAGAGACAGGACGATATCCATGCTGCCTTCACTACCCTACAGAAGTCACGTCTGCAGTCCAAGGATCAGTTTGAAAGAAAGTATGCCCGACGCCTTGCAAAGTCCTCATACCAGCCTGGAGACCTTGTCTTGGTTCGCAATAGCCAGGTCGAGAAGGAGCTTGATAGAAAGTCCAAACCACGTTACCTTGGTCCCTATGAAGTTGTCCGTCACACCAAGGGAGGTTCCTATGTCCTCAAAGAACTTGATGGCACTGTCTCTAGACGAGGCATTGCTGCATTCCGACTCATCCCCTACTATTCCCGCACCACTCCTTTACCTGAAGATATCCTCCCCAGTGGAGATGAAGAGCAAAGCAATGACAATGACGACAAAGATGATGAGAATGAGAGTAATGCTTACGACTCTGATGAATTCTTATGATTTTCTTTTGCCTTTTTCATCTATTCCCAGCCATTCTTTTCAGATTCTTTTTCTTTCTTTTGTTTTTCGCCCACTTGGGTTTGCTGCTCTGGTTGCAATCGGGGACGATTGCATTTCTTGTTGCTGGCGGATGTCATGCACCAAAGGTGTTTGGCGACGTGAGCATGGACCCAAAAGCTGAATGATGAAGAATGGAGAAGCCTAGCCCTAATGCGCAGAATGACTGGGGTGTCTAGCAGTCATCCGTCGCACAAGAACCACCCTTAACGTTAGGGAAGAAACTGCTCAAGCGCCGAATAAAAGTTTTCGAGCGCCAGTTTACGGCATTCCGATTTTTCGAATATCTCAGCCATTTCTAAAGATATCGACATCATTCCCACGCTCACAGAAAGCTCTCGACCACGCCATCCTGCCTACCAAATTTGGTGATGATCCTCGCCCTCCACGATTTTCTGCATCATTTCTGCCAACAAACGCCCATTTCGCCACTTTTTATTGTAATGGCCACCTCTTCGACAATCTCTTCACTCATCCCCTTTGCCAGGGAGAATAACTACGAGTACTTGCCAGGAATCCCCACTAGCATTCGCCCTGAAGCCTCCTGGTTCATCCCTCCCTCGTCCATGACCTCCCATCCTATCGCTTTGGGACAGCGAGTTCTCCTTGCTCGAAAAATCATATGTGGTTGTTTCAGTTTCTCCAGTTGAAGAAGCATATGGATCCTTCATCCCTGTGCCCTGCAACGTCTACCTCTCAATCTCATCCTTCATTCTTCCAAAATTGCGACAGGTTCAATACCAATTACTGTCATCCAGTCTATCTGATCGCATTCATGATGAATTTGAGACACTTCTCCCTGCTCTTATGGGAGAAGATGGCCCTTCCTCCTCCTCAAACCCTCCAGAACACTAGCTGCAGCTAATGCAGGTCGCTTTACAGAGAGGAGGAAAGGGGGAAAGTTGCGAAATCCTATGCCCTGACTACCCTGGAGACCCCCAAAATTGGCCCCTGGCAGAAACCCCCACCATTCTTCGTTTGGATGCGCAGCAAGTTACCATAATGCATCTAGATCTCAGATCTAGGAGTCACTATGACTCATTTGCAGTCATATCCCTTAATCGGCAGTGACCAGTGCGCTTACTCATTCCCCTTTTCGCATTATTCATCCGTTCCTTGATGACTCGTTCCATTTTCAAATTGATTAGTGATAATCTTCGTCATGCTTACTGGTTTTACTTACCAATTGCTTACTGTCCTTACTCATCCTTACAAAGCCTTACCAATCCTTTACCAATCCCCTCACCAATCGCTTACAGATCACTTACAAAGTGTTGCTCCATATTTACTGCAGGCTACGCTACCTTTTTGTATATAAAGTACCAATACGTCGACAGCAATCAAGCAGCTACCAAGTCCCCTGCATAGGAAGCAGTCCCCTGTGTAAAGACTTACCTGCTCACTCATCATCATCATCATTAGGCCCAATCATCGTCGCTTTTGAGCCCCTCATCATCATCTCTATTCCTGCAGTATTTGAGGCTCCATTAAGGGTCTACTTACTGTTATCTTCATCATCTTACATCGCTTCTAGGCTCAGAGCAGCCTATTCTCTTCGCATTTTCAGTCTTCCTCTGCTCCCCCTTCATCAGGAGCACCCATACCCTCTGCCCTAGCCCCCTCTAGGTGCACGGAACCCCTCCCCCATTTTATTTTAACAGATCCCTCGAGCCAAAGCCCGCATAGGAAAACCACCAACTCGGCAATTGTCTTTGTGTTGGGTTTTTTTCGGTGTTTTTGCCATTGATCCACACGTCGACTCACAACGGTACCAGGCCGAGATGATTGCATCCCGCCATCTCCCCCAGAATTTCAGCTTTACAGTCGACCCAAGCCACATGCACCTCTCAGCTGCCAGGGAGTTGCTGAATTTCTGGCGTGAGCGACAGATAACCAATCCCAGCGACGTCTTTTCATTCCAAAAATGGCTGGATCAATCTGGAAATCTACGGGACCCATCTGACGGAAGTTTTAAGCCCCTCGAGGTTGCCAGGAAAAGGAAACGCCAATCGTGGGAAGCCTCAACCTCAACAGATGGAAGCACATCAGATGAAGATAGGGATCCAGACAATGAGTATGGGGGTACATCCTCCAGGCTCCCTCTTTCCAATGAGTCTACAGCGACCTCTAGGGTTACAAGCCGCCCGCGAAAGAAAACTCCAATGCCACGAAAGGTATCCAGGCACACGACGGATGAAGATGGCCAGAACCCCACGGACGAGGAAGATTTAAGTAGCAATGATAATGCAAATTTGCCAGTACTTGCAAAACCATCAAAACGAAACCGATCTGTGGTCCAAAAAAAAGGTCATATGCCGCCGTGATTAGCTTACTAGTACTGACAATTCGCGCTTGATCAGCATTGACTGCCACTTCAGTTCTGGAAGATACTACTGAATACCCAGATAGTGATGGGTTTGAAAGTATTCCTTTCGCGGATGCCCGTACCGCCAAACCTGGGCCGTCGGGTCAACATCGAATAAATGGGAAGTTGAAATCTGCGCTCAAACAGATTCCAAGATCAGAAGTGCAGAACATGGACCAGCAGCCTGAAAGCCAAAAGGTCATTGGCGATTCATTGACTAGAAAACCTCGGCCAAGGAAACCTGCCCAGAAGAAGGGAACAATTTCAGGGGCAGGCAATGACCAAGGTCTCGTTGGTCTTCCTGCAGCAGAAGGTACTATGATTGAGATACGCGGTCTGCAAACTAACCATTTTCATTGGTTGAAAATTAAGGTTCCCAGTGGAAATCTCCCCGAGCCCGCCGCCCCCCTATACCAGCAGACGCCAATGTGCCCTCCCCAAAAGTCAAGAAATCGCGGAAGGCAGTGAAAACTAGTAAAAAACGCATCTGATATACGATATGAACATTGTAATTACATCTAATATACCTACCGCTGCGATTGTACATACTTTATGTTGCCCGCAATATGTTTGGACAAAGCTGCCGCGATTACAAATCAAATTCTTGAAGAGATGCTCCTCATGCCTGGAGGCACGCGAACCGATTGCTGTGCTGCATTTGTTCTCACGGTCGGACTGTCAAAGCGCATGTCCAGAGTTTCATAGTAATCAACCAATTTTCTCATTGTGATCAATCATGTCAGAACAACAGCAGTGCAAAGTCAGATTCTGTCGCCAAGGTGAGATCCATCTATGTGTGCCCTTTCGATCTGCTCAAAAAATTCACAGTAGACATTGTGCCGATATCACCTCAGCAACAACCGGGGACTTCCTCGGTTCACGACGAAGAAATAGATACTTCCAGTTCTCAAAGCCGGACCGTGTCCAAAAATTGCCCAAGCATGGAGGTGTTGAATTTGTATGGGGAGGAGTCTCCCTCACTGCCCACTGAGATGAGTACCGCGCTCCGATCCCCTTCCCCAACCTGCGATCTCTCTCTTTTTGAGAGAATGAAGTGCGCCCACGTTCCCAAGCCACCAACTCCAGAATATACAAGGGCCCCATCCCCCCAAGCAGATTTGGCAATGGCGGATGCTGAGGACTTGGGGCATATCGCGGTCCGAACCCCATCCCCCACCCCCAATCTGTCTCTTTTCGAGAGAATGAAACGCGCTCCAGTTCCTTCGCCACCGTCCCTCACCGAAGAAAGGGTCCCCTCATCACAAGAAGACGCAGAAATGGAGTTGGCCGAGAGTTCGGGGGATACCACTGCCCGATCTCCATCGGCATTACTCAACCTCTCTCTCTTCGAGAGAATGAAGCGCGCTCCAGTCCCCAAGCCACCATCTCCAGTGCCAGGTACGTACTGATATATTTTTCCATATCACCTGGTCACCTTACTTTGCATGGTCGGTAGCCTCGGACGTGGATCTCTTCAACAGGATGCGACATGCGCGAGTTCCATCACCGCCATCCCCCGCTGCAGGTCAGCATTTTGTCTTTTTAAAAGTAGGAATAATCTAATAATCTTCCTTCCTAATGCAAGCCGCAGAGGTGGACGCAATGCAAACATTGCAAAGTGCAGAGGCTCCACCGCCACCCTCTCAGTTTGAAGGTTAGCATTCATTACATGAACCTGCAAGCTCATACTAAGTGCGATATCATATCTCCCAGGATTACAAATAGAGCAAGGGGATGACCCCGACCGCAGTCGCAGGATTGACTTCGGCGATCCGGATCGGACCCGGTTGCGGGAATTGTTCACGCTTGGATTGACAGGTATGTGCCATTGCAGATTCCATTTGGCAACTACAAAAAATGATGATCACATAGGCCCTCCACTTTCGGTTGATGAGTGTCGGGCTCTGGAGCGCGCTGGATTGGCTAAGGCAGATACGGCGGAGGATGGTAGGTCATTTCTACTTATTCCTGCGCTTTCTAATATGGGCGGTCAGTGTTGCGGGTCCTTCACGACTTCAAATCGCGGCATGTGGGTCCTGTGTCAGCTGGAAATTACCCTTATGAAAGGACCCTGGACTTGTATATTGTGCGGGCGATGAAGCGGATTGGGGCTGATATTCAACAGCTCGTTGAAAATCGGGTGAAGACCATGCACCTGGGACATTATATGATTGACTCAATCGATCTGCTCGAGCTATCGCGGTACCCCCATACAGCGCACAACATACAGCCGTATACTGGAGGACCACCCTATCCAACCCGACAATCAGCAATTGAAATGGCAATTATATATTGGGGGTTACGGATTGAGTGCGCGGTGGTTCATCTGTTGGGCTTGCCGCGAGTATCTGACTGGCCCACGCACTGGTTCTACAACCTCCTCCTGGATTTGGTTCGTTCCCATTTATGTTATCTGAATTTGGGACTGAAGAACACCATTACAGAAGGAACTTGACCATCTCATTCTAGTGACAGTATCGCGGCATAGCTTCACACCCATGCTCCCAGTGTGCTTTCATGCATACCTCCGATGCCAACAGGACAAGGATAGATTTTTGGAGGAGATTCGAAAAATTCCACCTGGCGCCTTTCATATGATTGACTCTCTGGCGAATTATATCCCTGACTGGACTTCAAGAACGCCCAATAAGTATATTGGGTTTGTCTTCCCATGGTGGCTCCATGGATCGTCACATTATCCAACAGATTTCCAGCAATTGAGGGGTGGCAGGATTTTCCCAATCGCGGCGGAGTACTTCCAGGTAATTTCAGTCTTATGCAAAGTTATATTTGCTCACCAGACATCAGTACAAATGGCCAGCAGCAAACCCTTCCATGGGGGACCAGATCGACAACTGGATCGCTGGGCAGGTCCAAAACCAAATGAAATACGTGAGGGAAATTGAAGAGGACATTGAGGTTAATGGGAGGAATGTGAATCACCTGTTCTCGCGGTGGGCCGCGCTGTCTGGACTTCTTGGCATGGAGGATATAGCTTAGATAGCGGCAGGTTGTACATCATACCAATGGATAATTTTCTCTGTCTGTGGTATGTCAAATATAATTTCATTGGGGTTGTTGTGGGGGATGTGTTAGGTAGCGCGACTTTGCCATCGTGCAGCCGTTAAGCGGACAGCTGAAGTGAAGCGCGCTTTATTTCTCAGGGGTATCGCGGGTAAGGTAGGCAAGAGATTTAGGGACGAGCGTCAGGTGGGTGTATGGTCGGCTGCAATGTCTACATATTACGCTAATTATCTAGGAATTGACATTGATGAGTGGCTCTAGATCTGTGAGATTGGGCAGCGGGCATAACTGAACGCCAACCGATTGATGCACATTGTGACGCATATAGTATGCAAGGCATGCGCGATTACCGTTTGTATGTCCAACCCCATGTTCTAATGCAGAACCCGACATAGCGATGACGGTGCCTGGATTATAGCAGAACCGTAGATTCAACGTTGGAACGACGAAGTCGAGAGGGGGATAGTCCCCCACTGTGACTAGCATGTCCAGCCACGGCTCCCGTCCGTTTACGTCCGTGTGGTAAGGTGTTGCGCGGTTGACCATAATAGACACGCTATTGTAAACGGAATTCCAACTGGGGAGTATGGAAGACATATCCACGTCTTCCCGTCGTTTCGCCTCCATGTCGAGTCGGATGAGAGCTTCCCGCCCTGCAGCATACATCCATGGATGGATGACGGCCAGCGTTCCCAATAGGAGCGCGTGAAATTCTGACATTTCATTCACCCATTGCCGCGCGCCATTGCATTCCCGACCCGATTTTAATAGTCTTGACACTTCGGGGTGGAAGTCAGGGGGCTGCATGAACGTCGGTGATATATCACCTCAGAGAGGAAGATAACCTACCCCATGACCTTGTTGATACCATCCTGGTGAGAGGTCTATGCTTCCAACAAGATCTGTAGTTTCGCGGAATAGTAGCCGATCATTTCTCCAGCCATGGTTGCGCGATTTCTTGATGCTTTCCTCCAATGGCGCTCTCAATAAATTAAGTGAATCCCATACATTTTTCTGCAAAGCATTTGAATATCTGGCAATGTTGACTTATGCAGAGTTAACCACCTGATGCATGGGGTCTATGGCTCCTGGAAGATACCATAGCTTTATATTTCCATCTCCATCTAATAACGCGGTTGGATCCGTGATTTCATCATACTCCAGTGATGCCGCGATATTGCGCGTCTTTCCATGCTGAGTTCCTTGGACTGTAACTTCCCTATAATGAGCAGATTGTTTTTCATGGATTCTTGGAACTCACGTGGATGCCGATATGCTTGTTCAATTACTTGAATCATGCGATCCGCATGACATACCAATGGCACTGGAATTGATATATCAGGGATGGTGCGCTGTCCAGTGAACACCTCCTCCCAAAATCGGCTTTGCATATATTCGGCCAACTTTTCTGTCAACTGCATCCGCCAGCCATGGGGTACTTGAGACATTTGTTGCTCTTGGTGAATCTATCACGGGGTATGGGATGGTGAGGGAAAATTTCGCGATTGTCTGTCATGTTACGTCATGAAATGTCGTCAGCTATTTGCTTGCCGTCATTGGCACCAAATATTAGCCTCCTGTAAAGGACCCCTATGTGTTATTCCTCCCTACTTCTAATCGTGGAAGGGCGAGCCCATAAGTTATGCCATCCAACGTGATATGTTGGTTAGGTTCCGAAATGAGTGCTGCCGACCAACCTCATATCACACATCGCCGAGCACTTGAGTTACGCCGTCCGACCTGATATCGCGGCCAAGCTAATTGGATGGGCCTACCAGTGACTGATGGTGTTCCGCACCAAAATTATGGGGACTTGCGGGGGATTAACGTGTGCAGTATTACATTCTTATCGTGGCCGGGCCCGTTCATGGGCTGTGCACTGCTACCTGGTTCCTTGGACGGGCCCGTCCTTTAATTGCACAGTATTACCTGCTTATCATTTCCAGGCCCGTTAATTAGTTATGCACTCCTACCCGATGCCTTGGACGGGCCCGTCCATGGGTTGCGCACTCCTACCCGATATCTTGGACGGGCCCGTGCATGAATTGCGCGGTATTACCCTCTTATCATGGACGGGCCTGTCCATGGGTTGTGCACTCCTCACTGATGCCTTGGACGGGCCCGTCCTTAAATTGCGCGGTATTACCCTCTTATCATGGACGGGCCCATCCATGGGTTGTGCACTGCTACCTGATGCCTTGGACGGGCCTGTCCTTAAATTGCGCGGTATTACCCTCTTATCATGGACGGGCCCGTCCATGGGTTGTGCACTCCTCACTGATGCCTTGGACGGGCCCATCCTTAAATTGCGCGGTATTACCCTCTCATCATGGACGGGCCCGTACATGGGTTGTGCACTCCTCACTGATGCCTTGGACGGGCCCATCCTTAAATTGCGCGCTATTCCCCTCACACCATGGACGGGCCCGTACATTTGTGATGGTATTGCCTTGGCTGTTTCACACAGGCGGGCCAGTCCACATGTTGTACATAATCACTCTATCCCTTATTGTCGGGCCCATCCATATGTTGCATTATCCAAACCTTCGCGGGCCTGTTCATGTGTGGTTGAATTCCTCTTTCATCCATATGACGGGCCCGCTCATTTGTTATTGTCACTCAGGGCACTCCGGCCCGCCTATTTGTCATGTATTAATTAATTCGACGGGCCCACCACGGGCTCTCCATATGTGTTGGCAGTTTGGCGCACAGGCTACTCATATGTTGTGACTAATGGTGACTACATGGGGTCAGCCTTGAGCCCCCAAAGGCCGTCCTCACGGCTCGGCTTGGCTCGGCCTAGGAGGGCCCGGCCTGGCTCGGCTCAGGGCTTGAGGCCAGGCCCAGCACATCACTATGTACGTGTCACATGACCGTGACAGGTGTTGTCGCTGTAAAGTCAATAACCTAAGGTATGAAGTACGAAGCCACACCAAACATAGTCCAACAGTAGTGACTGTGACTCTGTCCCAAAATGACTGTTTTGCTGATGGAGTGTTCCAAAGAGGTCAAAAGAAGCTGAAATATTCCTAGACGAAGATCATGTCCACCGCCTGAACAGGTTGGACAGTGATGAAGAAGAAAACTTTGTCGAAGGAGGCCCTGATGTTGTCGTAACCAAATTTTCTGATGAAGAATTGGAGGGTAGCGAAGATGACTGGAACTAAGTATGCCTTTTTTGGGGGCTACTTTTCAATGTAGAATTGTGTATGTCGATCTGTGATGTGTTGTCGCACTAGTGCACAACTGCGAGATGCGCAACCACACTACTGCACAACTGCAAGTCACTCTAACTGCGAGACGCACAACTGCACTACTACACAACTGCGAGTCGCAGTGTCCGGAGTCCGCATGAAAAACTTCCGCCACATCGCCGAAAAAATTCCCGTTTTTGGCCGTGCCGAAGCGCGATTGTCCGGCTTTCCATATGCCAGGAGGAACGGTGTGGGGCCGAAAGCGTGGGGAATGGAGGTTTCCGGGCCGACGACCCCGAGTTCGACCTACCCGGACGCGACCAGAAGTTGGTATCAGAGCATGCTGGTCAGTCCAGTGCAGAGGTATGGATATCAATATATCATCTTCGTTGCACGACGCGTTCGCACAGTGACTGACCATCAAACAGTACAATCATACCGACCCAGTGTACGTCGAACTCGACTTCGATACGCGTACGCATTGAACCACAGCGCGACAGCCTCAGAGGCAGATTCCACGTATACGCGTGGGTGCCTTGGATACAGTCACCAATACCAGGATCTATGAGAGCCAGTATAAAGTCAGTGGCACTGCTGGCAAACTCGCGCCCTACAGCCAACGACCCCCTAGGTACGCTGCGTTCTATTCGCCTTTCGTCTTTCGTAGTGTACTGATACCGTTTCTTTCTTTCGCCATCGTCCTCGCTGCCTTGGATGTTCTGACGTGCATGCAGCCTCCCTAAACCTGTCTTCCTCACCCACTCAACTATCTCCGATGAGTCTCTACCGAGACACCGAAGCAGCACACCAACTCCAGAACCTACCGTCGTTTCTACGGTGGAACTTGTCCAGACAGTGATCGCTCCCGTGCTCGCATCTGCACATATATCTATCCAAACCCATCCTGATGCGCCTTCACCATCTCCCCCACCAGAACAGCCTCCTTAAGGTTCACCCAAAAACGTCGAGAATGACGAAGAGGAGGAGCTTGAAGTGGCCGACATCACGATCACAATTGCAATTCAGATTCAGACTCCAACTTACCCGCTTCTAAATGGGCTGATAATGCGAACGTGGACTCGAACTCTATGCTAACGCACTCTCATCAAGGAGAGCACGTCAAACTCGTGTTCTCACCCATGCGGCGCAGTACGAAGAGGAGTATTGGTCTCGATGAAGCCGCTGATGATAGCATTGGAGAACAGGGTGGTGAGGCGGACGGACAGCTGTATGGAGATGTGGTCATGGACGATTCAGACGCAGAGATGGAGATGGGTTTGGATATGAGTGCCAAGGAAAGGTGTGAGCACACTAAGAAAGACGTCCCGACAAAAGATGGACATGCGCGCACAGTCCAGGATGGCAGGACTAAGAATCGCCAAGGCCACCCTCTGCGGAAGAAAGACGAGATACCCGAGTCTACAACAACGAGAACTCTCCTCGCAAAGCGAACCAAGTACGTCCCTAGGCCTGCCTCCACTTCCGTGACAAGTACCTCAAGCACCACGATGACCACCTCAAAAATAACTTCGACGAAAGCTAGGATCAGGTCTGGGGCGGGCGGAGGTAAGACAATAGGAGCTTCCCATCTTACCCAATTACGCGAGACACACCGACGGCTTGGAATCGCGAAGACTGAACGTGCGGTCGTGTCGAGTGCTTCTGGATCTAGTGTCGGGAAAACTGCTAGCATCAGTACTTCTGAAAGAAGAGTCAGGGTCCCCCCATCGTCGAGATCTGTATCTGGCTCGCTTCAGCAGAAGCATACGCAAGCGGCCGCGGGGAAAGAGATAGGACCGTCGAGGACCGGATCTGCTTCTGTGCTGGAAAAGGAACACGAAAAGAAACCTTGGGTCGACGTAAGGACGACGGAAGCGATTGATTCAAGGCCGTGTGGTGCTACACCAGCGACGCACCTGACCAAACCCGTACCGTTCACGTTCCGCGCCGATGCACGGGCACGTCGAACTGTGACTGATCCGTGCATTTCGGGGTTCGGTGCGAATGATAGTGGTGGTGGTGGTGGTGCAGGCGAGAATGACAAGGGTAGGAATAGAGGGGATGGTGGACTCAGGAAGATGATGTTGCTCGAGTCGGACCACGGAGAATCGGGGTTGCATTGTCGGGAGGAGCGTGTTCCTCGTTGGTGTCTTCATCTGGGACCAGTACGGGTGCAGGTAAGATTCTCTGCAAACAGTGACTACAACGATACTGACGAGCTCTCCCAACACTGCAATCTTAGCGGTTACAACGGCCGCCATGTCAACTACCGTACCATGCCCCTTCACATTCACAACCGCCCTGTGCGCCACCGAATGTGCCAAGTTCGACGCGCTGACGCACCAGAAACAAGAGGAGATGGCACGGGCGAGAGAGGAAGCACGGAAGCAGGCCAAAGAAGAGATGGCGAGAGTGGTGAGAGAGATGAGGAGACGAGCTGTCCCAAAAGCACACGAGGTGCCGGAGTGGTATAAGGAGATGCCGAAGAAGGGGCAAGGGATGGGATGAGGATAGAACTGGAGGCATGGTTGGAAGGTTTCTTACTAACACTTGTGAGTCCATAGACTTGAGTGGTATTGGCAGGACTGCTAGGACTCTAGTAATCATGCTAGTGGACCTCAGTATCAATATGTAGCTTTGTACCATATTGTAGTCTTTGGCCTACTAGTAAATGAACTTGACACTTGAGTAGTCAGGCTGATATCCAAGTCACTACTCTACACCCAAGACTCTAGTCTGGCTCCTAGGCACTCCCAGACTTGTCCCAAGCCATGACACATAACCTGAGGTGAATCAGGTTGATAGAATCTGTAGAATACTTAGTAGTCACTAAGTAGGAACTACAGTACTACAAAAATTGTAAGCGTGCACTACTTGCTTATGTAATGCGGTGGCTATGCTACAGCACACCACTTGTCTAAGTCCAACACTCCCCCTCAAGCAGTGGTGGGTGTAGGCACTCGAAATAAAGAAAGATAGGCAAAACGAAAAATACCTGAATGGTAGCAACTTTGCAGAGGTAGTATTAGATACAAATTGTGGTCCATGGCTGGGCTTGGCCTCAACTCTGAGGTGCAGCACTTCCAGGCTCCTACACATCCCTTCCACTGGGAGTGTGAGGGCGTATTCCGAGTGTTGGTATATTCCGAAGGCATTGTCCGAAATTCAAACCCAGGACAACTTTATTTCCCTCACACTCCCAGCAGGGGCTGCAAGAAAACATTTGTAAACAACCTCAGCCACAGTGGCGCATGACTTGGACTCTCAAACAATACACAGAAAACCAAATTTAGGGTTAGATTTTCTGTGATTAGGAGTACAGAATATACTCGAGTATATGTGTCACGTTTCACATGGCTCAGTCACCAGCTCCTAATCTATTACCTTGTGCCCTCCCATCATTATCTAATATCAGGACATATACACAGCAATTCTTCAGTGTATGGCCATGTCTATGGCAACTCAAAGTGGCCAAAACAATCCTGAAAGGAGATAAGGACATCATCTGTATCACAGGCACCGGAATGGGGAAGACTTTGACCTTCTGGATGCCTCTTCTCTTTCGAGAGAATGGCATGCAGATTGTTGTGACCCCGTTGAATCTGCTAGGCAAGCAGAATGTGGCATACCTGATGAAGGCTGGCATACGGGCCATTTCGATCAGCAGGGAAACAGCAATGCCAGCAAATTTTCAGGTAAGATGCACATGTGTGGCAGACACAACTCTTACAAACCCAAGTCCAGGCTATCAGTGCTTTTGACTATAGGGTGATCGTGATCAGCCCTGAGCAGGTCATGAAACCCAACTGCGGTTTCGAGAAGTTATTGAAGAATTCCCTGTTTGTCACATGGATCATTAGCATCATCATTGATGAAGCTCATTGCCTTACAGATTGGGGGGAATTCTGGCCAGAATACAAAGAACTTGGCTGGCTTCACTACATGCTCCCATGTAGTGTACCATTGCTTGTTACATCTGCGACGATCATGAAGAAGATGCTTCATGACCTTACCCAGCTTCTCCATATGTCCCCCAGTAGGACAGTCGTTGTTCACCAGTCCAGTGATCGACCTAACATCAAGATTGGGGTTCAAAAAATTAAGTATGACCTGAGCAGTTACACTGACCTGGCATTCTTGATCCCCACAGGCTTCAAAGTAGATGATCCACCCCTCCCAAAGTTCCTGATTTTTTTTGACAACATACCAGATTCTATCAGTGCTGCATGTGCATTGCATCATCGTCTACCTTGCAAACTGACCGACAAAATTAAATGGTTTAATTCAGAAATGTCAATGTCATTCAAAGAGGCTGAATTGGAGAAACTCACCAGTGGTGAGACATGGGGGCTCTGTATGATGACATCATTTGGAATGGTCAGTGCAGCCTAAAATAAAATAAAAAAACAGCTGGCTAAGATCTTACAGGGTATGGATGTCCCAGACATCTCACTGGTAATTCAGTGGTGAGCGACGTGTAAGCTCGCAGCTCTCTGGCAGCATTTTGGTCAGGCTGTTCACGATAAACAGCTTACTGGTATGGCTCTCCTGTTTGCAGAAAAGGAGTATTTCAACGATGAGAGGGTGGCGAAGGTGGCTAGGAAAGCGAAACGAACAACTATGTGCAAGCAGACCACTGTAAAGTCAGATGATGGTGACCTGGGGGTCTCCAGATGGGTTTGGGATGGTCAGTTCGACCCGAGGGGACTTGAGGTGCTTGGTAGGAAGTCAAGGAGTGCAGTAAAACAATAGAAAATGCACCCAAAAGTCCAAATGAGAGGTCAGATAGCATCTATCAAGGGTCTAACTAAGGAAGAATAATTCTTCCAAAGCCTCTGGTCCTTGAATTCTGTCTGTTTTCGTCTGGTAGTGACTCGTCTTGTTATCTCCCGAGTAAGTACAAAGTGTTCTAAGTCACACATGGCTTACATAAGCCACAATGCGACCAAACATTACTTGAAATACTAAGTAAAAGATAAAAGAAAGTAATAGGAATGAAAATGTAAGTCAAAACAAAGAAATAAAGTAAAATACCTAGTAGGGAGTTTACTCTCCCCACACTGCCAAAGAAGCTGAATTGACTAATGATGGAATGTTAAGTTCTTGCCCCCATTTTTCACCTATATTTATTTTGCACCATAAGTCATATTTCACTGCATGTGAATGTATTACCTTCATAAACAGGTTATTCAGCTCAACACACCAATCAATGGCTCTCCACTTCATTGGCCGGCTGGTTGGGTTGATGAGAATGTGACAGTGGACCGCACACCTGTCAGTGAGTGAGTATTTTGTGTCAGGTAATGGCCATGCTACTAACTGCAAACCCGGTGGATAGACAAAATGCATATTGAACAAGAAGTTCATCATATGCAATGCATATTTATGCTTGCCAATTGCCTTGAGAATTGGAATCCAGCTAACAATACAGGTTTCTACATGGGCAATATCACTGCTATTCATTCCATATGATAGCTCTTCATACAGAAGAAAATACTTGTTCAAGAGGAGTGCATTTTCAAACTGTAAGTCTCATTCGCCCTCGGGTTTCCTCCACATACGATCCAACTGATGGTTGGCAATGTATGTGTGACATATATCATTTGCCATTGTTTGCAGGTCATCGAGCATTGGTTTCGACAAGGCAAAGTCGTCAAGACTACTGAATCTGCCGTTCTTTGTGGTATGGGCTCTCCAGCAGTTGAGGCATTGACAAGTGCTGGTGTGACCAACCAGCTCATGTATTTGACAAAAGCCTGGCTTGGTTGTGTATATACCTGTCTCCTTCAGTTGTAGTTGGGCGACATCGTGCATCAGGCTTGTTTCATCTTCACGGGCTAATGAAGCATCGCCACAAGGCATCAGCACACACCATTTTCAGGTGGAAAAGACCAGGTATAAAAATGATATGCTGAAGGTGATTCCAGGATGTACATTTGATCGAGCGATGCAACTGAGCGGCTTGTAGCCGTTCTCCAGTCCCGAGGTCACCGTGCACCAGAATGACATACTCAGATATGTCAGGTGAGTCCTCCATGTCTTCTTCTGACACCACCATAGGATCAGCAATCCCCCCTTGTGCAAGCAACTCTATTACCACTTGGATGTTACTGCTAACAGTGGAGTTATTGATATCCATGGCGCAAGCTGCATAAATTGGTGTCTTAATGGTGGGTATTTGTTCTGTCGGATGCAGGTCTTGTATCATTGATCTAAATTGATGGAAGTATTCTGGGCCATTCGTACAAAGATCAACCAGGAACACCCATGACACTGCAAGCATTTCACTGTTTTTCTTCAGAAAACATGCTGAAAAAAGGAGGGAAGAGATACTCTTTTAATTTTGATGATTGGACAGAAAAAATGTGAAAATAATGTGTGATATTCTTCCAGAGAACATGAAATTGATGCTAATGCCAATTAGAGTAGAAGCTAATGGACACTACCAACACTACCATCAATCCATGTTTTGTGGACAAACATAAAATATCATTTTTGCATTTTGCCCTTTCAAACATCAAAAATAAAAGAGTATCTCTTTCCTCCCTTTTTTCAGCATGTTTTCTGAAGAAACATTGTGAAATGCTTGCAGTGTGAATTGAACTGGTCATGGCGAGATAGCTTCAAATTTGGATCAATCTGTTTGGGATGCAGCTTCAATAAATCCCACCAAGCAAGCTTTGGAGGTGTGTGTGGTTTGTCCGCTCATAGATTTAATGCTGACTTTCTCCACAGTTCTTCCAAACACTTCAAGTCATTCAACGTGACTCCATGAACAAGTGGGAATAGCAACCCTGAGGTAAGGTGTTTGAGTGAGTCATTTGACTTCTCCACAGTCGGAGCAAGGGTTTTCAGGTCAACATCACAGTTGTTGTATGTGTACGATGCAAGGAGGGACTGCCCAAGACATTGCAATGAGTTATGCGACTCCTTGGATAGAGATTGGACCACCATACTTATCGTATCAGCAGAGACAGAGATGCCCAGGCAAGCAAGAGTATTGATGACTTTGTATGGTGTATGAGCTGACTGCAGAAATAGGCCCAGAAGACTTTGCAGCACATTCAACTTTTGGTTCCAACCATTCATAAGGATACTGGTGATTATCGTTTTTCTCTGGTTCGTATACATTCTCTCATTGTTTTGCAAGTGTATAAGACACACACCATCAACTTTATTGCAGAATGGCGCTTTGCACGTCTACTTGTCAAAGTTTCCGGGTGCACATTCCACTCCCCAGTAAGTCCATTGATCAACCCTTCCAGATCGATCTCATCCACTTCGTCCCAGTACTCATGGTCTGCTGCCTGCTCATTATCGATAGACTCGTCTCCAAGCCCATCAGTCTGCCCTGCTGAGTTGGCCATTCTCCTATCATCAAGCAATGTCCCAAGTAGTCCCCACCACCTTGGAGCACCTGCCTCCATTTCTTGTGCCATGGCTGTGAGACTGAAATTTTCCAATTGTTCTGTAGATGTACTGGATGCTCTGAAGTGTGAGCTGCCATCTTCTGATGCAAGACAGCAAAGCTCTTGTAGGTACGTATTTTCCACCACACCAAAAGACCATTGTGTAAAGCGATCTCGACTTGCAGGGTGTTGCAAGAAGGCATTGAGAAGATTAACAACAAATTGATGGTCTTCATATTCTTGATGGGTAAGCAGTGTTGTGATAAACTGGGCCAGACTGATCTGACATCGATCCAAGGCTTCAAACACGACATCGAGAGGAGGCATGCTGTATGGGTCAATGCTACAACACGTGGCTTTGCTACTTATTTTTCGGTCAAGCTGGTATGGAGCTGATTAGATGCTGAGTGCAGTGCCATGCTTACTACTTATGGGCGGGTGTGACATATATTGCTACGCATATTGGACACTCCTAACTACAAAAAATATAACCCTAGTTTCAGTCTTCTGCATTTTTTTTCTGAGTCTGCAGGTTGCACCACTGTGGCTGAGGTTGTTTACAAATGTTTTCTTGCAGCCATCTCTGGGAGTGTGAGGGAAATAAAGTTGTCCTGGGTTTGAATTTCGGCCATTGCCTCGGAATACACTGAATCTCTGAATATGCCCTCACATGAGCAGCAGACGGTGTGTAGGAGCCTGCAGCACTTCATGTGCACGAGCATAGTTACCCGATTTGGAAAGTTGCATTGTGCTTGTGGCTTGTGCATCATCTCTGCAGCATGGTTGCCTTCAAATCGCTGTAGAGGCTTCGTTTTCTTGTTTCGCGCCCTGGAAATTCGTACATGGCTTCTGTAGGTCGCATGTAACATTTCTGTCAACTTATAATCGTGCTTTTCGGTCTGATAATGGCCTGGTAATGATTTTGCTCGTTCTTGAGCCTTGAGTGCGATACCTTGTACAGCATGTGAATGTAGTTGCCTGATATGGTAAGTCGCATCATGCTTGTGACCTGCGCATCATCTCTTTGTTGATCGCATGGCCTGCACACCTCCTGCATCACCTCTGACTAGTGTTGCCATGGTTTGCCAAACCGCCTCAAGCCATTGGCTGTAGCTTGCTCAATTTACTAGCTATTAATATAATTCTTTTTGATTTGGGGGTTTTGAATATGGGGCTACAATCATGGGTACTTTTTTCACTGACTAAGCTGCTCAATCCTGAATGGTTTGGGCCTCCAAACTGAACTGAGGCAACACTACCTCTGATGCATCATTGACACTCTGCCTGTGTCCTGGTGTAGGGAGTCCATACTCCCTAGGGCTGCATATCATATCAATCTACCATTCTCCCTATTGCCCTAGCCAGTCCCTGCAGGTCTGCCGTCCCTCAGAAACATCGCCACCACTCCACACTCGGCTAACTCGGCTAATACAAGCACTTCCTTCGCTTACTAACGCCGCCACTACCTAGTTCGGAAGTAGCCCCTGTTGCCAACAATCACTGCCACAACAAGTCACTGCCTACCCCTATCCACAGCTCCACACATCGTCCACCCCTATCTAAGCCGGCCTTTGGCCCTTCATGCACATGTCACATGTCTATGGACCATTGGTACTCCCCTCCGACACTTGCGACGTCGGCACCTTGGTCTCTATAGGCCCCACTCATGACTCCGATGCCCGCCACCACCAGTAGCACCGCCGCACTGCCCCAGACCACCGCTAAGAGTCCCTGCATCGTCGGTCAGCGATCTACAGTCCCCTAGGCATGTTCTCCTTCACCGCCTCCCTTTCCTTTTGGCTTTTCTTGCTTTCTCTCCCCCTTCCTTTCATACCTACATTCTGTAGTGCCTTATTTCGGTGCTTTTCTTTCAAGTTTTTCTTGACATATGACGTTTCCAAAATTCACCGAAATGTACCTTAGTTACAGCCCCTCCTACGCTACAAAACACCACTGTACTTAGGAAAAATATACCCACTTTTCTGGCATCACAATCTGTGCATCTGGGAGTCAACCTGAGTCCCCAGAGTCATTTTCCAGAGTAATTTCAAGTCTTCAAGAGTCCCCCCCTGCGCCCCCAGAGTCCCCTTGCTGAGTTCTATCACCACCTTCGAGTCTACCTGCGTCCTGAGAGCTTCTGCTGCCGTCAGAGTCATTCCCCCTTGTGTCTACCGATTTTATTACCATCTACAAGAGTCCTACATTGCCGCCTGCCAAGCCTCTAGCTTCCAGAGTTTGTCTAGCCACCCAGAAAAATCCCACACTGCCTTATAGAGTCGGCAATTCAAGTTCTACGCCACCTTCGCTGCCCAGACCTCAGGGAGAATTTTCCCTCACTCCCCAACCACCTCTCTCATCTCCCTTCAGACTCACGACCCCTTGGGACGAGCCTAGGCTTCGCCTACAGCTTTCTCCCCCCCCTTTTTCCCTTGCACTCTCACAAGAAGAGTTGCCCACACTGGACTCTGTGGTAAGGCTGCTGGGTGTTCCTATACCCTTTTGAGGATGTGCAATTATGTTATCACATCCCTGGTACATGTTCTCACCCTTCTGCTTTCTTCTGACCTTTCTAGATTCGATTTTGATTTGTCCTTGTTGACGTCTCAGCTTAGTGGCTTCATAGGACTGCTTTCAGAGTCTTGTGGGTGGCCCAGGTATGTTTCTTGGCCTATACAGCTGCCACTGGTGCTGACCAGCTTCATCTTCAGCTAGCAGCTTCATTTCAACTCGTTTCAAGTCACAGCACATGCTGCTCATTGTGCCATCCATCCTGACTCCTCCAGCATCGTTTTGATGCTTCCATTTGGCCTCAGCAACTCCCAATCCTTTGTTGGCCTCCTCTTGGCCTCTTGGCCCTCTAACTCGACTTGGGACATTCATATTGATGTTGCACCAGTTTTGGATACCTTCAGGACCCTCCTGCAGTGTCCAGAACTTGATGGTAAGGTCCAGGGATGTTCCAATTCCCTCTCGAGCATGCAAGATTGGGTTATTGCAGCTTTGGTACCCTTCCTCATCCTCTTGCCTTCCACTGATATTTCTAGCTTCGAATTTGACCCGACCTCTTTGATGTTTGGGTCGGAGGACCTTGTAGAACTGTTTTTGGGGTCTCATGGGTGGCCATGACAACATAGGTGAGTTGCTTTGCATGTTCTGGCCTCGACACTCATCCTGACTCTCTGCAGCCATCAGCACCTCTTCGACTTGCTCCAGGTCGACATCACCACTGGTCATTGTGTTGTCCTTGCCATCTGTTGGCTTGCCATGACCCTCAGTTATCCTGCTTTTGACATCTCTCACCACACACCCTTCGTCTGGGCTTGCAGGTCACCAAAAGGTAAAATCTTGATTAATGGTACTTGGTGCCTCAATTGGCACATTTCGTGGGGTAGTTATGTCAATGTCACCAATACCTACATCAGCAAAACCGTTCCCCGCTGTCCACCGCTGTCCAGTCTCTTACAGCGTGTTACAGCAGCTACACCATTACAGGAAGGTCCCCCCCTGTCCGTTGCTGTAACAGCGCTGTCACAGCACTGTCTAGCACTGTCACGCTTACCTAGTCGCTACACAGCCTCGCGCGGAACCGATTGACCGCACAGCGCCACACAGTGTACGCGAGTCTGCACAGTACAGTACAGATGTTGGATTCGGTACAGCGGTATACAGTATGTTAGATTCTGTACAGCGGTATACAGTATGTTAGGTTCCGTACAGAACTATACACTATGTTAAACTCTGTGCAGCACCATCCAGCACACCCAACTCTGTACATAACTGGGCACCAGTCCCGAGTCTGTGGGCTCATGTATCACTCTGTAGGCTAGTGTACCGACTTCACTATTATTTGCACCAGATCATTCACCCTATCAATCACTGCGGGCATTGCGGAAGAAGTAGAATTATGCGTGTACGAAGGAAAACAATGCAACATTAATCGAGGATAACCTGCCATTCCTCTGTCTCCGGCCCGGCAATTTCTCTCGCTGAGTACCCCGTCCTTAAAACGTGTTAACTTCCATCCCAGAATCGCCGAGAATGGATATTGACTTACATTCCAGCCTTGGCCCATTCTCGAAGCATTTTGTCGAGTTTACTCCCATGGTAGTCGTCATACCACACTTGATCGATCAAACGCGTAATATTATTGCATGCCTCTTCAATCTCGTCTCCACACAGAGTTTCGTTCTTGGCTACTCCGTGCTTCTTGAATGTCATTAGGACGCTTCGAATCTTGATTAACTCACATCAGTAATCCTACCAATGACGACAGAAACTAACGTACGATCGCAGCGACAAGGGCAAGCGCTTTGACGGGAACAGACTCTTGGAATTCGGCAAACCGGCGGAGAGACTTGGAGCTGGTGCAATAGTAGACAGCAAGACAAGTCTTCTTGAGAGCGGAGTGGGCAAAATTGCTAGTCCTTCCCTGCAGTACTATTTGGCAATAGTTGCACAGCGCCAACGGGGATGTACATACCAATGAATCTAAGTCTCCATGGAGATATCGAGCACTTTCGAGCAGTTGTGTGGCCTTCTTCTTGACGAAATCGATCCGTTCGGCATTATCATCGATGGTTTCGGGGGGGTAAAGACCATACTCGAAGGGAACGATATGCACAGCGACTTTCTTGATTTCACTGCGGAAGGTTTGCGTGTCGTTGAATAACTACAGAATGTACATTACTGCAGGGAAAAAAAAAAATGTTGCACACTTACAATCGTCGCCATCGACCTCTTGTGCTCTGGATAGAAACCTGCAATCATTGAGACATGTAGCACTTAGTAGGTATTAAGAAACTTACCGGCTTCAAGCTCCAATCCATCGTCCTTGTACTTGATAACCATCTCAACCAGGATTTCCATGCAAACACCGTCGATCGCCATTTCACGACGGAGGAACGGGACCTCCGTTGCAACATACAACCGCATCCTCGCCTTTGCCTCACCCAAAAGTTTGCACCACAGCGGACCGAAAAATGCTAGCGTAGTAGGCCGAACGACCACATCTGCCTTGGTCGTCCTGGAATACTTACTGCGGCGCTCACTGACAAGACTCGTGCTATCGCCCGAGCAGTCCTCCTCACTGTGCAGCCTACCCTGCACCTGGCTAACCACATTGGAATGCAGCTTCTTGGAGGGATGTTTCTCACCACTGACAGTGTCTTCGAGGTATGTAGGCGAGGGAGGACAAGGGCGACGGTTTCGGGACTGATGCCTTGCATTAACGTCGTAGTCCATGCCAACCTTTCCGCAGTGTGAGTGCAATAAATTAATATTATAATTAATCACCTCTTCGCCATGTCGCATTTGTGGTCCATTATTGGACCGTACTCCACGATCCTGTAGCATACCGGACTGGTGCGAGGAGATACTTTCTCCACGTTGGTTAGGACAGTGAGGCGGCGGGGGAGCCGGGGCACATTCGGGTGCAACTTGTGGTCAGGACAGTCGAGATTGTTGGAGCACGGGCCGCTGAGCAGGAGCGGGACCAGACTGCGAGGACACTGCATGCCGAGGGACATATTGCTGGGAGGGAGCATGCTGGGAAGACACTATAGACTGAGTACGGACACGTGGCTGGGGGAATCGTTGCTGCGAAGAGGACTGCTGAGAACGCACCTGGGGCGAGGGAGTTTGACCACCCTGCCCTAACTCTAAGAAGTAGTTAGCACCGACTGAATGCGAGATACTACATACTCACCATCATCAAGTTCGTGAGGCCCAGCGTTCTCCGACATACGGTCGGAGTCGGGCACATCATTTGACCCTTCGTCAATAGGGGAGCGCATCAGTCAATTCTCGTCGATCCTACTGCCGGAGTATCCATCATTACCTGCACGACCACAGGAAGCTTCATCCTCGGCATCCTGGACATCCCCTGCATCATCAAGGCTTGACCACGGACCATCGTTGGAGTCGCGCGACTCTTCACCAGATCAAGGTTCACTTAGGTCATTACTCGCGTCGTCATTAATTCGATAGTCACTTTGCACTGGGCGGAGAACTTACTGTTCGGTTTGGGAAGGCTTAAAGTAACTTTTTTCGGTAGTCCCCTTTGACGAACCAGAGACAGTTGTTGACGCAGCCCGGGACACGAATGGATCGGGTGTCGATGAAGTCGATGGAACCTCCGGGACCATTGAGAGGGGCTGCGGACGAAATCTAGAGGTAAGTTGGGAATTGCACTCGGTAGCCGCGCTATCTTGGGGCATGCGAGGCTGCTGGGATACAAGCTGGGTGGTGACTAGCATTGGTGTGAGTAAGTGATCGATGGTGCGCGTGCTGGACAGATTAAATGGACGCACAAGTTGTCTGAGACATAACAGCCCAACCTTGTGCTCGAGGGGCAGCAGTATTTGCGGTTTGAGGCGCCTGGTGCCTCGTTCGATCTTGCTCATACTCATTCAGTGATTGCGTCCCAATGAAAGATGGTTGTCTGGGGGTTTGTGCTTGGAACCCAAATCTGGACCCAGATTCTGCCATCTGAAACTCAGGTAGAGGTCCGGAATCGAGATTCATTTCAACGGCCGAGTCTTCAGTGCGGTTCTCCGTAGTACGAGTCTGTTTAGCATACATCAGCAGATATCTAGATATACCCATAGAAGTTAACTACCTTGCACTTTTGAGAGGCCTGGGTGACCCTCCTCTGGCGGCGAGGTGTTGGAGCCAAAACGTTCCGCGGTGCATCATCTGGGAGAACAACTCGCTGTCTGGGCATTTGCTGAGGTTGAGCAAGGACATCTCCAACCCTCTCGAGTTGCATAATTGCGCCACCTTGACCAGCTGTGGTCCGCTTCGTTCTTCGCAAAGTCAGTGCAGTTTGTTCATGCAAGGATGAGGGCACACCGGTATCACCCATGCTGTCTGGGTCGCACTGGGCCATTCCCTTCGTGTGCTTTGTTCTCGGCATACTTGAGGACAAACCAGTGGCGAAGAGCGAACGCAGTGTCTAGAGGGTACACCACAAAAGAGCACGCACTTTGGCAACTCTCAAAGGACTGTCCTAAGTGAAACCATTGAATCGCGGAAATTGGGTAAACAGTTACCTGTGACTGGCCCCAATCGGCGATCGCATCATGCTGACAACAGAAGACGGCCCAGGAAAATGCATGCAGAAGGTGTTATAGGCGGGTATCATGAGCGTAGCTAGGTAAAATAACAAGGTTGGAGGTGGTGAGTCGTTTAGATCAACCTGAGACCGGAGCCATCTATGGAAACATCCTGATTGGGCATGAGTGAGTGTACGTAGCCAGCTCTACGTACTTAAAGCTGTAGTAAATACTAATTATAAAGTTTCCGCAAATCCGAATTTACTCTTGGAAAGCCCTTAACGCATGCTTAGAGGTCTCATCGCCGTGATGCTCTCATCGCAACCAACTTTCGTGCATATATATATATGATGCTTCGACTTTAGAACCAACCTTGAATGACCGGTTGGTATCTTGCTGAAGAGAGAGCCTGTTGTCGGGACCAAAGACATAAGCAACTTGGAAGGGCTGAGACATCACTGAATCTTACGATTGCATTCCGCCTGCAAGCTGAGAACACCAGTCAGTAAACCTTGACAGACGGTAGTCAATATCTCATTTATACGGGGGCAGACAAAGGCAGTAGAACGGACAAGGTACATACTATGGACTCGTAGATGCAGCCAACCGTTGTAGCGTTGTGATCCTGATAACTTACTCACGAAACAGTGAAGTTCGACGAGACTGGCCGGGATATCTGGAGCGGTGAAATATGACGGTGGGAGAGTACACACAGGGTGTGGAGGAGAGGGATGGTGATGCGTGCAAGGGAGAGGGGGGGACCTCGTGAAGTTGGAACTGCGGGAGCGAAGAAATTGGCAGACAGAGTAGGTATCGACTCCATGGTCGGGGGCAGTATGTAAGTAGGGAAAGGCCCAATCCCTGCGAAATCCTTCCGTACCATTGCTTCGAACTCACCGAGTGTCAAAGGGTCCACATTTAACTCCCATCATGTGGGGGTCTACGGAAGCGATGGGAGCGACGACTTGAGCAGAGAACCCATGAGCCGGTGAGAGGAGAGATCCAAGGGTGACGAGGACTTCTTGCTTGACCTTCGTCCTGGTGTCGTCGTCGAGAATATCTCATTTCATAAGTAGACAGATGAAAGGAGTGACTCGATGAGATACGTACTATGGACTCGCGGATGTAGCTGGTCGTTTGTAGTGTCACGATCCCGAGAGTGTTAGTCAAGCTACTCACGAAGCCGAGAAGTTCGATAAGGTCCAGCCAGAATATCAAGAGGGGTGGAATACGACAGCGGGAGAACATACGCAGACCGTGGAGGAGAGGGATGGCGATGCACGTGAGGGGACAGCGTGAAGCTGGAACTGAGAGAGCGAAAGGATTGGCGGACAGAGGAGGCATCGACTTCTTGGTCGACAGCAGTATGTAAGTAGGGAAAGGCCCAATCCCTCCGAAGTCCTTCCGTACCATAGCTTCAACCTCGCTGAGTGTCAACGGATCCACGTTCAACTCCCATCGTGCGGAGGGTTTTGCGGAGGCGAGTCCAGCGACAACTCGAGCAAGGAGTCTATTCCAGGCACGTCTGTAGTCATGGCACTTATCTGTACTGCATGTGAATGATAGTCACGGCCAACACAAACCCACCTCCACTGCGTCCGCTGTGAGTCGACGTGTGGATCAATGGCAAAAACACCAAAAAAAAACCCAACACAAAGACAATTGCCGAGTTGGTGGTTTTCCTACGCGGGCTTTGGCTCGAGGGATCTGTTAAAATAAAATGGGGGAGGGGTTCCGTGCACCTAGAGGGGGCTAGGGCAGAGGGTATAGGTGCTCCTGACGAAGGGGGAGCAGGGGAAGACTGAAAATGCGAAGAGAATAGGCTGCTCTGAGCCTAGAAATGATGTAAGATGATGAAGATAACAGTAAGTAGACCCTTATTGGAGCCTCAAATACTGCAAGAATGAAGAGGATGATGATGGGCTTAAAAGCGACGATGATTGGGCCTAATGATGATGATGATGAGTGAGCAGGTAAGTCTTTACACAGGGGACTGCTTCCTATGCAGGGGACTTGGTAGCTGCTTGATTGCTGTCGATGTATTGGTACTTTATATACAAAAAGGTAGCGTAGCCTGCAGTAAATATGGAGCAACACTTTGTAAGTGATCTGTAAGCGATTGGTAAGGGGATTGGTAAAGGATTGGTAAGGCTTTGTAAGGATGAGTAAGGACAGTAAGCAATTGGTAAGTAAAACCAGTAAGCATGACGAAGATTATCACTAATCAATTTGAAAACAGAATGAGTCATCAAGGAACGGATGAATAATGCGAAAAGGGGAATGAGTAAGCGCACTGGTCACTGCCGATCAAGGGACATGACTGCAAATGAGTCATAGTGACTCCTAGATCTGAGATCTAGATGCATTATGGTAACTTGCTGCGCATCCAAACGAAGAATGGTGGGGGTTTCTGCCAGGGGCCAATTTTGGGGGTCTCCAGGGTAGTCAGGGCATAGGATTTCGCAACTTTCCCCCTTTCCTCCTCTCTGTAAAGCGACCTGCATTAGCTGCAGCTAGTGTTCTGGAGGGTTTGAGGAGGAGGAAGGGCCATCTTCTCCCATAAGAGCAGGGAGAAGTGTCTCAAATTCATCATGAACACGATCAGATAGACTGGATGACAGTAATTGGTATTGAACCTGTCGCAATTTTGGAAGAACAAAGGATGAGACCGAGAGGTAGACGTTGCAGGGCACAGGGACGAAGGATCCATATGCTTCTTTGACTGGAGAAACTGAAACAACCACATATGATTTTTCAAGCCTGATAACAGACCTGAGACGACCAAAGAAAGTCCTCCTCGATGTCAGACTGACAAGGAGAACTCGCTGTCCCAAAGCGATAGGATGGGAGGTCATGGACGAGGGAGGGATGAACCAGGAGGCTTCAGGGCGAATGCTAGTGGGGATTCCTGGCAAGTACTCGTAGTTATTCTCCCTGGCAAAGGGAATGAGCGAAGAGATCATCGAAGAGGTGGCCATTACAATAAAAAGTGGCGAAATGGGCGTTTGTTGGCAGAAATGATGCAGAAAATTGTGGAGGGCGAGGATCGTCACCAAATTTGGTAGGCAGGATGGCGTGGTCGAGAGCTTTCTGTGAGCGTGGGAATGATGTCGATATCTTTAGAAATGGCCGAGATATTCGAAAAATCGGAATGCCGTAAACTGGTGCTCAAAAACTTTTATTCGGCGCTTGAGCAGTTTCTTCCCTAATGTTAAGGGTGGTTCTTGTGCGACGGATGACTGCTAGACACTCCAGTCATTCTGCGCATTAGGGCTAGGCTTCTCCATTCTTCATCATTCAGCTTTTTGGGTCCATGCTCACGTCGCCAAACACCTTTGGTGCGTGACACCGCGTCTGATGACATGATTACCAAGAGCAATGCTTGAAGAACAGATCTAAATGCGGCCCTGGCATCTTGAAGCTTGTTGCCTGAGACCAAACGGAAGCCCTCGGTCAACTCCGCACGGATTGTAGCGAGTGTCCGGACCGCCACAGGTAATACATGGCTAGTGGAACTTGCGGAAGAGCTACATCTCGCGTGCAATTGAACTGGTGGCATGGAAGTAACGAAGGATAGGTACACGTGCGAAGATTTGTAGGTCGACAGGAAAAGAGCTTTGAGGGGCACAAAATTTATGATACCGAATTGACGGTTCAGTAACTGCAACGCATCAGGACGGCAAGAACTAGTTTGATTGGACCATTACATACCTGTATAGCAGTTCCGAAAGAACCCGCTGCAACGTTGTCGGCAGCAAATGAGGAGTTACGAACCCAAAGTTCAGTCTCGCTCACACCGGGTGCAGCTCCCCCGCCAAGACATCCTCGTCGCCAACAGCATCTTCGAACTCATCCTCCTGTTCTTCGGTCTCGGCAGCATTGGCGTCAAGCTCCCAGCCACCTTCGGGGTCGATGACATTGCGGGATTCTTCTTCCTTCGCCCAGTCGTCAAGAGCGGAAGATAGCACACCCACCTGAAGTATCAACATGGGAAATTTCGCCGTCAATATCCAGATGTCCGTTGGTAAGGCCTCGGTCCCAGAAGCTTTCCGTTCCAGGTACAAGGGGCCAATTGAGGTTCTGAGTGGAGGTAAGGATCGGTGGGGGTTTGGGAGTTGACTGGCCGAAGGAGGGAGCGTCATCGACGTCAGCTTTGGTCAATCCAGTAGCTTCAAGGATGTTCGCAGCCTGGTCTTCCAGTCCATTCATTTTTGCCGTCAGATATGCTAGTCTACTTCTATTTCAGGGGCCGGACTATTCTCCATAACGCAGATCGCAGTTACACGGTGTTCTTTCATCAGCTTCGCAACGTCGCGGACCGTAGTCTTCGGCAAGACAAAAAAAGGCTGGGTACGAGAGTCCACGACGGTGGACAGATCCAGTAGGACAATCTCCTCACACAAAGCATCGACATATGCAAGCATGGCTCCGACCTGAGGGTTGTAAGTCACTCCTGGACCAAGCTCAGACTGTACGGGAGGAAAGACGACATACCAGTCTTGAATGTCTTCAGGCGCTCCCCGTCGGCTAGAGCAAGAAAAAAAAAGATGGTGGAGACGTCAACACCGATGATGGATGAAGAAGATCCAACACCACCAAGTGAAGACCAGTGTGTGCAACAAAATCGAAGACAAATTCACGTACGCATCACCACGATCCTGCCAAGATCCAGAAAGGAGAACGAGAGAACCACGCACGACATCACCGTGGCCAATACCGATCGGCGCTGACCACCCATACGAAACGGCACAGCCAAAATCAGACAAACGATGACATCAAAGATACCCCACACACACCGTATACATGAAAGTGATTGAAGAGTGAACCACAGGACTCGCGCGACGAGTAAAACCGAGAAATCTGAGTGGTAGTAATAGTAATCGATATAAAAGGAACTACTGCACCCCGACTGTCATTAAGCCGAATGCCACTCGCTCGTCTGCAAGTTTTGCCAGTATAAATCCACACTGAGGATTCAAGAATACGACTTTTTCACTATTTACCTAGCGCTAAGTTGTACGTTACAACGACAGAGCGTAGTAAAACTCCTTATCGAAGTAGCTATTTAGCCAGAATGATTGTGCAGAATGAAAGCTGTTAGTACTCGTGAATCGATTATCAGTGGCTTCACCAAAGCGAGGTACAAGATGAGCGTATGACTTGATCTGATCCAGAGGAAAGATATCCCCCAAAAACTCCCCCGATGCACGTGTTGCCCGCTTCAGGACGTGTAATCTTGTTGCCAGGTCCACATCGGCTTGCTGTTGTGGGACCATATCGAACCGCCGAACATAAACAAGGAGGCGATCATCCCAGACAAGCCGGAGCCCTCTGGGAGAGACGGGGCACATGATAAGACGAACATCTACCACAGTGTGACCTACAGAGGCAATCGTTAGTGTAGTATCACTTGGCGTCTGAAACGGCATACCTGTGAGGCCACTGGCAGGCCATTCGTGGCGTGCATCCACCTGCAAAATCGCTGCGTCGTGGTGGCCATATTTCCATGTACGATCGGCCGGGCGAGCATTGATTGTAAACACGGGCTCAAGAGAACTAGAATCGTGGTATGACTTTTGTTGAAGACGAACCTTGTACCAAACCTGAAGGTCACTGAATGGGAGGTGAGCGTCTGGAGGTGAGTGCCACTGTCGGCCAAAGGAGTGGAAGTTCCGCACATGTGGTCCTTCACGACCCAGATAGTCTGCAAGGGCTCCTCGGAGGTCCGGAATGTCGAATAGTTCAGCAGCCTTATCAATAGAGATGCGTTTGATGGATGGCTGATGATTAATGCGGAGGGCAGTAGCTCCCAAAGAGAACGTACGGACTGGCTGTGGGACAGAACCAGGCAAGGCGGTCCTAAGCCTCTCTGCAATGCCGAAGAGATCCGGAACAGAACGTCTTGAGGACCAGATATCTTTCAAGATCGCCGCGGCATCTTCATCGTCTGCCATATTCGTGTCACCATCCTCAGCCCTGTCGTCCTCAGTGGCTAAGTCCTGATCATGAGTATCGTCGGCATCGCTCAGTGCGCTGAGACGAGTCGCTGTCTCGAATAGCCAGCATCTCTCGACACGATCTAAGTAGCGGCAAATCTGTGTATCGTAGTTTTGATGATTCGTTGTAGATGCAGGTTCCTTTATCACCTCGATGTGGGCATGTTCCGTCGTGTTGGCTGACCATTGCACAGGCGCACCAAGTTCACTGATACTCGGTGCGACACTTTGCATCAATTCCAACTTGGGAATAAACCAGTGGTCTAGAGCGCTGCCGCTCTCTGCCCCTCTCCGCAAACCTTCGTCAGTAATTTTATCCTTGTGATTATGAAACTCCGCAAGGGTTGCTTTGATCCTGTCCTGTATGATTGAGGTAATCCTAGGAGCTTGAGCCAAGTACTGGAAGTCCATGAGGGCACGAACCGCGATCACTACCTCTCGTGATGCAGCCCCACCAATAACAGCTACCATAAAACGCTGCATGTCTCTCTGAGCTTGACCAGTAACCTGTTTCAATGCCGTGATACCGTCCTTGAAATGGCGCATGCCAACAATTGGGTGTAAGACAGAGTAGCGGAAGTCGAGTTCTGGTGCGCCGAGAGCGTTCTTGCACCACTGGACATCGTGATCCCAAAATTTCCGGTACCAGTGATGTAGTGGTTCCGGCGTCAAGAAATTAGCAGGATCAGTCAATGGCCAATTCTGCCAGAACGGCTCCGCAACACCGCTCAATCTAAATTCTTTACACTGAACGAAATACCTCTCGAGGTCGTTTGGGTCGCATTGAATGCGAGAGAGCTGGGAAAGCGTCCTCGCTCCAGTACGGCGTTCATGCCGAAATGCATCACCAAAGTCCTTGTGACTAGCCATCGTCACTGGAGACGTCTTTCCATGGACGCAAGCCAGCATACATGCTTCTGGAGTATCCACAATATATGCAGCAAGCGGCGTGAAGCAGTGGCAGAGATTTCCAGCGGGATCAGACATCATTCGTCCAATTTGGGCAGCAACTTTGAGGGGTTGAAGAACTATATCAAGACACTCGTGAAAGAGGCGAGCCTCCAACACAGAACGCATCCGATGCACGGGGTGGATAAACTCGACGACGGGCATGAGAGCATTGAGTAAGAAGGCATGCGAGGACGCTTTGTTCCGCACGGCCATCTTAATGTTTGCGAGGCTGATAAGAAGCGGGTGAGCGACTTTTCCACCACACATATTCGTTATATGAGTTTTGTCGGATGAAAGGATAACGCCACACAACATAGCGCCCGGTGGGAGTTTGGACTAGATGAAATCAGTACGAGTAGACTGGGATCGTAATGTCCTACCTGCATCCGCCATGCCATGTCCCCGCTCATCCATTCGCTAAACTCCCTGACGACCCTCTCCGCACTTGTAAATACTCGGAATGGAGTGTACATCATATGATCTGCATAGTACGGATGGTTGAACAGTGCTTCGATGCACTCGAGAGAGTCACGAAAGTAGAGGATAGCTGGACTCTTCGTGGGATAGGATGTAGCGATGATTCTGTAGTTCCAGCGCGGCGCGGTTGGAAGTAATTCTATTCGGCTTCGCAGTTCCTTGGCAGTCCAGAACGAAAGCAGCAGAGTGCGTACCTGAGAAACAATCGATGAATGGAATATATCGAGAGTGGAATGGGTGAGTCGGACATACCAAGCTCAACGATAGAAATTCGTCTATCTTCGCCATACTCATTTTTGATCGCAGAAGGAAGTTGGCCATTTCCCAATCATTGAGGCCGGCAAAGGGATAATATAGATTGGTACAACGGAAGGAAGAGAATGGATCCATTTCAAAATGCTTAAGAAACGTTTCGCCGGTGTTAAAGACCACCCCTGCACCGGAGAAGGGCTGGATTTGGTGGCCTTGTCCTAATTCAGCAAGGAGAGCAGCGGATTCAGCTACGGATGGATTCCAAATTCTTTCCTCCCCATCGAAGTCAGAGTCACCGAAGGGGACAAATGTATCGATAGCATCATGGTCAGGTTGAACGACATCGAAATCGTCGTAGGCGGGCAGATCGTGAAAGTCATCTAGTGATGGAGAGGAGCTGGGCGTACTGTTGACAGTCAACAGTGACGAATGAAGGGAGAGCCCGAGTTGTTCTCGCTGCCAAGCACAGCACTTAGATTTCGGCTGCGCAAGGTGAGTGGTAACCCTTCGGGCTGACGAAAAACTCTTGAGACACTGAGGACAGTTGGGCATTCCGATCCGCAGATGATACGCAGTAGATGACAATGCTACTTACAGCGAATAAAACGAGACCCTACGTATCAATGTATCTGTCGTCGAATGGTACACGTCACGTTTCGAGCCTATGCAAGCCAGCCCTACCATATGAACGGTTAACAAGTTTGACGATCATTAGATAAATACTTACTCGGAGAAAGGTCATTATGGCCTCAATGACAACACGAGTCGATCTTGGGCATAAAGTCAGCATCGATTTCCTCGAGACTTACGCACAATTAGATGGTTTTATTGGAACTTGATTAGTTGTGCGCATGACATTGAACCGTTCTGTTCCGCAACTGAAATGAGGCAAGTCATTTAGAGTTGGCGCGAGGTGAGTGGTCGTATCCATGATTGAAGCGAATTTGTGTGATGAGTTGAGTCAAGCGACGGTGAGCGAGTATGTCAGCAACTTGATCAACCTATCATAGGTTTTGGACGCTTCCACCTCCAAATTCCCAACACTCCCGCCATCGCTCTTTACTTCCTTCGACTTCATGTCACGCTCACCTGCCTTGAGTGATCTTCCAGTGGAGGACGACCGGGACCCCCGAGTTGACCAGGCCACGGGTCATAGTGAACTAGGCATCGCAGTTCACTCTGGTGCCCTCAGTACGCGAGTTGCTTCAGATGCCTCCTTCGCCAGTGACCCCGAAAATCCTAGCACTGACTCTATATCAAATCCACACTCTCCAGTGCAGCCAACCCTCTCTAGCAACGCAGTCCTCCCAAAAGGGACACCCTCAGCTATTGGTGCACTAAGACTACGCAAGTCTGCTGTATTCCAGTCTTACAGTACTCCCTTTCGAAATCGCAACCTCAATCTCGTCTCCCCCCAAATAAATAGTACTCCCACAAAAGCGGTAAGTGATGAAGTGTCTTGACGGAATACGAGACTCATTCAAACGTACTTACGCATCGCCTCGGTTGGCGTTCTGGCTGGTTGGCATACCTGCAGGTCGATGAGGAGGGCTCGGACACTGAGCTTGAACGAGAGGAGGCCAATTTCGTCCTTGAAGCTGTGCGTGCCCAATGCAACGTGTGTATCCTTGAACAGCAGCTTGCTGCTGCGAAGGTTGATGAGACGATTGCACTTGGTAACCTATACCGGTTTAGAGCCCAGACAGCTGAGCGTAAGCTCGAGGACGCTAATATTGATGTTGGACGCATTCGCCACGACATACGCAAGAGTGGCGTCGTATTGCACAACCCACGCAAGCGTCGCCGAGCTTCTTTCACCGAAAGCACAGTCGCATGTACGTATGTCCAGTCCGTTTGATCGCTATACTCCTCTGACACTTACATGAAAAGTTCACTCTACTTCTCCCGGCGCCTAGATGGCATTCATTTGTCACATTTGACATACCTACACTCCCCGCTATTTTATATTTCCTGAGCGTGACATGTCTTGTTGTTTTGTACTTCGTGTGTCACTACTTGTGAAGCAATACGATCCCGCCCCTTTGCTCGTACTCTTATCGTCTAGTCCATAAATTTTTCGCCAACCGCTATGTTTAAGCTCTAGTGTGAACACAGAAGATATCAACGTCCCCAGACGGCGGGGATCGAGTCATCACAAATTTATCGCAAGGTTTGTTCGAATGCGTCTCCTTACTCTGTCATAGTAACGCGCCCAATGACAAACTACTCCATGAATTAGACAACAACTGGTGACTGTGTAACGCAATCAAATGGCACCACTCGCAGTCACCGTTCCGGAAATGTTAAAAAGCGGGGGAGTGGATAACATACCTTGTCCAGAGCAGTCGGAGGATTTTCTGCTAGGAACACACCTATTTCATGCATGATCCCAACGGCAATCGCGACAGATTTGAGTGCAATAATCCCATCAGCAACGGATTGATAATTTTAGGCGAGGTGGGCGATGAATCTTGTCAAGGTTGAAGTGCAAGAGGTCTGCGGAGCATGATTTCAAAAATTCAGATAAGACAGGGGCGGCTTACCTTCTCGTTACGCCTAAGTGCGCCTCGAAACTGGCTGATGAGCCAGGCCAAGACGAGTCCTCCCACCCGAGAAAGTTGCTGGTGGCCACCAGCCTGGCTGCAAGTGCCGGTGTGATCCTGGGTGGGCTGGCTGGCTGAGCCTCATGTCACCGCATGTAAACAGTCCTTACCTCTGTAAAATGTATTCCGAGAGCAACTTACGACTTATCAGCCAACTGTTGAGTGTTGGCTACCATGACATGGTTAATGATACTGGTGATTGATAGCTGGCATGTCCAAGGACAACCACTTATACTCCAAACTGTAGCATTCATCCGTTGCAGCAGTGGCCTGTATGACAAGAAACTGAACGGAGGGAAACACATTATTATGGCAGACCGAGAGTCACTGACCATTTTTTTGAACTCGGCCGCATGCTTGTCTGCTTGCTCTTGCAATTCACCTGGGTAATCCACAAGAAAGTCGCACAGGAGTGATAATGATTGAATGTTGCGTGGGAGTTGGGATGTAGCCACTATAGGCATCTGTGTAGCTCTGGAAGCTCTGTACCGACCTGTACGACACTGTGAGACTGTGTCGCTTATGTGGCTGTGCTAACTGGGTGGACTGTACCGGACTGTGTGACGCTGGGTGACTGTGCCACTGAGTCGCTGTCACAGTGTGATGCTGTCACTGTGCTGTAAATTCCTGTGGTGGCTGTGGCGGCTATCCCAAAAAGGCGGTTTTGCTCATTGTCACTGTGACGCTGGGTGACTGTGCTACTACACAAGTACGTCTCTTCAAACGCTGACTCCGTCCTCCACAAGTATGCTGCAGAGTATCGGGACACCTCTCCTGGAAAATCTCGTCTGCACCCCCACGTATTCCAACTTGCCAGCAATGCTTATTACCACATGCGGCGCACAGCACAGGACCAGTCCATTCTTTTCAGTGGCGAAACCACAAGAGGAAAGTCTGAGAACAGACGTCTTGCCATCAAAACCTTCCTCAAATTCTCCATCTCGAATCCCGGAAAGAAAGGTGCAAAACTCTCCCTGCCGCAGAGTTCGTCATCGAAACGTTTGGAAATGCACACTCCCTCTTTAATCCGAATGCTTCTCGGCTTGGCAAGTACACTGAATTGCAGTTCACCGAGAGAGGTCGCCAGTGTGACATAAAGACGCTCGATTACTATCTTGAAACAAACAGAGTCGCTGCTGTTTCCTTCAGGCGAACGCAACTTCCATATCTTTTACTATCTTATCGCAGGCCCATCCCCTGAGGTAAGACAGCATCTTCATCTGCAAGACAAGGCTCACTATAGGTATCTCGGACAGCGTAGCGCAGGTGCTCGTCCCAATGCCGTCAGGGCTGACGATGCACACCGATTCGAACAGCTCAAAGTGGCATTGAAAACCGTCGGTCTCTCCAAATGACATGCCGTACAGGCATGTCAAGTTGTCACTGCCATCCTCCACCTCAGCAACCTCGAATTCACAATCGACCATTCGAGAGATGTCGACGCCGCAGTCGTGCGCAACGTCGATACCCTTGCCCTCGTAGCAGAGTCTCTGGGCGTCCAACCTTCTGCACTCGAGAACGCATTGTCCTACAAGACCAAATTGGTCAAGAAGGAACTCTGCACTGTCTTCCTCGACTCAGACGGAGCATCTGACAATAGAAACGACCTCGCCAAAACACTCTACTCCCTCCTTTTCGCATGGCTCAACGAGCACATCAACCAACGTCTCTGCAGAGACGACTTCGACACTTTCATCGGCTTATTTGATCTCCCCGGTCCACAGAACATGACAGGCAGATCCAACTCGCTTGACCAGTTCTGCATCAACTTCGCCAATGAACGATTACACCATTTCGTTCAGCAACGTCTCTTTGAATCGCACGTCGATGAATACCAATCCGAGGGTATATCCAAACATGTCCCCCCCCCTCCCTCATTTCTTACTTCGATAACTCAGAATGCGTCCAACTTTTTCAGAACAGACCTGGTGGTCTCATTCATATTGTGGATGATCAAGCTCGCTGGTCCCATAAGAAGACAGACCACACGATGGTGGAAGCTTTCGCCAAACGATCGGGCAACCATTCTTCCTTCAAGTTGGGAGGTGGCTTGGATAGGTCGGGTTTTCCAACGTTCACAATTTGCCTCTTCAATGGACCGGTGACATATTCTTCTGAGGCGTTTTTGGAGTGCAACCTCGATGCTCTCAACTCTGATTTCGTGGCTCTCCTTTGTGGTACGGCAGTTGGTACTGGCGTTGCGGATGGAGGAGAAGGAGCGGGATCCATCAATCCCTTTGTCCAAGGTCTCTTTTTCAGGAAAAGCCGTCGCCACACAGGCTCATCCAGGACATGATAGTTGCTGCACAACAACCTGTAAAGCCTATGCGGGCGCCTTCTACAGGACGGAAAAATACCGTTCGTCGTATGCCGCACGACAACACCGCCACCAGCACAGCTCCCACCATCACTGAAGAAGAGCGCGAGGACGAGGACATCGCTGCGCCCCAAAACACAGGTACACCCTGCGTCGCGGGCGAATTCTGCACCACCCTCGACACACTCTTTGATACATTGGGAGACACACAGAATTGGTTTGTTTTCTGCATCAACCCGAACGACTCCCAACTCCCGAACCAGCTCGAGGAACGATCGGTCAAGGGACAGGTTCGCAGTGCAGGGTTGGTCGAGGTTGCCGAGCGGGGTGTGTGCGTGTTTGAGGTCAGCAGGACTCCAGAGGAATTTTGTCAGCGGTACAGGGATCCAATGTGCAAGGTGGCAGAGACGGGACTCCGGCAGAACAAATTGAAAGGATGAGGGTGGCTTTGGGCCTTGGAGAGACTGATGTAGTTTTGGGGCAGCACAAGGTAAGAACCTCCCACTTCCCCACCGGAGGCAAGCTCATTGTATGCGCGCAGGTCTTCCTTTCACAAGCCGGCTTCCATGCAATGGAAGACTATTTGCATGCCGCTGATGTTGAAGAACAGAAACGTAACCGGATGTGCGAGGCTGAGGTCGAAGCCGGTCTCGATGTTTGACCCGGCGGTGATCCATACGCCCATTATTTGACTCCCTCTGCAGTTGGAGTCGACGAATCCACGTATGCGAATACGTACGGTGATCAGGCCCCGCCGTTGGTCAGGGCTCGTCCTTCCATAGAGAATACGATGAAGAGTATGATGAAGCCAAGACGGTACAGAGTGACGGGTTCGATGGCAGGAGTCGATTGACAGGCGATCGGGACGATTCAAATTCGAACTATGGCACTGAGTCATACCCCCCCTCTAATATGTTCCAACATGTGGATAAGGAGGGATTGATGGCGAAGGACCCGCTGCCCAGGGAGACCATGGAGGGCGAGACCACTGAAATTGTCAAGGAGACGTCTGTGCGGAGACGATGGGTTCTCCTTTACTGGATGTCGACGATGTGTTCAGCACGTCTGAGCTTGCCTCATATTCTTACCAGAATAATCCGAACAACGTCTATACATCGATTCAAGGAGGGGTCTTTGACTTGACGCAGGTAGCAGCGACACATCAGCGTGTCGTCAGCGTTGTGCCCCACCAAGTCGGTCCTGCGGTATGGTGGCATGGCTGTGGACGCGATTTTCCCTGTGCAGGTGCGTTAGGTCGTATATCATAGTGTATTTCCTCTCTGACAGAGACACAGGTGAGCACCTTATGCAACAGTGTCTCAGGGACTGTGAGTCGGGTGACGCTCAACTCCGCCAACAACACCGATTCCAATGCTCAGTACCATGACTTCCGTGCATTTATCAAATGCCACATGCATGGTATCGTATGGCATCATATGTATGTAGTGGGAGGGCCTATCTCTGCAGCTCTGTGGCAATGTGCCACTGTGAGTCTGGCAGACTGTGCGGCACTGTGCGGCACTGTGCGGAACTGTGTGACGCTGGGTGACTGTGCTACTGTCGAGCTGTCGTACTGTGATGCTGTAATCATGCTGTAATTTACTGTGGTGGCTGTGGCGGCTGTCCGAAAAAGACAGTTTTGCTGATGTACTTGTCTCCAGGTCGTGGTGGTCTTGGTTGAGCCATTTGTGCATATACCCAGTGCTCTCAAAATGTTCGTGTGCCCTTGTGGCACATCTTGTCACTGCTCATAGACCTAGTCTGCTCCCCCTCAAGCAGTGCTCCCATCATAGGTATCCATTTGGTTTTGACATGGTGTGGCTCAATATTCTCACCACCACCATTGCTTGCCACTTGGTCCTCATTGGCCTGCTTGTTATGGGCTGTTGGCTGTCATAGGATGCCACCAGGGTCATATACAGTGAGATTTGGGTCTTTGGTAGGGAAGCTCTGGCTATTTGTCATTTGGTTATAGCTGTTCTTGATGCCACTGGTAAGCTCAACATCAAAGCTTGGATCCTCAGTCCACTCTCCCTTGAGCTTGATGCTTGGGGGTGTATCAGGTTGTGGTATGGGTAGGTCATCTGGAATGTCTCATATGCACACCATTGCACTTTCTCTCCACTCCTTGATCAACCTTTCATGTTGCATGGCCTCCCTGTTGATGTCCTGGACCTCAACTGGCATCTTGACCTCGACCAGCTTCTCAACCTTGACCGGCTTCTTGACCATCCCTTCTAGCACTTCTATGTGCTCACTTTTGAGTGGCTCCACTGCCCTTGAACTCAGCTGCTCATGCAGCTTGGGTAGGTATTCTTTGACCTCAACACTTTGTGGTGACACCTGCTGGGCTGCACCAACTGCTGCCTCAGCTTCATTTTCGCTTCTCACCTCAGTAAGTCCATTCTTGAGCCTCTCCTTCATTGGTGGCTCCACTGACAACTCACTAGGCTTCACAAATGATTCTTGTGTCTCATCATCACTCAATGCCTCAACAGGCTTCTTGATAGGTACAGATACTGGGGTAGGGTCATGAAAGGTAGTCACTAGGTAGTCGAACATTTTGTGTGATGTCTTCAACCTTCGAAACTTGAGTATGAGTGGGATTGGCACAGTCTGGTAAAGCAACATTTTTACTTGTGCATCTCTTCCCTCCCATTGTAAGGTTTTGTCACTTGGTTCCTGGCCTGAGGGAATACCCAGCCAGCCCTTCATGGCTGCAGCTTCGAGTAAGCTCTCCTGGAAAACCTTCCAATTCTTTCCATCCAGTTTGAGCTCTGGAGTGGTTGGGTTGGCCATCTCATATTCCAGATTCCACCACTAGGCGGGGCTCATAACCTGATAGAATCTGTAGAATACTTAGTAGTCACTTTATATTAGTAGCAGAGCTACTGTACCTGTAGAATACTCAGTAGTCACTAAGTAGGAACTACAGTACTACAAAAATTGTAAGTGTGTGCTATTTGCTTATGTAATGTGGTGGCTATGCTACAGCACACCACTTGTCTAAGTCCAACACAGGTAGTGTCCCCTCCATATGGCCCTGCATGGATTGAATTGACTGCATTGTATGAACAAATGTGCTCCAGAAAACATTCAATGAGTAGAATTGATGCAACTTCACAGAGAAAATTCCACTAGACATTGTCACTACATACCATTACATTTCTACAGGTAGTTATGCATATCATGAGTTTTCACTGGGTATGAACAAACACTGCACATGTGCCTCTCACTTGTAATCCTGTATTCAAGTCAGATGGCTGTCTTGAAACATTTCCACCATTCCCTTCCATGGGCCATCTGACTCAAGTCCAACTCCACACAACAACCTCTAGGAATGACTAGTGTGGTCCATATTGAGTAAAATGGGTTCCTTAGTGCTGGTGGGATCCAAAGCAGTAATTCTCCCCTGGGACCTCTGATCCAACCATCAGGTTGCAACTTAGCAGGTTGCATCAACATAGAATCATTCAGCCCAACCCCATGAACTAGCCGGTCACTGTTAGGAAGAGCATGTGAAGTGTGTGGTGAAAAGCAAATGTGATAACCCCTTGCACCTGCAGAGGTTCTGGATGAAATCACCAAAGAAAATAAGGGGCTTTACTTACCATCTGCAGGGTGATATGCAGAAAATCCACTGTGGGAAGTGGATGCAACCAAGTCCAATTCCTTGCTGATCCCATCCAGTTGGCTTTGAGAATCCCAGATGCCCACATTTCTATCCAGAGTGCCAGAAGCAGCCTTTTCACCATCACAGGGGGATGCAACTGAAGTGACTCCAGAAGTATGACCCTCAAGAGGGCTGCCAATTTGCACACCTCCCTGGACATCCCACACCCTCACAGTCTTGTCCAAAGAGCCTGAGACAATCCTCTTCCCATCAGGGGAGAATGCAACCGAAGTGACACGCTCAGTATGGCCCTGAAGAGGGCTGCCAATCTGCACACCTCCCTCAACATCCCACACCCTCACAGTCTTGTCAAAAGAGCCTGAGACAATCCTCTTCCCATCAGGGGAGAATCCAACTGAACTGACACGCTCAGTATGGCCCTGAAGAGGGCTGCCAATCTGCACACCTCCCTCAACATCCCACACTCTCACAGTGTTGTCCAAAGAGCCTGAGACAATCCTCTTCCCATCAGGGGAGAATCCAACTGAACTGACATACTCAGTATGGCCCTGAAGAGGGCTGCCAATCTGCACACCTCCCTCAACATCCCACACCCTCACAGTCTTGTCAAAAGAGCCTGAGACAATCCTCTTCCCATCAGGGGAGAATCCAACTGAACTGACATAGTCAGTATGGCCCTGAAGAGGGCTGCCAATCTGCACACCTCCCTCAACATCCCACACCCACACAGTCTTGTCAAAAGAGCCTGAGACAATCCTCTTCCCATCAGGGGAGAATCCAACTGAACTGACATGCTTAGTATGGCCCTGAAGAGGGCTGCCAATCTGCACACCTCCCTCAACATCCCATACTCTCACAGTCTTGTCCAAAGAGCCTGAGACAATCCTCTTCCCATCAGGGGAGAATCCAACTGAACTGACATGCTCAGTATGGCCCTGAAGAGGGCTGCCAATCTGCACACCTCCCTCAACATCCCACACTCTCACAGTCTTGTCCAAAGAGCCTGAGACAATCCTCTTCCCATCAGGGGAGAATCCAACTGAACTGACATACTCAGTATGGCCCTGAAGAGGGCTGCCAATCTGCACACCTCCCTCAACATCCCACACCCTCACAGTCTTGTCAAAAGAGCCTGAGACAATCCTCTTCCCATCAGGGGAGAATCCAACTGAACTGACATACTCAGTATGGCCCTGAAGAGGGCTGCCAATCTGCACACCTCCCTCAACATCCCACACCCTCACAGTGTGGTCCCAAGAGCCTGAGACAATCCTCTTCCCATCAGGGGAGAATCCAACTGAAGTGACATGCTCAGTATGGCCCTGAAGAGGGCTGCCAATCTGCACACCTCCCTCAACATCCCACACTCTCACAGTCTTGTCCAAAGAGCCTGAGACAATCCTCTTCCCATCAGGGGAGAATCCAACTGAACTGACATAGTCAGTATGGCCCTGAAGAGGGCTGCCAATCTGCACACCTCCCTCAACATCCCACACCCTCACAGTCTTGTCAAAAGAGCCTGAGACAATCCTCTTCTCATCAGGGGAGAATCCAACTGAAGTGACATAGTCAGTATGGCCCTGAAGAGGGCTGCCAATCTGCATGCCTCCCTCAACATCCCACACCCTCACAGTGTTGTCCCTTGAGCCTGAAACAATCCTCTTCCCATCAGGGGAGAATCCAACTGAAGTGACATGCTCAGTATGGCCCTCAAGAGGGCTTCCAATCTGCACACCTCCCTCAACATCCCACACTCTCACAGTGTTGTCCCTTGAGCCTGAGACAATCCTCTTCCCATCAGAGGAGAATCCAACTGAACTGACATACTCAGTATGGCCCTGAAGAGGGCTGCCAATCTGCACACCTCCCTCAACATCCCACACCCTCACAGTCTTGTCCCAAGAGCCTGAGACAATCCTCTTCCCATCTGGGGAGAATCCAGCTGAAGTGACACACTCAGTATGGCCCTGCAGCAGGAGTTGTACAAGTGGCCAAGCCTTCAATCCACCTACATGGATTCTAGCTGAAGAATGCAGTTTGGGCATGACCACTTCTGAGAGCAATGTGTTTGAAGGAACAAAGGGCAATGCAGAGACATAAAGGTGTGGAGTGCTGTGTAACATTGGGCTGATGAAGTTCTCAATGAATTTGATTCCATCTTCAGCCAATCTCAAGGTATCCCGAAAGTCACTGTTCCCTTTCTATTTCATGTCAGGTGTCATCAAATGCAGAAATGCATCCATTACCCACCAATAGCCATCTTCTGACACAGGCAAGTGCACTCACACCCTTGCCAACCCTCCCAAGCAAGCTCAGTATCTCCATCCAAAACATAATTTTCTCGCTTCCAACGATATCCCTCACCTGCCCTGCAAGCTCCAAGTCAAATTCAGTCTTCTCCAGATGCCGGGCCCAGAATTGGCAGGAGTAGGAGAGATGAAGTGGAATTTTCTTGTTGATTCTCTCTGAGAGATCAGAGACCTCAGTATTAGCCAAGTACGAACTTTCCAATTCACAGATGTTGAATCGAAGGTTATCACGGAGAATCCGCAATGTGGTAAAGGCCATGTCTTTTGCATCAGATGCGTCAATGGAATAGTCCCCACTCCGCAGTGGATCCATCAAGAAGTCATAGAAGGATGCATGGAGGGGCCGTACAGGAGAGGAACGGTCCACAACCCCACCCAGCACCGGTGACATGAACTCAAGGATGAGATTGATGTCATAGTGATCCTGCTCGTTCGGATATTTTTCTCGCATAGAGTTCAATGCTGCCATAGGTAGAGGTTCGAGCGTCATCACAACTTGGCACATCACGGAGCGGTATCGTTTGAAAGGTGTTCCAGTCCGCGGTATCCCAGCCTGCAGGATCGTCATGTAAGTCGTGTCCAAGAGTGTTCTACCTTCTTCGGCCTCGAGAGCCATCAGATCATCATAGTGTTCTTTCGGAGTCGCTCCAGCTTTACTTGGCTTGATGAACTCGCAGGCCACACGAGCCCATTCGAACAGACCATCAGATTTGTTGACGATGTTCTGGACCTCTTCCACTCCAATTCCGGGAAGTCCTTCGAGTCCCTTGGAAACGAATAGCTTGATATCCCGTTCCACCAACTCCCAAGGGATGTCATCCAACGAGGTTGCCTTTACATGTGCAGCGGCTGCCATGGCACGCACGATGTCGGGTAATGGTCTGGACGTTAAAAGAATCCGGAAATTGGTCGGTAAGCCCGCAGCGTCCACAGATGTCAGAAGACGTAGGATATCACTCCTCGATGTGTCTGGCCCACTTTCGTCCAAGGCATCGATTATCACAACCACATTCCCAACGATCTCTCCACTAATCTTCGATAGAGGCTGCAAAATGAATTGTTTCCACTGCTGCACCACATCGCATGTGGTCTTGAGCGCGAGGTTATTTGACACGACATTCGATAGCGCTCTTCGAAATGCAGGCTCACGATCCGCCAGGTCACGGGCAATGGTAGTCAGAATCTTTTCCTCCCGGCGTTCGCTTTGCCTGTCGTGGGCGAAGCAGAAACAGGCTCCAGGCGCTCCCATATCCTGGATCAACGATCCGATCGTATGAGCAATGGCGGATTTCCCTCTTCCAGCCTGTCCGTGGAGCCACAAAATGCGAGGGGCGTTCACGTCACGACTGGTAATCCAATGGGTGATATCCTTCAAAATCTCTCTCCTTGTACCATCGAGGCATTTTTTGGTGGTGTTAAGGCCCGCACCAGCGGCGTAAGCCATGCCCTCCAGGTTCAAGTCTTCACGCACATGGTACATGTCATCAAGCACATGGTACACGTTGATCTGGATGTCCCGCATGGTGCGATCTCGGTACTGTTGCATCAGGTCGCCCAGATTCTTGACGTGGCCTTGGGCAACAGTCTGCAGGTCGGAAACAAGGCGGTCCCCGATTCGTACCACTGAAACGTAACACGTTAGAACAGCGAAGTACAACAGACGACCGTGGCCATGACACATACGGAAGTTCTTTTTTTGGCAATATTTTACGACGAACAGCGCCGTAGCACTCATCTCTTGTGAAATTTTGCGTAGTGTCTCTTGCATGCTATCGATATTCTCCAACGTATCCTTTTCCATAAGAAACTCATAGAGATCTTTGACAGTATTCAGGAGGCCGAACACCTCGCTGTCTAGGTTGGCTTGATCAATGAGCAACTATTGGTGACCAAATGAGTGAGCGATACACGAGAAGGAATGACACGTACTTGAGAAGCTGCGGTGAGAATCCCCAGCGCAAACTGGACATATGGGTGAACCTGCACTCTTCCTTCAGACCATGCAAGCGACAGAAAGTTGAAGTGCTTACATTAGATAAACTGGTTACGACGGAGTTGAACAATTTGAGAGGCTGAAGAATGGTCTCGATGTTTTGAATGGTTGTCACCGCGGCATCAGCCTGTCCAACCAGACCGATCGTGGTTTGGAAAGCCTGGGGAATGGACTGCATATCTTTCATTTCCTGCTGGGCAGCATTGAGTTGACTGCCAATACTGTTGTCAGTGGTTTCTGCCGCAAAAGGGCCCGATCTAGTGTTGTTCGACCGATGGAAGAGGTGCCCCATCCTGGAGAGCAGCTTCCGATCAGTATTGGCCGGCATTGTGGTCGAGGGGACGTCAGCAGAAGGTTGAGACGGTCCTAGTGGCTCTCCCTGAGACTGATTGATAAATATTTCAACGTGACATATACAAAATTACTTACAGAGGGAGGGTCAGATGTAACGCTGCGTGAAGTTCGGAAACCGAAGAAACGATGGCTCTTCGCCTGCTTGCGGGCCATTGAGAGATCTGTGTTTCGTGTGGGGTTTGTAGCTTCAATTCGAAGTTGAGAGTGTGAAGGAAACGCTGGAGTCACCGTAAGCGCCGGGAGTCCCGCTGTGTGCACGTTACAACCACAAGGCTAGAGCACAGACCAGGTAAACTTTTTAGGCAAGAACTTCGACTCGTTCAGCTGTTGCTCTACCTCACTAGGAGCGAAAGATTGGCTGGACGTGACGTGTCTTCTCTCAGCTCAATTTATGATATGAACCGACGAATGATCATACCTCTCACAGATGCCGTGCCTAGGGCTCACCGTATAAAACGGACGTCTGTAGCATACTGTACGGGGACTTCTTTTCTACCTTGAATAAACGGACTTATAGTCTGGAAATCGAGTAGCCTAAGAAACGTCCTTTCCTTGTGACGTCGCTACAAGCTTCCCACTTTGCACCGCTGTTACACTCACAGATCAATGTCTGAGCGATCAAGCTTAGTTCAGTGGTAAGATTGGGTTGTGTATACTCCGCACTGAATAGCTTCCTCCTCGCACCGTCGGCTGCACAACCTGATACATAGTTGACAACGCAGTCAGTGGACGGAAAGTAAAGCAAGTCGGCTTGCAACTGCTGCCTGGTACTACTTGAAGGCGGACAAGGACCCGGTTTCGTTACATGAAAGGTGAGCGGCAACTGAGGACACTCGTCGACGGCTACTACTTCACGTTTATCAGATTCCCACCGACGATGACAATGGACTCGGTATCGACAACGTCGCCACACATTGCTCCCCATTGATCTCATACCCTTCCGCCACAGCCCCGCTCTCTTCACAGGTCGGTGGGCACGCTGGCATACAGACAACGGCCAAGGACGGCTCATTACTCCTCAGACCTGCCCTCCCCGGAGAGCTGGAATTCTATCAGCTCATTCGCGACGGCATGTCTCGAGACATTGACGCCACCACCGTGACTGGGTCAGAATCCAAACCGCTACTGCCATGGATCCCGAAATTTCTAGGCGTGCTGTCGCTTGGCCACCACCTCGTAGAAATTTTACTTGAAATGACTGCAGCGCATGGTCTACCCGCTTTCGTACAAGCCAACGGAACGACGACCACGATCGTCCTCGAAAATCTCACGTATTGATTCCACAAGCAATGTATTCTGGATGTCGAGCTCGGAACTGTACTCTATGATGAAAACGCTCCACCAGAGAAAAAGGAGCGCGTGATTCACACCGCTGCGAGCACAACCATTCTCAGCACTGGCGTGCGTCTGACTGGATTCCAGGTATGCACCCTCGTTGAGGTCTATGTCTGTGCTCACGAAATTGTCTAGGTATACGCAAATGCTCACCCGCTTCCCAAACTTACTTCCAAAAAAAAATACGGTAAGACGATCATACCAGAACATCTCCCACGGAATGTCGCCGTTCTTTCCCTTCTGCTTCCCGGTTTCCCCTTCTTGCATGCCTCCCTCCATCCTGGCCGCATCAACCGTATCCCCGTTAGCCGATGTCGTAGCTGCGCCTGAGACATCCAACCGGGCTTGCCTCCACGTACCGTTCTTGTTTTGCTCACGCACCTACTCGAATCACTTGAGCGTCCGCACGGCACTTGCTGCAGCAGAATACTTGTCGTGGGCGGTAGCGTCCTCATCATATATGAAGGTGACTAGGCAAGTGCAGAAAAGGCTGCACGGACGTCGGGGGACGTCTCTATATTGATTAGCAAGGCTACCGCCTCGGGCGAAGACTTGGATGGGAATGCCCAGGGGGCTCCTGACGAAGGTGAAGACGAAGAGACGATAACAGCCGAAATAGACGAAAACGGCCCCCTTATTATTGACGACGTCGCGGCGACGAGTCCCGTCGCCAAATCATTTGAAGACGACGACGGAGACGAAGATGAATCTCGCCTGTTTAGACTCTCCATAATCGACTTTGCACACATGCGACTCGTGCCTGGACAAGGACCTGACACAGGCGTGCTGCTTGTTATAGACACTCAGCCGACTCGTTCACGAACAGCGGAGTGTTGTTCAAGCATTATTAGATGAAGATGCAGGTGTAAAGTACCCTTGTTGACGCCTATAGATGCGATGTCTTCTCAGATACAGGAGTCCAGCGGATCCACAGTTGGTTGGCACTGGAAGGAATATCCCTCCAATGAAGCAGAGCGTTACCGTAACGTCGACAAATATATCGATCACACCAGCATACGACGATGGATGTGCCTAAACCAATGCACTGAAACGCTAGAAGTCCCCTGGTAAGTGGAACAAGAAAATTAATTAGACAAGTTCGCCCAAAAAAGCGCCCACAGGAAGATTATATACCCTGACCGATAGCAAGTCCACATATCCCACTAATCCACAATAAATCCGGTCAGAGCAAATCAGCTGGCGGCAATCACCCCGAGACACCCATTGCCAACATCCGCACTTGCACGAGGAATTCCTGCACCGCCCACATGCCCCATCCCCACACCAACAATGGTAGGATTGAACCCTACCTTCATATCCCGCGAATCACCGACAGCAACCCTGATCCCCTCCTTCGCCTTCGCAGCCGCCGATATTATTGCTTCGGTCCATGTGCGTGCTTCGCGAATGCCCGGAGCACGGAGTACGAGGGTCTCCCCGCCCCGCGGGTAGGCACGGTGGATCCGTATGTAGGCATCCTCTGAACGAGCATACCTTCGCGAAGTGTGGATTTCCTGTTCGTGAACAGGAAGGGGCTAGAAGTGATGTCGGGTAAATACGAACAGGTGTAAGTCACAATATCGGAAACTTGCCACACGATATAACCCTCCGCCCTCGCTCTCGTTGAGAAGTAGGAGGATATCGCTGCACAGTAGAACGCGTAGCTTGCGCCCGCTCTTTGCTTTCGCCAGTACACCTTCCTTAAGGAGTCTTCGAGGACCGAGATGGTGAGTCGGCAGCGTAGGGTCGAGACGGCTAGAAAGCAGACCAAAACGAAAAAACCAAAGGGCGTCAACGATGTTTTATGTTAATACAGCGATGGAACCAAACAGAACGTGCAGACATGGCACTCACTCCTTGCCTATCCTTAGCTCCTCACTCACCTCACCAGGCCTCTCCCGACCCTCCCGATCTCGTATCGTCTCGTTCACCTCTTCCAATATCCGCTCTGCACATGCCAAAGAGTTCGCTATCGACTCGCGTTCTGCGTGCTCTGTAGGAAGAGATAGTGTCAATCGCGGTACCATAGACAGATCAGGGGTTGGAGTGGGTGGGTCGGTGTATTGCAGAATTTGTCGGATGAAAAGGGGGTACCGAGTTAAACGCTGCACTGCGAATTGTTCGTTGTCAATGAATTACATTTATACGAGAGGATGAGGGACGCACTCGGCGCTAGGAGGTAACTAGATAAGTCAAGATTCCTGGCAGAGGAGTCCTCCCGGAGGCAAGGCACTACGATGGAATAGCCATCAGGAAGAGGCAGACCACCAAGAAATAAACGACCTAACCTGTAGTTGAGCGGACAACCCCGGATTAACGTCCCTAAGCGATTGCAAAACCTTCCCAGCATCGGCTTGGTTGACGCAATAGTTCTACAGTCACGATCAGTTTGTCAAAGAGCCCGCGTTGTCACTTTGTAGTACCACGCACCAGATACACTCGCATATGAGGCATGTGCGTTTCTAGCAAGTCTCCCACGTGATCTACGTAAAGTCTGCATTCACGCTGTCGCTCCTCCAGAGTAGACAAGAATGCCTAGAGAATTTGGTGTGAACTGGAAATCGGTCATATCCAGAAGAGCCCCCACCGTATTAGTTAGAAGGATATCCTCGATGTTAGAGAATATGACCGACGTCGACTCCGCCTCGAGCATATCCACCAGGCGCGAAGAGCTTCGAGTATCGAAGGCAATGAAAACAGATATAATCTAGTTTCGGTACAGACTTACCTCCACTATAAGTTGCAAATCTCTCACGTAGTCCGCCTCCGTGGAAATGAGCTCGAATATCGCTTCCTGTCGCTTCCTTTCTACAGCTGGTATCCCCTCAAGCGCGGTCCTGTCCAGCAGGCTCGCCCATGACGTCCCAAACGCCGGGCTACTCTCACGTGTCGTAGAGTTATGTGGATCCTCAGGTACAGCTGCTGTATTAGAAACCGACGTGTGAATGGGACCAGACATGATTGGAACCTTACGCTCGCGATCGGTGTCCGGGGTACTAGAGTGCGTGTGACGTCCAAGGAAACTCAGGAAGTGAGACGTACGACTCTCTCCGCCTCGTTCTTGCTCGCGATCTCGCAGTGAGGGCGATAAAGACGCCGCAGGTGAGCGGGGAGGCGAAGAAAATGTGAGCGAAGAGGTGGTGTCGAACGAGGATGCTGACATCCTGTTCGCGGCTAATGATTGTCCGCCAGGCATCTTCTTATATGTGTCGTAACGCTCGAAAGCATTGCCGACGAGCGATGTACTACTCAAGTCTGACGTCGTCTTCAGGTGTGTCGGTTGAAGCGATGTACTGAGTATCTCGGATATGAGTGAGAGTTTGGCGCTAGTGCCCGTGCGCCCAGCAACCTCCGCATCCCCCGAGAAGTCCATTGGCGGGACTGGAGGGAGCCCCTTATGTCTCGCACAAGACAAAGGTTCACGTGTAGGAGCTTGTTTCCTTGGAAAAGTATCCCCTATCGAAGAGCCCCTCTTACCTGCGGGTCCCCCTAGCGCCGCCACACCGTCTACACCACCGTACCCATTGGTGCGCAGCGGAGTGGGACGATTGTGGTCTGCGGGTCCACTGACGATAACTCCAGCCGCTTCCAGCACTCGACGGTGTTCCAACTCTTGCCTCTCCTGGTTTGCGAATGTCTCGGGTGCATCCGAATCAGAACCCTCAGAGACGCCAGACGCGCCGTCGTCTAGAGCGTAGTAATCGTCGTCGTCATCTTCATCGTCATCGACGCCAGTAATCTCTGGTATACGATCCAGCTTGTGAGTCTTCACCGGTGAGCTGTGGGGAATGCCATGAGCATTATTGGAACACCTCACGGTTGAGGTGCGCAGTCAACCCGTTGTTCCTCGCCACCTTCCAGTCGCAACTCCACACCGTTCGCTGCCGAATAGGCTGCGTAGTTGGGTTGCATATAACCGCACCAATCGTAGCCGCCGCGAGTGGTCCGCGGGTCGAAAGCGTGGAATTTCGGTGAGTATTGAAATTGGTCGACACACGGGGTGCAAGGTACCAAGCAAGCAACGACGCATGTATGCGGCAAAGAAGAGCACGAAGGAAAAGAAACATTTCAGCTTATATTCATCCCAGCAAAAGAGAAGGGGAACTCGAGGGATCGTTTTGTGCTAACGAAATGCAACTAACCCTCTGACACCTCTACTCACGCTGCCGGCATGGTGTAGATGACACCATCCCACTCAGCTCTCCCCCATTCGGATTCCAAACGGTTGACGATGGTAAGAACGTCGTCTTCGGTGAATGAAAGCTCATCTGGACTCGAGCCCTCGTAGGAGTAGAGGGCAGTGGCTTTGACTGAAATACCGTATAAATGTAAAGTGCATGAAAGTAAAACCCGCACGCACCTGGTTCGAGTCGTACATAGGTCTGCGGGAAAAAACCCGATCTCCCATCATTGACGGTCGTCCCATACCACCAGTCACCGCCAGACTTGGAGGGATGTGCCTCGATTACAACATTCTCACCAAAGTCTTTCCCAATGGATCAGTAAACGTCTTTGGTTTTAGAGAGACTACGTACGCAGATCTTCTGCTCTCTGGGTCTCGTAAGGATACAGCGAGCGGACTCTTAGATCTATGACACGATTAGGATCACCTGTAACTGTAGCGCGCACACACTCACTCGTCGATACATCAACATCTGCCATAGGGTCAGGGTCTCCGTCCAGAACGTGTTCGGAAACCTTGATAGCGGGTACGTCTTCTACGGTCCCAGTAGTTGGTCCAATGTGACTGGCCCACATGGTCAGCTGCCAACCCGTTAAACCGGTCCACGGATTCCATAGGCCGATGTTTTGATGTCGGAGTCGACTCAACTGGCGGTGGCTCCGAGGTCTCTGTGACGGGGAGGATGATGCAGACGGGGATCGAGGCATGGAGTTGATATGTACAGGGAGTGTGTTGTCCGTGCTTCGATCATTTGTCACCTGCACCCGAGAGCACTTCGGTTTTCAGTGGGGGCCGAAGGTGCTACTGGAGCAGGAGACCGAGAGGGTGCCGAGGGAGTAAGAGCCTGTTCGGAAACTACTCGTACACCGAAATTTGGAGCTTTGTTGTTTGTGTGTGTTTTTCCATTGGATGGCAGCGGAGATTGCCACCAACGGAGTCTGAACTTACTTTCCCAGTGATCACCATGGACGAGATGGATGTCGAGGGGGTCGACGGTGACACCGACTACGAAGAAGTCCACCGGCAACGTACCATTCGATATGTCGCTCTCATCACCAGCATCATAATCTGCATGATCGGACATGCTGGACAAGAACCTACGCCAACCAGGAAGACACCCGAACCATATCACACGTCGGCACTCACAGGAGAAGAGTGGCTGATCGAGCTACTCACCGGCCATCCAGAACGGATCAGATGCGAGCTGGGTATCCATGCTGATGTCTTTGCACTACTAGTGGACCATATGCGCGAGATCGGTCACACAAACTCACGGTTCGTTTCTCTTGAAGAACAGCTTGCCATTTTCCTCTACATGAGCGTCACGGGTCTTAGCATCAGGCACATTGGGGAACGATTTCAGCGGTCGAATGAGACAGTGTCTCGGTAAGCACATCGAGTCAACATTTCACTTCTAACCTTCCTCCGATTAGATACTTCCGCAAGATACTATTCATTTTCTCCTCGTCTCCTTTTTATTCCACATTCGTTTGGCTACCTGCTGCCGATGACGTTCAAGAGAAGATTATGGGAAATTCAAGGTTCCGTCTGTACTTCAAGGATGCAATCAGGGCAATAGATGGGAGCCACATTCGTGCTGCACCGGCAGTTGAGGACTGCCCGGCCTATCGTAATCGCAAAGGTTCTATATCCCAAAATTGCCTATTTGTTTGCGATTTCCAGCTGCTCTTTACATACTCATTCACTGGCTGGGAGGGTTCGGCAACGGATGCGCAAGTATACCAAGACGCACGGTCAAAGGACTTAAAGATGCCTCCTGGCAAGTACCTGCTTGCCGATGCTGGATTCCCCTTGCGCCCGGAGCTGTTAATCCCGTATTGGGGTACACGCTACCATCTCGCTGAGTGGCGCCGTGCAAATTTGAGGTAAGATTGTATCCGCTTTCACCCCGTCACTATACTGAACTGGTAAGACCTAGAAATAAGGAAGAATTATTCAACCTTCGTCACGCATCTGCTCGCAATGTAATCGAGCGAATTTTCGGTGTTCTCAAGCGTTGCTTTCGTATCCTACATCTAGGTCCAGAGTATAGCATGGAAGTGCAAGCCCGTATTCCCACTGCTCTCTGCGCCATTCACAACTTCATCCGTATGCACAACGCTGAGGAAGGCCCTATCTTAGGTCAAGATTCCTGTGATGATCTGGAGGATGCAAGAGGGTCGGGTGGTCCAAGTGAATCAGTGGTTGAGGTTGAGATCGAGGGCGCTGCCAATGCAAATCAGCTGCAAGAGGCACGTGCCTTCCGTGACCGGATTGCTGTGCATATGTGGGAGGATTACCAGGAGCTTGTCCGTTCGCAAGAGCTGGGATCGGCAGGTGGTAGCTATTCTTCTGCAGAAATTGATAGTGCTTGCAGCGATGCAAGTTTATAGTATCTCTATACTTACGCCATCGTGTACCTTCATTTTTTTTTCTTTTCTTTGTACAATAAATTGTTTCTCTGCGTGCATATAGTGAAGCCGGAACGACGAATCAAATTGCATGGAGTGATGACAAAAAAAAAGCTAAGATACAACAGACTCGACTAGTTACATGTATGCACCGTGCTACTCGCTGTGAGACACTCCAACCCCAAACCTGAGTTGGTACAGCTCTGCATACGCCAATCGTTCCTCCTGGTCTGATGTCCTCATGTACACATCGGCAAAACCGATGTTTTCTGCGATCGACATCCGGATGTATGCACGGAGCTCCTTGGGGAAGCTGCGATCTTGTGAGTCGAGGACTTGGATAGCCTGGGCCCACGTTATTGATGCTTTGTCGACCGCCGAGGTCATTGATGAGGATATTCTCGAAGTAAGGTAGTTGATTGAGCCTTGCAAACCTGCCGCCATAGGGTCCGAGATGGTTGGAGGGGGTGTGGCCGGAGCTTTGCGAGAGCGTCGGGAATGTTGGGATGTTTTCGCATAATCCATTGCTGCAGTCATGTTCTTGTGCTTTTCGGAGACCGGGGTGAGAATATCACTTGTGTCAGCAAACGGGAAAGCGGACGTATCGTCTTCGAGCATCTCAGCGTGTGTACGTTTGCCGCGACTAGATGGGGGAATGCTGGATGGGGGGAGAGGTGCACCTTCCGTTGATAGCGGGTCGTCGATGGTAGACAGCAGGTCATCTGGAATCTCCCCCTCAGGGGTAGCTAGAATAAGTGCCGGGGCAGTCGTGGCTTCAGCTTCTGGGAGGTCAGTGGTGGGTACATCTGCGCCAGTTAATCTATCTTCACCCCCCAAGCTACTACCACCGACTCCTGTACCACCAACTCCTGAACCACCCGGACTGAAGGCGTGGATCCCACGGGCGGCACCATTCGGTATTATCTGCTCGACAAGTGGGTAGAACTCCCAGCTGCTTGTCTTGAACTGCCACATCAGCAGGTGATCCTAGATGACAAGATGTGGTCATGTAACTACACACTGTGCTATAATATATTGCGTACCTTTGTGAAATCTTCGAAGACTTGTTCAGAGTCCTTTCCATGGACGTTAGCCCCTCGCTCGTTGTCCCAGTGGGCACCTGATCGCACTGCTTGATATTGCTCTATATCCCGGAATATTTTTCGAATCTGGGTGGATGTGAGGACTCGATAAAAGATGAAAGATCGTGATGTGACTCACGTAGCCAGTCCACTTGTTCTTGACTGCTGCAGAAGTCTTCGGTGGGCCATCCTTGAGAAGCGGGGCGATATGTTCGGCGGCAGCATGATAGGTAGATGACTTGAAATTGCCGTTATCGCCCGCCTCTGTGCGGTGATCGTACAAGAACTTGACAAGAGCTTTTACTTCTTCGTCACACCATTGTGCTTTTGGAGTAGGAGCCTTTGGAGGCATCGGGTGGATAAACGAGTCAAGAGTATGTTGTGATATGAGGGCCACTACCGAGGCGGCAGACACCCAGGCGAGCCTAAGTTGATCCAGGTCGAAACCATAATCCATCTCGCATGGGGCAAAGGTTGTTTCAAACTCAATTCAGACTCAGCTCGTGGCGTATTCTAGTGATAAATACACACAAACAACGAAGCTCCAAATTTCGGTGTACGAGTAGTTTCCGAACAGGCTCTAACGGGTGGAGTGGAGGTTTCCGGGCCGACCACTCCGAGTTCGACCTACCCAGACGCGACCAGATTGTTATCAGAGCATGCCCGACCAGCACGGAGGTATGGATATCATCTTCGTTGCAGGACGCGTTCGCGCAGTGACCGACCATCAAACAGTTCAATCATACCGACCCACTGCACGTCGAACTCGACTTCGATATGCGTACGCATTGACCCGCAGCGCGACAGCCTCAGACGCAGATTCCACGTATACGCGTGGGTGCCTTGGATACAGTCACCAATACCAGGATCTATGAGAGCCGGTGTAAAGTTGGTGGCATTGCTGGCAAACTCGCGTCCTACAGCCAACGACCCCCCAGGTACGCTGCGTTCTATTCGTCTTTCGTCTTTCGTAGTGTACTGATACCGTTTCTTTCTTTCGCCATCGTCCTCGCTGCCTTGGATATTCTGAAGCGCATGCAGCCTCCCTAAACCTGTCTTCCCCACCCGCTCAACTATTTCCGATGAGTCCCTGCCGAGACACCGAAGCAGCACACCAACTCCAGAACCCACCGTCCTTTCTACGGCAGAACTTGACCAGATAGCGATCCCTCCCGTGCCCGCATCTGTACATATACCTATCCAAACCCATCCTGATGCGCCTCCCCCACCAGAACAGTCTCTTCAAGGTTCACCCAAAATGTCGAGAATGACGAACAGGAGGAGCTTGAAGCGGCCGACATCACGATCACGCTGCGGATGCGGATTCGGACTCGAACGTGCCCGCTTCTAAATGGGCTAACAACACGAACGTGGACTCAAACTCTATGCTAACGCACTCTCGTCAAGGAGAGCACGTCAAATTCGTGTTCTCACCCATGCGGCGCGGTACGAAGAGGAGTATCGATCTCGATGAAGCCGCTGATGATAGCATTGGAGAACGGGGTGGTGAGGCGGACGGACAGCTGTATGGAGATGTCGTCATGGACGATTCAGACGCAGAGATGGAGACGGATTTGGATGCGAGTGCCAAGGAAAGGGGTGGGCACACTAAGAAAGACGTCCAGACCAAAGGTGGACGTACGCGCAGAGTCCAGGATGGCAGGACTAACAATTGCCTCTGCGAAAGAAAGGCAAGATACCCGAGTCTACATCAACGAGAACTCTCCCCGCAAAGCGAACCAAGTACGTCCCTAAGTCTGCCTCCATTTCCGTGACAAGTACCACGATGACCACCTCAAAAATGACTTCGACGAAGGCTAGGATCGGGTCTGGGGTGGGCGGAGGTAAGACAATAGGAGCTTCCCATCTTACCCAATTACGCGAAGCGCACCGATGGCTTGGAATCGCGAAGACTGAACGTGCGGTCGTGTCGAGTGCTTCTGGATCTAGTGTCGGGAAAACTGCTAGCATCAGTACTTCTGAAAGAAGAGTCGGGGTGCCCCCATTGTCGAGATCTGTATCTGGCTCGCTTCAGCAGCATACACAACCGGCCGCGGGGGAAAGAGATAGGATCGTCGAGGACCGGATCTGCTTCTGTGCTGACAAACGAACACGAAAGGAAACCTTGGGTCGACGTGAGGACGACGGAAGTGGCTGATTCGAGGACGGATGGTGCAACATCGGCAGTGCACCTGACCAAACCTGTACCGTTCACGTTCCGCGCCGATGCACAGGCACGCCGAACTGTGACTGATCCGTGCATTTCGGGGTTCGGTGCGAATGATAGTGGTGGTGGTGGTGGTGCAGGCGAGAATGACAAGGGTAGGAATAGAGGGGATGGTGGACTCAGGAAGATGATGTTGCTCGAGTCGGACCACGGAGAATCGGGGTTGCATTGTCGGGAGGAGCGTGTTCCTCGTTGGTGTCTTCATCTGGGACCAGTACGGGTGCAGGTAAGATTCTCTGCAAACAGTGAATACAACGATACTGACGAGCTCCCCCAACACCTGCAATCTTAGTGGTTACAACGGCTGCTGTGTCAACTACTGTACCCCGCCCCTTCACATTCACAATCGCCCTGTGTGCCACCGAATGTGCCAAGTTCGACGCGCTGATGCACCGGAATCAAGAGGAGATGGCACAGCTGAGAGAGGAAGCACGGAAGCAAGCCGAAGAAGAGATGGCGAGAGTGGTGAGAGATATGAGGAGACGACCTGTTCCAAAAGCACACGAGGTGCCAGAGTGGTATAAGGAGATGCCGAAGAAGGGGCAAGGGATGGGATGAGGAAAGAACTGGAGGCATGGTTGGAAAGATTCTTACTAACACTCATGAGTCCATAGACTTGAGTGGTATTGGCAGGACTGCTAGGACTCTAGTAATCATGCTAGTGGACCTCAGTATCAATATGTAGCTTTGTACCATACTGTGGTCTTCAGCCTACTAGTAAATGAACTTGACATTTAAGTAGTCAGGCTGACAACCAAGTCCCTACTCTACACCCAGGACTCTGGTCTGGCTCCCAGGCACTCCCAGACTCATCCCAAGCCACAACACATAACCTGAGGCAAATCAGGTAGTGTCCCCTCCATATGGCCTTGCATGGATTGAATTGACTGCATTGTATGAACAAATGTGCTCCAAAAAACATTTCAATGAGTACAATTGATGCAAATTCACAGAGAAAATTCTACTAGCCATTGTCACTACATACCATTACATCTCTACAGGTAGTTATGCATATCATGAGTTTTCACTGGGTATGAACAAACACTGCACATGTGCCTCTCACTTGTAATACATATCAAGTAAAACCTGTATTGAAGTCAGACAGCTGTCTTGAAACATTTCCACCATTCCCTTCCATGGGCCATCTGACTCAAGTCCAACTCCACACAACAACCTCTAGGAATGACTAGTGTGGTCCATATTGAGTAAAATGGGTTCCTTAGTGCTGGTGGGATCCAAAGCAGTAATTCTCCCCTGGGACCTCTGATCCAACCATCAGGTTGCAACTTAGCAGGTTGCATCAACATAGAATCATTCAGCCCAACCCCATGAACTAGCCAGTCACTGTTAGGAAGAGCATGTGAAGGGTATGGTGAAAAGCAAATGTGATAACCTCTTGCACCTGCAGAGGTTCTGGATGAAATCACCAAAGAAAATGGGGGCTTTACTTACCATCTACAGGGTGATATGCAGAAAATCCACTGTGGGAAGTGGATACAACCAAGTCCAATTCCTTGCTGATCCCATCCAGATGGCTTTGAGAATCCCAGATGCCCACATTTCTATCCTGAGTGCCAGAAGCAGCCTTTTCACCATCACAGGGGGATGCAACTGAAGTGACTCCAGAAGTATGACCCTCAAGAGGGCTGCCAATTTGCACACCTCCCTCAACATCCCACACTCTCACAGTCTTGTCCAAAGAGCCTGAGACAATCCTCTTCCCATCAGGGGAGAATCCAACTGAAGTGACATACTCAGTATGGCCCTGAAGAGGGCTGCCAATCTGCACACCTCCCTCAACATCCCACACCCTCACAGTGTTGTCCCAAGAGCCTAAGACAATCCTCTTCCCATCTGGGGAGAATCCAACTGAACTGACAGACCCAGTATGGCCCTTCAGAGGGCTGCCAATCTGCACACCTCCCTCAACATCCCACACCCTCACAGTCTTGTCAAAAGAGCCTGAGACAATCCTCTTCCCATCTGGGGAGAATCCAACTGAACTGACATACTCAGTATGGCCCTTCAGAGGGCTGCCAATCTGCACACCTCCCTCAACATCCCACACACTCACAGTCTTGTCCCCAGAGCCTGAGACAATCCTCTTCCCATCTGGGGAGAATCCAACTGAACTGACATACTCAGTATGGCCCTGAAGAGGGCTGCCAATCTGCATACCTCCCTCAACATCCCACACCCTCACAGTCTTGTCCTCAGAGCCTGAGACAATCCTCTTCCCATCAGGGGAGAATCCAACTGAACTGACATCCTCAGTATGGCCCTTCAGAGGGCTGCCAATCTGTATACCTCCCTCAACATCCCACACCCTCACAGTCTTGTCATAAGAGCCTGAGACAATCCTCTTCCCATCAGGGGAGAATCCAACTGAACTGACATACTCAGTATGGCCCTGAAGAGGGCTGCCAATCTGCACACCTCCCTCAACATCCCACACCCTCACAGTCTTGTCCCCAGAGCCTGAGACAATCCTCTTCCCATCAGGGGAGAATCCAACTGAACTGACAGACCCAGTATGGCCCTTCAGAGGGCTGCCAATCTGCACACCTCCCTCAACATCCCACACCCTCACAGTCTTGTCCCAAGAGCCTGAGACAATCCTCTTCCCATCAGGGGAGAATCCAACTGAACTGACATCCTCAGTATGGCCCTGAAGAGGGCTGCCAATCTGCACACCTCCCTCAACATCCCACACCCTCACAGTCTTGTCCCAAGAGCCTGAGACAATCCTCTTCCCATCAGGGGAGAATCCAACTGAAGTGACATACTCAGTATGGCCCTGAAGAGGGCTGCCAATCTGCACACCTCCCTCAACATCCCACACCCTCACAGTCTTGTCATAAGAGCCTGAGACAATCCTCTTCCCATCTGGGGAGAATCCAACTGAACTGACATACTCAGTATGGCCCTGAAGAGGGCTGCCAACCTGCATACCTCCCTCAACATCCCACACCCTCACAGTCTTGTCATAAGAGCCTGAGACAATCCTCTTCCCATCAGGGGAGAATCCAACTGAACTGACATACTCAGTATGGCCCTGAAGAGGGCTGCCAATCTGCACACCTCCCTCAACATCCCACACCCTCACAGTCTTGTCATAAGAGCCTGAGACAATCCTCTTCCCATCAGGGGAGAATCCAACTGAACTGACATACTCAGTATGGCCCTGAAGAGGGCTGCCAATCTGCACACCTCCCTCAACATCCCACACCCTCACAGTCTTGTCCTCAGAGCCTGAGACAATCCTCTTCCCATCAGGGGAGAATCCAGCTGAAGTGACATACCCAGTATGGCCCTGCAGCAGGAGTTGTACAAGTGGCCAAGCCTTCAATCCACCTACATGGATTCTAGCTGAACAATGCAGTTTGGGCATGACCACTTCTGAGAGCAATGTGTTTGAAGGAACAAAGGGCAATGCAGAGACATAAAGGTGTGGAGTGCTGTGTAACATTGGGCTGATGAAGTTCTCAATGAATTTGATTCCATCTTCAGCCAATCTCAAGGTATCCCGAAAGTCACTGTTCCCTTTCTATTTCATGTCAGGTGTCATCAAATGCAGAAATGCATCCATTACCCACCAATAGCCATCTTCTGACACAGGCAAGTGCACTCACACCCTTGCCAACCCTCCCAAGCAAGCTCAGTATCTCCATCCAAAACATAATTTTCTCGCTTCCAACGATATCCCTCACCTGCCCTGCAAGCTCCAAGTCAAATTCAGTCTTCTCCAGATGCCGGGCCCAGAATTGGCAGGAGTAGGAGAGATGAAGTGGAATTTTCTTGTTGATTCTCTCTGAGAGATCAGAGACCTCAGTATTAGCCAAGTACGAACTTTCCAATTCACAGATGTTGAATCGAAGGTTATCACGGAGAATCCGCAATGTGGTAAAGGCCATGTCTTTTGCATCAGATGTGTCAATGGAATAGTCACCACTCCGCAGTGGATCCATCAAGAAGTCATAGAAGGATGCATGGAGGGGCCGTACAGGAGAGGAACGGTCCACAACCCCACCCAGCACCGGTGACATGAACTCAAGGATGAGATTGATGTCATAGTGATCCTGCTCGTTCGGATATTTTTCTCGCATACAGTTCAATGCTGCCATAGGTAGAGGTTCGAGCGTCATCACAACTTGGCACATCACGGAGCGGTATCGTTTGAAAGGTGTTCCAGTCCGCGGTATCCCAGCCTGCAGGATCGTCATGTAAGTCGTGTCCAAGAGTGTTCTACCTTCTTCGGCCTCGAGAGCCATTAGATCATCATAGTGTTCTTTCGGAGTCGCTCCAGCTTTACTTGGCCTGATGAACTCGCAGGCCACACGAGCCCATTCAAACAGACCATCAGATTTGTTGACGATGTTCTGGACCTCTTCCACCCCAATTCCGGGAAGTCCTTCGAGTCCCTTGGAAACGAATAGCTTGATATCCCGTTCCACCAACTCCCAAGGGATGTCATCCAACGAGGTTGCCTTTACATGTGCAGCGGCTGCCATGGCACGCACGATGTCGGGTAATGGTCTGGACGTTAAAAGAATCCGGAAATTGGTCGGTAAGCCCGCAGCGTCCACAGATGTCAGAAGACGTAGGATATCACTCCTCGATGTGTCTGGCCCACTTTCGTCCAAGGCATCGATTATCACAACCACATTCCCAACGATCTCTCCACTAATCTTCGATAGAGGCTGCAAGATGAATTGTTTCCACTGCTGCACCACATCGCATGTGGTCTTGAGCGCGAGGTTATTTGACACGACATTCGATAGCGCTCTTCGAAATGCAGGCTCACGATCCGCCAGGTCACGGGCAATGGTAGTCAGAATCTTTTCCTCCCGGCGTTCGCTTTGCCTGTCGTGGGCGAAGCAGAAACAGGCTCCAGGCGCTCCCATATCCTGGATCAACGATCCGATCGTATGAGCAATGGCGGATTTCCCTCTTCCAGCCTGTCCGTGGAGCCACAAAATGCGAGGGGCGTTCACGTCACGACTGGTAATCCAATGGGTGATATCCTTCAAAATCCCTCTCCTTGTACCATCGAGGCATTTTTTGGTGGTGTTAAGGCCCGCACCAGCGGCGTAAGCCATGCCCTCCAGGTTCAAGTCTTCACGCACATGGTACATGTCATCAAGCACATGGTACACGTTGATCTGGATGTCCCGCATGGTGCGATCTCGGTACTGTTGCATCAGGTCGCCCAGATTCTTGACGTGGCCTTGGGCAACAGTCTGCAGGTCGGAAACAAGGCGGTCCCCGATTCGTACCACTGAAACGTAACACGTTAGAACAGCGAAGTACAACAGACGACCGTGGCCATGACACATACGGAAGTTCTTTTTTTGGCAATATTTTACGACGAACAGCGCCGTAGCACTCATCTCTTGTGAAATTTTGCGTAGTGTCTCTTGCATGCTATCGATATTCTCCAACGTATCCTTTTCCATAAGAAACTCATAGAGATCTTTGACAGTATTCAGGAGGCCGAACACCTCGCTGTCTAGGTTGGCTTGATCAATGAGCAACTATTGGGGACCAAATGAGTGAGCGATACACGAGAAGGAATGACACGTACTTGAGAAGCTGCGGTGAGAATCCCCAGCGCAAACTGGACATATGGGTGAACCTGCACTCTTCCTTCAGACCATGCAAGCGACAGAAAGTTGAAGTGCTTACATTAGATAAACTGGTTACGACGGAGTTGAACAATTTGAGAGGCTGAAGAATGGTCTCGATGTTTTGAATGGTTGTCACCGCGGCATCAGCCTGTCCAACCAGACCGATCGTGGTTTGGAAAGCCTGGGGAATGGACTTCATATCTTTCATTTCCTGCTGGGCAGCATTGAGTTGACTGCCAATACTGTTGTCAGTGGTTTCTGCCGCAAAAGGGCCCGATCTAGTGTTGTTCGACCGATGGAAGAGGTGCCCCATCCTGGAGAGCAGCTTCCGATCAGTATTGGCCGGCATTGTGGTCGAGGGGACGTCAGCAGAAGGTTGAGACGGTCCTAGTGGCTCTCCCTGAGACTGATTGATAAATATTTCAACGTGACATATACAAAATTACTTACAGAGGGAGGGTTAGATGTAACGCTGCGTGAAGTTCGGAAACCGAAGATGCGATGGCTCTTCGCCTGCTTGCGGGCCATTGAGAGATCTGTGTTTCACGTGGGGTTTGTAGCTTCAATTCGAAGTTGAGAGTGTGAAGGAAACGCTGGAGTCACCGTAAGCGCCGGGAGTCCCGCTGTGTGCACGTTACAACCACAAGGCTAGAGCACAGACCAGGTAAACTTTTTAGGCAAGAACTTCGACTCGTTCAGCTGTTGCTCTACCTCACTAGGAGCGAAAGATTGGCTGGACGTGACGTGTCTTCTCTCAGCTCAATTTATGATATGAACCGACGAATGATCATACCTCTCACAGATGCCGTGCCTAGGGCTCACCGTATAAAACGGACGTCTGTAGCATACTGTACGGGGACTTCTTTTCTACCTTGAATAAACGGACTTGTAGTCTGGAAATCGAGTAGCCTAAGAAACGTCCTTTCCTTGTGACGTCGCTACAAGCTTCCCACTTTGCACCGCTGTTACACTCACAGATCAATGTCTGAGCGATCAAGCTTAGTTCAGTGGTGAGATTGGGCTGTGTATACTCTGCACTGAATATTAGCTTCCTCCTCGCACCGTCGGCTGCGCAACCTGATACATAGTTGAACGTTGACAACGCAGTCAGTGGACGGACAGCGAAGCGAGTCGGCTTGCGGCTGCTGCCTGGTACTACTTGAAGGCGGACAAGGACCCGGTTTCGTTACATAAAGGGTGAGTAGCAACTGAGGACATTCGTCGACGGCTACTACTTCACGTTTATCAGATTCCCACCGACGATGACAATGGACTCGGTCTCGACAATGTCGCCACACATTGCTCCCCATCGACCTCATACCCTTCCGCCCACAGCCCCGCTCTCTTCACAGGTCGGTGGGCACGCTGGCATACAGACAACGGCCAAGGACGACTCATTACTCCTCAAACCTGCCCTCCCCGGAGAGCTGGAATTCTATCAGCTCATTCGCGACGGCATGTCTCGAGACATTGACGCCACCACCGTGACTGGGTCAGAATCGAAACCGCTACTGCCATGGATCCCGAAATTTCTAGGCGTGCTGTCGCTTGGCCACCACCTCGTAGAAATTTTACTTGAAATGACTGCAGCGCATGGTCTACCCGCTTTCGTACAAGCCAACGGAACGACGACCACCATCTGCAAGACGGCCCAATTACAGCATGCGCATCATACAGTTTTTGAATTGTCGGGTACTCGGCAAACAACGCGTCGTCATTATGAGCCCATAATGACCCGCCTGGATTTGCAGATGACGATCGTCCTCGACAATCTCACGTATTGATTCCACAAGCAATGTATTCTGGATGTCAAGCTAGGAACCGTACTCTATGATGAAAACGCTCCACCAGAGAAAAAGGAGTGCGTGATTCACACCGCTGCGAGCACAACCATTCTCAGCACTGGCGTGCGTCTGACTGGATTCCAGGTATGCACCCTCGTTGAGGTCTATGTCTGTGCTCACGAAGTTGTCTAGGTATACGCAAATGCTCACCCGCTTCCCCAACTTACTTCCCAAAAAAATACGGTAAGACGATCATACCAGAACATCTCCCACGGAATGTCGCCGTTCTTTCCCTTCCGCTTCCCGGTTTCCCCCTCTTGCATGCCTCCCTCCATCCTGGCTGCATCAACCGTATCCCCGGCAGTCGATGTCGTAGCTGCGCCTGACGACATCCGACCGGGCTTGCCACAGCTGAAGTACGCATCGTAGGCGGGAGCATCCTCACCAGATATGAAGGTAACTGGGCAACTGCAGAGAAGGCTGCACCGACGTCGAAGGATGTCTCTATATTGATTAGCAAGGCTACCGCCTCGGGCGAAGGCTCGGATGGGAATGCCCAGGGGGCTCCTGACGAAGGTGAAGACGAAGAGACGATAACAGTCGAAATAGATGAACACGGCCCTCTTACTATTGACGACGTCGTGGAGGCGAGCCCCGTCGCCAAGTCATTTGAAGACGACGACGGAGACGAGGATGAATCTCGCCAGTTTAGACTCTCCTTAATCGACTTTGCACACACGCGACTCGTACCTGGACAAGGACCCGACACAAGCGTGCTGCTTGTTATAGACACTCAGCCGACTCATTCACGAACGGCGGAGTGTTGTTCAAGCATTAGTTGATGAAGGTGCACGTGTGAAGAACCCTTGTTGACACCTATAGATGTGATATGTCGTGTCATGAATATACGCATCCAGCAGATGCACAGTTGGTTAGCACTGGAAGGCAGGAATTCCTCCATTGAAGCAGAGCGTCAACCGTAACTGTCGGCAAATATATCGATCGCGCCGGCGTACGACGAAGGCTATACCTAAACTAATGCACTGAAACACTAAACGCTCGAAATATACAATGCAGCCCTGGCCTTTTCGTCTGAAAACTACTACAAACTAGTGAGTGGAACCAGAAAATTTATTAGACAAGTTCGCCCAAAAAAGCGCCCACACGAAGATTATATACCCTGATCGATAGCAAGTCCATATATCCCATTACTCCACAATAAGTCCGGTCAGAGCAGATCAGCTGGCAGCAGTCACCCCGAATACCCATTGCCAACATCCGCAGTTGCACGGGGAATTCCTGTACCGGCCACATGCCCCATCCCCACACCAACAATGGTAGGACCGAACCCTACCTTCGTATCCTGCGAATCACCGACAGCCACCCTGATCCCCTCCTTCGCCTTCGCAGCCGCCGATATTATTGCTTCGGTCCATGCGCGTGCTTCGCGAATGCCCGGAGCACGGAGTACGAGGGTCTCCCCGCCCCGCGGGTAGGCACGGTGGATCCGTATGTAGGCATCCTCGGAACGGGCATGCCTTCGCGAAGTATGAATCTCCAGTTCGTGAACAGGAAGGGGCTAGAAGAGATGTCAGGTAAATATGATCAGGTGGAAGTCGCAACGTCAGGAACTTGCCACACGATATAACCCTCCGCCTTCGCTCTCGTTGAGAAGTAGGAGGATATCGCTACAGAGTAGAACGCGTAGCTTACGTCCGCTCTTTGCTTTCGCCAGTACACCTTCCTTAAGGAGTCTTCGAGGACCGAGATGGTGAGTCGGCAGCGTAGGGTCGAGACGGCTAGAAAGCAGACCAAAACGAAAAAACCAAAGGGCGTCAACGATGTTTTATGTTAATACAGCGATGGAACCAAACAGAACGTGCAGACATGGCACTCACTCCTTGCCTATCCTTAGCTCCTCACTCACCTCACCAGGCCTCTCCCGACCCTCCCGATCTCGTATCGTCTCGTTCACCTCTTCCAATATCCGCTCTGCACATGCCAAAGAGTTCGCTATCGACTCGCGTGCTGCGTGCTCTGTGGGAAGAGATAGTGTCAACCGCGGTGCCATAGACAGACCAGGGGTTGGAGTGGGTGGGTCGGTGTATTGCAGAATTTGCCGGATGAGAAGTGGGTACCGAGTTAAACGCTGCACTGCGAATCGTTCGTTGTCAATAAATTACGTTTCTACGAGAGGATGAGGGACGCACTCGGCACTAGGAGGCAACTAGATAAGTCGAGATTCCTGGCAGAGGAGTCCTCCCGGAGGCACTATGAAGGAATAGCCATCAGAAGAGGCAGACCACCAAGAAATAAACGACCTAAACCTGTAGTTGAGCGGACAACTCCGGATTAGCGTCCCTAAGCGATTGCAGCACCTTCCCAGCATTGGCTTGGTTGACGCAATAGTTCTACAGTCACGATCAGTTTGTCAGAGCCTGCGCTGTCGCTTTGTTGTGCCACGCACCAGATACACTCGCATATGAGGCATGCGAGTTTCCAGCAAGTCTCCCACATGATCTACGTATAGTCTGCATTCACGCTGTCGCTCCCCCAGAGTAGACAAAAATGCTTGGGGAATCTCGGGTGAACTGGAAAACGGTCATATCCAGAAGAGGCCCCACCGTATTAGTTAGAACGATATCCTCGATGTTGGAGAATATGACCGATGTCGACTCCGCCGCGAGCATATCCACTAGTCCATCAGCAAATTCGAGTGTGACTTTTTTCCACTTTTGAAACTTTTTCGAGTTCAAAAGTAAAAAAAGCAGCCACTTCTAAAAGTAACAATCACACTCGGAATAGTAGATCTCGCACTCCAAAAAGTGGAAAGAGTACTGCTTTCCGTACTTTTCTTACTTTTCATTCACACTTATTTCACTTCGAAAAGCATTAAAAGAAATTATTATAAAAGTAGTGTCGCCGGTATCTAGGGACAGCTTTCTGAAACGAGAGTCGGACAAGATGACATGAACAAAGTAGAAGTTACGGCTCGTGAGATGGATGTTCGTACGGATATCGGGAGATCACGTCTCTGTGAATATGTCAGTAGTATGGCAGACGAGTGAGACCGATAACTTACACATTAACGCCCGTGCATCAACCTCCCCTTCAAGTAAATCTTCAGTCGGATCATCCATGCTAGAGTTGTCATCCGAATCATCTTGAAGAATTGCATGCGACATCCGAACGATACCCTGAAGAATATGAGGTTCGCGGTTGGCGACTGACTGGAAATAACTGGATGTTGCGGAGCCCCAGTTTTGTTCCGAGAAGGTATGTTCTGCGTTCGCTGGTCTTCCGCCTGATTTGCACTTGCGATTACCCTTCAGTAAATTTGCACTCCCTCTGCCTTTCTCCATCGCATTGCCGGAAACGCACTTGGACTTCATTAGCTTGATGGCACGCTCGAGCTGCATTGACATGCATGAGTAGCTGTGAAGGTCCGACTGCCATATAATAGTGGTGACTTACTGCAGTAACACATAGCGCAATTGCACCTCTTGCCTTGTATGTCTTCGGAGTAAGGCCAAGTGGTGGGACATCAACACTTCCAGCGCAGCTGCGAAGGTGTGCATTCGCAAGCAGCTGGAGTACGAATGCCCCATGAAAGGCTTTATCCGCACTAGAAGAATCCAAATCTTCATATGCAAAAGCCCGTTTATTCAGGAAGGCATCGCACGTCCGTTCGACATCCGTATCCGAGTCGCTGGCAAGATAGCAATCCACAAGTGCGATGGCCGTAGAGCCCAAAGAGTGACGCCATCCAGACAGGCGTTGACTTGCCTATGCAACACATGAGAACGGTGTCGCAAAGAAAAAGAACACGTACGACAGCAAAAATGGGCATGTTTGGGCGAATGTCGTCCAGGGTATTGAATGTTGGGTACACGACTTTAGCAATCTCCGTTAATGCGTGAACGAGATTATCCTCGGGAACGGACCAGACGTTAGGCTGGTCTCCGATCCAAAGGAGGAGAGTCGGTAGAAATAACTTTGCCCATTTCCTGCCCTTCAAAAAGAGCGGAGGGAGATCACCGTTAGTAAACCGAGAGCTACTATTACTAGCCCGTGTCGTCTCTGACTCGGGGAAATCGCTGGCGGGCACGGAGTCGGACGCTACTGATGGAGTGATAGACGACCTTGATTTCTGGAGTCGACCGGATAGGATACGATGCCTGGGCCCAATTCCTTTGGTTGGCTTTCGGAGCTCATCAGTGTCGATAGCAGAGACAGATGTCTACGGGTGAAATCAGCGTGGCAGAGCGGGTTGGAATGATTGACTGACCTTGCTAGTCACTCGGTGGCCTCTAGCGATCTCCCCTATCACCCCAATTTCCTCTTTGCTTGCAGTGTCGGCCTCGGAAGTGTGCTCGCTGCTGTCTCCTGCCGTACCGCTTCGCTTCCGCTTTAGACTGGTCGCCATCGGTGCAGGCTCATTGACGGGCTGGGTATCGAACACATCGGCCATATCGACGTTTTCTACGCTGCTATACTCGTCATCAACGATGACTACCGTCCGATCCTAGGAGGCAAGGTAAGCTTGCACGGTGGGGACAATGGCGAGCAAAAATCACTTACACTAGCCATCTGCAAGTTTACCATGCGCTCTTCATCCGGAGTTGGAGGATCAAGCTCAGAAAACCCCCACCGCCTCTTTGGGGTCTCGGACTGTGGAGTCCTGCAGCGGGGATAAGTATAACTATGAGGAAGTGAGGTGAATGGACTGTGCCGCCTCGTGGCTGTAGCTGACAAAACAACTTCATTCCAGTTCTTGACTCATCCTTCTATGCCACCCTTCTCATCGTGGCTGAAAATGGTTTTCAGGTTGACAAAGTGTAGAGTAGATTCAGTCAGTAGTAACATTTGACGGTATGAGTAAGAGAACGCACTCGTTGACAACCTTGTTCTCACACGTTGCTTGCACGTGTCCTGATAACGCGGCAGTGCCCTGCGACTTGCTCGCTTTCTCCATCGCACCTCTCAGCTTCAGCATGATCTTGTCTCCCATTGGCTTTGAGCCAATCCCCGCCTGCTCATGGCCAGTATCTACGAGGACACATCGTAAGTGTATTCACAAAGACAAGTTTCATCCGAGTTTACCCATTGCAGCACCTGGCTCTGTTTCGGCTCCAATCCGGTCGCGCGCTTGCTCAATCGCACTTCGCAGCTTCAAGATGGTCTTCTTTCTTGCCTTCGGACCAATTTCTGACAACTCTTGATCGATTTCTACGAGGATACAAAGTGAATTTGTGAAGTCTATCAAGGCAGAATCCATCCGGTTTACCCCTCGCAGTGTCCGATTTGGTTTCCGCCTCAAGGTCACCCTTTCTCTGGTCAGTAGCTGTGCGGTATCATGAGACGTAAGTCATCAAGCTTCTGGAGTGTGAGCGTGTATTGACTTACACTGTGGTCGCGGTTTGGGCCTAACAGGTTTTTCTGACATCGTGCTACCTTGAGTTTGTCTGATAGCCATTGCACATTCCATCGCACCGACACGTTCATAGGCTTTCTGAGTGGCAGCCAACTCAGCATCCTTAGCCTGTTGAAGAACCTCGTCGTCAGCCTGTTTCTGTTCCGAGGTGCGTCGCTGAATCTGTGATTCGAGTAAGATTCGACCCGGGTGCAGGTTAGCCTTGCTTCGGCGTGGCCGCTGTGACATTGGTGGAGGAAATGCTACGAAGGGGGGAGGGTGTAAAAAAAGGTGCGTGTTGTATCGTGTGTTTTTGGTCCTTCAAATTCACCCTCCAACCGGTGTCCATGCTAGCGTGAACTTTGTTTTTTTTCACTGCCTCCCTTCGTAAGCCACTCCCCTACCTGCGTCATACTTTATGTGCGCCGGTGGTCCACGACACTCCCCAATACAGGCTGAGTTACTCGGTCTTCCTCGCTATTCTTGCAAGCAGTGCAAGCGCTCGTTTCGCAATCGCTCGGGCCTCACGCAACACGTTCACGCGAAACATCCACGCTTCTGGACTTCCTCAAGACCAACTAACCACCAGGATGTCGGCGACCTTCATACAGAAGAGGATGAAGAGCCTCCAGCCGACCCTTATCACTCCGTGCCCGGATCAGACACGGAAGTAGACAACGGCGTCCAGCCAGCTTTCATTGGACCAGGGAACAACTCGTTTCGCAATTACCATCCAGGCTTAACCGGTAGGTCTTCATTCTGCATCATTCCGCTCCTCACTAACCACAAAAACTGATCCTTTGACATGTAGGGCAACCATGTAATGCCGACGGCGACTTTCTGCCGAATGGAACTCGGCCGGAACCACGCCAACCAAAGCCGCCTGATGACTGGTCGCCTTACAGTAGTCGTCTTGAATTTGAGCTGGCCGACTTCATTTACACGCGCAGCCAAATTTCAGCAGCAAACCTCAACACTCTTCTCGAGCTCTGGGCCGCTTCTCTAGTCGAAGCGGGTGGAAAGCCTATGTTTGGTTCATACAAGGAGATGTACCGGACGATTGACAACACTCGCGTTGGCGATGTCAAGTGGCAGTCGTTCACTGTCAAGTATACTGGGGATGTGGTGGCCAATCCTGTGCCCTGGATGCATGATGAGTATGACGTTTGGTTTCGAGATCCTCATGAGGTTGTCCGGAATATGTTAGCAAATCCCGAGTTCGCCAATAACGTGGACCTTCAGCCGTTCCGTGAGTACAATACGACGGATTCAACTCGGCGGTGGCAGGACTTCATGTCTGGTGATTGGGCATGGCGTCAAGCAGTGAGTGTACATTTATTTATTTTTTCTCTTCCACTGTCTAAGCCGGAGGTATAGGATATCATCGCTCAGGACCAAGATTGCTTGGGGTCGACGTTCGTACCAATTATTTTGGGATCGGACAAGACAACCGTGTCTGTGGCTACCGGTCAAAATGATTACTATCCGTTGTATTTGTCCATCGGAAATATTCACAACAACATACGCCGGGCCCACCACAATGGTGTTGTCCTGATCGCATTTCTTGCAATGCCAAAAAGTATGTACGTCATAATGAAATTGCTATACCGGACTCAACTCGTGACATGGAACGTAGCTACAAGAGAATATGCTAGCAAGGACGAGTTCCGTAGGTTCCGGCGCCAACTCTTCCACTCCTCCCTCGGTCACATTCTCAAGACGCTTAAACCTGGTATGGCGAAGCCTGAAGTCACGCCGTTCGGAGATGGTCATTATAGGCGCGTTATATATGGGCTAGGACCATATATTGCAGATTACGAGGAGCAGGCCCTCCTTACTTGCATAGTTCGTAATTGGTGTCCAAGGTAAGTGCGAAATTCGTGTGATCTAGATATTCGAATCTAACGTTCTAGCAAGATGCCTCGCATATCGCAACAACCTGGATGACGACGACGCACTCCATCGCTGCCGCGATCATGCTGAAATGTTAATCGCCGAATTCGCTCTTGATGCACTGTGGAACGAATATGGTATTGTAGGGGAGCTTGTCCCTTTCACTAATGATTTCATACGGGCAGACATCTACGAGCTTATCGCACCCGATATCCTCCATCAAATCATCAAAGGCGCGTTCAAGGACCACCTGGTTGAATGGGTGGAGAAATACCTTCGCCTCACGCATGGCGATTCTCGTGCAAACGAAATACTAGATGACATCGATCGACGGTACATATCATGAATGAACCATTGCCATTCCTCACGCCGACTTTGACGCGTCTAGGATCGCTGCAGTGGCGCCATTCCCTGGTCTGCGCCGCTTTCCTCAGGGTCGACATTTCAAGCAATGGACCGGCGACGACTCCAAGGCTCTGATGAAGGTTTGGGAGTCTTACTACGTCTATCTCTTACCATCTTCAACTATTTTTTAGGTGTACTTGCCCGCAATCGAGGGACACGTTCCACCAGAAATTGTGCGCACATTCCGTGCATTTTTAGAGTTTTGTTATCTTGTGCGACGAAATGTACTTACGGAAAAGGACTTGGACGATCTCGATGAAGCCCTTGCAAGGTTCTACCGGTACCGTGAAGTCTTCAAGACTATGGGCGTTATCACCACTTTTTCCCTTCCTCGCCAACATTCCATGAAACACTACAAGCAACTTATCCAATTGTTTGGCGCACCAAATGGACTTTGTTCGTCAATCACGGAGTCAAAGCATGTGAAGGCTGTCAAGAAGCCATACCGGCGCACCAACAAGTATCACGCATTAGGCCAAATGCTTCTTATCAATCAGCGCTTGGACAAACTGGCTGCGTCGCGAGTGGATTTCGAAAGTCGAGGCATGCTTCGAGGAACATGTCTTTCAACGGTCCTCGACCGCCTTGGTGAGGGTCTATTGCGGACTATTGCGGCACATTACATCCGTATTTACATAGGGTTTTAGCTGCTCACAAAGCTACTTGTGCACAACCCGCTGAAGCCAACTCATGGCTCGGTGATGAAGATCGGCCACTAGCATCAGCAAGTATCGACGAGAGTCAGGGTGACTGTGAGGACGTCAGTGGACCACGAGTGGAAGCACATGTGTCCCTTGCACGGACCCGACGTAAGTTTTTATTCAGCCTAGCAGTTGTCCGAGACTCCCCTTTTTCTAGAATGGAACCGGGCAACAGCAATTGTTGCACTCGCAGACGAACTCCGTATCCCCAATCTCCCGGACCTTGTCCGGGCATTCCTGATCGGGCAATTATACCCAGAGGATACCCGCGACCCTACCGAGATCCCCTACCTCGAATACCCGAGATACGAGGGCAGAATATCCATTTACAACTCGGCAATATCAATGTTTTATGCCCCGAGCGACCCCAGCGGAATCGGCGGTATGCGCCGTGAATATATCCGTGCAGCGCCAACTTGGCGACAAAATGGACCCCGCTACGATTGTGCATTTGTCATCACTGACCCAGGGCTTCAAGGCATGCATGGTATGGATATCGCACGCATGCTCTGTTTTTTCTCATTCAAGTCCGAGGGGATCTGCTATCCCTGTGCTGTCGTGCAGTGGTTTGATCGCGTAGGGGATGAGCCAGACGAAGCAACTGGAATGTGGATGGTACGGCCGAGTTTCACTCGCGATCACCAGCGCAACCTCGCCGTCATTCATGTGGACACCATCTTCCGTGCAGCACACTTAATCCCAATCTATGGGCGGGATTTTGTGCCACCAGAGATCGCACCGTGCCATTCTTATGATGCATTTAATGGCTTCTATGTTAACAAATTTGTTGACCACCATGCATTTGAGATCGCGTATTAGTCTTGTAGTATCTAGCATTGTTAAGTTCTCTATGGTACTACATTAATTGCTTTCAGCCCTCGTTGCCCTCGATTTACTTGTTACACTTGGAGTCGAGTACCAAAAAAAGACGGAAATGTTTTTACTTCCACTTTTCGTACTTTCCGTGCTTTCCGTGCTTAGCAAAGCAGAAAAGCCCCAAAAGCGGAAAAAAGTCACACTCGAATTTGCTGATGTCGCGAATAGAAGAGCTTCGAGCATTGGAGGCAATGAAAACAGATATAATCTAGTTCGGTACAGACTTACCTCTACTATAAGTTACAAATCTCTCACGTAGACCGCCTCCGTCGAAATGAACTCGAATATCACTTCCTGTCGTTTCCTTTCTACAGCTGGTATCCCCTCAAGCGCGGTCCTGTCCAGCAGGCTCGCCCATGATGTCTCCAACGCCGGGCTACTCTCACGAGTCATAGAGTTATGTGGATTCCCAGGTACAGTTGCTGTATTAGACATCGACGTGTGAATGCAGATATGATGGGAATCTTACGCTCGCGATCGATGTCCGGGGTACTAGAGCACGTGTGACGCCCAAGGAAACTCGGAAAGTGAGACATACGATTCTCTACGCCTCGTCCTTGCTCGCGATCTCGCAGTGAGGGCGATAAAGACGTTGCAGGTGAGCGGGGAGGCGAAGAAAATGCGAGCGAAGAGGTGGTGTCGAACGAGGATGCTGACATCCGGTTCGCGGCTAACGATTGTCCGCCATGCATCTTCTTATACGTTTCGTAACGCTCGAATGCATCACCGACGCGCGATGTACTGCTCGAGTCTGACGTCTTCTCCAGGTGTGTCGGTTGAAGCGATGTACTGAGTATCTCGGATATGGGTGAGAGCCTAGCGCTAGTGCCCGTGCGCCCAGCAACCTCCGCATCCCCCGAGAAGTCCATTGGCGGGACTGGAGGAAGCTCCTTATGTCTCGCACAAGACAGAGGTTCACGTGTGGGAGCTCGTTTCCTTGGAAAAGTATCCCCTATCGATGAGCCCTTCTTACCTGCAGGTCCCCCTAGGGCCGCCACACCATCTACACCTCCGTACCCAGTGGGGTACGACGATTGTTGTCTGCGGTGTCCCTGACGATAACTCCAGCAGCTTCCAGCACTCGACGGCGTTCCAGCTCCTGCCTCTCCTGGTTCGCGAATGTCTCGTTTGCATCCAAACTAGAACCCTCAGAGACGTCAGACGCGCCGTCGTCTAGAGAGTAGTAGTCGTCGTCGTCATCTTCATCGTCATCGACCCCAGTAATCCCCGGTATACGATCCAGCTTGTGCGTCTTCACCGGTGAGCTGTGGGGAGTGCCATGAGCATCATTGGAACACCTCACGGTTGAGGCGCGCTGTCAACCCATAGTTCCTCGCCACCGTCCGGTTACAACTCACACCGTTCGCTAACGAATATGCTACTGAGTTGAGCTGCATATAACCGCACCAATCATAGTCGCCACGAGAGTGGTCCGGAGGTCAAAAACATGGCGTTTCAGTCGGTATTGAACTGGTCGACGCGTGTATGCGACAAAGAAGGGAAAAGAGAAAAAGACCAATTTCAGCCTATATCCATCCCAGTGAAAGAGAAGGTAAGAGGAACTCAAGGGACCGTTTTGTGCTAACGAGATGCAGCTAACCCTCTCACGCCTCCACGAACGCTGCTGGCACGGCGTAGACGACACCATCCCGCTCGGCCCTCCACCAGCCTGATTCCAAACAGTCGACGACGGTAAGAGCGTCACCTTCGGTGAACGAAAGCTCATCGGGACTCGAACCCTCGTAGGAGTAGAGGGCAGTGGCTTGAACTGAGCAGCCATATAGATGTAAAGTCCATGAAAGTAAAATCCCCACGCACCCGGTTCGACTACTGGTACATAGGTCTGCGGGGAAAAACCTGATCTCCCATCATTGACGGTCGTCCCATACCACCAGTCACCACCAAACTTGGAGGGATGCGCCTCGATTACAACATTCTCACCAAAGTCTTTCCCAATGGATCAGTAAACGTCTTTGGTTTTTAGAGAGACTACATACTCAGATCTTCTGCCCTCTGGGTCTCGTAAGGATACAGCGAGCGGACTCTTAGATCTATGACACGATTAGGATGACCGGTACTATAGCGCGCACACACTCACTCGTCGATGTATCAATATCTGCCATAGGTTCAGGGTCTCCATCTGAAACGTGTTCCGAAACCTTGATAGCGGGTACGTCTTCCACGGTCCCAGGTAGTTGGCCCAATGTGACTGGCCCACATGGTCAGCGGCCAACCCGTTGAACCCGTCCACCGATTGCGTGGGCCGATGTTTTGATGTCGGAGTCGACTCAACTGGCGGTGGCTCCGAGGTCTCTGTGACGGGGAGGATGATGGAGACGGGGGTCGAGGCGCGGAGTTGATATGCGCAGGGAGTGTGTTGTCCCCGACGACCCTGCTTCGATCATTTGTCACCTGCACCTGAAAGCACTTCAATTTCCAGGGACTTCGAGGGTGCAAAGTACAACAGGTGCTGGGAGAGCAACGGGTGGAGTGGTAGTGGGTGATGCGGGGTTTCCGGTCGACTGTGGTACGGACAGCTGCTTACCGACGTTCCTGTCCCAGTCATGCATCGCTGCCAGGAGGAACTGTGTGATACGTGAAAGGGATTGCTACTGCCCGTGTAAGTACGATGCCAACTCATCTACATAGTTTGGTCGGGCCGAAAGAGTGGGGGGTGGAGGTTTCCGGGCCGACCACTCCGAGTTTGACCTGCTCAGACGCCACTGCGAGCAGGGACACGCGACCAGCTTTGCATCAGAGTATGCTGGTCAGTTCAGTACAGAGGTATGGATATCAATATATCATCTTCGTTGCACGACGCGTTCGCACAGTGACCGACCATCAAACAGTTCAATCATACTGACCCAGTGCACGTCGAACTCGACTTCGATACGGGTACGCATTGAACCGCAACGCGACAACCTCAGACGCAGATTCCACGTATACGTGTGGGTGCCTTCAACCTTGGATACAGTCACCAATACCAGAATCTACGAGAGCCAGCGTAAAGTCAGTGGCATTGCTGGCAAACTCGCGTCTACAGCCAATGACCCCCTAGGTACGCCGCGTTCTATTCGTCTTTTGTCTTTCGTAGTGTACTGATACCGTTTCTTTCTTTCATCATCGTCCTCGCTGCCTTGGATATTCTGACGTGCATGCAGCCTCCCTAAACCTGTCTTCCCCACCCGCTCAACTATTTCCGATGTGTCCCTGCCGACGCGCAGAAGCAACACACCAACTCCTGACCCTACCATCCTTATTACGGCAGAACCTGACGAGACAGCGATCCTCCCCTGCCCACACCTACCCATATCCCTATCCAAACCCATCCTGATGCGCCTTCACTGTCTCCCGTACTAGAACAGCCTCCTCAAGGCTCAGGCGACAATGTCGAGAATGACGAAGAGGAGGAGCTTGAAGTGGCCGACATCACGATCACAGTTGCGGGTGCGGATTTGGACTCGAACTCGCCCGCTTCTAAGCGGGCCGATAACACGAACGTGGACTCAAACTCTATGCTAATGCCCTTTCATCGAGGAAAGCATGTCGAACCCATGCTCTCACCCATGCGGCGTGGTACGAAGAGGAGTATCAATCTTGATGAAGCCGCCGATGATGATACTGGAGAAGAGGACAGTGATGCGGATGAACAGGAGGAGTACGGAGAAATGGTCATGGACGATTTAGGCGTAGAGATGGAGACAGATGTGCACGTGGGTGTCAACTTGGGTTCCGAGGAATGGGGTGGGCATACTGAGAAAGATGGCCAGACCGGAGGTGGACGTGCGCGGGCAGTCCAGGCTGGCAGGACCAAGAATTGCCATGGTGACCCTCTGCAAAAGAAGGGCAAGATACGGGAGTCTACATCGACGAGAACTCTCCCTGCAAAGCAAACCAAGTACGTCCCTAGGTCTGCCTACGCTTCAAGTACCACGGCGTCCACCTCAAATATGACTACCAATGCAGCGATGAACACGGTGACCAAGGCTAGGAACAGGTTAGGGGCAGGCGGAGGTAAGACAGTAGGAGCTTCCCATCTTACCCAATTACGCAAGGCACACTGACAGCTTGGAATCGCGATGAGCGAACGTGCAGTCGTCGGTCGTCTCTGGATCCAGTGTCGGGAAAACAACCGGAAGAAGTGTCGGGGTGCCCCCATCATCGAGATCTGTATCTGGTTCGCTTCATCAGAAGCACATGCTGCTAGTTGTGGGGAAAGAGATAGGACCATCGAGGGCCACATCTTCCTCTGTGCTGACAAAGGAACGCAAACGGAAACCTTGGGTCGACGTGAGGATGAGGGCAGCGGCTGATTCGAGGACGGATGGTGCAACATCGGCGGTGCACCTGACCAAACCTGTACTGCTCACGTTCCGTGCCGATGTACGGGCACGTCGAACTGTGACTAATCCGTGCATTTCGGGGTTCGGTTTGAATGATAGTGGTGGTGGTGGTGGCAGCGGTGCAGGTGAGAAGGACAAGGGCAAGAGAGAGGGCGGACTCCAGAACCCGATGTTGCTCGAGTTGGACCACAGAGAAGCGTGGTTGCACCGTCAGGAAGAGCGTGTTCCCTCCTCGTTGGCGTCTTCATCCGGGACCAGTACAGGCGCAGGTAAGATTTCTCTGCAAACAGCAACTACAACGATACCGACGAGCTCTGCAATCTTAGCGGTTACAACGACCGCTATGTCAACTACTGTACCCCACCCCTTCAGATTCGCGACCGCCCTGCGCGCCACCGAACATGCCAAGTTCGACGCTCTGATGCACCAGAAACAAGAGGAGATGGCACGGGTGAGAGAGGAAGTACGGAAGCAAGCTGAAGAAGAGATGGTGAGAGTGGTGAGAGAGATGAGGAGACGAGCTGTTCCAAAGGCACACAAGGTGCCAGAGTGGTATAAGGAGACGCCGAAGAAGGGGCAAGGGATGGGATGAGGATAGCACTGGAGGTACGATTGGAAGGATTCTTACTAACACTTGCGGGTCAATAGACTTGAGTGGTATTGGCAGGACTGCTAGGACTCTAGTAATCATGCTAGTGGACCTCAGTATCAATATGTAGCTTTGTACCATACTGTAGTCTTCAGCCTACTAGTAAATGAACTTGACACTTGAGTAGTCAGGCTGATATCCAAGTCTCTACTCTACACCCAGGACTCTGGTCTGGCTCCCAGGCACTCCCAGACATGTCCCAAGCCATGGCACATAACCTGAGGCAAATCAGGTAGTGTCCCCTCCATATGGCCCTGCATGGATTGAATTGACTGCATTATATGAACAAATGTGCTCCAGAAACATTCAATGAGTACAATTGATGTAACTTCACAGAGAAAATTTCACTAGCCATTGTCACTACATACCATTACATTTCTACAGGTAGTTATGCATATCATGAGTTTTCACTGGGTATGAACAAACACTGCACATGTGCCTCTCACTTGTAATACATATCAAGTAAAACCTGTATTGAAGTCAGACAGCTGTCTTGAAACATTTCCACCATTCCCTTCCATGGGCCATCTGACTCAAGTCCAACTCCACACAACAACCTCTAGGAATGACTAGTGTGGTCCATATTGAGTAAAATGGGTTCCTTAGTGCTGGTGGGATCCAAAGCAGTAATTCTCCCCTGGGACCACTGATCCAACCATCAGGTTGCAACTTAGCAGGTTGCATCAACATAGAATCATTCAGCCCAACCCCATGAACTAGCCAGTCACTGTTAGGAAGAGCATGTGAAGTGTGTGGTGAAAAGCAAATGTGATAACCCCTTGCACCTGCAGAGGTTTTGGATGAAATCACCAAAGAAAATAGGGGGCTTTACTTACCATCTGCAGGGTGATATGCAGAAAATCCACTGTGGGAAGTGGATGCAACCAAGTCCAATTCCTTGCTGATCCCATCCAGATGGCTTTGAGAATCCCAGATGCCCACATTTCTATCCAGAGTGCCAGAAGCAGCCTTTTCACCATCACAGGGGGATGCAACTGGGGTGACTCCAGAAGTATGACCCTCAAGAGGGCTGCCAACTTGCACACCTCCCTCAACATCCCACACCCTCACAGTCTTGTCAAAAGAGCCTGAGACAATCCTCTTCCCATCAGGGGAGAATCCAACTGAATTGACATACTCAGTATGGCCCTGAAGAGGGCTGCCAATCTGCACACCTCCCTCAACATCCCACACCCTCACAGTCTTGTCAAAAGAGCCTGAGACAATCCTCTTCCCATCCAGGGAGAATCCAACTGAACTGACATACTCAGTATGGCCCTTCAGAGGGCTGCCAATCTGCACACCTCCCTCAACATCCCACACCCTCACAGTCTTGTCAAAAGAGCCTGAGACAATCCTCTTCCCATCAGGGGAGAATCCAACTGAAGTGACATCCCTAGTATGGCCCTTCAGAGGGCTGCCAATCTGCACACCTCCCTCAACATCCCACACCCTCACAGTGTTGTCCCAAGAGCCTGAGACAATCCTCTTCCCATCAGGGGAGAATCCAACTGAAGTGACATCCCTAGTATGGCCCTTCAGAGGGCTGCCAATCTGCACACCTCCCTCAACATCCCACACCCTCACAGTCCTGTCCTTTGAGCCTGAGACAATCCTCTTCCCATCAGGGGAGAATCCAACTGAAGTGACATCCCTAGTATGGCCCTTCAGAGGGCTGCCAATCTGCACACCTCCCTCAACATCCCACACCCTCACAGTGTTGTCCCAAGAGCCTGAGACAATCCTCTTCCCATCAGGGGAGAATCCAACTGAAGTGACATCCCTAGTATGGCCCTTCAGAGGGCTGCCAATCTGCACACCTCCCTCAACATCCCACACCCTCACAGTCCTGTCCTTTGAGCCTGAGACAATCCTCTTCCCATCAGGGGAGAATCCAACTGAAGTGACATAAGAAGTATGGCCCTTCAGAGGGCTGCCAATCTGCACACCTCCCTCAACATCCCACACCCTCACAGTCTTGTCAAAAGAGCCTGAGACAATCCTCTTCCCATCAGGGGAGAATCCAACTGAACTGACATACTCAGTATGGCCCTGAAGAGGGCTGCCAATCTGCACACCTCCCTCAACATCCCACACCCTCACAGTCCTGTCCTCTGAGCCTGAGACAATCCTCTTCCCATCAGGGGAGAATCCAACTGAAGTGACATACTCAGTATGGCCCTGAAGAGGGCTGCCAATCTGCACACCTCCCTCAACATCCCACACCCTCACAGTCTTGTCAAAAGAGCCTGAGACAATCCTCTTCCCATCAGGGGAGAATCCAACTGAAGTGACATCCCTAGTATGGCCCTGAAGAGGGCTGCCAATCTGCACACCTCCCTCAACATCCCACACCCTCACAGTGGTGTCCCAAGAGCCTGAGACAATCCTCTTCCCATCAGGGGAGAATCCAACTGAAGTGACATAAGAAGTATGGCCCTTCAGAGGGCTGCCAATCTGCACACCTCCCTCAACATCCCACACCCTCACAGTCCTGTCCTTTGAGCCTGAGACAATCCTCTTCCCATCAGGGGAGAATCCAACTGAAGTGACATGAGAAGTATGGCCCTGAAGAGGGCTGCCAATCTGCACACCTCCCTCAACATCCCACACCCTCACAGTCCTGTCCTCTGAGCCTGAGACAATCCTCTTCCCATCAGGGGAGAATCCAACTGAAGTGACATAAGAAGTATGGCCCTTCAGAGGGCTGCCAATCTGCACACCTCCCTCAACATCCCACACCCTCACAGTGTTGTCCCAAGAGCCTGAGACAATCCTCTTCCCATCTGGGGAGAATCCAACTGAACTGACATACTCAGTATGGCCCTGAAGAGGGCTGCCAATCTGCACACCTCCCTCAACATCCCACACCCTCACAGTCCTGTCCTTTGAGCCTGAGACAATCCTCTTCCCATCAGGGGAGAATCCAGCTGAAGTGACATACCCAGTATGGCCCTGCAGCAGGAGTTGTACAAGTGGCCAAGCCCTCAATCCACCTACATGGATTCTAGCTGAAGAATGCAGTTTGGGCATGACCACTTCTGAGAGCAATGTGTTTGAAGGAACAAAGGGCAGTGCAGAGACATAAAGGTGTGGAGTGCTGTGTACCATTGGGCTGATGAAATTCTCAATGAATTTGATTCCATCTTCAGCCAATCTCAAGGTATCCTCAAAGTCACTGTTCCCTTTCTATTTCATGTCAGGTGTCATCAAATGCAGAAATGCATCCATTACCCACCAATAGCCATCTTCTGACACAGGCAAGTGCACTCACACCCTTGCCAACCCTCCCAAGCAAGCTCAGTATCTCCATCCAAAACATAATTTTCTCGCTTCCAACAATATCTCTCACCTGCCCTGCAAGCTCCAAGTCAAATTCAGTCTTCTCCAGATGCTGGGCCCAGAATTTGCAGGAGTAGGAGAGATGAGGTGGAATTTTCTTGTTGATTCTCTCTGAGAGATCAGAGACCTCAGTATTAGCCAAGTACGAACTTTCCAATTCACAGATGTTGAATCGAAGGTTATCACGGAGAATCCGCAATGTGGTAAAGGCCATGTCTTTTGCATCAGATGCGTCAATGGAATAGTCCCCACTCCGCAGTGGATCCATCAAGAAGTCATAGAAGGATGCATGGAGGGGCCGTACAGGAGAGGAACGGTCCACAACCCCACCCAGCACCGGTGACATGAACTCAAGGATGAGATTGATGTCATAGTGATCCTGCTCGTTCGGATATTTTTCTCGCATACAGTTCAATGCTGCCATAGGTAGAGGTTCGAGCGTCATCACAACTTGGCACATCACGGAGCGGTATCGTTTGAAAGGTGTTCCAGTCCGCGGTATCCCAGCCTGCAGGATCGTCATGTAAGTCGTGTCCAAGAGTGTTCTACCTTCTTCGGCCTCGAGAGCCATTAGATCATCATAGTGTTCTTTCGGAGTCGCTCCAGCTTTACTTGGCCTGATGAACTCGCAGGCCACACGAGCCCATTCAAACAGACCATCAGATTTGTTGACGATGTTCTGGACCTCTTCCACCCCAATTCCGGGAAGTCCTTCGAGTCCCTTGGAAACGAATAGCTTGATATCCCGTTCCACCAACTCCCAAGGGATGTCATCCAACGAGGTTGCCTTTACATGTGCAGCAGCTGCCATGGCACGCACGATGTCGGGTAATGGTCTGGACGTTAAAAGAATCCGGAAATTGGTCGGTAAGCCCGCAGCGTCCGCAGATGTCAGAAGACGTAGGATATCACTCCTCGATGTGTCTGGCCCACTTTCGTCCAAGGCATCGATTATCACAATCACATTCCCAACGATCTCTCCACTAATCTTCGATAGAGGCTGCAAGATGAATTGTTTCCACTGCTGCACCACATCGCATGTGGTCTTGAGCGCGAGGTTATTTGACACGACATTCGATAGCGCTCTTCGAAATGCAGGTTCACGATCCGCCAGGTCACGGGCAATGGTAGTCAGAATCTTTTCCTCCCGGCGTTCGCTTTGCCTGTCGTGGGCGAAGCAGAAACAGGCTCCAGGCGCTCCCATATCCTGGATCAACGATCCGATCGTATGAGCAATGGCGGATTTCCCTCTTCCAGCCTGTCCGTGGAGCCACAAAATGCGAGGGGCGTTCACGTCACGACTGGTAATCCAAAGGGTGATATCCTTTAAAATCTCTCTCCTTGTACCTTCGAGGCATTTCTTGGTCGTGTTAAGGCCCGCACCAGCGGCGTAAGCCATGCCCTCCAGGTTCAAGTCTTCACGCACATGGTACATATCGATCTGGATGTCCCGCATGGTGCGATCTCGGTATTGTTGCATCAGGTCGCCCAGATTCTTTATGTGGCCTCGGGCGACGGTCTGCGGGTCGGAAACAAGGCGGTCCCCGATTCGTACCACTGAAACGTAACACGTTAGAGCAGTGAAGTACAACAGACGACCGTGGCCATGACACATACAGAAGTTCTGTTTTTTGCAATATTTTACGACGAAAAGCGCCGTAGCACTCATCTCTTGCGAAATTTTGCGTAGTGTCTCTTTCATGCTATCGATATTCTCCAACGTATCCTTTTCCATAAGGAACTCATAGAGATCTTTGACAGTATTCAGGAGGCCGAACACCCCGCCGTCTAGGTTGGCTTGATCAATGAGCAACTATTGGGGACTAAATGAGTGAGCGATACACGGGAAGGAATGGCACGCACTTGAGAAGCTGCAGTCAGAATCCCCAGCGCAAACTGGACGTATGGGTGAACCTGCGCTCCTCCATCAGACCATGCGAGCGACGGAAAGTTGAAGTGCTTACATTAGATAAACTGGTTACGAAGGAGTTGAACAATTTGAGAGGCTGAAGAATGGTCTCGATGTTTTGAATGGTTGTCACTGCGGCATCAGCCTGTCCAACCAGACCGATGGTGGTTTGGAGAGCCTGGGGAATGGACTTCATATCATCCATTGCCTGCTGGGCAGCATTGAATTGACTGCTAATACTGTTGTCAGTGGTTTCTGTCGCAAGAGGGCCCGATCTCGCGTTGTTCGACCGATGAAAGAGGTGCCCCATCCTGGAGAGCAGCTTCCGATCAGTATTGGCCGGCATTGTGGTCGAGGGGACGTCAGCAGAAGGTTGAGACGGTCCTGGTAGCTCTCCCTGAGACTGATTGATAAATATTTCAATGTGAAATATACAAAAATACCTACGGAGGGAGGTTTAGGTGTAGGGTAGCGTGAAGTTCGGAAACCGAAGAAACGATGGCTCTTCGCCTGCTTGCGGGCCATTGAGAGATCTGTGTTTCGCGTGGGGTTTATAGCTTCAATTCGAGGTTGAGAGTGTGAAGGCAACGCTGGAGTCACCGTAAGCGCCGTGATGCTGTGAGCACGTTCCCACCACAAGGTTAGTGCATAGACCAGATTAGACTTTTGGCAAGAACTTTGACTCGTTGGTGCTCGTGTTGAAGAGACCTTCCCAACGAGAAAGCTATACTTTCCCCGCTGCGAAGCTCGTTAAGTTTTGAACAACTGCCATCGTGGGCTCCCCGCTGAATCTCAAGCAGGCTAAGACTAAAGACACATTTGTGAGCGGTCAAGTTCAGTTCATTGGTAAGATTGAGTTGTGCATATTACACTGAACAGCTTGCTCGTCGCTCGTTGATTGCGCACCCAGGCTGATATTCGACAACGCAGTTAGTCTGGACGGACAGCAAAGCAAAGGCAGATTGCAACTGCTGTCTGGTACTACTTGGAGGCAGACAAGGACCCGGTCTCGTTACATGAAGTGCGAGCAGCGATTGAGGACACTCGTCGACAGCGGTGAATCCTGCTGCCCACCGCTGGCCGACGGCTACTACGACTTCACGCATATCAGATTTCTTGGATTTGTTGTCTGATTTCTCTGTCTCCCCCCACCGACGATGACAATGGACTCGATGTCGACAACCCGATCATCGTCGCCGCACGTTGCTCCCATACCCTTCCGCCCATAGCACCGGTCTCCTCACAGGTCGGTGGGCACGTTGACGTATAGACAACGGAGGACGGCTCGTTACTCCTCAAACCGGCCCTCCCTAGAGAATTGGAATTCTATCAGCTCATTCGCGATGGCCTATCTCCAGATATCGACGCCGCCACCGCGACTGCGTCAGGATTGACACCGCTACTGCCATGGATCCCGAAATTCCTAGGCGTGCTTTCGCTTAGCAACCATCTCGTAGAAAATTTACCTGAAATGACTGCAGTGCATAATCTACCCGCTTTCGTACGAGTCAACGGAGCGACGACCACGATCGCCCTCGAAAATCTCACGTACTGATTCCGCAAGCCATGCATTCTCGATGTCAAGCTATGAACCGTACTCTATGATGAGGACGCTCCACCAGAGAAAAAGGAGCACACGGTTCGCACCGCTGCGAGCACAACCAGTCTCAGCACTGGCGTGCGTCTGACTGGATTCCAGGTATGCACCCTCGTTGAGGTCTATTTCCGCGCTCGCGAAATTGTCTAGGTATGCGCAAATGCTCACCCGCTTCCCAAACATACTTCCAAAAAAATACGGTAAGACGACCGTACCCCAGACGGAATCGCGCGGTTCTTTCCCTTCCACATCCCAGTTGCCCCCTTTTGCATGCCTCCCTCCATCCCAGCAGCGTCAAGCGTACCCCCGTCAGGCGATGTTGTAACTGCGCCTGATGACATCCAACAAGGCTTGCCTCCACGTACCCTTCTCGTTTTGCTCACGCGCCTACTCGAATCACTTGAGCGTCTCCGCGCGGCACTTGCCACGGCAAAAGTACGTATCGTGGGCGGGAGCATCCCCACCATATATGAAGGTGACTGGGCAAGTGCTGAAGAGGCTGCGCGGATACCTCTATACTGACTGGCAAGGCTACCGCCTCGGGCAAAGGCTTGGATGGGAATGCACAGGGGGCTCATGACGAAGAAGGTGAAGACAAAGAGACGATAACAGTCGCGATATACGAGCATGGTCACCTCATCGTGGACGTTATGGCGGCTGAACCCCGTCACCGAGCGATTTGAAGAAAACGACGACGACGGAGACGTAGAATCTGAAGCCGCAGATGAACGTCACCTGTTTAGACTCCCCTCAATTGACTCTGCACACACGCGACTCGTACCGGGACGGGGACCCGACACAGACGTGCTGCTTGGTGTAGACACTCCCATCGGACTCATTCACGAGCGGCGGAGTGTTGTTCAAGCATTAGTTGATGAAGGTGCAAGTGTGAAGAACCCTTGTTGACACCTATAGATGCGATATGTCGTGCCGTGATATACGCATCCAGCAGATGCACAGTTGGTTAGCACTGGAAGGCAGGAATTCCTCCATTGAAGCAGAGTATCAACCGTAACGTCGACAAATATATCGATCACACCAGCGTACGACGAAGGCTGTACCTAAACTAATGCGCTGAAACACTAGAAGCTCGAAATATACAAGGCAGCCCTGGCCATATCGTCTGAACTACTACAAACTGGTAAGTGGAACGAGAAAATTAAATAGACAAGTTCGCCCCAAAAAACGACCACACGAAGATTATATACCCTGATCGATAGCAAGTCCATATATCCCATTAATGCACAATAAAATCCGGACAGAGCAGATCAGCTGGCACCAGTCACCCCGAGACACCCATTGCCAGTATCCACACTTGCACGAGGAGTTCTCGCGCTGACGACATGCCCCATCCCCACACCAACTGCGGTAGGACCGAACCCTACCTTCGTATCCTGCGAGTCGCCGACAGCAACCCTGATCCCCTCCTTCGCCTTCGCAGCCGCCAATATTATTGCTTCCGTCCACGCGCATGCTTCGCGAATGCTCGGAGCACGGAGTACGAGGGTCTCCCCGCCCCGCGGGTAGGCACGGTGGATCCGTATGTAGGCATCCTCAGAACGGGCATGCCTTCGCGAAGTGTGGATTTCGAGTTCGTGAACTGGAAGGGGCTAGAAGTGATGTCAGGTGAATACGAACGGGTGGAGGTCACAATATCGGGAACTTGCCACACGATATAACCCTCCGCCCTCGCTCTCGTTGAGAAGTAGGAGGATATCGCTGCACAGTAGAACGCGTAGCTTACGCCCGCTCTTTGCTTTCGCCAGTACACCTTCCTTGAGGAGTTTTCGAGGACCGAAGTGGTGAGTCGGCAGCGTAAGGTCGAGAAGGCTAGAAAGCAGACCAAAACGAAAAAAAGGGCGTCAGTGATGTTTTATGTTAATATGGAGGTGGAGCCAAGTGGAACAAGCAGACATGACACTCACTCCTTGCCTATCCTTAGCTCTTTGCTCACCTCACCAAGCCTCTCCCAACCCTCCCGATCTCGTATCGTCTCGTTCACCTCTTCCAATATCCGCTCTGCACATGCCAGAGAGTTCGCTATCGACTCGCGTTCTGCGTGCTCTGTGGGAAGAGATAGTGTCAATCGCGGTGCCGAAGACAGATCAGGGGTTGGAGTGGGTGGGTCGGTGTATTGCGGAATTTGTCGGATGAGAAGGGGGTACCGAGTTAAACGCTGCACTGCGAATCGTTCGTTGTCAATCAGTTAAGTTTCGACGAGAGGACGAGGGACGCACTCGGCACTAGGAGGTAACTAGACAAGTCGGGATTCCTGGCAGAGGAGTCCTCCCGGAGGCACTATGAAGGAATAGCCTTCAGGAAGAGGTAGACCACCAAGAAATACACGACCTAACTTGTAATTGAGCGGACAACTCCGGGTTAGCATTCCTAAGCGATTGCAACACCTTCCCAGCATTGGCTTGGTTGACGCAATAGTTCTACAGTCACGATCAGTTTGTCAAAGAGCCTGCGGTGTCACTTTGTAGTACAACGCACCAGATACACTCGCATATGGGGCATGTGTGTTTCTATCAAGTCTCCCACGTGATCTACGTATAGTCTGCATTCACGCTGTCGCTCCCCCAGAGTAGACAAGAATGCCTAGAGAATTTGGGATGAACTGGGAATCGGTCATATCCGGAAGAGCCCCCACCGTATTAGTTAGAAGGATATCCTCGATGTTGCAGAATATGACCGATGTCGACTCCTCCTCGAGCGTATCCACCAGTCGCGAATAGAAGAGCTTCGAGTATCGAAGGCAATGAAAACAGATATAATCTAGTGCGGTACAGACTTACCTCTACTATAAGTTGCAAATCTCTCACGTAGTCCGCCTCCGTGGAAATGAGCTCGAATATCGCTTCCTGTCGTTTCCTTTCTACAGCTGGTATCCCCTCAAGCGCGGTCCCGTCCAGCAGGCTCGCCCATGATGTCCCAAACGCCGGGCTACTCTCACGTGTCATAGCGTTATGAGCATCCCCAGGTAAAGCTGCTGTATTAGACACCGACGTGTGAATGGGACCAGATATGATTGGAATCTTACGCTCGCGATCGATGTCCGGCGTACTAGAGCGCGTGTGACGTCCAAGGAAACTCAGGAAGTGAGACGTACGACTCTCTCCGCCTCGTTCTTGCTCGCGATCTCGCAGTGAGGGCGATAAAGACGCTGCAGGTGAGCGGGGAGGCGAAGAAAATGTGAGCGAAGAGGTGGTGTCGAACGAGGATGCTGACATCCGGTTCGCGGCTAATGATTGTCCGCCAGGCACCTTCTTATATGTGTCGTAACGCTCGAAAGCATTACCGACGAGCGATGTACTGCTCAAGTCTGACGTCGTCTTCAGGTGTGTCAGTTGAAGCGATGTACTGAGTATCTCGGATATGAGTGAGAGTTTGGCGCTAGTGCCCGTGCGCCCAGCAACCTCCGCATCCCCCGAGAAGTCCATCGCCGGGACTGGAGGGAGCCCCTTACGTCTCGCACAAGACAGAGGTTCATGTGTAGGAGCTCGTTTCCTTGGAAAAGTATCCCCTATCGACGAGCCCTTCTTACCTGCAGGTCCCCCTAGGGCCGCCACACCATCTACACCTCCGTACCCAGTGGGGTACGACGATTGTGGTCTGCGGTGTCCCTGACGATAACCCAGCAGCTTCCAGCACTCGACGGCGTTCCAGCTCCTAGTTCGCGAATGTCTCGTTTGCATCCAAATTAGAACCCTCAGAGACGTCAGACGCGCCGTCGTCTAGAGAGTAGTAATCGTCGTCATCACTTTCATCGTCGTCCACGCCAAAAATCTCCGGCGTGCGATCCAGCTTGTCCGTCTTCACCGGTGAGTCGTGGGGAGTGCCATAACCATCATTGCTCAACATCTCATGGTCAGGCGCGCTGTCAACCCATAGTCCCTCCCCACCGTTCGGTTACAACTCACACCGTTCGCTAACGAATATGCTACTGAGTTGAGCTGCATATAACCGCACCAAACATAGCCGCCACGAGAGTGGTCCGGAGGTCAAAAACATGGAGTTCCGGTCGGTATTGAAATTGGTCGACGCGCGGGGTGCAAGGTACCAAGCAAGCAGCGACGCGTGTATGCGACAAAGAGAAAAGAGAAAAAGACCAATTTCAGCCTATATCCATCCCAGTGAAAGAGAAGGTAAGAGGAACTCAAGGGATCGTTTTGTGCTAACGAGATGCAGCTAACCCTCTCACGCCTCCACGAACGCTGCTGGCACGGCGTAGACGACACCATCCCGCTCGGCCCTCCACCAGTCTGATTCCAAACGGTCGACGACGGTAAGAGCGTCACCTTCGGTGAACGAAAGCTCATCGGGACTTGAACCCTCGTAGGAGTAGAGGGCAGTGGCTTGAACTGAGCGGCCGTATAGATGTAAAGTCCATGAAAGTAAAATCCCCACGCACCCGGTTCGACTACTGGTACATAGGTCTGTGGGGAAAAGCCTGATCTCCCATCATTGACGGTCGTTCCGTACCACCAGTCACCGCCAGACTTGGAGGGATGTGCCTCGATTACAACATTTTCACCAAAACCTTTCCCCAGTGCATCAATAAACATCTTTGGTTTTAGAGGGACTACATACTCAGATCTTCTGTCCTCTGGGTCTCGTAAGGATACAAAGAGCGGACTCTTAGATCTATGACACGATTAGGATAACCGGTGACTATAGCGCACACACACTCACTCGTCGATGTATCAACATCTGCCATAGGGTCGGGGTCTCCATCTGAAACGTGTTCCGAAACCCTGATAGCAGGTACGCCTTCCACGGTCGCAGGTAGTTGGTCTAATGTGACTGGCCCACATGGTCAGCTGCTAACCTGTTAAACCGGTCTACGGATTCCGTAGGCCGATGTTTTGATGGCGGAGTCGACTCAACTGGCGGTGGCTCCGAGGTCTCTGTGACGGGGAGGATGATGCAGACGGGGATCGAGGCGTGGAGTTGATATGCGCAGGGAGTGTGTTGTCCCTGCTTCGATCATTTGTCACCTGCACCTGAGAATACTTCGGTTTTCAGTGGGGGCCGAAGGTGCTACTGGAGCAGGAGACAGAGAGGGTGCCGAGTGTAACGGGCGCTGGTGGAGTAACGGGTGGAGTGGTAGTGGGTGCTACTGGGTTTCCGGTCGACTGTGTGGCAGGTCCAGCGGACAGCTGCTTACCGACGTTCCTCTCCCAGTCATCATCGCTGCCAGGAGGAACTGTTTGAACGTGAAAGGGATTGCTACTGCCCGTGTAAGAAGAGTGGGGAGTGGGGGTTCCGGGCCGACGACTCCGAGTTCGGCCTGCTCAGACGCGACTGCGAGCAGGGACACGCGACCAGCTTGGCGTCAGGGCATGCCAGTCAGTCCAGCGCAGAGGTATGGATATCATCTTTGTTGCACGACGCGTTTGCACAGTGCCCGACGAACAACCATACAATCATACCGACATCAAACTCGATTTCAAGACGCGTACGCAACCAACTTCAGCACGACAACCTCAGCCGCAGATTCGTATATGCCGCGGTGCCCTGGATACAGTCACCAATACCAGGATCTATGAGAGCCAGCGTAAAGTCAGTGGCATTGCTGGCAAACTCATGCCCTACAGCCAATGACCCCCTAGGTACGCTGCGTTCTATTCGTCTTTCGTAGTGTACTGATACCGTTTCTTTCTTTCGCCATCGTCCTCGCTGCCTTGGATATTCTGACGCGCATGCAGCCTCCCTGAAACTGTCTTCCCCACCGACTCAACTATCTCCGATGAGCCCATATCGACACACAGAAGCAGCACACCAACTCCAGACCCTACCATCCTGACTACCGCAGAACCTGAAGAGACAGCGATCCCTCCCATGTGTAGACAGCTAGAAGAACAGAATCTCAGCCGTTTGATAACGTGCTAAACTACACATGACCACGCGAACCTAGAAGAACAGAATCTATCACGAAACGTCAGTCCCATGTATCGTATGAAGTCCTGTATGCGTACCTCAGCCGTTTGATAACGTGCTGAGGGAAAAGAAAGCGAGACGCGACTTGTATCTATGCGTGTATGCATCACGTGACCACGACGAGTGTCCGCGCTGCAACGAAAAACCTAAAGTAATATGAGTCCGTACTTAACAAGTTCCAACACACCCCCTCAGCGCGGCACCAGTGACAGACCCGTTCGATGACCTTGGAAAGACGCACGAGGGAGAGGTTTCGTCAAAACGTCCGCAACGTTCCGGTGCGTTGGAATCCACCTGGGTGTGAAACGACCCTTCCCGATGTGTTCGCGAAGAAAATGATAACGAACGTCAATGTGTTTGGTGCGAGAGTGATTAATTGGATTGGAAGAGAGAGACACCGCCCCCGTGTTGTCCGCGTGAATGGTAAAAGGGAGATCGTGTACCTGATGAAGAGACCGCAACGCCGTCTGCAACCACAAGCCCTCCTGAACGCACGCTGCGAGCGCCATATACTCTGCCTCAGTAGATGAAAGAGCTAGCGTATGTTGTTTCTTCGACGCATGGGCTACTGGCCCACCGTAAAAGAACCACACGTAGCCTGTTACCGAGACGCGATCCGTTGAGCAGGTTGCCCAGTCTGAATCGCTGAAGGCGTAAGGGGAGTGATTGACGTTTGGATTTCCATAGTGAATGCGGAGAAACTTTGTCCCCTTCAGATAACGAATCAAACGCTTCGCGGCGGCGTAATGACGTGGTTCTGGACACGTGCATTGCTGAGCGAGACGTTGCACCGCCTGCGCTATGTCGGGTCTAGTGCACGTTGCCAGGTAAGTCAGCTCCCCTATAATCTTTCTATACGCGTGAGTGAGGTCGGCGACATCGGGGTATACATCCGTGTCATGTCCAAAAGGGTGATTCGGGTCCATCGGGAGAGACACGGGATTGGCGTCTGCGAGTCCATACTCTTCGCAAATATGGTCGATATACGACTCCTGGTGAATCCAGATCTCGCGCGTCTCTCGTCTCCTCTCGATCTCGATCCCTAGATACAACGAGACCGGGCCCAGGTCACTGATGCCGAACCGTTCACCTATCCTTCCCTTTACCCAATTGAGAAAACGTCTGCTGTTGCAACCCCCAAGTCCATCGTCGACGTGCCACACTATAATGCATATGATCCTTCGCCCGTCGTCTCCGGTCCTGTCGAAGATGAAGACCGCCAAGTCGATCTCTGACCTGAAGAACCCAAGTTCCTTGAGTAGACTGCATAGCGTGACGTACCAGTCAAACGCCGCCTGCTTGAGTCCGTAGAGTGAACGTAGGAGCAGGCAAACGAGTAATACCCCCGCCGTGTTGTACTGTTCGAACCCCCGAGGCTGTTTCATGTAGATCTCCTCAGTAATTCTCCCGTGAAGAAATGCCCGTTTTGCGTCGAAGCAATCGAGCTCCCAGTCGTTCCGAGCTGCCAAAGCCACGAGGAGTTTCACCGACGCCTGCCTCGCGACTGGTGCGTAAGTTTGGTGAAAGTCGACGCCCGGTATCTGTGAGAACCCTTGTGCGACGAGACGAGCTTTGTACTTTGACCCCCCCTTTAGGTCGACCGGCTTGAACTCAAACACCCACCGGTTTCCCACGAGTTTACGGCCAGGTGGTGGCTCTACCAGCTTCCACACCCCCATCTCCTTCATCGTCTTTAACTCCTTATCCATCGCTTCTCTCCATCCAGCTGAATCCGAACGTTTTATCGCCTCCTCGTAAGTTGCTGGGGGAACAGACATGTCGTACCCTGGCTGACTGGGGTCACGTCGCTTGTCGCTTCTGATGGAGAGGTGAGCCTGCTCCGTGATGATCAGATTAACCTGATGTTCCATGAAAACCCCTTCCTCGTCCGTCTCTTTCTCCTCTGTGTCTGTCACCCCCTCGCTGAGGTCACCATCACCATCCACCCCCTCGCTCGTTCCCGAGACAGAGTCGAGACACTCAGGAACCGTCGTGAGTCGTTTATCTCGTATACGTTGAAGATCCTCTGCTAACGCCCTGCCCTTCTCTGTCAGTACCCTGGATCGGCCAGATCGACGTGGGACGATCTGCTCAGGTGTTGTCTCCGCCGGCGAGGGTACGAGTGACGAAGAGGAAGAGGAAGGACCGTCTACGTTCTGTGGAGGTTCGGTTGGATGCTGGGACGAGCGGTGACCCTCTGTCAGATCCCTGGTGCGCATGACCGAGTCTTCATCGAAAATTACATCTCTGCTATTGAAAAACGCCCCAGTGGCACAGTCTCGCAGCCGCCATCCCTTTACTCCATCCGGGTACCCCGTGAAGAGCGCTTGAGAAGAATGAGGCACGTTCTTCACACGACGTTCCGGCGGAATGCGAGCAAAGCATCGGCAACCGAACACACGAAGGTGGGAGACGTCTGGCTTGTACCCATAGAGCATCTCGAAGGGAGTCTTGTTATCGGGTAGCACACGTGTTCCAGTCAGATTCCAGAGGTAGCCAATCGTCAAAACAGCTTCGCCAAAGTAACCTGCTGGAAGATTGGCCTGACTCATGGCTGCTAGGGCTCGCCCCTCGATGGTCCGTATTCCCCTCTCGGCCTTGCCATTCTGCTGATGTGCATACGCCACCGACCTGCGATGCTCAACCCCTGCTTCCAGCAGACTTCTCGTGAAGACGCTTCCCATGTACTCGCCACCGTTATCAGTTTGTACGGCCTTGATCCTGGCATTAAACTTGTTCTCCCAACGCGCTTTCACCAACAACCATGCATCGTAGGCCTGATCCTTGCTCGCCAACAAATGAACGCTGACCACATTTGTGTAGTCATCAATGAAGACGATGAAATACCGCTTGCCATGCAAGGTTGGAGTTGGAAAAGGCCCGCAGAGATCTGTATGAATCAATTCAAGGAACGTTCGTGTTGGTGGCGAAGTGGAAGTCGGATGAGGTTGTCGTGGGTGTTTCGCCATGATGCAGGACTCGCATCGCGTCTGACTCGCGGTTGAAGTGACCTGTACTCCCCTCACCGTGGTCAAAAACCTAGTAACATCCCCCCCTGCATGGCCCAGTCGCGCATGCCAGAGATCCCAAGTGAGTGGAAGCGGTGTAAAAGCGGCGAGACCTGACGCTAGGCTGCCTGTGTCAGGCGGACGAACGAACTCGACATCTAGGAAACACAGCTGTCCCCGCATTTCGACGCATCCAAGGGGCTCGTCCCTATGAAGCAGCTCGCATCGACTTGGTTCGCCTTTGAACCGTAGCTCCCATCCACGCTCCACCATGCGACCAACGGACAGTAGATTGACAATAGCATTCGGCGCATACAGACAGTGTTCCAGCTTCAAACGGATTCGCCTGTCGCCTAACCTCAGTACGGCGACACAATCCCCATGCCCCTCAGTGCTTAGGCTACCCTGGTTTGCCGTTTTCATGGATATCGTAGTATCGCGAGTGAAGGTCCAGAAGAAGGATGGATCCTTGATGAGATGCGTAGTCGTCCCCGAATCCAGAATGGTGGAGGACACTGCTGTCGCCAGGGAGGTTAGACCCCCGCCTGTCTCCTTTTCCGACAACTCTTCTATGAGCGCGCAGGATAAATCTCGAAAGTAGTCACCAGCTGGCGAGGACTGTATTGCAACCGCTGCTACGGGGTTCGTCGTCTGCGTTCCCGCTGGTTGCGACACTACCGACGTCGTTGGCGTTGTGTCTGCTGCAACAGTGCTTGTTCCCTGTCCACCTGTCGAGACCGCCTTTCCCCTTTGCCAGGGTGCCTGTCCCGCTCTTCCACCCCCTGGCTGATAACAATTGCTCCAATCGTGATCCACTCGCTTTCGACCTAAACAGATTGGCGTGGTACACGCTGTCCCGCTAGGATTATTTTTTGTCTTCCTCAGGCCGGTTACGGGGTTCACCTCCCCTCTTCCACCTTGAACTGCTGCGCTGGCATACTCCGAGCCGGGGCCAGGTACGGATCCCTCATTTGTCATCTGCATGGCCTCCTTGATGATCGTTTGCGCTGCATGTCTGAAAGTGTACATTCCGGCCACCACTGGCACCGTGTGCTGACTGAATCGAGGGATGAAATGCTGAGGCGGAGTGAGAAAAGGGTTCGTAAACTGTCGCGTCGAGACAAATGGATTCTGAGGCGTGACTGGAGTATTGGCTGGTGGCGGCCACGACGACTGTGACGCAGCTGGTACTGCATTAAAAAGACCTGGCGTCACCACTCGTATCGACTGTTCGCTGCGCTCCAACTCGGTTTCAATGTTCTTTCGAATCACCGGCCAAATTCCAGTCTTCGGTAGGCCTCGTAAAAGCGCATATATCGTATCCGCTTCAGACGGCCTCGCTCCCATACGAGCTAGTCTGTCGTTCGCGTGCGCGTGCAACGCCACGTACTTCTCGGCGTCCGCTGCCCCCTTCATCTGATAGGTGGAGATCTGAGTTCGTAGAGAGAACTGCAGAGAAACGTCGGATCGATCATAAAGATCGGCAAGTGTATTCCAGACTTCACGAGCCGTGATGCTGACGTCGTCGGGAATCAGTGTCAGAACCGAGGAGTTTATTTTTCTCAGGATAACGGATTTCGCGATTCCATCATCCTTGAACCACGTCCTCAATGCCTCTTGTTCTGCTGGCGTCGGTGCAGTCGGAATCAGCGGGCACGGACAAGTCGAGGCGTACTTGATGTAGTCGAACGGATTAGTTCCGTTGCTGACGTGACTGTATACCCCTTGTCCCAGAAGAAGTTGTTCAGTTTGCCGACGCCATTCGTAATAGTTCTCCGTTCCCTTCAACTCCGGTACGTTCTCAAATTTTCCCATGACGCAGACTGCGAACGTGAATATATGCGCTCGATCTCTTGTGCGTAAGGTCTCGTTATCTTTGTCTCGTCTGTCCTAGTTGTCAACGAGTCGAGCTTGCCCTTCTAAGTGGCGAGCTCGGGGCTCATAACCTGTAGACAGCTAGAAGAACAGAATCTATCACGAAACGTCAGTCCCATGTATCGTATGAAGTCCTGTATGCGTACCTCAGCCGTTTGATAACGTGCTGAGGGAAAAGAAAGCGAGACGCGACTTGTATCTATGCGTGTATGCATCACGTGACCACGACGAGTGTCCGCGCTGCAACGAAAAACCTAAAGTAATATGAGTCCGTACTTAACAAGTTCCAACACCATGCCCACACTTACCCACACACCTATCCAAACCATCTCGATGTGCCTTCACCATCACCCCTACCAGAACAACCTCCTCACCCTTGGCAGCAGTTTTTTGAGGTTCCCACGGTCTTCAGATAGGGTTTCATTGTAAGGCGAAATGTGTCTAAAAGATACCCTCCCTCGGCATCTTCCCCACCAAATTCCCGATTTGGACAGGGTGTTTTTTGACTCCCTCCGGTGGATCTTTTTGATTACACCCGGTCGTCGCCCCGAGGCTCTTAGCTGATGTGAGTGTTGTCAGGGTCTCTGTAGCTAGTCACTCAAGGTCTGTCAGAGCCTCTTCCGAGGTTATCTACTCCAATTGTATGGAACTTCTGGAGTTGCGCGAGAGGCTCGCAGGAGTATCATATATAGGGTAGTATGACATTTCACTCAACACCGGCTTATGTATACTGTCTGCTATGTAATGGGACTGGCTTCTGTAGACTCGAAGTAGGATAAGGAATCCAGAGACGGAGATCTAGAGACTACGGTTCAAGCAAGATACAAGTAACAATAAAAATGAAAAACGGAGACGTGCCCATAGCTCGCACAAAGTCTTGGTACTCGGAGATGCAAATGCAGACATGAACATATCGTAACTACCGCTGATGGACCTATTAATGGGCATCAGGATTAACAAAGGGAAAAACGGGGGCATGCTCATATGCACCTTTTCATACATCCATGGTAGTTGTAGTATCACCCTCTAGCGGGTCGGGATGGTTCCAATATGGCATCCGGGCTGGTTCTCGCAGAATATTCGGGTCCACCTCGAGTACCCAGGAGCATGCCGCCATCGGATGGCATCAGGTTGTAAGCCTGGGCCTGTCGATGAGCGCTCACAAGAGGCTTGCGGCTACCACTGGCATTGGCATATTCAGCATTACGTGCACCACGGAAAGGGAGTGGTGCATGGGCGTGGTGCCCCGGTCCCCTTGCACTGTGTGGCCAATGTATTGTTGGATCGTTAGCATACCCCCAGGCCGGGAAACGATGTGGAGGAAATGGCGGTGGAAGGATGAACTGTGGGTGATAAGCACCATAGTGGATGTCTGAGCCTCGACCTGAAGGGTCATACCACCCGGGATTGATACTGCGGTGGTAGGGAATACCCTCGTAGCTGAACTGCTCATCCCCGCTATACAACCCATCACCGCCCACATACGGGGGTTGGTCCTGCGACTGAAGATCTCTATTCGCTTGCAGGTTATGGCGATGGCGAGGCAGAGGGGGGTGTGCTTCACCCGTGTATGGCTCTCCTAGAAATTCGCCCATGGGGGGATCTGGATCCGCTTCACCGTTCCCAGCAGAAACGCCAACAGAACCCTCCTCCGCAGCTAATAATCTAGCAGAGGCTGCAGAATTTGGGGTCGGGAACTCAGCTACAGATGTACCAGGGTACATCCTTCGGCATAGGTTGAACGCTTCGCCTGGGCCATCATTTCATCCTACTCCCTGCGGTGGACGTGGCCTTGGTCACCCAGACTGAAGGCGAGAACGTTGTATAGGTAGATCTACACTAGCGTTAGTTTACAACAATGTTAATGTCAGACATAACGACATACGTGGTGGCAGGTTGTGATGTATATCTCTGAGACGCCCTCCACTCTCCGTGGCCCCAACCGTAGGCAATGCGACCGCGACATCAGGCTGTCCTCGCAAAGATTCGTGTGCTTTGGAATAAAGTAGTTAGTACTTGGAAGGGATCGCCTTGTTACCGTTCCTTACGTGTATCATGAAGAGGAACTACACACTCCGTTGCTACAATACAGAAGTTAGTTCAGCAACTATTGGGGGTGTAAGTGACTTACATTTCGTGCTATGAACGTTTTCTGAAGGTAAGCTGCATACTTGAATATCTGGGGCAGGAAGCTCCTGGTGTGGCGCACTTGGCGATTGGTCAGGACGAGACTCGCGCGAGGCTATGAAGTGTATATATTCAGTGGAGAGTGTATTCGGAACTTGATATGTTTCACCTTCAAGACGAGGCTCCTGGTTCTGCACACCTGGTAACTGGTCAGAACCAGGCTCTTGTGAGACTATGCCGCCTCGTTGATCCGCTTGGATTCTAGATGAAGACTGCTGAGACTGAATCACTAAGGAAGCTTGATTAAGCAGAACATGAAGTAGACTGCTAGTGACTCACCCTCATCGTGCGGAGGTTCTTCGGAAGGCAGGTTTGGTAGTTCGTCGGGATTGGATGCATGAGAAGGCGGATTGGCTAGTTGGTTTTCCTTAGGTGGTGACAGGGCAACCTGCAATCCCGCGGCTGACACTCATACGTTAAGTCATTTGAGTATATATCCCAAGTACATGTCAACTTACGTTGCTTGGTGTAGAGTTCCTCAGAGGGTTGTTGGTGTTCGGTGCACGCCCTGGACGATGTCGCATTCAGTTCATCTCCAAGAGCGTGGGTCTCGAGCTCTTCAGAGCTGAGTGGCGAAATGAACCGAAGTTTGGTTTTCTTGAGTGCTGGTCTCGATTGTGACAAATCTTTCACCGCCTTGGAACTGGAGGGCTGTGTGGTGTCGATTTCCAGCGGGGTTGCGAGCTGTTTTGCAGAGGAGTCTCGGGTCGTAATAGTTCCAGGCGGCCTCTCCTCACTAGACGAATCAGAATCAAATGGTGAAATGATCCGAAGTCTTTTCTTGGGCGCTGATTTCGTCCGTGACAATGCTTTCATTACCTTCGGTTCAGAGAGTTGCATGCTCTTTGTGTTCAGCGAAGTTGCCACTCGTTTTCCGGGGCGTAGTGACTGTTGGGACTTCAGTTTACGTTTGCGAGTAGATGGGGCTTGCTCGTCTTCTGAAAGAAAGAGTTCACCGTAGTCATTTGGGACCTCCTTGTCTTCAAGTCCAATACTTGTTTCACCGGGTTCGGAGGAGTCACCGACCGTGATAATGCTGGGTGGCCACTTCCCTACTTTATTTGCCGTCGTAGTGATTACCACTTCCACCTTCTTATGGTCGTTCCTAGATTTCGGTGCACCTTTTACTGACGAGTGCCAGTCCTCGACTGCACCCTTGTGGAGCGTAGAGCGTAGAGTCCTTGGGGCAGGCGACGGGGACAAGCTCGAATGTTCATCGTCTTCGGGTGTCCTATTAGTACTCTTTCCACCTCCTACCTGCCTCTTAATTCGTGTCATGGCTGGATTAGGAAGGCGTGCTGGGCCGTCGTAGTCGGTCTTGCCATTGTAAAAGATTCTCTTTGCCTTGGATGACTTCGAATCATGAAGTGGAGGCGCACCAATAATGACAGGGCTCTTGGAGGCGAGGAGGTCCACTAGCTGTAGATTAACTTGAGTTACAAGTAACGAGGTCATTTCCACTCACATTTGCTGTTTGGATCAAACTTAAAATGTAGCCTAAGTGGTCCATGGTCTCGTATGGCTGCAATGATCTGTGTACATTCGAGCATAGTCAGATCCGAGATACCTTTAGGCTTGCTACGCGATGAGCGCTCTTGTCCAGGAAACAATACTGCATCTGGCCAATTTACGCAGACAAGAGCGTTATGGCCAAGTTTTTGCGGAAGTTGTTTCCAGGGAAAGAGTTTTCCCGAGGCCCACGATTGACCATGATTCTCTGAAGCCTGGTCAAAACCGTGCACGTTGCACGAAGGAATACAACAAACCAATTAAAGAGGTGATGAGCTTCTTCACTAAATTGTGATCCTCTCGTTCGTCGCTCCCATTATCCTGTGTGAGATCATCGTTATCGGACGTTAGGTCAACAACATTGCATCCCATGTTGTTATGTTCCTTTGCTTTTCCTTTCTTGTCTATGTGGAACGCCTCAGTCACGCACGCTAGAGACGACCGGTTGCTGAAGACGCAAACTAAGTATGAGATTGGTAGTATAGCTGCAGGGTCATACTTACTATATGTGAGCCTTGAAGTGCCCGATGATTGCATCGGTGTCAGCATGACAGTGCTCCACAAAAAACTAGCAATACCAGAGAACCATGAGTTAATTGTAAGAGTAGGTCGCGTGAACTTACATCCTCTGCGCCTGGCGTAGTGTATGCATATCCTAGGGAGGCATCTTGGTTCACAATGCTACCTGCCATTACGAATGCCGTTTCGATACCATGTGCTTTGGACAGAGCTGCGAGCTAAACAATAATCAGAAGTGCCTGTAACACCGCCATATAGAGCCTCACCGACTGAGTAAATCGTTTCGCAGATTTATTGAATAGTTGTTGCCGCTGGGCGACGGTCTTCCCAGCTTCAGTATACTGTGTGCTTTCCTCGAATTTGATGAGTATCTCATGCCAGGTATCACGGTACTCCTTCTTAAACAGCTCATAGCACTTTTTGCGGACTGTAACTGCTGTAGATTGGTTAGAACATGGCAATACATCATTCGCCCGACATGCACTTACATGGTGTACTATCGACGGAGCCAGTGAATGATCCAGATTTCCGGAGACGTTCTAGTTCTCGCTCTGTGTAGTGGGTAAAATATTTCGAGTATCTATTCCAGTCATTTGTGGGGTTCAGTCGAGCATGTTGCTTGAGGAAGCGATCAATAATCTGCTGGGGTGGTTGTCCGGAACGTGTCGCAAGGTCAGTAAGGTACGCGCTGATGTGGTCAAGACCCTCCTGGATCATGTCCAGAGTGGCCTCCGAGGGTCTCCCTACGGCGAACGTATTGCCATCGAACACATCATCTAGACCAATACTGTCATCACAGAAGTGAAAGTCTTGTGGTGGGGCGACTGGGCTGTCACACCGAGATACGGGGTCACCATCTGCAGCGACTGCCGTAGATATGAGGGAATCCCCTGCGGCGTGTTCAGATGTGATGCACAGGAGGCACCGATGAAAATCAAACGACCTACCAGCTATACTAGTGGATTGGACAACTGGCATGTCACCACGGGTAGGTAGATCCTCCAATGGCACTTGAACAGTGCCCGATGCTGAAGGAACGTCGCGGGTAGGTAGATCCTCCAAGGGCACTTGAACAGTGCCCGATGCTGAAGGAACGTCGCTGCAAGTAGGCGGGGGGGCATCCAGCGACACTTGGACAGTGCTGCACACGGTCTCTGTAATGTGGGCATTCAACCTGCCTCCGTTGTAAACCTGCAGTTTCTGAGACGTACCAAGTGTAAAATTAGTAGTGGACACCTCCGTCCCTGTAGTAGCAGGGCATACATGACCGTCATCAGCATACTCCTTCGAGCCTCTCCGTTCACGACCAAGCGGCTTCCTCTTCGGAGTTGGAGAATCGTGAGAGCCTAAAGCGAGTGGATGCAGTCAGAAAGGAAAGGAAGAAAAAACAAACACATCAAGTAGGGACAGTCAATCCTACCAGTTTCAAGGAGGTCAGTGCGTGCAGCGTCACAGTGCTCCCCCGAGCCTGTCGGTGAATCACAGCAGCCTAGATGAGTGCAGGCGGTCAGGAAAAAAGGGGGAAATCAGAATGGCCTTTCGCACCGGTGTCAAGCTGAGAAGGCACGGCATCGTCGAAACTCAGTGAACCACTGGGGTCATGGCCACCCAGAAATAACTCCGAAGCACATCGAACTTCAGGGGTTGCGAAGAATGGATTATCACTGGCGGATGGGCTACAGATTTCTATACCAGATGCAGGTAAGACAATTTGTTGATTGCGACGAAGTTGCGCCTTAGATATGAGACCACCATCCCGATTCGTTGCTCTGATGGTAGTCCGAAGGCGAGTTGGAGTGAGGGCTGGAGGGGGAGACGCATTTGCTCGCCCCCCCCCACCCACCTGTTCTTCGACAAAATCGTATTCCAAGTCCTCCATATCAGTAGTCCAGCTGACAGCCTAAATTCAGCCCTAATTTAGACAGTGGCGGGGAGTTAACTGAGCACCTACGTTGAAGAACAGGTTGAAAAATCGACAAAGGGAAATGTGGAACGTCAAGACTAAATGAAGAACAGGCTTACCTTGAACGGAGTAGTGTTGAATCAACGATCGTAAGCCCGATCATCGCCCAGAAGACAAGTTTTCCTGTGGGTTAAAATGAACTTAGTGCATGATATCATGGGCGTCATTACAGAAGCGTTAGATTGGGTGATTCTAAGTTGGGTGCGCTTACTTACATTGAGCAGAGTAGTCACTCATCCCGCCGACCTACGGTGTTACAAAGGAGAGTGGTGAGGCAGAAAGTGGATGAGACAAAGTACAACGACGCACCACTATTGCACTCGTGTGGACTACATCTCACGGAGTGACAAGGGCTGGGGGAGTATGCGAAGGACGTGGCGATAAGGTGATAAGAAAGACATCCGACAGGAATCTGAGACTTAAATGCAATGGATACCGTCAATTCAAGTTTCACCGAGCTCCTATAGCTGGAAATAGGTTTCAATTTCATCACCTTCGGTAGTATTGATGGGATTACAAAGAGTGATGAGTTGGCGACAAGAGCGGCGAGACGGGGACATATACAGCAGTAATGCCAGATTGAAGCGAACGAACAAACCAAGCCAAATTCTAAATTCCTGCCTGTTTAATCCACCCCATCCCCTCGCCAACTTTGACTTTAATAACCTGGTATGAACGGGGTTGATACGAGAACATTTGGAAGCCGCATGCTGGTGACTGGCAAGTGCTGATGCGCCCAGGTGCACCCGAACTATCTTCGCCTTGCTTGGACGGTGACCACGAGCGGATAGAGCCGCACTTCAGGCAGCTCATCGGGAGGGGGCACCCCCATGGGCGGCGGTGGGTGTGGTACCACGAATAGCGCGTACCCTTGATATGGATAGCACTACTCGACGGATTGGGCATGCCAGAAGCCATTTGTTCTTCCACTTGGAATAAATACGCATCAGTGTGCATGGGGAGTTCGACGGAAACATTGAGAAGGTCTGTGAAAACCTCTCCAAGATCGTGGCCTTGAATCACGACCTGACCACCGAATGCGACTATGAAAGATTTAATGACTGCGCCAATAAAACGGGTTGCGCCGAATGCGATTGTGTATGCAGGTCTCAGCCTATCACCGAGTCTCAGACATGTCATAACCACGGCACGAAAAAAAAAATGGCGCACTCAAGTAGCGCTTCCTTGAAGCTGCAGATGGACTGCGGGAATGTGACCAGTGGACCACACGACAACATAAACATAGTAGCTCCGCTGACAAGGAGCCGAAGACGTCCAGCAAATAAGTAGTCCATGAACTGCGTGAATGAGAGTCAGTCCACAAAACGCCCACGTTACACACTAACCTCCTTGGGCAATACAGCCACGTCATCCCCCCCTTCGTCTTTCCCCGCAAATAGGTCTCCACGTGTCACTTCGCTGTGTACAGAAATAAAAAAAATCTTCTGCTGGAAGGTGTCTTCACCGATAGTAGTTGCCAAGCGCTGAGCTTCGGCCTGCCAATGGCGAAGTTTATGCCGTGTGCCAAAATCGAAGATGACCTCCAAGTACCGCAAAGTGGCTTCTGTATAGTACTCCTCCAATGCCGCATTAAGGAGACGGGGGATGCCACCTCTCGTATTCAACCCCATGCAGACGAAGTGAAGGATGAGGATAGGTCCTCCACGTACCTGCGACTTGGAAGCTCTTTCGCATACGCCTTTGACAAATGTTGGCGTACTGCATGCAGGAACCGATTTTCCCTGCACGATCTGTGTGAATGCCTTCACGTGCATCAGTAACAGCGTAGAATATTGGACTAGACTCACGAAGTACGGCATGGGTTTTGAATGGGCTGCACGCTCCTCCTTCTCGTGACATGCAGGGCACTTGAAGGAAATTTCTTGGTTACCGAGTCGGGTCGCGATCGACTCCGGTATGTCGATGCAGACGTCACATACTACGCGGGGACAGGCACTGTTAGAACATACGAAAGTGCGACCACCGTCGTGACAAAGGTAGCAGAACTGTATAGACGTGTGAAAGATGTGAGTCGGGGAATCACATTGAGACCATATACACACTGTATTTGATTCCTTGGATATTGTCGTCGGTTGAAGTTCTGGGGAGGGCGGGCAAGATGAAAGGGGACTTGACGACCTGGATGTGAGGATTTCGGTCGAAGACGACCTACGTCTCTTGTGGCCTGAAAGTTGAGCAGGCTTAGCATAGCCTGACGTGGTCCTGCCAGCCGTCTGCTTAGTCCGCGCCATACTTACAAGACTTAAGTTGGGTGGCAAATTTGTGTCGTGACGCGACTTAACCCTGTCACATGACCGCGAGTGTTTACGATTTTTCCCGAGGTGCTTCGTTCCGGTTTTCTTTTGTTATCGTCCCTGGCATCGAGTTGGCCTGCCGTCTGTCACGTTGGTGGACTCTTGTCGCCCGTGCTGACGCTAGTTTTCCCGTTGTCATACCCCGCGTCGAGTTGACCTATTGTCGGTCTCGTTGGTGGACTCCTGTTGCCCGTGCTGACGTCGCTCTTCCTGTCTCCATCCCCTGTGTTGAGTTGACCTATTGTCGGTCTCGTTGGTGGACTCCTGTCGCCCGTGCTGACGTCGCTCTTCCTGTCTCCATCCCCTGCATCGAGTCTGCCCACTATCTGTCACGTTGGTCGCCACACTAACGACCTCCGCCTCAAGCATTTTCCTATAATAGTTTAGTATATCTTTCTTCATATCTCGGATGTCTTTCCGTTCCCTAGTACAGCTCCCTGTTTCATATTATTTGCAGGGCTGCCGTATGCTCCTAATATCTGCAACACCAGACATCGCGCGCGCTGAAGAGAATAGAATGTGAGATGACTGGGGGTGAGCAGAGATCTGAGGGAGGAATTCTTCCAGAGGGGCTTCTATAGCCTGGAGAGACTGTCTAGAGACGTCTGATGCTGTCTGATGCTGTCTGAACACGACTGAAGGCAACTCGAGGCCTTCTCGAACCTGAACTCGAAACTCGAAACTCTCGAAACTCTCGGAACACGACTTGTTACTTGTTAAGTAAGTACAATGTAAGGTAAGTGCGCGAGTGGCTTACTTAAGCCACCTCACGTGTCTAAACTCGAAACATGAAGTAAACTCTAAGGTAAATGAACAGAAACAAAAGAAAAGAAAGCAAAAAACAATAAAATAAACAAAACCCCCCAGTAGGGAGTATACTCTCCCTACATCCACGGGTCACTTGAGACTTCAACCGTCCTCGGTTGCGAACTGACAGCATGAACTCGAAGGCGCCAACAGGTGGAGGTAGCAGACCAACATGCCGAAGGACAGCGCCTGCGCGAGACATCATGAAACTCGAGTAGATGGTGAAGGGGAGTGCAGGGAAGACATAGGAAAAGAAACTGAACGGATACGCGTATTCGGTGATAAGATATTCGCGAAACTGTCGGAATGCGCCCTCGTCCACGAAATTGGGAATATCTCCACATCCGTAGTGTCAGTCACCACCTAACATACATCACCTGAGAGCCTTCATCGAGTAGTACCATGTCCTCGAAAAGCGAGAGGTTCGGCCTCGAACTGAGGGAGATACAGCGTGGACAGCATGCAGGGCAGCACAGAGGGGGAGAAGAGGGGGCCGCCGAGCAACGACCGCTGGGGCAATCGATACGAAACCGTAGGTGGTGATAGAGGACTCCTGGGACGAGATGGAGAAAGAGGAATCATACCGATTGGCCCGTCCAGTCTCGAGATATCCGCCAAGTCGCCTCGTACCCCTCGGTACACCAGGAAAACCCGTATCTCCCCCACCATCGAGCGTGCCGCAACGAAAGAGGTATCACCAGGTAGACACAAACAAGTAGTTCCACCGTGCAAAAATGCGAGAGGCATGGCGCGAAAATGACCAAGATACGCGATGTCGTCCTCCTCACCCTGTTCAGACACGAAAACTCAAATAACTCCGCAGCTACGAATGCGCTCGCGACGTCTCATATTTCGTCTGGTAGGTCTCGTCTAGTAGATTCACGTCTGAAAGAAGCGAACGATTCGGCGCGGAATTGCTTGAGTTACGGCCCAAACGCTGTAGGGGCTAGGAGGGCGGCATTGCGTCGGTGGGGAACTGCTGGGCGGTCTCCTATGAAACTCTGGGAGGCAGTAGGGAGCCACATGGGGACTTGGGAGAAGAAGGAATCGGGGGAAAAGGTGCACGCGGTCCCGAGATATCTGTAAAACTGTGTCTCCCCCCTCCATACACGAAAACATCTGTATCTCCAGAACCACGGAGTGTATCGCAACGAGTAGGGCCTCACCAGGTAGATACAGGCGAGTAGTACCACCATCCGAAAAAGCGAGAGGTACGGCACATGGGTGATTGAGATACGCGATCCCGACCTCGCTACCCTGTCTAAACACAAAAACTCGAATAGCTCTAGAACCAGGAATGCACTCGCGACGTCTTGTATATCGTCTGGTAGGGTTCGTCTAGTAGATCCACGTCTGCGAAAAGCGAGAGATTCGGTGGAGAGGTGCACGAGTTATGCGTCAAACGGGGTAGGGGGTGGGAGGACAGTGTCGCGTTGGTGAAGAACCGCTGGGCCGAATCTTACGAAACTTCGGGAGGTGGTAGAGGGATGCGTAGAGAGTTTGGAGAACGTGGAAATACAGAAAACGGCGCACCCAATCCCGAGATATCCCAAATTTCGTCCTACAAAACCTTTCTCCAGAGAATGGCTGATATCTTCGGATGCGCTGGGCCGAACGCGACGGAAAATATACCGTTCGAAAGGTCTCGTCGAGTAGAGCTCGAATCCCGGTTTGCGAGAGGGACGGGTGAATGGTGGTCGAGATATTGCGTCACGAAGGCAGGGGGCGCACGGCTGCTTGACACTCGGTGAGGGGAGACTCCATGAATGATATATGCATAACAAAAAGTAAAACACAATGGAAAGGGCCCAAACCAGCTAAGGCGACCCTATACCGACTCAGGACACCCTACGAGAGGGCTGGGGTGTGCGACTGCGGCTGCGCAACCTTCTCAAGTATGCTGGTGGACGACTACTGTAGGACGAGCGGGTACTGTAGATACTTGAGGAGGCGAGTCTGTTGACTAGCTCGCTGGCAAGCCGGTCCAACGAGGGGTTGTCTCTCGAGAGGGTTGGTAGACGCGAGCACCCGAGCAACGGTGCGGGTGGTGGTGAGCGGCGGCGGTGGTCGCGGGAACGAGAGCGGCAGCTGTGGGACCCACTCAGATACGAGTGCACATACCTACTACTCCGGCTTGGTGAATTCTCGAGGTGTGAACGAGAGGGCGAGTGCGGGCGGCTGCGGCCACGAGAGCGAGAGCGAGATTGAGGTCGACCGCGAGAGTAACTTGTAGGTAGAGTGTGAGAGGGTGAACGAGGGCGGCACAACGAGGCGTCACTCGAGCTCAAGGGTGTGCTAGGTGCTCGAACAGGGACTTTAGACCTGTTTCCTAGATCCCAGCTGTCTAGACGGTCCTTGAGAGTGCGCCCGGGTACTTCTCGTGGTATCTCTTGTCCTGTAGGCAGTACAATGCGACCTTTCACCAGTAGACACTTTCCCGCGGCTAAATACTGCTTGCACGAACCACAACTTGCTCGAATATGACCTGTCTGACCACAGAAAAAGCAAAATGAATATATTCGGCGAGGTAACCGGCTGGCAGAGGTGACTGGTGGCTGCGCGCACGATTTACTGGCCTCGAGGGGGCCTCCACAAGTCTCGAGAAGTGATTTTGCTGCAGTCGCGAGCTTGATTATGTCATCGAGGAACCTTCGAAGCTCCTCGGGGCGCCGAAGGAAGCTCGAGGCTTCGGGAGAGCCACAACTCGGGAATTCTTGGCCGTGCATGATGTCAGAGGGAACTCAAGTGATTAAAACAATATACAGATGGGAATACCGAGGGAAAGCGTGCCTCGGGACTGCGAGAACGCGAATGGGGAGTGCGAGGGTGAGACTGAGGTGGGAAAACCGCGAGAACACGAGCAATACCGAGGACACAAGACCTAAAACTGCGAGAACGAGACTGAATAGGATGAGAAAAATGATACCAGGCTAAGACAGAAGCCCCTCGCGGTGGGCTCCAGATGAAGAGAATGTTTAAGGAATGTCTGGGGAGAGGCCTAGTGGGTCTCCCTTTGGATGAGTGGGTCAGTTCGACCCAAGGGGGCTTGAGTTGCCTGGTGCAGAGTCAAAGAGTAGGGTGAAAAGACAGAAAACGCGCCCAATAACTCCAAAGGAATGTCGAGATTCGTCTAAAGAACGTCTAGCGATAGGAGAAATAATATTCTGAGCACCTCGGTCTCGGAATTCCGTCTGTCTCGTTTCTAGTAAGGCGTCTATTCTTTTTTTTTCTAAGTATGTACAGTGACTCTAAGTGCGAGTCTGGCTTACATAAGCCAAAACTCGTGCAAACACTAAGAGAAAAGGAGGGTAGAGTAAAGATAAAACAAAAACATAAGTAAAAATGAGAAAATATACCAAATATCCTAGTAGGGAGGACTCCCTCCCTACAGCGCTCAGGCATGGCAAGCACACTGGTACGTCGTACCACCAATTGTGTCCTCCTGCATGCTCACCTTGACGATATAAACTCTGGGATTATCTCGCTTGCAGTGGTCGCGAACCTAGTGAGGTGACTAAATCAAAGATGCCTGAAGGTACCGTTGTCACGATATATTGCCTTCTAACAGCCTCTGTGCATAAGGCAATGGTACACTTCATTTCGGCACACCACAGAAGGTTTTGGTGAGTTACTGCCAAAATTCATTCTCACATGTTTTGTTAACATCTATCATTATTCGCCTCACGGTTTTGGCCCACTTGGTATGTACATCCTTCATATCTCTACGCCGGTAATACCCTCTTACGCATTTTGTTAGCACCTGCCACCTTATGGGAGATATCCTGACGTACCGTTGCCATGGTATCTTGTCCTCTAACAGTTATTATTTGCCTCATGGCTTGGTACGTCCTCCATGTCTCTACGGCGGTCATCCCCTCACGCAGTTTTTTTTAGCATTTGCCACTGCCCGCCTCGTCGTTGCCTCCAACTCGATGCGTCCACGTCCTTCATATCTCCCAACCCTCATCTCATACGTTTATTAGTGATTGGTGTTATTTGACCGGGGACAAGGCGGTACCTCGTCAATCGAATAGCGTAGCCGAATAGACACAAATTATTTACGAGATTATAGGAGATACAGGGTGAGTAGAACAACCCCCCGCTTGGCCAGAAAACCAGAGGTTTAACTAAGATCATGTGCCAACAAGGAAGACTTTCCCAATGGCAGACGGCGACCACAACTCCAGCAGACTTTGGGAGGAATTAACCGACTGGCTGGACATGTTAGCGGAGACGTCACAATTAGCTGTGCCACCCGTGGTAGCGGTCTGTTGAGCCATGTATCTCTCATGCTAATTTGCCTACCAGGTTCTTTCTGCGGCATCCGTCTTTCGGACGGATGAGGTGTCTAACCCAACGAATCCAAGGACCATTCCCCGGAATGTGTTCCTTTGTGAGAGTGTTCACCTTTTTCCACAAGTTAGTTTAAAATATGAAGCCGTTCTCTACGAGCACTCATTCATTTAACTGCCACAGGATCCGCATGGTTTTCATTATTGGATTTCACGCGCGCTGGTTAGTGAGAGGCGACACCTCGACTCACGTCTCTTGGTGAGTCCACCGGTAGTACTGCAAACCTGGAGCCCTGTCAGCGATGCGGACACACCAGTACCGACTTGGCTTCAGGTGGCCCCTGGCCATATTACTCGCTCCTTTGTTTGCATCTGGTCAGTCGTTCCCCTGTTTACCGCTGTTGCTTTTCACGAGATGGATAATTATCCCAATGTATGTTTGATTGTATGATACATCCGCGTCGACTTACACCACATTCCAGCGTGCTGCAATCCTTCGCTGGACTGCAGCCTTTGAGGTTAGTATTCCCCCAACCGGAATAGGAATTACTCTGTTGACATTGTCGCATGTGTAGCCATATCTCTTCTACTGGGGCTTGTTGCTAATCCCTCCGGGTTACTATATTGATGACGACGGAGACTTTGTAGTATTCTAGTTGCGTGGTATCTTAGATACAGAAAAGTGAGACGAAGATTAAGATGTAGTTCCCTGTACGTGAATCAGCGAAGTAGCATTCTAGTGATGCGGGTTGAGCGCGAGGCGATGTACGCGTGTGAGTTGCTACTTGTAGACGAAAGGAACAATCTGCCACTCCCGGTATTTCACTGATAGCGCATTTTAGCACACATTAGCAAGGTCGTTGCTCTGGCCTATAGCCAATACTTGCCTTCATTATAACCCCAGAGTCTGAGTACAATAAATTCATAGTCGTTCCAGATTTTGTGACAATTGTGCGACACTGAGTGTCATGACTACTGTAACCTGCAGGACTATATAGCGACCCCATTATAATACTTGGCCCCTCACGACTGTAGAGTATCGCACAAAATAGGACTCGGATACAGGACGGGAACCAAAGAGCCTCCGTGTCACGCAGGCATCTCTTTCTCTGTATACTCGAATGAACCCGTCGGTACCTTGTTTTGCATACCTACCTGTGCAATGCATATTACTTATGAATAAGGTGAACCTTCCAACACCTGCTTGTAACTCCAGTCCACACCAGCAACTAGCTAGTGACCCTCCCTCCACAGCTTGCCACTAGCTGGCGATGATGAATCCCTCGAGACAAGTGTACACACGATGTAAGTTGCAGGCACCTACTAGCTACGAGCTTCGACGCCGAGTTAACTACACTCGATCGGTGCAATGTCTTGCTACCAGCTCTCACACCTGTCTTGCTACATGTAATCGTCATTCCTGAGATGTATATAGCAACGAGTAAAATCCGTGGATGTAATCAACCCAATGCTGCTATGCGAAGGATAAGAACACAGAGATAGTGGCGGAAACGGCTGATGTTACACTCTTCAATACTGGTGACCTCGTAGCCCCTCAAAACGGCAGCCATCTGTGCTAAGACCCAGACCCCACAGTCGTATCCATTAGTTTGGCGTGGTTCCAGCTGTGATGCCGATTAGAGGATAAAGCAACATTCTCTAAAAACTCACCAAAACGGGATGGGCCGTCCAGTCGCCGTGATCTCAATGAGTGGTTCCCAACCTTTGGGTCGCTAAGCTGGAGAGACGACAAATGAGCCGCGTAATGTCCTGTGAACAAGTTAGAATGTAACCAATTTCTAAAGACGACCCACCTTAACGTCATTCCTCCAAGGTTTCTGTTCGGCAAGGCTGTCGAACAGGAAGAGCTGTCGAGAATGAAAATCAATGGTACAAAGGACCCAGTGCCCCACAGGCAATGAGCGATGAATCGGGAGGATTCAGATGGACTTTTCCCAAAATCGTGTCCATGAAGGGTTACGCCAGAGTGTATCGTCTTCGGCATTAAAGCGGATGTGGGGAAGGTCATGGGTTGAAAGAATTGCGCAGGAAGCGGCATTGGGAAGGAAAGCAGAATATAAGAGAGTGGCACAGCCATTGATACAAGTATCATTGAGTTGAGCGTGGGGAGACGTTACACTGCAAGCATTTCACAAATTTTCTTTGGAAAACATGCTGAAAAAATGGAGGGAAGAGATACTCTTTTATTTTTGTTGTTTGGAAAGAAAAAATGCAAAAATAATGTTTTATTTTCTTCCAGAGAACATGAATTGATGCTAATGCCAATTAGAGTAGAGCTAATGGACATTACCATAAATCCATGTTTTTTGGACAAACATAAAATGTTATTTTTGCATTTTTCCCTGCCAAACATGCAAAATAAAAGAGTATCTCTTCCCTCCATTTTTTCAGCATGTTTTCTGAAGAAACATTGTGAAATGCTTGCAGTGTTAGTATGTTGATATCTCCCAAAAGGAAAGTCTGCCGTGGGAAGCCATCAATGGATGTCCATATTATAGGCGGCTTAATGGCCCGGACATCAGCGTCCTGTGCCAAGTCGATATTACGATCAATACTGAGTGCCTGTAAAAATGTCAGAGGGTGAATAGTAAAAACTAATGATAGAATATGCATCGTACATGGGGAATCTTCCACTTGAACGATACTCGCGGCAGGGTTTCAACGTCACCCTCGAAGTCGTCCTGATCATCGGCATAACTAACTCCAAGGACATCTGAGAGAGCGATCTGTTCCGGCACAAGGGAGAGGTCCGTTGGATCAGGCCCTAGCAAGTCAGTGACTCCCAAAATGTCCTCGTCGTCAGCATTGTTAGCAAGATCATTGACCACTACTGGTGTAAGCCAATGCAGAGAGGGAAGCGAGGCTCCCATGATAGTGTCTGCAAGCTGGATAGCGACTCGAGCCTGGTAAGTGTAACGAGAAGATGAGCATAGAACTGTCGGCCATCGCTCCTGCAGCTCGAGTATGGTTTTGAGGTGCTGTCTTAGTATTAAATGATAGTTGCCATCTACAATGGAATTAATTTACGGAACGGACTTCTGATGTTGAACTCACTTTCGGGCTGTCGTAAGGCCGCATGAACGGCAGAGAGTTCATGCCCAAACCATCGGCACATATTGTCCGCTTCTGAACCAAGACGGCATTGCTCTTCCAGACACCGTTCGTGCTTGAGAAGCGCTCGGATACCATCTCGCACGTCAGCATCTTGTAACCACAGGGGAGTCTCCCCTGAAGAGGGGGTGATCCAGACGTCCTCCATGAGGCTCGTGTCGTTTCGTAAGTCAACAAGCTTTGTAGGCAAGGGGGTGGGGAGAGGAATCGCCCAAGAGGGGTCGTGCAGCTGAGAAAGTTGCTCACAGTAGGTGTTGTATTTGCAGATGGCAGACATGAGTGCGGGTTGGCGTTTCGCAATGGCCTTGCATGTTTGCTGATGAAGTTTAGTCCCTAACAATACCTTAGATAGTGGATAATGAACGGGTATCTAAGGACACACCTAATGGTTTGTCTTTGCTGCCAACTGCGCGGTCGAGTTTGTCCCATTCAAAAAAGCTACCGATTGCTCGCTTGTGGATGTTTATTTTCAAGTCGCGTGCCATGAGTAGTGTACGCACGAAGTCGAGACTGACATTAGTGAGCTGCGGAAATTGCTCGTGAACGTTAAGAGAAGAGTAAAGAGCTTCTGCCTTAACGACGAGCCTCGTATGACTGCGCTCCACACTGGCAAGAGCATCAAGGATGCCAGGAGTTACGTTCCCCCTCTCTATGGTTGCCCGAGTCGCTTGGACGACCTTAGTGGTGGTATCCAAGTTGGCCTGCAACGCGAGCACAGTGTCGAGTTCCTTCTTGAGCTTCGCAGGCGCATCTAATCAAGTCGGTTAGGGATAAGAAAATTTTGGGTCAAAGAAACTTATACATACGTGCTCTAATGGACAATTGTACTGCTCGTTGACTAGCCCACTGCTTCCGGAGTTCCGTAATACTCACACCACAGTTGTCAAGGACTTCCTGGGTGGCAGAACCTTGTTCACATACTCCCTTCTTAAGACGGCGCCTGATCCAATCCCCGAGTTCCGTCCACATTTCATAACCAATTGCTGTTGCATGGCGATCGAGAAGCCAGACATGGTGTTGACGCTAAGCAATGATGAGCTAACATATGACATGGTTATGATATATACCCACAGAAGATACACGTTCGATGCCGATAAGTTTAATGAAACGGGACCACAAGCGTTCCGTACCTTCGCCATCAGATAACCCTAAGCCTGAAATGAGGCGCGGGTTATAAACGAGTTGACAGGCCCATTCATGACCATATGCGTGCATCGCCGTGGTTGCGAAGCGAAGGCGGGACATGACGGCTTGGTCAAGAATGTCAAACTGTGGATGGTAGTGGTTAGAAAATGATTACAGCTAGTTGTCCAACGTACCCGGGAGAGTGAACGAGATAAAACACACCCCACATCATATAACACCACTACACTAGCCTGGGGTGGAAGAAGAGAGAAGAGGTGCTGAATAAGGGCGACGCCGTACTTTTGCTGCTCGCCTGGGGTGTCTATGTTTGCAAAAAAAAGCAGAATATCATGTCGACAGATGAGGGCCATTAATCCGGTGTCATCGAAGCCATCCGTAGATGCCTTTTGTTTCTGGCCGTCCGCAGCTTCGTACGACACTTCACACTGGTCAATTGCCTCATCAGGTACCGTGGATCGCGACCTCTTGGAGGGGCATCGGCGTGCTTGATCAATGTGCTGTCCGACAGCGTCTACCTGTGCCTTGGGCAGGAAGTAAGATGGTTCATAAAATGATGGAGAAACGCCTGCTGAACGCCGATGGCGGTGGTGAAAATTACCATCCATTGCAACATGGACGTCACCACCTTTATCAAGTGATGTCCCAAATGAGATACCACCGAAACAGGCTGGACAACGTTGAATAAGAATCTCGGCACAGGAATCCTGGGAGATAGGCCCCCGCAAGGTAGATGGAGGCGAGCAGGACGTAGGAGGATGGAGGGAATAAGACTCGATACCTGGCGGCTTGACAAGACGTCGGCAGCACTGGAGGATATTGTCCACCTGCTTGTCCACCTCGGCTTGCAGAACGGCATACCATTGGGCAGCTTGACTGAGACTACGTCGAAATGGCTCTTTCACGGTTGTCCCCTGATACCAGTTCACAGCTATCAGAGGGAGCGGAGGGGCACATGATGACACCTACCTTTTGATTCGTCATACGGAAACCTCGCCTATTGTAGTACGTGTTGAGAGCGGCAGCAAGTGCGTTGATTGCATCACACGATCGCTCGAAAAGGGCACGATAGAAAGAAAGAAGTTCCATGCACACAGCCATCCGGGGCTGGGATGGTGCAGTGGGAAATAACCCATGGGAGACGAGGGTTTGAGGGAGCGTGGAACAGTGACAGCTTAGAACGTCGATAGATGTAAAACCTAAGGCAGGTCATTGTCAAGCTGGAGAATGATGATAGGGCACAAAGACTTACGGTCAAGAAACAAACACAATATATTACTGACCTTTTGTTCCTGGCAAAGTGCAGTACATGAGGAAAGAGGCGAACCAAGAATAGGCAATGGCTTGCCCAGCATTGCGGTTGTGTACTTGACGAAAGGGTCGATTATGGTCCGAATGACAGCCTTCCAACTCGCGCACAAAGAAATCGACTTCTCAGTGGGATGGGTGGTACAAGTCTGTTCGACAGTTGCGTTGCCAGACAATGCCTCTTCACTGTCGAGCGTAAATAATTCTTCCTCTGGTTCTATCGGCTCCGGCAGCTCTGTGAAATGGTGAGTGGGGGATGTAGTAGCACTGCCGATATGTGACCCGGGTTCAGGAGACGGGGGTGAAAGTAGATCAGCCAGTTCGTCGAGGAGCCTCTGGCGTTTGAAGGCATGCGTACGAATGGGAACAGTTGTTGAGGTTTTCTTCTTGTTCCTTGGCTTTCGAGGGCTGCAGAAGTGTCTGCCCATTCCTTTAGTCGTAATGGGTAGAGAAGATCGGGAAGGGTGTCCTGCAGACATAGTAAAACGCTAGGTGAGTGCAAAGAGCAAAGATGCTTGCGGGACGGTCAGAGTTGGGTGTGAGGAGATAGAGGGTCTTACTGGCAGGAGCCGAACAGCCCTCTGAAGAGGCTCTTGGAAGTCAAACAAGACTTCCGAGAGGATCTGCAGAGGACCGGTCAACGCATTCGGGATATTGAGGGAGGATCTGCCGAAGTGGAAGCCGACAAAATGAATATTCAAGGCCAGCCGGATAGTTCCGGTGCGGATGGTTCGTCTCTTAGATACATTTGTCATAACATAATAACCCCATCTGAATGACCTCTATTGGTACCGAGAACTGCTGCCTTAGGTGAACCTCCTCAAGGCTCACCCAACAATGTCGAGAGTGGCGAACAGGAGGAGCTTGGAGCGGCCAACATCACGATCACAGCTGCGGATTTGGACTCGAACTCGCCTGCTTCCAAGTGGGCTGATATATGAAAGTGGACTCAGTCTATGCTAATGCACTCTCATCAAGGAGAGCACGTCAAACCCGCATTCTCACCCATGCGGCGTGGTATGAAGAGGAGTATCAATCTCGATGAAGCCGCTGACGATGATATTGGAGAAGAGGACAGTGATGCGGATGAACAGGAGGAGTACGGAGAAATGGTCACGGACGATTTAGGCATAGGGATGGAGACGGATTTGCACGTGGGTGTCAACTTGGGTTCCGAGGAAAGGGGTGGGCATACTGAGAAAGATGGCCAGACCAGAGGTGGACGTGCGCGCGCAGTACAGGCTGGCAGGACCAAGAATTGCCACGGTGACCCTCTGCAAAAGAAGGGCAAGATACCGGAGTCTACATCAACGAGAACTCTCCCTGCAAAGCAAACCAAGTACGTCCCTAGGTCTGCCTACGCTTCAAGTACCACGGCGTCCACCTCAAATATGACTACCAATGCAGCGACGAACACGGTGACCAAGGCTAGGAACAGGTTAGGGGCAGGCAGAGGTAAGACAGTAGGAGCTTCCCATCTTACCCAATTACGCAAGGCACACCGACGGCTTGGAATCGTGAAGAGTGAACGTGCAGTCGTCGGTCGTCTCTGGATCCAGTGTCGGGGTGCCCCCATCGTCGAGATCTGTATCTGGTTCACTTCATCAGAAGCACATGCTGCTAGTTGTGGGGAAAGAGATAGGACCATCGAGGGCCACATCTTCCTCTGTGCTGACAAAGGAACGCGAAAAGAAACCTTGGGTCGATGTGAGGCCGACGGAAGCGGCTGATTCGAGGACGGATGATGCAACATCGGCGGTGCACCTGACCAAACCTGTACCGCTCACGTTCCGCGCCAATACACGGGCACGTCGAACTGCGACTGATCCGTGCATTTCGGGGTTCGGTTTGAATGATAGTGGTGGTGGTGGTGGCAGCGGTGCAGGTGAGAAGGACAAGGGCAAGAGAGAGGGCGGACTCCAGAACCTGATGTTGCTTGAGTCGGACCACGGAGAAGCATGGTTGCGCCGTCAGGAAGAGCGTGTTCCCTCCTTGTTGGCGTCTTCATCTGGGACCAGTACAGGCACAGGTAAGATTTCTCTGCAAACAGCAACTACAACGATACCGACGAGCTCTGCAATCTTAGCGGTTACAACGACTGCTATGTCAACTACTGTACCCCACCCCTTCAGATTCGCGACCACCCTGTGCGCCACTGAACATGCCAAGTTCGATGCTCTGATGCACCAGAAACAAGAGGAGATGGCACGGGTGAGAGAGGAAGCACGGAAGCAAGCTGAAGAAGAGATGGTGAGAGTGGTGAGAGAGATGAGGAGACAAGCTGTTCCAAAAGCACACGAGGTGCCAGAGTGGTATAAGGAGACGCCGAAGAAGGGGCAAGGGATGGGATGAGGATAGCACTGGAGGTACAATTGGAAGGATTCTTACCAACACTTGTGGGTCAATAGACTTGAGTGGTATTGGCAGGACTGCTAGGACTCTAGTAATCATGCTAGTGGACCTCAGTATCAATATGTAGCTTTGTACCATACTGTAGTCTTCGGCCTACTAGTAAATGAACTTGACACTTGAGTAGTCAGGCTGATATCCAAGTCTCTACTCTACACCCAGGACTCTGGTCTGGCTCCCAGGCACTCCCAGACTTGTCCCAAGCCATGGCACATAACCTGAGGCAAATCAGGTAATGTCCCCTCCATATGGCCCTGCATGGATTGAATTGACTGCATTGTATGAACAAATGTGCTCCAGAAACATTCAATGAGTACAATTGATGCAACTTCACAGAGAAATTCCACTAGCCATTGTCACTACATACCATTACATTTCTACAGGTAGTTATGCATATCATAAGTTTTCACTGGGTATGAACAAACACTGCACATGTGCCTCCCACTTGTAATACATATCAAGTAAAACCTGTATTCAAGTCAGACAGCTGTCTTGAAACATTTCCACCATTCCCTTCCATGGGCCATCTGACTCAAGTCCAACTCCACACAACCTCTGGGAATGACTAGTGTGGTCCATATTGAGTAAAATGGGTTCCTTAATGCTGGTGGGATCCAAAGCAGTAATTCTCCCCTGGGACCTCTGATCCAGCCATCAGGTTGCAACTTAGCAGGTTGCATCAACATAGAATCATTCAGCCCAACTCCATGAACCAGCCAGTCACTGTTAGGAAGAGCATGTGAAGTGTGTGGTGAAAAGCAAATGTGATAACCCCTTGCACCTGCAGAGGTTCTGGATGAAATCACCAAAGAAAATAGGGGGCTTTACTTACCATCTGCAGGGTGGTATGCAGAAAATCCACTGTGGGAAGTGGATGCAACCAAGTCCAATTCCTTGCTGATCCCACCCAGATGGCTTTGAGAATCCCAGATGCCCACATTTCTATCCTGAGTGCCAGAAGCAGCCTTTTCACCATCACAGGGGGATGCAACTGGGGTGACTCCAGAAGTATGACCCTCAAGAGGGCTGCCAACTTGCACACCTCCCTCAACATCCCACACCCTCACAGTCTTGTCCCTTGAGCCTGAGACAATCCTCTTCCTATCAGGGGAGAATCCAACGGAAGTGACATACTCAGTATGCCCCTTCAGAGGGCTGCCAATCTGCACACCTCCCTCAACATCCCACACCCTCACAGTCTTGTCCCAAGAGCCTGAGACAATCCTCTTCCCATCAGGGGAGAATCCAACTGAAGTGACATGCTCAGTATGGCCCTTCAGAGGGCTGCCAATCTGCACACCTCCCTCAACATTCCACACCCTCACAGTCTTGTCCCAAGAGCCTGAGACAATCTTCTTCCCATCAGGGGAGAATCCAACTGAAGTGACAAAAAGAGTATGCCCCTTCAGAGGGCTGCCAATCTGCACACCTCCCTCAACATCCCACACCCTCACAGTCCTGTCCCTTGAGCCTGAGACAATCCTCTTCCCATCAGGGGAGAATCCAACTGAAGTGACATCCTCAGTATGGCCCTTCAGAGGGCTGCCAATCTGCACACCTCCCTCAACATCCCACACCCTCACAGTCTTGTCCCAAGAGCCTGAGACAATCTTCTTCCCATCAGGGGAGAATCCAACTGAAGTGACAAAAAGAGTATGCCCCTTCAGAGGGCTGCCAATCTGCACACCTCCCTCAACATCCCACACCCTCACAGTCTTGTCCCAAGAGCCTGAGACAATCCTCTTCCCATCAGGGGAGAATCCAACTGAAGTGACATCCTCAGTATGGCCCTTCAGAGGGCTGCCAATCTGCACACCTCCCTCAACATCCCACACCCTCACAGTCTTGTCCCCAGAGCCTGAGACAATCCTCTTCCCATCAGGGGAGAATCCAACTGAAGTGACAAAAAGAGTATGACCCTGAAGAGGGCTGCCAATCTGCACACCTCCCTCAACATCCCACACCCTCACAGTCTTGTCATCAGAGCCTGAGACAATCCTCTTCCCATCAGGGGAGAATCCAACTGAAGTGACCTTAGAAGTATGGCCCTCAAGAGGGCTGCCAATCTGCATACCTCCCTCAACATCCCAAACCCTCACAGTCTTGTCCCCAGAGCCTGAGACAATCCTCTTCCCATCTGGGGAGAATCCAGCTGAAGTGACATACCCAGTATGGCCCTGCAGCAGGAGTTGTACAAGTGGCCAAGCCTTCAATCCACCTACATGGATTCTAGCTGAACAATGCAGTTTGGGCATGACCACTTCTGAGAGCAATGTGTTTGAAGGAACAAAGGGCAGTGCAGAGACATAAAGGTGTGGAGTGCTGTGTAACATTGGGCTGATGAAGTTCTCAATGAATTTGATTCCATCTTCAGCCAATCTCAAGGTATCCCCAAAGTCACTGTTCCCTTTCTATTTCATGTCAGGTGTCATCAAATGCAGAAATGCATCCATTACCCACCAATAGCCATCTTCTGACACAGGCAAGTGCACTCACACCCTTGCCAACCCTCCCAAGCAAGCTCAGTATCTCCATCCAAAACATAATTTTCTCGCTTCCAACAATATCCCTCACCTGCCCTCCAAGCTCCAAGTCAAATTCAGTCTTCTCCAGATGCTGGGCCCAGAATTGGCAGGAGTAGGAGAGATGAGGTGGAATTTTCTTGTTGATTCTCTCTGAGAGATCAGAGACCTCAGTATTAGCCAAGTACGAACTTTCCAATTCACAGATGTTGAATCGAAGGTTATCACGGAGAATCTGCAATGTGGTAAAGGCCACGTCTTTTGTATCAGATGCGTCAATGGAATAGTCACCACTCCGCAGTGGATCCATCAAGAAGTCATAGAAGGATGCATGGAGGGGCCGTACAGGAGAGGAACGGTCCACAACCCCACCCAGCACCGGTGACATGAACTCAAGGATGAGATTGATGTCATAGTGATCCTGCTCGTTCGGATATTTTTCTCGCATACAGTTCAATGCTGCCATAGGTAGAGGTTCGAGCGTCATCACAACTTGGCACATCACGGAGCGGTATCGTTTGAAAGGTGTTCCAGTCCGCGGTATCCCAGCCTGCAGGATCGTCATGTAAGTCGTGTCCAAGAGTGTTCTACCTTCTTCGGCCTCGAGAGCCATTAGATCATCATAGCGTTCTTTCGGAGTCGCTCCAGCTTTACTTGGCTTGATGAACTCGCAGGCCACACGAGCCCATTCGAACAGACCATCAGATTTGTTGACGATGTTCTGGACCTCTTCCACTCCAATTCCGGGAAGTCCTTCGAGTCCCTTGGAAATGAATAGCTTGATATCCCGTTCCACCAACTCCCAAGGGATGTCATCCAACGAGGTTGCCTTTACATGTGCAGCGGCTGCCATGGCACGCACGATGTCGGGTAATGGTCTGGACGTTAAAAGAATCCGGAAATTGGTCGGTAAGCCCGCAGCGTCCGCAGATGTCAGAAGACGTAGGATATCACTCCTCGATATGTCTGGCCCACTTTCGTCCAAGGCATCGATTATCACAACCACATTCCCAACGATCTCTCCACTAATCTTCGATAGAGGCTGCAAGATGAATTGTTTCCACTGCTGCACCACATCGCATGTGGTCTTGAGCGCGAGGTTATTTGACACGACATTCGATAGCGCTCTTCGAAATGCAGGTTCACGATCCGCCAGGTCACGGGCAATGGTAGTCAGAATCTTTTCCTCCCGGCGTTCGCTTTGCCTGTCGTGGGCGAAGCAGAAACACGCCCCAGGCGCTCCCATATCCTGGATCAACGATCCGATCGTATGAGCAATGGCGGATTTCCCTCTTCCAGCCTGTCCGTGGAGCCACAAAATGCGAGGGGCGTTCACGTCACGACTGGTAATCCAATGGGTGATATCCTTCAAAATCTCTCTCCTTGTACCATCGAGGCATTTCTTGGTCGTGTTAAGGCCCGCACCAGCGGCGTAAGCCATGCCCTCCAGGTTCAAGTCTTCACGCACATGGTACATATCGATCTGGATGTCCCGCATGGTGCGATCTCGGTATTGTTGCATCAGGTCGCCCAGATTCTTGATGTGGCCTCGGGCGACGGTCTGCGGGTCGGAGACTAGGCGGTCCCCCATTCGTACCACTGAAACGTAACACGTTAGAGTAGTGAAGTACAACAGACGACCGTGGCCATGACACATACAGAAGTTCTGTTTTTTGCAATATTTTACGACGAAAAGCGCCGTAGCACTCATCTCTTGCGAAATTTTGCGTAGTGTCTCTTTCATGCTATCGATATTCTCCAACGTATCCTTTTCCATAAGAAACTCATAGAGATCTTTGACAGTATTCAGGAGGCCGAACACCTCGCTGTCTAGGTTGGCTTGATCAATGAGCAACTATTGGGGACCAAATGAGTGAGCGATACACGGGAAGGAATGGCATGTACTTGAGAAGCTGCAGTCAGAATCCCCAGCGCAAACTGGACGTATGGGTGAACCTGCGCTCCTCCATCAGACCATGCGAGCGACGGAAAGTTGAAGTGCTTACATTAGATAAATTGGTTACGAAGGAGTTGAACAATTTGAGAGGCTGAAGAATGGTCTCGATGTTTTGAATGGTTGTCACTGCGACATCAGCCTGTCCAACCAGACCGATGGTGGTTTGGAGAGCCTGGGGAATGGACTTCATATCATCCATTGCCTGCTGGGCAGCATTGAATTGACTGCTAATACTGTTGTCAGTGGTTTCTGTCGCAAGAGGGCCCGATCTCGTGTTGTTCGACCGATGGAAGAGGTGCCCCATCCTGGAGAGCAGCTTCCGATCAGTATTGGCCGCCATTGTGGTCGAGGGGACGTTAGCAGAAGGTTGAGACGGTCCTGGTAGCTCTCCCTGAGACTGATTGATAAATATTTCAATGTGAAATATACAAAAATACCTACGGAGGGAGGGTTAGGTGTAGGGTAGCGTGAAGTTCGGAAACCGAAGAAACGATGGCTCTTCGCCTGCTTGCGGGCCATTGAGAGATCTGTGTTTCGCGTGGGGTTTATAGCTTCAATTCGAGGTTGAGAGTGTGAAGGCAACGCTGGAGTCACCGTAAGCGCCGTGATGCTGTGAGCACGTTCCCACCACAAGGTTAGTGCATAGACCAGATTAGACTTTTGGCAAGAACTTTGACTCGTTGGTGCTCGTGTTGAAGAGACCTTCCCAACAAGAAAGCTATACTATCCCCGCTGCGAAGCTCGTTAAGTTTTGAACAACTGCCATCGTGGGCTCCCCGCTGAATCTCAAGCAGGCTAAGACTAAAGACACATTTGTGAGCGGTCAAGTTCAGTTCATTGGTAAGATTGAGTTGTGCAGATTACACTGAACAGCTTGCTCGTCGCTCGTTGATTGCGCACCCAGGCTGATATTCGGCAACGCAGTTAGTCTGGACGGACAGCAAAGCAAAGGCAGATTGCAACTGCTGCATGGTACTACATGAAGGCGGACAAGGACCCGGTCTCGTTACATGAAGTGCGAGCAGCAACTGAGGACACTCGTCGACAGTGAATCCTGCTGCCCACCGCTGGCCGACGGCTACTACGACTTCACGCATATCAGATTTCTTGGATTTGTTGTCTGATTTCTCTGTCTCCCCCCACCGACGATGACAGTGGACTCGATGTCGACAACCCGATCATCGTCGCCGCACGTTGCTCCCATACCCTTCCGCCCATAGCACCGCTCTCCTCACAGGTCGGTGGGCACGCTGGCGTATAGACAACGGAGGACGGCTCGTTACTCCTCAAACCGGCCCTCCCTAGAGAATTGGAATTCTATCAGCTCATTCGCGATGGCCTATCTCCAGATATCAACGCCGCCACTGCGACTGCGTCAGGACTGACACCGCTACTGCCATGGATCCCGAAATTCCTAGGCGTGCTTTCGCTTAGCAACCATCTCGTAGAAAACTTACCTGAAATGACTGCAGTGCATAATCTACCCGCTTTCGTACGAGTCAACGGAGCGACGACCACGATCGCCCTCGAAAATCTCACGTACTGATTCCGCAAGCCATGCATTCTCGATGTCAAGCTATGAACCGTACTCTATGATGAGGACGCTCCACCAGAGAAAAAGGAACACATGTTCCGCACCGCTGCGAGCACAACCAGTCTCAGCACTGGCGTGCGTCTGACTGGATTCCAGGTATGCACCCTCGTTGCGGTCTATTTCCACGCTCGCGAAATTGTCTAGGTATACGCAAATGCTCACCCACTTCCCAAACATACTTCCAAAAAATACGGTAAGACGACCGTACCAGAACATCTCCCAGACGGAATCGCGCGGTTCTTTCCCTTCCACATCCCAGTTGCCCCCTTTTGCATGCCTCCCTCCATCCCAGCAGCGTCAAGCGTACCTCCGTCAGGCGATGTTGTAACTGCGCCTGATGACATCCAACAAGGCTTGCCTCCACGTACCCTTCTCGTTTTGCTCACGCGCCTACTCGAATCACTTGAGCGTCTCCGCGCGGCACTTGCCACGGCAAAAGTACGTATCGTGGGCGGGAGCATCCCCACCATATATGAAGGTGACTGGGCAAGTGCTGAAGAGGCTGCGCGGATACCTCTATACTGACTGGCAAGGCTACCGCCTCGGGCAAAGGCTTGGATGGGAATGCACAGGGGGCTCATGACGAAGAAGGTGAAGACAAAGAGACGATAACAGTCGCGATATACGAGCATGGTCACCTCATCGTGGACGTTATGGCGGCTGAACCCCGTCACCGAGCGATTTGAAGAAAACGACGACGACGGAGACGTAGAATCTGAAGCCGCAGATGAACGTCACCTGTTTAGACTCCCCTTAATTGACTCTGCACACACGCGACTCGTACCGGGACGGGGACCCGACACAGACGTGCTGCTTGGTGTAGACACTCCCATCGGACTCATTCACGAGCGGCGGAGTGTTGTTCCAGCATTAGTTGATGAAGGTGCAAGTGTGAAGAACCCTTGTTGACACCTATAGATGCGATATGTCGTGCCGTGATATACGCATCCAGCAGATGCACAGTTGGTTAGCACTGGAAGGCAGGAATTCCTCCATTGAAGCAGAGTATCAACCGTAACGTCGACAAATATATCGATCACACCAGCGTACGACGAAGGCTGTACCTAAACTAATGCGCTGAAACACTAGAAGCTCGAAATATACAAGGCAGCCCTGGCCATATCGTCTGAACTACTACAAACTGGTAAGTGGAACGAGAAAATTAAATAGACAAGTTCGCCCCAAAAAACGACCACACGAAGATTATATACCCTAATCGATAGCAAGTCCATATATCCCATTAATGCACAATAAAATCCGGACAGAGCAGATCAGCTGGCACCAGTCACCCCGAGACACCCATTGCCAGTATCCACACTTGCACGAGGAGTTCTCGCGCTGACGACATGCCCCATCCCCACACCAACTGCGGTAGGACCGAACCCTACCTTCGTATCCTGCGAGTCGCCGACAGCAACCCTGATCCCCTCCTTCGCCTTCGCAGCCGCCAATATTATTGCTTCCGTCCACGCGCATGCTTCGCGAATGCTCGGAGCACGGAGTACGAGGGTCTCCCCGCCCCGCGGGTAGGCACGGTGGATCCGTATGTAGGCATCTTCAGAACGGGCATGCCTTCGCGAAGTGTGGATTTCGAGTTCGTGAACTGGAAGGGGCTAGAAGTGATGTCAGGTGAATACGAACAGGTGGAGGTCACAATATCGGGAACTTGCCACACGATATAACCCTCCGCCCTCGCTCTCGTTGAGAAGTAGGAGGATATCGCTGCACAGTAGAACGCGTAGCTTACGCCCGCTCTTTGCTTTCGCCAGTACACCTTCCTTGAGGAGTCTTCGAGGACCGAGATGGTGAGTCGGCAGCGTAAGGTCGAGACGGCTAGAAAGCAGACCAAAACGAAAAAAAACAAAAGGGTGTCAATGATGTTTTATGTTGATACGGTGACGGAACCAAATGGAACGAGCAGAGATGACACTTACTCCTTGCCTATCCTTAGCTCTTCGCTCACCTCACCAAGCCTTTCCCGACCCTCCCGATCTCGTATCGTCTCGTTCACTTCTTCCAATATCCGCTCCGCACATGCCAGAGAGTTCGCTATCGACTCGCGTTCTGCGTGCTCTGTGGGAAGAGATAGTGTCAATCGCGGTGCCGAAGACAGATCAGGGGTTGGAGTGGGTGGGTCGGTGTATTGCAGAACTTGCCGGATGAGAAGTGGGTACCGAGTTAAACGCTGCACTGCGAATCGTTCGTTGTCAATGAATTACGTTTCTACGAGAGGATGAAGGACGCACTCGGCACTAGGAGGTAACTAGATAAGTCAAGATTCCTGGCAGAGGGGTCCTCCCGGAGGCACTATGAGGAAATAACCATCAGGAAGGGGTAGACAGCCGAGAAATAAACGACCTAGCCTGTAGTTGAGCGGAAAACTCCGGATTAGCGTCCCTAAGCGATTGCAACATCTTCCCAGCATTGGCTTGGTTGACGCAATAGTCCTACAGTCACGATCAGTTTGTCATAGAGCCTCCGCTGTCACTTTGTAGTACCACTCACCAGATACAGTCGCATATGAGGCATGTGTGTTTCTAGCAAGTCTCCCACGTGATCCACGTATAGCCTGCATTCACGCTGTCGCTCCTCCAGAGTAGACAGGAATGCCTAGAGAATTTGGGGTGAACTGGAAATTGGTCATATCCAGAAGAACCCCCACCGTATTAGTTAGAAGGATATCCTCGATGTTGGAGAATATGACCGATGTCGACTCCGCCTCGAGCATATCCACCAGGCGCGAATAGAAGAGCTTCCAGTATCGAAGGCAATGAAAACAGATATAGTCTAGTTCGGTACAGACTTACCTCTACTATAAGTTGCAAATCTCTCACGTAGTCCGCCTCCGTCGAAATGAGCTCGAATATCGCTTCCTGTCGTTTCCTTTCTACAGCTGGTATCCCCTCAAGCGCGGTCCTGTCCAGCAGGCTCGCCCACGATGTCCCAAACGCCGGGCTACTCTCACGTGTCATAGAGTTATGAGGATCCCCAGGTAAAGCTGCTGTATTAGACACTGACGCGTGAATGGGACCAGATATGATTGGAATCTTACGCTCGCGATCGATGTCCGGGGTACTAGAGCGCGTGTGACGTCCAAGGAAACTCAGGAAGTGAGACGTACGACTCTCTCCGCCTCGTTCCTGCTCGCGATCTCGCAGGGAAGGCGACAAAGACGTTGCAGGCGAGCGGGGAGGCGAAGAAAATGCGAGCGAAGAGGTGGTGTCGAACGAGGATGCTGACATCCGGTTTGCGGCTGACGATTGTCCGCCGTGCATCTTCTTATATGTTTCATAACGCTCGAATGCATCACCGACGCGCGATGTACTGCTCGAGTCTGACGTCATCTTGAGATGCGTCGGTTGAAGCGATGTACTGAGTATCTCGGATATGGGTGAGAGCCTGGCGGTAGTGCCCGTGCGCCCAGTAACCTCTGCATCCTCCGAGAAGTCCATTGTCGGGACGGGAGGAAGCTCCTTATGTCTCGCACAAGACAGAGGTTCACGTGTAGGAGCTTGTTTCCTTGGCAAAGTATCCCCTATCGAAGAGCCCCTCTTACCTGCAGGTCCCCCTAGGGACGCCACACCATCTACACCTACACCTCCGTACCCATTGGCGTGCAGTGAGGTGGTACGATTGTGGTCTGCGGGTTCGCTGACGATAACTCCAGCCGCTTCCAGCACCCGACGACGTTCCCGCTCTTGCCTCTCCTGGTTCGCAAATGTCTCGGTTGCCTCCAAATCGGAACCCTCAGATACGTCAGATGCGCCGTCGTCGTCTAGGGAGTAGTAATCGTCGTCATCATCTTCATCGTCGTCGACGCCAGTAATCTCCGGCATACAATCCAGCTTGTGCGTCTTCACCGGTGAGCTGTGGGGAGTGCCATAAGTATCATTGTTCAACATCTCACGGTTAGGCGCGCTGTCAACCCGTTGTCCCTCGCCACCGTCCGGTTGCAACTCACACCGTTCGCTACCGAATACGCCGCTACGTTGAGCTGCATATAACCGCACCAATCATAGCCGCGCCACGAAAGTGGTCCGCAGGGCAAAAACGTGGAATTTCGATCGGTATTGAAATTGGTATTTTTGGGATTCCGGAAAGCACAAAGGTTAAGGTCGACACACGGAGTGCAAGGTACCAAGAAAGCAACGACGCGTGTATGCGACAAAGAAGAGAAAAAAAGAAAAAGAACAGTTTCAGCCTATATCCATCCCAGCGAAAGAGAAGGTAAGAGGAACTCAAGGGATCGTTTTGTGCTAACGAAATGCAACTAACCCTCTGACACCTCCACGTACGCTGCTGGCACGGCGTAGACGACACCATCCCGCTCAGCTCTCCACCAGTCGGATTCCAAACGGTCGACGATGGTAAGAACGTCACCTTCGGTGAACGAAAGCTCATCGGGACTCGAGCCGTCGTATGTGTAGAGGGCAGTGGCTTGAACTAAGCAGCCGTATAAATGTAAAGTCCATCAAACTAAAACCCGCACGCACCTGGTTCGACTACTTGTACATAGGTCTGCGGGAAAAGGCCCGATCTCCCATCATTGACGGTCGTCCCATACCACCAGTCACCGCCAGACTTGGAGGGATGTGCCTCGATTACAACATTTTCACCAAAACCTTTCCCCAATGCATCAGTAAACATCTTTGGTTTTAGAGGGACTACATACTCAGATCTTCTGTCCTCTGAGCCTCGTAAGGATATAAAGAGCGGACTCTTAGGTCTATGACACGATTAGGACGACCGGTGACTATAGCGCGCACACACTCACTCGTCGATGTATCAACATCCGCCATAGGGTCAGGTTCTCCATCCGGAACGTGTTCTGAAACCCTGATAGCAGGGACATCTTCAACATGCTCTTCTTCTTCCACGGTCTCAGGTAGATTGTCCAACCTGTCCTGGCCTGCATGATCAGCGGCCAACCCGTTAAACCAGTCCACCGATTCCGTAGGCCGATGTTTTGATGTCGATGTCGACTCAACTGGCGGTGGCTCCGAGACCTCTGTGACGGGGAGTGCCGGTGGGGATGATGGAGACGGGAGTCGAGGCGTGGAGTTGATATGTGCAGGGAGTGTGTTGTCCCCGACAACCCTTCCGGCAGTAGCAGCCGTGCTTCGATCATTCGTCACCGTCTTCCGCAAACGTGCACCTCCTTGGATAGCACTCAAGAGAGCACTTCGCTCTTCAGGGGGCGCCGAAGGTGATACTGGAGCGGGAGACTTTGAGGGCGCCGGTATAACAGGCGCTGGGAGAGGAGCGGGTGGATCAGCCGGTGGAGGTGGTGTAGGTGAGACTGGGTTTCCGGTCGACTGTGGTGCAGGTCCAGCGGACTGAGGCCTCGTAGGCAACAAACTTCCAAACAGCTGCTGTGCAAGGCCGACACGCGTATCTCGCGTGGCAAGTTCCTCATCGTCGCTACTGTCCTCCTCTTTCTCGACCACATCATCCCAGTCATCATCGCTGCCAGAAGGAACAGTGTGATACGTGGTCTTGACTGGTGGCGGAACGCCTGGACTCTTTGGAGGCGTAGGTGCGGAGGGTGGAGGAGCCGTCTGCGAACGGAAAAAGGGATTGCTACTGCCTACATTGTTTGTGGTAGACGTGATCTCCGATGCGGGTACGTTTCCGTCCTTCTTCAAACGATTGAAAGGGTTGTTGCTCGGTTTATCAGCAGCGACAGGAGCCGGCGGTGCAGGGGGTGGTGGAGGCGGGGGAGGGGGAGCAGCTTCCTCAGCTTCCACTTCGGGCGTTGGTGGGACAGGTGAAACTACCGATGAAGAGTACACAGGCGGCGCGGCTGGAGGAGGGGCAGGCGGTGTAGGAGGAACGGGCGAACTTTGTGGAGTAGACACAGCACTGGCAGCAGTTTTGGCAGCTAAGAACTGATTCCTCCTTTGCTGGTATGCCTCCTCGTCCATCCTTTCTTCTTCTTCGAGTTTGCGCAGCAGAGCTTCACGTTCCTCGCGTTTCTTGCGAAGTGCTTCCTCGCGTGCTTTCAAAGCTACATCCTCTGGATCTTCTTCAGGTTTTGCGGGAGCTGATGGAGCTGGTGGTGGAATGGATGCTTGAACTGGCGGTGCAGAGGCTGGGACTGGGACTAGGGCAGCAACGGCGGCAGGCGTCCGGAGTGCAGCACCCTTCCTAGGTGGCGGTGGAGCAGGAGCGCGAGACTTGGGTGCTGGGGGAGCAGCCTTCGTAGCAGGCGTCGTTGGTGTAGGAGCTGGCCTTGCCACCGGCACTGTCGGTGTTGGCACTGGAGTAGGTGAAGGCGCAGGTGCCGTGGTGGTTGGTGTTGGCGTAGGGGCTGGACTCTTTCCCCCCTTGATAGCTCGCTCGGCATCCAATTTTTGCCTTCGTAGTCGTTCTCGCTCCTCAGCTTGGCGCTCAGCCTCTCTTGCCTTTTCTTCTGCTTCTCGTTTCTCCTTTTCAAGGCGGTCTTCTACGGACGTATCGAGGGTGGGAGAGACTGCAACCGTAGGAGTTGGTGTTGATACCCCTAGCGCCTGCATGCGCTCTTCCAGACGCCGCCTGGCCTCTGCTTGAATAAAGGCCCTCCGCTGTTCAGGTGTCATATTCTTAAGTTGTGGTGCAGGCGATCGGGACTTTGTTGGTGCCACAGGTGGCGGAGAACTGACTCTGGTAGCCGGAGGAATGGCAGGGGTAGCAGCCGGCGGAGAACGTGTCACAGACCTGACGTTGACGATGTTCTCCCTGTCGTATTGCCGACCGCCCTCGTCGGACGTGTACGACTTCTTCCCATCACGGTCGTAGTAGTCCCTTTCATCTCTCTCGTACTTTGACCCACTCCTTGAATACGGTCGATCGTCCTCAGACACATACCTCGACTCAGGGGCGGGACTATATCGACCACCTTCCTCCCCCGCGAAGCGTCCAAACCTCTCATTCCGCTTGTCCCTCTCGTTCGCCCACTTCCTCTTTTCCCTCTCTCTCCTTGCCTCGCGTTCCTCAGCCTTCCTCTCAAGCTCGGGAACCTCCTCATGCATAAGCCTCATAAGCTCCCTCTCAAGTCGTCTCCTTTCCTCATCCTTTGTCGTCGTACGGGGTCCGCGTGATACATACTCAAGATCCTCCTGAAGGCGCTTAATACGGTAGCGCAAATCTTCAAGATCCCGATCAAGCTGATCCGACTCACGTTCCGAAGAAAGTTTGTCGTCTAGCATCTTTTGCGTGCTGAGGAGTTGACGCTTTAATGAAGCGATATCCGAGGTGGCTGGGTTGGCATCGTCCGATTGTGACCGTACAGCGTTGCGATCGATATGCCGCACAGACGACTGGTAGAACCCACCAGGAGGAGGGACATCCTCATGCCTGTACACCGTAGCATCTTGACGACCACCTTGTTGCGTCAGCGTTGTCGAAGGCGAGGTAAAGGAACGTTCTTTTAGTCGAGAAACCGGAGTGTCGAGAGCGGAAGGCGATTTAGCACGAGTGTCGTTCTTAAGGATATCTTTGAGGAAGTTTACAGAAGTGTCGAGATCTCTAGAAGAGGGAGGAACAAGTTCCGGAGGGAGCTCATCTGGGATTTCCGATCCATTGAGTCCTGTTTAAATTCATGAGAGACGGATTAGAGAATATTTACTCGGTAACTTACTGCGATAAATGAGGCCCATTGCTACATGGAACTCGGCGAGGTTTAGCTTTCCCCGATTATCGGCATCAGCGAGTGACCTATCGCGCACCCCGTTCGATCAGTGTCTGCATGCATCGACTCATAACAACAGACGCCCAATAACTTACCAAATTTTCGCTAAATCATTTCTGTCAAGTCCACTCTGCCCAAACACTTCCAATGCCGTCTGCCCGCTGATGAAGCCAGTACCCTGCGCATCCCACGCCCTAAAGATCTGATCGTAGCTCTTCTTCTCTACTTTGCTCAACACCCATGGTATTCTTGGCGTAGCCCCTCTTCCGTTCTGCTGGTTATGCTGCTGGAAACTCTGCTGCAACGACAAACCGCCGAATTGCTGCTGAGGATTGGGTTGAAGTTGCGGTGCACCACCAGCAGCGTATGGCGCAGACAAGTTAGCAGGCATGAACGAACTGGACATCATTTGCAATCGAGGATCCACAAAACCCGTCATTTGCGGTACGAGAGGTGCCGGCGAGTGCGCTGCGAAGCCAGTGGGTTGTGGAACGAACCCAGTTGGCTGTGATCCAAGGCCCTGTCCTCCGAACCTGCTCTGTGAGGGATTGAGAAATCCAGACTGCTGCTGTTGAGGTGGTGGAGGCGGGGGGAGGTTCTGTTGGAATTGACTGGGAATGGAAGGAACGGGAGGCGGTGGGGGCCGCTGACCGAAGCCCGTCTGCGTAGCTGGGAACCCCGTCGGCTGAGTTTGCAGAAACCCACCGGCCCCTCCTGGTGCACCAGGGAATCCAGTTCGCTGAGGCTGAAGGAACGTTGAGGGACGCCCTCCAGGAAATCCAGTCGACTGAGATGCAAGCCCGCTAAACCCTGCACCCATGGGTGGGACGGTGCCGGGCTGACCTCCAAAACCCGCTGGAGACTGCTGGAACTGAGCATTGGGGTTTAGCTGTTGGCCTGGCTGAAATTGCTGCTGCTGTTGTTGTTGAACGCCAGGAAAACCCGTTTGCATAGGGTACTGGAATCCAGGTTGCCCCCACTGCGACATCCTGCAAAGATTTGGGTAGATTTACACTCGTAAGCCAATGAACGAAGAGTTGAATGTCTCCACTGGAAAAACGAAAAAGAAACGAGACTGGCTCGTCTTCGAGCTTGACGGCGATGAAAGCACCGTCGACGATATCGCAGACGACTTTGAGACGGCGACTGCGCCTTTAATTGTTATGTACTTAACAAAATAACTATTTACTTAACTAAAATATTATTCGAAGCTAAACAGCACCGCTAAGCGCCCGCAGCTGCACTCTCCGCATCCGCGCTCGACTTTTCTGCGTAAACGAAAGTGATTACGATGTAATCCAGCATGTGAGATACAGAAGGTGAGATTTCAAGATACGGTGCATGGGATGGCGACATAATACCAAAATTTCGTTGGTGATACTTGGCGACTTCGACGCCTGACCCTTTTTCCTTGAGCTGGAAACGAAAAATCAGCGTTCCTGTGGATATAAAAGAGCGTCAGACACGTAACATACCCTACAGTTCGTGGTTTCCAGGTTCCAGCTGTACTCCTTGCCATCTGGCCCAGTAAAAGTGCGGCTACTGTCCCAACTGTCATTCTCATCCTGCTCTGCACTGTCAAGGCCACGTACGAGGAAAACCACTTCAGTTTCAGCAAGGAATTCCCTTCCACTTCCACGCCAGTCGCCTTGAGCCAGATCTTTGCGTCCCTGAATAGATGCCATGTGATGATGCCTATCACATCGTCATCGCCTTGGGGCCCATGCTTGGTTATAGTAGTTTTGCAACGCAGGAATCCGGGGCTCGATATGCTGTAGAGTTGACGACCATCCTCATCACGGATGACGGTGTTGAGATATTCGTTCGAACTGAAGGAGAGACGCATGCTGCGGCAAAGTTACAAACTAGCTACTCGTTGGAGAGTACTCGTTTATATTCCGTCACCAGGTTGCTCCAACGATGCAATACACTGCGCCGAGCGAGCGCCTGTGGCAATGGTCTATGCTGCATTGAAGTGTTGTGGACAGCCTCTCTTCGTAAAGCCGACCAATTAGACACGGGTTGAAAACACCCTCGACCCGCAACGTACAATTATCTCCTGTGAGCCTAACAAGTCATCTTGTCGTCTACTTCTGGAGCTCGCAGCTCGACTCGAGGTATAATTTCTGCAAATCACCACCGATCCTCTGACGTCTAACACTAAGGTGATTTGTCCCTCCGTCGCCTACTTCGCGCTGGAACTGGAACTAGCCGATTCCCCTTACTCCGAAAGTCTCGTATTTGGTGTTTCTCGATCCGCAAACCTTTGAAACCTGGCGTCACTTTCGACCACTTCTCTATCGACTGTCATGATATCACACATTCCAAGGTCCTCCGGCTGCTCTACCGTAAATGGGGTCTCGGCGCAGCGTGCGACACAAGGATGGGGTTCCACTGGCTCCATAGTGAGGAGATATATATCGGTGAGATAGAACATCAGCTGCGTGTCCTGCGTCCGCCATCATATTCTGTGAAGTGTGTCAAGCGCCAGAAGATCAGGACACGGCTCTGCATCATGCAAAGGTATGGGCAGAGATAGGGGAAGCAGTTAGACAAGGTTCGAATAACCGAGTATTCATAGGTGCACAGCACAAGGCACAGGGCACCTTTGACACCGTGGAGTCCGGAACTGAACCATTTCAAACAGTATCGGTATCATATCCGCAAAACCGGGGATGCAAGGGTCAGTGATAGGAAATCCAAGTTACACGTCCGACCCTAGTATGCATCTTCAGGAAGTAGGGACGACGCGAAACTGCCGATTCCCGTTGCATATTTTGGCGGGGTAGTGGAAACAGACGTCCTAACCAGTGTCAACGTAGGAGACCCGGTAAAAGGTGACATAGTTGCATCCATACTCAGGTGAGAACTACGCTTTGCCGATGGCCACGGTGGTGGCTTGTCATGGGCCCAGGGAGTTCTGGTGGTTGTGGCTTGGGATCGGAAGTGTGTTTCCAATAAAGATCTGGGAGGGAAACTAGCCTCGAAAACCAGCTGCTGTAGGACGCTTCGGGGTTGAACGTTGACACCCCGGCCTGAAACAAGATCCCAAGGTCTTGCGTGGTGAAGACGAGGAAAACGAGGAGGCTGGCGCCATTGGCGAGTTCGACACCTGACAGTCTGGCCTGACCGCGGTCGGACCCTTCTTCCTTGAGCTGGAAACGGAAATCACGGTTGCTGTGGATAACGGAGCTTCATACACGCATCGTACTTGACAATTCGTGCTCTGAAAGTTCTAGCTGTACGCCTTGTCATATGGCCCGGTAAAAGTGCGACTGCTGTCCCGACCGTCATTGTCACCCCACTCTGCACTGCCAAGGCAAGGTGCGAGAAAAACCGCTTCGGTTTCAGTAAGGGAATTCCCTGTGACTTCCATGCCAGTCGCCTTGACCCACGTCGCTGTGTCCCTGAACAGGTGTCATGTGGCCCGTGGATGCCTATCACATCATCATCGCCTTGGGGCTCACGTCCAGTTGTGGTGGTTCTGGGATGAAAGAGTCCAGGGCTCGATATGCTATAGAGTTGACGGCGGCGCCGTGTTCCTCATGGGTGATGGTGTTAAGATGATTGTTCGTACCGAAGAAGAGACGCACGCTGCGGCAATGTTACAAACTACTCGTTGGAAAGTGCTTGTCTATAATCGGTGGGTGGATCCAACGTGTAATGCACGGCACCGACCAAGTACAACCCAGTCAAGGCCGTCTTCGGACAATGATAATGAAGAAGGGTTACTACATATGTACACACACATGTAAGGAAAGCGCCCATGGCAGTGGTCCACGCTGCCAGTCGAGTGGTGTCAAAAACACCCTGGCCATCATGCAAGGCCGATCGGGCAGCCACTGGTTGAAAGACCGTCTCGTAGCCCTCCACTACCCAGAGTTGGCCTATCTCCTGCGAGCCTAAGAAATAACCTTGACGACTACCTGTAGTGCTCGCAGGTCAATTCGAACTTGGAATACTGAAAGTTGCGGTGATTGTATACTTGCAGTCACCCGCTCTCCTAAAACCATCGTGAATATGAAGTCCGAAGCAAAACACGCAGCAGCCTGATCTTCTATCTCACCTACATCTGCTGAAATATGGAATTACCACCCCAGCCTTGTGCCCTACACACCGTCCCGAGGTTTCATTTGTGACGGACCAACGAGGATGTTCGAATGCATGATATCACCTGTACCAGGTTTCAAAAGTCTGCGAATCGGAAAGCACGATATATGAGTATTTCAGAGTGAATATTCCGTGTGTAGACAAATTCTGGTGGACCTCTGGTCCAAGCCTCGTAAGCGATGACAGGACAAGTTGTCGTTTTGTTGACAAGCCGGAGGATCAGGACATGCTTTTGCATCATGTAAAGGTATTCGTAGAAACCTGGATCACTGTTATAGACAAGGTTCAATTAACCGAGCATTCGTGAGTGCATAACATGCAAAGCATAAGGTACCGTCGCACCGTGGAGTCCGGAACTGAACAATATCAGATGTGGGCAGCAGTGTGATATCCGCCGCGATTTGCAATGCTAGACCCACAGAGCTCTCGAGACCAGGAGAGTAGAGCGATTTGTAGGCATTCACAGCGTCATATGCCTATAAGGCAACCAATGATCTGTGGTATGGTTACAGTTTGTCTGATAGGCTAGTCATTGGCCCTATCCGGGGAGGCGGCCAACGGGAACGGGGGACTACTGGGGAGCCTAGCTCTACCAGTAGGACATTGCGCACCGGCGGACGGGAGCAGGCCACAGGGGGCTCGAGTCAGTCGGTTACTGAATGATAGTTAAGTGCAGCGTAGGGTGATACACCCTCACGCACTTGAATGCAGACAAAAAAGAAGGGGTTGACGGTAGGAAATGCAAGATAACGTCCAATATGGGTACGCATCTTCAAAGGAATGGAACCATGCGGAAGTCCCGGGGAAGAAGGAACGGACACACGTCCTCACATCTTCGAACTCAAGCCACACGTCATTAGAGACCTTCGAGTCCGTATCAGCTCACTGCCGTGGTTAACGGTGAAACACAGCTCTTGTCTGAGTATGAAGATACCTATGCCATTTTCCATATCATATCCGTTAGCACCGGTGCTCTCAATGAACGCCGAGAGGAAAACGAAGAGGCTAGCAAAACGCACGACCATTTCCTTCCCCTGCGTGAGGCCAGGTTGGAAAGGAGAGGGGTCCAACTGAACAGAGGGTTATCACGCATCAACATCCATCGCTGGAGACGCTCATGGGGCACCACGCGTTGCGACAATTTGGTCGATTCTAGTGCTTGAGGACACGCAAGGAACGAACCATCGGCCGTCCACCTGGCGATGAAACCCTACGGGTAGCATCCAAGTTAGCGATAATAGTTGGAGTAGCGGCACCTGCCGGTGGACTCGAACCCTGCGAGAGCCCTCAGCCATTTCGCACACAGCAAGACAGCCGACACCGAGCTCGGTCGGAGTCGGCCAGCTGGGATCGTATTTGGCAGGTGACCGGTGACCACCGGCCACCTTCCACCGCCAGCTGAACGTAACTACACCCGTCATATGAACGCCGCTAGCAGGGTTAGAACGTTAGCCGCTGACGCCCATAACAAAATCTCAGAAACTCGCCGCACGCATGCAGCACGATCCCAACATTGGCAGGCTATCCACTTAGAATATTGTGTGGGTTTTATTGTCAGTGGCGTCGATTATACCCGGTGCCCTGGAGCTCAAACGCTCAGGGTCACACTTCGCTTTCTTCCTCGTACATCATTCAGATGCCAGGCAGTGGCCAGTGAGTACATGTCGTGCCCATGCTGAGCGCAAGCCCCTTGCACGAACGTTTCTCCACCGAGATAACATATCCGCCATCGTGCGTCGTTCCCTCGAAAAAAGGTTGTCGGGCACGAGTGTCCAGGTACATGTATCACTCATAACGTTCTCGTGCCAGGTCTACCGCATTGGAGAAGTGAAGCATCGTGATGTTGACGACGTGACCCCGTGCAGTACCTCATGTTGATCTGTGCGGACGCATTCTCTCAGTACTTGTTATCACCACGCACGCCCCTCCTGTGTGCTTCTCCTGCTGTGTCGTAGCGCTGACGCTGGACCCACTGTACTGCTCCAGTTGTGTCGGGACCACTCGCTCCTCCAAGGGTTACTGTCGATTTTTTTTAAAGAAAGGACCTGCATTTTCCATACGGGATAAGTCCGTGGCCACACTATCCGTTTCCAACGCCTAAGCCATGCAAAACACGTGTGTAGCTTAAAGTTTTTCCAAGGTGTAATGGTCATGCTCATTTCATCGAAGAACGTTCTCAGTAAGACCGTGATCGCAGCCCGACCTCGGTTCCCCGGGTGGCGGGGTACAGCTGGGGGCTGCCCTGGCAAAACCGCCGAACGATTACTCCGGGGCTGTCGCAATATGAATGCTGCTGTATAGTTTTAACATGTTGAGTCCTCACGGCCGTTGGCAGTGTCAACGCGTTGTAGAGCGTATGTCGTTGATTAAAATGACGTATCAGGGCATAGATATGCAACGCAGTATCGGCGCTTGTTCAAAGTATATGAGAAGGTTTGGGCTTCTATGTGGCTTTCCGTCAGTTTTGTTGTCGTCATGGCTGCTGAGCAGCATGAACCACTCCTTACTTGCAAGTGCACCCCGCCAAAGCTCGGCGTCTCTTCTAGGAATCTCGTAGTGTGCATCGATGGCACATGCAATCGCTTTGGGGTCAAGGTATAATTCCTCTGCCTTCGTGACGAGACCGGGAAAAGTTGACGTTTGTTTCAGAACACGAATATTGTCGAACTTTACAGTAAACTTGAGAAGTCAGATGACGAACAGCTCACCTATTACAGCAATGGGATCGGTGTTGCTCCAGCCACATCCGGACATTGTGATGTCGTTCGCCAAATATCAAATGTCGTGGACATAGCTGTTGCTCGGTAGCGTGATAATATGGCAAAGTCAACCATCAGCTGATATGTCAACAGGCACTTGGAAAAAAGGATTATGAAAGCCTATGAATGGCTGTCCAACAACTACAGACGTGGGGACAGGATATTCTTATTTGGTGAGATTCGTGTGATCATCGCATTTTCTCGTCACCTAATTTAGTCATCTAGGCTTCTCTCGGGGAGCATATCAGGTGCGAGCCTTGGCTGGCATGATTGAGAGGGTGAGCACTTTCTACCGGCGTACGGGCACACGTCAACTTGAACATTAAGGTGGGCCTTGTACATCCGGGCAACAGCGAACTCGTTCAATCGTACGTGTGATTTATGATACCATGCTAACATGACCGTAACCTGGATCCAGTGCCTATGCTATCTACTCCGAATCGGACGACAATAGAGCTGGTTTCACTGAGTCCCAGCCAACCGACAACTCAGAACAACAGCAGTTGGCCGAAACTTTCAAACAGACATACTGCAGGACAGATGTCCGGGTTCATTTCGTCGGTGTCTGGTAAACCCGCCCAACGGTCATCCCATATGTCATTGTTATTGATCCGCCTGCAGGGATACGGTTTCATCCGTTGGTGGTTTTCTTCGAAGCAGGCCACTACCGTTGACGGTTAACTCTTGCGACCATATCTGCCACTTCCGACATGCTCTTGCTTTGGATGAAAGGCGTGTCAAGTTTTCACCAGAGTACGTGTATGGAGGTCGGGCGGACCCGATAAGCGACGATCACATTAAGGAAGTGTGGTTTCCCGGTAGTCACTCAGACGTGTAAGTTGACGCTTGCTCCTCCCCCCCGGATTGGTTGCCTTGAAACTATCCCTTAACAGCGGTGGCGGAAACAGGCGTAACCCGAAATTACAGTCAGGGGACATCCCATTGTTGTGGATGCGTGGCGAAGCCAGCGCAGCAGGGCTCCTTCTGAAACCGTCAAATCTGATGTGGAAAGTTGATGACCTAGACGAATCCATAACGCCTTCGTTCGGGCTAGACTTGTGGTGGGCGTTGGAGGTGCTGCCCCTCCAACGCCTGCGTTATAATAACACCAACCAGACTACTTTCAGGTGGGAAGACTATCCTTCTAGCACAGTTAGTATCTCAACATTGCGACTCTAGGCCGCACATGGGCAGTTCACGTCGAATACTACCGGGACAAAAACTGCATGTCTCTGCATTGTTCAAGGCTAATTACAAGCCGTGCGCGAGGTTCCATCGTAACCTCGAGTCATGGCCGCCGGCCATATTCTGGAATGACCCCAAATGCCACGATCACCTCTCGAGTTTGTCCTCTACGTGGGAAACCGACATATTCGATAGCCGGTCGGTGCAGAAACTTCTCGATGCTCAACAATCGATGAAGGCCAACTTAGACGCCCTCGAAAGACTGGCGTTCATGGCCAGCTTTGGTATGTTCGTGCTCTTTCGCTCTGAAAGCATCTATTCTGAGCCAGCAACGTAGATAACGGTAGGGAGGCGATTGCCTGTGCTACGAATGCCCAGCAAACGTTGGCATCGCTGCTGGAGCATCAAAACGACTGGGTACGAATCTGTGCTGCAATGACGTACTCCGAGATCGGCTGGGAATGGCCACTACCATCCGATGATAACGCGACCGAACTGAAGGGTCTTGAACGTCTCGCAATAGACGTTGAATGCCCCTTGCACGACATCGACAAAGGACGTCAACTTTATGCATGCATATCCTTGCCATCGCTATGTAAGAATAGCTGGCTTAGGGAGCGACTCCTCGAGGACCGCAATCTCCGGCGGCTCGTCCAGCTAACCAATGCCTGTAAAGCCGGCCCCAAACGCAAGAAAAAGGAGGAAGAGGGAGTCTCTGCATCAACTGTTGCATTGCATAGTGCCCAGGCGTTGACGTCGCTGTTAGAACGTGCGTCTACCTTTCGTATCGATGTCGCCATGTTGATATTCAATGAAAAATTCTGTCTAGTAGACAAATCTTTGGCCCCGAAACTCCTCGCCATGACAGAAGTGACGGAGTTGATCCATGCTCTGAACAACGACCGTGCGTGTGGAGCACATCCCATTTCTGTATGCTATGCTGACGTCAAAATAGATGACGCTGTCTTGGTAGCGGTGTTGCGCACGTTGTACAGCTTGGCTGACTACAGTACGTGTTCAGCGTCCGACCTTCGTGTGCAGGCGTACTCAATACTATAACAGGAGACTCACATACTATCATGTCCCCTGAAAACATTGCTCCGACGTTATTGGGCCTTGCTCAACGATGTGACGACTTCGTTGCACCGGCCGCTGTGGAAGTGGTCTGTCCAATAGCCGTCGACGGTAATCCCTTCCATGGACAATTTAGAGACAACCTCTGACTGCCACTCCCAGAATCAATGAGGGCCGCATTCATAAAGAATGGAGCACTACCTTTATTCAACGATATGTTGCGCAAACAATCGGACGCGGTGATGGAAGCTGGCGCGAAAGGATTGGCCGCCTTTGCAGAGCACGGTACTACAAATATCCATATTTTCCGAGGTGCTGTTTGCCTGATGAAAATACCCTCGAAAACAGATGAGCAGGCAATTGATAAAAGTGGTCTCTTAACGAAGCTAGCGAAGGACGCCCGGAATTCTCGAGTCGCCCACTGTGACGGTTGCATCCGCGGCCTCGTAGCTCTCAACGCAGAAGGTGAGAAGACATTCGTAGCCTCTTCTTGGAGTGCTAACTCCCAAGGATTATTCAGTTCCTACGTTGGTGCAACGTGCCCTCGAGGAGGCACGAACTGTTTCGGACCTCATTTCTCAGCTGCGGAGGAAGTCACATGCCCTACCTGCAGCCTCCGCGTTGGCACACCTCATGGCTATTGGTTAGCTGGTTTGAAACCCGTTAATCGGATTCGCTCTAATGCCCAGCAGATCGTGTACTGAATACGGTCACCGAGTCCGATGCGCCCAAACACCTTCTGAACATGTTAGAGCGTCGCTGGTTTGACGGCGATAACGGTGAAGATGGTGTAGAGGTCTTACAGCGCATCTTGAAAATAGGTATGACGATAGCTACCTCATCGCGATCTCCGTGCTCACCAGCCACAGATCCGCTCAGGGCTATTATCCTGGACCGTGCCGTAGACGTGCTACGAGGTATGTTGGCTGGGGAAAACAGCCATGTTGTGTACGCTGGTCTGCAGTACCTACGAGAATTCGTCAAATATGGTCAGTTTTCGTCACGTGTTAAAAGTGTTGTTCTTGAAGCTTGACCGTGATGTATGTATGTTTTCTAGATGACGGCAAGAGCAGCACTTGCAGGGAAGAGATGATCCTTCCGTTATTGAAAGCATTGGACCATCCTCGCCTGCCCTTGCAAAGAAGTGCGGCCGCCCTCCTACGAACAGTCTTCCTTCACAGTGGTGGGTCCGGTGGTATCATTTCGTCATCACATGTATCTCACTTCCTTCACCAGAACCCTTGCGCTCCGCCATCGTCACGGGACTCTTGTCAAAGCTGAAGAGTCGGCAGGCTGCAGAACTCCTCGGCGTTACGACTGCCCTACGTGTCCTGTCTTTCGATGGTACGTTTATCCAGCCTTCTGTCTCGTATTGGCGTGATAGTAACCTCAATTTCAAATGCCCTAGACGATGTGCGGCACTCGGTGTACACGAATGAAAATTTCTGGAGCCTCAGTTTTGATTACTACAATGTTCTCAAACTTCAATATGACAAAGAAAGTCCCAGCTTCAGTACGCGTCATTACTAGTATCGTATGGACTCTTGAGGACTGACGACGTTCTACAGGGGACGTTTACCAGTCTGTGGGCTTCTTGATCAAGTGTGTTCAAGGGGTTGTCAGCTACAGACAACCAGACGATAGCCAGTGGCTAGAATCCGCGCCCTATGAGTTCCGGAAGGACCATAAAACCGTCCTACGTCTGACGAACGCCATGGAAAGGCTTTCTCTCCCGTTCTCCACGCTTTTTCACGCTCTCAACAGGCATTGAGGTTTGCGTGTTCCGTGTAAGTATATATGCTTGGTATGGTAACTACTACACTCTTTGCACGGAAGTACGTATTTATACAAGTAACTTATCGGATGTATTTAACAATAAGAAGGCCTTACTTATTGCGTTGTCTTCAAGTGGTGGTGAACCGGTGGCGATCTACATGAGTGAGTGGAATGGGACTGCCGACTCCATACCTACCGGACAGCAGATTCCCCTGATCATTTTCGACACTGAAAGAATTGTCATTCAGCTTCTCCACGATAGCCCAGGTGAAGACTTCAGAGTAATGTATAAAAAGACGCTCCACGTTACAAGGGTCTGTAAGTTGGAGAACGTAGAGTCCTGCACTTGTCGTGACGAGCATTCAAGTTGTAGCCATGGCATTTAGATGAAAATGAGGGAGATCGTGTCGCCAACGGAGCCAGCCCAAGGGCCCCACCAAGTATCAGCGAATGCGTGAGTCGGACTCTGACCTCACCGATCTTATCTACACACAGAGACATTGAAGCGTGAACATGCATGCATGAGACAATGTCGATGATCAGATGACAGCGAGCGCTGCTAAACGACGCAACTGGCTGGCCATGTCGACATGGCCTGCCTCTAAGAGCTGGCCAGGCCCGATCCTAAAATTCATCTCTCTTCGCCCTTCTACGCGGCACAAGTTCGTCGACTCTGACGATACCCTCCAAACCTTTCAACACCTGCACCACTTCCTGCTTCACAGCAGGGTCGCTCGCCGACGGAGGAACCACGAAAACGAGGACATCTTTCAACTCGCCTGCCTGTCGCGAATACTGGAGATCGTGCAGAGCAGGGTGGGCGTGTGCGATGCTGGGCGGGTTGGAGAGAAACGAGGACGTCCCTGCGAGTGTGACAGCGAGCTCCATGTAAGAGTTTGTGGGAGATCAGGGTGTCTGACGATGCAAGGTGGTGGTTGAGCTTGAAGGTTTACATACTCTTTGCGTAATCAACATATACACGATCGATATCTACACCGCTATTACCATTACTACGACCATGTCTGAAGCATTCGACATCGTCCACCCGAGATTGTCAGACCCAGGTAGTCGTGCAGTATCACCCACTCCAGTCGCACGCGGAAGAAAACGGCAGAGAGTGGATGAAGCGGGACAGAGCACAGCAGCAGATTTGTCCGAAGAGATAGTAGTATCCGTCGACAACGCCAGCGTCATTGCAGAGATCACAGACTCTTCACCAGTCCCCTCCGCATCTGCACTCCCCAACACTCCAGAACCTCTCTCTGCGTACACCTGCCCAATATGCTTCTCTCCACCCACCAACGCAACGCTCACGCCCTGCGGCCACATCTGTTGCGGGCCTTGTCTATTCACCGCCGTCAAGGCAACCGTACAACGCAACACGCTCACAGCGATGAACGGAGCGCCAGTGCCTAGGTAGTTCACCTCGTCGTTTGATTTGCGTTTCTGGCTTCTTTCTGACCGTGTAAAACATGCAGATGTCCTGTTTGTCGTGCCGAGATTCCAGGGTGGGACGGTCGAGGTGGGGGTGTCATCGGATTGAAACTTCACCTCGTATATTCGCTTTGACCTCTGTGGAGGGACTAATGGCTGGGAAGATCCCAAGCGTCCCCAGGTTCCGCTGAACTCAGTGTACCCCAGTATGCGGGAAAGACGGCGCGTTGAATGTGATCCATATGCACTCCGCTGGCCTTGCACGGCGACAATATCAGCCACCATACCCAGGAGAGCCGAGTACCTCACAGCGCGGCTTCGCGGAAGGTTACTGTCGTGATTGATTGGAGGACAGCTCGGACTTGGCAGTATCGAAAGGCAATGATCATCCTCTCTCATCTTCAGACTACCCAGGCAATGCTACGCTCTGACTTCATTCAACACGTATCTGTATAGCCCGGGCTATAGCTCACAGTCAAGTATGATATGTAGTACACTTGTAAAACTACACAACGTCGTATCAAGGTGTCATGGAGCAAGTTCGTGTCATCAGCATAACGCTGACCTCTACGTAGTCGATGTGTATGTATTCTCGCCCGCCATACACCACCTCAACCGCAAAGCGTCCAATGCAAGTAAATCCTGTTTTAAAAGTTCGAGCAGAACCAAGAAATATAGATAAGATAATCCAAATATTATCATCTGCATGACCGAAGTCGACTCGATCGTGACTCTGGCTTAGCTTAGTTCTGCGCGTTCTCCGCTTCCGCGAGTTTGACTGTACGACGCGTCATGGGTATATATATAAACGCGAGGATTCAAATCATCCTTCCAACACTCACCAGACAAAAGGTTTCCGTCATGATCCACCAAACGGAATGCATCTCCGATCAGACCCTGTTCGACAGCGCGCGAAACCAGAGGTAGATTATACTTGAGAAGATCCTCCACGATTTGTCTGTCTAGCAGTTGCACTACGTGCAACGTAGGCAACTCCTCTTTGAGGATAGCAAGGGAGGAGAATAGGGTCTCATACATGGACCTGCACTGGAGCCGTCTGACGCTCAAGCCGAGGTACTCGACGGGAGGGATATCAGACGCAGGCGTGGCCGAGATCGGTATGTCCGAGAACGACAGCACGAAGAGCGTCAAACGGCGGATATTCGGGCACGTCTGGTTCACCACGGACAGGTAAGCTGGGATGAGGCCCGGGTCGCTGGTAGCGCGAAGCTGCACCGAAGTGAAGTATGGCCCGTAATGATGCAAAAATCTCCTCCAGGACGGCTCTTGCCATCGTGGTGGGGTGTAGAGAACGAGTTCACGGAGATTCAAGAGTGTCGTGTCTTCCTCATGCCTAAACCGACCCTCCACGACGAGATCTCGCAAGCAGAGGGTATGGACTGAAGTAAGGGTAGCCTTGGTTATGGTTCCATCTGCCAACTGAAGCAGACCTGGAAAATTGAGGGTGTGCAGCTGGGGTAGGTCCCTCACCAGTGCCTCGAACCGACGCAGTACGCGAGGTTCGAGCACGTTATCGTCTGAGGCGGACCAATCAAAGACTCGCAGCGAAGACGCACAACCCAGCAATGCATGGATGGTGGGCTGCAAATACGTGACCGAATCAGTGCTGGAGAACGTCCCTGAGAAGACGGCGAGGTTAGGCAAGAACTTGAAGATATCCGCCAAAGACTCCTCGTCCACGGTAGAATCATCGTCAAAGACGATATCCACCCGTTGCGTCCACGATCCGAGAGATTCGACTCCCGCGACGGTTCCGTTCCCCTCCGCGTATTTTCCTAGCGTGTTGCGGAGAGAAAGCACGTCGCGAGTGTCCCGGATGTAGATGGCTCGATAAAGGTGGCGAATAGCGATATACCACCACTGCTTGCAAACGCGAACTATGGTGCCCTTCGTGAGGAGAGCGCTCCAAAGCGCCGCACGACACTCTGAGTTGTAGGGGTGTCCGATGAGACACGATCTTTCCAAGATCTCCGGAGCAAAAGAGTACGGGACATATGTGGCAACGTCGAGGATCTGATCCCATATCTCGGGTGGAAGGTGAGGTAGTCGTGCTGGCACTGTGGGCCTCGCTCTTGGAAGTTGCATCTTTGCGTGTGGCGGCCGGCGACTGTGTAGTTGATTGCAGAGTCGTGAGTGGCAGAAAACAAAAACGAAAATGGGTCGGACTGCTGACTCCTGCCAGGCGGAAGGCCCAACGAATTTATCAGGCCCCCACAAGCTTGGGCCTTCAAGTTCCCTGGCATGGCGCTATTGTCTTCAAAGTCCTGGCGAACGACAAAAGAAACATCATAAAGTCTTTTACTGAAAGGTTCTCCTTGCCGACGACCATGCTCGGTGCTAATCAAACTTCTGGTCTTCGGGACGTGCGAGAAGCGATCAAACATGCATCAGTCCGTGCTCGTTGGACGGCTCCCGTTTGTTTGTGCCTCGTCGCGGAGTCTAAGTTTCCTGGGGGTGTACGTTGAGACCTACAATGCATCACGTATGTAGATTACGCAAGGAGTCAAGTAGAGCAGATACGCGGTATCTACAGTAACTACAAGCCGGGTAAGTAGTAGTAGTGAACGACAGACGAGTAATGGCAGTCATTAGAGTCATCGGAGGGCTCATCACATGTTTTCGTAAGACACCTGCATGTGTATAGGATGGCGAAGGAGCGATATCAAAACAGAGCGAGAGAGCCACGCTGTCTCAGCATGCGGGGCTGTTCAATTAATCCTCGACGTATGCAACCTGGCACAACGGCGATGGCCTCCCAGCATTCCAAAGTACTTGCGATTTTGACAGGCGCGTGACCTCCAGCTCCTTGGATGAAACACCACATTCCTGACTAGCAGATTCTCCGGTGTGACAAGCATCCTCCCTCTTGCTCCTGCCAGAGCTACTTTTCCCCCTTGTCCTCGAACTACTCCGCTCGCGGTGAGAGAGAATAAGGGATGCGACGAGCTGTGGCATCGTCAAGGTTGTCGGCGACTGCGACGTTGGGGTGGCAGACCGGGATGTAGAGGGTGTGCGTTGGAGTAATGGCGGAGACGGTGATCGTCGAAGGTCCATCTGGAGCGATGTTGACTCGAACTTGGGGGACGGCGTGCACGAACGGACGTCCTTTTCATATGAAGTCATGGGGGAAAGCATAAGAAAATCATGAGTCGTTTGCGGTATAGAGGGTACGGCAATGGGAGACGAAGGTTTCGGAAAGAAAAGTAGGTTCGACCGCGGATTAGGCGGGCGCGGAAACTCGAGAACGGCGACCGAGGAGGACGTGGCTGACGGCTGACGGCAATCTGGGCCGGATTCAGGCTCAACTTCACCTGCAGGTATAGGGAAAGTCAGAACTTGAAAAGGCACCAGCCGCGGGGGCGGTGGCATTGATGACAAAGTGAATGACTGACTGGGAAGTAGGCGCACTGTTCTTCCTTCAGCATCCGTCATTGGACCCGAATGGCATCCGTTGTCTATGAGCTTCTGCCATATTTTCCCTACTAACAGACGATCCTGCGCCTCGATCGTTTTCCGGCGCAGCCGTCGACACTCGCCATTACTATTGCATGCACAAGTGCCAGCGTGGCAGGGAGAGGTGGATTCGGACTCGCAGAGTCCGAGTGAGATACTCCTATGCATCACACCGAGCCAAATCATATCCGTTGCCTGCCGCTTGGTCTTCCGAGCCCTCTTTCTTACTGATCCGTCTTTATTAGACCTGTCCGTTCGGTTTGAAGGCGAGGTAGGAGCGGAGGTAGAGTATGCTGAACGACGCTTGCGTCGGAAAGGAGGTGGCGGACCAAGTGGAGGCGACGAAAGGCCAAGTGTAGATAGCTTGAACGGGGGATATGTCCCATCCAACATCTCAACATCCCCATTGCTATCCAATGGGGAGCATGGGAACGGTACCACGTTCCTCACATCTGGGAATTCCGAGTCCTGAGCATCGAGTCCCCTATCCCGATGTCGCGAACAGGCAGAAGAGAGTGATATCGAAACGGTCGCTGGTGCCTTGCGTGTAACAGGAAAGCGAGGAGGAGAGCCTGAGGAATTGTAATGGCGAGCAGAGGACTCTTGCAGACGAGCGGAAGACGTCGGGAACGTGACTTGTCTCATCGAGCATGGTTGGATTTGATCGATGCTCCGTTTTCCTAGGCATGGCCTCGTATTCGTCGAGTCATGAAGAGCCACTCGTGAGTTTGACGAATGAGGCAGGGCTACTGCTCGCGGTTGAAGAAGTAAAGCAAGTTGCGTCGAAGAAATGGATGTCATTTTCGACTTCCTTTTTCCGAGGCACGATGTCGATGAGTTCGTTCGAACGATTGCAAGGCGATCGACTCAGACGGAGTAGACTTGGAGAGTCCCCAGTCGCAGGATGAGTGTGATCAACGAAGACCGATGGGGTCAGATCTAACGAACGAACGTCCTGCGCAGTCCGTGCTTTCAAGTTAAGGCCGGGGTTCATGCACGCCACGTCGTCAGTGCGTGGTACCCTTTAACCACTGCACTACAGCCCCATCATCAATGACGTATACGACCGGAAAGCACATGGATCAATCACAGCCATGAACAAGCATCACGAACACACAGGCAACTAGTACTTACATATCTTGAGCCAACCAAGACACACGACGAGGTGGGATGACGACAACGGACGAGAACAGTGAAACTTGTGGGGGATTCCGGGGTCGTGCCGGGCACGAGGTGCGGCGTATTATAAAGTTATTCGACGATCCGTTATTAGGCAGCGGAAGCAAACAAGCATCAACAAGCAAGCTACGCGTCAAATGTCACGTGATTGTGTCTTTTCGACCCTGTGGACAAAAAACTCGGGAAATGCCGCCGCTGGCGGCCTTTGTACCTTGCTTGCTTACAGCTGATTTCATAACGATAGACCAGATCCTGAAAAATTCACTCGTGCGCTTTTGTTTATATGACAAACAAGTCTAGCCCATATTTGGCACCAATCTGCGCCTTTGTTTGTTTGGTTACAACGAATGAGTCACACATTTCTGGCGCATGCATGCCCGTCAGCGTTAAGTAGAACCACACCACCATGTCTTACAGAGGACGTATATGTATGTACTAGATGAAAGAAGACCATCAAAGTACTTACTCGTTTATGAGTGCCTTTATAGTGTCTGTTCAATTATAATCTGAGAGACTTTGACATATTTTGCTTCTTGAAGCTCACTCTGCAGCTCAGACAGAAAGATATCTGGAGTGCGCTCCACACAGGCAACAAGGAACTGAGAGCAACTATCAGTAGCGGTACATCCGACGGTAACATCATGCATTGTGAGTGAACGTGGTCGGCCACCTCCTAAAGATCTTCTAATCACAGAGCTCGTTTCGTTGTAACCAAACAAACAAAGGCGCAGATCGGTGCCAAGTATGGGCTAGACTTGTTTGTCATATAAACAAAAGCGCACGAGTGAATTTTTCAGGATCTGGTCTATCATTGTGAAATCAGCTGTAAGACTTGGAGGCCTTCAAGTGTTACCACCAAAAGAGGCTAATTCTCGGGTAGGGAGACAGGCGCTACGGTCGGTAATGTACATGAAGTCTTACACGCAAATTTGGCGAATGTAGTTGTACATATATTCAAGCAGGAAAGTTTAAGAAGAAGTCGGAGGCCTTGTTATCAGTGATGAAAAACGTAGTTGGTAGTTTCCGATGGCCTGTGCATAATGAAGTTGTGTCAGTGCATGAGGATGTCGGAGAGATGTCGCTCACTTAGAATTCTCTTTTCTTGGATGCACTTACACTTTCTTCAGGATCCAAGTAAGCGGGGATTTTCCTCTTTCTGGGGCTGTTGGTGACGAGTAGCGCTACATATGTCCAACAGCTCAGACGCCGATCGACGTTTCTTTCAACAACTGCCAAATGAAATCGTAATTGCGCTTGGTACATCTCCCAATTTAAAAAAAAAAAATGGATTTGTGCATTCTAATGTTGTAATGACGCAAGGAATGAAAGTCATGGTCACAGAAAACATGGAAACTGACTTGGACATCACCAACGGAGCATGTGGAACAGTTGTAGGAATTGTCTGTCATCCTGATGAACAAACTCACTCGGAAGAGAATGAAATCATGCCGCTAGGGCGATTACCAGTCTATATACTAGTCAAAATGGATCGGACGCGCACGGGCAAACTTTCTCATCTGGAAGGATCTGTCATACCGATTCAACCTGCATCCCGGTCCTTCCGTATTAAGCTGAAGGAGAATGGAAAAGATGTGGTTCACTCCGTGCAACGCCGTCAATTTCCAATGATGGCGGCATACGCCTTCACCGACTACAGGTCTCAGGGTCAAACGCTTGCCAGCGCAATTGTAGACATTGCCACCCCACCGTCAGGCGGATTGAACCTGTTCAATTTATACGTTGCGCTCTCACGAAGTCGCAGAAGGTCTCACGTGCGTTTACTTCGGGACTTCGATGACAGTATATTCCTGAAGACGCATTCCAACAAACTTTTGATGGAGGACGATCGGCTGGAAGAAGAAAATAACAAAATGCGCGTGTGGTGGAATAAAGTGAAATTAGCCCCTGCGGAACAAAGCTGCGACACATTGTAAATCTTGCAGCACCAGCATCGTTACAGTAATTTGTGTGTAGTATGGGCCTGTCAGGACGAAAGGACTGCATGTGCGACGTGCATTTTCATTGTTCGCAAAAGGCTAGGCACGTGCATTTTCATGGATCGCGAAAGGCATGGGAGGTCACCGGTCACCCCAGATTGGAAAACATTTCCCGTGTAACACATGGCATTTGCCGGGAGCCCGTTCCCACGAATATTGGGGTTGGAGAAACCTTGCAAGCAAGGTAATAAACGTGTCGCCATTTGCGACGGAGGCCTCCGAGGCCCAGACATTGAGTTAACCTAGATTGGTTACCTCAGGGTGCCAAACGTTGTCTAGAGACGAAGGAGCACAATAAATATGTATATTTCATCTAGCACAGATCTGGTTACCTCGCATTGATGCAGATAAGAAGCCATGACAGACATGGAGGTTCTGAGGACGTCGTACTCTCACTAGTCGCAAAATGTGGACCACGTGACTCATCTGGCTCCCACTGACCAGGAAGTCATTATCTGAATCTTGCACTAGAGACAACGTCACTGTCTGTGCAGTAACGCTACAATAGAAACTATTCGTTTCGTTGCCTAGGGGAAGTGTCTATGCGAACAATTCGCATACGCCACTCTTCTGTTCAGTCCATGTTGTTCAGAGGACTGGATGACCCGAAGATGGACACAGAATGGGTTCTTAGAACTCATTGTTTTCTAGGTGGGTCCCTCAAGTCGGCTGCCAGGCCCCTTCATTCCGGGTGCATGTGACACGTGAGTTCACAATCATTGACCCTGTACTTCAGGTCCCTGCTTATCGAACTCCTCCCGAACTTACCAGATATCTCAAGGATGACACGTCTGTCCGTGTTTCAAGCCCAAACTCAACCTCTCACTTAGTATCGTCATCCTGTTCTGCTATACATGCCGACTAGATCACCGGAATGACTTGTTTGGTGGGTGCAGTGTTTCGATTCTCATGCCATTCCCCGTAGTCCTCAATGCATTCAACTGAAGTTGTGGTGGTGGAGTTAAGTGACGTGGGACCAGCTTTCAGTCGCTCCTCCCACTCTTCGTTGAAGACACCATCAATTTTTCCTTGCGGAAGTTTGTGGAACCGGACGATCTTGAATTGTCGCACGTCCGACGTCGTTACGTCTCAATGTACCAGCCTGCTTGACAGCGGGATATTCAGTGCTACGACCGACTTCTGGTGCGGTTCAACAAATACATACTGAGCGGCATCGGACAGATCGGCCGCCCATTGCGCTTTCACTTTGGTGTCTCCTTTCGAGACATCAGCCCATCAAATGTTCATCTACTAAGCTGTCCAATCTATTCGTCGATAGTATTTCCCTTCTGGATTAGGAGACAAGGTGAAGTAAGACCCCGAAATTGCTGAAGGTGTTTGGCAGGCGTTGTGGACAGATGACCACGGCTCGTGTTCGAGTGATCAGACGATCTAAACACGAAGCAGAGTAGTCCGAAAGTGAATTAGCAATCTAGGATGCCCCGGTAGGCCGGGCCTTTCCTTCCGCCAAGCTCGAACCTTGTGCCGCGTGTTCTCAAGTATAATGAACACGAACGGTGGAATTCACCTGGTAATCCTTTTTCTGATTAGCCCGGATTTCGGTCTCGTTAACCCAATGATTTAGAGCGACCTGGGTTGACGCGCCACCATTGTCCCTGCTGAAATGGAAGATCCCGAGGACGTCCGAAGCGAAGATTAAAACGTCTGGTGCGAGGATTACCCCCGTGACTGATACTATACTAGTGGCGGCACGAATACCCCGGTTACTTTACTTTCCATTTGGTGTGCGGTTCACGTTGCCCATGCCTTGCTCTTGAAGATCTTCGGAAAAGGTGTGCTGTCAGACGACCTTGTACCAAGAAGTTGCTTGCTTATCCCCTTTCGAATGCTTGTGGCGCAAAAGCTTGGACTGTATCTGCGATGTCAGTAAGTGTTTGTTTTCCGAGTTTGCTAACATCGAGAGGAGTACACATGCACCACCGCCCATTTTCGAAATTTGGAGAGGGACTTCACGTGTCCGCGATGTTGCGCAAGGGCAGATAGATCTTTCTGCGTGGAAGACTGCAATAGAAATCGCTTCTTAGGTGCACGCCACAATGTTGCTTTCACGTTTTTGCCCGCGGAAAATGTGAGGCCAAACCCTAATGGGAATCATGTTCCTCAGAACTCCGGGGAGATTTGGAACGTTGTGGCCACGTTCCCCTCGTCACAGAAACAGCGTTGTGGTACTCGAGAAACTTGGCCCTCTACGGAAAGGCGTGACCTTCCTCGTGACGAGCCCGAAAAAAGGTATCTCGCCTTTAGGCGAGGACTGCAGCCACAGACGCGTGAGTAGCTGCACAACCTAAGTTGCAATACGATGAGGTCTGCGTAGTAAGACAATGATATTACCGCAAGAGCGAAGTAGTTCAAATCCAGTTCTTATGCGTGAACAATGCCTTTAAATCGAACCAACCATCGCAGGTAGAACGGAAACTTGAAGCCTACAGTCATCCCTCGTTTCTAATTTTGCCGAGCAGTTGGACGCCCAGTATCAAGTTACGCCCTCAAGTGGGCACCAGGTAGTGGACAGCTGTCAGCTTGGCAGAAATGAACTTACATTGTACTATGCTCACAATCGATATAATAATGTTCAAGATCAAGTTTCTATCTGACGTCTTGCTGTGTGAAGTGGTGCAACACTGACCTGCTGATGAAATGACATATTCAATTACAAGCTAGACCACTTACGAAACTCCCCGCGAATCAGCCATCATCGATAATTAACGCGGGGATGCTTGCTTGCTTGTTTCATGGATGCTGGATCATCGAGAAATGCTTTATTGAGGAATGATTGACCTCCTGTGTCTACTATGACGGACATATATATACGTTGCTTGACTTGCATTGACGGGTTTCGTCAACCGAAGGAAGCCCTTGACCATTAATTATGAGTCGAAGGACTCGCCTACTAGACTGTGTCTTGAGCCAACGGAAGGCGTACTTGATTACAAGTAATTCACGAGTCGTTATTCGCTTAGTCTTCAGAGATAATAGTAGCAAGTTTGTCGTTTGCACAACAAGTACTCGCCTTCAGTACTTTGGACTGTACGGCATATGGAGCAGGTGCTCGATTTATTCGTGTAACACGCCGCATGAGAATACCATAATTAGTCGGCGGCACGTACTTTGATCCTATCAGTTTCTGTCCAGGGGCATCAACGCTCTCTTAACCAAGATATCCAGGACGTGCCCTGAAGTTTAATGTAAAAGTACATACTAGTAGAGCCTTCACAATGCAGAGAAGCGGCGGGGCTGTGTCTCTCCGCCACTGGCAACACAAGTATCGATGTAATGATGGACGGTTGTTAGTGTGTGTGATGGGACGATAAACTCGCACAGCCGGTCATGTAAGGACCAGCATGTCAGCGTGTGCAGGCCGTCGTATGCGTTTTACAGTGCCCATGTAGAATTCAGTCGAGTTCGACATCGTACCTTGTATTCTGAGAATGAACCTGAGTGTATTTGCTTTCAGCATAGTGAAAGGAGCAGGCGTGGTAGGCAGACCGAGGCGGCAGTGACGACGGTCGTTTTCGGAATGCGATGTGCTGGCAACAGCCGACCGCTACCAAAATAGGAAAGCAAGCATCGCCACGCAATGATCTGCAATTTTTGATCCCGCCACCACAACCTCCAACGTGTGAGCAAAAATTCCAGTGGACGCTAGCTACAATGCATGACTTCGGTTGTGCGATGGTACTAATACTCTTAGAAGCTGCTTGTTGGCTAAGTATGTTTATGTTCAACTGGAAATTTCGTTTGAGAGGTCAACACCGGACAGACCTTGGGAGGTACCGTCAGACTGAGGCAGTGCCAGTGAGTGTTACGCTTGTCCCATGAATCTGACGCTCATATCTCGACTCGGAACCTTGGCGTGATCAGACGGTCAGGTCCATATCCGTGCTGTGCTGACCACCCTATCATACCATGCTCTCAATTTGCATTGGATCATTAATGCGATGCAGTACGTGTACGTGAACGTCGTGATGTACCGAGGAGGCTGATACTACATAAGAGCTGAACCAGACTGATAGTCTGCAAGATCTTCACACTGCTTTGGGAGCTGGCCTATCTCCCCTCATAATACCTCTTCTCTGCTGATATCTCCGCTGCGACATTACTTGACGACTCTATCTTCCTGCTTGAGAGCCTGCACATTGACATACTAACTTATTATTTTTATTCGCAACTGCAACACTACCTTCAACAACTGTTTCTCTTTTCCTCGCACGCTCGAAAGTCGTTATAAACAATGTCCGCAGAGATCCCTGTTGCCGTCATTGGAATCGGCTGCAAGTTTCCCGGAGGCTCTGATAATAAGGAGTTGTATTATGAGTTCCTCAGGTCCAAGGTACGCGTTCCGTTCTTTGGGTCGTCGACGCGTTGAATCAATGCCGACCTTTCAAAGGGTGATGGAATGATTGAACCACCCGCCGATCGATGGATTCATGCTGAGTGGTACGGTACGTCGCGCCTTGTGTCCCTTAACAACAGGCAGCGGTGCTAAATTTAGTTACAGGTGGGAAGGACGAGCCTGGAAAGTACCACTGCACGAAGGCTGGTTTCATCAACGGTATCGACCGATTCGACCATCTCGAGTTCGGTATCTCTGCGAAGGAAGCGGCGCACTTCGATCCCGCAATTAGGTTGACCCTCGAGGCTGCACATGCGGTAAGCAACCGTTCTCCCTACCTGTTCGCCGATCGGTATTGCTCATATTCAATCAAGGCACTTCAAGATTCGGGCATCGATTACAGGGGCTCTAATACTGGAGTCTTCTTCGGTAACTTGCTCACTACGACAGATGAACTCGACGACGATAGGTACGAAATTAACAATTATAATGGTGTCGGGCGTTGCGTTTCTATTCGCGCCAATCGCATCTCGTTCACCTTTGATCTGCGCGGTCCTTCGTTGACCGTCGATACCGGTTTGTAATCATCTCGTCGAGGTCGTAAAGTCACTCAATACGCCTTCGTAGCATGTTCGGCGTCTGCGACGGCTATGCACCTTGCGCTCTCTTCCATCAAACTCGGCGAAATCGATCAGGCTCTTGTCGTCGGTCAGTAGGGTCTCCCCGTGTGTATTCTCTGGTAGCCTGATAAATTGGTCGAAAAGGCGCAAACACAATTATTAACCCCGAACACACCGTTTCATTCTCGAAGTTGGGTGTCTTGTCACCCACCGGCTCCTCCAAGTCGTTCGATGCGTCGGCGGATGGTTATGCCAGGTACGTCGCTAGTTTTTACGGCTTGCTTTTAGATTTTGACGTATGTTGTAGAGCCGAAGGCGTTGCTGCTGTCCTTATTAAGCGGCTTGACCGTGCACAGCGAGACGGAGACGCAGTTTACTCTGTCATTACTGGCAGCGCTATCAACGCCAATGGGAAAGGGAAGAGCCTGACCATGCCTGAGGGTGACATGCAAGCCGAGACGATCAAGGAGGCCTACCGTGTTGCTCGTCGCGATCCTGCCGAAACATTCTTCGTCGAGCTCCATGCAACGGGTACGAAGGTTGGTGACCCGATCGAGACCAATGCTGCTGGCAAGGTCTTTTCCAAGGGCAGGGATGGCAAGAAGGCGCTTCGTGTCGGTAGCGTCAAGGCGAACATTGGTCATGCCGAAGGTTGTAGTTTCCTTGCCAGTCTGGTCAAGGTTTCGATGATGTTGCGCCATAAGGAGATCATTCCGAACATTCGCTTCCAGAAGGCAAACCCCAGGATCGACTTCCCTGCCCTGAAAATGAAAGTTCAAACGGAGCTCGAGAAGATCGGTCCCGAGATGGCTGCGAAGGACGGCAAATGGGTCACGTCCATATCATCCTATGGTGTCGGCGGTTCCAATGCACACGTGGTTTTGGAAACCGCTGAGACTGTGGCGGACCTTCCTACCAGTATTCCAGCGGTGTCGCCTTCTACCAAGCGCTTGTATCTGATTTCTGTCGGGTCTCTCACCGAGCCTGCTCTCGGACGCTGGAAGGATGTCCTCGTCCGGGCGTACGAAGGTGTCACGGACGATCGTACTCTCCGTTCCCTCGCTCGTGATTTGGGCAGACAGACTCGCGCCTATCCTGCCCGCACGTTCGCTGTTACATCGACCTTGGACGCCGCTACCAAGTTCTCCAAACCTGTACTCACTAACACCAACAAGAGCCCCAAGCTTTGTCTTGTTTTCTCCGGCCAAGGTCCCCAACATATCTATATGGGACGTCAACTAGCAGACGTCTACCCTGTATTCCTCAATTCGATTAAGGAAAACGACAGGATACTAGTTGAGAAGTATGGTCAAGAATCCTTGTTGGAGCGTACAGGTCTCTTCATACCCGGTGCGGATTGCAAACTCCCGTCCAATGGTGTCTGGCCCGTACAAGAGGTCGTACTCAGTTTGGTATTCGTGCAAGTTGCTATGGTCGACCTCGTTCACAGTCTAGGTATTAAGTATGACTTTGTCGTCGGACACAGGTAAGTTTGTGTTTGTGGTGTTCTCTGACCGTTCTTAATAATATTCTCAGTATTGGTGAGATCGCTATGGGTTATGCTTCTGGTCACTACGACCGTGAGATGGCCGTTGGCATTGCAACTGCTCGTGCAGCCGCCATGATAAAGGCTGAAGGGAACGGGGCTATGGTCGCGCTTGGAGTTGGGGTCCAGAAGGCGAAGATGATGATACGCAAAGTCCTCTCCGATGCCAAGGTTTCCTCAGGTCTTTGGATTGCAGGCATCAACTCCCCCCAAGCCGTTACAGTCGCTGGAAGACATGAGCTTGTCGACGCGCTGGAAGCCTATGCAAAGGACCCCAGTGTCAAGGTCTTCGCAGCCAAACTCCGTGTTACCTGTGCTTTCCATACTCCACTCATGGAGGCACAAGAGATGCTCTTCAAGGAGCGCGTTGGTGCTACACCATTGTCCCAGGGAACGAAGACACCGATCGCCAAGGTTATGTCCACAACCGATGGCAAGTGGCTCGACCGCGACCTCGATGTCAACTACTGCTGGGATAACATTCGTCGCCCTGTGCTCTTCGGCACTGCTATCAACAAGATCGTTACAGATGAAAGTGCCAATAGCGTGGTCTTTCTCGAGATTGCACCTCACCCGGTTTTGAAGGCTTACATCGAGCAATGTGGTGGTGAACCAATCAGTCTCATTCGTCGTCCCAATCCCAAAGTCCCTGCCCAGAACACTGGAGAGTACTACCAGTTCCTTGAGGGCGTCGGCAATCTCCTCAGTACTGGGTTCAAGAATGTCGACTTCAACCAACTCTGCGCCTCCCCCGAAGGCGCGACGGACTTCACCAAGGCGAAGCTCCCTGAGTACCCGTACAACAAGTCACACTGCTGGGCCGAGTCCGCCAGCGACCAATCCCGCAGGCTTCGGCATAAGCCTCGCCCGGTGGCAACACCGCATTTCCGAATCAACGTTGACACCCACCCCGACCTGACAGGACACATTGTTTTTGATGCTGTTCTTTTCCCTGCATCAGGGTGAGCGAGTTTCTACTCCGTCTTTCTTTGATTTTAACGCTTTCATCAGCTACGTCGAGAGTATTCTAGAGAATGGTGCAATGGTTGTCACTAATATCGCTATCCACAAGCCCCTCGTTTTGAACGGTTCTGGATCCAACCCTGGCCACGCTGGTTGTGTTATCGATGGTGACAAGTGGCAGTTTAAAGCGTCCACCAACAATGAATTTTACAACGGCGAGATCGTCATGGACTCCGTTTACGCTAGTGGCCAATTCTCCGGGACCAACCCCGCTTATGATGAGAGGGTTCCTCGTATGTTCGATTTCGAGACCAGGCTTGCGCGTGCACGCGGCTCGGTCACCGGCGACGAATTCTACGATGCGATTCCTTCTGCCTACCGCTACCAAAAGCATTTCAGGGACTACCTCAAGGTCGTGTACGAGATTGACGACGAGAACAGCTGGGGCGGAAAGGCTTACCTCACTCGTCTCGAAGTTCCGGAGGGGACTCCCGACGTCTTCGGTAACGGCTACGTTATACACCCGGGTATCCTCGACAGCATCACACAGTGTGGCCTCGCCATGTTCATCAACATGGACACCAAACAATTCGACTTCAACGGTGTCTTCCTTCCTGTCAAGATCGATGCCCTTCGTCGCTGGGATAGCTTGGACGCACCTGACCTGGATGCAGAACTCAAGAAAGGCGTGTGGACGTACTTCACAGGAAGGACGTGGGCTCCCGGAGGTCCCTTCAAATCCGACTACGTCGTCGCGAACTCGGAGGGTCGGGTCCTCTTTACCATTGAAGGCTTTGAGATTGCGCGTGCCCCCGACGCAGAACCGGTCGCCATCAATGATAACAGCCTCGAAGAACGTCTGACTACCACCTGGCAGTCGAAGTCATTCCCTGCTGCATCAATCACCCTCGCCTCGGCGGATTCCCTGAGCGTTGTTTTCAAGTCTGTAATCAGAGCTGCCGCTACTGCTGGTCGTAGGGTCGTTAGGGCCATTGACCTAGCGCAAACTATCGATGTCAGCATGAGTCTGGACTCGACCCTCGGTGACCTCATCGCTGACACCGGTGTCCTTGTTGAATTCTTTTGCGCTGCCACCACCGCTGAAGATGCTGATTCGAAGACTACCTTGTTGAAGTACCCTCATGCTAGGTCCTTAGAAATGAAGTCCTGGAAACTCGTCGATGGCACTGAGCATACTTGCTTCTCGAGGTGAGTTATATTATGCAGCCGCTATCGGTTTAATTTACATTCGTCGTAGCTGTGATATCGTCCTATACCACGTTGATCTTTCCGCCGTACCCGTTGAGATCGCTTCCTTGGCCAACTTCCTCGTACCTAATGGTATCATCCTTTTGACTGTCTCAGGTAAGTTAATAGCCGTAGGAGTCCTGAATGCGTACTAATTTTCTCCATAGATTCCCAAGTAGTGGTCGAGGACGCTTCCGTACAACCACTCACTCTTAGCGCCTTAGCGGACAAGTTTTCTGCTATTGCTGGAGCGACCGTGCAAACGACCGAGTTCACCGGTGGAAAGGCTCTTGTCTACATCAGCATCAGCGAATCCGCTCTCGTGATTCCCGCGGGACCATTCAAGAGCGTTATCGTTCAGCCATTCGTTCACGGACAAGAAGGTGACCTTGTCGAGGTTGCCAAGAACGTCACTGCGGAAGCTGAGTTATGGATCACCGGCAACGACGATGCTGCTGGTATTGGTGCCTTGGGTGTTGCATCTTGCATTATCGCCGAGTCCCCCGAATACAAGGTCTACTCTGTATTGTTCGAAGATCATTCGCTGGACAACGACGCTCGCGAGCAGGCCGTGCGCGACTTGCGTCGCAACTCACTGCTGCTTGAGCAACATATGAAGATTATGAAGAATGGTGAAATTTTCGTTCGCAGACTCGTTCACGGCGGAGCAGACGTGAAAGACGCTGCCGTCCCTGCGGCTTCGATCACCGACTCCGGTGCAGTCTCTGCATATTTCCCGCCTGCTTTGGGGCCATTCGATATCGAAATCGCTGTCGAGGCTCTTGGCATAGAGGCCCACGTCTCCACGCAACCTGCCCTTACTGTTGTCGGTCGCGTCAAGTCCACAGGTACGAATGTTGCACGGAACGATCTTGATGGTCTGGTATGTTTCACTTGCCTTTGCCTTGTCGGCTTGCTAATGTTTGGTGGAAGGTTGTTGCCATTGCCTCCCAGTCGCCTGCTGACATAGCAGTCATCCCCCAACATGCGGTTGTCCCGTTACCGGCAGGCACCAGCCCTGCAGATGCCGCGTCCCTGACTACCTCCTTCCTTGCGTCCTGGATTGGTTTGGTGGTCCGTGGTTCTATCAAGTCAAGCTCAATCGTCCTGATCCATGATGCTGCCTCTGGTATGTGGAATTCAATACTCTTCACTTTACAGTCACCTAAACAGCTTCATCCCAGCTGCCGGCTTCAGCGCTATCCAGATTGCGAAGCGATTTGGCAGCCGGGTATTATGTACCGTTGCGGACAGAGCTGAAGCTGCTGCGGTCTCGTCAAGCTTAGAGGTGGCCATGTCAGATATAGTCGCCATCGACGACTTCGCTCCCGCGGTACTAACTTGGCTTCGCTCAAACTCGATACATGCATTCGATATTGTGCTCAACGCTGGTGGGCGGAAGGAATTCGCACACGGTGCAGACCTCCTTTCTGTGTTCGGTGTATATATTCACATTCAAGGCAACGAGTTGGCTGAAGTTCCATCGGGTTCCTATTCAACTCAGGTTTTGGACATCAGTCGCTTTGCTGCCGTGTCACCCGTTCCACTTGCCCCGGTTCTCGCCGCTCTCCTTGCAGCGCACGCTTCTCAACCCTTCAAGTTGCGCTCGCACGTAACATCGTTCTCTAGGTATTCGTCGTCCCAAGCTGTAGATGCCCATTCGATCGTCGTCGTCCCTGATCCATCGCGCCCGAACCGCATCAACCCTGTTGGCCAGTTATTCGACCCCCGCAAGAGTTACATTCTTGTTGGTGGTTCCAGCGAGCTCGGAGTACGTATCACTGAATGGATGGCAAATCACGGTGCTCGCCACGTCTTCTTGACAAGTCGTCGTGGCCCTCGCGGTCTCAGCAAGGTCGATAATCTGTACATCCACTACCTCCGTTCAAAGGGTGTACAGATCGAAGTCATCGCAGCTGATGCCATCAGCAAGGAACAGACTGCAATGGTCGTTGAACGAGCGAAGGAGGCTGGTACTATAGGCGGCATATTCGTCATGACAGTTGTTCTACGCGACGCGAAATTCACGAACCTTACGCAACAATCCTTCGACGATGTGTACGAGTCTAAGGTCGCTGTGCTCAACACACTCCTCACTTGCATCGACCCCGCGACCATCGATTTCATGCTTCTCTTCTCGACCATTGGTTCCGTCTTTGGCAATGCCGGCCAAGCGGCGTATTGCGCATCTCAGCTGTAAGGGAATTTATCATAATTTTCTAAACGTCATTTAACTCGACCCAGCTACCTTGACCGTATATCTGATGCTCTGCCAAACACGATCTCCATGTCCTTCCCTCCCATCACGGACTCTGGTATCTTCAAGCGGCTTGTCCTCGCTACGAAGGGCAAGGCTAATACAGCTCAGCTCACGAAGACTGGCATGACCATCGCACAGGTCTGCAACTTCATTGGTGACTGTCTTATTCGCCGCATTGCACACTATGTCCCTATGCTCGCTATCAGTGATGTTCCTGATACCTTCCCGTCATGTGAGCCTTTGCTGTACAACCACCTTCTCCCCACGAAGTTCTTGGTGGCCAACAGTGCAGGAGGCAGTGGCACTGACGTGGCGGAGTCGCCAGCGACCCTGCTGGCTGCTCTTCTTAGCATGGACGTTGAGCAGATCACAGAAAATGCCCTCATCACAAGTTTTGGTCTTGACTCCCTTGGAGGTGAGTCGTTCTTATAATTTCATCCCCTGGTATTTGATTATTGTTTCCAGCCACTCGCTACAGCAATCAGCTCAAGGCGCGGTTTAACATCCAAGTCAGCCAGATCGAACTTTTGGGTTCGATGACGATCGCCATGCTGAACGAAATGTGTGCCAAGGCTGGAGCACAAGATGCGGGAAGTGACACTCTTGTAGCGTCCGACGATGGGTCCGCAAAATATGGCGAACCTCTGGTACCCGTCGTCAATGATCGACTTGCATATGACGAACCTTACACGACGGATGCCTCTCCCCACCAGTACCGTATCTGGTTGGCTCAGGTCCGTGTGCTCGAATTTACATGTGCTCCAACGCTTACTCCCTTCACTACAGCGTGAATATGATAACGCTCGAAAGCGCACGGTTAGCAAGATCGATGCCAACATGTCCCGCTACGGAGCTACACAGTGGGACACTCACGAGGGTTACTTCGTCACGATCTCCACCGAGACACCATTGGATGTCGACCGCATGACGGATGCTTTCACCGAGGTCGTCCAGCGTCATGGCGCTCTCCGAACTACCTTCACCTGGAATGAGGAGCTCGGGAAGCTGGAACAAACGATCTACCCGTCCGTGGACTTCAAAGCAACCCTTGTGGATCTCTCCAACGAACCAGATGCTGCAGCTAAGGCCTACGAAATGAGTCTGGCGTTGAACAAGCAGCCGAACCTCAAACTCGACCGTCTGCCCCTCTTGATCGCCACCATGTTCGACCTAGGCGACGGTGACTGGGCATTCAATGTAGTGATTCACCACATCATCATCGATGAAGCATCACTTGGCGTGTTCTTCTATGAACTTTTCCAGATTTACTTGAATGGTCCAGGGAGTTTACCCGAAGTTCCTATCCATTACTCCGATTTCAGCGACTGGCTCTCGAAGACCTCGGAACGCCGCGCGGACCTTCGTGAAGACCACCTGAAATTTTGGGTGGAGAATCTACGGGAGACGCAGCCGCTTCATTTGACTCTTGCTACGCCATCTGATGGAGAGTTGGCACCTGTCACCCAAATTGAGGCGAAGATTGGAGTTGGTGCCCTTGAGCACTACACGAAAGTAATCAACGCCACCACTGCTACGCCATTCGCAGGGTTCTTTGCTGCATACAACATTCTCCTCCACAAATACTCTGCAGGACAATCGTCATTCGTTGTGGGCACCGCTGTCACGCAACGCAATCTTCCGATGCTTACGAATGTCATCGGCTTCTTCGCTAACATGCTTCCTATCAAGACCGTGATCGACGAGACTAAAACATTTGCAGAGTACCTCGGCCAATTTAAGAACTCGCTGATTGCGTCCCTCGCCCACGATGAAGTCACTTATGAAGATATTGTCGCAGAGGGCAAGTCGTCTTCCACCGGTCGGGGATACTTCAAACATCTGTTTGCCCCTGGCGGCATGAACATGGAGACCATTTCCCAGCTGGAATCGAATCATCTGTCAACCAAGTCCATCATTTCCCTCCCCAATGGCGAAGAACAATACGAGTTCCTACTCACTGTCCACCCTAGATCCGGCCACGTCATCCTTCGTTTCGACAACCACCTCTACACAGAGCATGCGGCGCGCCAGTTCCTGGATGCGTACATATCTCTAGTGGAGACTCTAGGCCGCGATCCCCATGTTATGATTAAAGACATCTCTGTTGTTACTGAGTCTGAACACGAACGACTAGTGAAGGACTTGTCCTCCTCCTCGGTGGTGGCAGTCAAGGAAACTTTACTTCACCGGCTGGTTGAGGCGCAAGCGGAGAATACCCCACACCTCACTGCTGTCGAGTTTGAAGACGAGTCATTCACGTACAACGAATTGAACTGTACTGCGAACAAGATTGCAAGGACACTCATCCAACAAGGCGTGCGCCACGGCGATGTCATTGCCCTTTGCTTTGATCGTGGCATCAACCAGACCTTGGGTGTACTCGCGGTCTTGAAGGCCGGCGCGACCTTCGTGCCCCTGGACCCCGACGACCCCACCCTACGTAAGGAGCTGATGGTGGAAGAGTGTGGTGCAAGGGTCCTGCTCACGACCTCGAGCCACTCTCGCGTCTTCCAGAAGAGCTTGGCTTCAAAAGTTCTGGTGGGTAGCAAGAGTGTGACCACTCCTCAGTTGCTGATCTCGCTTGTAGATCGTTTACATCGATGACTCCATTTACCGGAAACGATTGACTAAGTGCAGCGGGGATGACTTTGACGTCGAAGGACTTTCCGCCAACAGTCTCGCCTATATCATGCAAGTACAGTCTGTATGGTTGAAGTTCAAGGCCACTGACAAACATTTTAGGTTTACGAGTGGAAGTACCGGGAAGCCGAAGGGTGTCATGATCGAGCATCGATCAATATCTAATCTTGTCCAGAACTCGAGCGTGTATGGGTTCCAGCAAGGTGTTCGTGTGATGTCCTCGTTGGCCTACACTTTCGATCCTTTCATGGTGGACCTTTTCGGCTCACTCGCTCATGGTGCCACTCTTGTTACTGGCCGCAAGGAACTCGTCCTCGGTGACATCCCCAAGGCCATCCGTTCTCTACGCATCAACGTCCTTCATGTCACACCTTCCATTCTCGCAGTCGTTCCTCCCGGTGAATACCCGACTCTTAAGACTGTCGTCGTCGCAGGTGAGGCGCTTGGCAAGAAACTTGTCGAGGACTGGTCTGGCCGCGTCACACTGCGCAACATGTACGGACCTACAGAAGCCTCCGTCGACTGCACTTCTTGTCATGTTACGGGCCCCGCTCTTACCGGTGTTATCGGTCGTCCCCTTCCTAACTGCCGCATCTACATTCTAGACAAGCAACTCAAGCCAACGCCCATCGGCGTTGAGGGCCACCTGTACATCGGAGGCATCCAACTGGCGCGCGGCTACCTCAACCAACCTGAGCTCACTGCCACTGCATTCCTCCTCAACCCCTTCGTCCCGAATGAGCGCATCTATAAGACAGGCGACATCGCACTCTACCGCCCCGATGGTAACATCGAGTACTGTGGACGTGCCGACCGTCAGATCAAACTCCGTGGTCAGCGCATTGAACTTGGTGAAATCGAAGATACGATTGCCAAGTACTCCGCAGTGAAGCGCGCCGCCGTTGTCATCCGTACGGTCCAAGACACTTCTGCCATTGTTGCCTTCGTAGAACTGAAAGATGTCGCTGAGGACCAGCTCGAGGAGGAGAAGGAAGCACTGAAGATCTTCGTTGCAGAACGCCTCCCGCGGTTCATGTATCCTTCGCTCATCGCAGTACTCCCCCAACTTCCCTCATCTCGCAGTGGTAAGATTGACCGCAACGCCCTCAAGAAGATGGATCTCAAGACGTTTGCACCTGACTTGAGTGGGGATATGGGCACACCCTCGGGCGACATCGAGGTCGAGTTGATGACTCTCTTCAGCAAGGTGCTGAAGGTAGAGAATGGCAGCTTCGGTGTCAACCATGATCTGTTTGCCGTCGGCCTCAACTCACTTATGGCAGTTCAAGCTGCCGGCATAGTCTCCAAGACGTTCGATATCCACGTTGGCCTCAATAATATCTACCTTAAGTAAGTGTTTCCCTTACCATAGCTTTGGAACATACTCAATTATTTTTACAGGCCGACGATCCGCGAGTTGGGTACGCTGATCGTCGACGCGATGGGCAAGGACTCTCGTGTCATCATGGAAGCAGAAGATGCGGATGCAGACTTCCTTATAGAATTCCTGCCCGTCAAAAAGAAGGGTATCCAACCTCGTTTCTTCATCGTTCACGATATCACCGGCATGGCTACTCCTTTCATGCGTCTCGGCGCATACATGCCGAATGAGATGTACGCCATTGGGGACAAACACTTCGGTTCCGAGACTGGTTTCGGCTCGATCGACGCCATGGCAGAGCACTACATTAGCCTCATTAAAACTGTCCAGCCCGAGGGACCATATGTCATTGGCGGTTACTCGTATGGAGGATCAGTCGCTCTTTGCATGGCTGCTAAGTTGGCAAAGCGGGGCGAAGAGGTTGCACACCTCATCCTATTCGATCCTATTTTCATCCCTTCTTCGGAGCGTCAGAGTCTGAAGTCGACAGACTGGACGCAGCGCTCGATAGACCGCATCTCGTCCAATTTTCCTGAGGTCGGGGACAGGTGGAAGAACAAGCTCCGCGTCGAGATCCGCAAGAACTTGGAATCCATGTTCGACTACGAGGCCGACTTCTACGATGGACCCACTACGCTTGTTGTGCCGAAGGATAGATCATGGTACCGCAGCGGCGCGGCCAGTGACTTTGATACTGGTGCAGATGACCACAATGGTTGGGACGCTCGTATCAAGAACCTGGATATGAAGGTCGCTGCTGGATCCCACGACACAATGTTTACGCCTGCACACGTCAAGGTGCTGGCGGGAGTCGTGAAGGAGGTCCTTGCAACCGTTCCAGGCGCAGGCTCCGTGAGTACTTCGGTCTACGATCCCGGTGAGAGTTATTGCTAAATGGCCATCTACACAGATGGATGCTACTTCATCGCCGAAGATCAGAAAAGCGTCCAAGGTCAAGACCACCAACGGTCACGCAGCATGAAATTTTCCATACCGTGTTATGGACATCATTCGTTACGATACTTGCGCATAACTGTTTTGAAATTTATAGGGTGTACAAGAAGGCATGAAATACTACGGGGTCACTGGATTGTACAATACATACCTAACTAAATCTCAAATATCCGTGCAACACATTGTTACAGCAAATTTATGTAATCGATCGACAGCAAGCTGTACTCCGACCAGTCATCTGCAAACTGGAGGAATTACAGCATCCGCTTCCTTCAGTTTTTGAATTGTTTGAGTGCTCGGCAAGTGCTTTTTGGCACGTCGTTGCCAACACGTGTCCATTACGGTCCATTACGGCGCGGTTAGTTTTGCAGATGCAGATGTTTCTCGATCCGGAGTACCGCGGGATTTGTTTCGAAGAAGGGCTGCCAGTCATCGCGGGCAGGGAAAACTGTCTACTATCTACCATAAGATATAGCACCCGCATACCGATCCCTTGCACAATTTCAGAATCCACGTTGGCTTAGGAGCGGGCCGTATATCACTCCGTGCCGTTGTGCACTGTGATGGGCTCACCTCTTCCCAAGGAGTCGATCTGCATGAGCATTAGTTTGCAAAAAGCGTCAGACTGCTGATTCTACACCAACCAGAGAGCAGATTCCCCTCGTCATCTTCTACACGGAAATGATTTTCATTCAGGTTCTTCACAATAAGTTCGGTTGAGAACCCGGAAGGACGCATAAGGCGTGCGACGATGGGAGGGTCCACGAGCTGGAAAACACGAAGCGTGGGCACTGTGTTCCTTAGGTGTGCAAGGAATGGGAAGAGTTCTTGGAAAGTAAGCACTACCAACTTCACTCCAAGGTATGAAACACAGGGAAAAGACAGCGTTCGCAGGCGAGAGTTGTCGGATGGACCCAAGGAGATAAGGAAGATGGTCAACCGGTCGAGATTGGGGCAAGATTTGAGTACTAGATCGAGCTCGTTATTATACCATGCGAATGAAGAGTACCACTTTACCACCCTAAGGTACTTTCCATAATGGATGAGGAACTTTTGCGGAAATGCCCCCGGGCCGCCACCATAATAAATGAATTCCCGGAGATTTACACATGCATCGTGCAAGTCCCCCTCACCAGGATGGTCCACTCTCCCAACCAATGCGCGCACAGCGAGAGTGGTGAGAGAGGAAAGAATATTACTGGGAATGATTCCATTTGCCCATACCAGCCGGTAGCAATGCAGGACGCGCAGGTTGGAAAGGTCCCTCAGAAGCTCCTCGAGCTGGTGTGCCTGAGGAAAGAAGTCGCTGCCTGACCAGTCGAGGATGCGCAATGAATTCGCAGAACACCGCAACGCATCAAGGGCTCTGAATGGCATAATAACAGAGCCTGGCTCGGGTCCTAAGGAGTCTGGGATCGCGAAGGAAACGATTTCAAGTTGAGGCAGCGATTTGATGATATATGTCAAATGTTTGACGAAGCGCTCGAGGTCCTCACACTCATTGCAGAGGTCCAAGGTAATGTCCAGCCTTCGTGTCCACTGACCGGGTGACTGCGTTCCAACGCAACTACCACTTCCTGTGGCGTAGTTCCGTAATGTGCGGTCGAGTGCTAGCAAATCGAGGCCGGTGGGAATGAGCACAATACGATAGAGGTAGCGCATTGTCATGTACTGCCACTGTTTGCAGACGAGAACCAGGCTTCGTTTGGTCACGAGGGCAGCTTCAAGTGCCGAGCGCTGGTCGCCGATGCAGTCTGACTTTTCATAGAGTTCGGGGACCAACGTGCAGGGAACGTGGGTCGCCAATTCAAAAACGTATTCCCATACTTCGAGAGGAAAGCGGGGTTTGCTGGGGAAGTCGATGGTTTCCTTTTGCTGCCATCTCACACGAAGGAGTTGAGGCGTTGGGAGTTGAACAGAAACGATTCAACGAATGTTTTGTTGCCTCACGATTGCCTCGATGCGTACATGTGCCCTTTGTTGCCGTAGAACTTCTCCCAGCCCTTGAAAGCTTGAACGTTCAACGACAGAGGGTGGCGCAAGCCCCTAATTAAATAATGCCACATGTTAGCCCGCACGGTAACTACATCAGGTCTGGGACCCACCCTGCGTTCAAAAGTCTACCACAAAATCCACTGCCGTGTGGTCTTCAAGGAATTTCGTCAACCTATATACAAGCTTCGAAGCCTTGATACTAGGTGTTTGAGGCACCGTAGCGGATGCCCGTAAAGGTTTGTTTTGTCACGGCACAAACCTCGGTTGGGGGCTTACCTAAGCATATGCAACTCTACAGCTTTTGCACGGCGTGGACTGGGTGCATCATGATGAGATTGTGGTTTACTTGCAGGGCAGTCATACTCGTGAGCAAGTCGTTCAACTTTTGCACCACTAGTGGTCACGTCAGATCCTACGCTGTTGCTAACGACCGTCTAAACAGGAGTCGGAAACACCTCATTTACTGCTTCTGTTCCCTTGCGTTTTCTGAAGGCCACGAGCCCAGATGGGACCCCACCATACGAAGAATGCGTGTCGGAGGTATCCAATACGACATTACTGTGTGCATCAATGAGAGGTGAGAGGGCAGATTTGGTGTACCAGACCACAAGCGTCATTTTCGATTATAACTGCCGATTCCTTGATTAGCCATGGAACTCGCGTCTCCGAAGCGTGTCTCAAGTCCGAGGATGGAACATCAGTGAAGGACGCGGAACCTGTCATATTAAAGGATTCCTGGAGGGACTGACCGAGACCGCGAGGATATCATTCCCCGACAGATCTTTGCCGATTTGCGGAAGCACAAAGGGCCTGGCAAAGACCGTCAGAGCTAGTTTAGTCCTTTCATGAGCTCTTCCCCGGACAGCTCAATTCGCGATGTTCTGCTCGCAGCGGATGGGAGGAGATTATGTAATCGCCGCTTCATTGGCAATACCATCGAATGACATCACCTTTGCAGCTCCGTGGTTGTTACGGTCCACAGAAACAAACAACAAGCCAATCTAATCCCCCGTGAACCTGCGGAATCACAGTCAGCGACCAGGTCCTGCGCTGTTATTACTGTGCAAGCCCTTCCTACTGCGGTTCAACGACGGAAACAACGCACGCCGGGAGGGGCTCACTACCACTGACGCCGTACCCAAGCCGAAACAATCACCGTTCTCAATATCGACAGAATGGCTGCCTTTCTGGATCTAGGAGATATCTCCGTGGTGTCGGTTGACTATTTCAAGTCTGTTGCCCTGCCACCCCTTTGTGAGCCAATCGACGTCTCTAAAGTCAAGGATTCACTGCAACGCAACCCTACCATTTGGATGCGGGATGCAGGGCGATGGCCTGCATTCAAAAACAAAGTGTGGGGCTCGAGTAAATCCGGAGAGAAGGCTTTTAAACCGCTTTCGAATGTCTTTGATGCAGTGATACGCGAGGCTAGCAAAGCCAGCGGCACTCCGGCGAAGCTTAGATTCGCATCACGGCCCCTGGCATCGCCACTTTCTGAGCAGTGCAATGTCATTTTCCCAGACGCGTACTTGTTACTGGTTGATAAGAGGAGTGTCGACGCTCAGGGAGACAAGAAAAAACACACTGACTCCGATTCATGGGACGATATTGTAGTTTCATTCGGGTGCAAAAATAATGAAGAGGATGCGGAGCGCGAGGACGTGAGTGACTGCCAGACTCTCCGGTCGAGCACCGCTGATCTAGTTTGATAGCATGACAAGAGGATAGTCTGGAGTCTACTCCACATCACGGGTAGCGATCCGTGCCGCCGCGCCACATTTGGCATTACGACTGAGGACACGCAAATGAAATTTTGGTTCACTTGCAGGGCAGCCACTCTAGTTAGCAAGCCGTTTGACTTCTTCAAGGTTAGTGGTCACGTCATCCGAATCACCGGCCCTTTGTTAAAGACCCTCTGAACAGGAACCAGAACATCTCATCTACTTCTTCTGCTGCCTCGCGTTTGCAGATGCCCACGAGCTTGGATGGGACCCCACCATACAGAGAGTATGTGTCGGAGGTAAAATCCAGTACGACATTACGGTGTGCACGGACGAGGGGAAAAACCCGGTGTACCAGACCACGAAGGTCATTTCTGATTATAGAGCCAATGCTCTGAGAGGTCATGGGACTCGTGTCTTTGAAGCGCGTCTCAAGTCTGAGGATGGAAAATTGGTGAAGGATGCTGAACCCGTCGTACTGAAGGACTCCTGGCATGACTGTGACGGGGATCGCGAGGATAGAATTCATGAACAAATATTTGCCGATTTGCGGAAGAAACAAGGGATCGAACAAGAGGCTGAGGCTAGGAAATACTTTCTTACTGTGCTTGCAGCAGGGAACGTGATGGTGGATGGAAAGATCGATGGCACCGACAGCCTTCTACGCATGTCCGATTTACCGGCTGACTGCACCTCGTATCCGCTACTTGTTGATGAATTTCCGAAGACAAAACCGACCAGGCCTGCTGAGGGACTCATACCAAGTTTGCCCTATGTCTCGAGTCCTGCTAAGCGACCGATGGTTGTTCATAGGACCCACTCTCGTCTGGTCTTCAAGGAGGTTTATCAACCCATATTCGAGGTTCGAAGCCTGGATGTCGTGTTTGAAACGCTACAGGATGCCCGTCAAGGTTTGCTTAGTTGCCATGCGCATTTTGACCGGTGGCTTATGTACAATGTTTAGCCTTACAGTTTATGCACAACGTAGACTGGGTGCACCGTGAGGTTAACGCCACAAACGTTTTACGCGCAGGTTCAATGGGCAAGTTGGCTGACCTCGACTATGCGAAACGTATGGACTCAAATAGCATCCACTGCGAGTTTCAAATGGTGAGTAGATATGTCACCACCCACCGAAGCAGTTTGAGTGACGTGTCGAAGGAAGCACCAGAATTCGTGGCTTGCGAGGTGGAAGTTCAGAAGTATCTCTTTATTTCGCCCAGTCGTTGGTCCCTCGACAGACACTTCAGACCGCCATTTAGATTCACTCCCCTACATGATATGGAATCTCTTGTGTGGATTCCAACGTGGACACTATATTACCACGTTGACCAGGAGCGCAGCCGGCCGTCGGAGGATCATATAAGGTGGTTTCACACACTCTTCCCAGGACAGCCTTCGCGTTTTGGCGCATTTTTTGGTTCCTTCGACTACTCTGTGCTTCCGCCCTCTTTTCACCGTGCAGCTCATGAAGTTTATGAGATGCACCAGGGGCTTATGATAGCTTACACTGAAAGTGAACAGGTGATGCCACCGGCCCAAGAGCCAGATTATACCGAACCACTCGCGCAACTCCACTCCATCTTTCGCGAATTTCTTGCATCCGCTGTCGAGTACTCTAGAGGTATCTGTCTTTTTAGACCAATGGCTAAGTGCCAACAACAGGAAAATCCGACCCATGAAACCCGAGAGAAAAAGAAACCGAAGGTTCGAGGCCTTTGTAGACGACTCCCCGCGTACTGACACCACATGTCTTACCAGCAGGGGTGATGCAAACCAGCATTTGAATATGAGTTATCAACGACTCCCTACGAGCCCATGTCATTACTTGTACGGACTAAATTCTGTATTATGTTTATCGCTCCCTCATCTAGCGGTCGTAATTCGGCAATATGGTTACAGCTTAATATCCCGTTTCGGATGGTCTCCAAGTCGCCTCTGGTAGACGATGGTTATTACGATCCACGAAAAAAAAGATATCCGAGCCAATCTCGTCCGTGTACAGATCCAAGAATGGCAGGAAATGAGGCAAGTGCCCTGTCTTGCTTTGTCCCTCTGTGCTCCTGTTGGAACCCACATGAGACTGGATCGCTTTGTGCTCGGCGTCTTTCGAGCATGCGTTTGCAGCCCAAGATACAAGCAGGATACGCTTCGTAGCCGTGGAAGACTTTACCACTTGCGTTCCCTGCAGGTCTGCGTACTCTAAATTTCCCCCGTGAAGTTCGTTCTTTGGCCTCGGCTCTACAGATCCCTAAAAGCAGCATCCTTCCAGGACCGTGCTGACTGCAAACCGTAAGCGATATCATGAGGAAACCCACCAATGATTGTCATTGGACTTAGGTGCGTCGCCCCAGCGTTGGATAGTTGCTCGAGGTTGGTGAGGGTGAGTCACAAGTCCGACAAGTATGCACTTGGGATGGTCATACAACGAACTGAACTGAATTGCGAGTGAGATTGCCAGGACACTCATCCAATAAGGTGTTCGTCATGGCGATCTCATCTCCCTTTGCCTTCATTGTGGCATCGACCAGATCTCGAGTGGTACTTGTGGTCTTCAAGGTCAGTATAAACTTCATGCCCCTGCCGACCCCACCCTATGCAAGGAACTGATGGTGGACGACTGTGGTGCGAGGGTCCTGCTTACGGCCTCGAGTCACACTCGCGTCCTCTGGAAGGCTTTGGCTTCGAAAGTTCTGGTAGGCGGCATGCGTATGACCACTGCTAAGTTGCTAATCAAGTTTCTAGACCGTCTACGTCGATGATACCTCTGCCGGAAGCGATTGGCTAAGTTCGGCGGGGATGACTCGCCTATATAGCGCAAGTACAGTCTATATGATTGAAGTTCTACGGCACTGACTTGCAACCATTTTAGGTCTACCAGGGAAAGAACTGAAAAGCCGAAGTGTCATGATCGAGTATCGATCAATCTCTAAATAAAATCCCCACACCGAGGCACTTCAGCAATTTCCGAATTCACGTAGAGTTAGGAACGGGCCATACGTCACTCCGTGCCGTTGTGTAGTAATGCAAAAGGGAGCGGTACTGATACAGACGGTAGTTTATCACTTGAAACTGGAAGGGGAACCGGATTCCGACTAGTGGTTGCAATCTGCATACAGTATCTAACTGAAAACATTGCGAATGAATGCTTCTACCGAGTTCCCAGTCCAAATCATAGAGTACGAGACTTGGTTATCATAGGGTCAAACAACAGACACTCGCCGGCATGGACAGGTCAATCCGTAGATCTGATTCACACCTGCGTCTACATACCATATCCCAGGGTGATTTCTAATTGCGTGTCCTGATGGGCTCTCCAGGAATCGATCTGCATAAGTGTTAGTGTGGAAAAAGTGTGCAGGACTGACTGTTCTATGCCCACCAGACAGTAGGTTCCCCCGGTCATCTTCCACACGGAAAGGAATTTCATTCAGGTCGGCCAAAGCGGAAGCCCAGAGACGTTCCTTGAGAAGCTCCTCCACGACGCGAGGGCATATGATCTGGAAAACACGAAGCGTGGGGACTTTGTTCCTCAGGTGTTCAAGGAATCGGAGGAGATCAGAGAAATCAAGGTCTTCTATCTTCACTCCAAGGTACGAGATCCGGGGGAAAGACCATGTCTGCAGGGGTGTGATATCATATGAAGACAAGCTGGAATGGCAGAAGATCAAGCGGTCGAGGTTGGGGCAATATTCGTGTAACGGATCGAGAGCCTCGCGAAACCAACGGGAGTCTGTGCCGTACAACTTTACCGTCGTAAGGTACTTTCCATAACGAATGAGCAACCCTCGCGGAAATTGGCGATACACGCCATAATAAATGAATTCCTTGAGACTGACACATGCCTCGTGTAAGTCCCCCTCACCAGGATGCCCGACTCTCTCAACCAAGTCTTCCACAGCGAGAGTGGTGAGCGAGGAAAGGATACTGCTGGGAAGGATTCCATTTGCCCATACCAGCTGCCGACAACGCAGGACGCGCAGATAGGGGAGGTCCCTCAGAAGCTCCTCCAGCTGGTGTACTTGAGGAAAGAAGTCGTCGCCTGACCAGTCGAGGATGCGCAACGAATTCGCAGAACGCCGCAACGCGTCAAGGACTCTGAATGGCATAATCATGGAGTCTGGTTCGGGTCCTAAGGAGTCTGGGATCGCGAAGGAAACGATTTCAAGTTTGGGCAGGGATTTGATGACATCCGCCAAACGTATGACACAGCGATCGAGCTCCTCACACTCGGACTCGTCGGAGAGATCCAAGGTAATGTCCAGCCTTCGTGTCCACTGACCGGGTGACCGCGTTCCAACGCAACTACCATTTCCTGTGGCGTAGTTCCGTAATGTGCGGTCGAGTGCTAGTAAATCGAGGCCGGTGCGAATGAGCACAATACGATAGAAGTAGCGCATTGCCATGTACTGCCACTGCTTGCAGACCAGAACTAGGCTTCGTTTCGTCACGAGGGAAGCTTCAAGTGCCGAGTGCTGGTCGCGGATGCAGTCTGACTTTTCATAGAGCTCTGGGACCAACGTGTAGGGAACGTGGGTTGCCAGTTCAAAGATTTTTTGCCATAATTCAACAGGAAAGCAAGGAGGGTGGGGAAGGTGGTGGCTTCCTTTTGCTGCCATCTCGTATGAAGGAGTTGAGATGTTGGAAGTTGAACTGAGACGGTTCGAATACAAGCCCTTAATTATGTGTGACGGTGACTCGAAGTTAAGACTTGAGTCAACAGCACAATGATAAGGATCTTCTTAGAGGGTACTCACTTCCAGACAGAGAGGTCTGTATTCAACCGGGTGAAAAGAAGAGTCCCCGTACAGTACGCTACACTGGCCTTTTATACGATAGAGATGAGGCACAGACACGTCAACGTATATACGAGTGAGAAAGACGCCAACGAAAATAAAGAGAACAAATCTCAGCTGTCATAGACATTCAGACGGTTAGGCGTATGGCCCTTGACGTCGGGCCGAATCCTTACATGATGTAATGCCACATAGCTCGCATGCGGTAACTAGTAGACGTCTCACTCACTACGATGTGCTTCCAGCAACGTGTTATGGGGAACGCAGGATTTTATGGCCCACAAGGACTTCACGTCGAAGAAATGGACATGGAGCCAATTTGGTGGATTTCAATTCTCTACTACCACCCCGACCAGGAGGGCGGCCAGCCGTCATCCAGTCTGATCGACTCGTAGAGTGGTTTCATCAGCTCTTCCCTGGCTAGCTCATTTCACGTACGAGTGCATTCCTCGCATCCCATGAGGACTTGCTTCCTACACCCTTTTAAATTGCAGCCAGTATCGTTGATGACACGCGCGACCAGCTCAGGATGGCTTGCACTGCAAGTGAAACCAACATGCCGCCAGTCTATGACAGTGCACCTGAACAATGTAACTCCATCATCACCGCACTCCGTTGTTGAGCACTCTACAGGTGCCAGTCTTCACTGTCACAAAAATCATATCTGGGCAGCTGAGCGGAAGACGACGCACGTGGAAGACCGGACGTATCCGCTGATGGGGTTGTTTGCAGTGAACATGCCGCATCATGGTGTTGCACGGAGAAAGGAGGAAAGCTTTTCGGCGTCTGCAACTGGAAATCATTCGGGAATTCAGCGATCACAATATGTTGGCGTGGAACCGCAGACAGGCAGTGTCCTGGCAGGGGACCCGAGCGATTTTGGGGATTGTGGCGACATTAAAAAGGTGGAACCCGACGAATTTGCGGGAGTGAGCATGATCGAATCGCAGGGTTCTCCAGGAGCTCTTACAGTGACCACTGGATCCTTACCATGATAAAGATGTCCCAAACGATGAGTGTCGGCCACTGAGACAACCTAAACTATTCCTCTACTCGTCCGTCCTTGAGCACAACGTCCATGTTATAGGGTATGATCCTTTACGAGACTTTTGGTATTTCCTGGTTTTTCTCATAAGTCTTTTTATTCAGCCTTGACCAATCAGACCCCCCCCCCCCCAGAGGGACGGGTCGAAGATCATCGCAAGTTTCATTTCCGTGGCACCCTCGAGATTGGCGGTCCGGATTGGCTCTCTGATTGGGCTGTCAAGCTGGTGGAGGTAGAACTCGACTTACGTTGGTCTGAATGCACTTTACGGGAAGGGGGGAGAAGCAGACCGCCCCTAACGCCAGAGGAACTCTATGACAACGGACAATTCAAGTATTCCAGTTCAGAGCATCGAGACTGGTGACGACTGCGAACTCCTACTGAGAGTTTAAGGCGAGAGGGGTGAGCGCCTCCTTCTCATACGGGTTCTTACTCAAGAAGTCACCGCCGTCCCTTCCCGGCTGACCCAGCCAAGGACGGGCTCCTCTGGACATCGAAAGACCAGTAAGTGCTCGACCAGGCTCCCAGAGTCTCTACTTGACAACTGCCGAGGTTTTGTCAGTACGAAGTGCTCACCATGGACGTGGCCACCTATTCATTTTCCGAAAACTTCTTCTGGCGCTACCGTTCTTGGCTCTCATGACAGAAATTGTGAACCGATATCGTTACGTTTCTATCGAATCACGAGATCCCGAATGGTTCATGGACGAGGATTTTGCTTACCTGGAGGGAGATAAACATCCGCATGTCATATCAATGACTCTGCTGACTCGGACTTGGACGAGGAACGCGTTCCTCGCACACTACGTGCACAAGTGTGAGATCCTTGGCCTTTTTGCCGCGCATGCTGAATGGCTGGTCACCAACGAGGCCGCTCGACGAAACAGAATAGCTAAAATATGGGATAATATAAAATGAGTGTTCCCGCCGTTACTAAACAGTGTCGCGACACGGAAAAAAAACAACTATGTGACGCTGTTAATCAGCGCATGGAACACTTTTGTTTAGTGACAAAGACATTCTTTCTCAATGTCTTTGACACCTTTTTACTAGACCGAATGACAACTTCAGCGCCACATTATGACGCTGAAGTCCAATAACCAGCGCTGATTTTCAGCCGTAATAACACTTACCAAAAGTGGTCCAGACACTCATTTGAAGTGTCCTGACTTTTCGCAGTGGACATCTTGGGACGAGTACGAACTCACTTCATAGGCAGGAATGAAAACCACGCTTTGAAATGTCAATATGTCCAGAGGGTGCATAGGTCAGGAAAGCCATCCTCAGTGGTTGATGGCCACAATGGCAGTGCCGATTCCCTGACTGTATATGCACTCACCTTCGGTGTCCGTTGATAATTTCAAGTTTCCCTGCCTGGTCTGCCATTTCAACTTTCCCGCTGAGAACTTTCATTTGGGCAGCGAACGGACGGAGACGGGATGCGTTTCGTGCAGAGACGATGGTGAGCGGAATCGATGCCAGTCTCCATGCAAGTGTCCCAACCACGACGACATAGAACCATGGCATGCCAGTAGTGACAGGAAGGACTTCCATGGAGTACCTCACCCATCCTGCGGGTGACAACCAATTGGTCATAAAGATCGCCGCGTTGTAGGGGCGGAATGACATTGGTCAGCTCGGAGATGGCAGAGGTAGAGTCCGTCGTCGCGGTGACCAGGGCATCGGATGTCACAACCGCCTCATCCGCGGTAATGGGAGAGCCTTCCGCAGCTGTGTCTTTCGAGATGTTGTCGGACTTGGTCCACCAAAGGTTGCGTGCATTTACAACACTGGCTGGACCAGTATTGTTAATGAGCGATGGTGAGAACAGTGCGAGAGTCCAGTACGTTCTTCTCCAGTGTTTTAGCACTTGTCTGGCGAGACACCTAAGGTCCACGTCCGATTAATGGGAGCAAACTAACATTCGATGAGCACAGTAAGGAACGGCAGCTTACCCATAGCCTGATGACGCAGACTCAGCACGCAAGACGGCATCAACTTGCTCTCCTCCGGTCACGTGGTGTGCCCAAACTGCAGATTATGTAATATCTCACAGCCGGTCGAGCCAGTTCGCCTGTGCATATGATCCTAGTTGATAGCCCCCAACGCCATCTGTACAGGTCAGTATCGTGCTACGGTGTATTGGGGTATTCAGTGAAATGTACACAGAGCTTACCGCATGAGCTCCTTCTCCGCAATAGATCGTGTCCAGCTCAATGAACTGCGACCGCCACAAAGAACGTTCGACAGTGCATATGGTCGCACTGCACTGGCATGTCTTGGATATGCTTCGACCGTTCTTCGTCTCTTCGACGTCCGAGTCTACAAGAGTAAGCCCATAATCTCGATTACCTGAACCCCGGATTCTGCCGTCATTCATGTTACTCGGAAAGGCCATTATGTGGGCAGAGGGTGCGTCGGAACCCGGGCTCCAGTGGAAGCGCTTCTGATAATGTCATATCGACAGGTGACATCCACAAACGGACAGAGGAAGATCTTGAATATGGGCTTTGGGACAGCTGAATCACGGGCATTCTTGGCCACATCCCAGGCTTCTGTTCAGTCTGTAAGCTGCTCAAATCCCAGCTAGGGCAGGAGATATTGATCTGCTGCTGAGATAGTCACGAGGTGGATGGAACTTGTCAACGCTGGTAATAATGACGAGATTGTACCGGATATCCCCAGCTGGGTCTCTCCCGAGCCACGTTGGACCCCATAGGGCAAGGTAAGTGTGGTGGTCAATTTCGTGTTCTGAGCTGACACCTCGCACTTCTGAAATCAGGTGCTTTCGACGTCCAGCTTTGTTGCCTCGATAATGCGGAGATCCCACTGGCGAAAAAGCTATCAAGGGATGGTGTCCGTCACAGTATTGTCTTTCTGGGAGGCAATGGCCACCTGATATACGAGTTTGTTTTTTGGCCCAGGATGAGCATTTATTGTGTCCCTTCACCGAGGTGCTTGCACAACTTCTGAATCCACGTGGAGTTAGGAACGGGCCATACGTCACTCCATGCCGTTGTGTAATAATACAAAAGGGTGCGATACTGATAAAGACGGTGGTTTATCACTTGAAACCGGAAGGGGAACCTGATTCCGACTAGTGGTTGCAATCTGCGTACAGTATCTAACTGAAACCATTGCGAATGAATGCTTCTACCGAGTTCCCAGGCCAAATCATACAGGCTACGAGACTTGGTTATCATAGGGTCAAATAACAGACACTCGCCAGCATGTACAGGTCAAGCCGTAGACCTGATTCACACATGTGGCACAGTGTTGATCTGCCGCCTGCGGGAAATGACCTGCGTCTACCATTTCCCGAAGTGATTTCTAATTGCGCGTCCTGATGGGCTCTCGCTGCGAAGGAATCGATCTGCATAAGTGTTAGTGTGGATAAAGTGTGTGGGACTGCCTGTTCTAAACCCACCAGACAGTAGATCCCCCCGGTCATCTTCCACACGGAAAGGAATTTCATTCAGGCCCTTCAAAATGGAAGCCCGGAAAGGTTCCTTAAGAAGCTTCTCCACGATGCGAGGGCATATGAGCTGGAAAACACGAAGCGTGGGGACTTTGTTCCTCAAATGTGCAAGGAATTGGAAGAGTCCATAGAAATCAAGCACTTCTAACTTCACTCCAAGGTACGAGACCCGGGGGAAAGACCACGTCTCCAGGGGTGCGAATTTGAATGAAAACAAGCTGCGAAGGCAGAAGATAAAGCGGTCGAGATTGGGGCAATATTCGTTTAACAGATCGAGAGCCTCGCCAAAGCAATCGGAGGGTGTGGAGTAAAACTTTACCGTCGTAAGGTACTCTCCATAACGAATGAGCAACCCTCGCGGAAGTTGAAAATACCCGCCATAATAAATGAATTCCTTGAGACTGACACATGCCTCGCGTAAGTCCCCCTCACCAGGATGCCCAACTCTCTCAACCAAGTATTCCACAGCGAGAGTGGTGAGCGAGGAAAGGATACTGCTGGGAATGATTCCGTTTGCCCATATCAGCTTGCGACAACGCAGGACGCGCAGATAGGGGAGGTCCCTCAGAAGCTCCTCCAGCTGGTGTACTTGGGGAAAGAAGTCGCGGCCTGACCAGTCGAGGATGCGCAATGAATTCGCAGAACACCGCAACGCGTCAAGGACTCTGAATGGCATAATCACAGAGTCTGGTTCGAGTCCTAAGGAGGCGGGGATCGCGAAGGAAACGATTTCAAGTTTGGGCAGGGATCTGATGACGTCTGCCAAACGTTTGACACAGCGATCGAGCTCCTCACACTTGGACTCGTCGGAGAGATCCAAGGTAATGTCCAGCCTTCGTGTCCAATGACCGGGTGACCGGGTTCCGACGAAGCTACCATTTCCCGCTGCGTAGTTCTGCAAAGTATGGTCGAGTGCTAGTAAATTGAGGCCGGTGCGAATGAGCACGATACGATAGAGGTAGCACATTGCCATGTACTGCCATTGTTTGCAGACGAGAACCAGGCTTCGTTTCGTCGCGAGGGAAGCTTCAAGTGCCGAGTGCTGGTCGGGGATGCAGTCTGACTTTTCGTAAAGTTCTGGGACCAATGTGCAGGGAACGTCGGTCGCCAATTCAAAGATTTTTTGCCATACTTCAACAGGAAAGCAAGGGGGCCGGGGAAGTTGGTGGCTTCCTTTTGCTGCCATCTCGTACGAGGAGTTGAGACGTTGGAGGTTGAACTGGAGTGGTTCAACTGTACCGCAAGCCCCTAATTATGTGTTGAGACGACGGTCTCGACAAGCCAGGGTGACCACAGTATGGCCAATCGAGGCCGTTCGTAGTCCGAGAAGTAGAAAGTCCCCAACGAAGGGAAATGATGTAGATTGTGGGTTGTCCGCCCCCATAGAAAGCGATAGGAAAAATTACAGACGTCATGAAACGAGATAGCCGCTCGTCGCCCCCGCATGTACGCTGGAACTCTAAGTCCATCGATACTAGCGTCAGCCTCCGAACGTCCTACCACTTGCTTAAGTAAACCATTCTTGCTGCTGTGCTCACTTGATTATGTAATGCCACATAACTTGCACGGCGAGTACTACTAGTAAGTAGACATCTCACCCACTACGACTCGCTTCCAGTAACGTGTTAAGTAAAGGGAACGCTGATTTATGGCCTGCGAGGTCGAAGCTATCTGTCTGTGCAGCCTAAAGCCATCCTCAAGGACTTCACGTCGAAGAAACAGATTCAACGGCTCTCATTTAGGTTCAATCCGCTACACGACATGGAGTCAATTTGGTGGATCTCGGCGTGGATTCTCTACTAGCACGTCGGGTAGAGTGGTTTCGTAAGTTCTTTCCTGGACAACAGTTGATTCACGTACAAGTGCATTCGTTGTTTCCCTTGACGAGCTCTTCTATTCGCGCCTGGTGGATATGCTCGGGGAGGAGTCGACATTGGTCGTATTCTCCTACATCGAGGATATCCTTCTGACCAATATGGTGGGACTTCTCTGGGATATGACTGACTCCCTGGCAGCTCATCCCAAATCATCTAGGCGTTCCTGTCTACTCTGGAGGAGCGACAGCATGAATGCAGACTATACGTAGACCACCTGGGGGACTAGCTCGAAACTCACATGCCTCATATGCGAGTGTGTCTGGTGAGCGGTACTACAAAGTGACAGCGCAGGCTCGTTGACAAACTGATCGTGACTGTAGGACTATTGTTGTGTCAACCAAGCCAACGCTGGGAAGGTGTTGCAGTCGCTTAGGGACGCTAATCAGGAATTATTCGCTCAACTACAGGTTAGCTCATTCGTTCCCTGGTGGTCTGCCTCTTTGGCTACTCCCTCATAGTGCCTCCGGGAGGACTCCTCAGCCAGGAATCTTGACTTATCTAGTTACCGAGTACGTCCCTCACCCTAGAACCGTAATTTATTGACGACGAGCGATTCGCAGTGCAGCGTTTACCTCGGTGCCAACTTTTAATCCGACAAATTTCGCAATACACCGACCCACCCACTCCAACTCCTGATCTGTCTATGGCACCGCGTTTGGCACCCACTCTTCCCACAGAGCACGCAGAACGCGAGTCGATGGCGAACTCTCTGGAATGTGCAGAGCGGATATTGGAAGAGGTGAATGAGACGATACGAGATCAGGAGGGTCGGGAGAGGCTTGGTGAGGTGAGCGAAGATCTAAGGAGGCAAGGAGTGAGTGTCATATCTGCTTGATCTGTTTGGTTCCGTCACCGTGTTAACATATGCAGAAAATCACTGACACCCTTTTGTTTTTTTCGTTTTGGTCTGCCTTCTAGCCGTCTCGACCTTACTGCTATTGACTCACCGCCCCGGTCCTCTGAAAACTCCTCAACAAAGGTGTACCGGCGACGGCAAAAAGCAGGCGCAGGCTACGCGTTCTACTCTGCAGCGATATCCTTCCACTTCTCAACGAGAGCGAGGGCGGAGGGTTTTTATCGTATCTCCACCTGTTCGTATTTACCTGACGTCATTTCTAGCCCCTTCCTGTTCACGAACTCGAAATCCACACTTCGCGAAAGGCATGCCCGTTTCCGAGGTTACCTACATAGAGATACATCGCGCCTACCCGCGGGGCGGGGAGACCTTCATACTTCGCGCTCGGAGCGTTCGGGAAGCGAACTCCTCATGCAAGTGCCGATGTTGGCAATGGGTGTCTCGCTGATCTGCTCCGCCCGGATTTATCGTGGATTAATGGGATATACGGACTTGCTATCGATGAGGATTATAATCTCCGTGTGGGCGCTTTTTCGGGCGAACTTGTCCAATTAATTTTCCTGTTCCGCTTACCAGTTGGTAGTGGGTCAGATGATAAGGCCAGGGCTGCCTTGTATATTCCGAGTTTCTAGTGTTTCAGGGTACGCTGGTGTGATCAATATATTTTTCGACGTTACGGTTAACGCTCTGCTTCATTGGAGAGATTCCTTCCAGCGCCAACCAACTGCACATCTGCTGGACGCGTATCATGACCGACATATCGCATCTATGGGCATCAACAAGGATTCTTTACACCTGCATCTTCATCAATTAATGCTTGAACAACGCCCCGCCGCTCGTGAATGAGTCGGATGAGTGTGTCTATACCAAGCAACACGCCCGTGTCGGGTCCTTGTCCAGGCGCGAGTCGTGTGTGTGCAAAATCGATTAAGGAGAGTCTAAACAGGCGAGGTTCATCCTCGTCTTCAGACTCTTCGTCTACGTCATCGGCTTCGTTTTCTTCAGACGACTCGGCGACGGGACTCCCCGCCACAACGTCGTCGAAGATGAGGTGGCCGTGTTCGTCTATCTCGACTGTCATCGTCTCTTCGTCTTCACCTTCGTCGTCAGGAGCCCCTCGCTCATTCCCACCCAAGCCTTCGCCCTCGGCAGTAGCCTTACTGTTCAATAGAGACGTCCTCCGATGTCCGCGCAGCCTTCTCTGCACTTTCCCAGTCACCTTCGTATATGATGAGGATGCTCCCGCCCACGATACGTACTTCGGCTCTGGCGAGTGCCGCGCGGAGACGTTCAAGTGCTTCGAGCAGGCGAGTGAGCAAAACGAGAAGGATAGGTGGAGGTAGGCCTGGTTGGATGTCATCAGGCGCAGCTACGACATCGCCTGACGGGTGTACGTTTGATACCGCCGGGATGCAAGGAGGCATGCAAGAGGCAGAAGCTGGGATGCGAAAGGGAAAGAACCGCGCGATCCCGTCTGGGAGTTGTTCTGGTTTGATTGTCTTACCGTATCTCTTCGGAGTAAGTTTGGGAAGTGGGTGATCATTTGCGTATACCTAGACAATTTCGTGAGCACAGACATAGACCTCAACGAGGTGCATACCTGGAATCCAGTCAGACGCACGCCAGTGCTGAGACTGGTTGTGCTCGCAGCGGTGCGAATCATGCGCTCCTTTTTCTCTGGAGAAGCGTCCTCATCATAGAGTACGGTTCCTAGCTTGACATCGAGAATGCATGGCTTGCGGAATCCATACGTGAGATTTTCGAGGACGATCGCGGTCGTCGTTCCGTTGGCTTGTACGAAAGCGGGTAGATCATGCACTGCAGTCATTTGAGGCAAATTTTCTACGTGGTTACCAAGCGACAGCACGCCTAGAAATTTCGGGATCCATGGCAGTAGCGATTTCAATCCTGACGCAGTCGCGGTGGCGGCATCGATGTCTGGAGATACGCCATCGCGAATGAGCTGATAGAATTCCAGTTCTCTAGGGAGGGCCGGTTTGAGGAGTAACGAGCCGTCCTCCGTTGTCTGTACGCCAGCGTGCCCGCCGACCTGTGAGGAGAGCGGGGCTGTGGGCGGAAGGGTATGAGATCGACTGGGAGGAACGTGTGGCGACATTGTCGATACCGAGTCCGTTGTCATCGTCGGTGGGGGGAAACAGAGAAATTAGACAACAAATCCAAGAAATCTGATAAACGTGAAGTTGTAGCCGTGTGGTGGACAGCAGTATTCACTGTCGACGAGTGTCCTCAGTTGCTGGTCGCACTTCAAGTAACGAAGCCGGGTCCCTGTCTGCCTTCAAGTAGCACCAGGCAGTAGTTGCGATCTGCCTGTGCTTCGCTGTCCGTCCAGACTGACTGCGTTGTCGATTATCAGGGTGCGCAACCGACGGGCGACGGGCAATCTGTTCACCGTAATGTGCACAACTCAATCTTACAACTGAATTAAACTTGACCGCTCACGAATGAATCTTTGATCTTTGCTTGCTTGAAATTCAGCAGGGAGCCCACGATTGCTTGTCGCTTTTTTGTTAGTGGAGTCGGCGTCGAATGTCTCTTCAACACGAGCACAAACAAGTCAAAGATCTCGCCTCAAGTTTATCTGGTCTGTTGTAGGGTTTCGGCCCGACCGTGACAAGCTGATGTGTAGATGGAGAGAAAACCTTGACAGTTATGTTATTTCTTCTTATTATCTCTTGATCCTACTTCGCCCGTACTTGACGGATGACACTTTCGTGCCTGTTCTCTGTCCTATAAAAATGGCTGTGTATCGTACAGTACGGGGACTCTTTCTTTCGCTACCTCAGAAATACAGACCGTTTAGTCTGGAAACGAGTAGACTTTGAAAGATCCTTCCATTGTGGTGTCGTTGCAAGTAAACCAACTTCGCATCGCCACTACATATTTTTTTCCCGACTTCAGTCACCATCTCGAACTAATCGATACCCGATACCTTCTCGAACAACTTATGGCCTGATCCCCCGTCTAAAAAAATCGAGCAAGTATCCTGCTTAAAAATTCACCCATTAGAATGTCTAACATGTGTTACAACCTCCGCCGAGCAACCCGTGCTCGAGCTAACTCCCTACCTCACAGTCCACTGGCTCAGCCTGGTGCTGATGCTAACGGAACATCTCCCCTGCCGAAGTTGACTCCACTTGGAAGTCAATACTCCACTCCAGCTGAAAAAGTTGTCGCTGAGAACGTGTGAACGTACAGCGACGTAGTACGTACGAATTCAAGAAGCTTAAGCCCGGCGCCCCGAAGTGCAGCCGTGAACATACCCAACTCGAGGATGACCTCGTCGGAGATCCTGGATGATAAATACCTGGAGGCTGTTGCAGCTCACACTGTTAGATTGGCGGTACCAGATCACAGTGATTCCGAAGACTTACCTCTTGTGGGCAATGACAATGCCGTGTCCCCCACCTCCATGAGTGAGGCTGAGAAAGAGTGTGACGACGAACGCTCTTGGACCAAAGTGGTGCACAAGAAATCGCGCGAACGATGCACCACCGGTAAGCTACGACCCGATCAAGAAAGGGTCATCAGAGAGGCTGAGCGCCAGTTGACCCCAGACGAGAGAGACTGTATCCGGAGGCGATCTCTATCGAGCGCCCGAAGCGAACATGGTAGACCCAAGGATACAAAGGGGAAAGGACCTGACCCTAAGGACTGGGGGGTGCTAGATATGAGTGAAGGTGAACTAGATCTAGAAGCACAATGTGCTGCCCTTGCGTCCTGGAACGCTGTGCAAAGGTTAGCCCTGGAGAGCGAGAGCGATCAACCCAGACCCTCGAAGTCAAAGTCTCAGAGAAGGACAGTTATGCCAGAGAAAAGCAACTACTTACAGTCAACTGATGCCCGTGTGGAGCCTCGCAAAGGGAAGGAGAAACGGAAACGTGACAAGAAACGAACCAAGAAGGCAACTGAAAAAGTCAATGCCCCTCCGAACCCCATTGAGGGATTAATCGATAAAGTCACCCGCCGAGACCATAAACGCCGTGAGAGACAGCAAACCCCGAAGGCGATGGAACCTATACAACAGGTCAACCCAAAGAGGTACATTGGGCGCGCTTTCAAACGTCTTGAAAAGGATGAAAAGAAGTCACGGAAATCTAAGAAGTCTTGGCGTCACAACTACTCATCCAGTAGCGAGGACTCACCCTCAAGTGATGACTCGAGTGATAACTCCCATACTTCTGATGACTCGGGCTCGGACAGTTCAGACGAATCATCTTTGACTCAGAACAGTGTATTGCGCAGAGGGTTTATGGGGTGAGAGCTAAGGCGAACACTTGCCTTAAGCTAATCAGTTGAGTCTTTGGACTTGAAGGTAAGAATGAGTAGTGTGTGTGTGTAACACGTTAGAGATTGGGAGCTCTACCGTACTCTGGGCTAAGACATGGCCCTTATATACATTGTAGGTGCGCACAGACCAGGTGTGTCTGTCACCGTATGAACTACTACTATATCTGTAAGTAAGAGGACCTTCCTTTCTAGGTTACCTCTGTCATTCTGCTAGAACAATAAAGACCGGTAATCCGGTACAAGAGAACACCGTAGAATGGTATGGAACAATACCATCATGTGACCGGGTATCATTTATCCGTATAGCCATAGTGTATCCATCTAATATTTCAACACTCCCCCTCGCTCTAATTCGTCCTGGTTACCAGGCCTAATGACGAGCGATTTTGTTCAAACTTCTGCCATGTTAAAGACTTGGTTAAGCCATCTGCTCGCTGACGAGTAGTATTGACATATTCTATGGCGAATAACCCTTCCTCGACACATTCACGAACGAAGTGCCATTGAATGTCTATGTGCTTGGAGCGACCATCGGACACAGGATTTTCCGCTATAAAGCGAGCACCCATATTGTCACAGTAGACGATAGTCTTATCCATTTTAAACGACAATTCTTTGAAGAGCATGTCAAGCCATTTGACTTGTCTGGCAGCATCGCACATCGCCATATATTCTGCTTCAGTTGAAGACAGAGCGATTGTTTTCTGCTTTCGGGATCTCCACGAAATTAGGGAGTTGCCATAATACATGGCAAAGCCAGTTGTCGAGTGACGAGTATCCTTGTTTGAAGCCCAATCGGAATCAGCAAAACCATAAACTCTCTTCTCATCTCCGTGATAGTGCAGGCATAGATTCGGTGTGGATGCAACATATCGAACTATATGAAGCGCCTGTTTAAGATGGAGATCGGTGGGATTAGACATATACTGCGACATTCGGATTACCGAATATGCAATGTCTGGACGTGTCCCTAGAGCCATATAAAGTAAAGACCCTATAACCGATTGATATCTTGATCTGAGTTGAGAAGTTGACTGATAAGAAGTCGGCAGTTTTTCTGGTACGTATCCAGAAGGAAGTGGAGTACGAACTGAAGTCGCATTTTCCATGCTGAACCGTTTTATGACTTTTTCAACATATGGGATTCGATCCAACCAGATCTCTCTAGTCTGGCGTTTTCGGCGTATCTGGATTCCAAGATATTCCTTGACTTCACCTAGATCTCGAGATTCCCATGTTTTCATAAACTCGTCCTTCTTCTTCTTTAGCAGGTTTTTATGTGATCCGAGGAATAATCCATCATCCACATAAACCAAGAAGATAACCTGTCCGGCTTTTGAATTATAGAAATAAACACCGGCATCAACTTTGGATCGGAGAAAACCCATTCGTAATAACGATTGGTGTAACTCTTTGTTCCAGGAGAGTGCCGCTTGCTTCAACCTGTACAGGGAGCGCAGCAACCGATATACCATATGTTCTTGACCTTTGACTTTAAATCCTTCCGGTTGTTCCATGTAAATTTCTTCATCTAGCTTGCCATAAAGGAACGCTGTTTTAACGTCTACAGCTTCCATTTCCCAATTATTCTGCGCAGCATGAGCTAGGAGAATCCGCACTGTCTCGAATCGTGCGACCGGAGAAAAAGTATCTTCAAAGTCAATTCCATACTCTTGAGTAAAGCCTTTGGCGACGAGCCTGGCTTTGTAACAACCATCGCTTTTAACAGCGAAAACCCATCTTGATTTCACCAGTTTTCTTCCTGAAGGAGGTTTCACAAGTGTCCATACTTTTCTTTCTTCAATCGATTTTAATTCATCCCTCATCGCGTCAAACCACTTGGTTTGTTCAGTTTTAGGTAGTCGCAAGACATCCCTATACTGTTCCGGAGCTTGTTTTACGCGCGCAGATAAGATCTGAGCAAAGCTCATTTCTTTCGAGGTTTCCTCGAGAGCTCCAGGAAAACGCGAAGGTCCAGCCGAAGGCTGATCCTCATTAGAAGGTGGAGTAGGTTGACTCATCTCCTTATGCTGACGAATTCTTTCTGCATCCTGATGAGACTGGAGGTCCTGAAATCTCCTTTCATGGATTGCATCTCTGATTCGTTCTGCTCCTTCTTCTGTTCTCCTAAGAATATCGTGCAAAGCATCCTGCTTATCTCGAATCTCCCTCTCTATCTCAGTTGGATGACGTCTTTCTCCATAAACATTTCCAGGTCTGAGTGGGGGTCGAGTTATGCGTCGATTAAATTCTCTAGGCATAGGTCTCTTTTGAGGAACATTTTGTGAGGGTGTTTGATTGGAACGAGGAATTGCTCTCTGTGGTGGAATATCCGGAGCTCCTGGATACTGGTCTTCATCACCATTCCTCGGTGGGTTAAAATCTTCTGGACTTTGTGATCGGGATTGGGGTCTCCCGTCCATTGGCTGATCAGGCCCATTATCCATCTGTCTATCAGTAGGAATTTCCTCATCCTCTGGTGGTTGGTCTGTTACAGGTTGGTCATGGTTATCGGATTTGTTTCCTTTCCTTTCATCCGTACAATAAGGAAAAACATCTTCGACAAATTTTGCAGTGCGAGCGATAATCACTTTCTGTCCATGCAGAAAGTGATAGCCCTTAGTGGCTACTTCATAACCAAGGAACACCATTTCCTCGGCATGGGGTTCCAGCTTATCTTTCCGTAGTTCTTTAGGAATCCAGACATAAGCTAGACATCCAAAAACTCGGAAGTAAGATATGTCGGGTACTTTGCCAAGAAACAATTCACAAGGAGTCTTCCAATTGCACCTACGCAAAGGAGTCCTGTTGTAAACATGCAATGCAGAATCAAATGCAAAGTTCCAAAAACATTTAGGAACACAAGCATGATGGCGAATCGATCCAGCCTTTTCAAGTATAGTGCAGTTAAACCGCTCGGCTCTCCCATTCTGTTGTGGTTGATGAGCAATAGAAAGCTCATGGACAATACCCTTGGAGTTGAGGAGAGACCTAAACTCATTCCCCATAAACTCTCCCCCTTGATCCGAACGAAAAGTCTTCAACATACAACCACATTGCCGTTCAACAGTGGCTAACCAATCTGTGAACCTGGCCAGGGTGTCGGACTTTTGTCGTAGATATAGGCAAAAACCAAAAGAGGAGTAGTCATCCAGCAGTGTAAGCACATAGCGACTGCGGTAATACGACTCATTGGGTAGTTCCAGTAAATCACCATGGACTAATGCAAGTGGTGCAGAAGCCCGTTTGTCAGAAGGGTGGAACGGATCAGATGCAAGTTTGCCTTGGGCACAACCTCGACAGGAATTTAAGGGTTTCGCGATTAGCTCAGCAGGAATACCCTTTATATGACGCTTGCAATTCTTCATTACTGATATGCCTGGATGTCCAAGGCGATTATGCCAAAGTGTATAATCATCCTTCGTAACAATCCCTAGGTCTATGGTCTGTAGGACACTGGAGGAATGGACAGGTACTCCATAGAACCAGTGTAACCGCGATGTAGACAAGCATTCCGCCTTGAGGACAACACGACCATCGGGTGTACGGATCACTTCATGTCGTTTCGTAGCTGTGGCGGTATAACCACTCTTTAACAGCTGATTCCGGGAACATAGGTGTTTTGAGAAATCTCCATGTATAACCTCACGGAGTGTCAGGTATTTTCCGTTTTCGAGACGTAGGACAACAGTTCCTCGTCCTTTTAGGCGTACTGGTTCATTACCAGCAGTTCCAGCAAATTGTGTTTCACTGACGACAGAATAAGTCATGAAATCCTTCCGATATGGTGTCACATGATGTGTACAACCAGAGTCCAACATCCACATGCAATTCTTGGAAACAAAGTTAGTGCTTGGGTTAACCTCAAGTTCACAAGGATACAAGGAAAATTCGTCATCATTACAACCATAAGAGAAGCCAGAGGCTCCTAGGACATCAAGATGATAATCATCAGGAATGTTAACATATCGTACTGGCTCTGGATACCTATGCTCGGATACCGAAGCATGGAACTCCTGTAAGGTAACCTTTACTCCACGGCGTCTACGCCTAGAAGTCTTAGAGCTTGTATGATCGTGTGATAACAATTCCTCTCTCGGAACGTCACTATCCACCCACAACTGAACCTGTGCCTCGGAACTCTCGGATCGATTATGTCCAAAATTGGAGTTGGAGGTTCCATTATGGCACTGGTCATCTGATTCAACAGATGTCCATCGCTCGTTGGTCCTCTCCAGAGTTTGAATTCCACCGTGAACGGGAATACTCTGTAGTAACCGAAGACGAGCTCGGTTGGCTGGGTTGCGTAAGCAAACAGAGCACATGCATGGATCAACTTCCTGGGTTTGAGGCAGGTTAACAACGTACTCAACTGGTTCCAGGTTATACACAGGAACAGGAGTGACCTCCTCTTCTCCTTCGAATTCCTCGAAGCGGTCGGCAGTGTTTATGTCAAGGGCTGTGACCTCAACACCATAGGACTCATAGCCTTCGTCGTACTGGTCGTCGTATTGACCATCCCCCTGGTCATTATACTGCTGGTCATATTCCTGATCATACTCCTGGGATTCCTCAGGGATGTCGGTAAAGTCTACCGTGTGGAAACCACCACGGCCACGACCACGACCACGACCACGACGAGCCTTGCCTTTTCCGCGAGAAGGTTGTTGATACTGTTGTTGTTGTTGTCGGGGTTGCTGGCGCTGATAAGGCGCTCCCCCATGATTCTGGCCTCTTCCTCTAAATGATCCACGACCCTGGGAAGACTGTCCCTGGTCGATGTGCTGTTCTGTGGAGTGTTTTCCTCGGCACTTTCGGCAACGAGGAGGTTTCGAGAGTCGGTTAAGTAACGGTTGAGATGATGTTGCCTGAATTCTGGATTCCAGTTTCGGCAAGTTTGATTGTCCGGTGCGATGAGATGATAATTCCTTTAGACGAGCTATGACGTCATTGATCTTAAGGTCCTTGGCCTGGACTGACGAAAGAATATTTACGGGGCCCTGTCCCCATTTATCCGAAAAGGCGCCACAAAGGATCATGCACTGTAAGGGTTCGGCAATAGCCAACTGCTGGGTAGCCAGCGCCCCTAGCACCATATTGAACTTGGCGAGCTTGGATCCCAAGTCGTCGTTCGGGTTGATCCTTAGTTTCATCAGACATAGGAAGTCTGTGTAGGCTGACACAGCCGTTGGTGCGCCGTATGTGGTAGCCAAATGGTCCCACATATCCTTTGCTGTGTTCTTGGAATCCAAGGACACGGAGATCACAGGGTCACAGTATAAGAGAATGGTTCCCATTCCTCTTTGATTCTTCGTATGCCAAGTCGCGATTGAAGCGTCAGGACCTCCGGGTAAAGTAATGGTCCCATCGACCACTCCCCAGACGTCGAGTGTCATAAAGTATCCTTTAATCATAGCCTTCCAAGATGCGTAATTCGAGCCATTAAGGCGAGGGATGTTCTTGGACACGGAGGTTTCTTTTTGATCTGCCATCCAGAAATGTTCAAGCATCAGTATCAAGTCATCGACCTGATCTGAGCTAGACACAAAAGCCTTGTTCGCTTTTCGGTATGCTCGGTTATTCCGCTGTCTCAGCGCTCTGTGGTGACGTTGTACGTCTTTATTCCTCTTCTTCCTTTCCCTAATCGGCGTACTGTTCCCCTTAGCCGTAATTTGCCATCTTCCTATTCGAAGTCCCTCCAGATCGGTAAATCCAAGATCCGGGAAATAATGATAAGCCATAGCCCATGGATGGTGTAAATCCAATAATGATTCCGACGGATTTCCGTCTTCTGTCAATCCTTCGTGGATACCACAAATGAATTGCAGAATAAACTGAGTAAATCTCAAGTTTTCAGAACACATTATATAAAACAAGTTGAGGGGCATATGGTTGTCTCTATTTATCGAATAGTAGGGAGTTGTGCCATAACCAATATATGGTTCACGTAGACATCCCGGAAGAGGGAATTGGTTTGATACTTGCTGCCGCATATCTTGTTCGACGATTCCGCTGATAAATTCCTCTGGGACGCGCAGGAGGGATAGCCTCTCCAGAACCTTTCTCGCATTCTCTCTCCAGATCTGCATAAATCGATGCTGTAGAGGGCCAATTGACCCAGTTTGTACTTCCGCTAGGAGATCTCCACCAGAGATGCTCCTTCTCCGTATCATATCCTGCTCGTCTAGTATCCTGCTCCATACCCCACGTGATGACATCCCATCTCTCCATAAGGAGTAGTACGATTTTGGGATCAAACGAGACTCTACCGTCACGGTGTCTCGTCTGCAAGATCCTTGGGACGTGTCTTGGGTCGATTGAGTTGGAAGTCCAAACTCTTCTGAAATCGCGTTCAAGATGTTGGTTCCAAATCCGAAGAGCCGGGATGATCCCGTGGAACTTTCGGTAATCGTAGCAGGGATGGACTCTTCCTCTGAAATAGAAGAAGATATCGTTCGTGAGAGCAAGGGCTGGAACGGTTTCGAGGGCAGGATCTTCATATGTAAGTGACGGAATATCTACGCCGTTGAAGTTAGCACGGGCATGCGGAGTCGATGCAGCGGAGATTTTGGGTAAACAGTTAACGAGAAATCCATGAAAGGTTAAGTGAACCTTCTGGTTTACGAGAGGTTCGTCCTCAGGGCAGCGGTCGGCGAAGTTTCGGGGAATAGACTCCCATGTTTGTTCCACGGCGATAGAAGGTATAACGTGCCATGGGAACGGAGAACGTGTGTACTGAGACCGATGTTGGGAGATGGCATGTTTCCAATTCGGGCATTTAGGGAGATAGATCTCCTCAATGAATCTGATTATGTGTTCGACATATCGTTTGTGCGATGGGTCATCCGTCGTACTCGCCTTTTCCATTGCCAGAGCGGTTTCCTTCTCAACAGCAATAGGAAAGGGTCGGGACGCCCACGCTGGTGGTCCGGTAAGGTTGTTCCTGTTTGCAACGACGGCCGACATCTGCGAAAGCAGGAGCAGCATTAGCCTAATGAACTCGAGAGGAGACGAAGAGAGAAGCGACTACAAAAGATCAAACTCGAGATGACTCAAGTCCGATCCTTCATCATCTCCTTCGGGAGTTGGTGTGGGAGGTAACTCCTCAACCAAATGGGGTAAAGAAGTCGTTGAAGGATCAGGAACAGAGCCAAGTCGGATATTACGCCACCTTTGCAACATGCGAATACCATCGCTTACGATTATGCCGACATGCGAAGCCCTATGCTGGGGCTGCATCTCAACCCATCTTCGATGGAGCTCCTGGGTTTCCTCAACCGAAAGGTCAAAAGGTTCGGAAAGAACCATAGGATACCCCTGTGGAGACATCGGATAGGGAGGAACCGGATCTAAATCGGCTTCAAGGTCCAAGTCCCGGATCTCGAGAGCCTGATATGAAGGAGGGTCCCAGCGTGGTAAAGCCAAACGCTCGGTTCCCGGCAAAGCCGGTACTTCCCTTGCTTCAATAGTCACGGCAGCTCGAACTCGGAGCTCGCGAAAGCGACCGAGCCGGATATGGTACTCTTGGTAAGCGGCAAAAATGCCATGCCACGATGGAATGCCTAGGAAGGTTCCCCACATGACGCAGGACATAACCAGAGCAAGTGAAAATGAACTGCCATAAAGTGAAAACAGAAACGTAGCCTGAGCATGGCCTAGAACCAACGAAACGACTAGAATGGCCAAAGCCCAACCTAGTGCCTCAGGTCCGTTTAACGGCATTGCTATGACAGACGTCTCTCTCAGAAGCAAATGTCCGTTAGACAATGAGCTCGGGGCTCATAACCTATTGCGCAGAGGGTTTACGGGGTGAGAGCTAAGGCGAACACTTGCCTTAAGCTAATCAGTTGAGTCTTTGGACTTGAAGGTAAGAATGAGTAGTGTGTGTGTGTAACACGTTAGAGATTGGGAGCTCTACCGTACTCTGGGCTAAGACATGGCCCTTATATACATTGTAGGTGCGCACAGACCAGGTGTGTCTGTCACCGTATGAACTACTACTATATCTGTAAGTAAGAGGACCTTCCTTTCTAGGTTACCTCTGTCATTCTGCTAGAACAATAAAGACCGGTAATCCGGTACAAGAGAACACCGTAGAATGGTATGGAACAATACCATCATGTGACCGGGTATCATTTATCCGTATAGCCATAGTGTATCCATCTAATATTTCAACACAGTGACAACACCTCGTCCACCGAGAGTGAAAGCTTGCGCTCGAGCAATGATAGCTCCTCATCAGATACTAGCGGTTCAACCTCCAATTCCAGTAGTAATGCCTCTCGAGGGCGTGGGAGACGTCACTGTGGAAGACGACGGCACCAAAGGGGCCGTAGTCGAGGTGCTCGCAGACCTAAGAGAAAGTCAAGGACTAGGAGGACTACCTTAAAGCCTATACCGCCAGTGGATTATGATGGCTCCGATGATGTTTATGCATTCCAATGGTTTGTCACCGAAGGAACCGCCTATGTAAAGGATGGGAACGTCCCATCGAAGAATTGCGTGTTCATACTATTGCACCACCTCACTGATAAGGCTTGAGAATTCTACATGCGTGATTTTGAGGTGAGGATAACCGGATCTATGAGAGGGAGACTCAGACTCGAAAGAGACAGTCTATATTATGGTAGTCTAACCTATGAGAGGGAGACTACAAGCTATCAGTAAATAGTGTAGGAACATGAAAAAGAAAGAATAATCACCTCAGACTCGAAAGAGACAGTCTGAGGTGTGACTCGGAAAAAAGAATCAACCTATGTACGAGTATGATTATGTAAGGCTGTGCACTGTCAACTAGAAGGTAAAACCGCCAATCTCCAACACGCCCACTCAGTGTGACTAGCCTTAGAAAATAAGTCCCATACCAGTAGAAAACAAAAGGTGCTTCTCGCGTGAGAGGCCCTTGGTGAGAATGTCCGCAACCTGTTCCGTGGTAGGCACATACTCAACTGCGACTTCCCCTTCCTCGACTTTCTCGCGAATGAAATGATGATGAATAGCGATGTGTTTCGTACGATCATGAAACATGGCATTGCTTGTCAAAGCTATAGCGGATTGATTGTCGACACGTAGGGGAGTGGGAAGCAAGGTTTCGGTTGTGTCGAGCTCACGAAGTAACGTGCAGATCCAGATAACTTCTTTGGAGGCAGCCAAGACAGACATGTACTCGGCTTCGGTACTTGAAAGAGCTACGGATGTCTGCTTCTTCGAAGACCAACAGACAGCCCCACCAGATAGTATGAACACGTATCCGGTGACTGACCTTCGGTCATTTATGTCTGCAGCCCAATCAGCGTCAGTGTATCCTTCGAGCGGGCCTTCGATTTCCCTAGAGTACACGAGACGTGTCTCGGCAGTCTTGCGGAGGTATCGGTAGACTCGCTTTAACGAAGATAGATGTGAGTCACCGGGAGATGATGCATGTCGACTTAAGACACCCACTGCATATGCAATGTCGGGTCGAGTCGCTAACATAGCGTACATCAGTGCTCCGAGACCACTCTGATAGAGTTCGAGGTCACACTCGGGTGCGGCCAACTTTTCGAGCTTCAGATTCTGCTCGATGGGGGTGGCAACCGATTGACCATCCTGCATCCCCATTCGTTCGAGGATAATTTCTATATAGCGTTTCTGGGACAGTTCTATAGTCCCCTTCACTCGATCACGAATGATTTCCATCCCTAAGATCCATCGGGCTTCACCTAGATCAGTGAGCGAATACTCAGCTGCTAAGTTCTTCTTCAGGCACTCGATAGCCTTGCGGCTCTTCGAAAGGATGAGTTTGTCATCGACGTACACAGCAATGATGATTAGGATACCATCCTCGAGTTTGAAGAATAGACTGTGGTCAGCATTGCTACGAGTGAACCCGAGAGATTCGAACACATCTCGTAGGTGAGTGTACCATGATTTCGGAGCTTGCTTCAATCTGTAGAGAGCACGGTGAAGCCGCCAGACAGTGTCGTCCGAGCTTCTGAAGCCAGGGGGAGGTCGAAGATAGATTTCTTCCTCCAGTTTTCTGTTCAGGAAAGCGGACTTCACATCCATTTGATGTATCTCGAAGTCATGCTTCGCGGCTAGTGCCAGAAGGATGTGAATGGTAGAAAACTTAGCTACGGGTGCAAACGTATCAGTGTAGTCGACACTGTACACCTGTGTGAACCCCTTCGCTACGAGACGAGCCTTGTATCTCTCAATCTCTCCGGTTGGTCCTCGTTTGACCTTGTAGACCCATTTCGAGTCTATGACTTTGCGGCCGGGTGGGCGCACTACCTCCTCATACAGACCGATGTCTACAAACATTTTCAGCTCCTCAGCCATTGCAGCGTACCATTGATCACTGTCGGGGCACCTCATAGCCTCAGCGAAGGTCGTTGGTTCGTTGTCGCAGGACGTGCTTGCTTGGTAAGCGGATTGTGTTTGTTGTTGTTGACTGGCTTCATCACCACTTTGCCTCGCCACATCCACACCCTCTACAGCCGCATTTTCAGCCGCACTCACTACGTCTCTCCCCTCCATGACCTTCGAGACAGGTAAGGTCTCTCTTTGGTACGCATTTACAAAGAATCGCTGATCATCGTCTCGCACAGGTTGGCGTTTAGCTCGTGAGGACCTTTGTAAGGCTGGTGGAGGGATGGGATTCGGATAAGGGCCTGGAGGTCCAGGTAAGGTTTCGAAAGGTCGGGCGTTCGATTGAGGAGCTCGACGAGAGCGTTCTAGGTGCGTGGATTCTCTTTCCTGCACACGGTTCGATCTACTATACATGCTTTCAGCTTTTACAGCTTCAGCAGGCTCGGGCATTGATCGAGCTTCGTCCTCAGTCGTTGGTGAGCTCGTTGCACCCTCGATTGATTCGTTTGGCATGTCCCAGCCCCCAGGCTCGTTATCTGCGACATCCGAGCCATTTCCAGAGTCATCAGACTCCTCGATCTCAACTCGCAGGTGGGTTTTCTCTCGAGGGGTATGGGCATTCACTTTGGGTGTTAATGCCTTCATCTCCTTGGTTACTAGATCGATTTGGACACGAGATTGTTCTCCCCCTTCGCCTTCATCGAAGATGACATCCCTCGTCTCGATTATCCTTCCAGTGGGTCGATGCACACATACATAGGCCTTTTTATTCTCCGAGAATCCAAGGTAGGTGCACTCGAGGGACTTAACTCCGAGTTTCTGACGTTTTTCCTCAGGGATATGGGCGTGTGCCGTGCAGCTGAAAATTCAAAGGTGGGAAAGAGAGGGTTTGTTCCCAGTGTAGGCTTCGTGTGGGGTAGTATTCGAGTTGAGTGCTCTTGTAGGAAGGCGATTTATTATATGCGTGGCATGTAGGACTGCATCTCCCCAATATTTGTTGGGTAGGCTGGCATCGTTTAGCATGGCGCATGCACACTCGACCAGTGTACGGTTCATGCGTTCAGCTACGCCATTTTCCTGAGGTGTGTAGGCATTAGTTTTTTCATGGTGAATCCCCTTTGACCTGAGATAGGTTTCGAAGTCTTTCGAGCCATATTCACCACCGCCATCACTACGCAAAAAATTTGCCTTGTGTCCAGTTTGAGCTTCTGCACGAGTGAAGTATTCCTTGGTGAGTCCGAGGACTTCGTCTTTGGTTTTAACCAACCGAACTACCAGATGGTGGGAGTGTCCATCAATGAATGTGACGAAGTATTGATGTCCTGTTCGAGCCATTGTCTCCATAGGTCCACAGACGTCCGAGTAAGTCCTATGCAGTATGGAGGGGTTCTGCACATCTGACTTTGACGTGATTGGCTCTCGATGTTGTTTCCCTTTTAGACAGGCACTGCAGGCTGACGAGCTTCATTCCTTCGATCCAGTCACTTCCATACCAGCTACCATGTCCTTTTCTTCTAGCTTTAGTACGCTTTTGATATTTGCATGCCCTAGACGTCGATGCCAGGTAGTCAATGAGGCTTTGGATGTGGATGAACGAGAGGTGAGTGCCGTCAATGGTTGAGTGGGGTCAAGGGCATTCGGACAGCTGACCACGTATGCAGAATGGGTTCCGGATGTTGTGTTTGCTTCGAGGATGTACAGGGCTTTATGCTTGTAGGCTATAGCCACTACTCGGTCACCTGCACGAACTGTGCATGACCTATCTTCGAAGGTAACACGAAGGCCCTTGGAGGCTAGAGCAGATACCGACACTAGATTGGTGTCGAGATCTGGGACATAGTAGACATCGCACAGAATAGTGGAGCTTGCTGTGCCATTCGAGAGCTGCATAGAGACCTCGACTCTGCCTTTTCCAGTGGCAAGTATGGACCTTCCGTCGCCTATTATGACTGGTTGTGGTGGGTTCAGTTTCTGGAATGAAACAAACCATGCACGCTGACAGCACATATGTGCCAAAGCTCCTGAGTCGACTATCCATTCACTTGAATTTGGATTCAGGCTCGAGTTCGCCATAAAGAGTTGAAGGGGTGAGTCCTCTCCGGTATCTACTTGCATGATCTTAGCTGACAATTCCGCTTTCTCCTTTGGCTTGTCCTTGTCAGCTTGCGAGGAGGACTGGCCTGTCCCCTTTGCAGCCTCATCTGCCTTCTTCTTGAAACAGTCGTTTTCGACATGACCCGTCTTGCCACAAGGTTTGTAGGCGCACTTTTTCTTCTTCTTGTCAGCTGACTTAGACTTCTTGCTCGTGTTCACTTTCGCAGCAAGAGCAGAGTGCGACTTCGAAGTTTGTCGAGATTTTTCTTTGATGAGAACTTGGGCTATGACGGTCTTGGCTGTGAGCTTGTCATTAGATGACATGAGGATTGTTTGAAGAGTAGAGTAGGACTGTGGGAGTGAAATGACCATTGCTATGGCCACTAGGGAGTCGTCGAGTGGTTGTCCGAGAGACGAGAGGATGTGGGCTTTTTGACGCATGGAGTTCAACTGGGTCTCCATAGGTTGATCGTCAGTGAGAGTCCCACGAAACAGTTCGCCAATAAGGTAGGCTATGCTCTGTTTTCCTTTCCCTTCATACCGCTCGCTTAGCTTTGACCAGGTGTCCGCTGCCGATGTGGCATACATGACACCACTGAGAGGTTCATCTTTCAGGGTAAGGGTTATTTGAGCGCTTGCCTCTCTATCACGGTTTAGCCATTCCTCATATTCGTCAGGATGTGAGTTTGCATTCGGAGGTTTTACCTCCGTGCCAGCAACTACGTTCCAGAGACCTCGAACGTCCAAGACTTTTTGCATTCGAAACTTCCACATCTGATAATTTGAACCATCATCTGCGAGAGCAGCTATGTCGTATAGTCTGCTGGAGCCTTGTGTATACTTGGCACTTCCAGATGCTGACGCACTCATGCTCGCAGATGGTCCAGTCTTCTTAGATCCCGTCGGACCTGCTGTTGAGACTGAAGGAATGGGGTTTGATGACATTTCTTGTGACTAGTAGTGGTACCACGTATATTCGAGTTGTGTTTAAGTTAGAGCTCGGGGCTCATAACCTTTTGAGGTGAGGATAACCGGATCTATGAGAGGGAGACTCAGACTCGAAAGAGACAGTCTATATTATGGTAGTCTAACCTATGAGAGGGAGACTACAAGCTATCAGTAAATAGTGTAGGAACACGAAAAAGAAAGAATAATCACCTCAGACTCGAAAGAGACAGTCTGAGGTGTGACTCGGAAAAAAGAATCAACCTATGTACGAGTATGATTATGTAAGGCTGTGCACTGTCAACTAGAAGGTAAAACCGCCAATCTCCAACACGTGAGGTGTCAGGAAACCCGTACAAGTGGCAGTTGTCCGACTTCTTCACAGAGCTGTTCAATTACTGCTTCCCTATTGACTTCCGTTTGCAGCAAAGAGAAAAGTTGCAGTCGTGTTACCAGAACTCCAAAACCGTCAAGGAATACCTATATGAATTGAACAAGTTGTGGAATATGATCGGCAAGACCGATGAGGGTAACAAGGCTTACAAGTTCTGGTTTGGACTACGAAAGGAGCTGCAGAGCGAACTGTGGAAGGAAAAGTTGAATCCCGAGGTGTCATCTCTAAGGGAGATTGTATCTACTGCAGAGATCCTGGAAATTGCTCAGTCGGTAATGGGGGGCCACAACTGGAGACCCCGGCGGCACCGCAGTAGGAAATGTACATCCAGGCGTACCGAAGTGACCCCAGAAGACGACAGACCCAGTCATCACTGGAAGAAACGTCACCATCGAAAGAGGGATAAGCACAGTGACCAACCAAAGGAACCTACTCCGTCGGGAAGTGGTCAGCACCAGAAAAGGGATAAGAACTCAGGCAAACGAAAAACTGACTCACCGAGGCTGAGCAAGGAAGATCAGGAACGACACAAGGCCAAAGGCCTATGCTATATCTGTCACAAGTCCGGCCATTTCTCGCGAAACTGCCCCGATCGGCAGAAAGTAACGTCCTCGGGGAAGCCTCCAGGTGTTACGAGCTTCGGTGTCGATGTGGACTTCGGGGACGTTGAACAACAAAGACATTTGGCCAAAGAATCAGAGCACGAACCTGGAGTTTCGTTGAACTTCATCCATACACGAGGCCCCACTGTTAATGGCGAAGATGGCCCCGATGATACCATTCCTGACCTGGAGAGCGTATGGAGTGACCAGGATGATGACGACAGAAGTGATAATGATGTTACCACAGATGAAAGCGACCCTTTTGGTGGAATGAGAATCCATTTCTACGAGTCTGGCCCATTGCAGGGTCCACTAGTGACAGGTCCCCAGATTGGTACGCCACTAGCTGACCGCGCTATGGAACACTTATCAGGAATTTGCTATCCTGGTGATGATCCGGACTCGTTGGCTACATACATGGATACCCGATTTGTGATATACGACCTGCATGATGGATGACACATGATCATAGAGAGCGAAAGGGACATCCTTGGCCCAGAAGACAACATCACTGTCGCGACATCAGTAAATTCGCACATTACTTTTTTCCACTTTTGGAACTTTTTCGAGTTCAAAAGTAAAAAAAGCAGCCACTTTTAAAAGTAATAACCACACTTTAAGTAGTAGATCTCTCGCTCGAAAAAGACGAAAAAGCACAACTTTCCATGCTTTTCCTACTTTTCGTCACACTTATCTCGCTTCAAAAAGCATGAAAAGATGTTTTATAAACTAGTGTACCAGTATCTAGGCACGCGTTACAGGACATCAAGAAAAAAGATGACATCATGGTATTCGGATTGAATGAAAAAAAAAAAAAACAGATATGCATAGGGCCTGGCTCGTGCAACGGATGTCTTATGGATAATGCAGTGGTCGAGTCTCTGCAAGTACATTAGTGTGGCAGACAAATGAGACGGATGACTTACACATCAACATGTGTGCATCAACCTCCCCCTCAAGCAATTCTTCAGTCTGATCTTCCACGCTAGAGTTATCATCTGAATTGTCTTGAAGAACTGCATACGCCATCCGAACAATCCCCTGAAGAACGTGAGATTCGCGGTTCGTGACAGACTGGAAATAACTTGATGTTGCGGAGCCCCAGTTTTGTTCCGAAAAAGTATGTTCTGCATTTGCTGGCCTTCCACCGGATTTATGCTTGCAGTTAGCCTTCAGGAAATTTATACCCCCTCAGCCTTTCCCCATCGCATCAGTAGAGACGAATTTGGACTTCACCTGCTTGATGGCATGCTCGAGCTGCATTGTTGTGCATGAGTAATATTAGTTTGATACTGATGTAATAGTGATAGCTTACTGCAGCAACACATAACGCGATTGCGCCCCTTGCCATGTATGGTTTTGGAGCAAGACCGAGTGCTGGGACATCAACACTTCTGGCACAGCTATGAAGATGTGCGTTGGCGAGGAGTTGGAGTATGAATGCACCGCGAAAGGCCTTCTCCGGACTATGGGAATCCAAATCCTCATATGCGAAGGCTTGCTTATGCAGGAGGGCATCACATGTCTGTTCAACATCGGTATCTGGGTCACTGGCAAGATAGCATTCCAGGAGTGCAATGGCTGTGGAGCCCATGGAGTGGCACCACCCGGAAAGGCGTTGACTTGCCTATGTAACACATGAGAATTGTGTTGCAGAAAAAAAGATGACGTACGATGCTAAAGACGGGCATGTTTGGGCGAATGTCGTCCAGGGTAGTGAATGTCGGGTACACGACTTTAGCGATCTCCGTTAATGCGTGAACAAGATCCCCCTCGGGGACAGACCAAACGTTGGGTTGGTCTCCGAGCCAAAGGAGAAGAGTTGGCAGATATGTCTTCGCCCACTTTCTGCCCTTCAAAAAGAGTGGGGGGAGATCGCTGTTAGTAAAACGAGAGCCACTGTTACTAGTGCATGTCGCCTCTGACTTGGGGAAGTCGCTAGCAGGTACGGAATCGGATGCTACTGATGGTGCTATGGACGACCTTGACTTCTGGACCTGGTGGCATACGATACAGTGTCCAGGCCCAATTCCCTTGTCCGCCCTGTGGGGCTCAACAGCATCGATGGCAGAGACAGATGTCTATATATGAATCAGTGTAACAAAGTGGAATAGGATATTTGACTGGCCTTGCTTGTCACTCGGAGCCCTCTAGCTATCCCCCCCACCACCTCATTTTCTTCTTTGTACGCAGTGTCGACCTTGGTAGCGTGCTCGCTGTTATCTGCTACCGAACTGCTTCGCTTCCGCTTCAAGTTGGGCGCTGTCGGTGCAGGCACATTGACATGGTGGGTGTCGAACGCATCAGCCTTACCAACATTCTCCACGTCGCTATACTCGTCATCGATAACAATTGCTGTCTGATCCTAATAGACAAGGTAAGCTTGCACGATGATAACACAAATGAGTAATGAGTTACTTACCTTGCATTCCTCGTAGTCTCGGGCTTCATCTGGACTTGGAGGGTCAATATCGGAAAGCCCCCACCGCCTCCTTGGGGTATCAGACAGCGGAGTCCTGCAGCGAGGAAAAGTGTAAGCATTAGGAAGTGCATCAGGAAATTTTTAATGAAATGATAATGTTATATAAGACTTTATCTACCCTGTAAAGCCCTATAAGGTATATCATAATGATATACACATTGGTAATGCTATATATTCTCTGGGAGCCTTGGCAGCATAGGTCAAAAGTAATCATTTAGGTAGAGTGGATCATATGTATCAGAATGTGAACAGTAGATCATATATGTCTTTCATTATCAGACATTACCAACAATTGTCATTGACACCACCAACAGCTTAAAAATAAAAATTGCTATAGCAACCTTCAATTGGACTTATCAATCATGATATTACCAGAAAGCAATTCCATTCCATATTGTTTACATAATCAGTACCTACTCACTACACTACCTACTAAGTATGAACTACTTAAACCTCCAAAAAAGCGAAAATTAAACAGGGAAAGACACTCACAGATGACTTCACACAAGGGTACACTTACCTGGATATGAACCCTAAGACTTAGAGTCTTAGAGTGACTCTTGCCCTGAGGTAGAACTCAGAGACAAGAGTGAAGAAGAGAGAGAAGGGGAGAGAGGATGAGTTTATATAACATGTACTATACAGTCATTACAAAGACATTCCCACACTTGTGGCTGGGGAAGAGTTATTCAAATGATCATAAAATGATATAGATGGCAAGGCTAGATATTGATGATCAAAGTGAAATCAGACTGAAAAGAATATTGTCATTGATATCATGATGATATTATCTGATGAGCAATTATAATGTACTGTCAATTACGTGACATTATTATATATGACATATCAGCTCTTGTCATCATGATATCATGATGATAAAAGTATTGTAATTCTTATATCAGGCCTATATGTGGTTGACCAGATAGTAAAATGTCTGCCAGGTTATCTAATGCATTATCTGACTGTTATCATTATGATTTGTGGATGATCATGCCTTATACACCATTATCCAATTCATATCAGACAGATAACTACTTAACATAATTATCTGGGAATACCAGCACTTCAAACCTCCCCTGATGTGAGGTGTGACTGCGGCGTGTCAAGGCCGTAGCTGATATCACAACTTCATTCCAGTTCTTGACCCGTCCTTCTATGCCACTCTTTGCATCGTGGCTGAAGATAGTTTTGAGGTTGATGAAGTGTAGGGTAGACTTGGTCAGTAGTAGCATTTGAACGGTGTGAGTGAGAGAACGCACATGTTAGCAACTTTATTCCCACACGCTACCTGCACATGTCCTGATGATGCGGTATTGCCTGGTGGCTTGCTTGCTTTCTCAATCGCACCTCTCAGTTTCAACATGATCTTGTCCTCCCTTGGTTTTGAAGCTATCTCTGCTTGCTCATGGTCGGTATCTACGAGGACACGTCGTAAGTACATTCACAAAATTCATCAAAAAAAGCTTCCTTTGATCCTACCTTTCGCAGTGCTTGGCTCTGTTTCAGCATCAGCTCGATTGCGTGCTTGCTCGATTGCATTTCTTAGTTTCAAGATAGTCTTCTCTCATGCCTTTGGTCCAATTTCTGACTGTTCGTGATCTGCGAGGGTTCATCATAAGTATGTTCGCAAAATTCTTCAAAGCTGGATTCATCCGGTTTCACCCTTCACAGTGCCTGATTTGGTTTCTGTTTCAAGATCGCTCTTTCTCTGGTCAGTTGCTGCGGGGTTTCATGAAGCGTAAGTGGTCAAGTTTCTGGAGTGCTGTCACGCACCAAAGGTGTTTGGCGACGTGAGCATGGACCCAAAAGTGGAATGATGAAGAATGGAGAAGCCTAGCCCTAATGCGCAGAATGACTGGAGTGTCTAGCAGTCATCCATCGCACAAGAACCACCCTTAACGTTAGGGAAGAAACTGCTCAAGCGCCGAATAAAAGTTTTCGAGCGCCAGTTTACGGCATTCCGATTTTTCGAATATCTCAGCCATTTCTAAAGATATCGACATCATTCCCACGCTCACAGAAAGCTCTCGACCACGCCATCCTGCCTACCAAATTTGGTGACGATCCTCGCCCTCCACGATTTTCTGCATCATTTCTGCCAACAAACGCCCATTTCGCCACTTTTTATTGTAATGGCCACCTCTTTGATGATCTCTTCACTCATCCCCTTTGCCAGGGAGAATAACTACGAGTACTTGCCAGGAATCCCCACTAGCATTCGCCCTGAAGCCTCCTGGTTCATCCCTCCCTCGTCCATGACCTCCCATCCTATCGCTTTGGGACAGCAAGTTCTCCTTGTCAGTCTGACATCGAGGAGGACTTTCTTTGGTCGTCTCAGGTCTGTTATCAGGCTTGAAAAATCATATGTGGTTGTTTCAGTTTCTCCAGTTGAAGAAGCATATGGATCCTTCATCCCTGTGCCCTGCAACGTCTACCTCTCAATCTCATCCTTTGTTCTTCCAAAATTGCAACAGGTTCAATACCAATTACTGTCATCCAGTCTATCTGATCGCATTCATGATGAATTTGAGACACTTCTCCCTGCTCTTATGGGAGAAGATGGCCCTTCCTCTTCCTCAAACCCTCCAGAACACTAGCTGCAGCTAATGCAGGTCGCTTTACAGAGAGGAGGAAAGGGGGAAAGTTGCGAAATCCTATGCCCTGACTACCCTGGAGACCCCCAAAATTGGCCCCTGGCAGAAACCCCCACCATTCTTCATTTGGACATGCAGCAAGTTACCATAATGCATCTAGATCTTAGATCTAGGAGTCACTATGACTCATTTGCAGTCATATCCCTTAATCAGCAGTGACCAGTGCGCTTACTCATTCCCCTTTTTGCATTATTCATCCATTCCTTGATGACTCATTCTGTTTTCAAATTGATTAGTGATAATCTTCGTCATGCTTACTGGTTTTACTTACCAATTGCTTACTGTCCTTACTCATCCTTACAAAGCCTTACCAATCCTTTACCAATCCCCTCACCAATCGCTTACAGATCACTTACAAAGTGTTGCTCCATATTTACTGCAGGCTACGCTACCTTTTTGTATATAAAGTACCAATACGTCGACAGCAAAAAAAAAGGAAGCTACTTGCAAAGCTACTTGCCCACTCAATTGCCTACCTATTAGGCCCAATCATCGTCGCTTTTAAGCTCATCATCATCCTCTTCATTCTTGCAGTATTTGAGGCTCCAATAAGGGTCTACTTACTGTTATCTTCATCATCTTACGTCACTTCTAGGCTCAGAGCAGCCTATTCTCTTCGCATTTTCAGTCTTCCCCTGCTCCCCCTTCGTCAGGAGCACCTATACCCTCTGCCCTAGCCCCCTCTAGGTGCACGGAACCCCTCCCCCATTTTATTTTAACAGATCCCTCGAACCAAAGCCCGCGTAGGAAAACCACCAACTCGGCAATTGTCTTTGTGTTGGGTTTTTTTCGGTGTTTTTGCCATTGATCCACACGTCGACTCACAGCGCAAGTACGTGTCGACTTACACTGTGGTCGCAGCTTGGGCCTGATAGGCTTTTCCAAGCTGCCTTGAATTTGTCTAGCAGCCATCGCACTTTCCATCGCACCGACGCGTTCATAGGCCTTCTGAGTAGTGGCCAACTCAGCATCTTTGGCCCATTGAAGATTCTCGTCGTCGGCTTGTTTCTGTTCTGAGGTACGTCTTTGGTTTTGTGCATCGAGTACGATCTGACCCAGGTGTAGATTCGCTTTGCTTCGACATGGTCGTTGAGACATGGGCGGTGGATCTGCTATGGGGGGAGCAACTCAAAAATTGTGCGAGTAAAAAAGGTGCGCGTTATTTATACTGTGCCTTTGGTCCTTGAAACTGACCCTTCAATGGGTGTCCGTACTAGCATGAACTTTTTTTTTTTTTTTCCTGTGCCTCTCTTTGTAAGCTGCCCCCTGAAAACACCACACTTTCCTACCTGCATCAGCCTTCATGTGCGCTAGCGATCCACAACGTTCCCCAACACAAGCTAGGATGCTCGGCCTCTCTCGCTACTTGTGCAAGCAATGCAAGTGTTCATTTCGCAATCGATCAGGCCTCACGCAGCATGTTCATGCAAGACATCCACACTTTTGGACCCACTCGGGACCGGTTAACCACCAGGGCATCAGCAACTTTCATGTGGAACTGGATGGAGAGTCTCCTGTTGACTTTACTCACTCTGTGCCCAGATTAGACATGGAAATAGACGACAATGCCCAAATGGCATTCATTGGGCCGGGGGACAATATGTTTCACAATTACCACCCAGGTTTAACCGGTAGGTGTGAATTCTACATTGTTCCACTCACTACTCACAAAATCTGATCAATTGACACGTAGGCCAGCCATGTGATGCCAGTGGCGGCTTCCTACCGAATGGAACCCAACCAGAACCATGCCAACCAAAACCCCCCAACGACTGGTCACCTTACAGTAGTCGTCTGGAGTTCGAACTTGCAGATTTCATTTACACGCACAACCAAATTTCAGTGGTGAATCTCAACATCCTTCTCGAACTCTGGGCGGCTTCTTTAGTTGAAGCAGGTGGGTATCCTATATTTGGTTCGTACAAGGAGATGTACCAGACGATCGACAACACTCGTATTGGTGATGTAAAGTGGGAGTCATTCACTGTTAGATATACTGGAGACGTGGTTGCTGATCCTGCGCCCTGGATGAATGATGAGTACGACGTTTGGTTTCGAGATCCCCATGAAGTCGTCCAGAATATGTTAGCAAATCCTGACTTCGCAAACGAGATGGACTTTCAACTGTTCCGTGAGTACGATACGAAGGATTCAACTTGATGGTGGCAAGATTTTATGTCGGGTGATTGGGCATGGCATCAAGCAGTAAGTCTGTATATTTATCCTCTTCCATTGTCTAAGCCGGTGGTACAGGATATCATTGCTCAGGACCCAGATTGCCTGGGCTTGACATTTGTACCAATTATTCTGGGATCGGACAAGACAACCATATCCATAGCTACCGGGCAAAATGATTATTATCCACTGTATCTATCCATTGGCAACATCCACAACAGCGTATGCTGGGCCCATCGTAATGGTGTTATATTGATCGCCTTTCTCGCGATGCCAAAAAATGAGTACATCGTAAGGAAAAGAAGACTAAACCAGACTTAACATGTGACTTGCAACATAGCTACAAGAGAATACGCTAGCAAGGACAACTTCCGTAGGTTCCGGCGGCAACTTTTCCACTCCTCGCTTGGCTGCATCCTCAAGACTTTTAAACCTGGTATGGCAAAGCCTGAAGTCACGCTATTTGGAGATGGCCATTACTGGCATGTCGTCTATGGGCTAGGACCGTTGTAGGGAGGGAAGCCTCCCTACTAGGGGAATTGGTTTATTTCACTGTTTTTTACCTACTGATTTGTCTTATGTTTTTATTCTACCTTTTACTTACTATTTGGACGAGTTTTGGCTTACATAAGCCAGACTCGCACTTAGGATACTTTGTACATAGCAGAATAATAACAACTACTCCCCTAGAGACGAGAAGACGAGAATCCGAGCCCGAGGGACTTGGACTGTTATTTCTTCATTATCAGACCTTCGTTAGACGTTATCTTGACCTTCTTGGGACTTTAGGGCATGTTTCAAGTCTTTTTCCTCACTCTTTGACTCTACCAGGCAACACCAGTCCCCTTGGGTCAAACTGACCCCACCCTCATCCAAAGAGAGACTTCCTAGCCTCTCCCCACACTCCTTCATCATTCTTTACATCTGGAGCCCACTGCGAGGGGGCTGTTTGCTTGGTAATCTCCACTTCTTCCCTACCTTCGAGCTCGCACACGCGATTTCTCAAGAACCGACGCGCCTTACCTCTCGCTTTTCAAGACTTTGAATCTACTCGACGAGAGCTTTCGGACGATACCTTTTTCGACGCGTACGCTTCAGCGGTTCTGGAGATATCCCTCTTTTTGTGGAGAAAGGCTCAGTCGGACGAATTTTGGCATAACTCGGGTTTGGGTGCGCGTATCCTCTCGTTTCCTTGATCTCCCAGCACCCCTAGACGTCCTCTACCACGCCCCAAAGTTTCGTAGCATCGCGTCCAGTGGTTCTTCGTCAACGCACTGCTGTCCTCCCCCTCTGCCACAGCCTTGCTCCCTGGCACCTCCCCTCGCATTTTCGAGCCGTTTTGAGTTGTAGGATCCCTTTCCCCGTCCCCTAGAGTCAGTTGAGAGCCCCCTTCGAGACCCCCTGGTCGCTTCGAGATCCCCAGACGCTTCGAGACCCCCAGACGCATATCAAGCCCTTTCGGGACGCCTTCGAGACGTAGACATTCGTTTAGACGCACCCGCATTCGTTCGTAGACGTATCCAGACGTATATCAATCGTTTTCTGCGTGTTCTTGCAGTCGAGCGAGGCTGCAAGTTGAGAGTCGAGCCTTTGAGTCGCACACGGCGACTGTTTTAGTTTTCTCTTTGTTTCCAGTCATCGAAGCCACTTCGTGACGTGTATACGAGACCCCCACTGATACCCCTCGGACATTCGAGGTCGCATCGAGGCGACCCCAGCCCCTCATTTACCCTCTCGAGGCTATTCACAGACACGACTGCGTCTGTGGCTTGTGTTCTGTGCCCTAATACCACCTTTAGTTGGCTCGTTGTGAAATATATATTCATCTTTTAGCTGCATCCACTGCTTGGGATGGAAAGGACATATGAAAGGTTTCGAGGCCAAGTTGAAGGCCCACGAGCGTTCTCGGGATACATGCGAGTTTCGAGAGCCCCCTCATCCTCGCCCTCGGTCAGCTACCAGTCAGAGGCCCCTGTGAAGGAGTGCTCTCGGTCTTGTTCTAGAAGACACTCCCAGGGAAGCTCGAGCACGAAGCCCCCCTCTCATTCCCCTTTTGAGGCATCCCCTCGAACTTCGAAGTACCCCCCTCTCAAACCTGAGCTCACTTCGAGCAGCTCATCCCCTCTCTGGGTCACTAATGCAGGCTCAGGGCACCCTGTGGTCCATCCATGTAGGTGTGTCTCGCATTGGCAGGCTGGTGGTTCGGCTTCGAACCTACTTCGTAGCTCGAGAGAAGATCGAGACTCGTGTTGGCGACCACCTCGTGACCCCAGTTTGATCTCGAAGCAGTGCCTTCGACATAGTGAGCCTTCAATACCCCCCTCGAACCTCTTTCCTCGCCTCGAAACACCTTCGAAGACCCCCTCGAAGCTTTCCTCCCCCCTTGAGACTCATTCGAAGCCACCCTCGCACCTCAAGTCACCCCAAGGTACCTTGTTTCTCCTTTGAGAAGCCTCGACTTTGACGTCGAAGCCTGCCCCTGCTTCCTTCGAGTCGCGTTCAAGAGCATCAAGTGGTTTGTTCCCTCTTCGAGAGTATGCAGGTTCGAGCAAGCCATCCCCTGGCCTTCGAGAGGCATTGAGGCACCGAGTGCAGCCTCGAAGGTATACCTTTTGTTTCTTCTGTGGTCAAGATGGACATATTCGAGCTCGATGCAGGGTCTGCAGCTCGTATCTAGCTGCAGGCAGGTGTAGGATCGTTCAAGGACGAGTTGTACTACCTACAGGTGACGAGATCCCTCGTGAGGCACTCGGGCACACCCTACAAGCTCGATTGGATTCCTGGGCTGTCACTCGAGGCCCAGATAGGCTAGCTGAACAGGTACCATTTTCCCCATCGAGCTGCGAGTCAACCCAGCCCCTCATCCGCTCTCGAGTCAATCCCGAGACTATCCTGGAGCGCCTTTGGAGTTTGAGAGCCCCTACATCCCCTTCGAGAGCAAGCCAGTCACCTTCGAGCACCTCCCAGACCCTCGATAGGAAGCTTCGAAGCTTTGAACTGAGCCCAAGTCGAATCCCAAGGCTCATTACAGCCTCTCGAAGGTTTGTTCCACCCTCACAAGCCCCTCCTGTCCCCTTCCAGTCAAACACCTCCCCCAAGCCACATTTCGAGGCCAGTCCAGGCTCGAGCTCAGTCTCGCCTTCGACCCCCGCTATGCTCGTTGGGGAGCACCCAACCTTCGAGACCTTCGAGGTACCCTCCAACTGCCTCGACCCACCTTCGATGCCCCTTGAGGTACCTTCAGGTGACTTCGAGCCCCTTCGAACCCCTTCGAGACTGCCTCGAGGCTCCTTCGAGCCACTTCCGAGCCACTCTTGGGCTTCGAGGACCTTCGGATACCTTCGAACCATGTCCCCCCTTCAGCTGAGTAGTATCTTTTTCTTCTTTTATATGGTCTATTTCATTTTCGAGTTTGCAATTTTGCATTTCGACTTAGAGTTTTTGTTTCGAGGAAGATACCCCTGCCTCGCTATATGATACAGCTCGGTACGTGATGACTGGGGACAGTCACTGTCTAAAGCCACCCTCGGATGTAGGGAGGGAAGCCTCCCTACTAGGGGAATTGGTTTATTTCACTGTTTTTACCTACTGATTTGTCTTATGTTTTTATTCTACCTTTTACTTACTATTTGGACGAGTTTTGGCTTACATAAGCCAGACTCGCACTTAGGATACTTTGTACATAGCAGAATAATAACAACTACTCCCCTAGAGACGAGAAGACGAGAATCCGAGCCCGAGGGACTTGGACTGTTATTTCTTCATTATCAGACCTTCGTTAGACATTATCTTGACCTTCTTGGGACTTTAGGGCACGTTTCAAGTCTTTTTCCTCACTCTTTGACTCTACCAGGCAACACCAGTCCCCTTGGGTCGAACTGACCCCACCCTCATCCAAAGAGAGACTTCCTAGCCTCTCCCCACACTCCTTCATCATTCTTTACACCGTTGTAGGGAGAGTAAACTCCCTACTAGGTATTTTACTTTATTTCTTTGTTTTTACTTACATTTTCATTCCTATTACTTTCTTTTATCTTTTACTTAGTATTTCAAGTAATGTTTGGTCACATTGTGGCTTATGTAAGCCATGTGCAACTTAGAACACTTTGTACTTACTTAGAAAGAAGAAGAGGAGTCACTACCAGACGAAAACAGACGGAATTCGAAGACCAGAAGCTTTGGAAGAATTATTCTTCCTTAGTTAGACCCTTGATAGACGCTATCTGACCTCTCATTTGGGACTTTTGGGCGCGTTTTCTATTGTTTTACTGCACTCCTTGACTTCCTACCAAGCACCTCAAGTCCCCTCGGGTCGAACTGACCATCCCAAACCCCTCTGGAGACCCCCAGGTCACCATCATCTTTCTTTACATCTGGAGCCCACCGCGAGGGGGCTGTTTCTGCTTGGTAATTCACTTCTCCCCCTCCCCCCAGCTCGTGCACGCGATTTCTCGAGAACCAACGCGCCTTACCTCTCGCTTTTCGAGACTCTGACTCTACTCGACGAGAGCTTTCGATCGACGCCCCTTTCGACGCGTTTGCCTCAGTGGTTCCGGAGTTATCACCATTTTTGTGGAGAAAGGCACTACAGGACGGATTTTGGCATAACTTGGGATTGGGTGCGCAGAATCTCTCGTTTCCCTGATCTCCCAGCACCTCTAGACGCCCTCTATCACCTCTCAACGTTTCGTGGAGTTCCGCCCAGCAGTTCTTCATCAACGTGCTGCCGTCCTCCCCACCCTGCCACAGCTTAGCTTCCTGGCACATCCCCTCACGTTTTCGTGCCCTTTGGAGTTGTAGGAAAGTATCCCCTGTCATATCTGAGTCAGTAGAGACTGCTTCGAGACGCTTCGAGACACTTTCGAGACCCATTTGAGTTGCTTCGAGACCCCTACCAGACACCTCGAGACTGCTTCGAACTTCCTTATAGACGCTTCGAGACTCCAATTAGACGCTTCGTAACCCTCACTAGACGCTTCGAGACCCCCTGAGACACTTCGCAGCTGCTATCAGACGCGTTCGAGACCTTCGAGACACAAGACACTTCTCTAGACGTGCATCTTCATTTATAGACGAATATCAGACGTTTTCCAATCGTTTTCTGTGCGTTTTTGCAGTCGAGCGAGGCTGCATTATTGAGATCTAAGGCTTTGAGTCGCACACGGCGACTACATTCAGTTTTTGGTGGTCGAGTCCACCTCGAGACACGTTTACGAGTTCCCTGCACCCTTCTCCCCCCTTCGTGGTTTGTTGCCACCCCACTCCAACTCCCCTTACACATTCCAGGTTGCATCGAGGCGAAACCGAGACTCGGAAATACCCCTTCGAGACTTCCCGCAGACGCTCGATTCACTCGTTGGCCATTCCCTGTGCCTACTACCTCTAATAATCAGTTTTAGTTGCAGAATATATATTCGTTTTAGCTGCACAGCTACTACCAGCTATGGAGAAATCTTCCAGAAGGTTTCGAGACCAGCTCGAGGATCGACTGGCATACGTAGGTTTTATGCGAGTCTTGAGCAATCCTCAGCCTCGCGTGGAGTCCCTCTCGAGAAGCTCGTCGTCTCGTGAGGTGTGGTATGAACCCTCTGCAGGCTTCGAGAGACTGTCTCGAACTTCGAAGGACCCTTCGAGAGGTCCTACTCATGAGCCAGATGAGAAGTTACCTCGGCACTCGCATTCCCCCTCGGACAGATACTCTCGGGATACCCCTGTGGAGTGCTCTCGGTCTCATTCTAGAAGACACTCCCAGGGAAGCTCGAGCACGAAGCAGCCTTCTGATCACTACCTCCCCTCTCGTTCCCCCTTCGAGGCGCCCCCTCGATCTTCGAAGTACTCCCCTCCCTCTCCTGAGCTCGCTTCAAGCAGCTCATTCCCTCATTGAGTCACCAATGCAGGCTCGCGACACACTGTGGATCATCCACGTTGGTGTGCCCCGGAATGGCAGGCTGGTGACTCGTCTTCAAACTCGCTTCGTGTCTCGAGAGATGATCGACGGTCACATTCGTACTCAAGGGATCATTGGGACAGTATGGAGGTTTGTTCTCCTCGCTCTCAGTCATCTTCGAGCAAGCCTCGAGACCTTGGCTCATCCTCGACCTCTCGTCCTCGTCCTCATGAACTCTCGAGCACCTCTTCGAGGTATTCCCCTCGCTTCAAGCCTTCATCGAGGTATTCACCACCTCTCGAGACCTCATACAGACAGCCCTCGCACCTCGAGCTTCCTTCGAAGACCTCGTTGAGGCACCCTTTGCATCTTGAGCCACCTCCGAGACATCCTTCACATGCTGAGCTGACTTCGAAGACCTCATCGAGACACTCTTCACATGCCGAGCCCCCTTCTAGGCACTCTTCGCATCTCTTACACTCCGAGCCTCCATCGAAGACCTCATCGAGACATGTCTCGAATCCTGAGCCCCCCTCGAAGACTGCTTTGAGGCATTCTTTGCACCTCGAGCACCCCTCAGGTAGTGCCTCTCAGCATCCTGAGCCCATAGTGAAGTGTCCCCCTCGCCTCGAGACTCCCTCAAGACTCCCCCCTCACGTCGAGACATGCAAAGGTAGCTCGTCTCTGCTTCGAGACGCCTCGACTGCAATGTCGAAGCCTACCCCTGCCCCTTCTGAGTCGCATCCAAGAGCGTCAAGAGGTTTGTCACCCCATCGAGAGTGTGAAGGCTCGAGTGAGGCCCTCCCTACCAGTCGAGGAGTTCCGAGGCATCAGACGCACCCTCGAAGGTTTCGTTTTTGTTTCTTCTGTGGTCGAGAAGGACACATTCGAGCTCGGTGCAGGATCTGCACTTCGTATCTGGCTGCAGGGAGGTGTCGGATAGTTGGAGGTCGAGTCGTGTTGCCTACAGGTGAGGAAATCCCTCGTGAGGCACTCGGGCGCAGCCTACAGGCTCGTTTGGACTTCTGGGCTCTTGCCCGAGGCCCAGGAGGTCTAGCTAAGCAGGTACAGCTCTCTCCTTCGAGTTCCCAGAACCCCATCCCATCTCGAGCTGGCCCCGAGGCCATCGAAGGTCAGCTACCGGGTTCGAGAGCAACCAGGCCCCCTCCGAGCAAGCCCCTGGCCCCCTTTCGAGACCAATCTGAGACTCTCAAGGGTCGGATTTTGAGTGTAAAGGTAGCCCAACCCCCTCCGAGCACCTCCGAGACCCTCAAGCTCGATCCAGAGGCTGGACTCGCCTTCGAGACCCTTCGAGTCGCCTTCGAGACTCTTCAAACTGCCTTCGAAACCCTTCGAGCTACCTTCAAGCGACCCTCGAGACCCTCAGGGTAGCTTTGAGTCACTAGACAACCACTTCCCCTCCTTCGACTCGCTTCGAGACCCCTTCGAGCCCTTCGAGGTAGCCTCAGACTGCTTCGAGCTAGGTCCCCCCTCTCTCAGTTTCGAGAAAAGTGGTGCATGTTCCTCTGTGGATGATAGCTGAGTAGTGCTTTTGTTTTTTTTTATGGTGCTTCTTTTGTTTTGAGTTCGCATTTTTGGATTTCCACTTAGAGCTTCATTTCGAGGGTCGATACCCTATCTCACCTTATGGTACAGCTAGGTACGAGATGACTGAGGACAGTCAACATCCAAAGCCCCCCTCGGATGTAGGGAGAGTAAACTCCCTACTAGGTATTTTACTTTATTTCTTTGTTTTTACTTACATTTTCATTCCTATTACTTTCTTTTATCTTTTACTTAGTATTTCAAGTAATGTTTGGTCACATTGTGGCTTATGTAAGCCATGTGCAACTTAGAACACTTTGTACTTACTTAGAAAGAAGAAGAGGAGTCACTACCAGACGAAAACAGACGGAATTCGAAGACCAGAAGCTTTGGAAGAATTATTCTTCCTTAGTTAGACCCTTGATAGACGCTATCTGACCTCTCATTTGGGACTTTTGGGCGCGTTTTCTATTGTTTTACTGCACTCCTTGACTTCCTACCAAGCACCTCAAGTCCCCTCGGGTCGAACTGACCATCCCAAACCCCTCTGGAGACCCCCAGGTCACCATCATCTTTCTTTACACCGTACATCGCAGACTATGAGGAGCAGGTGCTTCTAACATGCATAGTTCGTAATTGGTGTCCGTGGTGAGTGCCAAATCCATGACTTCCATGTATTCGAATTCAAACATTCTTGCAAGATGCCTGGCATATCGCAGCAACTTAGATGACGACAATGCGCTTCATCGCTGTTGCGACCATGCAGAAATGTTGATCTCTGAGTTTGCTTTCGATGTGCTTTGGGACAAATATGGTATTGTAGGGGAGCTTGTCCCTTTCACTAATGATTTCTTGCACACAGATATCTACGAACTCATTGCACCCGACCTACTCCACCAAATCATCAAAGGCGCATTCAAGGACCACCTTGTTGAATGGGTAGAGAAGTACCTGTGCCTTACCCATGGAGATTCTCGTGCGAACGAAATATTAGATGACATTGATCGATGGTACGTTGTGTGAAGGGGCTATTGGCTTTCCTTGGTGCTGACCTTGACATGCCTAGGATTGCTGCAGTTGCACCGTTTCCCAGGCTGTGGCGCTTTCCTCAGGGTCGTCACTTCAAGCAGTGGACGGGCGACAATTCCAAGGCGCTGATGAAGGTCTGATCATTTTACTACACCTATCTCTTACCCTCTGAACCTGGCTTTCAGGTGTACTTGCCAGCAATCGAGGGACATGTTCCAAAGGAGATTGTATGCATGTTCCATGCATTTTTGGAGTTTTGCTATATCATGCGGCGGAATGTACTTACAGAAAAGGACCTGCATCAGCAAACCAGACGTTTCCCCCCCAGCTTTCCAGTGCTCCCAGGACTTTTGAAAAATGATTCCAGACCTCCCAGACCCTCCCAGACCTGCCCAGACCCTCCAACCCTCCAGGTGCACAGCCACAGTGAGAACAAAAGTTGTAGCCCATGATCACAGGACCATGGGAATATGATTACCTCAGCAATATCTCCTTTTTGGGGTGAGATATTTGCAAAGTTCAGTTGGAGTCACAGTTTGTCAAAAACAAAAAGTGGCTGTACAGTGATGATGTCATAACAAAAGTTGTAGGGCTGGATCACAGGATCATGGGAATATGCTTATCTCATTGATATGCCCAAAAATGGGTGAGAAAAATGCAAAATACCAAAAAAATTGGACATCTCAAAAATTAAATTTCAAAGATGTCATAATAAAAGTTGTAGTGCCTGACTAGAGGACCCCAGAGGTATGCCTATCCCATCCATACCTGCAAAAATGGTTGAGATACAGGCAAAATACAATTAGTGTAGTGTAGTGTACATTTTATTACCAAAAGTGTAGTGTTGTGGCGCATTTTTGATTACCTAATGAGTGTAGTAAACTCTGCTTCTTTGACTACCAAATAAGTGTAGTGTTGATTAGTAATTGACTAGCAAAGTGTAGTGTAGACTATTGATTAGCAAAAGTGTAGTAAAGTCCGCTTTTTTGACTACCAAATAAGTGTAGTGTTGATTAGTAATTGATTAGCAAAGTGTAGTGTAGACTATTGATTAGCACAAGTGTAGTAAACTCCGCATTTTTGACTACCAAATAAGTGTAGTGTTTTGTAGTGTTTGATTAGCACAGTGTTGTGTAGATGTGTATTACCAAAAGTGTAGTAAACTCCGCATTTTTGACTACCAAATAAGTGTAGTGTTTTGTAGTGTTTGATTAGCAAAGTGTTGTGTAGACTATTGATCAGCAAATGTGTAGTAAAGTCTGCTTTGTTGACTACCAAGTAAGTGTAGTGTTTTGTAGTGTTTGATTAGGAAAGTGTTGTGTAGACTTTTGATTAGCAAAGTGTAGTGTACATTTGTATTGCCAAAAGTGTAGTGTTGTGGCGCATTTTTGATTACCAAGTAAGTGTAGTGTTGTGTAGTTTTTGATTAGCAAAGTGTGGTGTAGATGTGTATTACCAAAAGTGTAGTAAACTCCGCATTTTTGACTACCAAATAAGTGTAGTGTTTTGTAGTGTTTGATTAGCAAAGTGTTGTGTAGATGTGTATTACCAAAAGTGTAGTGTTTTTGTAATGTTTGATTAGCAATGTGTAGTGTGCATTTGTACTACCAAAAGTGTAGTGTTGTGCCGCTTTTTTGACTACCAAATATTTGTAGTGTTGATTAGTGTTTGAGTAGTTAAAAGTTGTGTACACTTTTGATTACCAAAAGCATAGTAAAAGTTCGCTTTTTTGACTACCAAAAAAGCATAGTGTTGATTAGTGTTTGACTAGTGAAATGTTGTGTACACTGTTGATTACCAAAAGTGTAGTAAAAGTTCGCTTTTTTGACTACCAAAAAAGCGTAGTGTTGATTAGTGTTTGAGTAGTTAAATGTTGTTTACACTTTTGATTACCAAAAGTGTAGTAAAAGTTCGCTTTTTTGACTACCAAAAAAAGCGTAGTGTTGATTAGTGTTTGAGTAGTTAAATGTTGTGTACACTTTTGATTACCAAAAGTGTAGTAGAGTCCGCTTTTTTGACTACCAAATATTTGTAGTGTGACTAGGAAATGTACAGTAGTATTGATTAGCAAAAAAGCGTAGTCATCATTAGGATTGTTGTGTAGTGGGCACAGCCACTAATGCCTCGAAATTTTGCAAAGTCACAAAAATACCCCAAAATGCGATATAGTGGACACTAAAACTCACGCCTTTCGCGCAAGTGGCCAAAGCCGACCAAACAAAGGCCAATTCCTACTATGGGGTAGTGTATGCCATTAGCCCACTACTACCATGCATTTGATTACCAAAAAGTGTAGTGGTATTAGAAAAAAGTGTAGTAGTAGTACCAAAAAGCGTAGTAGTATTAGCAAACGGGGTAGTAGTATTAGCAAAAAGCGTAGTACTATTAGTAAAAAGTGTAGTAGGTAGTGTTAATAGCAAAAAAGCATAGTTGTATTAGGCTATTATGTGGTAGTACTTGAATTTGAATATATTACTACTTTTGATTTGATTTCTGTGTGACTGAATTCCTATTAGCTTGAAAGTGTAGTGGGATTAGGAAAAAAGCGTAGTAGTGTTATTAGCAAAAAATGGTAGTGGGATTAGGAAAAAAGCGTAGTAGTGGTATTAGGAAAAAACAGTAGTGGGATTAGGAAAAAATGGTAGTAGTTGGATTAGGAAAAAAGCGTAGTAGTGGGATTAGGAAGAAATGGTAGTGGGATTAGCAAAAAAGCGTAGTAGTTGTATTAGCAAAAAACAGTAGTGGGATTAGCACAAAAGCGTAGTAGTGGTATTAGCAAAAAATGGTAGTGGGACTAGCAACAAAGCGTAGTAGTGGTATTAGCAAAAAATGGTAGTGGCATTAGCAAAAAAGGATAGTAAAAGTATGGACAGAGGTGATGGGCTGGGATTCTGGGAACTCTGGAACCCTGTCTGGCCAGTCCTGGCCAGAGGGGGACCTTTCTGGGTGAGCTGGGAGTCTGGCCAGCTCTGGCCAGTTCTGGCCAGGTGATGTCTAGTTTGCTGATGCTGGATGATCTCGATGAAGCCCTTGCACGGTTCTACCGGTACTGTGAAGTCTTCAAGACTACCGGTGTCATTACCACATTTTCCCTCCCTCGCCTGCATGCCATGAAACATTACAAGCAACTTATCCAGCTGTTTGGCGCACCGAACAGACTTTGCTCGTCAATCACAGAGTCGAAGCATGTGAAAGCTGTCAAGAAGCCATACCGGCGCACCAACAGGTATCGTGCTTTAGGTCAGATGCTCCTCATCAATCAGTGCTTGGACAAACTGGCTGCATCGTGGGTAGATTTTGACAGTCGAGGTATGCTTGAGGGAACATGCCTTTCAGCGGTCCTCGATCGCCTAGGTAAGGTTCTACTGTGGAACACTACATAACATATTAACCGTTTTTAGCTTCTCACAATGCTACTTGCGCGCTGTAAAGATCAATAAAGGAGAGTGAGGGGAGAGGCCAGATGGTCTCCCTTTGGAATGGTGGGGTCAGTTCGACCCAAGGGGACTGGAGTTGCCTGGTGCAGAGTCAAAGAAGGTGATGAACAGACTGAAAACACGCCCTAAAGATCCCAAAAGAAAGCGAGATAGCGTCTAATGAGCGTCTGGGGGTGGAGAAATATTCTCCCGAGCCTTTGGCGTCTTAAATCCGTCTTACTTCGTCTGTGGTAAAGCGTCTATTGTTTTTTCTAAGTATGTACAGTGAGTCCTAAGTGCGAAGGTTGGCTTACATAAGCCAAAACTTGTCCAAATACTAAGTAAAAAGAATGGTAGAGTAAACATAAAACAAAACTGCAAGTAGAAGCAATGAAATATAACAAAAACCCTAGTAGGGAGGATTCCCTCCCTACAGTGCAACCCACTGAAGCAAACCAGCGGCTCAGTGACGAAGATCTGTCTCTGGCATCAGCAAGTATCGACGAGAGTCAGGATGACTCTGAGGATGTCAGTGGACCACGAGTGGAAGCACACATGCACCTTGCACGGACCCGACATAAGTTTCGGTACAGCCTGGTAGTCATATGTATTATTTTTTATTTTCCTTCTAGAGCGGAACTGGGCAATGACAGTTGTTGCCCTTGCAGATGAACTCCACATCCCCAATCTTCCGGAGCTCGTCCAGGCATTCTTAGTCAGACAATTATACCTGGATGATAGCCGTGATCCTACTGACATCTCCCACCTTGAATGTCCGGGATACAAGGGCAAGATATCTATTTATAATTCAGCGACATCAACATTCTATGCCCCGAGTGACCTCAGCGGAATTGGCGGTATGCGTCGAGAATATATTCATGCAGCGCCAACTTGGAGACAAGAGGGACCCCGCTACGACTGTGCATTTGTTATCACAGACCTGGAGCTTCAAGGCATGCGTGGTATGGACATCGCGCGCATACTCTGTGTTTTCTCATTCAAGTCCGAGGGAATTTACTATCCGTCTGCCATCGTGCAATGGTTCGATCATGTAGGGGACGCTGTCACGCACCAAAGGTGTTTGGTGACGTGAGCATGGACCCAAAAAGCTGAATGATGAAGAATGGAGAAGCCTAGCCCTAATGCGCAGAATGACTGGAGTGTCTAGCAGTCATCCGTCGCACAAGAACCACCCTTAATGTTAGGGAAGAAACCGCTCAAGCGCCGAATAAAAGTTTTCAAGCACCAGTTTACAGCATTCCGATTTTTCGAATATCTCAGCCATTTCTAAAGATATCGACATCATTCCCACGCTCACAGAAAGCTCTCGACCACGCCATCCTGCCTACCAAATTTGGTGACGATCCTCGCCCTCCACGATTTTCTGCATCATTTCTGCCAACAAACGCCCATTTCGCCACTTTTTATTGTAATGGCCACCTCTTCGACGATCTCTTCGCTCATCCCCTTTGCCAGGGAGAATAACTACGAGTACTTGCCAGGAATCCCCACTAGCATTCGCCCTGAAGCCTCCTGGTTCATCCCTCCCTCGTCCATGACCTCCCATCCTATTGCTTTGGGACAGCGAGTTCTTCTTGTCAGTCTGACATCGAGGAGGACTTTCTTTGGTCGTCTCAGGTCTGTTATCAGGCTTGAAAAATCATATGTGGTTGTTTCAGTTTCTCCAGTCGAAGAAGCATATGGATCCTTTGTCCCTGTGCCCTGCAACGTCTACCTCTCAATCCCATCCTTCATTCTTCCAAAATTGCGACAGGTTCAATACCAATTACTGTCATCCAGTCTATCTGATCGCATTCATGATGAATTTGAGACACTTCTCCCTGCTCTTATGGGAGAAGATGGCCCTTCCTCCTCCTCAAACCCTCCAGAACACTAGCTGCAGCTAATGCAGGTCGCTTTACAGAGAGGAGGAAAGGGGGAAAGTTGCGAAATCCTATGCCCTGACTACCCTGGAGACCCCCAAAATTGGCCCCTGGCAGAAACCCCCACCATTCTTCATTTGGACGCGCAGCAAGTTACCATAATGCATCTAGATCTCAGATCTAGGAGTCACTATGACTCATTTGCAGTCATATCCCTTAATCAGCAGTGACCAGTGCGCTTACTCATTCCCCTTTTCGCATTATTCATCCGTTCCTTGATGACTCGTTCCATTTTCAAATTGATTAGTGATAATCTTCGTCATGCTTACTGGTTTTACTTACCAATTGCTTACTGTCCTTACTCATCCTTACAAAGCCTTACCAATCCTTTACCAATCCCCTTACCAATCGCTTACAGATCACTTACAAAGTGTTGCTCCGTATTTACTGCAGGCTACGCTACCTTTTTGTATATAAAGTACCAATACGTCGACAGCAATAAAGCAGCTACCAAGTCCCCTGCATAGGAAGCAGTCCCCTGTGTAAAGACTTACCTGCTCACTCATCATCATCATCATTAGGCCCAATCATCGTCGCTTTTAAGCCCCTCATCATCATCTCTATTCCTGCAGTATTTGAGGCTCCATTAAGGGTCTACTTACTGTTATCTTCATCATCTTACGTCGCTTCTAGGCTCAGAGCAGCCTATTCTCTTCGCATTTTCAGTCTTCCCCTGCTCCCCCTTCGTCAGGAGCACCTATACCCTCTGCCCTAGCCCCCTCTAGGTGCACGGAACCCCTCCCCCATTTTTATTTTAAACAGATCCCTCGAGCCAAAGCCCGCGTAGGAAAACCACCAACTTGGCAATTGTCTTTGTGTTGGTTTTTTTTTGGTGTTTTTGCCATTGATCCACACGTCGACTCACAACGCGCCAGATGAAACGACCGGAATGTGGATGGTACGCCTGAGTTTCATCCAGAATCACCAGTGCAACCTGGCCGTCATTCATCTGGACTCTATTTTCCGTGCAGCACATCTAATCCCTATCTATGGGCGAGATTTTGTGCCGCGAGAAATTGCTCCGTACCATTCTTATGACGCATTTAATGGCTATTATGTTAATAAATTCGCTGACCATCATGCATTTGAGATTGTGTATTAATATTGTAGTATCTAGGTACTACTTTAGCCGCTTTCAGCCCTCGTGGCACTTATTTTACTTGTTACAATCGAAGCCGAGGGCGAAAAAAAGACAAAAAAGCATTTTACCTGTGCTTTCCATGCTTTTCGTGCTTAGCAAAGCAGAAAAGCCCCAAAAGTGGAAAAAAGTAATGTGCGAATTTACTGATGGACCAGCCTGTTGCAAACCCCTGCATTCTGACATCAGTAAATTGGTCAAAGTCATTTTTGTACTTTTCATACTTATTTAGCTGCAGATAGTCAGAGAAGTACGAAAAGTATTTACAATTTTTTTAGTAGGTCCTTCGTCTATCTACACTACTTTCCCCACTATTTACACTATCATGGCTTCCTACTGTGGTAGCTGTCCAGACTAGTAATATTGTAGTTAGATTACAATCCTACCTTTCATAGCTTGCACTTCATTTGCATGTCTGAAATATAAGCAATGCCATGATCATCATCATTAGATGGTAAACGAACAACAAATGACGCAAGTACGGTAGTGAGGAGTGTGAAACGAGCGGATGACGGAATATTTGCTGACACGAAGGAATACCATTAGCCAGGAAAAATCATAATGGGAAATGCGGGGACTGGGGGAACTTGGGAAAGGCTGGAAAAAATATTGAAGGACCAGTTGGTATCCTATCAAACTCATCAGTAAGCCTTGTGAAGGAATGGTGTGGTCCTTACAAATACTCATGCGCTGGTTTGCAGACACTAGAAAGTCGTCGGTGAGCATGTCATTGGGCGAAGTACCATCCTCTGCTATCAGGCTATCCATGGTGGGCGTGATGAAGGCACTTGCTGATGTGACGATTTCCTTCAGTGCAGCGTTATCGCGTTTGTTGACTGACATGAAGTACTGGCGGGTGCATGCCCCCCAATTCTGCTCGGAGAATGACAGGGCGGTCGATGTTTCCCTCCCAGATGGCTTGTTGAGCTTGAGGGGAGTCCTCACAGTGGCCTTGCCATGAGAGCTGAGCTGGTCATCGACGTGGAGCTCACCCCTTTGGAAAAGGCGGATCGCACGTTCGAGCTACATTAATAGTTAACCTGCCTTTCCAATATGTGTGCTAGTTGGTTACTTACTGCCGCACAGCAGAGAGAGAGTGCACCCCTGACACCATGCGCTTTCAAACCATCAGTGTCGAGTCTCGGGACATCTGGGCAGCCAATGCATGGTCATAAGTGCGTGTGGGCGAGGAGTTGTAAAAGAAACTGCGATTGATATGCGTTCTCTGGCTTCGAGGGATCGAGATCCTGAAATAAAAAAGCAAGTCCAGCCAGAAGCTCACTACAAGTTTCTCGAACATCGGGGGGCTGTGCATTGTCAGTGTCTGATGTGAGGAAATGAGCCATGATGGCGAGGGCTGTGGAGCCAAAAATGCTGCACCAAACGCTGAGACGCCGAGTTGCCTGCCCAATGAAGTGAGTCAAGAAAGCGACTAGAACAAAAGTGAAAATGACTACAAGGACAAAAACTGGTGCTCTGGGACAAATTGCAGATAAATTGCCAAAATTCGGATTGACAGTGATGACAATGATTTGGAGAGCTCGCATCAAATCCTGGTCTGGGATTACCCATGGGTCACCCAGGCTTCCGGCCCATGTTACGAGAGCAGGAAGCACCAGCTTCGTCCATTTCCTATCCTCCTGCAGCGAATGAGGCAAGTGGCCATTGATGTAATGGATACGCCCGCTACCCGTGCTGTTGGTTCCGGTAGACGATGTTTGACTTGTAATCGTAGTCACTGGGGCCGAGTGTCCAGATCCTTCAGCCACGGCGTCACTGTGCGGGCTAGTGCACGGTTTCTTTGCTGGCTTCTCCGCGATGACATTAGTCTGCCACTCCACATATATTAGTAGTGGCATTGAATGAGCTAAAATACAGTACATACCATTGCAGTCACATGGGGAGCCTTTGCTGTCTGTGGTAAGTGCGAACCTACCATGCCATCGCCAGTATTGGACCTTTCATCATCCATGTCATCTGCATCGGATGTAGTGACATATTGAGAATCGTTGTAACCTTCATGCCTATGCTTGGAACCCATCTGTGCTACTACATCGGAAATTGGCCTGTTGAAGTCATCGTCGCTAGTAGATGGGTTGACATTTGTGCTGGTGGTACGCTCCACCACCTAGAAGTAATTAACAAAGAATGTCAAATAAGATCAATGACCTACCTTGTGAGGCTGGTGATGGCCTGCCACCCGAAGTCGAACAGGCAGAGTAGTGGGTACTGGCATGCTATTGGCATCCTCTACAGCAGGGTCCTGCACATCACCTTCATCCTCAGACTGTGGAGATGCAATTACAGCTGGCGCCGCAGTCTCCCTATAGGCTGGAGCTATGGCAGAGGCTGCTGAGCTGACACTGGTTGCTTTGGTTGTCAAGGAAGGGATGGTGGAGGATGGTGGATGGGACTTTCCACCAGTTTGTGAGTCGGACGCAGCAGAGTTCTGAGGCGTACTACTGCCAATGCTGGGTCTGACTTCGTTCGCCCAATTGTTAATGCGGCCGAGGAGGAGAGCTCTTTTGTTCGGCGTGCTGCGATTCCATGTGAGGTTGAGCCAGTAAAGAGTCGATTCGGTGAGAATAACATCATCAAAGAGGAAAAGTCAGGAGACTGCTGGTGCGACTTTTCTTTTTCCAATGCACGTGTCGGCTCCACATCACCCATTGCATATTGCCTCCTCAGTGCATGATGTGAGTCGACATGTGGATCAATGGCAAAAACACCAAAAAAAACCCAACACAAAGACAATTGCCGAGTTGGTGGTTTTCCTACGCGGGCTTTGGCTCGAGGGATCTGTTAAAATAAAATGGGGGAGGGGTTCCGTGCACCTAGAGGGGGCTAGGGCAGAGGGTATAGGTGCTCCTGACGAAGGGGGAGCAGGGGAAGACTGAAAATGCGAAGAGAATAGGCTGCTCTGAGCCTAGAAGCAACGTAAGATGATGATAATGATGACAGTAAGTAGACCCTTAATGGAGCCTCAAATACTGCAGGAATAGAGATGATGATGAGGGGCTCAAAAGTGACGATGATTGGGCCTAATGATGATGATGATGAGTGAGCAAGTAGCTTGGCTAGTAGCTTGGCTAGTAGCTTCTTTTTTCTTTTGCTGTCGATGTATTGGTACTTTATATACAAAAAGGTAGCGTAGCCTGCAGTAAATATGGAGCAACACTTTGTAAGTGATCTGTAAGCGATTGGTAAGGGGATTGGTAAAGGATTGGTAAAGGATTGGTAAGGCTTTGTAAGGATGAGTAAGGACAGTAAGCAATTGGTAAGTAAAACCAGTAAGCATGACGAAGATTATCACTAATCAATTTGAAAACAGAATGAGTCATCAAGGAACGGATGAATAATGCAAAAAGGGGAATGAGTAAGCGCACTGGTCACTGCTGATTAAGGGATATGACTGCAAATGAGTCATAGTGACTCCTAGATCTAAGATCTAGATGCATTATGGTAACTTGCTGCATGTCCAAACGAAGAACAGTGGGGGTTTCTGCCAGGGGCCAATTTTGGGGGTCTCCAGGGTAGTCAGGGCATAGGATTTCGCAACTTTTCCCCCTTTCCTCCTCTCTGTAAAGCGACCTGCATTAGCTGCAGCTAGTGTTCTGGAGGGTTTGAGGAAGAGGAAGGGCCATCTTCTCCCATAAGAGCAGGGAGAAGTGTCTCAAATTCATCATGAATGCGATCAGATAGACTGGATGACAGTAATTGGTATTGAACCTGTTGCAATTTTGGAAGAACAAAGGATGAGATTGAGAGGTAGACGTTGCAGGGCACAGGGATGAAGGATCCATATGCTTCTTCAACTGGAGAAACTGAAACAACCACATATGATTTTTCAAGCCTGATAACAGACCTGAGACGACCAAAGAAAGTCCTCCTCGATGTCAGACTGACAAGGAGAACTCGCTGTCCCAAAGCGATAGGATGGGAGGTCATGGACGAGGGAGGGATGAACCAGGAGGCTTCAGGGCGAATGCTAGTGGGGATTCCTGGCAAGTACTCGTAGTTATTCTCCCTGGCAAAGGGGATGAGCGAAGAGATCGTCGAAGAGGTGGCCATTACAACAAAAAGTGGTGAAATGGGCATTTGTTGGCAGAAATGACGCAGAAAATTGTGGAGGGCGAGGATTGTCACCAAATTTGGTAGGCAGGATGGCGTGGTCGAGAGCTTTCTGTGAGCATGGGAATGATGTCGATATCTTTAGAAATGGCTGAGATATTCGAAAAATCGGAATGCTGTAAACTGGCGCTCGAAAACTTTTATTCGGTGCTTGAGCGGTTTCTTCCCTAATGTTAAGGGTGGTTCTTGTGCGACGGATGACTGCTAGACACTCCAGTCATTCTGCGCATTAGGGCTAGGCTTCTCCATTCTTCATCATTCAGCTTTTGGGTCCATGCTCACGTCGCCAAACACCTTTGGTGCATGACAACGATTACTACCACCGGTAAGAGATGGCTTATCTCTTTGAGTAACTGCAGGTACAACTGCTGTGATGTCCACATGGTAAGGATTGGCATCCATGTCAGCTATTGTTGATCAATCAGATTCCAGAAACTATCCAACCAATGGCATAAAAGAATGCGCCTCACCATCAACACGAGGAGCATCACTTAAAGCTGTAAGTCTTTTCGGGTCCATGCTGCTCCTTGGTCTCACAGGCTTCGCTTTGCTACTTTCCTGCATGGCCTGTTCAACTTCCATGGCTGCCTCCATCTCATTGACTTGGGTTAGACCCTGCTGCATAGCGGTCTCACGCACATCCCTAATTTCATGAGCGCGCGCGTTGTCCGCCTGCTTCTGTGCTGGGGTGCATTGCTTATTCTGCGAGTCGAGTATAATGTGCCCTGGGTGTAGGTTAGCCTTTACTCATCATGGACGACCGCCACCAGAAGAATCGTTGGTGGACATCGTGCTTGCCGGGCGACTGAGTCACCCTCATGCCAAGTGAGAGGTGGAGGTGACGAAAGGTAAGTTCGAATGTGTCCATTTTATTCACACATGGGTTAAATTTGCTCACATACAAATGACATGATTTTAGCACTAAGTGCCGCTCACCCTGAAGACTTAGCAATTACGTGGGTTTCAACGTGTCTATATCCTAAGATGCCGCCCACCAGGGACTCTTGTCGCCGAAGACCAATGCAGCGGCCTGACAGTGCGCTGCAGCTCCCTTGTGACCAACCAGGATGCAACCGCTGGTTCAGAAACCTCTCCGGCCTCACGAAACACAAGCGCACGACTCATCCATCCTTCAGTCACCCCCACCAAAGCTTCTCCGACCATGCAGAGTTACTCGGCTCTTCGGAAGAGGAAGACCCTGCTGCAGATAGAACACCCCTCCTACCCGAACATGCCTTCGATGGTTATCGAGCAGAAGACCCTTTGAACCCAGAACATGAGGCCATGAGGACAGAGTATGTTGGTCCCAGTGGCAGACTTTACTGCAATTATCACCCTGGTCTGAACGGTGAGTCTGTTAACCTATGCCCATTTCAGCTAATATATCTTATTACAGCACGAAGATGTGATGAACTTGGACAGTTCCTTCCAGCTAATGCCCCGCCGCCCCCACGTGCAGAGAAATCACCGGATGACTGGGCTCCATATCGCAACTGGTTGGAGTTTGAGCTTGCTGACTTCCTCTTTACCCATGCTGAGATGCCTGCCAGAAAAATTGACACGTTGTTGGACATATGGGCAGTGCCATTGATTCAATTGGGTGGGCGGCCGCTATTTACTAACCACACAGATCTTTACTGCGTTATTGACAGCACTCGCACTGGCGATGTCAAATGGGATAACTTCGTCATTCGGTACACAGGCAAAGAGCAAGGCAGTGAACCTGCACCTTGGATGTCCGACAGCTACGAAGTTTGGTATCGAGACCCACATGAAGTCATCCATGGCATTCTCGCAAGTTCTGAATTTACAGATGAATTGGACTATGTCCTGTATTGAGAATACAATGCTTCAAACGATCAGAGGTGTTGGCAAGGGGCATGGGAGCAGGCGGTATGTTATCCTTCTCACTCTGATACAATTTATCCGAGCTAGTTAGGATAGGATACTTAGGGACGACCCAACAACTGCCGGGGCCACACTGGTTCCCATTATCCTTGGGAGTGACAAAACAACCATATTGGTAGCAACCGGGCAGACGGATTACTACCCTCTATATCTCTCCATCAGAAATGTGCGCAACACTCTCCGTCGTGCACACCGGAATGCCGTTGTATTGATTGGATTTCTTGCTATGCCCAAGAGTATAGTGCATCTAATTCATTCAAGTTCGTGCCACTGCTAACGTGATGTCTAGCAACAAGAGAGCATGCCAGCACCTCGGTGTTCCGTAAATTTAAGAGGCAGCTTTTTCATTCATCGCTAACTCGCATTCTCTATTCACTTCGTTGCCCAATGAAGGTACCTGAAACCATTCTATTTGGCAACAGCTACTACCGACGTGTGATCTATGCACTCGCAGCATACATAGCCGACTACGAAGAACAAGTCCTATTATCATGTATCGTACGCAACTGGTGCCCGAAGTGCCTTGGACACTGCGACAATCTTGATGAAGATGCACTTCGACGTTCCCGTGAGCATTGCGATACAATCATCGAAGAATTTGAACTTTGCCAATTGTGGGATTCATATGGAATTGTTGGTGACATCATAGTGAGTACGAGAGCACTCATTGCTTGCAGACCCTAATTGATGACAGCTGTTTACCAATGATTTTCTGCATGCAGATATTCACGCGATGCTCTCGCTGGATATTCTCCACCAGCTCATTAAGGGCGGGTTCAAGGATCACTTAGTAGATTGGGTCGAGCAGTACTTGGTTCACATTCATGGAAAGGCCGAGGCAGATAAAATCCTCGACAATATCGACCGATGGTATGTTTATTGTTCATAACCTAAAGCCTGTCACCATTCACCCGTGAATTAGGATTGCGGCTATTGTGCCGTTTTCTGGATTGAGGTGATTCCCTCAAGGTCGACACTTCAAGCAGTGGACCGGTGATGATTCAAAAGGTTTGATGAAGGTGAACTCATTTCTTTCTATTCAGCTAAATTATTGATTGGTGTGCTGCAGGTTTACATCGCAGCTATTGAAGGGCATGTACCGAAGGACGTAGTACGCACTTTTCGAGCTTTCCTCGAGTTTTGTTACCTCGTTTGGTGAAACATCATCACCGAACAAACGCTCACAGAGATTGACGATGCACTCAGGCGCTTTCATCGGTTTCGCGAGGTTTTCCGGAATGCTGGTGTAGTCAAGTCCTTCTCACTACCCTGACAACATGCGATGAAACACTATCACTACCTTATTCGCCAATGCAGTGCACCAAATGGGCTTTGTTCTTCAATTACTGAATCCAAGCACATCAAGGCTGTTAAATGTCCTTACCGGCGCACTAACCGTTTCCAGGCACTCGGGCAGATGCTTTTAATCAATCAAAGGCTGGATAAGCTTACTGCGGTGTGCACAGATTTCAAAGGTTGCGGTATGTTGAACGGTTCATGCTTGTCACAGGTATTTGAGGTTCTAGGTACGTACGTATTTCCAGCTCATATGTTATATGATTTTGACTACCATTTAGGATCCGGCACTAATGTAATGGGTGACCAGCGCTGTAGTATCAAGGGAGGCATGGACACAGCGGACGGCAGCAAAGAACAAACAGCAAGCTATGAAGAAGAATCGGGTGAAGTTGTTGATGACCAGATGGCAGTTGACGCCCATGTGTCATTAGCACGTAGATACCACATGTCTTATTGCCAAGCTTCCACACAGGTGCTGACTATTCTGCCATAGAGCATGCACGTGCAAGGAATGTTGGGGCCCTAGCATCTGAACTTGGAGTGCTAGATCTCCCCAACTGTTACAATATGTGTTTTCTTTTCTTTTCTTTTTTCGTCTTATCTAATCTCTCTTCATCTTATCTTCTCTTTTATCTATGGACTAGTCTGGACCTTGACCATGTGGTTGCCATGTGGCCTAGGGCTAGGTTGGTCTGGACTGTGATGTCATGGTGATGTCACTATGATGTCATGCCTTATGCTCTCCTCGTGTATGCCTCACCCTAGCCTCATGTATCTTAGTATATATACTCATCTCAATAGCCCAGCTAGCTCCAAGCTAGTTCATTTGGGTTTCGACCTTAAAAACCTGCTTCTAAAGTTCCTCTTCTCTCTTCGTCTTTCCTCTGGTCTAGTGTTTGGTGTAGCGAGCCTGTGGCGTTAAGTCTAAGGCCGTAACACTTGAACTAGCTTCTACATTGCCACCCGCTCGCTGAGCAACCCGGACTCCAGGGTTAAGGAGAAACATTTGCCGGACTCCAGGCATAAGGAGGATCTCTGTTCATCATTCCATGTTCACCTGCATACTACTGAGTAGGGTCGATCTATCACCCCGAACCACCTCGTAACTTCCCATCTCCTACCCCCGAACTTTTGTACCCTTCCCATACTCCATCTGAGGACCCAAACCTTGGAACTCCCCCGCCTCTCCCAGCTAACTTCGGGCTACCAAACGAAGAACAAGCTCGTGTTTTTGCGCATCCTTTAAACCCTCCGTACGTTGACAATCTCAACAACCAACTCTACGAAGACATCTTCGGTTTTCCTCCTCCCCCTCGCCATTACAACCTCTGTCCCTGTCACCTTATCAACAAACCCTACCGCTGCCCCATCATAGTTAGCCGCTATGGACCCAGGTGGTAATAACCCACTTCTCCTCGACCCCAACATTCAAGCACTCATCAGCACAATAACCGCACATGTGTCTACGTCTGTGGCACAAGAACTAATCCAGGCAAATGCTCGTGCTGCACGAGGTGATCCAGCAAAGAAGGGGGCAGCCAACCCCGGAAAGTATGAATGCTCCATCTCAAGGTTTGAGGAATGGTGGAGTAAAATGAAAGCGTACCTGCAGTTGGCTAACTTTGCCACTGCGGCTCAAGATTGTCTTGCAGTCTGGACCTGGTTGGAAGGGCCAGTAGCTGGTGCCTACGCCAGAGCTAGGATAGATGCATGTAAGGCGTTGGCGATGTACCCTGACATGGTGGCCCTTGAGGCTGAAGTAGAGGCCAAGTTTAGGCCGATAAACAACAAGGACTGGGCCAAGGCCCAACTGCAGAAGATTCATCAGGGAGGCACAAGAACAGAAGAGTTCGTTGCCAAGTTTGGTGCACTGGCAATGTCAGCAGGGGCGTCAGACGATTACACCATATTCATGCTGGAACGGGCCATGCGGCCTGATATCTTACAACAGATCTTTGTGCAGGGACGAAGGAAACCAGACCTTGCTGGATATGTCACCGAACTTCGAGCAGTTGGCGGTGCTCTCGAAACTGCCCATATGCATACTTCTTTGAGGTTCGTGTTCCCATCTTCCTCATCTCGCCCCTCTCCCTCCACTGGCACGTTCAGTGGCTCTGGTATCCCTATGGAAATCGGAGCTGTGTCTAACTCCCGCCCTGTTCCCTCGCACATCAAGTGCTTCTCGTGTGGGGGAAATCATTTCAAGCGAGACTGTACATCTCGGTCTCAGCAGCAACATTCCCATTTTCCCCCTCAGCCCCGCACCCCCTTCTCCCCTCAACCCATGGCCCGTCAGGCCGAAACTCAAGAAGACCCTCAGTTACGACAACTGCAAGGCATGTCGTTTGAAGAGATGCAGGCCTTCTTCTATGACAAACAAGTTAACGAGATGAAGGCCCAGGGAAAAGGGTTCGGTCAGTAGAAGCTCGGGTACCTACTGGCCAGGCATGTAATGGGTTTTCGGTCTTGGACACTTACGACGTACAGGATATATTTAATACGTCAGGTTCTACTTCGTGTGAAGAGGAGTCCAGAAATGGCTTGGCCACACACATTAATAAAGTGGTGCTTAATTCCTCTTGCAATAAAAGTACAGAAAAATGTGACCAACTGAAACCGCAAATCCCGAAGGACGCTAAAGTCAGAATGGTAGGGTGTAGGCCGGAGTTGGAGTTGGAGGTGACATTAGAAGGAAGAAGCAGAAAATGGCAGACCAAAGCGTTGGTTGATTCGGGAGCTATGGACACGTTCCTGGACAGAAGGTGGGCTGATGAAAACGGAGTTCCTCTTCTTCCTCTGGACAGGTTGGTCCCGGTATACAATGTCGATGGAACAAAGAATCGAGATGGAGATATTATGCACATGGTGCCCCTCATCATGAACTTTGATGGACATAGGGAACACATATGGGCTCAGGTGACTATGCTCGGATCTCACCCTCTCGTTTTGGGGTACACCTGGCTTCGACGACATAACCCAGTGGTTTCATGGGTTGACAAGTCTGTCAAAATGACTTGGTGTCCTCGTGAATGCCATGATCTTGCTCCGGTGACCAAGCAGGAGAAGAAGGAGGCAAATGACATGGAGTACTTGCACCCAAAGCTCCGTTCAACTTGGTCTCGTTCTGGCACTGTGGAGGAACTCGTTCCGAAAGAGTACCATTGGTACTTAAAGGTTTTCTCAAAGGAGTCTTCAGAGCGAATGCCATTAAGGAAGCCCTGGGATCACACCATCGAGCTCAAGGATACATTTACTCCAAAAAGGGGTCATCTCATCCCACTCTCGGTTGACAAGCAGAAAGAGGTCTCAGACTTTGTGGACGACCAAACTAGGAAGGGGTATATTCGACCTTCAAAGTCACCCCAGACGTCGCCCGTTTTCTTCGTACCAAAGAAGGACAGTCGGAAACGTATGGTTCAGGATTACAGATACCTCAACAAGCACACGGTGAAGAATGTGTACCCACTTCCTCTTATCTCCCAGCTCATCGATAAGCTCAAGGGCTGCAAGCTCTTCACAAAGATGGATTTGCGCTGGGGCTACAACAATGTTCGTATCAAAGAGGGGGACAAGTGGAAGGCAGCCTTCGTTACACACAAAGGGTCTTTCGAACCTCTTGTCATGTACTTTGGCCTCTGCAACTCTCCATCCACGTTCCAGAACATGATGAACGACATATTTGGGGATATGGAGGATGTTGTCGTCATCTACATCGATGACATCATGGTTTTCACAAAGACAGACGACGAGGTGGAACATGATCAGATCGTGCTGGAGGTGCTTCGACGCCTTGAAGAGAATGACCTCTTTGTAAAACCAGAGAAGTGTTTCTTCAAGAAGAAAGAAGTCGAGTTCCTAGGAATGGTTGTAGGGGTTGATGGAATAAAGATGGACGAGTCCAAGGTGAAGGCGATTAGGGAATGGCCAACACCTACCAGAGTCAAGTCGGTTAGGGCATTCCTTGGTCTTGCGAATTTCTATCGCCGTTTCATCAAGGACTTTGCTCGCATCGCTCGTCCCCTCAATGATCTCACGAGGAAGGATCAACCCTGGACTTGGCAGGAAGAGCAGCAGCGGTCCTTTGACGCCTTGAAGGGGGCCTTCACATCAGCTCCCATTCTTGCATTTCCTGACCAGGATAGAAAGTTTCGACTTGAAACTGATGCCTCAGACTTCGCCACTGGTGCAGTGCTCTCGGTAGAGGCCCCTGACGGGTTATGGCACCCAGTGGCTTATTACTCGCATTCCATGACTCCTCCTGAACGTAATTATCAGGTTTTTGACAAGGAGATGCTTGCCATCATTCATGCATTGGAAGTCTGGCATCACTACTTGGAGGCTACCCCTTATGAGTTTGAGATCTGGACGGACCACTCTAACCTCCAGTACTTCAAGATGGCACAAAATCTGGATAGGAGACAGGCTCATTGGGTGCAGTATCTGTCACGCTTCAACTACAAGCTTGTCTACAAGCCAGGAGCTTCGATGGCCAAGGCAGATGCTTTGTCGTGACGGGAAGATCACGAGGTGAAGGGGGATAATCAAGGGGTAACTCTTGTTGATCCAGCTCGGGTCGCTGCTCTCTTGGTGGGAATGGATGGACCCCTTGAGGGTATCCTGAAGGGGGCAATGTCAGCTACAACTCCACCCGAGGGATATGAGCTTAAGGAGGGCTTCTATGTCAAGGACGAGCAAGTTTACGTACCCCCGTCAGCAGTTCTCCCAGTGATCAGGGCGCATCATGACACTCCTGTTGCTGGACATCCCGGATGGAGTAAGACCCTCGAGTTGGTTTCCTGCCATTATGTCTGGCCTGCTATGTCCCAGTCGGTAAAGGATTATGTATCCTCTTGCCATCGGTGCCAAATGTCCAAGGGAACTCGGAAGCCACCTGCAGGGAAGCTTCGCCCAAATCCCATCCCGGAGGCACCATGGATGGACATATTGGTGGACTTCATGGATGCCCTGGAGGCCAAGGGTTGTGACAACATCATGGTGGTGGTAGATCGGTTTTCCAAGGAGGCGGTCTTTATCCCCACAGTGAAAACCATCTCAGCACTTGGCACAGCGGAACTCTTTCGGGATCATGTGTGGACCCAGCATGGTCTTCCTTCCACAGTCATATCTGATCGAGGTCCTCAGTTTGCCAGCACTTTCATGACTGACTTGTCAAAAATGCTTGGTATTACACCCAAACTCTCCACCGCTTTTCATCCCCAGACTGATGGGCAGACTGAACACCTTAACCAGGAGATCCAGCAGTATCTCCGTCTTTCTGTTAATGACCAGCAGCACACTTGGCCATCTTGGCTGAAGATTGCTCAGTTCTCGTACAATTCAAAGAGACAGGATTCCATTGGACGTTCCCCATTTTTGGTCACTCACACTTATGTTCCACGTTTGGGGGTAGAACCAGCAGTTTCAAAGGCAGAGGCAGCCACGGCTTGTGCCTCCAACATTCAGGCCATCATGGAGTCTACAAAACGAGCTCTTCAATGCACAGCAGAGCGAATGAAGCAGAGTGCGGACTCATCATGCTCGGAGGCCCCAGAGTATTCAGTGGGCCAGGAGGTGTGGTTGGACACCACCCATGTTCAGGTCGATGGGAGGCCTTCACGAAAGCTCACTGAGAAATGGATTGGACCTTATAAGGTCCTGACTGTTAAACCTAATGCTGTGGAGCTTTGGCTGCCAAAGACCCTTCGCATTCACCTGGTGGTCAATGTTTCTCGGGTAAAACCATACAAGGGGCCTCTTGAAGGTCAGGAGGTTACCCGTCCAGGACCAGTGGTGGGTGTGGAGGATCGGGACGAGGAGTTCGAGGTGGAGTATGTGGTGGACTCTCGCCTCAAATGCAACAAGATGGAGTTCCTTGTTCATTGGAGGGGCTATGGCATTGAAGACCGTACTTGGGAACCTGAGTCCAATCTGAAGGGTTCGCCCGATGTGTTACGAGACTTCTACGAGTCTCACCCATCTGCACCACGAAAGCTACGGGGAATCGACTCTGCCCACTTCGCCGCTCTTTTCTCTCCCTATGAGAACTTCACCTCTTCCTGTTCTGTTTTCTGTCGCCTGGAAGTCGACCCCTAAGGAGGGGATAGTGTTACAATATGTGTTTTCTTTTCTTTTCTTTTTTCGTCTTATCTAATCTCTCTTCATCTTATCTTCTCTTTTATCTATGGACTAGTCTGGACCTTGACCATGTGGTTGCCATGTGGCCTAGGGCTAGGTTGGTCTGGACTGTGATGTCATGGTGATGTCACTATGATGTCATGCCTTATGCTCTCCTCGTGTATGCCTCACCCTAGCCTCATGTATCTTAGTATATATACTCATCTCAATAGCCCAGCTAGCTCCAAGCTAGTTCATTTGGGTTTCGACCTTAAAAACCTGCTTCTAAAGTTCCTCTTCTCTCTTCGTCTTTCCCCTGGTCTAGTGTTTGGTGTAGCGAGCCTGTGGCGTTAAGTCTAAGGCCGTAACACCAACATCCTTTGTCGCTTTCTTCATTCACAGCTCTATCCTAACGACCCTCGCGATCCAGAAGACATCCCTTACCATGAGTGCCCAGTCTACGAGGGGAAAATTCGTGTGTATAACTCCGCATGTTCCACATTCTTTGCACCCAGCGACTTGAGTGGGATCCATGGCATGCATCGTGAATATATTCACTCCTGCCCCATGTGGAGGAATGCGGGTCCCCATTATGATTGTGTTTTCATCATAACTAACCCACAGTCAGAGGACATGTCCGGTCTAGATGTCGCCCGCATACTATGTTTTTTTTCATTCAAGTATCAAGGAACCTTCTACCCATGCGCAGTTATTCACTGGTTTGACCATGTCAGAGATGGCCCCGACGCAGCTACAGGAATGTGGGTTGTCCGCCCAGGCTACCGTACACACAACTTCCAAAACATCGCTATCGTTCACATCAATACAATATATCGGGCAGCTCATCTCATCCCAGTCTATGCTGTGCATAACATCAACTCTGCGGACGTCAGGCCTCACCATTCTTATGACACATTTCATTCATTTTACGTGAATAAGTATGCTGATCACCACGCATTCAAGATTGCATTCTAGCGGGCACTAGTCAATCTCCCATTGTCTTCGCAATGTGAAATTAGTAGAGTTTGTGAATCCGTTGGTGACAGTGAGTGGACGGCACTCAATGATTAATGTATCCACTGACCTTCATAGCTACGCAGGGCCTCCACACCAGTGCCGTCGTCTACACCACACTCCCTCACTTGTACATCCAGTAACGATGCAATTGTCATCAGTCACCCCCTCAGACGACAACTAGAGGAGTGCCGTCGCCTACACTGTACACCCTCACTTGTACCACTGCACATCCGGTAATGTCATTGGCCCCCCCACCTCACATCCACACTCGCACGTCTGGTAACTACGCAACTGTCATCAGTCCCCTCTCCTCAGATGACAACTGGCCTCCACACTGGTGCCTTCATCTACACTGCGTACCCTGCACATCCGGTAACTACACAACTATCATTGGCCTCCACTGACCCACACTCGCACGTCTGGTGACTACGCAATTGTCATCCGCCCCCCACTGTGCACCCACACTCACACGTCCGGTAACTACACAACTGTCCTCGATTCCCTCTCCATAGAGGACAACTGGCCTCCACATCAGGACCTTTGTCTATACCGCGCGCCCTCGCTTGCGCGTCCAGTAACTGTGCAACTGTCATTAGTCATTCTCCAAGCAATGGCAGGATGAATCAGCTTTACTCTGTTGCGAAGAAGACTTTCAGGGAGCGCTAGTGGGTGGCAGAATTGACAAGCCATTGCTGAAGGTTGGTCAGGTAAACTACACATTCAAGGCACCTATCCTGACTCGTCACTGCAGCTGGCCTCATACTCTACAATGAATACCGTTGACCATCCCCAGTCGTTGATGGTGAGTTCGGAAATAGCACCGGCACATAGCATACTGAAATGTGTGGTGTTCCAGACTACATAGTATAGCATAGTGGCGACAAATTATACTTTCTACTTTTTCTACTTTTTTGCCTTTATTGTCTTTAATTACCTATGGAAAGTTACATCTCACAGAGTGCATCCATCTGTGTATCTGAGAAAATTCAGTTAAGTACCGAAAGTCCTAGATAGAGCCGTAAAGGCTCGGATAGTGTTTGGCCAATTTACTGATGGACTTGATAGTTGGTATTGGTTCAGAAAGGGTGAGCGAGCTGGGCTATCTAAAACTGAGATATGCCGCCAGGAGAGGGAGCGTACCTGGAAATCCCCGACTATGGGAACCCCAGTGGAGGAGCATGTGGTTGCCAAACTGGAAACTTTCAGCATGGAAAGTCTGGAGGGGGGGAATGATGGACGCTTTGCGTGTGTCCGAAAGGATAATGACACGTACGAGGTGTATGACTACCATATGGCCCTCTGCTTCGACCTTCCTGCACCTAAACTATGGACATCAGCAAACCAGACATTTCCCCCCCAGCTTTCCAGTGCTCCCAGGACTTTTGAAAAATGATTCCAGACCTCCCAGACCCTCCAACCCTCCAGGTGCACAGCCACAGTGAGAACAAAAGTTGTAGCCCATGATCACAGGACCATGGGAATATGATTACCTCAGCAATATCTCCTTTTTGGGGTGAGATATTTGCAAAGTTCAGTTGGAGTCACAGTTTGTCAAAAACAAAAAGTGGCTGTACAGTGATGATGTCATAACAAAAGTTGTAGGGCTGGATCACAGGATCATGGGAATATGCTTATCTCATTGATATGCCCAAAAATGGGTGAGAAAAATGCAAAATACCAAAAAAATTGGACATCTCAAAAATTAAATTTCAAAGATGTCATAATAAAAGTTGTAGTGCCTGACTAGAGGACCCCAGAGGTATGCCTATCCCATCCATACCTGCAAAAATGGTTGAGATACAGGCAAGATACAATTAGTGTAGTGTAGTGTTGATTAGTAATTGATTAGCAAAGTGTAGTGTAGATGTGTATTATCAAAAGTGTAGTGAAGTCCGCTTTTTTGACTACCAAATAAGTGTAGTGTTGATTAGTGTTTGAGTAGTTAAATGTTGTGTACACTTTTGATTACCAAAAGCATAGTAAAAGTTCGCTTTTTTGACTACCAAAAAAGCGTAGTGTTGATTAGTGTTTGACTAGTGAAATGTTGTGTACACTGTTGATTACCAAAAGCATAGTAAAAGTTCGCTTTTTTGACTACCAAAAAAGCGTAGTGTTGATTAGTGTTTGAGTAGTTAAATGTTGTTTACACTTTTGATTACCAAAAGTGTAGCAAAAGTTCGCTTTTTTGACTACCAAAAAAAGCGTAGTGTTGATTAGTGTTTGAGTAGTTAAATGTTGTGTACACTTTTGATTACCAAAAGTGTAGTAGAGTCCGCTTTTTTGACTACCAAATATTTGTAGTGTGACTAGGAAATGTACAGTAGTATTGATTAGCAAAAAAGCGTAGTCATCATTAGGATTGTTGTGTAGTGGGCACAGCCACTAATGCCTCGAAATTTTGCAAAGTCACAAAAATACCCCAAAACACGATATAGTGGACACTAAAACTCACGCCTTTCACGCAAGCGGCCAAAGCCGACCAAACAAAGGCCAATTCCTACTATGGGGTAGTGTATGCCATTAGCCCACTACTACCACACATTTGATTACCAAAAAGTGTAGTGGTATTAGAAAAAAGTGTAGTAGTAGTACCAAAAAGCGTAGTAGTATTAGCAAACGGGGTAGTAGTATTAGCAAAAAGCGTAGTACTATTAGTAAAAAGTGTAGTAGGTAGTGTTAATAGCAAAAAAGCATAGTTGTATTAGGCTATTATGTGGTAGTACTTGAATTTGAATATATTACTACTTTTGATTTGATTTCTGTGTGACTGAGTTCCTATTAGCTTGAAAGTGTAGTGGGATTAGGAAAAAAGCGTAGTAGTGTTATTAGCAAAAAATGGTAGTGGGATTAGGAAAAAAGCGTAGTAGTGGTATTAGGAAAAAACAGTAGTGGGATTAGGAAAAAATGGTAGTAGTTGGATTAGGAAAAAAGTGTAGTAGTGGGATTAGGAAAAAATGGTAGTGGGATTAGCAAAAAAGCGTAGTAGTTGTCACTGCAAGCATTTCGCAATGTTTCTTCAGGAATCATGCTGAAAAAATGGAGGAAAGAGATACTCTTTTATTTTGCATGTTTGGAAGGGAAAAATTCAAAAATAATATTTTATGTTTGTCCAAAAAACATGGATTGGTGGTAATGTCCATTAGCTTCTACTCTAATTGGCATTAGTATCAATTCATGTTCTCTGGAAGAGAATAAAACATTATTTTTGTGTTTTTTCTTGCCAAACATCACAGATAAAAGAGTATCTCTTCCCTCCATTTTTTCAGCATTTTTTGTGAAGAAAAATTGTGAAATGCTTGCTGTGTGTATTAGCAAAAAACGGTAGTGGGATTAGCACAAAAGCGTAGTAGTGGTATTAGCAAAAAATGGTAGTGGGACTAGCAAAAAAGCGTAGTAGTGGTATTAGCAAAAAATGGTAGTGGCATTAGCAAAAAAGGATAGTAAAAGTATGGACAGAGGTGATGGGCTGGGATTCTGGGAACTCTGGAACCCTGTCTGGCCAGTCCTGGCCAGAGGGGGACCTTTCTGGGTGAGCTGGGAGTCTGGCCAGCTCTGGCCAGGTGATGTCTAGTTTGCTGATGGATACCAGAGTTCAATGTGGTGCATTGGCATGCTAAGACGCTACTCCATGCTTGTCTTGATCTGACTGGTGATGACCCAATGGAAGGTGACGACATCAGTATAAGTACCCTATACCAGGAGGAGGGTGAAAGCGATGCACTTGACGAATGGGTGGATCTCGAAGAGAACTTGTCCTGCTGCCCTATTCAGCTGAACGGTAGCACCGTGAAGTCCGAAGATAAGATCACTTTGCAGAGAAACTCTGCGACAGCAAAGGACTTCACTTGGAAGGTGCCTAAACCATTGGTCGTGGTGGTACACATCAATGGCCACCCAGCACGTGCGCTGATCGACACTGGATCTCTGGCTGACTTCATGTCAGTTACCTTGGCTGAACAATTGAAGGTTAAGCGCATTCCACTAGAGAAACCCCTATCAATCCAATTGGCTGTCCAAGGATCACGATCTAAAGTCAACTTCGGTACCAAAGTGCGATTGCAGTATCAGGAAATTGACTGTGAATGATACTTCGATGTGATGAATTTGCAGAATTACGACCTCATCCTGGGGACACCATATCTTTATCAACACAAGGCTATGGTGGGATTACACTCACCGAGAGTAATAATTGGGAGTAAGACCCCCACCGAAATGAAGGGCACTCAAGTATTGATGCTGGAGTCTCGTGCTACTGAAGTATATCATGAAAGCCTCGAAAAGGCCAGAAAGTACCTACAAGACCTTGCCAAACTGTTATGTTCCCCAGCTGGAGCAACAGCACTGCCCCCATTCCGAGCTATCAACCACGAAATACCTTTGATTGACGAGAAGAAAACCTATCAGTGGAGACCTTCTAAATGCCCAGAGGCACTACGACCTCTGTGGACTGAGAAAAAGAATGCCTACTTGAAGACGGGCCGCTGGGCACTTACTGCAGCCCGCAATACCTGCCCTATGTTGCTTATTCCCAAGCCTGGTAACCCACCATGCCTGCGAGTGGTTGTTGACCTTCGCGAGTGGAACAAGAACACCCAGAAGCTGTCATCACCAATGCCTGACATGGATGGGATCTTACAACGGGTCGCTCGAAAACCATACCGCTCGATCATCGATGGTGCTGACGCCTATGAGCAGATCTGAGTGGTGCCAGAACATGTCAAGCAGACAGCCGTAACTACCCCCGATGGGAACATGGTCAGCCTTGTTATCCAACAAGGAGATTGTAATGCACTGGCTACTTACCAGGTGCTCATGAACCACCTGTTTGGGGAATACCTGGGATCATTCCTGGATGTATACCTGGATGACATCATGATATACTCAGACACTCTGGAAGACCACATTCACCATGTCAAAATCGTTCTCGAAATTCTAACTCGCGAGAAACTTTACCTGAGTGAGAAGAAACTCCAGTTCCTCTGTAAAGAGGTAAAGATATTGGGACGCATCGTGACCAACGATGGTATAAAGATGGATCCCGAAAAGGTCGATCGTATTGTCAACTGGAAGGTCCCAATGAATCGAATGCTGTGCAAGGGATTCATTGGATCGGTCAGTTATCTCGCAGATGATATATACAAAGTGTGCATACCTCTCGGAGTTCTCACACACTGCAAGCATTTCACAATTTTTCTTCAGAAAACATGCTGAAAAAATGGAGGGAAGAGATACTCTTTTATTTTTGTTGTTTGGAAAGAAAAAATGCAAAAATAATGTTTTATTTTCTTCCAGAGAACATGAATTGATGCTAATGCCAATTAGAGTAGGAGCTAATGGACATTACCATAAATCCATGTTTTTTGGACAAACATAAAATGTTATTTTTGCATTTTTCCCTGCCAAACATGCAAAATAAAAGAGTATCTCTTCCCTCCATTTTTTCAGCATGTTTTCTGAAGAAACATTGTGAAATGCTTGCAGTGACAGAGGCGAGTGTGGAGACCCGACCATTTCATTGGACTTTCACTGAGCAGTGTGCATTTGACAAGGTAAAGGAATATGTGGCCGCTTGTGCACCTCACTGCTGTGTACCTTTGAATTATGACCCTGGATGTGACCCCATGTGGGTCATGATGGTGTAGGGAGAGTAAACTCCCTACTAGGTATTTTACTTTATTTCTTTGTTTTTACTTACATTTTCATTCCTATTCCTTTCTTTTATCTTTTACTTAGTATTTTGAGTAATGTTTGGTCGCGTTGTGGCTTATGTAAGCCATGTGCGACTTAGAACACTTTGTACTTACTTTGAAATAATCAGACGAGTCACCACCAGACGAAAACAGACGGAATTCAAAGACCAGAGGCTTTGGAAGAATTATTCTTCCTTAGTTAGACCCTTGATAGACACTATCTGACCTCTCATTTGGACTTTTGGGCGTGTTTTCTATTGTTTTACTGCACTCCTTGACTTCCTACCAAGCACCTCAAGTCCCCTCGGGTCAAACTGACCATCCCAAACCCATCTGGAGACCCCCAGGTCACCATCATCTGACTTTACAACGGATGCCTGCAGAAATGGCATTGGCGGGGTGGTGGTGCAGGGACCTGACTGGAAGTCAGCAAAGGTAGCTGCATTTTATTCAGCCAAACTTTCCTCCGCACAACGAAATTACCCAGTACATGAACAGGAGTTCCTTGCTGGTGTTGAGACGATGCTTTGTCACCGTGACATACTCCAGGGTGTTCATTTTACATGGGTAACGGACCATAAAAGTCTAACCTACTTGCTGACTCAGAAGGACCTCTCAGGTCAACAGGCACGCTGGCTAGAGAAGCTATCAGCTTTCGATTTTGACATTAAGTACGTACCTGGTGAGGAGAATGTGCTCCCAGATGCACTCTCTTGCATGTATGAGTTCGATGCACCGGGCACAATACGATCGCCGAGTGAATACTTACACTGCAATCCTGATGTGAATGAACCTACCTTGAGCAAGGATAATACTCACATTGTATCTGCACCTCTGTATGTCGGTATGGAAGCCCTTGCTATAAGCCCTCGCATGGATGTGACACCATCAAAAGACTCCACAAGGCGAGCATGCTGCCACACACCCACCCCACCACCTGCCGAGACTGGCCGACCCGAGATCAGTGCAGAATTTGCTAAGCGAGTGAAGCATCATTTCGTTCTCCTAGGACCAGGTCAACGAAAGGAGGGGGGGAAGGATGGTGAACATCCTACCTCAGATAACACGCACTCGACAGGGACAACATGGAATACTGGCATGGAACAGCACACAACTGATGCATGTGACACCAAAGTAAGCACCACTGCCACAGAACAATGCGCTACAGGGACACGTGACCTTGATACGAGTACAAACGTGGAAGAACACATCGAAAAGGAAGTAACACAAATGCCTCTCATAGTATATCCTGGCAATGAGGGAGTACTGAAGGCTGCATGCAATAAATATGACAAGGACCTGTTCTTCAAACAGATCATGGATGCCCCGCATGCTTTCAAGAACTTTGAGATCACTCCAGATGGTTTCATATGTCTAAAACTATCTGATCAAACAGTATTCTGTGTACCAGATATTGAGATCAATGGACAGAAACTCAGAGAAACCGTAATTGACCAAGCCCATTCCTTACTCGCACATTTGGGAGCCAAGAAAACTATTGCATATATTCAAGAGTTCCTATGGTGGGATACAATGGTAAAAGATATCACTCAGTTCTGCATGTCCTGCCGGACATGCCAGCGAAGCAAACCCCCGACACATAAACCATTCGGATTGCTCAACCCACTATCAGTTCCTTCCCGACCTTGGGAAGCGATAGGCGTTGACTTCGTGGGACCCCTGCCTGAATCAAAGAACCGTGATGGCGAATACGACTCAATCACAGTCATCATCGACTTACTGATGTCCATGGTGCACATAATCCCGAGCAGAACAAACTACACAGCTCGAGAAATCGCGGAATTGATGTTCACCGAGGTGTATAAACTCCACAGACTACCTCGAGCCATCATAAGTGATCGTGACGTGTTATTCATGAGTACCTTTTGGACTCATCTAAATCAGTTAATCGGAATCAAGCAAAAAATGTCTAGCGCTTACCATCCAGAGACCGACGGCACGATGTCACGCACCAAAGGTGTTTGGCGACGTGAGCATGGACCCAAAAGCTGAATGATGAAGAATGGAGAAGCCTAGCCCTAATGCGCAGAATGACTGGAGTGTCTAGCAGTCATCCGTCGCACAAGAACCACCCTTAATGTTAGGGAAGAAACCGCTCAAGCGCCGAATAAAAGTTTTCAAGCACCAGTTTACAGCATTCCGATTTTTCGAATATCTCAGCCATTTCTAAAGATATCGACATCATTCCCACGCTCACAGAAAGCTCTCGACCACGCCATCCTGCCTACCAAATTTGGTGACAATCCTCGCCCTCCACAATTTTCTGCATCATTTCTGCCAACAAACGCCCATTTCGCCACTTTTTGTTGTAATGGCCACCTCTTCGACAATCTCTTCGCTCATTCCCTTTGCCAGGGAGAATAACTACGAGTACTTGCCAGGAATCCCCACTAGCATTCGCCCTGAAGCCTCCTGGTTCATCCCTCCCTCGTCCATGACCTCCCATCCTATCGCTTTGGGACAGCGAGTTCTCCTTGTCAGTCTGACATCGAGGAGGACTTTCTTTGGTCGTCTCAGGTCTGTTATCAGGCTTGAAAAATCATATGTGGTTGTTTCAGTTTCTCCAGTTGAAGAAGCATATGGATCCTTCATCCCTGTGCCCTGCAACGTCTACCTCTCAATCTCATCCTTTGTTCTTCCAAAATTGCAACAGGTTCAATACCAATTACTGTCATCCAGTCTATCTGATCGCATTCATGATGAATTTGAGACACTTCTCCCTGCTCTTATGGGAGAAGATGGCCCTTCCTCTTCCTCAAACCCTCCAGAACACTAGCTGCAGCTAATGCAGGTCACTTTACAGAGAGGAGGAAAGGGGGAAAAGTTGCGAAATCCTATGCCCTGACTACCCTGGAGACCCCCAAAATTGGCCCCTGGCAGAAACCCCCACTGTTCTTCGTTTGGACATGCAGCAAGTTACCATAATGCATCTAGATCTTAGATCTAGGAGTCACTATGACTCATTTGCAGTCATATCCCTTAATCAGCAGTGACCAGTGCGCTTACTCATTCCCCTTTTTGCATTATTCATCCGTTCCTTGATGACTCATTCTGTTTTCAAATTGATTAGTGATAATCTTCGTCATGCTTACTGGTTTTACTTACCAATTGCTTACTGTCCTTACTCATCCTTACAAAGCCTTACCAATCCTTTACCAATCCTTTACCAATCCCCTTACCAATCGCTTACAGATCACTTACAAAGTGTTGCTCCATATTTACTGCAGGCTACGCTACCTTTTTGTATATAAAGTACCAATACGTCGACAGCAAAAAAAGAGGAAGCTACTTGCCAAGCTACTTGCCAAGCTACTTGCCCACTCAATTGCCTACCTATTAGGCCCAATCATCGTCGCTTTTAAGCTCATCATCATCCTCTTCATTCTTGCAGTATTTGAGGCTCCAATAAGGGTCTACTTACTGTTATCTTCATCATCTTACGTCACTTCTAGGCTCAGAGCAGCCTATTCTCTTCGCATTTTCAGTCTTCCCCTGCTCCCCCTTCGTCAGGAGCACCTATACCCTCTGCCCTAGCCCCCTCTAGGTGCACGGAACCCCTCCCCCATTTTATTTTAACAGATCCCTCGAGCCAAAGCCCGCGTAGGAAAACCACCAACTCGGCAATTGTCTTTGTGTTGGGTTTTTTCGGTGTTTTTGCCATTGATCCACATGTCGACTCACAGCGACTGAATGAGCTAATCGCACCATCGCCCAGATGCTTCGTTGCTGTATTGGACCAAATCAAAGGGATTGGGTATCGAGGCTACCAGAAATCAAATTCGCAATTAACAGTGCTACTTCAGAATCGACTGGATACACACCTTTCTTCCTCAATACAGGGCGAATGCCAAGGCGGATGATCTGGGATGCTCCGGAACGGGAGGAATATCCCAGCATACGAGCCTTCGCTAACAAGATGAAGATGACCATCATGGATGCTCATGACATGATTATGAAGACACGTGTCAAACAGACAGTTGGTGCTAATAAAAAGCACCAGGAGTGTCTGCTTGTCAAGGGGGATTTAGTTTACATATCAATGAAGAATATCAATCTCCCCAAGGGAATGTCTCGGAAATTTGTCCCGAAATTTGTGGGACCTTACCAGATATTGGAGGATTTCGGCAATAATTCTTATCGTGTCGAGCTTCCTGATAATCTAAAGCAGAGGGGTATACACAACGTATTCCACTCCTCACTCCTGAGGATACACGTACCCAACGATGATCAGAAATTCCCTGGGCGACAAGATGACCAGATCCTGGAGCTGGGTGGAAGTGGTCGAGAGTGGGCCGTGGACTGGATACTCCGGCATCATGGAAGTCATTCCGATGCTATGTTTGAGGTACTATGGGTGGCAGGTGACAAGACGTGGTTGCCATATGATGAGGTCGCCCACCTCAAGGCACTTGCCGATTATTTCGAGGTAATTGGCATTGACGGTATAGGAAACTTGAAGGACGTGGGCGACGGGGGTTTTTCAGACAATGACCCCCAGGTGTTCTTGGGACACTTGGCTCCTCATATCTGTGGAGCCCATAAATATCGCCCATGTCAGAACAAACCTCAAGCCCAACACCACCAAACTCGCATCCCACATCCACCTCATCGACAACCCTCCACTCCTCATCGTCACCCGTGCTGCTCCTGACGTTCATGAAATCGATCTCCACCTCCTCGTACCCCTTGTCGAGCACTGCAGACTTGCTGCCACCTCGGACCTCGATCCCATGCTGTACCACCTATGTGTGAGCCCTGACGAAGACTGCACCCCCCTAGGATGAATCACTCCCCGCACCGTCATCACCACAGATCAGGTGTTCATCGACCTGAGCTAACTCCACCATCTTCTTCATCGCAAGCCCAAAACCTAACACAGGCTCTTGATTACTCGGGCCTAGAAGCAGTCAAGCTTGCACTCTCAGAGATCGTTACAGAACTTACCCACCTAGCCCTTACCAACCCTCATATGCCTAATCACTCAGCGTCCAGATACATGGCTGAACCGGACCCCAGACGAAACATCAAACGAGTCAGCTTCGACTTCTTCTCTGTCTGCACTGCCACTAGTAACAGGGGCCAGGGCAAGCACAAACTGATCCATCACGAACAGGTCCAGTCATACTTCACCTATGACCTAGCCTTACAGCAAAACAGCGGGAACCCTCCTGAGGTGCCCACCGGGTACCACCTTTTTCGAGAAGCCTACCGTAGAGATGCTCGAACTAGGTCTCGCTTTGCCTTCTGTGAGCCCAATAGTAGTGGGCACCCACGCATAGTGTTCTCCAGGACACTGCCAACTAAGGAGGAAGTGTTAGGTGCTGACTGCAATCTCCGCAGCCGTGAAGAAATCGAGGGAGGAAAAGTACTTACCGGCCCACAGGCTGACACCATTGATAGCATGCTCTGGGATGCCGCAGAACGATTGAAAAGGCAGAGGGAGAGGAACCACCAGGGATACCTCAATCGCCGTGAACGGAGAGAGGATAGGCAGTGAGGGAGGGGTCCATTTGCCACCAATACTTGTGAGCATCCATACGAGTGCCGCCCCGGAGATCGTCGATCAACCCATGCGAGATCTCAACCAGAGTCATTGAAAGCCGCTGGTAAGCGACCTGCCGCTCCCCCACCTCTTCGTATCCACTCCAATCCACCATCTACCGCGTCGCCCAATCAACCAGTCACAGGACCAAGTCGTATCGCGACTGACGACACCTTGTCCACCACCATCGTAACCACCAATGACGACGAGGATGGCGTCTACGAAGAGTACTACAGGGAGGAGCTTGCTGACGAATCGATGAACGCGGAAGTTCCCATGGTGGATGAAGGTGTGGCGTGAGGCAAAGCAAGTAGAGAAAGGGTACTTCGTACCCTGGAGGGGGGAATGTAGGGTTTCGGCCTGACCGTGACAAGCTGATGTGTAGATGGAGAGAAAACCTTGACAGTTATGTTATTTCTTCTTATTATCTCTTGATCCTACTTCACCCATACTTGACGGATGACACTTTTGTGCCTGTTCTCTGTCCTATAAAAATGGCCGTGTATCATACAGTACGGGGACTCTTTCTTTCGCTACCTCAGAAATACAGACCGTTTAGTCTGGAAATGAGTAGACTTTGAAAGATCCCTCCATTGTGGTGTCATTGCAAGTAAACCAACTTCGCATCGCCACTACATCTGTGCTCTAGCTGCATCGTTGTAATGTGCACACAGCATCCCGGCGCTTACAGTGATTCCAGTGTTTCCTTCACACTCTCCACCTCGAATCCAAGGTACAAGCTCCACGCGAAATACAGATCTTTCAATGACCCACAAGCAGGCGAAGAGCCATCGTTTCTTCAGTTCTCAAACTTCACACAACCCCCCACCTAACCCTCCCTCGGTACGTAGTTTTGTATCTTTCACGTTAAAATATTTATGGATCCTCTCAGGAACAGTCACAAGGACCTGGGAAGAGGATTGTCTCCATCAGCAAACTAGACATCACCTGGCCAGAACTGGCAAGACTCCCAGCTCACCCAGAAAGGTCCCCCTCTGGCCAGGACTGGCCAGACAGGGTTCCAGAGTTCCCAGAATCCCAGCCCATCACCTCTGTCCATACTTTTACTATCCTTTTTTGCTAATGCCACTACCATTTTTTGCTAATACCACTACTACGCTTTTTTGCTAGTCCCACTACCATTTTTTGCTAATACCACTACTATGCTTTTGTGCTAATCCCACTACCGTTTTTTGCTAATACAACTACTACGCTTTTTTGCTAATCCCACTACCGTTTTTTGCTAATACAACTACTACGCTTTTTTGCTAATCCCACTACCATTTTTTGCTAATACAACTACTACGCTTTTTTGCTAATGCCACTACCATTTTTTCCTAATCCCACTACTGTTTTTTCCTAATACCACTACTACGCTTTTTCCTAATCCCATTACCATTTTTTGCTAATAACACTACTACGCTTTTTTCCTAATCCCACTACACTTTCAAGCTAATAGGAACTCAGTCACACAGAAATCAAATCAAAAGTAGTAATATATTCAAATTCAAGTACTACCACATAATAGCCTAATACAACTATGCTTTTTTGCTATTAACACTACCTACTACACTTTTTACTAATAGTACTACGCTTTTTGCTAATAGTACTACACTTTTTGCTAATACTACTACCCCGTTTGCTAATACTACTACGCTTTTTGGTACTACTACTACACTTTTTTCTAATACCACTACACTTTTTGGTAATCAAATGCGTGGTAGTAGTGGGCTAATGGCATACACTACCCCATAGTAGGAATTGGCCTTTGTTTGGTCGGCTTTGGCCGCTTGCGCGAAAGGCGTGAGTTTTAGTGTCCACTATATCGCGTTTTGGGGTATTTTTGTGACTTTGCAAAATTTCGAGGCATTAGTGGCTGTGCCCACTACACAACAATCCTAATGATGACTACGCTTTTTTGCTAATCAATACTACTGTACATTTCCTAGTCACACTACAAATATTTGGTAGTCAAAAAAGCGGACTCTACTACACTTTTGGTAATCAAAAGTGTACACAACATTTAACTACTCAAACACTAATCAACACTACGCTTTTTTTGGTAGTCAAAAAAGCGAACTTTTACTACACTTTTGGTAATCAAAAGTGTAAACAACATTTAACTACTCAAACACTAATCAACACTACGCCTTTTTGGTAGTCAAAAAAGCGAACTTTTACTATGCTTTTGGTAATCAACAGTGTACACAACATTTAACTACTCAAACACTAATCAACACTACACTTATTTGGTAGTCAAAAAAGCGGACTTCACTACACTTTTGATAATACACATCTACACTACACTTTGCTAATCAAAACACTACCAAACACTACACTTATTTGGTAGTCAAAAATGCGGAGTTTACTACACTTTTGGTAATACACATCTACACAACACTTTGCTAATCAAAAGTCTACACAACACTTTCCTAATCAAACACTACAAAACACTACACTTACTTGGTAGTCAAAAAAGCGGACTTTACTACACATTTGCTGATCAATAGTCTACACAACACTTTGCTAATCAAACACTACAAAACACTACACTTATTTGGTAGTCAAAAATGCGGAGTTTACTACACTTTTGGTAATACACATCTACACAACACTTTGCTAATCAAACACTACAAAACACTACACTTATTTGGTAGTCAAAAATGCGCCACAACACTACACTTTTGGTAATACAAATATCTACACTACACTTTGCTAATCAAACACTACAAAACACTACACTTATTTGGTAGTCAAAAATGCGCCACAACACTACACTTTTGGTAATCCAAATGTACACTACACTTTGCTAATCAAACACTACAAGACACTACACTTATTTGGTAGTCAAAAAAGCGGAGTTTACTACACTTTGCTAGTCAATTACTAATCAACCACTACACTTATTTGGTAGTCAAAAATGCGGACTTTACTACACTTTTGCTAATCAATAGTCTACACTACACTTTACTAATCAAACACAACACTTATTTGGTAGTCAAAAATGCGGAGTTTACTACACTTTTGGTAATACAAATCTACACTACACTTTACTAATCAAAGCACTACACTTATTAGGTAGTCAAAAGTGCGGAGTTTACTACTTTTGCTAATCAATAGTCTACCCTACACTTTGCTAGTCAATTACTAATCAACCACTACACTTATTTGGTAGTCAAAAATGCGGAGTTTACTACATTTTTGGTAATACAAATCTACACTACACTTTACTAATCAAACACAACACTTACTTGGTAGTCAAAAAAGCGGACTTTACTACACTTGTGCTAATCAATAGTCTACACTACACTTTGCTAATCAATTACTAATCAACACTACACTTATTTGGTAGTCAAAAAAGCGGACTTTACTACACTTTGCTAGTCAATTACTAATCAACACTACACTTATTTGGTAGTCAAAGAAGCAGAGTTTACTACACTCATTAGGTAATCAAAAATGCGCCACAACACTACACTACACTAATATTTTTGCAGGTATGGATGGGATAGGCATACCTCTGGGGTCCTCTAGTCAGGCACTACAACTTTTATTATGACATCTTTGAAATTTAATTTTTGAGATGTCCAACTTTTTCGGTATTTTGCATTTTTCTCACCCATTTTTGGGCATGTCAATGAGATAAGCATATTCCCATGATCCTGTGATCCAGCCCTACAACTTTTGTTATGACATCATCACTGTACAGCCACTTTTTGTTTTTGACAAACTGTGACTCCAACTGAACTTTGCAAATATCTCACCCCAAAAAGGAGATGTTGCTGAGGTAATCATATTCCCACAGTCCTGTGATCATGGGCTACAACTTTTGTTCTCATTGTGGCTGTGCACCTGGAGGGTTGGAGGGTCTGGGCAGGTCTGGGAGGGTCTGGGAGGTCTGGAATCATTTTTCAAAAGTCCTGGGAGCACTGGAAAGCTGGGGGGGAAACGTCTGGTTTGCTGATGTCAGGCTCGAGGGACAACACTGTAAGGGTGTGGGATGTTGAGGGAGGTGTGCAGATTGGCAGCCCTCTGAAGGGCTATACTAGGGAGATCACTTCAGTTGCATCCTCCTGTGATGTGGAAAAAACTGCATCTGCCCCTCAGGACAGAAATGCTGAAATCTGGGATGCTCCAAGCTATCAGGATGGGATCAGCCAGAAATTGGACTTGGTTGCATCCACATCCTACAGTGGATTTGCCACATCTAACCCTGCAGATGGTAAGCAATGTCCCCTATTTTCTTTTGTGATTTCATCCAGAACCTCTGTAGGTGTGAGGGGATATCCCATCTGCTTTTCTCCACACCCGTCACATGCTCTTCCTGATAGTGACCAACTAGTTCATGGGGTTAGGCTGAATGATTCTATGTTGATGCAGCCTGCTAAGTTGCAACCTGATGGTTGGATCAGAGGTCCCAGGGGTGAATTACTGCTTTGCATCCCACCAGCATTAAGGAACCCATTTTATTCAATATGGACCACACTAATCATTCCTAGAGGTTGTGTGGAGTTGGACTTGAGTCAGATGGCCCATGGAAGGGAATGGTGGAAATGTTTCAAGACAGCTGTCTGACTCCAATATGTACATGTTTTACTAGACATGTATTACAAGTCAGAGGCAAATGTGCAGTGATTTTTTGATACCCAGGGATAACTCATGATATGCATAACTTCCTGTAAAGATGCAATGGTATGTAGTGACAATGGGTAATAAAATTCTCTCTGTGCAGTTGCATCAATTCTACTCATTCATACAATGCAATCAATTCAATCCATCCTGGGCCATATGGAGGGGACATTACCTGGTTTGCCTCAGGTTATGCCATGGCTTGAGCACAGTCTGGGAATGCCTGGAAGCCAGCCCAGAGTCCTTGGTGTAGAGTAGGGACTTGCATGTTAGCCTGACTACTTAAGTGCCAAGTTGATTTACTAGTATGATGCTTCAGATTGCACTATCATACAAAGCTACATATTCCTACTGAGGTCCAGTAGCATGACTACCAGAGTCCTAGCAGTTCTGGCAATATGTCTATGTACATACAAGTGCTAGTAAGAATCCCTCCAACCATGCCTCCAGTACTATCCTCATCCCATCCCTTGCCCCTTCTTCAGCATCCCCATATACCACTCTGGCACCTCATGTGCTTTTGGAACAGGTCACTCTTGCCATCTCCTCTTTGGCTTGCTTCTGTGCTTCCTTTCTCAGCTGTGCCATCCCCTTGTGTTTCTGGTGCATCAGCATGTCGAACTTGTCATGTTCAGTGGCATGCAGGGCAGTGTAGGGAGTCCATACTCCCTAGGGCTGAATACCATAACATTCTACCTTTGTCCCTACCACCCTAGCCAGCCCCTGCAGGTCTACCATCCTTCAGAAACTTTGCCACTGCTCCACTGTCAGCTAACTTGGCTAAGATGAGCACTTCTCTTTGCTTACTAATGCTGCCACTACCTGGTTTGGGAGTAGCCCCTGTCACTGACATTCACTGCTGCTACAAGTTGCTGCTCACCCCTATCCTTGATGTTACAACCCTAATGACAGAGTCACAGTGTAGGGAGTCCATACTCCCTAGGGCTGAGTACCATAACAGTCTACCATCTTCTCTACCACCCTAGCCAGTCCCTGTAGGTCCACTGTCCCCTCAGAGGGAGTCCATACTCCATAGGGCTGAGTACCATAACAGTCTACCATCTTCTCTACTGCCCTAGCCAGTCCCGGTAGGTCCACCATCACCTCAGAACCACTCCACTGCCAGCTATCTTGGCTAATATGAGCACTTCCTTTGCTTACTAATGCTGCCACCACTTAATCAGGAAGTAGCCCCTGTCACCAACACTTGCTGCCACTACAAGTCACTGCCCACCCCTGTCCTCAACCCCCATGCACTGTCCACCCCCTATCTGCATTGGCCTTCGGCCCTCTGAACAAGTATCCAAGTGTCTACTGACCGTTGTAGGGAGTGAGTACTCCCTACTAGGATATTTCTTTTATTTTATAGTTTTTATTTTCACTTTTATTTCTGTTCATTTACCTTAGTCCTAACTTAGTTTCGAGTTTAGACACGTGAGGTAGCTTATATAAGCCCTCGCGCACTTACACTTCACTGTAGCTACTTACAAAAATAATAACGAGTTTTGAGAGTTTGAGTTTGAGTTTGAGAAGGCTTCAAGTGTCCTTCTTCAGTGTCAAGACTGCCTTAGACTGCCCCAGATGTCCCAAGACAGTTGTTCCTTCCAGGCTAGAGGAGCCCCTTGGAAGTTCTCCCCTTTCAGATCACTGCTCATCCCCAGACTCTTTTCTATCCATCTCTTCACCATCAGCAGTCTACTCTGACATTTGTGACATCAGCAACTTGGACCCTATAGGCCCCACTCGAGACACCAACACCTGCCACCACCAGTAGTTCCCCGCACCACTCCAGACCACCTGGGAGAGTCCCCACAGCATCAGCCAGTAGTCCAGACACCCTAGGCATGTTCCCCTTTGCCACTTTTCCCTTTCTTTAGATTTTCCTTGCTTTCTTTTACCTTCTTTTCATACCTACATGCTGTAGCACTTTACCTTGGTGCTTTTTCTTCAATTTTTTCCTGACATATGACACTTCCAAAATTCACTGAAATTTTCCTTTGTGACAGCTACCTCTATGATACAAAACACCACTGTACTTAGGAAAAATATACCCACCTTTCAGGCATCACAATCTGTGTGTCTAAGAATCCCCTTGAGTCCCCAGAGTTGTTTTCCTGTGTATCTTTGAGTCTTCTGAGTCCCCCTTGCATCTACAGAGTCCCCCACTGAGTTTCACTGCCAAATTCAAGTCCCCTTGCATTATAAAAATTTTCTGCCACCTTCAGAGTCATCCCTTCAAGTCTATGAACCCTGCTACTGTCTCCCAGAGTCCTACACCACTGCATATCAAGTACCCAGCCTCTGAGTCCCTCTAGCGGCCCATACTGACTTCCTCCCACCTACTTGCAGCAGCAATTTGAGTTCTACACTGCCAGTACCTCTCCAATCCCAGGGGAAGTTTCCCCTTCATTACCTAGTCACTTCCTCCACTCCTTTTCCAACTCATGGCCCCTTGGGACAAGCCTAGGCATAGCCTACAGCTTTCCCCTCTTTTCCCCCTTCATGCTCTCACAAGAAGAGTAGCCCACATCATTTTGGAGCCCACTGCAAGGGGTCTTCAGATCTGGAAAGGAGATCTCTCTGACCTACCCGTTAAAGAACCGAACTTGAAGAGCTCTTAGAGCCCTTCTGCTGCCTTTCTATTTCATCATCTGATTTATTTGTGCCATCTACTGACCCCTGAGAAATCTCAGAGCTTCATCCTTCAGATACTGAGTTACTGCTTGAAGAATCACTTCTTGTACCAGATCTGCCATCTCCATCATTCCTCAACATCCCGGGTGGCTTTGAAATTGAAGAACCCTTCACTCCGCCACCAGACCACCAAGAGTTATCCCCCCTCACAGATCTTTCATCTACACCATCCCCTTCAGCCTCAGCTTTCACTGCTGAACAGCTTCTGATACCATCAGATTCTACCTTCATATCCCACACTGCTTCCCCACCACTTGTTTGAATCCCACCACACATACCTACCCCAGTACCCACTTCAGCTCAAAATCCTACCCTACCCCAATCTTCCATGATACCACTGACCATGTCCGCTCCTATTCATCAAGAGATGCCACTTCAGGGTTCTAACAAGGCCCCTAAGTTCTCTGGCAAGACCAAAGATATCTGTGCATATTTTGAAAATGTTGACCAGATCTGCACTGATGCAGGAATTACCAATGAGAGGTTAAAAATTAAATGGGCTATCTGCTATGCCGACCACAATGAGTCAGAACTATGGTCCTCATTAGACTCAGTAGCTGCCAATGACTGGGATGTCTTTGTTGTGAAGGTAATGAGCTCTTACCCTGGTGCTCGTGTCAAAGGCCACCAATATACCAAAGCCAACCTCGAAACCCTTCTCCACCACCAAGTCCAGAAGCCCATGTTGTCCCTCGAGGACCTGGGTAAATATGTTCAGGAATTCTGCCACATTGTTGCCCTGATCAACAAGAAGAAAAAGCTGACTGAAGACATCATCAATGAGAAGTTCCTGGAAGGATTCCCACCCAGATTCCATAACTCCCTTGCTACCTGCCTCCAACTCAAAGATCTTGACCATGATGCCAATGAGCCATGGCCTTTTGACAAAATCTATAAGCAAGCCACCTATCTGCTAAGCAGTGCTCGTCAGAACATTGCACAAGTTGACAGTTCAGCCCTGTTCCCCAAGCTGTACTCACAGCCATCAGCCCCACCAACCATCCTTAAATGAGAATATGTCCAAACTGCTGTAGGGAGGGAGTCCTCCCTACTAGGTAAATTCTTTTATTTCTTTGTTTTTACCTTACAATTCTGTGTCTACACTTTTCCCTACTGTAGTTTTACTTAGTATTTGGACGCTTTTTGGCTTATGTAAGCCAAACTTCGTACTTACTGTACACTGTAATGAATAAGTTGGAATTCAAAGGCCAGAAGCCTTGGATCATTAGTTCTCCCTTATCAGGCTCTCCTCAGACATTATCTTGACTGTCTTTGGGTTTATTGGGCATGTTTTCAGTCTTTTCACCACCTCTTTTGACTCCCTACCAGGCAATCCAAGCCCCCTGGGTCAAACTGGGACCCCAAAATCCAGAGGGAGACTCATTGGACCTCTCCCCACACCCTCTCTCATCAAACCCTTCACCGCTGACCAGCCACCAGCTCCTTGCCAATCCCAGGACCAGGACCAACAGTTCTGCTGCCCCTTTGATCCATGATGCTTCTTCTGCAGTGGCACCAATGGCCACAGGACTGCCAAGTGTGAACTGTGTCAGGAGTACATCTGCCAAGGGAAATGCATGTTGATAGGGGGTAAAGTGTTTATGAAAGATGGCTCTGATATCCCTAGGTCAGCCACCAGCAGGAACTTCAAAGAAAAGATAGACAACTTCCTAGCCCTCAGAGAGTCAATCATGGCATCAGCCAATCTAGTGTCAGTTCAGTCCCCTGGCACCACTGTCATGCACCAAAGGTGTTTGGTGACATGAGCATGGACCAAGAAGCTGAATGATGAAGAACAGAGAAGCCTAGCCCTAATGCAAAGAATGACTGATATGGCCAGCAGTCATCCATCACACAAGAACCATCCTTAACATTAGGGAAGAAACTGTCCAAGTGCCCAAAAAACTTTTTGAGTGCCAGTTTATGGCATTCCAATTTTTCGAATATCTCAGTCATTTCTAAAGATATTGGCATCATTCCCATGCTCACAGAAAGCTCTCGACATGCCATCCTGCCTTCCAAATTTGGTGACGATCCATGCACTCCATGATTTTCTGCATCATTTCTACCATTGAATGCCCATTTTGCCAATCTTTATCATAATGGCCACCTCCTCGACCTTCTCTTCACTTGTACCCTTTGCTAGGGAGAATAACTATGAGTACTTGCCAGGAATCCCCACCAGCTCTCACCCTGAAGCCTCCTGGTTCATCCCTCCCTTGTCCATGACCTCCCATCCTATCACTCTGGGACAGTGAGTTCTCCTCATCAGTCTGACATCAAGGAGGACATTCTTTGGTCACCTCAAGTCTGTCGTCAGGCTTGAAAAGTCTTATGTGGTTGTTTCAGTCTCTCCAGTCAAAAAGGATTACAGATTTTTCCTTCCTGCCCCCTGCAATGTCTATCTCTCAATCTCATCTTTTGTTCTCCCAAAATTGTGACAGCTTCAGTACCAATTACTCTCATCTACTCTATCTGATCACATTCATGATGATTTTGAGGCAGTTCTCCCTGCTCTCATGGGAGAAGATAGCCCCTCCTCCTCCTCAGTCCCTTGAGAACACTAGCTGGAGTTAATACAGGTCACTTTGCAGAGAGGGAGAGAGGGGGGAAGTTGTGAAATCCTAAGCCCTGACTACCCTGGAGACCCCCAAAATTGGCCCCTGGCAGAAATCCCCACAGTTCTTCATTTAGATGTGCAGCAGATTGCCCCAATGCATCTAGATCTCAGATCTAGGAGTCAGAGTGACTCATTTGCAGTCATATCCCTTAATCAGCAGTGACCAGTGCACTTACTCATCCCCCTTTCTGTTGCATTATTCATCTGTTCCTTAATGACTCATTCTATTTCAAATGATTAGTGATATTCTTTGTCATGCTGACTGATTTTACTTACCAATCGCTTACTGTCCTTACTCAGCCTTACCAAGCCTTACCAATCCTTTACCAATCCTCTTACCAATCGCTTACAAACCCCTTACAAAGTGTTTCCCTCTGTTTACTTCAGGCTATGCTACCTTTTGTATATAAGTACCAATATGTCACAGCAATCAAGCAAGCAAGTAGCCCCCTCCATAGGATACCATCCCCTTTGTAGAGAGCCAACTGCCCACTCATTATCTTCATTATCTGCCTTATCATCATCGCTGTGAAGCCCTTATTATTCATCATTCACTGCTGCAGTATTTGAGGCTCCATTAAGGGTCTACTTACTGTAATCTTTGTCATTTTATGTCGCTTCTAGGCTCCGAGTAGCCTATAAATCTTCACTTTTCTGTCTTCCCCCTGCTCCCCTCTCATCAGGAGCACCATTCCCTTCTGCCCTAGTCCTCTAGGTAGTGTTGCCATGGCTCAGCTTGAGAGCCTGAGCCATGGGGAATTGCAAGCTCAGTTTTGAAGTTATTAACAAAATTCTTTTTGATTTGTCATCTGGAAATGTAAGGCTACAATCGGAGATAGTTTATTTGCTGACTAAGCAGCTCAATTCCTCGCAGCTTGGGGGTTTAAGCTGAGCTGAGGCAACACTACCTCTAGGTGTGCAGAACCCCTCCCCCATTTTGCTGTAACTGATCCCTTGAGCCAAAGTCCATGCAGGTAAACCACCAACTCAGCATTTTGTCTTTGTGTTGGGTTTTTGGTGTTTTTGCCATAGATCCACATGTCAACTCACACCACCCATTCTTCTGTTTACTCAGTAGCATCCTATGAGACTTCCCCAATGGTGAACAGTCCTTAGAAATTCATGACCTGAACACTGGGTGGCAATTGTTAATACCAACCCAACCTCATCACTGCCTTCATTCCCAGCCCCACTTTGTCAACCCCAAAGATGAAGCTGAATATTTCTCCTGCCAAGAGTACTGCTGCCACTTAGAAGGAGCTGAGCAGGGTTTTTGATGACAGTCAAGGACTCACCAAGAGGGCAAGGAGACCAGGAAGAAGTAGTATCCATGTGTTCCCTCTATGTTTCAGATCCCCCCTCTTCATTTCCAGTTCTTACTTCATCTACCTTTACAGACTCTAAAGAAAATACTGCCACCACATTCCTTCTTGACTATACTGCTTCTAGTATGCCTTCCCTTGATCCTTTCAATTCCAGCTTCATTTCTCCCAAAGACCCATTCTTGTTTTCCACTGGTACTACCCTTTCGCCACTGACACTTTCAGTACTTCGATCTACCTTCAAGTTTGACCCTGTTTACCATGTTTTAAAATACAAACCTGTAGTGAAGAAGGTTCAGCCTATTCTGACTGTGATGCCTGTCAAATTTCGGGTTGACCATTGGGAGGTCAGTGACCCTCTCACAGACCTACCCGTATTACCACACCATCCCCCTCCATTCATTCCAGGCTCCAGATTCACAGTGGCAAGAGTGGATGAGCTCGACCTTGATCCCACCAAGTTTCTCTGGCTGGCAGAACTCGAACTCATTCAATGGCTAGTTTGTACCCATGAGGCCACCTTTGCCTGGGAGACCTCCGAGTGGGGAACCTTCTGAGAAGACATGTTCCCACTGCTGAAGATCCCTACCCAACCACATAAACCCTGGGTTGAACAAAATATCCCTATCCCACCAGCTATCTTTCGAGATGTCATCCAAATCATCAAAGAGAAAATTGCTGCCAGTGTCTATGAGCCTTCAACTTCATCATACCAATCCAAGTGGCTCTGCATTGTCAAGAAAGACAGAAAATCGTTGTGCCTTGTACATGACTTGCAGCCACTAAATGCTGTCTCTATTAAGGATTCAGCAGTTCCCCCCTTTGTTGATTCAATTGCCAAGGCTTTTGCCTGCCATTCCATCTATGGCATTCTAGATCTGATGGTCAGCTATGACCACCAAACCATCCACGATGATTACCATGACCTTACTACCTTCCAAACCCCCATTGGCACCCTCCACCTCATGAAACTTCCTATGGGGTATACTAACACTGTCCAGATCTTTCATGGGGACATCTGCTGGATCCTTAAAGATGAAATACCAGAAGTCACTATCCCCTTCATCAATGACTGCCCTATCAAAGGGGCCAAAATCACATTACTGACTCACCAATGGCACCTATGAAACCATTCTGCAGAATGGCAGCATACATCAGTTCATCTGGGAACACCTACAGAATACTAACCATGTCCTTCACTGCCTCTGACATGCAGGTGCCACCGTCTCTGCCAAGAAATGTGTCATCACCACCCTGTCAATAGTGGTCATCAGGCACAAGGTTTCATATGAGGGGAGGATTCCCAATGAAACCAAAGTCCAGAAAATTAAAGATTGGCCTTACTGCACTAATGTCACTGAAGTCAGGGGCTTCCTAGGTCTATGTTCATATTGCTGCATCTTCATCAAAGACTTTGCTAGGCATGCCTGTCCTCTCATAGAACTGACCAAGAAAGACATTCCCTTCGAGTTCACCAATGAGCATCAAGCAGCAATGGAGTATCTCAAGACTGCCATCATTTCTTCCCCTGCCCTTCAGTCAGTTGACTACAATTTAGTAACTGTCCAGTCATCCTTGCCATTGACACTTCAAACATTGCTGTCAGTTACATTCTAATGCAAGAAGATGAGGGCAGCAAATGGTTCCCCACCCAATTTGGCTCTATTACCCTCAACAACCAAGAGCAGCAGTATAGCCAGGCCAAACTCAAACTTTTCAGTCTCTTTTGAGCTCTACATGACATGCAGCTATACATTTTCAGCATATGAAACCTAGTAGTCAAAGTGGATGCCAGGTATATTAAGGGTATGATCAACAACCCAGATCTCCAACCTAATGTGACCATCAATCGGTGGATCGCCGGTATCCTTCTCTTTGACTTCAAACTCGTTCATGTACCCACTGTAGGGAGGGAGTCCTCCCTACTAGGTATTTTCTTTTATTTCTTTGTTTTCACCTTTCAATTTTGTGTCTATACTTTACCTTACAGTTTTACTTAGTATTTGGTCGCTTTTTGGCTTATGTAAGCCAACTTGCTTAGTAACAGAACAATAGACTTCTACCTCAGACGAAAAGACAGAAATCTGAGCCCGAAGGACTCGGAGAATCATTTCTCCACTATCAGGCTTTCGTTAGATGATATCTCGACATTCCTTTGGACTTTCACGGCGCGTTTTCTGTCCTTTCACCACTCCTTGACTCCTTGCCAGGCAAACTCCAGTCCCCTTGAGTCAAACTGACCCCCAAATCCATCGGGAGACCTCTAGGCCACTCCCCCCACCTTCCCTTATTATTTCTTTTCATCTGGAGCCCACCGCGAGGGGGCTGCTTTGCTTGGTAATCATATTCCTCCTCCTACCTTCGAGCTTGCACACGCAATATCTCAACAACCGACGCGCCAAACCTATCGCTTTTCGAGATCCTGGTTCTACTCGACGAGCCCTTTCAGACGATACCTTTTTCGACGCGTACGCTTTTGTGGTTCGGGATATATCAAGCTTTTTGTGGAGAAAGGCTCTGCCAGATAGATTTTGGCATAACTCGGGATTGGGTGCGCGTAGCCTCTCGTTTCTTTGATCTCCCAACGCCCCTAGACAACCCCTACCACATCCCAAAGTTTGGTAAGGTTCTGCCAAGCAGTTCCTCATCAACGCACTGCTGTTCCCCCACCCTTCTACCTGCCTACGCGTTTTCTCATGAACCGACCCTCCAAACCTCTCGTAAATCGCAGGCCTAGTAGACCTCGACCATACCTTCCCATTGGTGCCTTTCCCGTTGCATCTGCATCATTATCTCTGGAGATATCGTGATTTTCGTGCCAAAAGGTTGTATTAGACGGTTTTGCGAATATTTCAGGATTGGGTGCACGGATCTTGGTAATTCCTCGTTCTCCCACTTCCCATAGGTACCTGCTACTGGGCCCCGAAGTTTCGTGCCGTTTTGCCCAGTGGTTCTCCTCCGACGCACTGCCGTCCTCCCCCCTCTGCCACAGCTGAGCTCCCTGGCCCCACCACTCGCATTTTTGTGCCATTTCGAGCTGTAGGAATTCTCCCCCAACCCCTTAGAGTCGGTTGAAAGCCCCTTTGAGACCTCCCCAGTCCCTTCGAGATCCCAGATGCTTCGAGATCCCAGATGCTTCGAGATCCCAGATGCTTCGAGACCCACAGACGAGTATTGAGCCCTCCTTCGAGACGCTTTCGAGACGCATTCGTTCATTTAGACGCATCCGCATTCCTTCGTAGACATGTCCCGATGTATCCAGACATATATCCATTGTTTTCTGTGTGTTCTGGCTAGTGATTTGCTCGGCCCGGCCTCAAGCCCCGAGCCGAGCCGAGCTAAGCCTTACTACACGGCCACCCCGTTGACGCAGTTAGGATTGCGTCAGCAGGGACACAAGTCTGACACTTGTCAAACTGTGACTGGGCACTTCAAGGTGCATTTTGTGTTTGACAGAATTTGACAATAACTATGCCAGTTGTAATCTCACTTAGAGCAGACTTGAGTCAGCAGGAGCTGTCAAACCAGGCCTCCCGTTGTGATCCCGATTTCATCCAACTGGAGCAGCCTTCATGCGCACTTATGAAAAACACACAGCACATATATATACGCAGTTCAGTGCATACAATACATTTAAAGCTGTAAAGTGTAGTGGTAATCTATTAACAAGACTTAGAAATTTGGGCTTAACAGGTCCTCAAGGCTGCCCAAGGCAGGCAAACAGTTGCTGCCACTGTGAATGGCTTGTGGTAATGCATCAGACGTGGAAGGTTGCCTTGTGAGGGACTGGCTCATCTGTGAGGTGCCATGATAAATGACTGTAGACGAGGGACGAGGTCCCGAGGGTGCAGTAGCCAGCGTCGGCTCTGTGTACATGCTGGGGAGAGGCAGTAGGATGCAGCCAGTGTTTCTTCCATAGTGATCTTGATCCTGAATAATTATCTCATTGAAGAAGCTTGAGATTTGCAGACATTAGAGTTCAATAAGCCATGTCAATGAAAGGGCACTCACTCACACCATTTATCATTCTTCATGTCCCTTCCATACCACTCGATATCCTTCACAAATAGCCTGTCCATCACGCTCCAGAAGTCATGCCCCTTTTTCACTCTCCTGGGGGGTGCCTTGTTGCTCACTGACCTGGCACATTTTGCAGGGGGTTTGTTGACAGATTCATCCACACTCACTTCCATGGTTGCCCCATCTTCACAGCTCTTGATACCACTTTCTTCAGTTGCTGCCAGCCCCACAATATATTGATGTGCCCGCCCATAATATCGCTGAAAACTCCATGGGTCAGTGTCAGTCAGTGGGAAAATATATACACCATACCAGATAGGCCAGGTGTAATTGATACTCAGCTTTCGATCCCAAACCGACTCCCCCCTGCTTGTACTTGCTTAAGGCTGTCCATGTAAGTTCCTTGAGCATCATGTGTGGTTTGCCCTCCCCACCAGCACTGTCCAGTATCTGTTCAGGCAGTTTGTGCATACGAAATACTTATCTGCAAGGATCACTCACCAGTGTGTGGAATTTGTTTCGGACCGCACTGCATTCCTTTTTGATTGCTGCATGAAGCACACGTTCATTAGTGGGGTTTCCAAATACATTTTGAAAGCCATAGCTATCTGTGCATGACCTCAGCCATTCCTAAATGTGAGTGTAAGGTGAGGGAGGTTATTTTCCAGCCAGTTGTCACACCTTGACATCGACATGCAGTGCCTTATATTTTGTTTGGCCTGCTTGCATGATCAGGTCTCTAGAGATAATAAGGACTTGTGACTGTTCTTGTTATTCAGCACCCGTGTAGCATCACGAGCATATGACTTACTGTCTGATCTGCACTAAGCTGAAACCTGCTTCTGATGCCAGTGGTGGCCAACTCCACAGCATTCTTCGTGTTCACTGAGTGCGCCTTTATCTCCTCCATCCCATTTAAAAGTTTGTGGCTAAGAGCCAGCTGCCAGATTCGCATGCGGAGGTCTCCAGTATCTAAATTCTTCCCGAGCTGTGTGTGCTGACAACATTAGACTCGCATGCAATCATAAGGGCTCGACTTACTTCAATGAACATGCTGAGCTCAGAAAACTGAGAAGCCTGGAGTTCAAACTTAGTAGCAACTTTTTCAGCCCACAACTTCAAGCAACTGAGATGACTTTCTTCAGATGAAATAGTTCCCTGGGGCACTATTTCAGATGAACTCGACGTCGACGTGTAACCAGGCATCCCTGGAGTGTCCCTGCTGCTGTACTCGTTCAAAATCTGGCCCTGTGATTCATTGTCAGGAGCTGGAGTATGTTGCCACTCATCTCTGTCTTCCAAAAATGCCCTTGAACTTGGACATGACACATCAGAAGCCGGTAGTACATCAGGGGATGTACAAGGATGTTCAGGCATCATCATGTGTGTCGCATTCAAGTGCGACAGGCAGGGTGTCCCTTTGGATGCAATTGATGAATGTTGTATGTGAGGGACACAACACTTACCTGTCATAACCCAGTGTGGCCTGGGGTCGGTTAGTGGAGAACCCAGATCCTTGGGCATCACTCATGATGGATCAGAAGTTACCATACAGCCTGCGTTCACCTGAACAGGGTGTGGTGTCCCTGTAAATGCATTAGCACACCGCTACATCTGGACTGATAGCACGACCTTACCTGTTGCACTCTGATGCAGCCTGAGTTCTGGTCCTGGAAAACTTCTTCCCAGGTCTTCAAATGCACTATAATAGTTACGGTTTGAATGATGCTGCGACATAGGAATGGATGATTGGATCACAAGAATAATAGAAACAAAAAAAAAGGCCTTGTATGGGACTTGTCCTGAGTGTGGTCGCACTGATGGGGTTGACGACCAAACACTGTCAAGAAAAAAAAAACAGACATCATTTATCGACACTCACCACTTGATATGAGGTCACATGTGTGTCAAGTGTCTGCAAGTCTTGTGTCTCAGTTGTGTGGAAGACAAGTGGTTAAAAATAAGCTTACCTGTCTGATGGAACACATTGACGAAGCATGAAGATAGCGACATGGAAGGATTCGTAGATGATTGTCATCGAGGGGCTGGGATGGTTCTCGAACTTTTTTGTTGCTTGATTTTCTGTGTGTTGAGCTCAGCTGCTGCCCCAGTGTGGATTGCCCAATTGCATTGTATCTGTTGTACTTGAGTCCGGAACTGTTGCACATAAATGGCATTGTGCATCTGTGCAGTATTCAGTATGAGGTCAGCAGGTTCACGGTGCTCAATGCATCGTGCAGTCTTGGTGGTTTTCTCACGTTCCTCGTAAACAGATACTGTGGAAGATCCGGTACATTGATGTCCGGCACAATTGTGCTGGACGTTGATGCAACAAATAAGAGCCTTTAAGAGAACATGCATGAATCAACACAGGAACCAGAACACGGATACCCAAAGTATCACTCACATTGGCTGGCACCATGACCCATCCAGAAGCCTGTAGGCATGGCAGGTGATAGACATCTGCTGAGCCTGTCACCTGGAATGCCTCAAGCAATAACCAATTTGCTTGATTCTGCTGTTGCATGCGTGAGTGACAAATCTGAAGAATCTCATGAATGCATCCAATGAGAGGGAGAGTGCCTCTAGCTGCACAAGGGTCTTGTGCAAGAATGAAGTCACCAAGCTGACATATATCACCACTTGATGCGACCACAGACTGACAACTTTGATAAAGTTGGCACTCAATGTGATGCAGGGCATGTGGGACCCACATGGCAGTACTCACTGCAAGCATTTCACAATGTTTCTTTGGAAATCATGCTGAAAAAATGGAGGAAAGAGATACTCTTTTATTTGGCATGTTTGGAAGGGAAAAATGCAAAAATAATATTTTATGTTTGTCCAAAAAAAATGGATTGGTGGTAATGTCCATTAGCTTCTACTCTAATTGGCATTAGCATCAATTCATGTTCTCTGGAAGAAAATAAAACATTATTTTTGCATTTTTTCTTTCCAAACATCAAAAATAAAAGAGTATCTCTTCCCTCCATTTTTTCAGGATGTTTTCTGAAGAAAAATTGTGAAATGCTTGCTGTGACTTGTCTTCTCAAGTGTTCACGGTCGCGTCTTGTCATGTACACATGAACCTGGGACATGTTCATCTCTAAGTTCATTCCATTGACAAGCCATGATTGACTTACCAGCTTTGGAGGTGACCATATCATCGGCTAACCCAAAGAAATCTGTGACAACGTTGCGGATTGAGGGAGTGTTGATACTGAAAAGCGACTTGACACCTGGGCCAGGTACAAGCCATCCATGTTCATCATCGCTATAGGGGAGTTCAGTTGTGACATGCCCTCGAGCAGAAAATGTACCACCAGACAAGAGGTGGCAGATTCGATGACACTGGGCCATTCCATGGGCTATGTCCTGTGACAGTGCTTGTCTGTTGCTGTGAATACTGTGGTCATGGATTACAGCATTGTACGACTTGAACCCCTCTGTAGCAAACAGTATGGCAGGTCCAAAATGTCATATGTGGTCGGGCAGGTGGTGAATAATATGGAATTTTGGTTTGTTGAACCACCATGGCATCCAGCGGGCAGTGCAGTTGAGGAAGTAGTCAATTGCTGCCTGTAAAGTGGTCTATACATTGTCTAGTTTACGTAGAAAAACAGAACGTGATACATATGAGGTGCTTGTCAATGTTGGCAATGCATGGCTGCCAAACAATGGGAATGAGGGAAGATAGGGCAAGGAAGGCTTTGAAGCATTCCAGTGGTACAAGGTCGTAGAGTATGAAAGGCACTGCCTGGGATATGGCACAGAAATCTCATCCAGTGAGGGACCCAGCATACTGGACCAAAGTTTGACCTGGTAGCGGAGGGATGCCAAGCCCCGAAACATTGAATGATGATAACTGGACCTGAAGCTCAGCCTTCTGAGCATCATTCAACCTAGAGATGGCATCATGCCAGAAGTACTTGACAAATCCCAGTAAAATAACATGAAGCACTTCAACTGGGGTGTCTTGATGGGGATCAGGGCCTGCAACGAGTGAGTGATGGAAGCGATTGAATGGCATAGAGGAATTTTACCTTTGATCCTCCATACTGGGCTCATGAACTGGTTGACTGGATGTCCCTGAGTGATTGCACTGACAGCATCAGTAAATCTCTCTGTCCCTGCATGGATACCTTTCACACGTTTGAGGATGCACTTGATGAACACATCCATGTATGTGTCCTTGATACCCATATCCATCTTCATTTTGGTGTATCGTGTTTTTCCCTTGCCGCTGGTGACCTCGTAGAACATGCTTCGAAGCTTGGTAATCGTGTCTTGGCAGGTGCAGGGTGTGTTGGCCTCAACAACAACAAAATATTTAATTACATGAACAGAGCAAATGACAGACTTACACCAAGAAAGCGCCTTGCTCGATCCACGAGATCTTGCATTGTCTCTGAGTGGTGACCCTTGCCCTTTGATGGACGTGTAATATCCTGGTGAAGAGACCCATCAGAGTCAGATGCAAGCGACCCAGTCTCGATGGAACGAGTGTCATCATCTAAGTTAGTCTGTACTGCTCTACCTGTGAGGTCAGGTGGTTGTCCGGACTCCACCCCCACTCCTTGGACCCAACAATTGTGACAAAAGAATTTACCCTGCAAGCCCACATGACATGCGAGTTCACTCTGCATGGGATTGTCACCGAGCATTGCCAGGACAGCCAGGATGACAAGGACCATCTCCCTTGCTTCTACATCCCAAGCCCAGATTCCATGCATTTGCACGTGTCTGCAGGTTGACATGGTGACTAACTTCACACTGGAAACTGAACAAAGATGACTTACTCGAGTTGATCCACAATTCCATCGAGCATTTCAAGGGGTGGCATGATGTTAGACATAGTGAGGAAATGAATACTACTCTCTTTGTGAACCATGACATGTGGGAGACCAGTGGCAGTAAAAAGAAACAAATTGTGTTTGTTCCACTTCTTCGACATATTGCCAGAGGTGTCGTCGCAGTAGAGCCATATCATGTATGTGAGAACACAATGTTCTCATGCACACAAGTGCCACTCGTTGCCATCTGCAGGGTCAGTCAGTGTCCGTGGGAGGATACTGTGGCCTCTCATTTCTATCAAACCTGCAACATGTTGAAACGAATGCAAAGACATTGCGAACTTCTAACACACCAATGATATTGTGTGGGTCCGGTTGAACGTCACTCCGATAGGTTTGAAGCAGCTGTGGGAACAAGAGAAGAAGATCAGTGGCCGGTACCTCTACGATGTCATGCATATGGATCACATATCCACTTGCACCACCAGTGATAACAGCTTGAGCTCTCCATGCATGAGCCCAATACTCAAGGTCAAAAGGAGAGGAATTCCGAGCAGTGGGTTTGGTATACCAGCACTCAGGAACAACCATTGTACCATCTGTCAACTTCATCAACTCAAAAATATAGAAGTCTTGCTGGCCTTTGCGAATCATGGGAGTAGTGACAGTGGGCTCGATCTCATACAGCCATCTCGATGCTTGCCAAGGTTGGTCAAGTCGGCCTGCTGCGTCTTCTGGGTAATGGCGAATGTGCGGGTGGATGTGTGGATTAGCCATTTCCTGTATGGTTGCAAATTACAGGTTAAAATTTTGCAACTCATGAATTTGACTTACTTGAGCGATGATAGAAGGCAGGTGGTTGACATAATAGATATGGCCCAGTGCTCCTTCATAGTGAACTGTTGGAATCCCATATTGGGACTGGAGTGAGCTGTCAATGTCTTTTAGTAACCTGGTGGAGGGGACACTATCAATGCCAGAGATGCTAAGTGCCCAAAGGATGACTTGAAGCTGCAAGTCCGAGAACAAGGAGCATGGGAGGTGCCATAGAATGTCCAGTATGCATGTCTATAATATCAACAAATGTCAGTGAAGAAAGGTTGCCCTTATGATGAGCACATACCTGCTTATCTGGCCATGGAAACCATGTGGGGCTTGAAGGTGCAAACCCATGCTGAGATGGCCGTTGCACACCTGGCTGAAGTGGTTCTAAGTAATCACCGATCGTAATAAGCCTGATGCCTGATCATACAATGTGGGGTTACTTACCTGGCTTGAGGTCTTCATCTTGGATGTCAGGAGGATCTGATCCACTTTCATCTGACAAGTCCTGACTGTCAGCCAGCCAGGCAGCCAGGCTGCTAGCCATTGTCGTCAGTTGCTCTTCATGCACAGATGGGAGATACAGTTCATCGTGGTTGATTGCATCCCAGTCAAGTTGGAATTGATTGTGGTTATCAGAAGGAGGGGCTGCCTCAGGTGGACATTGTGGGCCATGAGTGGATGTCAAGAGATCTGTCAATAAATTGAGAGATGGTGAGGTCACATCCGGTCAGGTTGGAGAACTTGAAGGGCAGTGTCGAGGGGAGAGGAGGTACCTGATGTTTTCTTGATGTTGGGTGGTCTTTTCATGTCATCGAGCAGCACGGGCATCTCGCCACTTGTTGTCCTTGCAAGCCAGGCATGACCACTGGTACCAGTTGCGACCGACGCCGACTGTCCAGACTGTTTGCAGGTATTGTCAAATGCAGATGCAACAAGGGCAAGCGCAACGTGTAATGCTGTGATAGGGGTGGGACTTACACTTGGGGTGTGCAAACTCCTCGTTCATTGTTTGGAACTGAACATTCGAACTTTGTAATAAAATATTAAAATGAACATCAACTTGCATTGTCCCTAACCACCAGGATGCTTTTTTTTTGCGCCCACTCCAGCCTTAAAAAAGTTGCACTCGAAGATTGTGCCTGCTGTAAACTGTAGTGAATTTGCTGCCTGCCCCAATCAGGAATGCATCTAGCTCATGTCTCACGCAACTCCACTCAGCTCATATTCTCACATCTTAATTATAAGGGGACTACGCGTGGGAAAGTCATGCCACATGCTTTTCCTGAGATTTTCAACCTCCGAAGGATTTGCTCACCAAAAGCTGTGGCAAATTTGAACTCCACTTGAATTGCTCCCTGTGCATCGAGTCCGCACACAACATTAGTCATCCTCTGGAAAGTGGCTGTGACAGTACAAAGATTTAAGATAAAGGTTGCTACACATGCAAATTTGAGTGTAAATTCTTCCACTGAAGCCTCGCTACAGCAGCTTATTTGATAAATATGATATGATGAGGCAACAATTGTGCTGCCTGTTGGTTTGATTGGGGTGTACAAACACTGACAGAACCAAAAGTGGGATAATATGGAGGGACAGTGAGGATACACATGTGCAACACACTGTGAAAATGGGGGACACCCAACTACAGGATGTCAGCAAGTAGAATACTGTCAGTTGGTCTAGAAGTAGGACTGTCTGATATATAAGCCAACAGTCCATGAGGGTGGGTAGACCAGATTATGCCAATGAGTTACCCACACTGTGGGGGGATGGACTTCTGTGTTCCCTCCTAGAAGTAGCATCAGCAGACAATGCCAGGGGACAGATGTCCATCCTCAAAATGGGGTCTGTGGATGACAGTGGGGGATGGACCTCCATCCAATTAAAGAATGGTCAAGTCACACAACTGGGTGGTATGGCAGACCTAAGGGTGTGAATGCCTTGAGCCCTCTTCAATGTAAGAATGGTAAGATGAGCATGGTTGTGACATGGCAAAAAGTTAGTGTATATTGAAGTTTGTACCCTCTATACACTACTAGCTATGCATAGCCTCTAAGGTAGTCAGTTGTTAACTACTTGATGGACATGAAGGGTGAATCACAAAATGTATGGGCACACCATCATGGGTAGCTGGGTAGGTAAGAAGGGTGATCTATAGTACAGGAGTGTGTTGCAAGAAGTGAAGCATACAAACACAGGGAACTGAAACAGTGGAGGATGACTCAGTTGACCAAGTCATCACAGACAGAAGTGGTAGAGAAGCAAAGTATTTACATGGATCACTCAATTGTTATGTGGCATGGACTGTGGTGACTGTAATGGTACATGGCTAAAGGTGAAAAAAGGAGAAAGATCAAAACTACTATGGAAACATAAAAACAGAATGGGACCACTGACCAGAACAAGTCATGGCAATGTGGAGAACACCAACAGGGAAGTTGGGTATGATGAGTGTGTAACATTGATGGCCTATTAGGCATGCAAGGATAATGCCCACTACACACAAGGCAACAAGGACAGAATGGGTGCAGATGTGAGGGAGTGCCAAGGCAACTGGAAAGAGAGTGAGAAGGCTTGGGGCATATGTTAAATGAATGAGGGGCAGAGGTGTCCTACACATGAGTACAGTAAGCTCAGGTTTCAAAGGAAATGCTATAACATTCAATGTACCTAGACACAAGTACAGTAAGGTAAACAATCAGTACTGTACTCAGTGGGAAAGGTGTAACAGGTATCTCACCTCAAGTTTCAGAGGAAACACTGGAATGGGTAGGCATGTACATGTGGAGGATATAGTGCAGTGAAATGCCACATTGGAGGCAATAACAGTTATGCACATCAAGTGCCTATGAAGTGCCAAAGGAAAAGGAATAAACTGAAAGATAACATATCACATTTGACTTGGAGCTGATCCAAGCTTGACACAGCATGTCCAATTCTGGACTGGGATACATGCCAACAACATAATGCTGGGGCAGGGACTTCCATCTTGGAAGTGGAGTCAGTGTATTGCCAGGAGATGGACTTCCCTCCTTGAAGAGGGATTAGTAGGCCATGCCAGGGGACAGACTTCCATGTTGGGAGATGAAATCCTATCCTGGGAGTGTGGCCAGCCAACAGGTTTGTGCAGATGATTGGAATCTTGACATCACTCCCAGTAAATACAATCTTGAAATGTGTTCCATTATGTCTACTGTAATAACTTTTCCAATCACAATTGTATTTTGTAATAAAATTACACAAAGCCAAATAAGTGTGAGAAAAATAGGCAGTGTCTACTCCGTGGCTGGCCATGGGTTTGGTTTATTAAGTCTGATTGGGCCTCAGGTGTGGCCGTGTACATCAGCAAACCAGCCCTAGGCTGTGCAGAGCTGTGCAGATTTGTACAGTATCACAGACTCTAGAGGAAGGTACCTACTAATGAAGAGACCCACAGGCATACACAGTACTGTACACCCTGAGGTGGTCTCAACTGGACTTGAAACTCCTTACCTAGACAGACCTTACAGACATCCTGACAATCCTGTACACCCTTGCACACACACTCATATGAGCAACAAATATAGATCTATATTGACTACAGACTCATTGTCTGGCAATCAGGATAGATCTGATCACACACGCAAAGGCAGTACACAATGTATGGAAGGGGATATCAATCTAAAATTACATGGAACTTGTCACTGAATGCAATCACAGGTTGCAAATGAGTTTTCATTCTGTCCTTGGGATCAGTGCTTGCCAGTAAAACAATCACGACAGGCCAGTCTTGCACCTGCCAGCAGATGCCCAAGCAACTCGCAGTTCCTGCGTTTTCGCAGCATGCCTCGGATGCCGGTCGATTTGATGTTGCATGTCCAGGAAACCCGTGAAAATCTTTGAGTAAGTGCCATATTTGAATGGGCAGTCTTGCCGAATCCTGGTTTGAGTGTACTCATCAAGGGCAGCTCGGAGCTGTAAAAGACATGAGTAGATGCAAAATAAATAAAAAACAGAAAGTCGCACTGCAGTTGCCACCAAGCATACGGCAACTCTGGGGACTTCACAAGAAAAAACCTCAGGGAAAACTGCACCAATCGACGATGAGGAATAAAAGAAATCCGTAACCAGGGCCGCTAACGCTGGATGCACCATGTTGTTCGTAGAACCCTGGAAAGCAGTAGTGAGTAAGCGAATAAATCAAACAATTGGCAAACCTCGTTGTCAACACCATCCCTCAGGAACATAGCTCCTTTGATCAAAGCTTGAGATTGCGACTGACACTGCAAGCATTTCACAATGTTTCTTCCAAAATCATGCTGAAAAAATGGAGGAAAGCATCAGCAAACCAGACGTTTCCCCCCCAGCTTTCCAGTGCTCCCAGGACTTTTGAAAAATGATTCCAGACCTCCCAGACCCTCCCAGACCTGCCCAGACCCTCCAACCCTCCAGGTGCACAGCCACAATGAGAACAAAAGTTGTAGCCCATGATCACAGGACTGTGGGAATATGATTACCTCAGCAACATCTCCTTTTTGGGGTGAGATATTTGCAAAGTTCAGTTGGAGTCACAGTTTGTCAAAAACAAAAAGTGGCTGTACAGTGATGATGTCATAACAAAAGTTGTAGGGCTGGATCACAGGATCATGGGAATATGCTTATCTCATTGATATGCCCAAAAATGGGTGAGAAAAATGCAAAATACCAAAAAAATTGGACATCTCAAAAATTAAATTTCAAAGATGTCATAATAAAAGTTGTAGTGCCTGACTAGAGGACCCCAGAGGTATGCCTATCCCATCCATACCTGCAAAAATATTAGTGTAGTGTAGTGTTGTGGCGCATTTTTGATTACCTAATGAGTGTAGTAAACTCTGCTTCTTTGACTACCAAATAAGTGTAGTGTTGATTAGTAATTGACTAGCAAAGTGTAGTAAAGTCCGCTTTTTTGACTACCAAATAAGTGTAGTGTTGATTAGTAATTGATTAGCAAAGTGTAGTGTAGACTATTGATTAGCACAAGTGTAGTAAAGTCCGCTTTTTTGACTACCAAGTAAGTGTTGTGTTTGATTAGTAAAGTGTAGTGTAGATTTGTATTACCAAAAATGTAGTAAACTCCGCATTTTTGACTACCAAATAAGTGTAGTGGTTGATTAGTAATTGACTAGCAAAGTGTAGGGTAGACTATTGATTAGCAAAAGTAGTAAACTCCGCACTTTTGACTACCTAATAAGTGTAGTGCTTTGATTAGTAAAGTGTAGTGTAGATTTGTATTACCAAAAGTGTAGTAAACTCCGCATTTTTGACTACCAAATAAGTGTTGTGTTTGATTAGTAAAGTGTAGTGTAGACTATTGATTAGCAAAAGTGTAGTAAAGTCCGCATTTTTGACTACCAAATAAGTGTAGTGGTTGATTAGTAATTGACTAGCAAAGTGTAGTAAACTCCGCTTTTTTGACTACCAAATAAGTGTAGTGTCTTGTAGTGTTTGATTAGCAAAGTGTAGTGTACATTTGGATTACCAAAAGTGTAGTGTTGTGGCGCATTTTTGACTACCAAATAAGTGTAGTGTTTTGTAGTGTTTGATTAGCAAAGTGTAGTGTAGATATTTGTATTACCAAAAGTGTAGTGTTGTGGCGCATTTTTGACTACCAAATAAGTGTAGTGTTTTGTAGTGTTTGATTAGCAAAGTGTTGTGTAGATGTGTATTACCAAAAGTGTAGTAAACTCCGCATTTTTGACTACCAAATAAGTGTAGTGTTTTGTAGTGTTTGATTAGCAAAGTGTAGTGTAGATGTGTATTACCCAAAGTGTAGTAAAAGTCCGCTTTTTTGACTACCAAATAAGTGTAGTGTTTTGTAGTGTTTTGATTAGCAAAGTGTAGTGTAGATGTGTATTATCAAAAGTGTAGTGAAGTCCGCTTTTTTGAATACCAAATAAGTGTAGTGTTGATTAGTGTTTGAGTAGTTAAACTCGGGAAATGCCGCTGGGGGCAGCCTTTATACCTTGCTTGCGTTGCTGCGAAATCTCTGTATTTAATATGAGGCATCGTTGGCCATGGATAATGTACATGGAAGGAGACGTAGTTGTACACAAAAGGGGAGGTTTTATTGGGAGGGAACAAAACTTATTTGATACAGCCTGACGTAGTCCTGTCTCCCTTAGTGAGAGGGAGTGTATGGGTGAGGTGATGCTTACCTACATCTCCCTTTTCTTGGAGGCGCTCACACTTTCTTCCGGATCCACGTAAGCGGGGATTTTTCTTTTTCTGGGGCTGTTAGAAACAGCAGGAGGAGGTGCCTCCAGGATGTGGATATGAACGATTTCTGCGGTGTAGGAGTCATTTCCTGTCGATCCGTTTCTTGGGCCGATAGGCCAGTGCCATAGGTTGAAGTGGAGTTCGACGATGGCATTCTTGAGACTTTCTTGGTATGTTGCAGGTGATAAGATTTTACCGTCTTGCCCTTGCACTTGTAGGGGTTGCAGTCGATGGGTCCTCTGTAACAGGAACAGTTCCTTGCGGGTTTGTTCGTGGGTTAATTTCATGTTCTCAGGTAGGAAGTCTGTTCCATCTAGGAGACATCAGATTGTGATATGTAAGTGTGTTGTGGAAGAAACGTTACTGTGAAGCTGAGAGAGGTCTAAGACGTCTTCGTGAGCGTTGTCTTCTGTAAGTCGCTGGGAGCTCGATGTTAGGAAAGTAATGGCAGGGAAAAGTTGTTGGGATATACCTCAAAAAGGCAGTGTCGAATTTTGAAATGCATTGGTGTGGGAGAGCCATTGTCGTGGAAAAGGAATCCTTTTCCCTTTTCGAAGCCGGGCGTTGCAATCTTTTGCATGAGAATACGCAAGTTTTTCATTACCATTATGAAGTCAGATTTGTGCGGGTTTGTGGGAGGAGCTGAAACTGTACAGGATAGTTTGACGTCGTATAGGTGTTGCCACATGCAAGCACCTCTTTGATAACCAGCGTCGGAGGTCAGCCAGTAGTTCTTGCTGTCAATGACTACAATAGTGGACAGCTCAGCAAGTTCATGCTGAGATGCCGCGCTGGTAGAAGTGGAGGAATCGGGGACAGTGGCGAGGTAGTGGGAGTGGCCTTGTTGTACCCATCATACGTTGTTTATGACGTTGTCATCAGCGAGGTAGAATCCGGATTTGAGCAACTGATCTCTGCTACGTGTCAATGGTGATGTGGGAGTGTTGCTGGGAGAGGTAGGCGCTGTAATTGACTCGTGTCGTTCGGTACCGCACATGGAAGAGTCTGCGACGGGTGCGGTGTCCGTAGATTTGGACATGGAGGGTTTCGCAGCAGCAGGGGTGGACTGCAGCGTTAGTGAAGGGAAATATTTGATACATGCCAGTTATCACAAGCAACATGGTTGTGATGGAAGTCCTTATGCTGTACACGATGTCAAATTAATAATTTGCCATGCCGACAAGCCCTTTTCTTTGGTTTTCAAAATGCAGTTTATCGTTTATGGTAAGCTATTCACGTGTCCAAGTCAGAGGGATGCAAGGCACGGATGGATGACAGCAGCTGTTTAGCGTCGCAGTTGTTGAAGGTGTAAAGCGGAAGGTGCAATCCCATTGCCCAGCGCACTATTTCTAGTAGGAGGCTTGCAGCACAGTTGTGGGTATAATAAAAATATGCACCTTTTAGATCTCCCTCCTCTACTATAATTCTGGGAAGTATGACCAGGTCTTTGTTGATGAGTCTGGCTTCGTCGATGTGTACTCCCCTTGTAATTTGCACCTTTATACCACGATGTCTGTGCGTTGCCACTGGTATGCTCGAGGTCGTTGGTGTTGTTGTGTAAGACAGAAGTGCATGATGTACCAGAGATCAGTACTCCTCTTCCCATTGTTGTTTCGGTGGAATAAACCGGCCATGCTAGGTGAATCCATGCAGTTTAAGTGCAATGCAGGAGTGACGTGCAGGAGTGTTCATGATGGTCTGCTGGTCTGCGATCGGTTGCTGTCTCTCCATAGGTTTTGTCATTCGATACAGCATCATTGATCGTGACACTCGACATTTGCATGTTCTGAAAGTCTCTGAAACCAATTTGATTGTTAGGTTTCGAATTGGGATGTCATCGATGCCGTGTTAGCGTCTTCTAGTAAGAGCGTATAACTATTTGTTCACACATGTTGCTTGCGTTGTATTCCTTTATTTGTCCACAGGTAACTACTCTTATGCGGTAGTCTTTGATTGGGAGGGCAGGATTGCTGATCGTAGGTGATATCGAAACAGTGCCATTCTTTTTGTGAGGACATGTGAGCGAATGTTGCATGTCTCAACGTTATGGTTTTAGATTGTATGGGTGTTATTAGCAAATAGGGGGCATTGCTGTCAGTTACAAGTGTAATGTGATCAGTGTTTGAACTTTTCAAATTGTGTATGTGATGGGCGTATGTGGAGACGTATGGTAATGCCAAGGGAGAGACGTGTGCCCAGTTGGGAAAAGTTTGTGACACAGTGGTGGGGTGTGATGAACGACAGATGGGCTGCTATAAACGACAATACTAGGGTTGGTTTAGTGGGTGCGTCGCAGTGGTCTGCGGTTTTGGGTGGTGTTGAACATAGAATGTGGGCAGACGGTACATATAACGGTTGTAGTTAAAAGGATTATCAATGGAGCAGATGTGCATCATCAAGAAAGTGAATGGCTGCTAAAACTTCCATGGCATCTCTTCTGTTGGCAGTAAACATGGGTAATCCCATTCAAATAGCACTCTCAACGATGTCTGTGTGAACAGTGAGGTGTAAATATTTTAGCAGGAAGTGATGCTCACCGTCGAAACTGTCATCTTCGAGAAGGAGTGCCGGTAAACAGAAAACCATGTCAAAGGTTTGGCACACAATGGTGAGTGTGATAGGCATATAAAGGTGGATGTGAAGGGGGCCTCTGTGATGTTCCCGACGATTTTCCTTAGTGACTAAGGAGAATAAGAATGTGGTAATGCGAGAACCAAAATTCAAAATACCGATAATCATAACGCCTTCTGCATTTTCCATGAGTAGTTGACGTTGAAGTGCGTGGTGTGTGCCGAAGTGGTGTAGTTTGAGGATGGGGCTGATATGCGTAACACGATCCACAGTGCAGTAAATGGAAATACTTGTCACATGAATTTGCATGCCATCGGCTAGTGTACAGCTGAAACGGTTTGAGTGCCAAGTCGTGGGGAATGTCAATAATTTCATTTATGGGATTATCAACGCAGGTACGTATGCGTGGAAGAGCATTGTTGTAAAGCTTTGCGAAGGTGCGATGAACCTGTGCACCCGACAGTGACATTCTCCCCAATATACATCAGCAAAACCGTTAGTCGCTGTACGGCACTGTACAGCTTGCGACAGCCCACTACAGCGCCCACAGTGCCACAGAAAGGTCCCCCCCTGTACAATACTGTCACAGCACTGTACAGTCCTGTACAACTACTACGCTTTTTTTGTAATCCCACTACCATTTTTTCCTAATACCACTACTACGCTTTTTTCCTAATCCCACTACCATTTTTTCCTAATCCCACTACTACGCTTTTTTCCTAATCCCACTACCATTTTTTCCTAATACCACTACTACGCTTTTTTCCTAATCCAACTACCATTTTTTCCTAATACCACTACTACGCTTTTTTCCTAATACCACTACTACGCTTTTTTCCTAATCCCACTACCATTTTTTCCTAATACCACTACTACGCTTTTTTCCTAATCCCACTACCATTTTTTCCTAATACCACTACTACACTTTTTTCCTAATCCCACTACACTTTCAAGCTAATAGGACTATCACTCAGTCAGACAGAAATCAAATCAAAAGTAGTAATATATTCAAATTCAAGTACTACCACATAATAGCCTAATACAACTACGCTTTTTTGCTAATACTACTACGCTTTTTGGTACTACTACTACACTTTTTTCTAATACCACTACACTTTTTGGTAATCAAATGCGTGGTAGTAGTGGGCTAATGGCATACACTACCCCATAGTAGGAATTGGCCTTTGTTTGGTCGGCTTTGGCCGCTTGCGCGAAAGGCGTGAGTTTTAGTGTCCACTATATCGCATTTTGGGGTATTTTTGTGACTTTGCAAAATTTCGAGGCATTAGTGGCTGTGCCCACTACACAACAATCCTAATGATGACTACGCTTTTTTGCTAATCAATACTACTGTACATTTCCTAGTCACACTACAAATATTTGGTAGTCAAAAAAGCGGACTCTACTACACTTTTGGTAATCAAAAGTGTACACAACATTTAACTACTCAAACACTAATCAACACTACGCTTTTTTTGGTAGTCAAAAAAGCGAACTTTTACTACACTTTTGGTAATCAAAAGTGTAAACAACATTTAACTACTCAAACACTAATCAACACTACGCTTTTTTGGTAGTCAAAAAAGCGAACTTTTACTACACTTTTGGTAATCAACAGTGTACACAACATTTCACTAGTCAAACACTAATCAACACTACACTTATTTGGTAGTCAAAAAAGCGGACTTCACTACACTTTTGGTAATACACATCTACACTACACTTTGCTAATCAAACACTACAAAACACTACACTTATTTGGTAGTCAAAAATGCGGACTTCACTACACTTTTGGTAATACTCATCTACACTACACTTTGCTAATCAAACACTACAAAACACTACACTTATTTGGTAGTCAAAAATGCGGACTTCACTACACTTTTGGTAATACATCTACCCTACACTTTGCTAATCAAACACTACAAAACACTACACTTATTTGGTAGTCAAAAATGCGGACTTCACTACACTTTTGGTAATACTCATCTACACTACACTTTGCTAATCAAAACACTACAAAACACTGCACTTATTTGGTAGTCAAAAATGCGGACTTCACTACACTTTTGGTATTACTCATCTACACTACACTTTGCTAATCAAAACACTACAAAACACTACACTTATTTGGTAGTCAAAAAAGCGAACTTTGCTACACTTTTGGTAATACTCATCTACACTACACTTTGCTAATCAAACACTACAAAACACTGCACTTATTTGGTAGTCAAAAAAGCGGACTTTCACTACACTTTTGGTAATACACATCTACACTACACTTTGCTAATCAATTACTAATCAACACTTTACTTATTTGGTAGTCAAAAAAGCGGACTTTACTACACTTTTGCTAATCAAAACAATTACCACTACACTGATTAGGTAATCAAAAATGCGCCACAACACTACACTTTTGGTAATAAAATGTACACTACACTACACTAATTGTATTCTGCCTATATCTCAACCATTTTTACATGGATGGATGAGATAAGCATACCTCTGGGGTCCTCTAGTCAGGCACTACAACTTTCATTATGACATCTTTGAAATTTAATTTTTGAGATGTCCAATTTTTTCGGTATTTTGCATTTTTCTCACCCATTTTTGGGCATATCGATGAGATAAGCATATTCCCACAATCCTGTGATCCAGCCCCACAACTTTCGTTATGACATCGTGGCTGTACAGTGACATCTGTGGGAAGCCCCTATCTCTGTAGCACTGTGTGTCTGTAGGCCTGTCACTCTGTGGGAGCCTGTGGGGAACTGTGGGCTGTGTGACATGGTATTTTCACACAATTGTCACACTGTACCTGACTGTGCACTGTGACACTGTGACACTGTGGCACTGTAGGATGCTGTGACATCACTGTGGCACTGTGGCCTCTGTGCCAAAAAGATGGTTTTGCTGATGTACTGTGGCCTATTCAAAGCGCTATCGAGAAATGACCTCACACGCACCAGTAGTATCAAAAGAGACTGTGTTAGGGAAGCGTAAGGGAGGGGAAGATGGACAAAGACAAAACACGTATGTTTTGTTTCGGCTCATGTAGTACACGATGCAGATTAATGGTTTGCAAGCAGACAGACGTTGTCTGGTGTTGAGGAGAATATGTTGAGGTTACCTTTGAAGACATTGTTGAGTAGCGTGCAGGGACTTCTTCGTGTTCCGCGCACGGAATGCCACTGCAAAAATCAGTTGGTATCACGTCTTATAAAGGATCTTCCGTCGGAGCATATCGAAAAGTTGTGTAATCTGTCACGTCGCACGTTGTGCACAGAAGAGGGCCGCACCGTCAAGCAGAGGAAGTTGTGGAAAGATGTTCCCATTATTTCAACACCAACTGACTTTGTGGAGAACACAGAAGAAGGACGTACTTTCCTCGTCATTCCCTCTGCTGAAGAACAGAATGCTCGCTATCGCAATTTTTTCGATGCCACATCTCACAGTGCCCTGGCCAAGACAGTATGTGGTGTTTGTGCACGAGAACGTTTCCGAAATGTGGATGGAGTGGAAGATATGCAGTTGTGTAACATCCCGAATGTCAATCGACTCGTGCCAAAGAAAGCACATAAGGCACACGATCTTTTCGATGGCAAGCTTTTGCATCCTAATGGAGTTCGTGGCGTTGGTGGCAATTGGATCGTTTCTGTATGTGCATCATGCTTAGTGGAATTAAAGGTCAAACGCAATTTACCTCCACATCATTCATTGGCAAACAATCTATGGATTGGCGAGATTCCTTGGGTTTTGAAGACATTGACCTTTCCAGAGCAGCTTCTTGTTGCTCTTGCGTATCCTCGTGTTTATGTTTTCAAGTTATTCCCGAAACGATTTCAGGGTGTCCGTGACATCTCTTCATTACAACGAGGCATGCGTGGAAATGTGACGAGTTATGAGATGGATATTGATGGCATTGCCTCCATGGTGCAAGGCACGTTGATGCCATGACCTCCTGCGATACTTGCATCTCTTATCACGGTCTCTTTCATCGGAGTCGGAAGCTTACCAAGAAATTGGATTTGTAGTATTTTTCGAGTTCGGCGTGATGCTGTATGGAAGGTGCTGATGTGGTTGATGAAGAACAATCCAAAGTACTATGGGAGTATTGAAATTTCCGAGGAGCGTTTACAATCACTGCCGGAAGATGATGTCCCTATGGAGATTGATGGAGTAATTCGTCAAAACAAAGACATAGGAGTAATTGAACAGGAGAGTGATGGTTACATACCGCTTGGTGAAGATGAAGGTAAGACCCATTTTATTTTTACAGATTTGCTTTGAAACCTGGATTAGGGAGGTCTTTTGATGCTGTTGAAAACAGTGGCACAGGTAAATGATATTTACTTGTAGTGCCAGATGTCATACCATTGCAGGTGTCAGGTACATTGGACATGGAAATGACGTCGTTGACCACAACGGAGCTAACGAGATGGGCATTCAGTAATTTATGGAGGGAGGGGAAAGAGGGAGCTTATGCTGTTCGCCATGCCAAACAGCCTATGAGTGATTTCAGTTTTCGACCGGGTTCACATGGGACCAAGGATTCAAAAGATGTCGATGAAAACAACTACTTTGAACGGGTGTTTCCTGTGCTGTTCCCATATGGAGAAGGCAGTATTGAAATTGTGCGTCCGGTTGCAGTGGACTTTGCAGACCACATACGATGGCTTCTTCAATATCACGACCGCCGTTTTCGTGTTCACGAGACGTTCTGCTTCATTTCGTTTGGAATTCTGCAGTGCCGACAAGTACTGCGTTCAGCCCGTCTACAAATGCAGCGACAAAGTTTCGATCGTGATTGCCAAATATTAATGACAATTACCTCGGAAAAACTTCGTCACGCACAGGAAGAAGAAGATCAGAAGAAGAAGATATCAGATCCTGCCGTTCGGCTTCTTCGTCGTCATATACAAGCTACGGCTGGTCGTGTTGTGGGATCCAATCAAAGTCGTTTTCGACTTCGCAGTCGAATTTGGTCGACATCAGTAATGTTGAATCCGCCGACGTTGTGGTTAACGATCAACCCATGCGATCTGCACGATCCCGTGGCACAGGTATTTGCTGGAGAGAACATCAACCTGGATAATTTGGTCTCATGCATCGCTCCGACAAAAGAAGTACGTGCCCAGAATATTGCGAAGGATCCATATGCTGCCGCCCACTTTTTTCACTTCCTAATCTCTATGATTATGCGCACACTTTTCGGTATCACTGTCACGGATTTTCAAGTGCGAAGCGGGGTTGGTGTTCTGGGTCATCTATCAGCTTACTTTGGAGTGGTGGAATCCCAGGGCCGAGGGTCTTTGCACCTGCATATGTTGATTTGGCTGAAGGATGCGCCTACCTACAAAGAGATGGAACATCTATTATCACTGCCGGGCTTTCGAGAACAAGTACACACCTTCATCCAAAACAATATTCGGGCATATCTTCCAGGATTCGAATCCTTGCAATCCATCCAAAATATTGTCAATGATGTCGAAGTTGCCTATAGTCGTCCACTGAATCCTGGAGACGCTGATTATGATGATCAGCAGCGATCATTCGAGAAAAGGGTTTGCAGGTCCAAACAACTTCATACATGCAAATTTCGTCGTTGTCTCGTACCGGGCCGAAAAGGAGGATTGAAATGCAAAAGACGAGCCCCCTTTCCTCTGGCAGAGATGGATTTCATCCTGCCGTCAGGAGAATGGGGAATGAAACATCTGTACGAGTACATGAATGCATGGTGTCCTGCGACATCTGTGAACGCACACTGCAACAATGACATCAAGCTATTGACCAACTGCAAAGCAACCACGAACCTGTCATACTACATAACGACATACCAAACCAAAAAGCAAGGGAAAAACTTCAATATGTCTGCTGTCTTGGCCAAAGGATTCGCGTACCACATGCAATCTTCGAGCTATTTGGATGATCTACGCAATCGGCAGCGGCTTCTAATCTTTCGACTGGTCAATACTATTAACAGGGAACAGGAGTTGTCAGCCCCAATGGTCATGTCGTATTTGATGGGCTGGGGTGACACGTACTGTTCCCATCGTTATACAAACGTTTATTGGTCCTCGTTTGCGAAACACTTGAAGGACTCCTTCCCAATTTTCAGTAATGCGGTTGGCGAAACGGGCGCACAATCGTGTGATAGATCTACAAGTGTAGACAGATTGGACAGGTGACTTTTCTGTGCAGCTTTGTGATACGGTCTTTCTGATGTCGTCACGAGCAGGGAAGACAACTGCGTAGCCAATGGCATGAGTGAAACGGCAGACGGAACTGTAAGTGTCTCATATTAGAAAATACCTCAGCGTGAGTTTAACTCTTTTCCAGTACCACGGGGAAGATGTAGTAACGTTGGAAGTCAACAATTTAGGTCGATTGTACACACAAAATCAAGTTTCGGACTACGCATTTTGTGGCGAGGCATTGGAGTCTGTCAATGTCCTTGATTTTTTTTCAGACACGTACAAAACAGATGTGAAAGGGAAAGATGATGAATACGCACCTACCGACGTCCTGCATCGAAGAGGACGCCCACGGCACACACGCGTCCCGTATAAAGAAGGACATCCCAAATCAGGACAAAAAGTCTGTGTCGAGTGACGTGAAGGTCACAACACCTTACCCAATTTCGTCGGACCTTACTTTCCTTGCAATGACGATCCTGCTACCTACCCATTTTATTGTGCGTGTACTCTCCTTCTTCTAAAACCCTGACAGTGTGTGCTTTCAGATTTGAAAGCACCTACAGATATGTGGGAAGATGCGTACGATGATTTCGTGAAGAGTGCTCCCTCGCGGATACAGAATATCATCTCGAGTATTCAATATTTTTATCGATGCGAAGCAGCTGCTGAAGAAAAACACTCAGAAGAAGAGGACAACATCGTTTGCAATACTGACACATGTGAAGATGAATTTGAAGAAGAGGATTGTAGTCCCACCCTGGTAGGCAACAGCATTGTGGTTACGGAAGAGGCCATCAGTACTCTGCAGAAGTCACAGATTCCGTTACAGGAGGAATTGCATGGTCTTGCCGCCGTGGAGTCCGCCAAATTTGCACATGTGTTCGCGGACCATTCTCCATCACCACACACTTCCAACGATGCACATATCTTTCGAATTGCAACGGATTCTGACGTGCAAAATCTGAGTATGTGGCACACTGAAATGGAAGAAGATGTACTTCGAAGAAATCCAGAGGAAACCAACGTAATGCAAAATCAGCAAATGGAAGGAGACGTGCGACTCCTCCGAAATTTGGAAGATGAACCTGCGGCTGTGCACCTCATAGCAGAGGCCACGGAGTGGTCGGAACCTGCACTGACATCAGCCAATCCATCTATGTTGAAAGAAGATCAGAAACGCACGTACGAGATTGTTTCCTGGCACCTTGATCAGACGTTGTCTGGTCATACCCCACCTGCATTGCGCATGCTCATACACAGAGAAGGTGGCACGGGGAAGTCCAAGGTAATACAAACTATTACAGATTACTTCACTGCGAAGGGTAATGTATCTATATCTTGCACATGTTCACATTTGTTAACGGTATCGAAGGCGCGATACATATGCTGGTTAAAGCGGCATACACCGGAGTAGCAGCCTCATTGATAGGTGGAAAAACGATGCACTCCATTGCGATGATAACACGCAAGGACAATACAGCGGTAAAAGATGCAACGAAACAGAAACTACAAAAGTGTTGGAAAAATCCGCGGTACCTTATTATTGATGAGATGTCGATGCTGAGCAAAACATTCCTCGCAAAATTATCACGCAATATTGGGATAGGAACCATGACAGAGGATATACCTCCCAGTTCGCACAGCTTCGGAGGTATCAACGTCATTTTGTGCGGAGACTTTCATCAATTTCCACTGGTAGCAGTCAGTCCATCAGAAGCTTTATATTTCCCTGGAAATGCACAGCGAGATTCAACTGATTCGCTAATTGGTCGGGCCATCTACGAAGAATTCAACACCGTCGTCATTCTTAAAGAACAAATGCATGTTCAAGACACTGAATGACTTCATTTTCTTCGACATCTTCGAAAGGGACAAGTCCTGGAACAGCACGTACAAATGCTACGCTCGCTGGTATTAACCGATCCTGCATGCAACCGACCCGATTTCCATTCAGCTCCTTGGACTGACGTGTCGCTGGTAACTCCACGTCATGGAGTCAGACGTGTGTGGAACAACTTCACTTTGGAGAATCATGCACGTCTATTACAAACAGCCATTGTGCGTTGCACTGCAGAAGATTCTATCAAGGGACGGCCTTTAACAACTGTGGAGCGCTATGCTGTAGCATTGCAAATGTCCAATTCAACTGATACCAACCGACGATTCCTTCAGCAACTACCAAATGAGATGGAAATTTGTTTGGGTGCATGCGTTTTGGGAATTACACAGAACATTTTTTAAAAAACGAAAAGGTATGAAGGTTATGGTGACAGAAAATGTCGAAACAGAGCTAGATATCACCAATGGAGTGCGTGGAACCATTGAAGGAATAATATGTCACCTGGATGAAAGCACCATTTGCGAAGATACGAACCCAGTTATCCTATGACACCTTCCGTTGTACATTCTGGTGAAAATGGATCGAACACGGACGTCCAAACTACGTAATCTGGAAGAATCGGTCATACCGATAGAACCGACGACAAGGACATTCCGTATCAAAATGAAAGATAGTGGCAAAGACGTTATACGCAGTGTTTGGCGACGTCAATTTCCTATGACGCCCGCATACACCTTCACTGACTACAGATCACAAGGACAAACATTGCCGTGCGTTATTGTTGACATCGCCACTCCTCTGTCTGGAGGCCTTAATCTATTCAATCTATACGTTGCGCTATCGAGAAGCAAAGGCAGATCTCACATTCGCTTATTGTGAGATTTCGATGAAAACATCTTTGAGAAATCTCACTGTAACGAATTGCTGAGTGAAGACGATCGTCTGGAACAGGAGAACCATAAAACTCGCAACTGGTGGCATATAATTAAAGCAAATTGTTCGTAGTACACAATTTCACGGAATACCATTGTTGCATAGTGCTGCTGAACGAATGCCTGTGCCGCGCTCGTGGTCAGTGGCATTTGCTGGGACTATGTTCTCACGGATTATGGGTTTGTGCACCTCGCCAATGGTATTTGCTGGGACTTCGTTCTCACGAATTATGGGTTTGTGCACCTCGCGAACGGCATTTGCCGGGACTACGTTCTCACGAATATTGAGGTTGAAGAGACCTTGCAAGCAAGGTAATGTTGTGTACACTTTTGATTACCAAAAGCATAGTAAAAGTTCGCTTTTTTGACTACCAAAAAGGCGTAGTGTTGATTAGTGTTTGACTAGTGAAATGTTGTGTACACTGTTGATTACCAAAAGTGTAGTAAAAGTTCGCTTTTTTGACTACCAAAAAAAGCGTAGTGTTGATTAGTGTTTGAGTAGTTAAATGTTGTGTACACTTTTGATTACCAAAAGTGTAGTAGAGTCCGCTTTTTTGACTACCAAATATTTGTAGTGTGACTAGGAAATGTACAGTAGTATTGATTAGCAAAAAAGCGTAGTCATCATTAGGATTGTTGTGTAGTGGGCACAGCCACTAATGCCTCGAAATTTTGCAAAGTCACAAAAATACCCCAAAACACGATATAGTGGACACTAAAACTCACGCCTTTCGCACAAGCGGCCAAAGCCGACCAAACAAAGGCCAATTCCTACTATGGGGTAGTGTATGCCATTAGCCCACTACTACCATGCATTTGATTACCAAAAAGTGTAGTGGTATTAGAAAAAAGTGTAGTAGTAGTACCAAAAAGCGTAGTAGTATTAGCAAACGGGGTAGTAGTATTAGCAAAAAGTGTAGTACTATTAGCAAAAAGCGTAGTACTATTAGTAAAAAGTGTAGTAGGTAGTGTTAATAGCAAAAAAGCATAGTTGTATTAGGCTATTATGTGGTAGTACTTGAATTTGAATATATTACTACTTTTGATTTGATTTCTGTGTGACTGAGTTCCAATTAGCTTGAAAGTGTAGTGGGATTAGGAAAAAAGTGTAGTAGTGTTATTAGCAAAAAATGGTAGTGGGATTAGGAAAAAAGCTAGTAGTGGTATTAGGAAAAAACAGTAGTGGGATTAGGAAAAAATGGTAGTGGGATTAGGAAAAAAGCGTAGTAGTTGTATTAGCAAAAAATGGTAGTGGGATTAGGAAAAAAGCGTAGTAGTTGTATTAGCAAAAAACGGTAGTGGGATTAGCACAAAAGCGTAGTAGTGGTATTAGCAAAAAATGGTAGTGGGACTAGCAAAAAAGCGTAGTAGTGGTATTAGCAAAAAATGGTAGTGGCATTAGCAAAAAAGCATAGTAAAAGTATGGACAGAGGTGATGGGCTGGGATTCTGGGAACTCTGGAACCCTGTCTGGCCAGTCCTGGCCAGAAGGGGACCTTTCTGGGTGAGCTGGGAGTCTGGCCAGTTCTGGCCAGGTGATGTCTAGTTTGCTGATGAAGGGTATCGTTTCACTACCCAATTCTTCCACTGAAGCAGAGCTTCTATTGGAGACTGCACGAGCTGAGTGCAAGCTACACAAGATCCAGAAACAGTTTGCAGACCAGCTAGTTCGTTGCAACTTGTTATGACTGGAGTACAGCCGCTTGCAGGTCCAATGTGTAGAGCAACATCTTTTGGAGGTGGAGGGTCATGTCGGTTGGGCACGGTTGGTCATCAGGCAGAGCGGATATGCTCCAGGTCTTGGAGGAGAGTTGTCCTCTGAGTTGGAATGCAACGGTAAGTTTATTCGTCTTTTTTTCGCATGCATACCGCTAATTGTCCTTGAAAGCTCAGTTACCCACACCCGAAGTTTCCAATGCCAGCAATCAACCAACGGTTCGATCGCCTGTCCATATGTGTCACTGAGTTTCATATACATACTATGTCATGCATGCCATTGAAATAGATATGATTATGTTGTGCTGGTGTAAAATTTCTGGAAGGGATCTCTGAGGTGAATCTAGTTACAAGTACTAGCACTGTTTGGATGGCTGGACTTCAATGCTACATACTACTAGTAGATAAAGGATCACACTGTGACTACTAAGGCTGATGCTGCATCAGTGTCGACTCAGAGTCAAGTTGACCTAGCTACCTACAATGTAATAGCTGTACACCCTGTGGTGTCTACACATACTTTGGAAAAGATTGTTAACTGCTTAGGAGACACAGCCACAATGCCTGTGCAGGCGGTGTAGACCCATGCAGGGTGTTGTGGCCTGGGAAGTCTGTAGCCCAAAAAGGTCAGTTTGCTGATGTAGGCTGAGCCCTTAGGATGGCCTGTGGGGGCTTTGGGCCTGGCCTGGGGTTTGGCAAAGCCCGAGCCAAGCCCTCAAAAGCCGAGCCAAGCCTTCAAGCTGGGGCTTTGGTGGCAGTACAGTATTTTCCATATTTGGTACTAACTTCCCATTCATTGGTAGTGATGCCACCTACTCCGTCGTCACTTTGCATGCCTGCATGCCCCCACTATGTCCCCTACTACCCTCAAGATGACATTTTGAGCAGGTAATGTTAGTCTACTAGTGATATGAACTTCCACACAATTGATTCCTGTCACCCTTTATAGGTCACTTTTGAGTGGTGGATGAGGGCTGGACTTCGAGAGTGAGTGTACCAGTGACATCAAACTGACCTCACCACTATCTACAGGAGTCTCCCCTAGTCTCGTCCTAGTTACTTTTTATCTTTCCACATCTGGTAAACCCACCTTCTCCTCATACCCCTGAATTCGTATGCACGTTTTCTCGCGAACTGTCACGCCAAATCTCTCGCAAATTGCGGGCCTAGGACTACTCGACGAGACCTTTCCAACGGTATATCTCTCGTCGCGTTTGCCTCAGCGCTTCTGGAGATATCGACCATTTTCTGGTGGAAGGTACTGCATGACAAACTTTGACATAACTCGGCACTGGGTGCGCCGTTATTCTTATTTCTACGTTTTCCCATCTCCCCTTGATGCCCTCTACCACCTCCCGAGGTCTCTTGGAATTCCGCCTAGTAGTTGTGCCTTGACGCACCACCTCCCCCCCTGCCTCTGAGGTCGTACTGCATTTTCTCCCAAACCATCATGCCAAATATCTCGGTTTTCTAGGACATGATTCTAGTCGACTAGGCCTTCCTGCCGATATATTTTTCGTCACTGTTGCCCCAGCACATCCAGAAATACTTATGGAGAGAGGCCCAGTAGGACAAAATCTGGAATATCTTGGGACTGGGCAGTGGGTGTGCTGTTTTTTTCTAATTCTTCATTAGTCCAACTCTTGTTGATGCTCTCTACCACCTCTGGGAGTTTTGCATGGTTTTACCCAGTGCACAATGAGTAGAACCACTCTTGCTACAGCAATGTTTCCCTACCAAATCCATCATGCATCAGCAAAACCATCTTTTTCGGACAGCCGCCACAGCCACCACAGTAAATTACAGCATGATTACAGCATCACAGTATGACAGCTCAACAGTAGCACAGTCACCCAGCGTCACACAGTTCCGCACAGTGTCGCACAGTGCCACAGTCTGCCAGACTCACAGTGGCACATTGCCACAGAGCTGCAGAGATAGGCACTCCCACTACATACATATGATGCCATATGATACCATGCATGTGGCATTTGATAAATGCATGGAGGTCATGGTACTGAGCATTGGAATCGGTGTTGTTGGCAGAGTTGAGTGTCACCCGACTCACAGTCCCTGAGACACTGTTGCATAAGGTGCTCACCTGTGTCTCTGTCAGAGAGGACATCAGCAAACTAGACATCACCTGGCCAGAACTGGCCAGAGCTGGCCAGACTCCCAGCTCACCCAGAAAGGTCCCCCTCTGGCCAGGACTGGCCAGACAGGGTTCCAGAGTTCCCAGAATCCCAGCCCATCACCTCTGTCCATACTTTTACTATGCTTTTTTGCTAATGCCACTACCATTTTTTGCTAATACCACTACTACGCTTTTTTGCTAGTCCCACTACCATTTTTTGCTAATACCACTACTATGCTTTTGTGCTAATCCCACTACTGTTTTTTGCTAATACAACTACTACGCTTTTTTGCTAATCCCACTACCATTTTTTGCTAATACAACTACTATGCTTTTTTGCTAATCCCACTACCATTTTTTGCTAATACAACTACTACGCTTTTTTGCTAATCTCACTACCATTTTTTGCTAATACCACTACTACGCTTTTTTCCTAATCCCACTACCATTTTTTCCTAATACCACTACTACGCTTTTTTCCTAATCCCACTACCATTTTTTCCTAATCCCACTACCATTTTTTCCTAATCCCACTACTACGCTTTTTTCCTAATCCAACTACTACCATTTTTTCCTAATCCCACTACTGTTTTTTTCCTAATACCACTACTACGCTTTTTTCCTAATCCCACTACCATTTTTTGCTAATAACACTACTACGCTTTTTTCCTAATCCCACTACACTTTCAAGCTAATAGGAACTCAGTCACACAGAAATCAAATCAAAAGTAGTAATATATTCAAATTCAAGTACTACCACATAATAGCCTAATACAACTACGCTTTTTTGCTATTAACACTACCTACTACACTTTTTACTAATAGTACTACGCTTTTTGCTAATACTACTACCCCGTTTGCTAATACTACTACGCTTTTTGGTACTACTACTACACTTTTTTCTAATACCACTACACTTTTTGGTAATCAAATGCATGGTAGTAGTGGGCTAATGGCATACACTACCCCATAGTAGGAATTGGCCTTTGTTTGGTCGGCTTTGGCCGCTTGTGCGAAAGGCGTGAGTTTTAGTGTCCACTATATCGTGTTTTGGGGTATTTTTGTGACTTTGCAAAATTTCGAGGCATTAGTGGCTGTGCCCACTACACAACAATCCTAATGATGACTACGCTTTTTTGCTAATCAATACTACTGTACATTTCCTAGTCACACTACAAATATTTGGTAGTCAAAAAAGCGGACTCTACTACACTTTTGGTAATCAAAAGTGTACACAACATTTAACTACTCAAACACTAATCAACACTATGCTTTTTTTGGTAGTCAAAAAAGCGAACTTTTACTACACTTTTGGTAATCAAAAGTGTAAACAACATTTAACTACTCAAACACTAATCAACACTACACTTATTTGGTAGTCAAAAAAGCGGACTTCACTACACTTTTGATAATACACGTCTACACTACACTTTGCTAATCAAAACACTACAAAACACTACACTTATTTGGTAGTCAAAAAAGCGAACTTTTACTACACTTTTGGTAATACACATCTACACTACACTTTGCTAATCAAACACTACAAAACACTACACTTATTTGGTAGTCAAAAATGCGGAGTTTACTACACTTTTGGTAATACACTTCTACACAACACTTTGCTAATCAAACACTACAAAACACTACACTTATTTGGTAGTCAAAAATGCGGAGTTTACTACACTTTTGGTAATACAAATATCTACACTACACTTTGCTAATCAAACACTACAAAACACTACACTTATTTGGTAGTCAAAAATGCGCCACAACACTACACTTTTGGTAATCCGAATGTACACTACACTTTGCTAGTCAATTACTAATCAACCACTACACTTATTTGGTAGTCAAAAATGCGGACTTTACTACACTTTGCTAGTCAATTACTAATCAACACTACACTTATTTGGTAGTCAAAGAAGCAGAGTTTACTACACTCATTAGGTAATCAAAAATGCGCCACAACACTACACTTTTAGTAATAAAATGTACACTACACTACACTAATTGTATTTTGCCTGTATCTCAACCATTTTTGCAGGTATGGATGGGATAGGCATACCTCTGGGGTCCTCTAGTCAGGCACTACAACTTTTATTATGACATCTTTGAAATTTAATTTTTGAGATGTCCAATTTTTTTGGTATTTTGCATTTTTCTCACCCATTTTTGGGCATATCAATGAGATAAGCATATTCCCATGATCCTGTGATCCAGCCCTACAACTTTTGTTATGACATCATCACTGTACAGCCACTTTTTGTTTTTGACAAACTGTGACTCCAACTGAACTTTGCAAATATCTCACCCCAAAAAGGGAATGTTGCTGAGGTAATCATATTCCCATGGTCCTGTGATCATGGGCTACAACTTTTGTTCTCACTGTGGCTGTGCACCTGGAGGGTTGGAGGGTCTGGGAGGTCTGGAATCATTTTTCAAAAGTCCTGGGAGCACTGGAAAGCTGGGGGGGAAACGTCTGGTTTGCTGATGGAAATACACTATGATATACAACCTAATGCACCTGCACAGGGAAAATCGCATCTGCAGCCATGCCACCATACCGCAGGACTGACTTGGTGGGGCACAACGCTGGCAACATGCTGATGTGTCGCTGCTACCTGTGTCAAGTCAAAGACCCCTCCTCGAATTGACATATAGACATTGTTCGGATTATTCTGGTAAGAATATGAGGCAAGCTCAGACGTGCTGAACACGTGGTCGACATCCAGTAAAGGAGAACCCATCGTCTCTGCACAGACGTCTCCTTGACAATTTCAGTGGTCTCGCCCTCCATGGTCTCCCCAGGGCAGCGGGTCCTTTGCCATCAATCCCTCCTTATCCACATGTTGGAACATATTAGAGGGGGGGTATGACTCAGTGCCATAGTTCAAATTTGAATCGTCCTGATCGCCTGTCAATTGACTCCTGCCATCGAACCTGTCACTCTGTACCGTCTTGGCTTCGTCATACTCTTCATCGTATTCTCTATGGAAGGACAAGCCCTGACCAACAGCGGGGCCTGATCACCGTATGTATTCGCATATGTGGATTCGTCGACTCCAACTGCAGAGGGAGTCAAATAATGGGCATATGGATCACCGCTGGGTCAAACATCGAGACTGGCTTCGACCTCAGCCTCGCGCATCCGGTTACGTTTCTGTTCTTCAACATCAGCAGCATGCAAATAGTCTTCCATTGCATGGAAGGCAGCTTGTGAAAGGAAGACCTGCACATGTACAATGAGCTTGCCTCTGGTGGGGAAGTGGGAGGTTCTTACCTTGTGCTGCCCCAAAACTACATCAGTCTCTCCAAGGCCCAAAGCCACCCTCATCCTTTCAATTTGTTCTGCCGGAGTCCCATCTCTGCCACCTTGCACATTGGATCCCTGTACCACTGACAAGATTCCTCTGGAGTCCTGCTGACCTCAAACATGCACACACCCTGCTCGGCAACCTCGACCAACCCTGCACTGCGAACCTGTCCCTTGACCGATCGTTCCTTGAGCTGGTTCAGGAGTTGGGAGTCATTCAGGTTGATGCAGAAAGTGAACCAATTCTGTGTGTCTCCCAATGTATCAAAGAGTGTGTCGAGGGTGGTGCAGAATTCGCCTGTGATGCAGGGTGTACCTGTGTTTTGGGGCGCGGCGATGTCCTCATCCTCGTGCTCTTCTTCAGTGATGGTGGGAGCTGTGCCGGTGGTGGTGTTGTCGTGCAGCATACAACGAATGGTATTTTTCCATCCTGTAGAAGGCGCCCGCATAGGCTTTACAGGTTGTTGTGCGGCAACTATCATGTCCTGGATGAGCCTGTGTGGCGATGGCTTTTCCTGAAAAAGAGACCTTGGACAAAGGGATTGATGGATCCCACTCCTTCTCCTCCATCCGCAACACCAGTACCAACTGCCATACCACGAAGGAGAGCCATGAAATCAGAGTTGAGAGCATTGAGGTTGCGCTCCAAAAATGCCTCAGAAGAATATGTCACCGGTCCATTGAAGAGGCAAATTGTGAACGTCGGAAAACCCAACCTATCCAAGCCACCTCCCAACTTGAAGGAAGAATGGTTGCCCAATCGTTTGGCGAAAGCTTCCACCATCATGTGGTCTGTCTTCTTATGGGACCAGCAAGCTTGATCATCCACGATATGAATGAGACCACCAGGTCTGTTCTGAAAAAGTCAGATGCATTCTGAGTTATTGAAGTAAGAAATGAGGGAGGGGGGGGGGACATGTTTGGATATACCCTTGGATTGGTATTCATTGACGTGTGATTCAAAGAGACATTGCTGAACGAAATGGTGTAATTGTTCATTGGCGAAGTTGATGCAGAACTGGTCAAGCAAGTTGGATCTGCCTGTCATGTTCTGTGGACCGGGGAGATCAAATAAGCCAATGAAAGTGTCGAAGTCGTCTCTGCAGAGACGTTGGTTGATGTGCTTGTTGAGCCATGCGAAAAGGAGGGAGTAGAGTGTTTTGGCGAGGTCATTTCTATTGTCAGATGCTCCATCTGAGTCGAGGAAGACAGTGCAGAGTTCCTTCTTGACCAATTTGGTCTTGTAGGACAATGCGTTCTCGAGTGCAGAAGGTTGGACACCCAGAGACTCTGCTACGAGGGTGTCATGCCCATGCTCCGTCCTGGTTCCCCGCTAACCCTCCGACACCCCTAGGCCCTTTCCGATCAGCCCTGACCCGTTACTGACCATTCCCGACGATGACCGCCACCCCTATCCCACAACCGACGATGCCCCCAATCGGAACACCGTCGGCACCCTTTGGCATCAGTCGGCAACCTTCGGCACCCGTCGGCATATGTCGGTCCTTCCACGTGACTACTACCAGTAGGCCCCGGCAACTCCCCGAGGTCAGGTGATCTTCTATCGAGGCTACGGACCGGTCCCGATATGGCACAGCACCCCCACCGCATGGTACGCCGCAGGGTCATTGTCACTTTAGGCTTTCGGCCCACTATCTGATTGGCTATCGGTTGAGCGCCCCGAAGTCATACCGCCCACACCTTTCCTTTTATGCTCGGTTCCTTTATCCCGACCCTCTCCTCTGCCGCTTGACTTACATTCTATGTGAAGTTTTCTGACGTCTGTCCCCCTGGAAAATTTATGATACCCTGTATGTCAGTTCTGTCCTTCCAATACTGTACCACCTCGATGGCGCATGTACCGTATATAATCCCGATGTACTTAGGCAGAGTTTTTCAGTACAAATATCAACTTAGTTCCCACTCTGCGGTCTTCGACCGGCCTCCCTCCAAACCCGTCGGCCTCGTACTGACTCTCCTCTGTCTACGAAATCCGAGGGCTGGGCTCGTACAAGGGGGCAGCGCATGAGCTGAACCCGACGCCCTCTCCTGAACCTCCGTCGTGACCGTCGGCCACCCTTCGGCCATCGTCGTTCTCTGTCGGCCCGTGTCGGCCAACCCTCGGTCAACGTCGGTCTACCTTCGTACCCATTCCCCGGCCTCTGTGAGCATCAGAGATCATTGGAGTAGGCCAGGACTTAACAGAGGGCAAGGGTATTGACATTGCGCACGACTGCGGCGTTGACATCTCTCAAATGGTCGATTGTGAATTCGAGGTTGCCGAGGTGGAGGATGGCAGCAACAACTTGACATGCCTGTACGGCATGTCGTTTGGAGAGACTGACGGTTTTCAATGCCACTTTGAGCTGTTTGAATCGGTGTGCATTGTTGGCCCTGACAGCATTGGGACGAGCACCTGCACTACGCTGTCCAAGATACCTATAGTGAGCCTTGTCTTGCAGATGAAGATGCTGTCTTACCTCAGGGGATAGGCCTGCGATAAGATAGTAAAAGATATGGAAGTTGTGTTCGCCCGAAGGAAACAGCAGTGACTCTGTTTGTTTCAAGATAGTAATCAAGCGTCTTTATGTCACACTGGCAACCTCTCTCGGTGAACTGCAATTCAGTGTACTTGCCAAGCCAAGAAGCGTTTGGATTAAAGAGGGAGCGTGCATTTCCAAACATTTCAATGATGAACTCTGCAGCAGGGAGAGTTTTGCACCTTTCTTTCTGGGATTCGAGATGGAGAATTTGAGGAAGGTTTTGATGGCAAGACATCTGTTCTCAGACTTTCCTCTTGTGGTTTCGCCACTGAAAAGAATGGACTGGTCCTGTGCTGTGCGCCGCATGTGGTAATAAGCATTGCTGGCGAGTTGGAATATGTGGGGGTGCAGACGAGATTTTCCAGGAGAGGCGTCCCAATACTCTGCAGCATACTTGTGGAGGACAGAGTCAGTGTTTGAAGAGATGTACTTGTGTAGTAGCACAGTCACCCAGCGTCACAGTGACAATGAGCAAAACCACCTTTTTGGGATAGCCACCACAGCCACCACAGGAATTTACAGCACAGTGACAGCATCACACTGTGACAGCGACTCAGTGGCACAGTTACCCAGTGTCACACAGTCCGGTACAGTCCACCCAGTTAGCACAGCCACATAAGCGACACAGTCTCACAGTGTCGTACAGGTTGGTACAGAGCTTCCAGAGCTACACAGATGCCTATAGTGGCTACATCCCAACTCCCGCACAACATTCAATCATTATCACTCCTGTGCGACTTTCTTGTGGATTACCCAGGTGAATTGCAAGAGCAAGCAGACAAGCATGCGGCTGAGTTCAAAAAAATGGTCAGTGACTCTCGGTCTGCCATAATAATGTATTTCCCTCCGTTCAGTTTCTTGTCATACAGGCCACCGCTGCAACGGACAAATGCTACAGTTTGGAGTATAAGTGGTTGTCCTTGGACATGCCAGCTATCAATCACCGGTATCGTTAACCACGTCATGGTAGCCAACACTCAACAGTTGGCTGATAAGTCGTAAGTTGCTCTCGGAATACATTTTACAGAGGTAAGGACTGTTTACACGCAGTGACATGAGGCTCAGCCAGCCAGCCCACCCAGGATCACACTGGCACTTGCAGCCAGGCTGGTGGCCACCAGCAACTTTCTTGGGTGGGAGGACTCATCTTGGCCTGGCTCATCAGCCAGTTTCAAGGTGCACTTAGGTGTAATGAGAAGGTAAGCCGCCCCTGTCTTATCTGAATTTTTGAAATCATGCTCCACAGACCTCTTGCACTTCAACCTTGACAAGATTCATTGCCCACCTCGCCTAAAATTATTAATCTGTTGCCGACGGGATTATTGCACTCAAATCTGTCACAATTGCTGTTGGGATCATGCATGGAATAGGTGCATTCCTAGCAGAAAATCCTCTGACTGCTCTGGACAAGGTATGTTATCCACTCCCCTGCTTTTTAACATTTCCAGAACGGTGACTGCAAGTGGTGCCATTTGATTGCATTACACAGTCACCGGTTGTTGTCTAATTCATGGAGTAGTTTGTCATTGGGTGCATTACTATGACAGAGTAAGGAGATGCATTTGAACAAACCTTGCAATAAATTTGTGATGACTCGATCCCCACCGTCTGGGGACGTTGATATCTTCTGTGTTCACACTAGAGCTTAAACATAGCGGTTGGCGAAAAATTTATGGACTAGATGATAAGAGTACGAGTGAAGGGGTGGGATCGTATTGCTTCACAAGTAGTGACACATGAAGTACAAAACAACAAGACATGTCACGCTCAGGAAATATAAAATAGCGGGGAGCATAGGTACAGTGCCTCAAAAAAGTGTCCCAATGTTGGGTCATTCTGGAAAGATCTTGCTGTTGTGAGGGAACTACTAAGAATCAACTCATGGGCTTGCAGAGAGTATGAAAGTATTAGGTCTTGGCTTCACAATGACACCTTAGTCATGTGATCTTGTTGGCATGGAAGCAAGATATGATTATTTCAAAACAGTGACTCATTGGGACACTTTTTTGAGCATGTGTCCAATGTATGGTTTTGGGATTCAGTATGCCCTCCTTCTGTTTGTTTGGTTGCACAAACAAAGCCTTACTGTGTCACATGATCTGACAAGTGGCTTACAAGTGTGTAAACAATGCCAAACATTGATTTTAGGCCATTAAGCCTGAGTCCTTTGCCACAACTCAAGAAATCATCTTTTGAGCTCATCAGGGTCAATCTCTCAGGGGAATCTCAGTAAATTTCTGTACATACCATATTATCATCCTCATGACACATTCTAAACACCATGAGTCTCTTCAGAATGCCACTGGAAGGCATCTATATGCTATTTTCCCTACCTGTGCCTGGCTGTCCAGCCATTCATCAGTACTAGGACAGCCAAAAATGTCAAGGAGGTCAATATATCTCTTCTGGATATGAAGAACAACCCCATCCCTTCCCAACCCATGCACCTGTACCAAAAGGAAACTGACACAAACACTGCAGTGGAGCACAATCCTTCTTTATGCTCCAGGTGTATTGGAGGGATAGGCCACTAAGCAGCAAAGGTGCAGATTTTTTTCCTTCCACCTGACCCTGCATATATCCCCTGGCCACTGATGACCCAATGACCCATGCCCAGTCATTCACAAGTCAACCCAGGGCACAATCTAGTCAACTCTCATATCATGCTTTCACTGAAATTAAGGTCTTTGCTTCACCCCAGGATTTTTGTCAGCTTCCTTTTGGTTTTTGTACATGGATTGGGAAAGGATGGGGTTGTTCTTCATATCCAGAAGAGATATATTGACCTCCTTGACATTTTTGGCTGTCCTAGTACTGATGAATGGCTGGACAGCCCAGGCACAGGTAGGGAAAATAGCATATAGATGCCTTCCAGTGGCATTCTGAAGAGACTCATGGTGTTTAGAATGTGTCATGAGGATGATAATATGGTATGTACAGAAATTTACTGAGATTCCCCTGAGAGATTGACCCTGATGAGCTCAAAAGATGATTTCTTGAGTTGTGGCAAAGGACTCAGGCTTAATGGCCTAAAATCAATGTTTGGCATTGTTTACACACTTGTAAGCCACTTGTCAGATCATGTGACACAGTAAGGCTTTGTTTGTGCAACCAAACAAACAGAAGGAGGGCATACTGAATCCCAAAACCATACATTGGACACATGCTCAAAAAAGTGTCCCAATGAGTCACTGTTTTGAAATAATCATATCTTGCTTCCATGCCAACAAGATCACATGACTCAGGTGTCATTGTGAAGCCAAGACCTAATACTTTCATACTCTCTGCAAGCCCATGAGTTGATTCTTAGTAGTTCCCTCACAACAGCAAGATCTTTCCAGAATGACCCAACATTGGGACACTTTTTTGAGGCACTGTATGTCAAACGTGACAAATGAATGCCATCTAGGCACTGGGAGAAGTAGAGTGAACTTTTCATGTAAGTGTCAGAGGAGTATAGTGATCAAATGGACTGGACGTACATACATGCAACTGTGCTTTCGGTGAAAGAAGCTCAGCGATGCTTGCCTGGGTTGTGCAATACGACGCCACTCTTGTGTATGTCGTGGTGAATGCGTCCAACATCAATATTAGCATCCTCGAGCTTATGCTCAGCTGTCTGGGCTCTAAACCGGTATAGGTTACCAAGTGCAATCGTCTCATCAACCTTCACAGCAGCAAGCTGCTGTTCAAGGATACACACGTTGCGTTGGGCACGTGCAGCTTCAAGGACGAAATTGGCCTCCTCTCGTTCAAGCTCAGTGTCCGAGCCCTCCTCATTGACCTGCAGGTATGCCAACCAGCCAGAATGCCAACCGAGGCGATGTGTAAGTACATTTGAATGAGTCTCGTATTCCGTCAAGACACTTCATCACTTACCGCTTTTGTGGGAGTACTATTTATTTGGGGGGAGACGAGATTGAGGTTGTGATTTTGAAAGGGAGTACTGTAAGACTGGAATACAGCAGACTTGTGTAGTCTTAGTGCACCAATAGCTGAGGGTGTCCCTTTTGGGAGGACTGCATTGCTAGAGAGGGTCGGCTGCACTGGAGAGTGTGGATTCGATATAGAGTCAGTGCTAGGATTTTCGGGGTCACTGGCAAAGGAGGTGTCTGAAGCAACTCGCATACTGAGGGCACCAGAGCGAACTGCAATGCCTAGTTCACTATGACCCATGGCCTGGTCAACTCGGGGGTCCTGGTTGTCCTCCACTGGAAGATCACTCAAGGCAGGTGAGCGTGACATGAAGTCAAAGGAAGTAAAGAGCGATGGTGGGAGTGTTGGGAATTTGGAGGTGGAAGCATCCAAAACCTATGATAGGTTGATCAAGTTGCTGACATACTCGCTCACCGTCGCTTGACTCAACTCATCACACAAATTCGCTTCAATCATGGATACGACCACTCACCTCATGCCAACTCTTTGACTTGCCTCATTTCAGTTGCGGAACAGAACGGTTCAATGTCGTGCGCACAACTAATCAAGTTCCAATAAAACCATCTAATTGTGCGTAAGTCTTGAGGAAATCGATGCTGACTTTATGCCCAAGATCGACTCGTGTTGTCATCGAGGCCATAATGACCTTTCTCTGAGTAAGTATTTATCTAATGATCGTCAAACTTGTTAACCGTTCATATGGTAGGGCTGGCTTGCATAGGCTTGAAACGTGACATATACCATTTGACGATGGATACATTGATATGTAGGGTCTCGTTTTATTCGCTGTAAGTAGCATTGTCATCTACTGCGTATCATCTGTGGATCGGAATGCCCAACTGTCCTCAGTGTCTCAAGAGTTTTTCGTCAGCCCGAAGGGTTACTGCTCACCTTGTGCAGCCGAAATCTAAGTGCCGTACTTGGCAGCAAGAATGACTCGGGCTCTCCCTTCATTCATCACCGTTGACTGTCAACAGTATGCCCAGCTCCTCTCCATCACTAGATGACTTTCACGATCTGCCTGCCCATGACAATTTCGATGTTGTTCAACCTGACCACGATGCTATCGATACATTTGTCCCCTTCGGTGATTCTGACTTTGATGGGGAGGAAAGAATTTGGAATCCATCTGTAGCTGAATCCACTGCTCTCCTTGCTGAATTAGGACAAGGCCACCAAATCCAGCCCTTCTCTGGTGCAGGGGTGGTCTTTAACACCAGCGAAACATTTCTTAAGCATTTTGAAATGGATCCATTCTCTTCCTTCCGTTGTACCAATCTATATTATCCCTTTGCCGGCCTCAATGATTGGGAAATGGCCAACTTCCTTCTGCAATCAAAAATGAGTATGGTGAAGATAGATGAATTTCTATCGTTGAGCTCGGTATGTCTGACTCACCCATTCCACTCTCGATATATTCCATTCATCGATTGTTTCTCAGGTACGCACTCTGCCGCTTTTGTTCTGGACTGCCAAGGAACTGCGAAGCCGAATAGAATTACTTCCAACTGTGCTGCGCTGGAACTACAGAATCATCGCTACATCCTATCCCACAAAGAGTCCAGCTATCCTCTACTTTCGTGACTCTCTCGAGTGCATCGAAGCACTGTTCAACCATCCATACTATGCAGATCATATGATGTACACTCCATTCCGAGTATTTACAAGTGCAGAGAGGGTCGTCAGGGAGTTTAGCAAATGGATGAGCAGGGACATGGCATGGCGGATGCAGGTAGGACATTATGATCCCAGTCTACTCATACTGATTTCATCTAGTCCAAACTCCCACCAGGCACTATGTTGTGTGGCATTATCCTTTCATCCGACAAAACTCATATAATGAATATGTGTGGTGGAAAAGTCGCTCACCCACTTCTTATCAGCCTCGCAAACATTAAGATGGCCATGCGGAACAAAGCGTCCTCACATGCCTTCTTACTCAATGCTCTCATGCCTGTTGTTGAGTTTATCCACCCTGTGCATCGGATGCATTCTGTGTTGGAGGCTCGCCTCTTTCACAAGTGTCTTGACATAGTTCTTCAACCCCTCAAAGTTGCTGCCCAAATTGGATGAATGATGTCTGATCCCACTGGAAATCTCTGCCACTGCTTCACACCACTTGCTGCATATATTGTGGATACTCCAGAAGCATGTATGCTGGCTTGCATCCATGGAAAGACATCTCCAGTGATGATGGCTAGTCACAAGGACTTCAGTGATGCATTTCGGCATGAACGCCATACTGGAGCAAGGACACTTTCCCAGCTCTCTCGCATTCAATGCGACCCAAACATCCTTGAGAGGTATTTCGCTCAGTGTAAAGAATTTAGGTTGAGCGGTGTTGTGGAGCCATTCTGGTGGAATTGGCCATTGACCGATCCTGCTAATTTCTTGATGCCGGAACCACTACATCACTGGTACCGGAAATTTTGGGATCATGATGTCCAGTGGTGCAAGAACGCTCTCGGCACACCAGAACTCGACTTCCGCTACTCTGTCTTACACCCAATTGTTGGCATGCGCCATTTCAAGGATGGTATCACAGCATTGAAACAGGTTACTGGTCGAGCTCAGAGAGACATGCAGCGTTTTATGGTAGCTGTTATTGGTGGGGCTGCATCACAAGAGGTAGTGATCACGGTTTGTGCCCTCATGGACTTCCGGTACTTGGCTCAAGCTCCTAGGATTACCTCAATCATACAGGACAGGATCAAAGCAACCCTTGCGGAGTTTCATAATCACAAGGATAAAATTACTGACAAAGGTTTGCGGAGAGGGGCAGAGAGTGGCAGCGCTCTAGACCACTGGTTTATTCCCAAGTTGGAATTGATGCAAAGTGTTGCACCGAGCATCAGTGAACTTGGTGTGCCTGTGCAATGGTCAGCCGACACGACAGAACATGCCCACATTGAGGTGATAAAGGAACCTGCATCTATGATGAATCATCAAAACTACGATACACAGATTTGCCGCTACTTAGATCGTGTTGAGAGATGCCGGCTATTCGAGACAGCGACTCGTCTCAGCACACTGAGCGATGCCGACGATACTCATGATCAGGACTTAGCCACTGAGGACGATGGGGCTGAGGATGGTGACACGAATATGGCAGACGATGAAGATGCTGCGGCGATCTTGAAAGATATCTGGTCCTCAAGACGTTCTGTTCTGGATCTCTTCAGCATCACAGAGAGGCTTAGGACCGCCTTGCCTGGTTCTGTCCCACAGCCAGTCCGTATGTTCTCTTCAGGAGCTACTGCCCTCTGCATTAATCATCAGCCATCCATCAAATGCATCTCTATTGATAAGGCTGCTGAACTATTCGACATTCCAGACCTCCGAGGAGCCCTTGCAGACTATCTGGGTCATGAAGGACCACATGCATGGAACTTCCACTCCTTTGGCCAACAGCGGCACTCACCTCCAGATGCTCACCTCCCATTCAGTGACCTTCAGGTTTGGTACAAGGTTCATCTTCAACAAAAGTCATACCATGATTCTAGTTCTCTTGAGCCCGTGTTTACAATCAATGCTTGCCCACCTGATCATACATGGAAATATGGCCACCACGACGCAGTGATTTTGCAGGTGGATGTGCACCACGAATGGCCTGCCAGTGGCCTCACAGGTATGCCGTTTCAGATGCCAAGTGATACTACACTAATGATTGCCTCTGTAGGTCATACTGTGGTAGATGTTCATCTTATCATGTGCCCTGTCTCTCCCAGAGGGCTCCAGCTTGTCTGGGATGATCGCCTCCTTGTTTATGTTTGGCGGTTCGATATGGTCCCACAACAGCAAGCCAATGTGGACCTGGCAACAAGATTACACGTCCTGAAGTGGGCAACATGTGCATCAGGGGAGTTTTTGGTGTTGGATCTTCTTCATCCATCATCGGTGCTGACGTCTCCACCATCTTTTTTTTTCTTGCTCTAGCCGACAGGGAGCGCCTGAAGATGTTCAAGACTGGTACATCATCTTTCCTCCTGTACAGTCTGAGCTTGGTCCAGGAGTGACTTACAACCCTCAGGTCGGAGCCATGCTTGCATATGTCGATGCTTTGCGTGAGGAGATTGTCCTACTGGATCTGTCCACCGTCGTGGACTCTTGTACCCAGCCTTTTTTTGTCTCGCTGAAGACTACGGTCCGCAATGTTGTGAAGCTGATGAAAGAACACCGTGTAACTGCAATCTGTGTTATGGAGAATAGTTCAGCCCCTGAAATAGAAGTAGACTAGCATATCTGACAGCAAAAATGAATGGACTGGAAGACCAGGCTGCAAACATCCTTGAAGCTACTGGATTGACCGAAGCTGATGTCAATGACGCTCCCTCCTTTGGCCAGTCAACTCCCAAACCCCCACTGATCCTTACCTCCACTCAGAACCTCAATTGGCCCCTTGTACCTGGAATGGAAAGCTTCTGGGACCGAGGCCTTACCAACGGACATCTGGATATTGACGGTGAAATTTCCCATGTTGATACTTCGGGTGGGTGTGCTATCTTCTGCTCTTGATGACTGGGTGAAGGAAGAAGAATCCTGCAATGTCATCGACCCCGAAGGTGGCTGGGAGCTTGACACCAATGCTGCTGAGACCAAAGAACAGGAGGATGAGTTCGAAGATGCTGTTGGTGACGAGGATGTCTTGGCAGGGGAGCTGCACCCGGTGTGAGCGAGACTGAACTTTGGGTTCGTAACTCCTCATTTGCCACTGACAACGTTGCAGCAGGTTCTTTCAGAACTGCTATACAGGTATGTAATGGTCCAATCAAACTAGTTCTTGCCATCCTGATGCGTTGCAGTTACTGAACCATCAATTCGGTATCATAAATTTTGTGCCCCTCAAAGCTCTTTTCCTGTCGACCTACAAATCTTCGCACATGTACCTATCCTTCATTACTTCCATGCCACCAGTTCAATTGCACACGAGATGTAGCTCTTCCGCAAGTTCCACTAGCCGCGTATTACCAGTGGTGGTCCAGACACTCGCTACAATCCATGTGGAGTTGACTGAGGGCTTCCGTTTGGTCTCAGGCAACAAGCTTCAAGATGCCAGGGCTGCATTTAGATCTGTTCTTCAAGCATTGCTCTTGGTAATCATGTCATCAGACACGGACGCAGTGGAGGTGGGTTTGTGTTGGCCATGACTATCATTCACATGCAGTACAGATAAGTGCCATGACTACAGACGTGCCTGGAATAGACTCCTTGCTCGAGTTGTCGCAGGGTAGACCTAGGCTCGTCCCAAGGGGTCATGAGTCGGAAGGAGACTGAGGGGAGGTAACTGGTGGGTCTGGGAAAATTTCCCTGAGGCCTGGGAAGTGTAGGCGGCGAAGAACTCGAAATTCTGCCTCAAAATGGGTGAAGAGGGATTTTTCTAGTCGATAAGGCAGTGTTGGGAAGCTAGGAACTCAGTTGGCGGCGAAAGTAGACTCTTGTAGACTGTAGTAAAAATCGGTAGATGCGAAGGGGACGACTCAGAGGGCTGGCGGAATTTTTAAGATGCAAGGAGGCTCGAAATTGTTGGTAGAACTTGATGGGTAACTCTGGGGACTCGAAGTGGGCTCAGAAGACTCGAAGAAAAACTCTGAAAGCGACTCTGGGGATTCAGGATGACTCTTAGACACACAGATTGTGACGCCAGAAAAGTGGGTATATTCCTCCTAAGTACAGCGGTGTTTTGTAGCGTAGGAGGAGCTGTCACTAAGGTATTAATCAGCGAAATTCGGAACTGCCATATGTCAAGAAAAATTCAAGAGAAAAGTGCCGAAGTAAGGCACTACAGATTGTAGGTACGAAAGGAAGGGAGAAAAGGAGGTAAAAACAAGCCAAAAGGGAAGAGAAGCAGCGAAGGAGAGCATGCCTACGGTCTATGGATCACTGACCGACTCTGCAGGAGCAAGAGAAGCGGTCTGGGGTGGTGTGGCAGTGCTACTGGTGGCGGCGGGCATCAGAGACTCAAGTGGAGCTTATAGAGGCCGAGTTACCGACGTCACAGCCTTCGGTGGAGGCTGCCAACGACCAGTAGACACATGATACTTGTCTGGAGACCGAAAGCTGACGTAGTGTGGGGTGGATAGGGGTGGGCGGTGACTCGTTGCGGCGGTAAGTGTCGGTAATAGGGGCTACTTCCTGATTAGGCGGCGGCGGCATTAGTAAGCGAAGGAAGCACTCGACTTAGCCGAGATAGCCGAGAGTGGAGCGGTGGCAAAGATTCTGAAGGGCGGTGGACCTGCGGGGGCTGGCTAGGGGGGTGAGGATGATGCTAACAATTGATGATTTCAGCCCTAGGGAGTATGGACTCCCTACATCGCTTCCATAGACCCCCACATGATGGGAGTTAAATGTGGACCCTTTGACACTCGGTGAGTTCAAAGCAATGGTACGGAAGGATTTCGCAGGGATTGGGCCTTTCCCTACTTACATACTGCCCCTGACCATGGAGTCGATACCTACTCTGTCTGCCAATTTCTTCGCTCCTGCAGTTCCAACTTCATGAGGTCCCCTCCTCTCCCTCGCACACATCGCCATCCCTCTCCTCCACACCCTGCGTGTACTCTCCCACCATCATATTTCACCACTCCAGATATCCCGGCCAGTCTCGTCAAACTTCACCATTTTGTGAGTAAGTTATCAGGATCACAACACTACAACAGTTGGCTGCATCTGCGAGTCCATAGTATGTACCTTGTCCGTTCTACTGCCTTTGTCTGCCCCCGTATAAACGAGATATTGACTACCGTCTGTCAAGGTTTACTGACTGGTGTTCTCAGCTTGCAGGTGGAATGCAATTGTAAGATTCAGTGATGTCTCAGCCCTTCCAAGTTGCTCATGTCTTCAGTCCCAACAACAGGCTCCCTCTTCAGCAAGATACCAACTGGTCATTCAAGGTTGGTTCTAAAGTCGAAGCATCGTATATATATATGCACGAAAGTTGGTTGCGATGAGAGCATCACGGCGATGAGACCTCTAAGCATGTGTTAAGGGCTTTCCAAGAGTAAATTCAGATTTGCGGAAACTTTATAATTAGTATTTACTACAGCTTTAAGTACATAGAGCTGGCTATGTACACTCACTCATGCCCAATCAGGATGTTTCCATAGATGGCTCTGGTCTCAGGTTGATCTAAATGACTCACCACCTCCAACCTTGTTATTTTACCTAGCTACACTCATGATACCTGCCTATAACACCTTCTGCATGCATTTTCCTGGGCCGTCTTCTGTTGTCAGCATGATGTGATCGCCGATCGGGGCCAGTCACAGGTAACTGTTTACCCAATTTCTGCGATTCAATGGTTTCGCTTAGGACAGTCCTTTGAGAGTTGCCGAAGTGCATGCTCTTTTGTGGTGTACCCTCTAGACACTGCATTCACTCTTCGCTGCTGGTTTGTCCTCAAGTATGCCGAGAACAAAGCGCACGAAGGGAATGGCCCAGTGTGACCCAGACAGCATGGGTGATACTGGTGTGCCCTCATCCTCGCATGAACAAACTGCACTGACTTTGCAAAGAACGAAGCGGACCACAGCTGGTCAAGGTGGCACAATTATGCAACTCGAGAGGGTTGGAGACATCCTTGCTCAACCTCAGCAAACGCCCAGACAGCGAGTTGTTCTCCCAGATGATGCACCGCAGAACATTTTGGCTCCAACACCTCGCTGCCAGAGGAGGGTCACCCAGGCCTCTCAAAAGTGCAAGGTAGTTAACTTCTATGGGTATATCTAGATATCTGCTGATGTATGCTAAACAGACTCGTACTATGGAGAACTGCACTGAAGACTCGGCTGTTGAAATGAATCTCGATTCTGGACCTCTACCTGAGTTTCAGATGGCAGAATCTGGGTCCAGATTTGGGTTCCAAGCACAAACCCCCAGACAACCATCTTTCGTTGGAATGCAATCACTGAACGAGTATGAGCAAGATCGAACGAGGCACCAGGCGCCTCAAACCGCAAATACTGCTGCCCCTCGAGCACAAGGTTGGGCTGTTACATCTCAGACAACTTGTGTGTCCATTTAATCTGTCCAGCATGCACACCATCGATCACTTACTCACACCAATGCTAGTCACCACCCAGCTTGTATCCCAGCAGCCTCACATGCCCCAAGATAGTGTGGCTACCGAGCGTAATTCCCGACTTACCTCTAGATTTTGTCTGCAGCCCCTCTCAATGGTCCCGGAGGTTCCGTCGACTTCATCGACACCCGATCCATTCATGTCCCAGGCCATGTCAACAACTGTCTCTGGTTCGTTGAAGGGGACTACCGAAAAAAGTTACTTTAAGCCTTCCCAAACCGAACAGTAAGTTCTCTGCCCAGTGCAAAGTGACTATTGAATTAATGACGACGCGAGTAATGACCTAAGTGAACCTCAATCTGGTGAAGAGTCACGTGACTCCAATGATGGTCCATGGTCAAGCCTTGATGATGCAGGGGATGTCCAGGATGCCAAGGATGAAGCTTCCTGTGGTCGTGCAGGTAATGATGGATACTCCGGCAGTAGGATCGATGAGAATTGACTGATGCGCTCCCCTATTGACGAAGGGTCAAATGATGTGCCCGACTCCGACCATATGTTGGAGAATGCTGGGCCTCACGAACTTGATGACGGTGAGTATGTAGTATCTCGCATTCAGTCAGTGCTAACTACTTCTTAGAGTTAGGGCAGGGTGGTCAAACTCCCTCACCCCAGGTGCATTCTCAGCAGTCCTCTTTGCAGCAACGATTCCCCCAGCCACGTGTCCGTACTCAGTCTATAGTGTCTTCCCAGCATGCTCCCTCCCAGCAATATGTCCCTCGGTGTGCAGTGTCCTCGCAGTCTGGTCCCACTCCTGCTCAGCAGCCCATGCTCCAACAATCTCGACTGTCCTGACCACAAGTTGCACCCGAATGTGCCCCGGCTCCCCCACCACCTCACTGTCCTAACCAACGTGGAGAAAGTATCTCCTTGCACCAGTCCGGTATGCTACAGGATCGTGGAGTACAGTCCAATAATGGACCACAAATGCGACATGGTGAAGAGGTGATTAATTATAATATTAATTGATTGCACTCACACTGTGGAAAGGTTGGCATGGACTACAACATTAATGCAAGGCATCAGTCCTGAAACCATCACCCTTGTCCTCCCTTGCCTACATACCTCGAAGACACTGTCAGCAGTGAGAAACATCCCTCCAAGAAGCTGCATTCCAATGTGGTTAGCCAGGTGCAGGGTAGGCTGCACAGTGAGGAGGACTGCTTGGGCGATAGCACGAGTCTTGTCAGTGAGTGCCGTGGTAAGTATTCCAGGACGACCAAGGCAGATGTGGTCGTTTGGCCTACTACGCTAGCATTTTTCGGTCCACTGTGGTGCAAACTTTTGGGTGAGGCAAAGGCGAGGATGCGGTTGTATGTTGCAATGGAGGTCCTGTTCCTCCGTCGTGAAATGGTGATCGACGGTGTTTGCATGGAAATCCTGGTTGAGATGGTTATCAAGTATGAGGACGATGGATTGGAGCTTGAAGCCGGTAAGTTTCTTAATACCTACTAAGTGCTATGTGTCTCAATGATTGCAGGTTTCTATCCAGAGCACAAGAGGTCGATGGCGATGATTGTAAGTGTGCAACATTTTTTTTTTCCCTGCAGTAATGTACATTCTGTAGTTATTCAACAACACGCAAACCTTCCACAGTGAAATCAAGAAAGTTGCCGTGCATATCGTTCCCTTTGAGTATGGTCTTTACCCCCCCGAAACCATTGATGATAATGCTGAACGGATCGATTTCGTCAAGAAGAAGGCCACACAACTGCTCGAAAGTGCTCGATATCTCTGCAGAGACTTAGATTCATTGGTATGTACATCCCCGTTGGCACTGTGCAACTATTGCCAAATAGTACTGCAGGGAAGGACTAGCAATTTTGCCCACTCCACTCTCAAGAAGACTTGTCTTGCCATCTACTATTGCACCAGCTCCAAGTCTCTCCGCCGGTTTGCCAAATTCCAAGAGTCTGTTCCCATCAAAGCACTCGCCCTTGTTGCTGTGATCATATGTTAGTTTCTGTCATCGTTGGTAGGATTACTGATGTGAGTTAATCAAGATTCGAAGCATCCTAATGACATTCAAGAAGCACAGAGTAGCCAAGAACGAAACCCTGTGTGGAGACGAGATTGAAGAGGCATGCAATAATATCACGCATTTGATCGATCAAGTGTGGTATGACGACTACCATGGGAGTAAACTCGACAAAATGCTTCGAGAATGGGCCAAGGCTGGAATGTAAGTCAATATCTGTTCTTGGCAATTCTGGGATGGAAGTTAACACATCTTAAGGACAGGGTACTCAGTGAGAGAAATTGCTGGGCCAGAGACAGAGGAATGGCAGGTTATCCTCGATTAATGTTGCATTGTTTTCCTTCGTACATGCATAATTCTACTTCTTCCACAATGCTCGCAGTGATTGATAGGGTGAATGATCTGGTGCGAATAATAGTGAAGTTGGTAGCCTACAGAGTGATACATGAGCCCACAGACTTGGGACTGGTGCCCAGTTATGTACGGAGTTGGGTGTGCTGCATGGTGCTGCACAGAGTCCAACATAGTGTATAGTTCTGTATGGAACCTAACATACTGTATACCACTGTACAGAATCTAACATACTGTATACTGCTGTACTGAATCTAACATCTGTACTGTACTGTGCAGACTCGCATTGTCATGCCCATGCTCCGTCCTGGTTCCCCGCTAACCCTCCGACACCCCTAGGCCCTTTCCGATCAGCCCCGACCCATTACTGACCATTCCCGACGATGACTGCCACCCCTATCCCACAACCGACGATGCTGCCGATTGGAACACTGTTGGCACCCTTTGGCATCGGTCAGCAACCTTCGGCACCCGTCAGCATATGTCAGTCCTTCCACCTCACTACTACCAGTAGGCCCCGGCAACTCCCCGAGGTCAGGTGATCTTCTATCGAGGCTACGGACTGGTCCCGATATGGCACAGCACCCCCACCGCATGGTACGCTGCAGGGTCATTGTCACTTTAGGCTTTCGGCCCACTATCTGATTGGCTATCGGTTGAGCGCCCCGAAGTCATACCGCCCACACCTTTCCTTTTATGCTCGGTTCCTTTATCCCGACCCTCTCCTCTGCCGCTTGACTTACATTCTATGTGAAGTTTTCTGACATCTGTCCCCCTGGAAAATTTATGATACCCCATATGTCAGTTCCGTCCTTCCAATACTGTACCGCCTCGATGGCGCATGTACCGTATATAATCCCGATGTACTTAGGCAGAGTTCCTCAGTACAAATATCAACTTAGTTCCCACTCTGCGGTCTTCGACTGGCCTCCCTCCAAACCCGTCGGCCTCGTACTGACTCTCCTCTGTCTACGAAATCCGAGGGCTGGGCTCGTACAAGGGGGCAGCGCACAAGCTGAACCCGACGCCCTCTCCTGAACCTCCGTCACGACCGTCAGCCACCCTTCGGCCATCGTCGTTCTCTGTTGGCCCGTGTCGGCCAACCCTCGGTCAACGTCGGTCTACCTTCGTACCCATTCCCCGGCCTCTGTGAGCATCAGAGATCATCGGAGTAGGCCAGGACTTAACACACATACACTGTGTGGCACTGTATGGTCAATCAGTTCCACACGAGGCTGTGTAGCGACTAGGTAAGCGTGACAGTGCTGTTACAGCAACGGACAGGGGGGGACCTTCCTGTAATGGTGTAGCTGCTGTAACACGCTGTAAGAGACTGGACAGCAGTGGACAGCAGGGAACGGTTTTGCTGATGTGGGGTTCTGGTTCCATCTCCACATCTTCCATTTCACTTAGAACTGACAGCAGACTTCCAGGAACATGTGCAGGTGAATGCTGAAGTCTTTTGACTAGTTGCGAGTCAGTGCTCAAAACAACATGTCATGCATGTGAACCTTTCCCTTTGTTGGTAGTCACAGCTGAGTTTGTTTGACAGCCTTGGAAAGCATCAAGAGACTGAGGGCCAACAAATGTGGGTTGATAAGGTGGCCTGAGCTGAAAGCTGAAACGGGTGTCTTGCTCTGCCTGAACAGAAACCTGGGATGGTTGTATTACCCGGCCATGCCTCACACTGGCAGGTACCACAGTCAATCCCTAAGTACAACAGAGGTTAGCCTACTCGTACTTACAGTGAGCAACAAAAATGTTGCAATGTCTGCAACATTTTGATTGTTTGAGGTATAACTTGGGATTGGATGTGGCTGTGCAGATGTGATAGGGGAAGCATTTGTAGCCCTTGGTCTTGGCTTTCCATTGGTGGTCCTGTCAAGGTCAGGGGTGTAGTGGCTGTGATTATATGAGCCAATTACTGAGGCCTATGCATTGCAACATTTTTGTTGCTGACACCAGAATGGATGAAATCTATGGTGTGAAGGATATATTTGGAGGAGAAATGCCAGCTAGTGCTTACATAATATATCACATGATCAATTAAGTGGTTTGTCAGTGAGCAAACAAACCCAAACATTGAATTTGAGTGATTTATCCTCTATCCTGTACCACAACCCAAGAAATCTCTTTTCTGGCTATTCTCTCAGTAAATCTTAGCAACTTCAGGTGTTCATGGCATTACCATGAGTAGGGTGTGTTCCCAGCACCACCAGTCCCTTGAAAGGTTGCTAAAATTCATCCCAGCACTGTTTCCCCTGCCAATGCCTGAGGGATCCTGGCACTAATCAGCATTGGGAAAGGTGAAAATGGCAAGTAAGTCAGTCTGGCACATTAGGGCATGAAGAATGAACTAATCCCCTCCCAATTGGTGTGTTTATACAAAAGAGAATTGGGTATCAAGGTTGGGGGAAGTAAAACCCTTCTTTACTTTCCAGGGGTTCTGGGTGGAATGACCTACTGGGCTGCCAGGGTACACTTTTTTCCCCCTTCCATCTGTCCCTAGGTGTCTCCATTGGTCACCTATGACCCAATAGTGCTTTCCCAGTCATCCACAGTTCAGCACAGGGCATAATCTGGCTGATCCACCTTGGCACCTGGTGTGCAGAGGAGGGCATTGCCTCACCCCAACCCTGATACCCAATTTTCTTTTGCATAAATGGACCAATTGGGAGGGGATTAGTTCATTCTTCATGCCCTAATGTGCCAGACTGACTTACTTGCCATTTTCACCTTTCCCAATGCTGATTAGTGCCAGGATCCCTCAGGCATTGGCAGGGGAAACAGTGCTGGGATGAATTTTAGCAACCTTTCAAGGGACTGGTGGTGCTGGGAACACACCCTACTCATGGTAATGCCATGAACACCTGAAGTTGCTAAGATTTACTGAGAGAATAGCCAGAAAAGAGATTTCTTGGGTTGTGGTACAGGATAGAGGATAAATCACTCAAATTCAATGTTTGGGTTTGTTTGCTCACTGACAAACCACTTAATTGATCATGTGATATATTATGTAAGCACTAGCTGGCATTTCTCCTCCAAATATATCCTTCACACCATAGATTTCATCCATTCTGGTGTCAGCAACAAAAATGTTGCAATGCATAGGCCTCAGTAATTGGCTCATATAATCACAGCCACTACACCCCTGACCTTGACAGGACCACCAATGGAAAGCCAAGACCAAGGGCTACAAATGCTTCCCCTATCACATCTGCACAGCCACATCCAATCCCAAGTTATACCTCAAACAATCAAAATGTTGCAGACATTGCAACATTTTTGTTGCTCACTGTAAGACAACGAGCCCTTACCTCCAAATCAGCTTGTGACTGATATTTAGGTCCTCCATTCTTCCTCCAGTGATGCAGTGTTGGGGCCATAACATTGACTGGCTCATCATTGGGAAGATCAATAACCTGCTCCCTTTCTTGGCATGGCATCTCAATAGCCTGGGAGACCTTCTCTAGTTGCTGCAGATGACTACCAGTCCCAGCATTGCTCTGCTGTGAATTGTTGCCTTGGACTGTGAACACCAACAGCTGAATCATTGCCCTGCACATCTTCGGGCTCTGTTGGAACAGATGTTTCAGGGATGGATGGGAGAAGGTTACGAGTAGAATGGGGATGGTTACCAGTGGCTGCCTCAGAAGCTTTCCTTCTCCCAGCTGGGAGGCGCTGCTTCAGCAGCATGTCAACTTGAAGCAAGTAGGCAAAAAGTCAGCAACTGCTTACCTGCATTTAAATTGCCAAATTTTGTCATAACATGACATACTTTGCACCTGAACAGATAGACCATTTTATGCAAACTATCACGATCTGAGTCCTGACCCATTGCAATCAGTAGTCCATCAGTAAGATGGCTGAATTACAACATATGATTCCTACAGTTTTTCAAAGTGTGGTAAATTAGTCATCATAGCAAATGTTAAGTTCTGAAACACATACCATTTCGCCTGCTTAGCAAAGCACCAATATGGTTGGCACAAGACATCAGGATATGATTGAAAGATGCAGTGATGAGTGCACTTCACTGAGTCATCTTGAGTCCAGCTGGTGACTGGCTCCTGTACAAACATGTGTAAATACCCTGTCAGCCAGCTTACTTGCAGTGATAACTTCAGTGACCATCCCACTATGTATTGTGGCACGTCTATGTGCCACCATCTCCCAACTCTCTTTGGGCAAGTTATGACAGGTAAGCTGACTTTCACAGATCTGACATCATCTTTTGGATGCTTGATCTTGGCCAGGTTGGGGTCATGCAGTCTCTTGCAGCTGCAAGGGAGTTTCTGACTCTTCATGGGGATCCTTTGAGCCTGTTCCCATGTTCCATGGTGCAGGGTATTCAGTATGAACATCAGGCAAGTCAGGTACGACGATGATCATCTCATCATTTGTCTGGATGTGCTGATCATGTTCAATAAGCATTCATGGTACAATTTTGATGAGGCATCCATAGAGCTCCACTTTAAGGGTGTATGCAGACTGCTCTTGTCAGGCATATTGGTGCATTTGTCCCATCATTTTGCATCCACAATCCCTACCTCGACCACTGGTAGGTGATCCCCCACCTACCACATATCTACAATCTTAACCTCAAGCTCTGCATGCCCCTCTGGTCTCCATATGGTCATTTAGGTTATCGATTGGATTGTCTTGTCACAGCTGGACCACCTTGCTACCGCATTCATCCACTCCTTCAAAATATGGGGAGAAATGGACTTCTCACAGAGAAGTCTCTGTGGACAATGTCTCTAGCTACCAGGTGAGTGCAATCAGTCAATTTGACAGCCATCCTTACATCCACCTTTGATAGACCCTTTGGAGACCTATGTATCAGATGCTCTAGCCAATCTGTAGATGTACAAGTTGTAACCCCATTCATTGTGCTATGATTCTGTGGCGTCATTTCCAATTTGTTGACAGCACCAGACCCTGTTATTATTTAGTAAAATGAAAGTGGTGCTGTCTGATTTTTTGTGATCACAAAATCCATTCAGGCATATTTCCTGTTCCCTCATGCAGTGCATATGCTCAGTAACATGAGCCATTATGCAAGGAGACAACAATCAATGTTGTGTACTACAAGACATGAAAAGCACAAGGGTACGAAGGGGTGTCAAAACTATGATGCTTTAATCACTGTGTCCAAGGCACTGTAATTGGGTAGTGAGTTGTCAGCTCCAAAGAATCAAATCAGTACTTTACTTTAGTGGTTTTGTGGTGAAGAGAATATTTGTGTGGTGTTGTGTTGTATGGTTTACTCTTCAACTTGGAGTGCCAACTGAAGTATCACTTGTATGCTGTGGCCTATGCACCCAAAACAAGTGCATATGTCAACAATGTGGAATCTAGTGCACAACAGGGGGGCAACCATGCTTCCATATGATCAAGCAATGACTGGTCCACATTAGTGGTCACCAGCTTCCAGAAAACATCCTCCTTGATAAGCTCAAACCCACGCTGGAAAATGTGATTGATATCATTGAGATTAATGGTCAGGTAAAGCACCTGACTGGTGAGAATGAATGAAGATCCATACATGAGCATGAAGTAAGAATTTGCATACCCTGACAGCATATTCATTGCTGTCCAAATGATCTAACTTGATCTGCAATCCGCCAGCTTGACGAGTCCAGATGTGGATTTCCACCGATGATAGGGAGAACCACATGTGTCCATCGATGACCACCCGATGAAAGTCATTAGCACTATGATTACAAAGCCATTCCTCCCGTGTCATTGTATCCAATGAACGAAGTTGCCAAGCGACAGAGCCATTTGATCCTGGACTAGCATATTGTTCAGCTTGTGTGATCAAGATTTTGCCAATGACCAGAAGGTCAGGGATATCTCGAACGTAAGCATCCAACTTGCACATGATGTCACAGTTGCTTTGCAAAAACACACACTCCATCAGCCAGACAGGCCGTTCCAACAGGCCACCCTTAGTGCTTATCATAATAGATAAATCTGGAATTGCATTTATTGAATCAGTTGCAATATTTTCGGTCGGCACAGTTCGACAACCCAGCATGGTTACGGGAACTGGGATGGTGTCTAGGATGCGATCAAGACTTTTTGTGATAGCACCTAAGACAGACTCATGAGCAGCCAAGGGTGATGACATTATGAGACATTGAGAGTGTGGAAAATAGGTTAACCTATGAAATGATGAATGTTAGTCATATAGCTTTATGCAATGGCAATAATAAGCAACACTCCTGTTCCACGTCTTCCAATACCCATCTTCTTCTAAGCGATTCATGATGTAGATGTAATTGCTAATGGGTACCTCTTCGAACTGTTCTCAAGTGTCCACTAAACTCTTGAAATCTGCTCAATTATTGCAGCCTACCACTAAGTACTCTTGTTGGGCACTGGAAATGACCCACACGATTTCCTTGCATTTCACTTGAAAGATGGGATCAGTCAGTCACAGAACCATAGTCATATTGTTTATGCACTTGCCTTGAGATATTACATTGTGGGGATGGGCAGATGGGGGGGGAATCCTGGGCTGCTTGGCCATGGCACCAGATTTTACAGGGGGTGAAATGGAAAGAGCCTCCCCAGACACACTGGGTGGCACCCCTTGCAATTCAGTGGGGAGGAAAGGAAACTTCTGGCTTTTCTTCTCCAATTTCTGTCCACAAGCAAGCCGAGTTCACTGTAAGCAGTTGTGCTAGTAGTCTAGTTCAAGGGCAGTTGATGGGAAACAACCAAGGCTCAATTACTTTGCTTTCCAAGCAAGGTCTCAACAAACTGACGATGGAAAGTAATTCCTTTTTGGGTCATCCCATATTGTAAAAGACATAATTGACCATCATCCTGTGCCCTGAGATAACACTACTTAGTGCGAGAAATTTGCACTTCATGTACTTGCAACTAGGCTTCATGGGTCCACTAATATCTCCACACCAACAGGCAAGTAAAGTTTCGGTGACAGTTCCTGAGTGGATTAGACTTGGTAGATTCTTAAGAGTTAAACAAGTACACACCATGCAGCATCCAGCCTGTACAGACATCACTGATACTCTGTTGCCCCATCACTGAGCAAGTGTTCACCCACCCATGTCATCAATTTTCCCAACAATGGAGTCAAATGGACCAGGAGGTTGCCCATTGGAAGGCCCCTGACTTGAAGCACCCTAGGAGAATCAGATCCTCCATTCCAGCAATCACAGGATGCCTCACAATAACCAGATACTCTTCTACCCTTCAGCTATACAGCTCTGAGAACTTGTCAGACTATACCTTGAATCAGTGATGATAGGGTTTGAGGGGGCATGGAAGTTCCTGTACAATTTGTACAGCAGGTGCAAAAGTTAGACATTGCACGCAGCGGAAAAATGACCTGGTGGATGGACCCGTATATGATGTGTTCCCTTGATGAGTACAATGTGATGTATAATTCAGGCATCAGTGTCAGCACACATATCTTTGAGCAGTGTACCAGTACCTGTGCAAGCCACAGTTATGACGGGTGTCATGGATTGTGGGAGAGGAAATACCTGTTGCCTGTTCAAGTGCTGTATCATATGTAGTTTTCATAAACATCATCCACTCTATCAAAACTCCGAGGTAACGTCTCTGCACTCGAAGTTGCAGCATCGCAGCAGGTGTATCGAGCTTACCTGTTCCTCGGCCATCACCTCACCAGTGCAAAAGTCGCTTCCTTTCCCTGTTCAGCTGCTTCCTCTTCATCTGCATTAATCAGAAGTGCTGGTGCCTCCTGGGTGATTGTCATCAGGGAGTTGTACCAATGCCATCACATCGTACAGAAGCAAAGTGTAGTTTGTTACACCTCCGCTTACAAATAATAGTCTGCGTCACATGCATTATTGTCAAATAGTGTTAAAAAAAATGGTAGGTATTGCAATCACACTGCAAAACACAGAGCAACATGCGTTACAAGATACTAGGAAATAGCATAGAAAAAGTCCTTCTTGAAGTATTTGTTCAGGAAAAATGATGGTGAAGAATGGATGCAATTAGTCGAAGTAAGATGATTGTCCACCTTTCAACCAAAGTGCAGAACGACATGAGCATAGGACCTGAGCTGATCCAAAGGAAAGACCTCCCCCAGCTCAGAACCTGATGCTCACATTGCTTTTTTAAGCACATGCAAACCCATCATTTGCTCAACTGAACTGTTCCCCTGAGGGATGATATCAAAGTGCTGGGTGTATATTAGGAAATGGACTGAGAACTGGTTACAGCTGTTTTCAAAAGTTTGCGGAAAATCCAAAAATCAAAACTCGCGCGGTGGGGTTTGCCAGTGAGGACCCTGGAGGTAGCCCTAGTTAGAATTTGTAGTCATTAGCAATACTTTTGACTAGCTTATCACAGATTGTTGAACGCAATTTTCGTTTCCCACGACTGATCAAACACACTCATTGTTCATGCCATGACGAGGCATCTCAGACGACCTGAAGGCTTGCATTCCCATCCTTCATCATGAAGGGTATCCTGTCAAGAGGATCTGTCATCTCCTCAGCATCAAAAAATCCACCGTTTACAAAGTCCTCAACCGCTATCAGTGCAGTGGTAGCACCTCCAATCCCCACACCTACTCGTGTGTAGTGGGCCGTCCTCGTGCGCTTAGTCCTGCTGATCTCACCTTTATTTCCGCTATTGTCAGTCATTGTCCATCCGTATACCTTGACGAGTTACAGGATGAACTCCAGCTCAAGCGCAATGTCCATACAACTCTTCCGACCCTCTCCCGTGCTCTCCATCACCTCGGTGTAACCCGCAAGACCGTCTCTGCCCATGCCTATGAATGGAACGACTTATCGTGCGCACTATATATGAACAGGATTGCCGACGAAGTACCCGATGCCAACATGCTGATATTCGTTGACGAGGCTGCGAAGGATGAACGTACGGTTTCGAGGAAGTTTGGGCGCTCTAGAAGGGGCATCGTTGCTGCGTTCAGAGGCGGTTCGTTCGAGGAACACGGTACTCGATCGTTCCAGCTATCACGCTCGATGGCATCATAGCATATGATATTGTGGAAGGTCCCGTCGATATGGAACGGTTCCTCAAGTTCCTCAAAGAACAGGTGGTATGTATTCAATTTTTTTACACGTCTCGCTGATAGACAAACGAGAAACAGATGCCATTCACTTCTCCATATCCTGGCCCCCGCAGCGTTCTCGTCATGGATAATTGTGGTATCCACCACGGCGATGGCATTCGCCGCCTGGTCGAGGATGACCATCATAAGTCTTCAGTTCCTTATCCAAAATTGCCTTCTGACGTGTCTACAGTATGCAAACTCATCTACCTCCCTGCATACTCCCCGGACTACAATCCCATCGAACAAGCATTCTCTGCCGTCAAAGCGTATCTCTGCCGCCACCCCCATGTTCCCCACTGATGTCAATCATTCGTGCATGCCAGAGTATTACACCAGACAAGGCAGAGGGCTATTTCAGGGCTGGTGGGTATATTGTGTAGTACTCTTACTATAACTACTGTCCTGTTTGCCATGTATCCATTCAAGATTTGCGAATAAACTGCATGTATTCTCAGATGATAGAATGTGAGGTACATGCAGAAGATAACTATGCGGCACATGAAAATACGACTGGTATGATATCACGTAGGTGCTACTCCTTCGTCCGAATCTTCCGCATCTGCATCTACAGAGTAACCATGCAGAACGGGCAGCCATTGCTTGAGGGTCTCACAGCGGTAGAATAGGTCGAAGTCTTGTTCTGGAGGGGAACTGGCATCGTTGTCATTCTTGCGCATGGGTGGTGCAGTGAAACGCCAACCACCTCCGTCGTGGTACCGCCTCTCATAAGATAATCGAACTGGCTTCGAATCCTGCGTATTGTTGTGCTTTGCAGCTGGACTGGGAGTCCCTGAAGTTGACACATTGCTTCGCTTTCGCTTTGTGTCGGGTCCATTCCACCAAGCAGTGCTACCTTTCTTCAGGCGGATTGCATCGCCTGCCGAGAGGCCAAGGTCAGCTAATAATTTGTCACTGACATCTGGAAGGATGTCAGGACCGATTCTGTGCAGTTCTAGAGCGGACTTGTATGACATCGCATGGCGGACACCGAGATGAGATTCAGCGAACTCGAGATAGCGGACTAATTTACTGGGGGAGGGAACTGGTGGCGATGATCTATCGTCCCCATCTTTCACTCGATTCCGAGCAGGAGTCTGTGGTGTAGGGCTGGCAGGCGAAGTCAGTGGATGAACGCCGGAATCAAACTGTGCGAGTGTCCGTAACAAGATGGCCAAAGTCAGAGAGTTGAGATCCGCAGCTGCAGGAGATGCAGGTTGTGCTGCTTGTGCAGCAGCCTTGCGCATCGGATGGAGGATGGGGGCTTTGTTGGCAATATTGAATGATTCGATGTTCGGCGGGGTAGCAATAGTCGCTTGGCCATCCTCCTAGCGACATGAATGTGAGTTTATGCAAAGACATTGCAATGAAAACCTTACCAGCGCCAGACACCAGTCCCGAATCATGGCCAGCATCAGAGGGATTGACCCAAGTGGGCCGACGTAGGTGAGCCCTTCGTCCTGCTCGTTCTTGTATGCTTTCTGAAGCTTCAATCGCCATCGCGCAAGGCGATTGTTGAGGTTGACTTTTTTGACACGGCCACATTTTCCCTGTAATCGTAGGTGTAGGCTATACCCAGTAGCTTCGTATGAAAGACGAACCTTCGTACTGTCGGAGGCAAACTCCGAGTCGTCCTCACAGGACTTCGAGGCCCGGGGCAACCTTTCGATGTGTCGCATATCCACAAAGATCTTGACAACGGCCAGCTTTTCCTCAGATATTTTTTTCACCATCTCTCTGTAATCAGTAGTGTTGTCAACATCGATCGCATCAGACGCCCGTTGTCTACCAGAGCACTAAGTATTAGTGTGACCATGAAAAAAAAAACATACCCTTTTGCCTTGGGTGGAACATATTTCAGGGGGAAGTGCTTCTTATCCGTGACTTCATAGCTTTCCAGACCATGCTTGAGGAGTATGGCTTGCAGAAACTCGTGGTAGTTGGAGTTGTCGGCGACGAACAGTAGCTCCTTCATTTTGGTCGACTTTTCCTCTTTTGACATCGTCTTCCCTCTGGCAGAAGTTTTCTTGATCTTCGAGTAGACAGTAAGAAAGATAGAAAAGGATTGTGGAGGGTCATCGCCCTCTGGAGCTGGGGACGACATGGTGACGCGAAGTAGAAACAATGTAGTGCTAATGACTACAAGTTCTCACTAGAGCTGCCTCCAGGGTCCTCACCAGCAAACCCCACTGCACGAGTTTTGATTTTTGGATTTTCCGCGAACTTTTGAAAACAGCTGTAACACCACCGCTTCCCCTAGGCAGAACAGGGCACATTATAAGATGGACATGGACAATGGCATGGCCTGTGTATGTTGTCAACAGCTAAACTATCAGTAGTAGACTGCACATACCTTGTAGTCCACTGGATGGCCACTGCCATTGGTCATCCACATTCATGATTGCTGCATCGTATCGACCATACTTCAATAGATGGTCTGGTGGGTGAGCATGAACAGTGAGTGTAGAAGCAATGTCAGATGCATCAGGGAAATGGTGATGAAATGATTATGTTATATAAGACTTTATCTACCCTGAAAAGCCCTATAAGGTTTATCATAATGACATGCACATTGGTCATGCTATATATTTTTGGGCAGCCATGACAGCATAGGTCAAAAGTTATCACTGAGGTAGAGTGGATCATAAGTATCAGAATGTGAACAGTAGATCATATATGTCTTTCATTATCAGACATTACCAACAATTGTCATTGACACCACCAACAGCTTAAAAATAAAAATTGCTATAGCAACCTTCAATTCAACTTATCAATCATGGTATTACAAGAAAGCAATTTCATTCAATATCATTCACATAATCAGTACCTACTGAGTACACTACTAAGTATGATGAACTACTTAAACCTCCAAAAAAGCGAAAATAAAGCAGAGAAAGACACTTACAGATGACTTCACACAAGGGTACACTTACCTGGATATATGAACCCTAAGACTTAGAGTCTTAGAGTGACTCTTGCCCTGAGATAGAACTCAGAGACAAGAGTGAAGAAGAGAGAGAAGGGGAGAGAGGATGAGTTTATATAACATGTACTATACAGTCATTACAAAGACATTCCCACACTTGTGGCTGGTGAAGAATTGTTCAAATGATCATAAATGACATAGATGACAAGACTAGATATTGATGATCAAAGTGAAATCAGACTGAAAAGAATATTGTCATTGATATGATGATGATATTATCTGATGAGTAATTATAATGTATTGTCAAATGCATAGTATTATTGTATATGGCATATCAGCTCTTGTCATCATTACATCATGATGACAAAAGTATTGTAATTCTTATATCAGGCCTATATGCAGTTGACCAGATAGTAAAATGTCTGCTCAGGATTGTAATGCATTATCTGACTATTATCATTATGATTTATAGATGATCATGCCCTATACACCATTATCCAATTCATATCAGACAGATAACTACTTACCATAATTAACTGGGAATACCAGCACATCACAGGTTCCCTGATGTGGATCGTGATAAGCTTTCTGCTGGAGATGGACTTTGTACCACACATGAAGTTCTTTGAACAGAAGGTGTACATCTGGTGGAGACTGTCTCTGACTGCCAAATGTATGAAAGTTCTGAGTAATGTTTCCCTCACGATTCAGGTAATCACCTAAGGCCCCATGTAAATCAGGTAGCTTGAATCATTCAGTGACAATGTCAATAGGTACATGCTTCAACAATGGGTCGTAGTTGAGGTGGATGGTGGTAGATCTGGCTATGAAGGTACAAAGTGGATGGGGGACAGAGTTGGGAGGAGAAACTGACAGCCATGTGGTGACATCGAAAAAACTGGTGGTTTTTCGCTTTGATGTCCATATACCATCCAACACGCTCCTATCTTTGTCTCTCTCACTGCTTTCTGAATCACTGTTGTTTGTCTCCCAACCAAGCTGTTGCATGGATGTGGGCTCAGATGTTGACCCATGCAGTGCCAATGCAGTGTCAAAGAGTTGACACTTCTCAGAACGATCGAGACTCTGGCAGATTTGAGTGTTGTAGCTGTGATTATTAGTGGTTGAAGCAGGATCCTTGATGACTTTGATATGGGCATGCTCTGTTGTGTCTGCTGACCACTGTAGTATAGAGCCAACCTGCTTGATGCTCGGGGCGATGCTTTGCATCAGCTCGAGCTTCAGGATATGCCAATGCCTAAGAACCTGTTTCGTTTTCTCCCTGCAATGATGACCATTTTGGATGATGGCATCCTTGTGGTCATGGAACTCTTGCAATGAGGCTCGGATCTTGTTGCACGTGATCGAGGTAATAGTGGTAGCTTGGGAATAGTATCAGAATTCCATCAACATGTGAATTGCAATGACAATGTCTGGATCTGCAGCACTGGCGATTACAATGACAATATATTGTTGGATATCCCTTTGAGCCCTTCCACCAACTTGTTTCAACTTCGTGATCCCATTAGGAAAGTGAGCTATACCAGTGATATGTGGAATAATGGAGAATCAGAAGTCCAGTTCAGTAGCACCCAAGGCATGCTTGCACCAATGAACATCATGGTCCCAGAATTGGTGATGCCATTCGTGCAGGCTTTCAGGTGTAAGAAATCTGGAAGGTTCAGCCAGTGGCCAGTCCCTCCAGAATGGGTGTGATACACCATTAAGATGAAAGTGCTCACATGCTGCAAAGTACTGATCAACATCGAGAACATCACATTTGATGGAGGTGAGTTGTGCAAGTGCAGTTGCTGTGGTACAAGAAGGGTGGCAATGGGGGTCACCAAAATCTTTATACCACCTGTGTGTCACCATTAACGTTACATATTAGTAATAGTGTTGGCACCCTGCCTCCTTGCTAATTAGGCAGGTTTCGCAGTGCTGCAGTGCTGTGGCAATACCCACGGCACTCAGCAGTCCCTTGGTGGCTATGTAGTGGCAATGTCAGACATGGTAGAGACAAAATAGGGTTATTATATAATCATGCTGATAATCAGAGGCACGTGCACAAGCCCGCCCGTCTGCCACCGCCCTCCCCGTTGTTCCCACGATGCTCACATAGTTGTGCTCACTGTTGCGCACGACGAGCATGACAACTCACTCAAATATTCATATTTTTGAACATAGTTTTTTTTGTACATTATTTATAACACCCTTGGAATACGATAAATGCATTGTACTGATAAAAGTAAGCCTTTCTATCGGTAGGGAGACTGGACGGGGGTTGAAGAGGAAGTCAATTATATAATCACATTGGTTTCGTAATACTGACCAATGACACGTCCTCCTCCATGCTACTCCCATGATGTTCACGCACCCATGCTTGCTGCTGCACACGACGAGCATGACAATCAGCTCAAATATTCGCTTTTTCGAGTGCGGCCTCAGCGTTCATCAACGACAGCGTCAGGTGAGTGCGATGGGTTGGTTTCATAGTGGGTGGCTTAATCTATTGACTAGCACGACTACATCCAGAGACGGCGAGCCAGCGACAACCCCTTCCAGTTCTACCTCTCACTCTTATCCAACAGCTTCAGCACACGGGTCATCCAACCAGCCCATCCATCCTGACTCATGACACTTCCCGCCCTCGAATACCTCACCCTCAATCTGTGAGCGTTCGCCTGTCTCTGCACCCTCCCCGTCCAACCTCCAACCGGGAGTTGAAAGCGACATTGAAGGAATTCGCAGATATGGTGTGCAGGGATCGCCATGTCACACGTACCAGTTTTACTGATTGGCATATCACACAGTGTTAGATTGTCAACACGCTTGTTACACCTGCATGTTCTGTGGATAGGTAAGTGTTGATCACTGGTCATCACTGGTCCAGCACCATTGAAGAAGGTGCAGCCCTCAAGTGGATCCATTTGAATCAACACACTCGTTACACCTGCACATTCTGTGGAAAGGTAAGCGTTGATCGTTGGTTGTCACTGGTCCAGCACCATTGAAGAAGGTGCAGCCCTCAAGTGGATCTGTTTGATCTGAACACGGCCCACAGGCAAGGACATTCAGCACACTCATTACCCCTACACATCCTGTGGAAAGGCAATTGTTCTGTCACTGTTTCTGTCAAGTGCGTGGTAGTAGGAACTTGGAGGCATCGCTCATGCAGAAAGTCAGTTGCAGGCGGTGGATATACTGTGACTACGACTACAGCTGCTACCGTTATGCAATCAGGATCCTGTTGAGTGTAAGCAATGAGGAGGAGTGTATAGGATGATTAAATATGTACTACAGTGCCTCAAAAAAGTGTCCCAATGTAGGGTCATTATGGAAAGATCTTGCTGTTGTGAGGGAACCACTAAGAATCAAGTCATGGGCTTGCAGAGAGTATGAAAGTATTAGGCCTTGGCTTTGAAATGATGCCTTTGTCATGTGATTCTGTTGGGATGGAGGCAAGATATGATCATTTTGAAACAGCAACTCATTGGGACACTTTTTTGAGCATGTATCCAATCTCTGGTTTTGGGATTCAGCATGCCCTCCTTCTGTTTGTTTGGTTGTGCAAACAAAGCCTTACTGTGTCACATGATCTGACAAGTGGTTTAGAAGTGTGTAAACAATGCCAAACATTGAATTTAGGCCATTAAGCCTGAGTCCTCTGCCACAACTCAAGAAATCATCTTTCTAGCTCATCAGGGTCAGTCTCTCAGGGGAATCCTCATAAATTTCTGTAAAAACCATGGTATCATCCTTGTGACATATTCTAAACACCATTGGTGTCTTCAGAATGCCATTGGAAGGCATCTATATGCTGTTTTCCCCACATGTGCCGGGCTGTCCTGCCACTCATCAGTTCTGGGACAGCCAGAAATGTCCAGGAGGTCAGTCTATCACTTATGGATATGAAGGACCACCCCATCCCTTCCCAACCCATGCATTTGTACCAAAAGGAAACTGACACAAACACTGAGGTGGAGCCAAATCCTTCTTTTTGCTCCAGGTGTATTGGAGGAATAGGCCACTAAGCAGCAAAGGTGCTGATATTTTCCCCCCAATTTACCCTGGATATTTCCCCTGGCCACTGATGACCCAATGATCCATACCCAGTCATTCAGAAGTCAACTCAGGGGACAATCTAGTCAACTCTCATATGATGCCTCCACTGAAAATGAGGTCTCCTAGGCTTTTTGTCAACTTCTTTTTGGTTTGGGTGCATGGATTGGGAAGGGATGGGGTGGTCCTTCATATCCATAAGTGATAGACTGACCTCCTGGACATTTCTGGCTGTCCCAGAACTGATGAGTGGCAGGACAGCCCGGCACATGTGGGGAAAACAGCATATAGATGCCTTCCAATGGCATTCTGAAGACACCAATGGTGTTTAGAATATGTCACAAGGATGATACCATGGTTTTTACAGAAATTTATGAGGATTCCCCTGAGAGACTGACCCTGATGAGCTAGAAAGATGATTTCTTGAGTTGTGGCAGAGGACTCAGGCTTAATGGCCTAAATTCAATGTTTGGCATTGTTTACACACTTCTAAACCACTTGTCAGATCATGTGACACAGTAAGGCTTTGTTTGCACAACCAAACAAACAGAAGGAGGGCATGCTGAATCCCAAAACCAGAGATTGGATACATGCTCAAAAAAGTGTCCCAATGAGTTGCTGTTTCAAAATGATCATATCTTGCCTCCATCCCAACAGAATCACATGACAAAGGCATCATTTCAAAGCCAAGGCCTAATACTTTCATACTCTCTGCAAGCCCATGACTTGATTCTTAGTGGTTCCCTCACAACAGCAAGATCTTTCCATAATGACCCTACATTGGGACACTTTTTTGAGGCACTGTATAATGATGTAATTAAATGGCGGGATTGCTATGTGACTATTCACAGTGCTAGGTAATGTTTTCACACCGAGTAGGGCAGCGGCGAGGCTGATAAATCTGCTCTCCCTGTGCTTGACGTGCTTTGTTATCCACAATCCTTGTAGCCAACTCCTGCGGTGTCAACCTTACCCACTTGCACTTTTCTTCCTTCAGTGCATCTAACAATTTCTCCAGCTCAGTTCGCTTCACCTTGGAGGGGTTACAGACACGCCCAGGAATTGGCCAGCCATGAAGTGCAACTCCCAACTTTTCCACGATTTGTTTCTCGTAGTTAATGTAGTTCATCTGACTGTTGCCCTTGATACCGTTAGTTGTCAGGACATACTCTGTAAATCCATTAAGAAATATCCATGCATGTCACAAAAGAAAGACTTGCCCAGCTCCTCTTGTATGATGGTGCGACACTCACTGACCAGCTTGTTGAGTGGTCGTTGGTGTTTGGGCACCACAGGAACATCTAATAGCGAAGCGATTTAATTACTGAATCACGAGGGGCAAGGGGAAAAATGAACGAACCTATTCCACTAACAACCCAAGACTCCAGACGGAGTGCCAAATGACGAGGTTCAATCCCAAGAACATTGCGGACGAACTTCTCCACCTTTTCTGTGAAGAATACCTTTGGCTCTGATAGGTCTTCGACAGTACCACGAACAGCAATGTAAAAGCCTTCGAGACCAGTTTGCGCACAGAGACCCGTCCACTGAGTGTAGAAAAATGATCAGCATATTCTGAAGGATACCTCAAGCATATTGATTCACCTGTTGATCCATTTTTGAGAAAGCCGAACTCACTACTTGACTGACAGACTTGGGATTCGAACATGCAGTAGGAACTGCAGCTGTGCGCGCAGCCACGATGGCATTATTGTATGCCTGTTTTTGATCAATGGTGAGTAGGCTATAGGTGGCTAGTAACTCCTGTCTGTTCTGCGCAATAAAGTCTGTTAGCCTCAGCCAGTGCCCCACTTCACGTCCTATGTGCGATGCAAATAGTCAATGGGTACTCCATAGCTCCTTGAACCCTCAGAAAGGAACTTACCGGCATTAGCCTCGCGAAGCTTGGCCTTGAGAAAGCCATTCCATGAATTAACACGTTGGCGGTCTTGCAGACATGTGGTGAGAAATAATTGAGTTTTCGTCCACTTGAGTGACCTACAAATAACTGGTTGAGTCCTAAAGAGTATCCAGTGCTGGTGTAAATACCGTCCATGTTTGCCCGCAAGCTCCTCTGCCTCTCGGGCATAGGCACTTTTGGCACGTTCAAGGTCTTTCACGAGCGAAGCATACTTTTCATGTCGATCAGCCGTCTGGGAGGGAGTCAGCTTTGCACGAACATGCTTTCCATTGATGGTCGACACACGAGCCATTCTCAAAATGCTGGAGGGGGGGGGTGAGAGAAGTTCATAAGGGTCATGCTTTATTTAAATACAATCGGAAAGACACCCTTGTAGCTACTGCCAGGGCTCTGTTTGAAACCATTTATGTACTAATCACATAGGAGACATTAGCACATAGCTCAGGGAATAGAATGTAGGCGTACCTGTCCACCTTTCGATGCTCATGACTAGCCGTCTTCATAACCCGGAGTAGCTGCGGCCAATACATTTCCTCGACACCACACTTGGCGAGGACTGCACGCCAAGAACTAGCACTGCAAGCATTTCACTGTTTTTCTTCAGAAAACATGCTGAAAAAAAGGAGGGAAGAGATACTCTTTTATTTTCCATGTTTGGAAAGAAAAAATGCAAAAATAATATTTTATGTTTGTCAAAAAAACATGGATTGATGGTAGTGTCCATTAGCTTCTATTCTAATTGGCATTAGCATCAATTCATATTCTCTGGAAGAAAATGATACATTATTTTTGCATTTTTTCTTTCCAAACATGGAAAATAAAAGAGTATCTCTTCCCTCCTTTTTTTCAGCATGTTTGCTGAAGAAAAACAGTGAAATGCTTGCAGTGTAGGCTCATAGCCACTCAGCTGATAGATACATTTCCAAATCTTGTCGACAGTCATTGGATGGATATAGCCGCCCTGAATAATCTTGTGAATATCGGCTGTGATACGCTCAGTTCCGGCATCCCGCTGGCCATTTGATGCGGTGAGTGGGTCCGAAGTCATCAAGTAGAAGTTATTGGTCACCATAACCCCGTTCTCATGCGCGTGTGTGGACACATGCATCGGTGCAGGATCAGCTTGAAGCTTACCATGGTGATGTTTGGACCCCGCTTGTCTCTTTGGACCAGATGCAGCAACAAATTTACCTCGGCTCTGAGGAGTTGGCAATGACATTGGAGCACATGGTACATTGTCAAGAGGGATGGCCTTAGAACATTCGTGTCTGACAGGGCTGCCAGCCACGTCATCTTTGATGCTCTGCGAAGCAAAAACCGGATCTTCTCTGCGAACCGAAGCCTGGGAAGGCTGCCCAGAAGGGCTGGACTGTACCCAAGAAGCAATGTGTCCCATCGCAAGTTTGAAAACAGGGGCACGTGGGAGAGCGGAAGGAATCAACAAGTCATCAGTGCGACCCTTAAGGTTAGCATTTGCATCCTTCCTTGAAGACTGCTTCTGCATAACTTTTGCAGATACGGAAGGATATGAGATAGTGGAGGATGTGAATGAGTCGTCGGTACGACCCGTTGGGGGCGGTGTGGAAGTTGCAGGGATTTCTCGAGAAATGGAATGTCCAGTCGCAAGTCAGAAAATGGGGGCACACGGGGCAGCAGCATGGGCGAATGAGTCATCAGAGCAACCCTTAGAGTTAGTGTTCATACCCTTAACTGGGGACCGCTCCTCCACAGCTTCCGTGAACCCAGAGGGACGCACGGCACTAGCAAGCGTGGATGAGTTATTCGAATTTTGATCGGTCTGGAGCACAGTGGAAGTGACAGAGTTTGCCCGCAACATGGGGTGTCCTGTCACAAGTTAGAAAATGGGGGACAGAAATGGAGGCGAATAAGTTGTCAGTACAACTAATAGAGTTGGTGTTCATACCTTTATTCATGGCCCACTTCCCTGCAGTAGATTCTTTGAATGTCGGCATATGCAAAACAGCGCTAGGCGTGAACGAGTCATCGACATGACCCTTAGGCCTCGTGTTCGTAGCCGCAGTAGTTGGGTTCTTCTCGTTTACGCCCTCTGGGCCAACCAGTGGGCTAGATCTACTTTGGGGAGATGCAAAAAAGGGTGGGCAGTCCGTAGAATGGACGGACTCCATGGGCTTAAGGCGACTGGGCGGCCTTGGTTCAGGAGTGTAGCGTTGTCCACGTCGCAGCGTGATGTCGGAAGAAAGTAAATGGAGCGTCATATCATCAGATACTTCCTGTTTGGAGTCAGTATTCATCGTCAATGATCCAGGATCGTTGTCAGAATGCAGCGTGTATGAAGTATTGGCCAGATACAAGAAGTCCGAATCTGAATCGCCCAGAGAGAAAGCTTGTTGACAGATTGATGTTGAAGGAGTCGAGGTCAATGGTACAGGAAAAAGAAAAGGGACACTGTCATTCGCGCTATCTGCATTGATGCATGCATCTAGTGCAAGTCCTGACAAGTGTCACTGATAATTACGGATCTGAAAAGTGGGAAAGCTTACTCCTGTTCATTGACGCGGGGAGATCGACTGTGTCCCACTGGAACCAGCAGTTTCGAACGGAAGGAACAAAGTCGTTGCAGAAGATGTTGGCAATGTGTGCAATTGCAAGTTGCTCCATAGAGCCCTTGATGGGGTGGGACGAAGTGAAGGTTGGGTGAACCATCGGGACCATGCGATACTCCCCAGTACCTTGAATAAACTGGAAGGAAGCATGCATCGTCAATTCAATAGTGGCTTTCTGCTGGAGAGTAAGACAAAAAAAAGGAGCTGCAGGAGAAAATGAAACATACTGGATCTTGATGCAGTGTCAGATAATCCAGTTGTGTTGTGGTTTTGGAGTGCTTGATCTCACAAGGGCTTGCCATTGTCGAGGTAGTGAGGTATGAGAGAAAGGCTAGAGATAGCAGGTGTTGTAACAAGATTGCATTGGTACTGATAGGCCACAAGTACCACTGTCCCATGCGGCTGCTGCAAAGCATGAGGTTGTGCAGGGTGCAATGTTGGCATGTGGCTGGTGCTAACTGTTCATCGACGTCCAATGGCGGTTTGATTTGCTGCATTATTCACTTTACTGCTGTGGGGATAGATCTTGATAATGGCTCCACACACGACCAAGAAGTGGTTTGCAGTTGTGATTCACGGTCCAGATTAAACAATAGGCAAACATTAGCCAATGATTTGTGCGATCGTCACGCATCAACTCATAGTTGAGCTCAAGATGACTATGTCACTCTCACAATATAGGTGATTGTTTCCTTTTCATGGCATGTTATTAACCAATGTCCAACTGGACAACCTCTTTAATAGTTGTTTTAATCAAGGTGCTAGACAAGTCAGACTAAGAATCATGCATTTGACGCAACAGATAAAAGTTCATGGACATGCTTTGGACGTCACTGTTAAGACAAAACTACTTAAAACTACTTACTTCATGTGCTCCAGGGTATCGCTAAGTCTGAGTACCTCATCACTAGCCACTTCATCAAGTTCCTCATTGTTGTGATCCTGATTGCCCATCGGGTCCTTCACGCAGCTAGGAACAACACCTGTATAACCCATCAACCCATAAATTTTAGATAGACGGCTGCGGTGGATATCATTGATCCTATGCCGGTACAGATACCATTCATGCATCTCAGCTGCCATATTATCCATACCGTTTGCTTCGAAAGTCGACACGGCCATCTGAAGTTTGTCATTGTCGAAGTCCACCCAGGCCTGCAACCACCGAACCTCCACATTCAAACGCTCTATCTCCTTGCGGGATTGGACCAATCTAAAAAACTTCATTGACATCTCCCGGTTCAGCAGTTTCATCCACGGCTTCTCCAAAATGTTGTAGCGTGAATACTTCAACAACTCGAACTCTCCGAAGGTAGAATATCCAATGACATCCACAAAATCGAGTCTGGGCCTTGGGGGACATTGGCGGGGAGCGAGCTTGTTGTAGCGCTCAAGCGCAGTGCGAATTGTAGTGGAGCGACGAGTAATCACCTTGGAAAGATGTTTTCGCATTTTGTATCCTAACAAACCCTTCGTTAATGATACAACTAACGAGAAAGCAGACTTACCTGTTCCAGCAAGGTTTGCTTTTGAAAGTTCAGCTAAACGTTGAATGACAAGGCCCTCGAGTTCTTCAACGGCCCGTATAAAGGTATGTTGCTGCACATACTCCAAAGCTTCGTTATATTGAGGATGGTCCCAGGTCCAACGCTCGGTGATGTTGTGATTCCGTTCGAAGTTTGCAACTTCGTTCAGCCTGAGCTCGTACCGGCAAAGCGCCAAGGCATACTCAGCATTGATAGCCGTAGTGCCTTCTTGGGCACTGCTTCGCAACCCACTACGTGCTTGAAAGTCTGCAGGTGTGTAGGTAAGGAATGGAACTTGCATAACACTAGCATACGTCACCCTGCAATATGGCTGTAATCAGTATGACAGCGCGGCTCATGGTTCCGACATACTTGGCAAAGTGCAGTTTTTCAAGGACTTCAACATATTTGACAGCGAGAGTCATGGAGTCCGGCTCCTCCGAACAGTTCCGCAGGTATTTGAGCTCTTCATGACGCCATGAAACAATGTCCTCATCAGATATGCCATGTGTCAATTGAAAATCTTTTAGCTCGGGCTCGTACTTCCGAATGATCCCGAGTGCTTGTTGGTAGTTGTTGAACAGGAATTGACCTAGCAATAATCAGAAATCATCATGCGCATCAAACTAAACCATACTGAGTTCTAAGTACTTGTCAGAATCCCACTGATCAAAATGCAGATCAAGGAACTGCATCCAATGAAACGATGAGGCATGGCGAATGAGTGCCACTGTACTGTTAGAGTTAGCAAAAATCCACTCGCATGTCTCAAGATCTTCAATGCCAAGGCCCACGAGATAAAGTGGATGATTCTGAAGTTGGCATATGCGATTGTGTGCGAAGCCGTGAAAAGCATTGACGACAACTTGGAGATTGAGATCTTTTGCGTGTTGACTGAGTAAGGATGACAGAATCGTCTTCCGAGACAAGCAACCGATGTCATGACCAATGGCTTGGTCGGGACCGCAGATGTCAAGCACTTGCTCAACAACGGCAAGGGCATACTTCGCACTATTGACTGAAAAGCAAGCAGCGACCATAATTATTTTAAATGACTTACAGCTCGCCACTGCGTCTCATTTCTGCAATGCACTCAACGAAGCCATGACAACATGCAAGTACGAAGATGCCTGTCTGCTGAAACACCTGAACTTGATCCTCTTGGACAGCCTTCGCCACTACCCAATTGTCTGAACAAGTCAACGCACGGCTACCAGTCACATTCCTCGACTTGCTTTGCACACTATCTTTGAATCGGTCGACCTTTTCCTGGGGGATAAAGTAGTCACTGTTGAACACCCGCATGTCTGCAGACCCTGATCCATCCAATCGCTTGGCAGAAAGATTACCATCCATACTGTGGAGTCGTCTGGGGCACAGCTTTGGTTCACCAGGTTGCTGAGAGGAGATGTAAAAAGAGTAAACCACCGGAGATGAGCAATTACCTTGTATGCACATGCCGGACATGCCCCTCGTAACTTCCACTTCGACCCATCACGACCGAGTGCACACTTCAAAGTCGTCTGGATATGCCGAAGAATACAAAGATAGGTATCGAAGGCGTCGACCAGTAGGACATGGAAATGAGAAGTATATGTAACCTTTTTAAAAAAAGTAAATAAAAATATCGATTGATCTGGCATATGTACGTTATGTAAGGCACAGAGAACCTTAGCCATTGCTTGGACACTGAACGAAGATTGACAACGTCGGATTTGATGAAAGAGCTCCAGGCAATGAAAGGTAACAGCACACGAAGGTTGAGTAGGAGAACAACCTAACAGTCCACGGTGAACCAGCGCTACATTTGCAGTATCGCCAGCCTTCTGGATCACAGGGATCTGTGCCTTGTAGTCTGGCTGATGAGGTACATGCCTGTCAGGGACATATTCGGCTTACCGAAGACACTAATAACATCAACATGGAAGACATGATCACAAGGTTCATGGACGACCTCGTCCTCAGGTCTATGCTTCCATGCCAAGTATCCCTCAACAAGCGCTGGTATCTGCGACTCCCAAGCAGCCTGCACTTGGGCATAGTGTTGAGCACGAGTGCGAGTATCATGGTGATGAGTGTTGCGGTTCCGGCTGCATCTGAAGTGAGCACATCAAAACTCGTCTGGAGAAGATAATTACGAGTGAGATGCTGGTAGGAAGTATTTGGAGAATATTGGGTTGGCGTCCACCAATTCATCATCATCTTCACTGTCATCTTCACTGCTACTGTCTCTATCAGTGACGTCTGCACGGTCCTCATCATGAAAAGAATCCATTTCAAAGTCAGCATTTTCACCCAGGTAACCAATCTCTAGACCAGCTTCAACCAAAGTGTCCTGAATGTGAGATGTGGTTGCTATGAATAGTTAGTCTTTGCTTACAGACATCATAGTTAAACGAATGACTTACCTTCTTCTGCCCGTCTTCTCTCATCTTCCAGGCGCCATTCACAAATCTGCATCAAAGATAACGTCGAGGTATGAGGAGCAAAGTCAGATCCAAGGACAGTCATTTTCACCCGACGGGACGTTGTGAACTTCTTGGAGTGCCCCATAGTAGTTCAAATGAATGGGGAAGGACTACAGGAGGATTAGTGAAGACGAAAGCATATGCCGGAGATGATACTTGCACCTTACAGAACGACAGAGAAGAAGAACAGAAAACTGTGCTGAGCAATGGCACTTACAATGAGTAGGAAGATCAGAAACGTGTCATCCAAGCTCCGATTATCGAACGTTCGTAAATATCACGTAATGGACCAGCGGTACACGTGGAAGACGCATGTTGCAAACGTGTTTCCTTTCAACGAAGTGTACCCCCAAGTCTAATCGCAGTTAGAGATGGCATAAAAAAACACGGGACCATATAGGGGACACCACACAGACATGCAGGAAAGACTCGTATTAATTATGCCTATCAGCAGACGACAGATGGCGCTTAGGAACGGTGCCATCCATGTTACTCTACGCACTCACCTCCATATGGTAGCAGCTGTAGTCATAGTCACAGTATATCCACTGCCCGCAACTGACTTTCTGCATGAGTGATGCCTCCAAGTTCCTACTACCACACGCTTGATGGAAACAGTGACAGAACAATTGCCTTTCCACAGGATGTGTAGGGGTAACGAGCGTGCTGAATGTCCTTGCCTGCAGGCCGTGTTCGGATCAAACAGATCCACTTGAGGGCTGCACCTTCTTCAATGGTGCTGGACCAGCGACGACCAACGATCAACGCTTACCTTTCCACAGAACGTGCAGGTGTAACGAGCGTGTTGATTCAAACAGATCCACTTGAGGGCTGCACCTTCTTCAATGGTGCTGGACCAGCGATGACCAGTGATCAACACTTACCTATCCACAGAACGTGCAGGTGTAACGAGCATGTTGACAATCTAACACTGTGTGATACACCAATCAGTAAAACTGGTACGTGTGACATGGCGATCCCTGCACACCGTATCTGCGAATTCCTTCAACGTCGCTTTCAACTCCCGGTTGGAGGTCGGACGGGGAGGGTGCAGAGACAGGCGAACGCTCACAGATTGAGGGTGAGGTATTCGAGGGTGGGAAGTGTCATGAGTCGGGATGGATGGGCTGGTTGGATGACCCATGTGCTGAAGCCGTTGGATAAGAGTGAGAGGTAGAACTGGAAGGGGTTGTTGCCAGCTTGCCGTCTCTGGATGTAGTCGTGCTAGTCAATAGATTAAGCCACCCACTATGAAACCAACCCATCGCACTCACCCGACACTGTCGTTGATGAACGCTGAGGCCACACTCGAAAAAGCGAATATTTGAGCCGATCGTCGTGCTTGTCATGTGCAGCAGCGAGCATGGGTGCGTGAACATCGTGGGAGTAGCGTGGAGGAGGACGTGTCATTGGTCAGTATTATGAAACCAACGTGATTATATAATTGACTTCCTCTTCAACCCCCGTCCAGTCTCCCTACCGATAGAAAGGCTTACTTTTATCAGTACAATGCATTTATCGTATTCCAAGGGTGTTATAAATAATGTACAAAAAAAACTATGTTCAAAAATATGAATATTTGAGTGAGTTGTCATGCTTGTCGTGCGCAACAGTGAGCACAACTATGTGAGCATCATGGGAACAACGGGGAGGGTGGTGGCGGATGGGCGGGCTTGTGCACGTGCCTCTGATTATCAGCATGATTATATAATAACCCTATTTTGTCTCTACCGTGTCTGACATTGCCACTACATAGCCACCAAGGGACTGCTGAGTGCCATGGGTATTGCCGCAGCACTGCAGCACTGCAAAACCTGCCTAATTAGCAAGGAGGCAGGGTGCCAACACTATTACTAATATGTAACGTTAATGGTGACACACAGGTGCTTTATACATGGCAGTCGTGACCAGTGAGGTATTGCCATGCACACATGCCAGCATGTGAGCCTCAGGCATGTTGACAATATATGACACCAAGTGGGTAAAGCATTACTGCAGGTTTCCAACAGGGTCAGACATCATGTGACCCAGATGTGCTGCCTGTTTGAGGGATTCGAGAATGATATCAAGGCATTGGTGAAAGAGGCACTCTTCAAGGACCCCACACATCCTTTGGACTGGATGAATGAACTGCAGGATTGGCATCAAAGCCAGGAGAAGGAAAGCATGTGAGCACCCCTTGTTCCTCACTTTCATTTTTATATTCACAAGACTGATCAACAAAGGGTGCACTACTTTGCTGCTGCACATATTCATAATATTTGTCTTGTCGGAGGATAGGATGATACCACAAATTGTAGCACCCTCAGGTATTTTATGCTATGAAGGTCCATGAATTGATAGTGTACAAAGTGTCTGGATACTTGCCTGCATGTCCCAGGCACCATCACTACTCATCCATTCTGTGAAGACTCTTACAAGACATTCAGCTGTTGTGAATAACCAGAATGGTGTGAAGTCCATCTTGTCTGCAAAGAATGGGTGATTGAAGAGTGCCTCGACACAATCAAGCGCATCTTGGAAGTATAGCTGAATGGGTTCCCTTGTAGGGTGTGTAGTGGGAATGATTTGGAATTTCCATTGTGGACCAGATGGGAGAAGTTCCACCCATGCACATAGATCCTTCGCTGTCCAAAAGGATAGCAGCATATTCTTTGTCTGAGTATATTGTCAGTCACATGTCCAGACAATCATGTGGACTTACTGCTTCCAAGGAGAGGAACTCATCCAGAGCCCTCATGCTAAGCCCCAAGGTCAACAGAAAGTTTGCCACCCTCCAGTCATCGAGATTGGCAAAAGGGTAGAAAGGAATGAGATGCTGACAGACTGAGTATGGATCCAACTCAAACCAAGTAAGGAATGTTTCTCTGCCTTCAAAAATCTCAGAAGCATGAGGAAAAGTGACCAGAACTCTCCCTAGTGAGTCTGCTGCTATCGAGATGGAGGGAGAGATAGAATGCTGGTTTTTGCCACCTTCCCAGGCAGGGTCTGGATTGAGGTCCATAGGCTGAAATTTGGATGGTGAAGGGGGCAGTAATGCATCATCTACTTCATGGTTGACTCGTTCATTCACAGGGGTGGCTGCTGCAGAGACTAGTTCAGTGTCCCAGTCGTCACGTACATTGCAGACAGCTTGCAGTTGTGCTCGGTGAAATGTAACTCCCCTTGCAGTCTGGAAATACTTGAGGCACTTAGGACAGACTGGCATTGAGAGCTGGAAGGAGGATTTAGACAGAGACTTACAGCTTGTTGTTGACTACCATGTGGCCTGTAGACTGGCTGAGCTGTCTTATCGTATGCACTACTATGTACTTGGGAAATGCTGCCAAGTGGGCAGTGCATATGACATGCAAGTACAGAGCACAGTTTAAGTGTGTGATACTCAATGTGTACACCAGGAAAAAGACATGTATTCAACGACAGCCTACACAACATTGCTGGTGAAACCGAGCTGACTGTAAGGTATGTCAATAACGGAGTAGCACTCATGATCAGGAGCTGAACCTCACAATCTGCTGTCAAGCTCTGGTCTGCCTTTGCTGTTCCTACCATCAGAATCATGCCCCAGGTGCATCTCATCCCTGGTGGATTATCAACTCCCTCTATGTCTATTTCTGTCCAGTGATGTTGCTCAGGCATCATGTCATATGTGTGGTGTGCATTTTGTTGGGAACAGGACTGCTATATAGATGGTGAGGCCTGAGGTTTCATTGAGGCTATTCAGGATGTTCTTGATGAGCTCGAGACCATATATGACAACCTGTCCAAAAATGCGAAGGATTATATACATTCAGAGTACATGCACTCTCCATGATGACCTTAACCAGATGGGACAATTGATCCTGCCATAGCAAAATCATCCTTACAGTCAGCAAGTCACACACAGTCGAGGCCTTCCTTAAAGCAGTGACCTCTCGCTGGAAATATACCATAATCATGGCAGATACTCCCCCATCGTTGGTGTCGTGGCCTCCCATATAGATTTCTGTGCTGACTTATGGGCTGAGAGGTATAGTGGACGAGGCATTGCCCAGCCCCTCTCATCCTCAGGAATATCAACTGTGCTCATCCCTGATTCATCAGTATATGGTTTGACCTCTCAAATCATCAAAGTCATACTCGGTGTGCATGCAATTCTCACTAATGGTGGAATATTTGCTACAACAGGCTCACCTTTGGCCACCACCACCACCCGAGCACATAGCCCACCGGTAGTGGTTTGCTCAGGGCAGTTTAAGCTCACCCCTCAGTGGAATTTATACCATGAATATGGTGCACTTGATTTTGTGGATCCAAGCAGTGTACTAGGATTCAAGGATTCAAGGAAGCAGACCTTGTCAATAAAGTAGATGTCATGAACCCATATTATGACTATGTCAGGCCTGAAATGATCAATGCATATATCACAAACGAGTGGGTAATATTCAGTCTATTTGGTGGTGGCACTGCTAACAGTTCTTGTGGTGGGGATCATCCCCTGTCATCAGTTTATCATCTTATAAAAGAGTCATATGATGATGAAGACTTCGAATTGTAACAATGTTGCCAAGTAATCATCTTTGCACAATGCCTAAACTGTCACTTCGCCCTGGTGTTTGGTATGTCAAAAAATGCATCTTGCAGGAGATCCACTTTTCTTATCTTCTTCATCCGATGTTTACTCTTGTTTTGGTCCTCAAGATTTTTTAATTTGCATTCGCAGTGTCCTGTGTTGACATCAGGTTAAAAAAAGAAAGGCCCACTGGAAGCTGCCCACCCCCATAGAGTCCAGCTGTAACATCAGCATGCATTGCAGCCAACATCTCTTGGGCAATGATCCTTTTGCTGACAGCTGCCTGTATAGGAAGTTTGAACAGTTGCCAGGGGATCACCTTGTCTGGGTATATTGTGAGTGTCACAATCATCAGGGAAATGGTGATGAAATGATTATGTTATATAAGACTTTATCTACCCTGAAAAGCCCTATAAGGTTTATCATAATGACACACACATTGGTCATGCTATATATTTTTGGGCAGCCATGGCAGCATAGGTCAAAAGTTATCATTGAGGTAGAGTGGATCACATGTTTCAGAATGTGAACAGTAGATCATATATGTCTTTCATTATCAGACATTACCAACAATTGTCATTGACACCACCAACAGCTTAAAAATAAAAATTGCTATAGCAACCTTCAATTCAACTTATCAATCATGGTATTACAAGAAAGCAATTTCATTCAATAACAGTTACATAATCAGTACCTGCTGAGTACACTACCTACTAAGTATGAACTACTTAAACCTCCAAAAAAGCGAAAATAAAGCAGAGAAAGACACTCACAGATGGCTTCACACAAGGGTACACTTACCTGGATATATGAACCCTAAGACTTAGAGTCTTAGAGTGGCTCTTGCCCTGAGATAGAACTCAGAGACAAGAGTGAAGAAGAGAGAGAAGGGGAGAGAGGATGAGTTTATATAACATGTACTATACAGTCATTACAAAGACATTCCCACACTTGTGGCTGGTGAAGAATTGTTCAAATGATCATAAATGACATAGATGACAAGACTAGATATTGATGATCAAAGTGAAATCAGACTGAAAAGAATATTGTCATTGATATGATGATGATATTATCTGATGAGCAATTATAATGTATTGTCAAATACATAGTATTATTGTATATGGCATATCAGCTCTTGTCATCATTACATCATGATGACAAAAGTATTGTAATTCTTATATCAGGCTTATATGCAGTTGACCAGATAGTAAAATGTCTGCTCAGGATTGTAATGCATTATCTGACTATTATCATTATGATTTATAGATGATCATGCCCTATACACCATTATCCAATTCATATCAGACAGATAACTACTTACCATAATTAACTGGGAATACTAGCACATCACAGGTTCCCTGATGATTGATCCTCAGTGAAAACTGGACATTACCGGGTGTGACGAGGGCTGCTGCTTTCTGATTTTCCTTTTCTGTACTATTAGGAATTCTTGTCATTTGTTACCAAAAAGATAATGCAATGCTTTTGCAAAGCAAAGCATGCACTGCGTTGCAACGATGCGATGGTTGGCATCACAAAAGGGAAGCAGGACACTGCTTCGCACACTTGCAAAGCTTTGCTTTGCATTCGCGACAGTATTTCTACGCTAACTAAGTATGGGTATGTGCATGTGACCATTAGCTGCCAAGGTATTCTGTTATGGTTACTACCCTCGCCCACCGGTACCCACTTCACCTGACATGTCTTCAGCATCCATTCAGGTCGTGGTCGTCGAGTCCACAACACCCTCCAACACATTTAAATGAGGGTTTTGGGTTTCAGATGAGAGGTTTTTTTCAGATTCAAGCTCACCCGTACTGATTTTCTTTATTTCAGAGTGCATATAGTCACAAAATGAGTGGGTTCGAGTTCGATAGAACTCCTTGGTATGCCATTTTCCAAACCTCCATCCAGTGCTGTAATGTATGAGCACAATCCAGAGCTATCGATCATACCCTGTGGATCCGGTATACTTCCAGTACAAGCGCTTAGTATGTATGCATGCCCAATCTGTGTAACGCTCAACTCTCTACGTAGCGTCAGTCAACAAGTCTGCCAAGGGCAGCAAGGCGAAGATGTGTCTGGGACCAGCTAAAAATGGGCGGTACGCTTCACTTTGTTCACACTGGATCGACGGAAGATTTTCAAAAATACTACAACAGCTTGACTTCCGCACAACGAATGGCATACGACAACGAGGCTGCTGTCCTCGTAAGTTTTCGTTCACAGTTGTGCCATTCCTAATATTCCTGGACAGGCCACAAGCAACACCTGGGACGCGAAGAGCATTTGCAACGGCGTCCTCCACTAGAAACAACATTCCATTCGTACATCGCATCATGCATTCGGATTCCAATCGCTCATCAAATACCCAGCACCTCAGCACTTCACCCGGACGCTCTGACAGCCATATTCTCTGCATCGTGTTTCCCAGCTTCGATTAGAGCCGTAATTCTGTATAGTATCGCATGTGTAATGGAATCAGATTTGGTCACATCAGAGCATATTTTGTAACGGGCAAAAAAACTCGTAGGGATCATATCCAATCAGAACTAACAATATCATATAATCAAGTATTCCCGCACCCGGCATATGAGTAGATATAACATTTTATGATTAGTACAAGATTATAATACGGGGTCACACAGGACTCTGCCCCGAAATGTCGCAAATATGATTTTTTGTCTAGGTTTCGTAGTAGAATATGCCGAGATATGTCTTGCGCTCACAGCCACCCCAAATCTCATATTCCGTCACACGGGGTCACATCTGGTGATGTCCAGTTTTCACTGGGATTGATCATTCTTCATTGCTGTGTTGCCTCTATTGACCATGATCATCATAGGCTTCTTGTATTCTACTACAAACGTTACCTGTGACGTACTTTTACTGTAGACTTGGATGTAACTATGTACCCTCCCTATGCCAGATAAAGTCATTACTCTAAAAGAATACCGAAGAGTGCAACATGTGCAAAACTCTCTCAACTCCGGTGTTCCTACATAAGTACATCAGGTCCTCAGAAATTCTTTGGTAAAACTGCCTTCTTTCATGGTAACTATTGATAACTCTTCCTTTACAGCGTCCATGACAAGTTCTGACCAACCAGAGTCCCCAGCCAACAATTTGACAATGCTTTTTCAGCTGGCTGGCTCCATTACTGGTCTGCCCAAGCTTTTGGGTCATTCTGAATCTCCTCGCCAATCTCATGCCCTGCTCACCCTTGAGTCTACCTCGAGTGTAGTTCCTGAAACACCAGGTGCTGACTTGTCCATATCCCTATCATCAATCAACATGGAACCAGGTTCCTTCAGTCAGGCCAAACCGAGCATGCCATCAAGGGGAACACCCTCCATTGTTGGAGCTCTCTCTATATGGCAGAAGGCAATGATCAACCCCCCATATGTTGGGACACCACTCTGGAATGCCTGGCTTGGACCAACACCTGGAAAACTGTGCAACTTGAATGCTGATGTTCAGGCTGTCTTAGGAAAATGGTTGAAGGTATTTATACTACATAATAGTATGGGCACAACCTATTTCTAACTTTCTGATAGACTGACTCGGATCATTTACTCTGACCCTGCTGATATTGACAATGAGGAATTCAATCAAAAAGAGGCATTTCTGCTCCTGGACATTGTGAGGGCACAGGAAGCTGTTCATTGCCTTGAGTGGCAGCTAATGCATGTGAAGATAGATGAAAATGTTGCCCTAGGAAGTCTCTATCAGTGTTGGGCTCAAGAATCAGAAAGGAGGTTGGAAGATGCCAAAGCTGAACTTGGGTACATTCATAATTCCATTCAAATGAGTGGAGGTAAACTTTGTGATAATTCTGCACACAAGCACCGTTGTCACACATCAGGTTCGAGCACCAATGCTAGTATACATATGTCTTTCATTTTATAACGATAACACCCTTAATCTCACATACTATGCCTGACCAAGGCTAAATCTCATCTGGGGTCTACTTCCACACTATGTTTGTATCGTGGTAGTCGATGTTGTTTCTTTTAAAAGTGTTGTTCGCATGCATAATGTCATGCCTCATTTTGTCTCCTGTCCTCTCTCAGTGGATGTCACCCATGTGTGATGCTGGGGGTGTTCAATGACATGTAAGGCCTTGCAGCTTTGTAGTATACACTTGTCCATAGCTACATGTATATACTTGTAAAAATTTTTGATATCCTCTTGTTGTCAGGCCTGGGTCACACTGTGTGCTGCTGTGTGCCTGTAACTGACTGTGTTGCTGTGCCAATGTAGGTCTGTGGACATTGTGGCATACTGTGTGGCTAATGGTCTGTGACCCTGCCAAGCTGTCATGCTGTAATGTGCTGTAATATGCTGTCATGTTGCTGTAGCTACTGTTGGTGCTGTTCCAAAAACAGCAGTTTGCTGATGTAGGTCCATAAGGCATATGTCATGTGTCTTCTGACCATTGGCAGCCCCCACTGAAGCTTGTGATGTTGGCAGCTTGGCCTCTATAGGCCCCCACTTGAGTCTCTGATGCCTGCTGCTGCCAGTTGCACCACCAAGCTGCCTCAGATCATCCCCAAGAGTTCCCACAGTATTGGTCAGTGCCCCTTGGACCTTAAGCATGCAGTTTGTCACTGCTTTTCCTTCCTTTTGGTTTTTCTTGGAATCTTTTTATTCTTTTTGTACCTATGGCCTGTAGTGCCTTATTTCAGCACTTTTCTTTCAAGTTTTCCTTGACATATGGCAGTTCTGGTTTTCACTGAAATATGCCTTAGTGACAGCTTCCCCTATGCTACAAAACACTGCTGTACTCAGGAAAAATATACCCACTTTTCTGGCATCACTGTCTGGGTGTCTGAAAGTCACCCTGAGCTCCCAGAGTCATTTTCTTGAGTTTCTTTGAGTCTTTTGAGTCCTCCTTGTATCCCAGAGTCTACTACTGAGTTTCACCACCAATTTTGAGTCTATTTGCACCATAAGAATTTCTGCTGCCTTCAGAGTCATCCCCCAAGCCTATTGAAATTTTACTACCACCTACAAGAGTCCAATATCATTGCCTATCAAGTTTCAAGCCTCTTGAAACTGCCCAATCATCTAGAAAAATACCCTCCTGCCCAGCAGTGGTGGAAATTCAATTTCTTTGCCACCTACACTGCCCAGACCCCAGGGGATGTTTTCCCTTGCCTCCCACTTGCTTCTCTATCTCCTTTCTAACTCACAACCCCTTGAGATAAGCCTAGGATTTGCCTACAGCTTTCCCCCTTCCCCTTTTTGTGCTCTCACAAGAATAGTTGCCCACACCACTTCCAGGACCATGGGGCATCCCCCAGCCACATTGGCCACCACCACCAGTTCATCCAACTGGCTGACACCAAGTCAGGGTCTGTTGGCCAACATCAGCTAGTCCCATGTTTAGGCCAAAATGTACATGTTGGGGTCCCAGTTTCAGGACTAGAGGTGACTGAAGGGTCTGTCCTAATGATTTACACTACACTGATATTTTTGGTAGGCACTACTACACTGACACCAATGTAGTACACTGCTACCCTTTGGCAAGTGAACCACTGACCATAGCAGGCTGGGGAATCACCATACCAGGTTCACCATGCCAGTCTGGTGATTCACCAGAACAGGCAGGAAATTCACCAAACATTTACATTAAGGTCTGTTTTATAGTGGGGAAAGCTCCATACCCCTCACACTAAGGTAAGTTTTCAGCTGGAGAATGTCCCACATAATCACCAGATTTGGTCCAATCTGGGCTGGAGAATGTCCCATACTATCAACAATTAGGTCTATTTTGGCTGGAGAATATCCCACACTGTTCATAATTAGGTCTACCCCCTGCTGGGGAATGTCCTCTACTTCTACACTTAGGTGTACAGTATTCTAGGCAGAGGAATCTCCTGCAACATCTCATGATAAGGTCAATTTTCAGCTGGATGCTGTCCAAATGAGGTCTATTTCACACTGAAGAATGTCTTGTAGTGTCCAAATCTGGCTGCAAAATGTCCCACTCCATCCAAAATAAGGTCCATTTTGGCCTGGAGAATGTCCCAAACTTTCCAACAAAAGGTCTATTTTACACTGGAGAATGTCCCATTCTGTCCAAAATAAGGTCTATTTTGAGCTGGAGAAAGCCCAATTTGGTCTACCATACCAGACAATAAACATATTATTTATGGTGAAGAGGTCTCTCTCCAACTTTCTTTGGTGATTCTCCAGCCATGGTGATTCACCAGCACAAGCTGGGAATTCCCAAACCCAGTAGGCCTATTAGGTATATACATCTGTAGAAATATATAGACCTAATAGGTCTCCATTGGGGGGTGACTGAAGTGTGATGCAACTCAATATGTCATACACATATTTTGGATGTACATTAGGTCCTACTGCAGAATGCCTGACAAGGAGTGCTGCCCACAACAGGCACAGCAATGTTCACTGGCATATTGAAGACATGTGACTACAGATGTTCTGAAATGGTTGCACCTGCATGTGGTTTTCCATTGTATTTATATCACTCATCTGATTATGAAAATTTTTCAATCTCTGTCCCTACATTTCAAATGAGTTGATTATAAAATTACTGTTGTACATACAGGAACATGTCTCAACCCTGTTGTCTGCTTGTTGGTTCATTGCAGATGACTAGTCATGTAGCACCCCATTCATACTAATTATCTAGTAAGACATATATCCAAATCAGTCAGCTGTCTCAAAACATTTCCACCAATCCTTTCCATGCACCATCTGACTCAAGTTTAACTCCATGCAACAACCTCTGGGCATGACTGCAGTATTTAACATTGAGTAAAATGGAGTCCTAAGTGCTGGAGGGACCCAAAGCAGCAGTCTTCCCTGTGGGCCCTTCATCCAGCCATCATGCTGTAACTTAATAGGTTCAGCCCACACAGTATCATGCTGTATGAAGCCCTGAACTACTTGGTCACTATTAGGAAGAGCATGAGAGGGGGTTGATGAGAAGCAAATGTGATATCTCTTGACACCTATGGCTATTGTGGGAGAAATCACAATGCAAAATAGGGGGTAGTGCTTACCATCTACAGGGGGGTATGGGGCAAACATGTGATGGGGAGTGGGTCCAATTAGTTCCAATTCCTTGCTGTCTGCATTTGTGTCCCAAGGGCCTAAAGCAATCTTTTTCTGATGAAGGGAGGATGTGACTGAGGCAACCCCAGAAGTATGGCCATCAAAAGGGCTGCCCACCCACACACCTCCCTCAACATCCCACACCCTTACAGTGGTGTCCATTGAACCTGAGACAATCCTCTTCCCATCAGGGGAGAAACCAACTGAAGTGACATAGAAGGCATGGCCCTCAAGAGGGCTGCCAATCTGCACATCCCTCTCAACAGCCCACACCCTCACAGTCTTGTCCATTGAGCCTGAGACAATCCTCTTCCCATCAGGGGAAAATCCAACTGAAGTGACATGCCAAGTATGGCCCTGAAGAGGGCTGCCAATCTGCACACCTCCCTCAACATCCCACACCCTCACAGTCTTGTCTGAAGAGCCTGAAACAATCCTCTTGCCATCAGGGGAAAATCCAACCGAAGTGACATGCCAAGTATGGCCCTGAAGAGGGTTGCCAATCTGCACACCTCCCTCAACATCCCACACCCTGACAGTGTTGTCCTCTGAGCCTGAGACAATCCTCTTCCCATCAGGGGAGAATCCAACTGAAGTGACACAAGAAGTATGGCCCTGAAGAAGGCTGCCCACCCACACACCTCCCACAACATCCCACACCATCACAGTGTTGTCCATTGAGCCTGAGACAATCCTCTTCCCATCAGGGGAGAATCCAACTGAAGTGACTTCCTCAGTATGGCCCCCAAGAGGGCTGCCAATTTGCACACCTCCCTCAACATCCCACACCCTCACAGTCTTGTCCCTTGAGCCTGAGACAATCCTCTTCCCATTAGGGGAGAATCCAACTGAAGTGACATAAGAAGTATGGCCCCAAAGAGGGCTGCCAATCTGCACACACCCCTCAACATCCCACACCCTCACAGTCTTGTCCCTTGAGCCTGAGACAATACTCTTCCCATCAGGAGAGAATCCAACTGAAGTGATACACCTTGTAAGGCCCTGAAGAGGGCTGCCAACCTGCACATCTCCCATGACATCCCACACCCTCACAGTCTTGTCCCCTGAGCCTGAGGCAATCCTCTTCCCATCAGGGGAGAATCCAACTGAAGCAACTCCCTCAATATGGCCCAGAAGAGGGCTTCCAATCTGCACACCTCCCTCAACATCCCACACCCTCACACCCTTATCCCAAGAGCCTGAAACAATCCTCTTCCCATCAGGGGAGAATCCAACTGAGTTGACATAAAGGGTATGGCCCTGAAGAGGGCTGCCAACCTGCACACCTCCCTCAACATCCCACATCCTCACAGTGTTGTCCCTTGAGCCTGAGATGATCCTCTTCCCATCAGGGGAGAATCCAACCGAAGTGACCCCAGCAGTATGACCCTGAAGAGGGCTGCCAATCTGCACACCCCCTTCAACATCCCACACCCTCACAGTGTTGTCCATTGAGCCTGAGACAATCCTCTTCCCATCAGGGGAGAATCCAACCGAAGTGACACTCCAAATATGGCCCTGAAGAGGGCTGCCAATCTGTACACACCCCTCAACATCCCACACCCTCACAGTCTTGTCCACTGAGCCTGAAACAATCCTCTTCCCATCAGGGGAGAATCCAACTGAAGTGACATCCCTTGTATGGCCTTGAAGAGGGCTGCCAATCTGCACACCTCCCTCAACATCCCACACCCTCACAGTCTTGTCCACTGAGCCTGAGGCAATCCTCTTCCCATCAGGAGAGAATCCAACTGAAGTGACATCATCAGTATGGCCCTCAAGAGGGCTGCCAACCTGCACACTCCCTTCAACATCCCACACCCTCACAGTCTTGTCCCTTGAGCCTGAGACAATCCTCTTCCCATCATGGGAGAATCCAACTGAAGTGACATCCTCAGTATGGCCTTGTAGGACAAGCTGACATGCTGGCCAATCTCTTAGACCCCCTACAGCAACTCTGGCAAGGCAGGAGAATTTTGGTAGAATCACTGCTGATAGCAATGTGTTTGGAGGAATGAAGGGCAATGCAGAGACATAAAGGTGAGGTGTACTGTGCCACATTACACTGCTAAAGTTCTGGATGAACTTGATTCCATCTTTTGCCAATGCCAATGTATCCTTGAAGTCAGATTCATCCTGTCATGCTGCATCAGATGTCATCCAATAAAACTAGCTAGGCATGAAGTACTCACTGGTAACCACATTGCAGCAGAGGTAAGAGCATCTACACCCTTTCCAACCACCCCAAGAAGGCTCATTGTTTCCAACCAAAATATCATTCTTTCACTTCCAATAATATCCTTCACCAATTTCCCAAGTACTGGCTCATACGTACTCTTCTCCAGATGTTGAGCCCAGAATCGACAAGAGTAAGAGAGATGAAGTAGAATGTTCTCATTGATTCTTCCCAACAGATCCAGTACCTCCACATTGGCCAAGTAGGAACTCTCCAATCCACAGATGTTGAACCGAAGCTCATCACAAAGAGTCCACAATGTAGCAAAGGCTAGGTCTTTTGTATCAGGGGTGGCAACACAGTAGACGCCACTCCGTGAATGATCCATCAAGAAGTCATAGAAAGATGCATGGAGGGGTCGGACAGGAGAGGAGCAGTCTGTAATGCCACTGAGCACAGGAGACGTGAACTCCAGGATGAGAGCCATATCATAGCGGTCCTCCTTGTTTGGGTATTTTTTACGCATGCGATCTAAGGCCGTCATAGGAAGGGGCTCGAGCGTCATCACAATCTGGTGCATGACCGAGCGGTATCGTTCCAGGCCCTTTCCAGACTCCGGTATCCCTCCCTTCAGGATTGCAAAGTAAGTCGTATCCAGAAGTGTTCTTCCTTCTTTGGACTCGAGGGCCATCAGGGCATCATAGCGTTCTTTCGGAGTCTCACCAGCTTTATCTGGCTTGATGAATGCACAGGCCAGACGAGCCCACTCAAACAGACCATCAGACTTTTTGACGACATTCTGCATTTCCACCACCCCAATGCCTGGAACACGCTCGAGTTTCTTGTTAACATAAAGCCCAACATCACGTTCCACCAACTGCAGAGGAACATCATCCAAAGAAATTGCCTTCACATGCGAAGCAGCTCGTAGGTAACGTTCAATGTCCGGCAATGCCCTGGACGTCAGTAAGATCCGGAAGGGCAATTGTGAGGCTTCGGGGGATGTCAAAAGGTGTAGGATATCTTCCCTCGATGACGGTGGCCCGCTTTCGTCCAATGCATCAATTACCACGACTACGTTCCCAAACATCTCTCCGTTAATCTCGGATAGTGGGTCCAGGATGAATCGTTTCCACTGCTGCAGCACATCAGATGTGACCTTGAGATAACTGTTGTTCGACACGACATTCGACAATGCTCGCCGATATGCGGGGTCACGATCCGCCAGGTCACGAGCAATGGTGGTCAGAATCTTTCCCTCCCTCTTTTCAACCTGCCTGTCGCGGGCGAAGCAGAAACAGGATCCAAGTAGCCCCAACCCTTGGGCCCGCAACGCGATTGTATGAGCAATAGCAGATTTTCCCCTTCCGGCTTGCCCGTGCAACCACAAGATGCCAGGGGCCTTGTCGTCACGATCCGTAATCCAGCTGGTGATATCTTCCAAAATTTCCGACCTCGTTCCATCGAGGCATTTCTTGGTCGTGTTCAAGCCTGCATCATCCGCATAAGCCATGCCATCGAGGTTCAGTTCTTCATGCGCGCGGTTCACGTTGACCTGGATGTCCCGCACCATGCGGTCCCGGTACTGTTGCATCAGATTACCTAGATTCTTGACGTGGGCACGGGCAATGGTCTGTGGGTCGTGGACAATGCCGTCTGCAACTCGTACGACTGAGAATGTACCACATCAGAACATGGAACGCAAACAGATTTTCCGTAACCATAAGACTTACCAAAGTTCTTCTTTTGGGTGTATTCTATGACGAACTTCGCCGCGTACTCTATCTCCAGCGAAATCTTTCGTAAGGTCTCTTGCATGCTGTCAAAATTGGCCCGCGTATCCTTTTCCATGAGAAATTCATAAACATCCTTGATCGTGCCGAGGAGGCCAAACACCTCGTTGTCTAGGTTCGCTTGATTGATGAGCAACTATCAGGGACTAGGTGAGTGAGGAATAAACAAAAGGAAAAAAGAAACGTACTTGAGAAGCACCAGTCAGAATTCCCAGTGCAAGCTGGACGTAGGGGTGAAGCTGCGTGCTTAAATCAGACGTGCAAGTGGGGAACGACAGATCGGTTACATTCGACAAAGTGGTGACGAAGGAGTTGAACAACTTGAGAGGTTGAAGAATGGCCTCAATATTTTGAATGCTTGTCATAGCGGTATTAGCCTGTCCAACCAGACCAACCGCCGCTTGCAGAGCTGGAGGGATGGTATTCAAGCCATCCATTGCCTGCTTTGCAGCTTCGACTTGCTCTCCAGGACTCGCGTCAGCCATCTTTGTTGCGGGACCCCCTACTCGAGTCCGGCGGAAGATAATGGAGAGAAGCTTTCGACGGGTATTGGCCGGAGTTTCAGCGCTTGGAGAGGCATCGGGAGGGTTGTCAGATGCGTCTGGTGACTGATTCTTTAAGGGCAGGTAGGTTTCATGTCTTTCAAGGAAAAAAAATACGTACTGAGGGAGGCATAGGTGACTTTTTGGTAAAGCGCACTAAGATGGGACATTTCTTCGGCTGCCTGCGGACTGACATTGCAAGATGAGTATTTCGTGCGACGTTTGGACGTTGGGTTAGAGGTTGACGGCGTAGAGACAATGAGTTAAATGTAAGTGCTGGAGTCGTAGGTAGCTGGGCAGTGGGCACGTTGCGGTCGGCCCATCGGCAAAAGGACCCGTGTTGTCACCATTACATAACGTTACATATTAGTAATAGTGTCGGTGGGGTTGAACGACAATCAAATATCAGCTGCTGTAGTAAGGACTACTCACCTCCAAGCTAAAACTCGTGATGTCAGGGCAGACGAGACCACAGCAGCTTCAGCTCTATCCGCAACACTACATTGCCAAATCGCTTTGCAGTGTGGATAGCGCTGAAGCTGGCGGTTGGACTGGTTCTGCTGAGATGACTGCAAAGTGAAAAGAGCATCAAATCCCACCTACCAGAGGCAGCATCACAGATAAAGGCGGGTTGATTTGACTTGACGGACCCCCGGATCACCAATCCAATCCGGGACGTAAGGTCGAGGACGCAGCATCTGGGAGGCCCATCAGAGGGACGGGCTGTCATCAGGAGCAGTCAGAACCGCTCGGGTACCATCGGTTAGCATCGGTTAGCACTTGGTAGCACTGGCCATTTCGCTGATGGCCGGCCTTGTATATAGATACCGCTTTATGCTTTGTCGTCGTCGTCCATACGGTTCCCGGAGGGTAGTTCGTAACGAAGGATTCTGCCGATGCTGAGTCTTTGCAAGACGCATAGTAGTGACGTGCCACCTTTCCGCTGCGGGGCCAGTCTCTTTCATGACTCCCGTATAACTCTTCTTCTTCTACAGAAGCCGGCTATCACAGGGTACGTGGACCAAGTCTTGCACAATCACTACCACGCGCGTTGTAAGTCCTACCCTTCTACACGACCAAACCATGATCTCCTGCGTAATTGGGACGCATGATTGGCACCGTTTTCAGGATTCCATTTCCTCTAGAAACAAGCCCAAACCCGACTTTGGCATATGTATTAAAGTCGTCACCCAAGTGACCTTGCGCATCATTGAATGGTCACTCACCCTGTTCTACTCGCCATTGTCACTTAGCCAGTTCGACCAACCATGCAGAACGAACTCACGCCGCGCCGAAGGACTGCCCCTCCCAGACCGAAACAGACGTCGGCGAGTTACTGCTCTGGCCACCTCAACCTCGCTAGAATAGCTGTCCTTAGGGATCTTGGACGAGTCTCTTCCGTGCCGCTCAAATATCTCAAGTCTGCCGCCGCACCCCGTCCTCAGCAGATCGACGCAACCGAAATCGAGGAATCGCTGCAACGTGATGGCACAATTTGGTCCGGCGACTCACGACGTAATGAATCGCCAACCTCAGAGCGGTCCAACTTCAATTGCCGCGATGTGTACCTATTGCTAATGGATAAGAAGAGCATCGACGTCCATGGAGGTAAGAAGGCCCACTGGCACTAGCAAGAAAAATCCCGACTCGTGGGATGATATAGCCGCCTCATTTGAATCTGAGAAGGGAAACGAAGGTGCGGATTGCAAAGACGTGAGTGACAACTTTATTTTCGTTCAGACACCACTGATCAGTAAAACAGGCCCGATGATAAGGAAGTGATCTCATAAGATCGGGGGAAAGTGGAAGAACAAGCTCCGTGTCGAGATCCGCAAGAACTTGGATTCCATGTTCGACTACGAGGCCGACTTCTACGATGGACCCACTACGCTTGTCGTGCCGAAGGACAGATCGTGGTACCGCAGCGGAGCGGTCAGTGACTTTGACACTGGTGCAGATAACCACAATGGTTGGGACGCTCGTATCAAGAACCTAGATATGAAGGTCGCTGCTGGATCCCACGACACAATGTTTACGCCTGTATTCGTGAAGGTGCTGGTGGGAGTCGTGAAGGAGATCCTTGGAACCGTTCCAGGCGCAGGCTCTGTAAGTACTTCGGCCTCCAATCCCGGCAAGGATTATTGCTAAATGGCGATCTATACAGATGGACGCTACTTCGTCACTGAAGATCAGAAAAGCATCCAAGGTCAAGGTCACCAACGGTCACGCAGCATGAAATTTCTCCTACAGTGTTATGGACATCAATCGTTACGATACTTGCGCAGCGGGGTCACCGGATTGTACAACACATACCTAACTTAATCTCAAATATCCGTGCAACAGTTGTTACAGAAGGTTTGATGGATCGACAGCAAGCCCAGATATTTCTCGATCCGGAACACCACGAGATTCGTTCCGAACAAGGGCTGCCAGTCATCACGGGCAGGGAAAAATGTCTACCGTCTACCATAAGATACAGCATCCTTCCCATCGATCCTTTGCACAATTTCAGAATCCACGTCCGCTTAGCAGCGGGCCGTACATCACTCCGTGCGCCGTGATGGACTCACTTCCTCCCAAGGAGTCGATCTGCATGAGCATTAGTTTGCAAAAAGCGTCAGACTGCTGATTCTACACCAACCAGAGAGCAGATTCCCCTCGTCATCTTCCACGCGGAAAAGATTTTCATTCAGGTTCTTCACAATAAGCTCGGTTGAGAACTCGACGGGACGCATAAGAAGCTGTTCGACGATGGGAGGGTCCACGAGTTGGAAAACACGAAGCGTGGGCACTGTGTTCCTTAAGTGTGCAAGGAATCGGAAGAGTTCTTCGAAAGTAAGCTCTTCCAACATCACTCCGAGGTATGAGACACAGGGAAAGGACAGCGTTCGCAGGCAAGAGTCGACGGATGGATCCAAGGAGTCAAGGGAGACGGTCAAGCGATCGAGATTGGGGCAAGATTTGAGTAATAGATCGAGCTCGTCGCCCTCGTCGTCATACCACTTCACTACCGTAAGGTACTTTCCATAATGGATGAGGAACTCTTGCGGAGTTGACCCGACACCATAATAAATGAATTCCCGGAGACTTACACATGCATCGTGGAGACCCCCCTCACCAGGATGGCCCTCTCTCCCAACCAATCTGCTCACAGCGAGGGTGGTAAGCGAGGAAAGAATATTACTGGGAATGACTCCATTTGCCCATACCAGCTGGTAGCAACGCAGGACGCGCAGGTTGGGAAGGTCCCTCAGAAGCTCCTCCAGCTGGTGTACTTGGGGAAAGAAGTCGTTCCCTGACCAGTCGAGGATACGCAATGAGTTCGCAGAACTCCGCAACGCGTCAAGGACACCGAGTGGCATAATCAGAAAGCCTGGTTCGGATCCTAAGGAGTGCGGGATCGCGAAGGAAACGATTTCAAGTTTAGGCAGCGATTTGATGACATATGTCAAATGTTTGACAATGCGCTCGAGGTCCTCACACTTATTGCGGAGGTCCAAGGTAACGTCCAGCCTTCGCGTCCATTGACCGGGTGACCGCGTTCCAACGCAACTACCATTTCCTGTGGCGTAGTTCCGTAGTGTGCAGAAAAGTGCCAGCAAATCGCGGCCGGTGCGAATGAGCACAGTACGATACAGGTAGCGCATTGTCATATACTGCCACTGCTTGCAGACGAGAGCCAGGGTCCTTTTCGTCGCGAGGGCAGCTTCAAGTGCCGAGTGCTGGTCGCCGATGCAGTCTGACTTTTCATAAACTTCTGGGACCAACGTGTAGGGAACGTCGGTCGCCGATTCAAAAATTCTGTCCCACACTTCAACAGGAAAGCGGGATGATTGGTGGCTCCCTGTCGCTGCCATCTCGAACGAAGGAGTTGAGAAGTTGGAAGTTGAAAGGAGGCCCCTAGGGGCCTAATTACATAACACCATGACGTTTATAGCCCGCCGAACCGAGTGAGCCCAGTAGGAGCCTGGTGATAACAGTGACCCCACCAGTGTTAGAAGGTATTTGGTCTCAATATAAAAATTCTTGGAAGTTTTGATTACAGACAACAAAGATAATACATCGCATCGCAGGGCCCTCCACCAGCATCTGATCCAAATTGATTACAACGTCCTAAACTACCGACGGTTCGGTATTTTACTTATAAATACGCTCGCCAAACTTGTCTAGGTCTGTAAAGCGATGTTAGCTTCTGCCACGAGTGCCAATTACACCGGACGGATGCTTACTTAGGCTGCCATCCCCACCGATCTGTCGAAGCAAGCCCGAGGCCCACGTCATCCTGTCGGCGACGTCGGACCGCTGTAGACCAAGGCAGTCGCCGACAGCAGCAGCGAAACGATTGCCGGTATTGAAAAAGGCGTAAACCTGGAAGGGCTCTGGAAAGACACCGATGTGCTGGAAATCGACGATCCAGGTCTTCTTGGTTTTGGTGTCGTGAAGGAAGTTGTCCTTGCGAATGTCGGAATGATAGATGGCAAGATCGTCTGAAAAAGAGATAGACCTCTTCGATTTTCCCGGGGCATATGAAAATGCCTGCGGAGGAGTAATGACTCAATGACCAGTCATCAAAGGGAGAGTGCGACCCATACCTTGTTAACATACTTCGTGAGTGCATCGGCGTTGGCAAAGGGTAGTGGTGCCCAGTGATCTTTGAAGAATGAGTGCCAGACGCATGCCTCCTCTGATGAAATCCTTCCAAAAATCGAAGGAGGAACAGAGGGTGCCTGGGCGAGAAGCCACTTGACGAGGGGGGCGACGCTTTGTACAGCGTCGTCCTCTGAGATCTCACAGGTACTTAGTGTGGGTAGCTCTATCTTCTCCATGACGAAGAAACACCATCCTTTTTCACAGAAAGCATCGTAAACTTTGGGAATGCCAGGTGCCGACTCGTCCTTCTGAGCGAGAGCGTAAAAGAAAGATTGCGTACTAGCCTCGGCCAGAACGTCGCAGCCGTACTTGACGAAAAGGGTGGGTTTCCCCTCCAGGTCAATATCGAAGTGGTTGGTGTAGGCCCTTACATGTAGAGGCAGACTCTGGAAGTGATCGAAGATACGATCACGCTCGGTCTGGGTCAGCTCCCGGGGGGCGGTCTGTAAAGAGCGATGTCAGAAACCGCGGAGAGGAAAAGGAAAACTCGGGTAAGGAAACGGGGAATGAGCAAAGGCCAGGCTGGTACGTACCAAGAGCTGATGGAGCATGACCTGCTGGAGCTGCACCTTAGGCGCCACGCGTGGTAGTGACCACTACGGGGCCGGTCTCTGAGATGCTGGCCAGTCGGCTAATCACAGGTTACGTGGACCAACTCATTGCACCATCACCACCACGCGCGATGTAAGTCCTGCCCTTCTACACGACCAGACCATGAGTGGTCACCCAAGTGGCCTTGCGCATCATTGAATGGTCACTCACCCTGTTCTACGCCATTATCACTTTACAAGTCCACCCGACTATGCGGAACGAACTCACGCCAGACCTCCCCGCATCTGACGCCGTACCCAGACCGAAACAGCGGCGACCTCAACCTCAGTAGAATGGCTGTCTTTAGGGATCTTGGACGAATCTCTTCCGTAGCGCTCGAATATCTCAAGTCTGCCGCCGTGCCATTCCTTCCTCAGCAGATCGACGTAACCGAAATCAAGGAATGGCTGCAACGTGATTTGGTCCGGCGACTCACGACGTAATGAATCGCCAACCTCAGAGCGGTCCAACTTCACTCGCCGCGATATGTACCTATTGCTAATGGATAAGAAGAGCATCGACATCCATGGAGGCAAGACCCACTGGCACTAGCAAGAAATATCCAGACTCGTGGGATGATATAGTTGAATTTGAGAAGGGCAACGGAGGCGCGGATAAAGACGTGAGTGACAACTATATTTTCGTTCGGACACCACTGATCTGTAAAACAGGATGATAAAGAGGTGATCTCATAAGATCGGGGACAGGCGGAAGTTGAACAAGCTCCGCGTCGAGATCCGCAAGAACTTGGAATCCATGGTCGACTACGAGGCGGACTTCTACGATGGAACCACTATGCTTGTTGTGCCGAAGGACAGATCGTGGTACCGCAGTGGAGCGGCCAGTGACTTTGACACTGGTGCAGATGACGACAATGATTGGGATGCTCGTATCAAGAACCTACACTGTAAATAGTCAGGACACTCGTATTGAGTGTCTGAAACGCTTTTAATCAGCGTTGGAATGACTGAAAAATAGCGCCAGTCAATGAAATTCAGTGTCTTAACGTGACGCTGAAGATGACATTTGGTCTAGTAAAAAAAGTGTCTTGATCCTTGAATAAAACCGTTCTTATCACTGAAAAAAATTGTTCTACGCGCTGATTGATAGCGTCATGTAGCTGTATTTCCGTGTCATACGACGCTGTTTGATGACGACACGGGCACTTGTTTTTTGGTTGGATAGCACGGATTTCCTGTACTTATATCCCACGTTGTCGCAATCGAAACAACTGACATTAAACGCTATACCAACAAGTTACAGACTGCCTGTGAGAATGACCATGTAAGAAGGGTACGGCAAAAGCAACACTTGAATGCAGCGAATCCCGGGGTAGTAACTGGACATGCGTGTACGAAAGCCATCAAACGAATACACTTGAAGCCTGCTTGAAGGTACGATCAACCGAGATGCCGTTTTGGTCGGGCATTTCGCTGCAGTGTACGCTGACCCTGTGTCCAAAGGCATCCAGCAGCAAAGTACTGTAGCGGCGGGGTAGAGAATGTGAGGCGTCGAGGGCTGGAACAATGCATGACTAGCAACATGTCAAATAAAGTAGAAGTGAAAACAGCTACAAACGTACCAGCCTTCTTGGGAAGGAATTTTGCGAACAATGAGTGGGGCAGGCGGGCCCTGGAGTAACCCCTGCATTGGGGGAGGGAGGGTCAGTGAACAGGCCAGTGGAAATATTCGGGTTTCCCACAACTTGTCAAAGCGTCGCATGAGTGGTTTGGTGCACATGGGCTCACCGCGGGGGAGACACCTGTCTATCTCTGCATTAGAACGTTGTGCTTCTAGTATAGGGATGAGTCGTGGAACGCTGCGCTATGCACGACAGTCTTTGTTTCGCGGTTGTGTTTCCCTCGTATCATCATAAAGGAACTCCCTTTACACTTCACGAAGATCGTGACCGTCCATTGAGCGTCGCCCTACGGAGTCTTGTGAAGTAGCGTTGTGACAAAGGTCACCGCATACACTCACCTTTATGTTCTCTAGCTCAAATCCATACTTGCCACGCCAGATATGGCCCAAAACTTGAATACGGTTCCGGCTAAACAGCGCATATAGGGACTCATATCACACATATCACAGAGTTCGTCAGTCCTGCCTAATAGAAACATGACGAGATCTTGAGACGTACGTGAGAACCCCGAAAGAATGGCCTATCTTGCGAGAAAGACGAGGACTGATTCAACCTACCGGATACCGACTTGTTTCTGTTGGTGTGGGGCTCTGCAACGTATCGAATATACTGGGTATGGCCTGGATGGGTGCTTGAGGTCCGGCTCGCGATAGGTCCCACCTGTGAATCCCACATATATCTGCTGATTAGCTTTGGTAATAATGTGTGATGACACTGCTAACATGCAAGGGATACGCCTATATACACACTCCTGCAATATCTCTTGGATATTGTCAGACCTTTGAGCCGAGTTTTTAAAAGTATGTTAGTTATGCTTCCCACATTACTATATTTGTCTGACGTCGTTCCTGGCGCGACTTGCCGAAGTCCCGGCATCACCTGTCACGGTGAGCACACCCCCATGCTCGTCGTCACCAACAACGAGCACGCATATCTCAACAACGGATGGGCCGTTCGGCGTCGGGATTTTTTCTATGTAATCCGTCTCCAATATAGAGTACAACCTTGCATTGCGACACTAAAACATTGTAACTACTGATGTCTTAATATTACGAATGTTGTATTTGTCACGCTACTCGTATCACGTGCTTGCTGTCAAGCGTTATGCGAGCTACACAGCCTGCACGATCCGACCTACCGGCGCGTGCGAATGTGCCGACGCCACCCGTCACAGCGAGCACGCTCCCGTGCTCGTCGTCACCAACAGCGAGCACCCATATCTCAAGAACGGCTGAGCCGTTTGGCGTCGGGCTTTTTTCAGCATGGTGAGAAATAGGATTACGGTTGTATTGTCGTATACATGGTAATAAAATCGTGCATCACTCCGGATCAAAGCTTACCTCCAGTACATCTTGGAGGGTGTGGGATGCCTCCTCTACCTCATGTTCTATATCTTCTTCTTCTTCCAAGTCTTGGTGAGTGTCCCCATGTAGGGGTTGAGATGAGGGGAGGTGCTGTATAGGCGCTAAAAGATAGGAAGGTATGACGATGTTGGGTTCGATATTGCTCTCACCCGGCCCCTTCAAAGCACTTTCACCAGGGTGTAGAGTACCGGAGAACCCTGGAAGTATTGCTATGTCATGCAAGCGCTTCAAATGGGAACCATTGAACTGCGAGTGGAGCTTGCGACGTTGAGAAACTTGGTGGGCGAGGGCAGGGTGAATATTGCTAATTTTCTCCTCGCACGTACGCAAGAAGCGTTCCTCATCACGCATATACGTGATGACTCGACGAATTTCGATGTTGAGGCGTTCGATCTCCTCCTCAGCTCGGCGCATCTTGAAATAAGTGTCTATAGCGAAGCGAGCAGTCGGGTGTGCCCAAGGACGCTGTGAGATGTCTTCACGCGTATCCCGGAGCAGGTCGAAGTCGGCTAGAAAGGCATATTCAACGACTTGTTCCCATCGCAATGTCTGGCGGGGAGGTCGCACGGCCAGCGCACACTTGTTGTAGCGGTCGAGCGCGACCTTGATTGCTGTAGAACGAGTTTGGAGAGCCTTAGCAATATGTTTCCGTAGCTTGTAGCCTTAAAAGCAAGTGTCAGCTAAAATGCGAACCAGGCTACAAACGTACCTGTTCCCGCCCTGTTCATCTTGGTCAGTTCGAAGAGCCGTGCTACCACCAGGCTCTCAAGATTGTCCAGTGCACGGCGATACTCCCGATTTGCCACAAGACGGCCTGCGTCTTGCCATTCCTTGTCCTCCGGAACCCAACGCCGTGAAATACTTAGCTTACGCTCCAGGTCCTGCACGAGGAGTAAATCCCTATCGTAATTTTCTTGTGCATGTCGGCGCAAGGTCTCGTTCCGCCGCGTAACCCTTGTGTCACCACCGTAGGTCGTAGCGCCTACCGGCTCGAACACATTCCACGTATCTAGGATGTCGCGAAGCTGTTGGCTGCATTGTCTTCAGTTAATATACGAGGAGCGGCACAATCGTTCTTACCTGCTCACTTCTAACTTCCCCAGCCTCTGCCAATATTCCATGTGCAACGTTTCCTCCAGTGGTTCACAGCTAAGTCCTTCAAGGTATTCTTTCTCTTCCTCCAGCCATCTGCAGAAGATGTTATCGTCTTCGATGGGCAAATCACGCTTGAGATTCGGAAGGATAGTCTTGCCGTCACGAATAATCGCCAATGCCTGTTTATAGTTATCAAAAAGAAAGTTGGCTGAGAAACGTTAATTAACGATGCCAGCGTTAGTGATAACAAGCATGACATACTAAGATTCGCATATACTTCAAAATGATCGTTATGCTCGAAGTAAGCGTTGATCGCCTGCTGTCGGTGGAACGCAGTTGCATATCGAACGGTAGAAGCGAGTGCGTTGGACTTGGAGAACGTACGTTCACAGGTCTCTAAGTCCTCGAGTCCAAGACCTTCCACATATAATGTAAGATGCGACAGTTGGCACAAGCGGCGATGGGCGTGGCCGTGGAAGGCACCAACCAAGCAGGTATGGTTTAAGACCCGCGCTTGGGACCCAAGAGTACTTCTTGCGAGTGTGGTTTGAAATCGGCATCCGATATCGTACCCGCCCCCAAGGCCATCACCGAAGGCAGTCATGAGCTTCGATACCACCGCCAGTGGATATTTCGCACTTCAATATTCAACTCGGAAAGTGACGTCGATAGAATACAATAGAAACTTACCGTTCGCCACTCTGGACCATGTCTACTATCAATAGACATGTTCCATGACGACAAACTGCTATAAAGATACCAGTCTCGTCATAAACGCCCCATGCTTTCCTGGTTTTCGCATCATCCATATTCTTCCATCGTCCAGCGCAGGGATTGGCGTCTGAGTCCTGTGCAAAGTCATTATCGTAGCATAGATAGAACCAGATAAACTTACTTCGTCGGAGAAGGGATCTGTATTCCCAGTCACGTCGAACTTGTTGACGTATTCACGAGACAAGTAGCGACTACTTGTAAGTACTTGACCGGTGGGCAGATCACGAGACAATGGAAGATGGCCGTCTTCAATCTCGTCTGGAAGACGCCGTAAGACGCGTTTGAGCGAATCATTCCCATCCATCGCATAAAGTAACTTAAACTTGAGCTCCGGCTCGCCAGTTAGCTTGTAAGTGCAAGCTGCACATGCATGTTTCAATCGCCAGTCTTCCGAATCCCGTTGTAGCACCTGGGACACGATGGAATCCACGCGGGCACGGATTTGAAGATACAAGTCGAACGCGATGGTAAATTGACGACATAAGTAGCGCTGAAAAGTAACCTTCGAGAGGGGGCTTTAATACAAATAAGATGAGAACAGAAATCTAACTTACACCCTGCAGGTCGCAAAGAGTTTTGACGAAGGCTTGAATAGAAAAATGTGGACTACGGAGCCGTGCGATACGAAAAAACTCCAGTGCCCCGAAAGTCACTGCAGTTGTGGGGTGAATGGGGGAGCAGGGAACGACACCCTGACGTATGAGAGCTGATGTGATGAAGTGGTCAGTCGCCCGTACGCCAAGGGTGACTTTTTCCGCGCCTACCAGATAGTCACCAAGGCAATGAGCCGGCTTCGTGATATGTAATACAGCAGACTTACGGTAAACATCAATAACATGCACCGTCCACGATGCAGCACTGCCGCTATCGTCATCGAATTTCGGGAAGTACTCTTTACTCTTTTCCTTCGCCCATGCGTAACTCCAGTCTAGGTAGGCTTGAGTGAGTGCGGGCAATTGTTGACTGAACGCCTCATTTCGAAGAAGAACACGATCACGACGCGTTCGGTAATCCTTCCTCTGTGGGCCTTTGCGACTATAACTGCAGGACAACAGGTGAATAACTTCGTTAGGATCTCCCCGCTATTTTCTTACTCTTTGAAAAGTTCGCCCAACAGCTCCTGTGCAAGATCCGTTAGCTCTCCCCCAGCATTACTTACCTCAAGTTGTTCAGTGCCGTTCAAAACGTCCTCGAAAGTTATATTCCCTGCGTCTTCCCACTCGCATTCCTGGTCCTTATTTCTTTCTTCACGCAAAGCCTCGAGGGCTTGTCGCTCTTCAGGCATCATTCCTTCCAATTGGTGAGTGGCTTGGTTCAATAAACTGAACATACAAATTACTCACTCTCAAGTCGTTCTTGCTGACGTTTTCTTGCTGCAGCAGCCATCTCCACGAGGGCTTTATGCCGATACATGGTATGTTTTGGCCTCCCATGTGGGCCATCGCTTCGTACTGATTTGATTTCTCGTACGCAGCGCAACGATAGGTTCGTTCTGTTGCGCTTCACGTTAGTGCGTTTCATACCTATGTTATCCACGAGTATGACTATTGCCCCCGGTGCTCGCCGCCTATGTTTTGCTCATTCAACAATATTCCAGCTGCGCGATGTCCACGTGATCACGCTGTCAAGTCTGCCATGTCGCCTGTGCTGTGCTTCTTATCTTTCCAGCTGCTGGCGATGAGTGCACCGTCTCCGAACCAAGATGTACCATTCCGTCCTCTGCACGAACTTCTTGCAGAGATGAACATCACTGGTAAGAGCTCTCTGATTAATTAGCGAGTACATTAATCCCGCCTCAACAGATGCATCTTCTAACACCGTTACTTGGACTCGCCGAACCACCGAAGAATCGGTGACGATCTCTCGTGTTCCCCCTGCCAGTGGGACAGCAGCCGGAGGGCCATCTCTAAATATTCTGTCGTCTTCGCATTCGCCTACCATTACACAAGCCCCCACCGAGCGTGTAGCCAGCATCGCTGCCACTCGCCAACAGAAACCAAATCGGACTGCAAAATCTTCGGCCAAAGCGACTTCTACGCATAATCCTCCCATTCCACATCCTTCTCGCATCTTACCGCCGACGTCCAACACCTCGGTCCAAGGTTACTACGTGATAACGGTAGGACAGGAGGTGGGGATATTCTACAATTGGTACGCACATCTCGCAAGTGCGCCCTTATTTTATTGACTCTGCATCTAGGCCGGATGTCGCTGCGCGGACAAATAATATCAGCGGGAATACTCACAAACAATGCAAGTCTTTTTCCGAGGCGTTGAAAGTGTACACGCGGATGTATCACAAGGGTTGTGTGCGAGCCGTCCCTGTACCGGGAGGCCCATTCTGGCCCGAGGCCGAGCAGTCAGATAGTTCGACTTCCCGTTCCTCATCTCCCACTAGTAGTACTGAATTGTGGTCTCAGCTTGGCGAGCTCCCCATTGAGGCCCTCGCTAACATACCATAATTACATCTGTTCTTATGTACGTTATGCCGGAGAACATTTTTTTCATGAATCCTATGGTACTCCTAATCATGACCCAAAGTTCCGGCGTGAAACGCATGCCAAGTATGTGCAGTCAGTCACTCTAGCCTACCAATCCTCGTATAACTTCACTGGAAAGCATCTACTGAGAATTACTGGTGAGAAATGATGCACAATAGAATGGTGGAATGAAAATCAAAGATACTTATAATGTGGTATTGAATGAACTATGGCTGGTGACCGTTTCACAACTTAGATGCATTTCAGTGACGACCCGTCTCATTGCACGCACTGATAGTGGCGTAGTATGTGCCACCCCCTGTCATTCCTGCTGCAACCGTTATGAAAATGCGGCTTTATGCTTAAATAAAAGTAGTCGGATCACTCCAGTAATTAGTATTACTCCTGCCAGAGTCGTTGGAGAGTTCACCGAACACCAAGCAGACTATTGCGTGGTTACTAGAGCTCGGACTGATGCTAAATGCTTAGTACGACTGGAACAGTAGTCAAAGCCCTCAACGCTTCGAAGGGTGAACTTAGTGCTACCGACTTAAGTCTCGAGCGGATGTGCAGTGGCGACCAGCAGGCTTCTCGTTTCATAAGGATTTCGTATTCTGGTAGCTACCTTCTTATACGTCTCTAATATTTGATATCTTTTCTGTTGGGGACGGGCGAGTGTCTATGCCAGGCTGTCCTTATACCCGCAATGCACGCCATTTCCCTTCGTGGAGAATATCTTATTTGCGCTACGTGCGGCCGCATGTGGCTACACCGCAGCTGTACTCTCTCTCGATACGTATCGTAGTTTAGCCTCGTATGATTGAGTTTGTCGAGACCGCTGTCTCAACGGAAAGGCTTCGCTTTTGTACAACTTATAATTTTCAGCTTATTTCTATGCCGGTCTTCCCTGGAAAGACCTCTCGTGTATCTTGCCTTCATCGTTACACCACCATGATGCTTTTACGAGTCAGTCATACCCATTGGGATAGGGGTTATGTTATTATGCCATCAAGTAGTACATTGGGTGCCCGTGAGTGAGACGTCTGTGACTTCCTCTGGTACTGTTAGTTCAGACTGGTGTCTTTATCTCATGCCCATTGCCGCTGACGGGGGGCGAACATATCTTGTGAACGGCACCATTAGTTAGCGGTGTTTCTCATGTCGAACTACACAGTAAAAACATATAGACTGTTGGACATGGACACAACAACACAGTACCTATGCATCTTCACTGTCCTCTTCGTCGGAGGTAGAAATGATTTCTGCACTCTTTGGTAAGCCACGTCTGTGTGAGGAGCGGGCCTTCTTCCGCAGTTGGACATTCTCCTTGCCACCGGCAGGGGCTTTGCGCTTCCGGGTGGTTCCTGCATCTGAACGTTTCTTTCGAGTCTTGCGCACTGTTTCGCCGGCCGCGCGACGAGTATTCAGCTCCGTGACGAAAAGTTCAAGCTCATTCTTGGATAGCTTCTTCCAGAAGCAGGAGCCACTACGCAGGGCATCGCGAAGTTTTCGGGCTTCGGCAACGGTGCCGATCACTGATGGATTTGCGAATTTCACGCCCTCGGGCCATCCCACCAGCCGGACCCCATATGTTTCGACAATAGCAGTCTCGTAGTTATGATAATTCATGACTATATGCTTTTTGTGCGTGACCTTCTCTGTTGTGCGCATTAGTCATGATGTGGTCAGAGAAATATCGACATACCGAGACCGGAAGAAATGGCTTTGGTGATTTGCTTGCGCAGGCTACCGAGAGAATCACGCTCGAGGAGATCTTTGATAGAGACTCAGTGCTGCAGCTTGGGAAAAGACAAGGGACTTACTTTGATTTTGGGTGCAGGCCCATTGCTCGTATTGACGAGCGACATCCGCAACTTGGTGCCCAAAAACATCCTCCCAAAACTCTGCTGAGTTGTCGGTCGTGGTCCACGTCGACTGAATGGAGTCGTTGATGTGGCCTCGCGTGACTAGCAATGTAGCATAGATGCCAGTGCGGTCGCGGAGGCCATTGAGCTTGCGGAGGACGTAGTCAGGTGAATGCAGTACATGCATATTAAATCTACTTACTTCCTTGGCGATTTTGTCGGTGGTCGCCAGTACATCTCGGGCAGCCGCAACATTATTTGCTCGAACGCCGCGTACCTTCGTGTCGCGATGTTCTTCAAGCGTAGTAATATACTGGTCCATTTCTTCTTGCGAGAGGTTTTGCAAGCGTTCGTCATCCTTTACCATTTGCTGGATTTCTTTCAGCGAGTATTTCGTCCCGCACGGACGGCCTGTACAAGTGCTGAGTTGAGTTGAACGGTTGGATGAGAAAGGCGTACCTGCGTTAACCTCTAAAGCTTTCGCATGGAGCAGGGCATTGTGCCGCTGTACCTTCCGAGAGCTGTAGTAGTGAGTCTGGCCACCTACTAACCCCTTCAAATACTCGACCGTGACACTGTGTTTCAAGGCAATTTCTTCCATCTTCGAGGTTTGTTGAGCAAGATACTCCTGTACGGCCTTATCTAGGAGGGCTTTCTTTGCGGCCCTCTGTTCACGGGCGATTGCCAAGGATGCTCTCTGAGCTTCCGACATCTGTCTCGAAGGGCGTGGTTGAATAATACGCGCGCCTGGGTTACGCGTAGCCCAGGTAGAGACGTCGCATATCCCTTCAGTCGGCAATGCGGGACGGTCTGTATCTTCGACAGTTTCCTTGAGAACTTTATCAGTCCCAGGTAAATATGAGGAAATGCATCAACGCACCGTGAAAGACCCCACGGCACCGTTCCCACTTCCATCGCTTCCAGACACAGGTTTAGCGTTACCACTAGCTGACTGCGTGCTTGAGGGGAGGCGTAGGGCGCCTGAAGAGGCTTGTCTATCAGACGCAAGAAAATCGTGTTCACCTGTGCTGGACAGAGAAGGTGGCCAGTTTACGGTAGCTTGATGAGGTGAAAACGAAGGATCCCAAGGATCATTCAAGCTGGCATCAAGAAAATTACGTATGGTGTTGTCCGGGTCATGTTCACTAATGAGAGCGGGGGGTACCACAGGACAAAGCGAAGCGACCATTCCGGGAGTGTGGAACGACGGCGTAACTGGTACCCCAGAACTTGCGCCGCTGACATTACCCTTTGGCTGCGACACATTGCCTGGTGAGGAGGAAAAAGTTAGTACAAGTCGGAACATGATACAAGATTGCTTACCGTACTCCATAGTAGCCGAAAGACCAGAGAAATCGTACTCGCCGTCCAAAGCCCATGGGTGCGAGGGTATTGGAAGAGTACTCGACATGAGCGGTGGTAAGTCGAGGGAAGAAAACAAGTGGGCCGTATGATCGCGACACGAAACTTGTTGATAGTCTGGTTTTTCTGACTTGACATGCACACGTGCACATATCGCCCATATATTTGACGGGTATGATCGCTGTCATTCAGAAGATCTAATAACCAGTCACGTGAACGTACCTTGCATCTGTACGGTGTCGCCACCGGCCTCATCTACATGGAGTGGAAAGAAAGTATCTGAGCTTCGTATTTAATGCAAGTGTGAGGAAGCCGTCGCTACTGTTAGTCACCTCCCAGGACTGATGGAGGGACGGGAAAGGGTCGGCACAAAAAGCCTCAGAAAACACACAGCATGTAACGCACTCCAATTGCAGAAAGACGCAGCCTGTTACAGAGATATGCGTCCACCAACGCCAAGTGCATGGCCGATGCTTAATCTCTTGGATTCGGACGCGGTGAGAAAGAAGGAACACAATAAAGGGTCCCTGCGACGTGACGGTTTTTAGTTGATTCGAACCGGACCTGCAAGCGGGGTAACTGCCCCTTCCCGTGGTGAGGACGAGCATACATACCACAAAATTTGGCTGGGGAGCGGCGTGACCACCTGCCTTAGATTCCTTTTGCCATTCTACCGAAGCCGGAATATGCCGTGAGTACCAGCAGCACGGCAAGATATCGACAGATCATAGTAAAGCCCCGAATCACCCGTCAGGCAGCGACGGATTGAGCACGCGATAAACCATGAGGCGTTTCAGTCACGATAGCGCGAAGTCCGTTTGGAAGGCACTTACCTTGAATGCGTGAAGCCCTTGGATCGAAAATTAAGTAGTGGGCTATGAGCGGCGCCGTCGCCTGCTTCAGACGGTGGGGATCATCGCACGATGCCTCTGCGGACACATGTAAATAACGAGGTATGCAAGAAAGACTTACCATAACTCAGATGAAATTGAGCTGCGCGGCTCCCTTGTGCCGTTCTACAGAAGCCGGGGTATACTAAAGTACAAGTAACTCAGCAAGTCATCGTCGCAGATCGTACAAAGAATCTTACTCACTTATCAAGAGCGCACGTAAGAGGGATAGAGAAGACAGGATAACCGAACCTTACAGTGCTTTGACCTGCCGACAACCTCGATGCTTCCTGTGGGTGTTCCAATTGCGTTATCGCACATCGCACAACTCTACTTGAAGGACAGTTCTTGAAGTCGAAGTCGTTGAGTCGAGAACCACAGTGTTGAAGACACATACCTTTCTAATCCCAGCCTCCCAGGTGGCTCGTGCAAGAGATACACAGAAAAAAATCTAGAGCGCAAGTGATTGAGCCGTCCTCCAGATATGCGGGTGTACCTTATTAGCAATGACGAGTATGAGGGTGCGCTGTGACGGGTGACATCAGCAAGATATGATTGCTTTAACTACATACGAAGGTTGGTGTCTCGTCCCTCTACATCGTGTCGGAGTACCTAGAAAAAGACCATCTGCAAACAACTCCGCCGTTCTTGAGGCATGTGTGTTCGCTGTTGGTGACGACGAGCATGGGGGGCAGTAGCGCGTGACGCCAGGTGGGTTGGGTCGTACAAGTGCCACACGACGCTGACAGCAGGCACGTGACGGATGCTGGAAATGGGCTCTGAAGACCTGACCCAGAGTGTGTGTGCAATGTACAATTCTATTACCACGCTCACGTGAGGAAAACTATGTCTCACCATGCTGAAAAAAGCCCGACGCCAAACGGCTCAGCCGTTCTTGAGATATGGGTGCTCGCTGTTGGTGACGACGAGCACGGGAGCGTGCTCGCTGTGACGGGTGGCGTCGGCACATTCGCACGCGCCGGTAGGTCGGATCGTGCAGGCTGTGTAGCTCGCATAACGCTTGACAGCAAGCACGTGATACGAGTAGCGTGACAAATACAACATTCGTAATATTAAGACATCAGTAGTTACAATGTTTTAGTGTCGCAATGCAAGGTTGTACTCTATATTGGAGACGGATTACATAGAAAAAATCCCGACGCCGAACGGCCCATCCGTTGTTGAGATATGCGTGCTCGTTGTTGGTGACGACGAGCACGGGGGTGTGCTCACCGTGACAGGTGATGCCGGGACTTCGGCAAGTCGCGCCAGGAACGACGTCAGACAAATATAGTAATGTGGGAAGCATAACTAACATACTTTTAAAAACTCGGCTCAAAGGTCTGACAATATCCAAGAGATATTGCAGGAGTGTGTATATAGGCGTATCCCTTGCATGTTAGCAGTGTCATCACACATTATTACCAAAGCTAATTAGCAGATATATGTGGGATTCACAGGTGATAGGTCCGTGCTTGCTGCAAGCGGCATGTCGAGGAAAGAGATGGGGGGAAGCAAAGAACAGGTGCTGGGCGATGAACACGTGAGCGTGACCGTCACACTGTTTGTAGGGACAGGACTTGACAGAATTGAATGCAGCTTCGCATTACGTAACTTCGCCAGGACTCAAGAAATAAATAAATAAAAAACATGAATCTGATTTTCTTTAGATAAGTCAATTTGTGCACTTGGTACCCCACTTTAGACACGCCTGTACCTGCTGACTAAGCATTTCTCGTGGCCGCATATACCATGCTAAGTCAGTTTATGTATGACGCTGACTTTCTCCCCCGACACTGAAAATCAAACATTTATTTTTTGTGACGCGTAAAATCATATTCCAACCGTGACACTGAAAAGATGCGTCCATGATTTCAGTGTCACAGACACTGATTTTGTCCGTTTCAGCGTCTGAGACACTGAAATATAGTGATTTTACTTTTTACAGTGCTAGATATGAAGGTCGCTGCTGGATCCCACGACACAATGTTTACGCCCGCACACGTCAAGGTGCTGGCGGGAGTGGTGAAGGAGATCCTTGCAACTGTTCCAGGCGCAGGCTCTGTAAGTACTTCGGCCTCCGGTCCCAGCGAGAATAATTAGTAAATGGCCACCCACGCAGATGGACGCTACTTCATCACCGAAGATCAGAAAACCCTTCAAGATCAAGGCCACCAACGGTCACGCAGCATGGAAATTTCCGTACAGTGTTGTGAACATCATTTGTTACGATACTTGCGCATAACTTTTTTGAAATCTGTACAAGGCATGAAATGCTACGGGGTCACTGGATTGTATAGTACATATCTAACTTAATCTCATATATCCATGCAACACATTGTTACAGAAGGTTACAGAAGGTTTGATGGATCGACAGCAAGCTGTACTCCGACCAGATGTTTCTCGATCCGGAGTGCCACGAGATTCGTCTCGAAGAAGGGCTGCCAGTAATCGCGAACGGGAAAAGTTGTCCACTATCCACCATAAGATATAGCACCCGCATACCGATCCTTCGCACAATTTCAGAATCCACGACATCACTCCGTACCGTTGCGCACCGCCTCACTTCTTCCCAAGGAGTCGATCTGCACGAGCATTAGTTTGCAGTAAGCGTCTAACTGCTGATTCTACACCAACCGGAGAGCAGATTCCCCTCGTCATCTTCCACACGGAAAGGATTTGTATTCAGGTTCCGCACAATAAGCTCGATCGAGAACCCAAAAGGAGGAATAAGGAGCTGTTCGACGATGGGAGGGTTTATGAGTTGGAAAACACGAAGCGAGGGCACTGTGCTCCTTAGGTGTGCAAGGAATCGGAAGAGTTCTTTGAAAGTAAGCACTTCCACCTTCACTCCGAGGTATGAAACACAGGGAAAAGACAGCGTTCGCAGGGGAGGGTCGACGGATGGATCCAAGGAGTAAAGGGAGATAGTCAAGCGATCGAGATTGGGGGAAGATTTGAGTAATAGATCGAGCTCGTTGTGATGATATGCGAATGAAGGGTACCACTTTACCACCCTAAGGTACTTTCCATAATGGATGGGGAACTCTTGCGGCAAGTGCCCCCGGCCGCCACAATAATAAATGAATTCCCGGAGACTTACACACGCATAGTGGAGGCCCCCCTCACCAGGATGGTACAGTCTCCCAACCCATCCGCTCACAGCGAGAGTGGTGAGCGAGGAAAGAATATTACTTGGAATGACTCCATTTGCCCATACCAGCTGGTAGCAACGCAGGACGCGCAGGTTGGGAAGGTCCCTCAGAAGCTCTTCCAGCTGGTGTACTTGAGGAAAGAAATCGCTCCCTGACCAGTGGAGGATGCGTAATGAATTCGCAGAACTCCGCAACGCGTCAAGGGCTCTGAATGGCATAATAACAGAGCCCGGTTCAGGTCCTAAGGACTCTGGGATCGCGAAGGAAACGATTTCAAGTTTAGGCAGCGATTTGATGACATATGTCAAATGTTTGACACAGCGATCGAGGTCCTCACACTCATTGCGGAGGTCCAAGGTAATGTCCAGCCTTCGTGGCGCATCAGTATTTTTACACGCATCTTATGTAAACTATACCAACTTAAAATCCGAGATAAGTAATTCAAGTCACAAAACTGCATAAGTTGGGCTAGTTACCACACTGTAGCATTACTATTACATCTTCATTTGCTTTTTTTCTTACGGAGCTTATCGAATGGAGAAAAGCATGATAAGTTTGCAATAGTGCTAAGTACAAACTTCCATTAAATGCGGAATAAGACAGCAAAAGCGATGATTAGGAATGGCAACGGAGGAGAGTTTTTCCCTTCACCGGAAACTAAAAAGGTCGTCGAATTCATCATCTCCACCTGAATCTAGAGCGCTCGCTGTACCGAATGTCGCCTTCTTAACAAATTTCTGAGTCTCGCTGATAATTAGCCCGAACTGCTCGTGTGATAATTCCTTGATGGGCGCCAGGTAGCGCCTCATCACTGCGCCCCAAACAGCTTCACCGAATTCAAATTGGCCCCCTTTCAGAATGACGGCAGTCAACACATCACCAGGTTGGGTTATTTTGAATGACATATGGCCTTCGGCGATGAGCGAGAGAGTGTGGCAAACCTAAGAGTATCACGAAAAAAGCTGTAAATGTATGTCACAACGAAGGGAAAGCACTTACTGCAGTGGAAGCGAGCACGAGTGCTGTACATGGCTCAGAAAAATCATTGTTGAGCATTGGAACATCAGTATAGCCTTGGATAAAGTTGAAGTGATGTGCAAACATCTGAAGGATGAATGGCACTCACCAGAGGCCGGTCCATGTCTAAAAAAAAATCCCTAATTATGAAGAAGAAGAAGACGAAAAACGTACACACCTTGTTGTCAGTCCCTCTGTTCTGGCTAAACAGGAATCGGTTCTTCTTCAGCATTGCTTTGGCGAACTCCATGCGTGTTGTTGAATCATCAAAATCGGCATCATGGGCAAAGAATGTTGTAATTACTGCCACTGCAACAGCCGCAAACCCAGCTCGCCAATTGTTGAGTCCTTGCTTAGCCTATTGTAATGAGTGTAGTACAGTAAACTAAGGGATGCGAACTGCACTTACCAGGCTATATACTGGCCCTCCAATGACAACAGTGTATACTACCTTGTCCCAGTACACCACATCCCATATCTCCTGCAGTATGTGCTTGAACTTGTCATCGGGGATGGTCCATGGGTTGTTGTAGCCGGCAGTGAAGTGGGCGAGAGTGGAGATGAAGAGCTGCTGCCATGCATTCTCATTTGTGGCACCGGCAGGTAGGTCGCTGTTGATGTACTTCTTATTCGCACCACTCCCTGAATGTTGTGATCCTTGGCCAGCAGATAGGTGTGGCGTCTTCATTCGTTTGGACAGTGGGGCAGCAGTGCTACTCGCCTCTCCCTACCTCCGTTTCAGTAAGATAGTGTAATGATAGTCGTAATTTACTCACTCCATCTGCAAATCCCAGATTCACTGTGCAATGCTGTACAGCCAACCACAGCGAGTGACAGCGACAACAGTGTGACAGATAGGTCCCTACCTGTGCAGCCGAGGTACAGACCTGTCACATTACTGTACAGCTTTACATATATTTTTAATTCCATTGATCTGCCGCATTTAGACACATGTATATATATTCGCTAGTCTCGGCATTGCCAAGAAGCTTCTCGAAGCCGTCACAACACTCGGCTGGGTTAGCGAGCCTTGACAGCGCTGTACAGTGATCAATGCCGCCACAGCGCTGTACAGTGCTACCCGGACCAGTACATGGGCGAGTTTGTTGGACAGTTCCATACAGTGCATGGAGTTACTACAATACTGGACAGTGCTGAGTAGAGGGTGGGGATCTGGCAAGCCCTCGACAGTACCTTGTAGTGCTCGAATTCGGGCCACAACTACATACTCGTGCTCAATCAACTGCAGAAATCAAACTGGATATCATTAGAAATGCGGGTGTAAAATACGTAGTCTATGGAAGAGGACACTGTCGTATCTCGACTCAGTCCAGGATGGGAGCGAATTCATTCCTCGTACGCTCCGTCGGTTTATGTTTCGTAACATAACCAGTCCTAACGGACGCGAGTTAGATACTAGTAGTCAATTCGAACAGATACATACATTCCTGATTGAGCCCAGTCTGTGAGCATCGCATTCAGTTTCAGACCGTGGTGGGGGTGATCGAGAACATCTAATATCGTTTCGTTTAGTGCTGTATATGCTTCATCAACGTCCTGCGAATTGACTTGTGCTGAGTTGTCAATTCCATGTTTTCTGAACGACAACAGCAATGCATGGACCTGCAAAACCATCAGCAATGGGTTAAGCTTCGGCCGGTGGCTTACCATTGCAGCAACAAGTGCCAACGCTCTGTATGGGACATATTCCTGGAATTCCGTGAACTGGCGGAGGCATTTAGATGAATTACTATAGTAGAATGCGAGGCATATGTTTTTAAGAGCCCTGTGGGCGAAGTTGCTTGCTCTGCCCTGCTGTCTGGGTTAGGTTATCAAAGAAGAGAGACGACGATTGGCTTACCTGGCCATCAGGCTCCCCACGCAGATATCTCGCCGTATTTAAGAGATCATCGGCCTTCTCCTTCACCGCTGCGATACGTTGCTCCTCCGTCTTGGCAGTTGTTGGTGGGTAGAGGTCATAGTCAGCACGTAGGCTCTTGATCACCACCTTCTTGAGGTCGCTGCAAAAGGTCAGAATATCATTGAAGAGCTTACGTTCTATTATCAGCCCTAATTGCGCTTCCTGAGACTTGCACTCACCAGCCTGCACATGTCGAGTTTGTGAGTCGGATAGTAGCCTACAAATTATCAGTAATATTTTCACAAACGGAAAGATACTTTACCAGCTTCGACCTCCCAGCCCTGGGCTTCGAAATGGGCAATCACCTCCATGAGAACCTCCCGGCACTGGCCACCCACCGCATCCTCAAGTCGGGGGAATGCGTTTTCAACAGCGACATACAGTCGCATGCGAGCCTTGGCGAGATTGAGAAGCTTCGCCCAGAGAGGTGGATAGAATGCTATGAGCGTAGGCTTAATAGGAACGGTGCCTTTTGCATTCCTAGAGTATCTCCCACGACGCAGTTGATCCTTGGTGCTATCACCCTTGGGATCGATCACGTCTTCTTCCGGCTGTTCTGGTGGTTCCAGGCATTGCCTCTTCGACGATTGAAAATCTTGTGAATCGCCAGTACCTGCCAGGAAATTTGGGGAGGGGGAGCGACGACGACGATTGGTGGTGTGATGACATTCAAGCAGATCGTAACTTACTCCGGCCTGCAGTGAGGTTAGCCAACTGGAAACGTTGAGAAGATTAGGGACTCCCCCTCTCATCCCCAACACGGTGCGAAAGTTTCTCTGAGTTGCTACGGGGGAGATGGGGCAATGTTGGAAAGGGTTCACTAGGGGGGGGAGCTGCAGCGGCTTGGACCTGTGCACAGGAAACATGGGGAGTAACCCCGCGTTTCTGAGGGGGGGGCTGCTGATGGGAACTAGCGGCCGTCACTTGCTGGGAGCTAGGCGGTTGAAGCGGACGGATGGTCGACTGTTGGAAGCCAGATGGCGCGGCACGATTCCAGACGACAAATGTTTGGATTGGTTGGATTGCCTTCTGCTGGACGTAGGAAGATCGGGGGGGTGTTGAGTGGTACAGAGTGGTGCATTGGGTCGTTTCAGGAACAGAAGCTGCCGCCCTCTCATCAACGTATTCTTGGAATCCATTCGCAGTAGAGTCACCACTGCGAGAATGCAAGCTGGCATTCTCAGTATCTAGTATGTCTTCTAGTTAGTATGTAACTTATCCTATTCAACAACATGTACCAGACCGAAAACCAATGTCATCACCATCTAGTAGGTTGGTATCACGATCGACATCATGAAAATGGAAGGTGACCTTTTGCTTACCTTCCCTTGCACGACGGTAGAGTTTCTCTGACTCCGATTCGGATAGGAATCCCTCCGGTTGACGAGGCGAATCAGGGGAGGGTGAGTTGCTGGGTTTCCGAATTTGAGGAGGTGAGCTGTTGACTATTTCCATCTCTCCGTCGTCCTCCTGACTCAGCACAGACAGAGGGCTTCCTGAAGGTCGTGCCGGCGAATGTTGAATTCCTTCAGCTTGTTGTGAGTTGACAACTGAGACGACACTTCATACACAGACCTTTCCTGGTAGTCACACTGGAATTCGTTTGACGGCCTTGGAAGGTATCGAGAGACTGGGAGCCAACATATGTAGGACGGGGAGGATCCCTCAGCTGAAAGCCAAAACGACCACCCCGCTCTGCCTGAACAGAAATCCAGGCTGGTTCTACTACGTTGTTATCCCTTGCACTGGCAGGCGCTGTAGTTGATCCCTAAGTAAAGTAGAGGTTAGCCTACGAGACGTATAAGATGACAAATTCCTCGCCTCCAAATTAGCACATGCCGGTGTGTTGGGCACTTTCTTCTTCCTTGGGCGACGTGGGGTAGGTGCCATAACATTGACCAGCTCATCGTCCGGAAGATTGATGGCCTGCTCCCTGCGCCAGAAGGGCGTCTCAATGGCTTGACTAACCTTCTCTAGTTGCTCCAGCCGGCCGCCAGTCCCAGCATTGGTCCGCTTTGAACGTCGCCTAAGAGTTTCCTCTGGGCAAACACGAGCGGCTGAATCATCATCCTGCGCATCCGTAGGGTCTGTCGGAGCACATGTTTCGGGGATGGAAGGGAGAGGGTTATGACCAGAACGATGACAGCTACGAGCAACAGTCTCGGCGGCTGCGCTTTTCCCCCGAGCTTTGGGGCGTTGCTTCGAGGGCATGTTAGCTTAAGGAAACGTCCAGCCACCACTTACTTACATTTCAATTGTCGCGAGTGGCCAAAGCTTGGCCATAACATCACGTACTCCACACCCGGACGGATAAGCCAGATGTAAATACCCACCAAAATCTGTAGGTCCAACATCAGGTGGTTGGCTGCGGGAGATGAAGGGATCTTTCAGTTCCAGCCTGGAAGATTGCGGGAAGTTCCGAGTCATAGCGTGAGTCGTATTAAACCCGATTGGCACAAAGTTACACCAAACACTACAAGTACTATCATACTTCATCTGCCTGTACCAGGTTCATCACCCACTTATTCACTGCCCTGTAGTTATTTTACGATCTTCAGGATTAAAGGTCCAGTGCATTCATTACATACGCTGGCATATGATAGCTACTACTCGCAATGCGATGCGTTTCAAATCGCTACCTTGAGGAGCGCGGGATCCTTCCTGAAAATGGTGGTACGGGTTGCTTGAGAAAGACACAACATTACGGTGAATGTGAGCACTATTTGAAAGATCCAGTAAATTGTCACCCACATCTTGGAGAATACGCAAGAAACTCGTAGCATTGAAGAAGATCTGGGTAGTTAGCAAGCCAGATTGGATGAACTAATCACGGTTTACAATATTTTGCGCACAACGGACAAAATGGACGTAGTACTCGGTGATGGAGGAGGGGGGAGTGCTGAATTCCTCTGCGGTGAACTTGCTATGTTGGTAACTCCGTGAGACTTCATACCGGACATGGATGACAGGAATATCGAAAACTTGCCAGTTGATGTCCTCGAACGGTCCTTTCCTTGTCATCATGGAAATGCAGGTCAAACGTATCCTGTTTTCTGGACTCGTATTTCATACTGAGCCACTTCGTACTGTCAGCTACCATCTCAACTGTATTGGCTTTGTGTTTACCCGCTCGGAATGGTAGTCTTCCACGTTCAATCGGGAGTATGCCGCGAAGAGAGCATTACGATGTTCGACAAGAGAATGATATTTCTGGCCGGATATATGTATCCTCTGCAGTTCAGCGAGACTGGTAAGATCGATTCGAGTGCGTATTTCTTGGGGGTTGAAATAAGAAATGTAGTCGCGCTTGTGGGTCCATATGCAGGGAACTTCTTCGTCCTCTTGACCACGTCCCGCTCGTTCATCGTCCCATATATGCCGGATGTCTTGAACCTGGGGTAAATCCTCGTCGTCATCCAGGACGTCTTCGGAGGACTCAACCACTTGTTTCCGCCTGGAAGAGGAAGAAGCGGGTGGAGACCTCCCATCATGGCCTCGACACAGACAAGTAAGACGAGATCTGAAGGGGGTACCCGTATTCTCCTCTAGAAGTTCGAGATCATCCTCTTCTAGAGCTTCTTCCTCTTCTATTGGGACTCAATGTTGAAAAGTTCATCGATCGTTTGTCTCAGAAGTGGGTCCTTCCCAAGCTCGGAAGCAAGTATCATTTGAGGACGACGAAGTGATTCTGCAGACGTCTGGGGGTTACGGGGTCAGGGTCGACAAACTGTTCTGCGAAAGTGGTCAGATTGAGTTCTTGATCCTCTACGAAGTTGGGTCTGTCCGAAGAAGTGAAGTTTTGAATAACATCGTGTGGCCGGATCGCAAAACCCTGGTCAAGTGGAGTCAAGGGTACGTAGATAATGGTGAAGTGGTACTAACCTCAACAAGCTTGGAGATGACGCTCCGCTTGGCAATTTCATAGGCAGATGCTCGACTGAGGGTTTTCGCCTTCGGTGGGTGATTTCCTCATCATCATGGAAACGCAGGTCAAATGTATCCTGTTTTCTGGACTCGTATTTCATACTGAGCCACTTCGTACTGTCAGCTACCATCTCAACTGCATCGATTTTGGGTTTGCCCACTCGGAATGGTCATCTTCTGTGTTCAATCGGGAGTATGCCGCGAAGAGGGCATTACGACATTCTACAAGAGAACGGTATTTCTGGCCCAAAACATGTATCCTCCACAGTTCTGGGAGACTGGTAAGGTCGATTCGAGTGCGTATTTCCTGGGGGTTGAAATAAGAAATATAGTCATGCTTGTGGGTCCATGTGTAGAAACCTCAAATTCTTGGACAGAAAGAAGGCGGAGAGCATATGAGACCGCCAAGACCGGTGCGTCGCGATACGCACGGTACGTATTGTTCATGATGAAAGGCGTGCTCCAGTGTGGGAACAGAAGTGGCGAGCTGGTCGGTATCATCGAGATTACCATCCAGCACCCTGGTCGCCACTCTCTTGAGGGAGTCGTTCCCATCCTGAGCAAACAGCATCTTGAATCGCATGGCCGGTTCGTCCTGTAATTTGTAAGTGCAAGCAGGACAACAGTGCTTCAACTGCCAGTCAGGCTGGTCGCGCTGCAGTGCTCGGTGTACAAGATTTGAGACGAGTGCTAATATTTGCAAGTAAACATCCAGTGCGATGGAAAATTGACAGGAGCAGTGATTGTAAAATGGAACCTGGGTCATGGCGTGAGTAGGTATAATGAAGTACAAACCTTTGACGAACCCTGTGCATGTCACAGAGCGACTTGATGTATGCTTGTATCAAGAGATGGGGGCAACATTGATGAGCAGTGTGGTATAGGTTGAGAGCGCTCACTGTAACGGCAACCTTCAGGGTAATAGGAGAGCATGGGATCAAACCGTGGCAAACGAGAGCTGAACTTAGGTAATGATCAGTTGGCCCTACAGTAATGGAAGTCTTCTCAGCGCCTGCCATGTTGTGAGTACTTGCACATGCAATTATGACAAGGGTCTACTTGCAGAAGACATCCAGCACCAATACACTCAGCAGTTTGGTGTCCACGCCATCACACTTCCCCTGCTGTTCTTCCCGCATACGTTGCTCATCTGAATCAAAAAACCCCTTTCCGCCTGCACCTCCCTGATTCAAGGACCAGGCCATGTAAGCCTCCATCATGACATCCAATTGTACACTGAACGCAGCAGTCCATTTAGCAGAATGATCTCGGAACGTACGATAATCTGGACACTTTGCCCTGACCTCCTGAGAAGTGCTGGAAGGTAGTCAGCCATTATCAGTACATTCCCCTGCTGACTCTGACCTTTTCCAGAAATCACCCAATAACTCGCTGGTGAGCTCTTGAAACTCACTGCCAGCATGACTGACATCAAGTTGCTCCGTTCCATCTAGGACCATTGCACTGTATCCATCAGTTTCATAGTCGTCGTCCGTCGGTTCATTGACCGAGTCGTTCGACACTGGATCTCGGAGCGCCTCAAGCGCATGTCTCTCCGTGATGGTCATCTCTGTCCAAGGTGAGCGTTTTTCTTGACCACACCAAAATCTTACCTCTTAGCTGCTCTTTTTTTCGTTCCGCCGCATGTGCAGACCACTCAGCGATTCTTTTCGGACCTGCCAATTCATGGAGAGTTCTTGTAACTCCCGCAACGTGGTGAACTTTGGTCTGGATCCAGCATATTTGCGAGGATGTCAAGCTTCTGCACTTACGCGAGTGACCGTGAACTGCTCCTCCCACCATGATTTGCTTCTGTGTACGATTTCTTTGACCGGAGCCTTGATCCCGTCCAAAACCACGTGACGTTACCAGACTGTCAAGACTTATTGCGAACTTATCTGCCATCTCCAGCACTCTCATCTTCAAGTATTGCACTTAGTACTGACCTGCGAAGTTTTTCGACTATGGTAGTATCAAGTGATGAAGGTAGGACGTGAGACCAGATTTTTGATGGGGGGTCTGACATCTAGTCAGATGATGGTAGTTGGCAGGTAATGAGCACTATGGAGGACGATACTGAGGAGACAGTCACGTGCATCAAGACGATCAAGACTACTCACAAAGGGACCACTGAAATGGTCAAAACCATGGTGAAACATCGCACACATTCTACTAAGACCACGCTCAGGAGCCCTCAAAGATGCAGTCCATCGGTGTCATGATCGCCTGTAGCTATTACCACATCTGCCTCTACCTTACCGTTGTCCCCAGGCACTCTGCGACCCACTCGCAAACCACAATCCGATTCCGGCCTCATTACCTCTCTCCCTTCAGTATGCCGCTCATCTACGTCTCAAACTGCTGTCATTCCCCACCCTTTGGATGTCCTCTCCCACACCAGTTCTGGACGATTCCCGAAACTAGGACTTGCTCAGGATAATCCGCGATATAAGGGCCAATGCCAAAGATAGCACGACGAAAATGTCCGTCAGGACATTTCATCACTCGTGGTATCGTCATACCAGACTTGAGGGGACTTAGGATTCTGGACATCGCTGCATGAAAGAGTTGTTTTTTGAAACACCGGAATGTAGGATCGTCCGTGTATTTCTTTGCTGCTAAGTTCCACCAATGAGTGTGCATGATATAGTATAGAGGCGCGAAGTACCTTTTGGGATTGCAAGGAATGCAAGAAGCTCAACGCCATTGTGGTGCGCATGCCAAACATTGTTGTGAATATTACCGATGGAAAGGTATATGGGCCAGTAATCATTCTGGCCCGTCGCAACCGAAACTGTTGTCTTGTCACTCCCAAGAATGACGGGGATGAATGTCAACCCATGCGTTGATGGATCCCGAGCGATATTATCCTAACAAATATGAGAGCATCATTAGTACTACAGTTGTGCGCTAGCAAGAGACGAAGTATGAAACCTTACCGCTTGCGACCACGCCCAATCTCCCGACATGAAGTTTTGGTATCTTCGCTTGTCGCCTGCTGTAAAATCCTGGTAAGGAGCATAGTCGATTTCACCATCAAATTCTGTATTTGAAAACATATTTTCCACCAGAGTGGAAGGGTCACGGAACCAATATTCGTATACCTCATCCATCCAAGGGGGGACATTGTCAGTAGGCTGTTCACCGTTGTACCTGAGCCCGAAGGTGTCCCACTGGACGTCACCAAGCTTCGTAGCATCAATTGTTTCGTATAACTCGTTATGGTCTGAAAACGGAGGCCGACCACCATTTGATGAACCCCCCCAGAGGTAAAGAAGCTTGTCAATCTTCGACGCTGACATCTCTGCTTCCTGAAAAATAAACTCCGCAGTTTCAAAACATAGCTGATTACCATATGGACCCCAGTCATCTGGGTCCTTTTCAGAGACAGGTGGTGGCAGGGAGTTCGGTTGGATGGGCTGCCCATTTGAATCGCATTTCTGGCCTGTACAGCGGTCCAATGAGATGGGAAGATAGGTAGAGTCAACTAGTGTACCTGTCAGCTTGTCATGGTAGTCACGGACGATGCCTTTGTGTGGACTGGTTGACTGTGAGTGTACTGGAAGGCCTGACTTGTGGAAAGAGTAGTTGTGAAAAGACAACTTGTGATGATTCAGTCCAGAGGCCATTTTAAACCAACGATGGCAGCCGGCGTGCAGACACGGAATCCGAGAAGCATTGACCGCTCATCTGGCTGACGGAGAACGAGGAATGGTTTGGCACATTACGAGGAACGATCACAGAGTCATAAAAACAGACTACGTGTGGTAGGAAGGGCTAGTGTCACGAGTGAGTCAGCAAAGTTTAGTGACAGTGGCAGAGACAGCCTTACAGCCTTACGGAATTTTTTTCTTCTCTACCATGACATCTTTACTCTCTGCATTTCCAAGTTTCGAAGATGTCCCGCCCTATTACCCGTGCCAAAAATGCTCATCAACACCCGGGACATATTGTTTTAGAAGGGAAACAAAAATGACGCACCTCTGAGCAGAAGCAAGCCGATGATGCGGCAGCTGAGAGAGCATGGGAGGAGCAGGAAGCTGCCCAGGAACGTGGTATCCAGCGTTTGGCTGATATCATCGACAAGTCCACGCAAGAGGAAGAAAACCGACTTGCCGATCCACCGAGGCCAAGACCAAGGCTCCGCCTTATACTCAAGGATCCATCACAGGAATCTGCGGATACAGCAGAGAGTGTCATGGGAGACAGTGACAGGCTGGCAAGTGACATGACTGGAATGGACCTGACTGATAAATGCCCGAGTGGTGAAGCTCTTGCTGATCCACAAGGTAGTGGGGAACTGTCAGTTTATGGGCAGGAAGAATCAGAGGACGAACTGGAAGAAGGGCTCGCAGAAACGGTTCAGAAGCGGAAACACACGCAAAGGACATGTACTCGAGATGCAGTGCTCGCAGCACGCAACAAACCGGGTGGGAGTGATGGAGCTGATAGGACCACGGACCGGTGTAGGGAGGGAGTCCTCCCTACTAGGATATTTGGTATATTTTCTCATTTTTACTTATGTTTTTGTTTTATCTTTACTCTACCCTCCTTTCCACTTAGTGTTTGCACGAGTTTTGGCTTATGTAAGCCAGACTCGCACTTAGAGTCACTGTACATACTTAAAAAAAAAATAGACGCCTTACTAGAGACGAGACAGACGGAATTCTGAGACCGAGGTGCTCGGAATATTATTTCTCCTATCGCTAGACATTCTTTAGACGAATCTCGACATTCCTTTGGAGTTATTGGGCGCGTTTTCTGTCTTTTCCCCACTCTCTGACCCCCTACCAGGCAACTCTTGCCCCCTCGGGTCGAACTGACCCACTCTTTCCAAAGGGAGACCACTAGGCCTCTCCCCAGACATTCCTTCAACATTCTTTTCATCTGGAGCCCACCGTGAGGGGGCTGTGTTGCTTGGTAACCCACTTTTCCTCCTACCTCTGAGCTCGTGCACGCGATTTCTCGAGAACCAACGCGCCTAACCTCTCGCTTTTCGAGACTCTGAATCTACTCGACGAGAGCTTTCGAAAGACACCGTTTTCGACGCGTCCGCTTTAGCAGTTCTAGAGATATCTCGCATTTTCTGGAGACAGGCTCAATAGGACAGATTTCAGCATAACTCGGGATTGGGTGCGCAGATCCTCTCGTTTCTTCGATCTACCAGCGTCCCTAGACTCCCTCTACTGCCTTGCGAAGTTTCGTAGCACTCCGCCCAGCGGTTCTTTGCCAACGCGCTGCTGTTTCCCCACCCTCCAACTCGCACACGTGTTTTCTCGCGAACCGGCGCGCCAACCCTCTCGCAAACTTCAGGCCTGGTAGAACACGTCGAGACCTTCAGAACGGTTCCCTTTTCGTCCCATCCGCATCATTACTTCTGGAGATATCGTGTTTTTCGTGCTGAAGGGTGGTATCTGACCATTTTGCGAATATCTCGAGATTGGGTGGTCAGTTTCTCGTATTTCCTCGTTCTCCCAGTTTCTACATGGCCCTGCTACCATCCTCTGAAGTTTCATAGTGTCGCGCTCAGTAGTTCCTCATCAACACGCTGCCGTCCTCATCTCCTGCCACAGCCCAGCTCCCTGGCACCTTCCTCGCGTTTGCGTGCTGTTTCGAGTCGTAGAAAACTTTCCTCCTCCTCTTAGAGTCAGTAGAGAGCCCCTCGAGACCCCACCAGTCGCTTCGAGAGCACCCCGGACATTTCGAGACCCCCAGACGCTTCCGAGCCCTTTCGAGACGTATTCGAGACAGCCATTCGTTTAGGCGCACCCCCACTCATTTACAGACGTAATTCAGACAGTTCCTATCGAGTTATTTGTGCGTATTGCAGTCGAGCGAGGCTGCAATTTGAGTATCGAGCCTTCGAGTCGCAAGCGGCGACTAATTTTAGTTTTAGTGGTCAAGACCACTTCGAGACGAGTATACGAGACCCTCCCACTCCCTTGTGTATAGGATCCACTCCCTCTGAACCCCACGTAGACGTTCGAGGTCGCATCGAGGCGACCCTGCCCCTTCGTTTACCCCTTCGAGACCAGTCGCAGACCTCCGAGGCTCGCACTACCCTCGTGTTAACCAACTACGACGTGAAATATGTTCATTTGAACCTCGTATAACTACTCATGATGGAAAGTGGATACAGAAAGTCTCGAACCCCACTCGAGCATCACCCAGAGTTCTCAGGGCAGGGACAGGACCTGCCAGCCTATTTCGAAGAAGTGGAGGAGTATGGTAAGGCCCAGGGAAGGTCAGGGGATTCGTCCCTAGTGATGATCGCAATCGAGGGAGCCCCACCCCTCGATAGGAATCTCTGGCACCTCCTTGGTGCTGATAGCCCAGTTGTTAGGCAATGGGACCATTTCAAGGAGCTCGTAACCCTTCAGTACCCCGAGATCGAAGCAGTCGAGGACGTTCTTAAGTACTTCGAGGAGTTCTACTCCCTCCTCGAGGGGACTCGTCGCAGCGAGCTGAGCTCCATTCAAGCCTTGGGGAGCTACCTTCGTGTATTCCGACTCTTGTTCTTGGCCATGGTAAGGGGCAACATACTCGAGATGAGCCACCAGCCTCGATTGTTCCTTCAAGGCCTTCCACCACAAGTCAAGGTCGAGGTCTCGAGGAGGCTCGTGTCCAGGTACCCCCTGCTTCAGTCAGACCGGCTATGGCCTATCGAGGTCATTGTTCGTATTACGAAGGAGGTTATCGAGGATGGGGTAGGCTGCTCACCCCCTCATCTAGCTTCGAAGAACTCCTCGTTAGGTCTCGAGTCACTCCAGGGACCCTCTCGGCACTCGTACTTGCCCTTGGTTGGCCATCAGTTGAGTTCCCCTGTGGAGGAGTGCTCTCAGTCTCGTTCTAGAAGACACTCCCAGGGAAGCTCGAGCACGAAGCTCCCCCCTCATTCCCCCTTCGAGGCATCCCCTTGAACTTCGAAGTACCCCTCTCCCAACCCTGAGCTTGCTTCGAGCAGCTCATCTCCCCTCCGAGTCACTGATGCAGGCTCGCAGCACCCTGTGGTTCGGCCACGTAGGAGTGACCCCGGTTGGCAGGCTGGTGACTCAGCTTCAAACCAGCTTTGTAGCTCGAGAGAAGATCGATACTCATGTTGTAAGCCATCTCGTGACCCTGGTTTGACCTCGACTCAGCTCCTTTGACCTCGTGAGCCCTCGAGGATCCCCTCGAGCCCCTCGCCTCGCCTCGAAACTCATTTTAAGTCACCCTCGCATCTCGAGTCACCCCTAGGTACCTCGTTCCTGCTTCAAGAAGCCTCGACTTCAATGTCGAAGCCTGCCCCCACCAGTTTTGAGCCGCATTCAAGAGTGTCAAGTGGTTTGTTACCCCTTTGAGAGTCTGCAGGTTCGAGCGAACCACCCCTTTCCCTTCGAGATGCCTCGAGGCACCAAGTTCCCCCTCGAAGGTTTTCTTTTTGCTTCTTCTGTGGTTGTGAAGGGCACATTCGAGCGAAGTGCAAGGTCTGTGCTTCGTATCTTGCAGCAGGCAGGTGTAGATTGGTTCGAGGCCGAGTCGTGCTGCCCACAGGTGAGGAGATCCCTCGAGAGGCACTTGGGCGCACTCTACAGGCTTGTTTGGACTTCTGGGCCCTCGCTCGAGGTCCAGGAGGTTTTGCTCATCAGGTATCACCCCCTCCTGCGAGTTCGAAGTCGATCCAGCCCCTCTCCTCCCCTCGAGTCAACCCCAAGACTACCCCCAAGCATCCTTCGAGTTTGAGAGCGAGTCAGCCCCCTTCGAGGGCAAGCCAGTCCCCTTCAAGAGTGAGCCACCCCCTTCGAGCACCTCTGTGACCCTCGATAGGAGGCTTCGAGCCCTCGAGGTGAGTCCAAGTCGAATCCCGAGGCTGGTTAGAGCCTCTCAAAGGTCCCCTTCCCCCTCTCCTGTTCCCTTGAGTCGAGCCCCTCCCCCAAGTCAGATTCCGAGGCCAGTCGAGCCTCGAGGTAGGTCTCACCTTCGACCCTCGCTATGCTCGAGGAGCACCCAGCTTCGAGGCCAGTCCCTTGCACCCCCTCATTCCCCCTCGATGTCGCTCTGGCTCCCACTCGTGCAGGCTCTGGTGCAGGTTCTCTCTCAGCAGTAGGTTGTTTCCCCTTCGAGTCTCCTTCGAGACACCCTCGAGCTCCTTCGAGGTGCCTTCCACACCCCTCGTGACACCTTCGAGCCACTTCAAGACTGCTTCGAGCCACCCCCGAGCCGCCTTTTGCCTTCGAAGAGCTTCGAGTTACCTTCGAACCATGTCCCCACCCAGCTGAGTAGTGTTTTTGTTTCTTTTTCATGGTCTATTTTGTTTCAAGTTCGCATTTTTGAGACTCTACTTAGAATTTTGTTTCGAGGATGATACCCCTTGCCTCGTCTTAGGATATAGCTTGGTATGTGTTGACTGGGGACAGTCAGTATTTAAAGCCACCCTCAGATGTAGGGAGGGAGTCCTCCCTACTAGGATATTTGGTATATTTTCTCATTTTTACTTATGTTTTTGTTTTATCTTTACTCTACCCTCCTTTCCACTTAGTGTTTGCACGAGTTTTGGCTTATGTAAGCCAGACTCGCACTTAGAGTCACTGTACATACTTAAAAAAAAAATAGACGCCTTACTAGAGACAAGACAGACGGAATTCTGAGACCAAGGTGCTTGGAATATTATTTCTCCTATCGCTAGACATTCTTTAGATGAATCTTGACATTCCTTTGGAGTTATTGGGCGCGTTTTCTGTCTTTTCCCCACTCTCTGACCCCCTACCAGGCAACTCTTGCCCCCTCGGGTCGAACTGACCCACTCTTTCCAAAGGGAGACCACTAGGCCTCTCCCCAGACATTCCTTCAACATTCTTTTCACCGGCATAGCATGGATGTCCAGAAACGGAAGCCGTCTTCTGCTCGGTATGTGTTTTCCCATCTCTCACTATGGTCATGATGATTTTACTCACTGAAACTGTTCTTTTTTACTGGGACTGCATCGATTCTAGCTTGGAGGCTGATAAACAGAAGTTTTCCGGAATTGGAGAAGTTGCTGACTGGGCTGACAAACTCGCATCATCCAAACCGCTTCACACACTCCTCTCGCAGTGCTCGGCTGCCAGCTCTCGCCATGCACGGTCAATCTCTAGCACGGGTACAAGCTCTCAGATCAAGCTTCGAGGGACTCCCGCAAGTACTCACTCAAGCACCCGCCCCTCGACCCCTGCGTCCAACAACCCTCCTGATTCAGAAACCTGCAACGACGACTCGCCTTACATTCAAGGCAATGATGATTCCGAGCGCCAGGCTATATCTAATCCATCTTTGAGGAGCGTTCCTCGTAGGACGGACACCATGGTGCGTATCATTAATACTATTTAATCGTGTTAGACTGACATTCCAAAGGCCGTTACTGATGTGGTTAGCGGCTCTGAGCTTGATGAGTCCGAGCCGTCACCTCCACCTCCATCGCAGTACACCCATCCTCGGAAAAACCATGTCAGCAGTGGTGGTGGAAAAGCCACAAACATTCAAGATGATTACCTCAAGCCCTCAGCCAAAGAAATGGACGACGACATTTTACTGATGGAAACCAAGAGAGGGACCAAGAGGGCCCCTTGCAGTCAAGTGAGTAAATTACGACTACCATTACACTATCTTACTGAAATGGAGGTAGGGAGAGGCGAGTAGCACCGCTGCCCCGCCGTCCAAACGAATGAAGACGCCACACCTATCTGCTGGCCAAGGATCACAACGTTCAGGGAGTGGTGCGAATAAGAAGTACATCAACAGCAACCTACCTGCCGGTGCCACAAATGAGAATGCATGGCGGTGGCTCTTCATCTCCACTCTCGCCCACTTCGCTGCCGGCTACAACAACCCATGGACCATCCCCGACAACAAGTTCAAGCACGTACTGCAGGAGATATGGGATGTGGTGTACTGGGGCAAGGTAGTATACACCGTTGTCATTGGAGGGCCGGTATATAGCCTGGTAAGTGCGGTTCGCATCCCTTAGTTTACTGTACTACACTCATTACAATAGGCTAAGCAAGGACTCAACAATTGGCGAGCTGGGTTTGCGGCTGCTGCAGTGGCAGTAATTACAACATTCTTTGCCCATGATGCCGATTTTGATGATTCAACAACACGCACGGAGTTCACCAAAGCAATGCTGAAGAAGAACTGATTCCTGTTTAGCCAGAACAGAGGGACTGACAACAAGGTGTGTACGTTTTTCGTCTTCTTCTTCATAATTAGGGATTTTTTTTTAGACATGGACCGGCCTCTGGCGAGCGCCATTCATCCTTCAGATGTTTGCACATCACTTCAACTTTATCCAAGGCTATACTGACGTTCCAATGCTCAACAATGATTTTTCTGAGCCATGTACAGCACTCGCGCTCACTTCCACTGCAGTAAGTGCTTTCCCTTCGTTGTGACATACATTTACAGCTTTTTTCGTGATACTCTTAGGTTTGCCGCACTCTCTCACTCATCGCTGAAGGCCATATGTCATTCAAAATAACCCAACCCAGTGATGTGTTGACTGCCGTCATTCCAAAAGGGGGCCAATTTGAATTCGGTGAAGCTGTTTGGGGCGCAGTGACGAGGCGCTACCTGGCGCCCATCAAGGAATTATCACATGAGCAGTTCGGGCTAATTATCAGCGAGACTCAGAAATTTGTTAAGAAGGCGACATTCGGTACAGCGAGCGCTCTAGATTCAGGTGGAGATGATGAATTCGACGACCTTTTTAGTTTCCGGTGAAGGGAAAAACTCTCCTCCGTTGCCATTCCTAATCATCGCTTTTGCTGTCTTATTCCGCATTTAATGGAAGTTTGTACTTAGCACTATTGCAAACTTATCATGCTTTTCTCCGTTCGATAAGCTCCGTAAGAAAAAAAGCAAATGAAGATGTAATAGTAATGCTACAGTGTGGTAACTAGCCCAACTTATGCAGTTTTGTGACTTGAATTACTTATCTCGGATTTTAAGTTGGTATAGTTTACATAAGATGCGTGTAAAAATACTGATGTGGAGGGACAGCATCCAGGTGTAGAGTGTTTGCATGTATTTGGTACTACCACGTGAAAACACTTTTGAACTCAGCCTAACTTTATCCCTTGAACGCTGCTGGAGGGTCCTCGGTTGAATGCCTCACTGGTGTACGCCCACAATGATGTTTGCATAGTTCCCTCCTTACTGACACACAGTTGGGTGTAACTGTTACTGTGGAGCGAATGGGTGGAAGAAGGTACCGGGAACGATTTGTCGCCTCACGATTGCCTCGATGCGTACACGTGCCATTTGTTGCTGTAGAACAGGTCCTGAAATGCGTGCGGTTTCGTACCACAGCTAAATAACCTTGCCAGTGGTGCTCACGTTCAACACTCCTCGCCGCCGCCGCTGTGGGTGAGACCTGTGACAAGCAACTAGCATCACCATCCCACCCGACGCTCGAAACTCACTAGGCGAAAGGATACCTGGTAGGCTGGAACACTCGGAGAGTATGTATTGAAACTCGCTGACCGGCCGAACTCTGCATTGATTTGTTAGGAAGATGAGGGTACTCGATGTTGAAGCTGTGCTCAACATCAGAGACAAAGGCGACCAACAAGCCAGAAACAAGCTCGAAATCATGAAAGAACGTGATGACACGGACACACGTTATGCCATACTGTCACATCGTTGGGGAGCAGAGGTCAATTACGAAGAGATTATCAGACTCATGAAGATGGAGGAAGAAGAGAGGAAAGAGGTAAAGCAGCGCGACGGCTATCAAAAGATCGTCAAGAGCTGTGAGCAAGCTGCCAAGGACGGTTACAAATGGCTATGGATCGATACCTGTTGCATCGACAAGCGGAGCAGCGCAGAATTATCAGAGGCCATCATTTCGATGCATCGGTGGTACCAAAACGCACAAATCTGCTATGCATACCTCAACGATGTCAGCGAGTCCGCCTTCCCAACTAAAAGAGATGACGACAAGTTTTCCCAGTCCAACGGCTGGCCGGAGTGGTTCACACGAGGCTGGACACTGCAGGAACTGATCGCACCGAATAAAGTCAAATTCTTCAACAAAGGCTGGGTGCCTATTGGCAACAAGCAACACCTTGCTCCTACGTTGCAGGTAATTACGGGGATCCCATGCGAAGTGTTGACAAGTGGTATGGACGGGAAGAGTCTCACTGTCGCAGAGATCATGTCGTGGGCTGCCAACCGGAAGACGACGCGAGTGGAAGACCAGGCGTACTCGCTGATGGGGTTGTTTGGAGTGTGCATGCCAGTGTTGTACGGCGAGGGGGAAAATGCTACTCAGCGTCTACTTCTGGAAATCATTCGGAGACCCAGCGATCAGAAGGCGTTGTCCAAATGGGAGCCACAGGTGCTATGGTCTGTGAAGAGCCAGACAATCCCACTTCGGCATGGCCGAAAACGGGGACTTTTTTGGCGATATATTGGCTTGTTCGTAAGACGGACACCATAGTACGGTATGTGGGGGGTGCGGCACGTCGGTAGTAGCCTTACACCGCACCTTGCTCGCTGTGAATCCCACATAGTACCTATTGCCTATTACCATTACCTCTGTATTATCCGCATCACCTGCATCCACTTTTGGTTGTAGGTCATCACGGCTGTGACGTCCGTTCTGCGTCATCCCGGGCCTCTGTGGCTCGCGTGTTGCAGTCAGACACCTCTAGAGTACTCGACAGCGGATGCAAAACATTCGCTAAAGATGGAGTGGAGTCGCACGAGTGGTTTGGTATAAGATGGCTCTTGGGCCGGTGGCATCGCCTGTTCACTTTCAGTGTAAGCTATCAGAAGCCCCTGGTGCATAAACTTCATGGGCTGCACAGTGAAAAGAGGGCGGAAGCATGGAGTAGTCGAAGGATCCAACAAATGCGCCCAAACGCGAAGGCTGTCCTGGGAAGAGTGTGTGAAACCACCTCATATGATCCTCCGACGGCCGGCTGCGCTCCTGGTCAACGTGGTAGTATGGTGTCCGCGTTGGAATCCACACAAGAGATTCCATATCGTGTAGGGGATTGAATCTATATGGCGGTCTGAAGTGTTTGTCGAGGGACCAACGACTGGGCGAAATAAAGAGATACTTCTGAACTTCCACCTCGCAAGCCACGAATTCTGGTGCTTCCTTCGACACGTCACTCAAACTGCTTCGGTGGGTGGTGACATATCTACTCACCATCTGAAACTCGCAGCGGGTGGTATTCGAGTCCATACGTTTCGCATAGTCGAGGTCAGCCAACTTGCCCATTGAACCTGTGCGTAAAACGTTTGTGGCGTTAACCTCACGGTGCACCCAGTCTACGCTGTGCATAAACTGTAAGGCTAAACGTTGTATATAAGCCACCGGTCAAAATGCACGTGGCAACTAAGCAAACCTCGACGGGCATCCTGTACCGTTTCAAACACAACATCCAGGCTTCGAACCTCGAATATGGGTTGATAAACCTCCTTGAAGACCAGATGGGAGTGGGTCCTATGAACGACCATCGATTGCTTAGCAGGACTCGAGACATAGGGCAAACTTGGTATGAGTCCTTCAGCAGGCCTGGTCGGTTTTGTCTTCGGAAATTGATCAACAAGTAGCGGATACGAGGTGCAGTCAGCTGGCAAATCGGACATGCGTAGAAGGCTGTCGGTGCCATCGACCTTTCCATCCACCATCACGTTCCCTGCTGCAAGCACAGTAAGAAAGTATTTCCTTACTTCAGCCTCTTGCTCGATCCCTTGTTTCTTCCGCAAATCGGCAAAAATTTGTTCATGAACCCTATCCTCGCGATCCCCGTCACAGTCGTGCCAGGAGTCCTTCAGTACAACGAGTTCAGCATCCTTCACCAATTTTCCATCCCGAGACTTGAGATGCGCTTCGAAGACACGAGTCCCATGACCTCTCAAAGCATTGGCTCTAAAATAAGAAATGACCTTCGTGGTCTGGTACACCAAGTTTTTCCCCTCATCCGTACACACCGTAATGTCGTACTGGATTTTTACCTCCGACACATACTCTCTGTACGGTGGGGTCCCATCCAAGCTCGTGGGCATTTGCAAGTGCAAGGCAACAGAAGAAGCAGATGAGATGTTCTGGCTCCTGTTCAGAGGGTCTTTAACAAAGGGCCGGTGATTCGACGACGTGACCACTAACCATGAAGAGGTCAAACGGCTTGCTAGCTAGAGTGGCTGCCCTGCAAGTGAACCAAAATTTCATTTGCGTGTCCTCGGTCGTAATGCCAAATGTGGCGCGGCGACACGGATCGCTACGCATGATGTGGTGTAGACAGTAGACTCCGGACTATCCTCTTGTCATGCTATCAAACTAGATCAGCGGTGCTCGACCGGAGAGTCTAGCAGTCTCACGTCCTCGCGCTCCGCATCCTCTTTGTTCTTTTGCACTCGAATGACACTACAATATCATCCCATGAATCGGAATCAGAGTGTTCGGCCTGATTTTTCTTGTCTGCCTGAGCGTCGACACTCTTCTTATCTGCCAGTAACAAGTATGTGTCTGGGAAAATGGCATTATTAGAGTCCCTCAAAAATAAATTCCACAAGCAAAAAAGTAAACGTACACGCGAGGCCGAGCTACACGATTTGTGTGAGGAAAAGTGCCGATTGACGTCCCAGAATTATGTAATTCGTAGCAGTCACTCTGTAGCACAACATAGCAGCTTTGTCACGGCCGCTCAACGGGCTGAGGTATGTACCCGCATGTAATTTCAGATAAGCTGCACTGCTGTTACCACATGCTACAACTTGTGACAAATACCTAGCTCGGCAGTGAATTGCTGTAAGCTGTTACCTCGGCTGACTGCCTCACAGATGTACGCCCAACAACGATGTTTGCGTAGTTCCGTCCTTATCGCCACACGGTTGGGCGACCTGTTACTGTGGAGCGAATGGGTGGAAGGAGATATACTGAGAACGTTTTGTTGTCCCACGATTGCCTCGATGCGTACACGTGCCATTTGTTGCTGTAGAACTTCTCCCGGCCCTGAAGTGCCTGCAGTTTCCGCAACTGAACAACCTCGCCAGCTGTACCCAGGTTCAACACTTCTCTCACTCCCGCTAAGCAATTACAAAGTCTCAGCGAAATGTTCATATTGATGTCCCATTGTCCACTCATCCAACACTCGAAACTCACCAGGCGAAAGGATACCTTGCATGCTCGAACGCCCGGAGGGTATGTATTAAAACTCGCTGACGGGCCAAACCCTGCATTGATTTGTTAGGAAAATCAGGTTACTCGACGTTGAAGTTGTGCTCAACGGGGACAAAGGCATCCAACAAACCAGATACAAACCTGAGGTCATGAAAGAACGCGATGACACGACCACACATTATGCCATACTGTCACATCGCTGGGGAGCAGAAGTTAATTACGAGGAGATGGTCGGGCTCATGAAGATGGAAGAAGAAGAGAGGGAAGAGGTAAAGCAGCGCGACGGCTATCAAAAGATCCTCAAGAGCTGTGAGCAAGCTGCGAAAGATGGTTACAAATGGCTATGGATCGATACCTGTTGCATCGACAAGCGGAGCAGCGCAGAATTATCGGAGGCCATCAATTCGATGTATCGGTGGTACCAAAACGCACAAATCTGTTATGCATATCTCAATGATGTCGGCGAGTCAACCTTCCCTACTAAAGAAGATGACGACAAATATTCCCAGTCCAACGGTTGGCCGGAGTGGTTCGTGCGAGGCTGGACATTGCAGGAACTCATCGCACCGAAGGAAGTCGAATTCTTCAACAAAGGCTGGGTGCCTATTGGCAACAAGCGACGCCTTGCTCCTACGTTGCAGGTAATTACGGGGATCCCATGCGAAGCGTTGACAAGTGGTATGGAGGGGAAGAGTCTCACCGTCGCACAAATCATGTCGTGGGCTACCAACCGGAAGACGACGCTGGTGGAAGACCGGGCGTATTCGCTGATGGGGTTGTTTGGAGTGCACATGCCGATGTTGTACGGCGAGGGGGAAAAAGCTTTTCAGCGTCTGCAACTGGAAATCATCCGCAAATTCAGCAACCAGAGCATGCTACCCTTATGGGTTCCACGGATGTTGCGGCCAGGCAGTGACCTGGCAATGGCAACGACGTACCGAAACGCACCTGTCATACACTCAAACAACTCAAAAACTGAAGGAAGCGGATGTTGTGTTTCACACAGTTTGCAGATGAAAAAGGTGGAACCCGACGAATCTGTCGAAAGAGTGCAAAACCCCCCGCGTATCGACCCCCCGCATATGTCTGCCTTAAAGTTAAAACTGTCGAGAGGGGACCCTTTGCAGACCGACTTCCTGGCCACTGGCAACAAAGTCTTGTACACCTCTGAAACCATCACCTACCCCCGAGCACTGCACGGCAGCAGAGCCACGACCGCCGTTACGCGTAGAGATGCCGTCGGCGGGCCACTACCAGTCGGCGTCATAGAATGGCCTGCTAATCCTCACGACAGGCCACGACTGGTCATCGGAACGAAATCTGTGGAGATGAAGAAAACGGGCCTGTACGCGTCGTGAGTGTGAACCACTTTCCCCCCAAAATCCTGTTCAACGTCATGATGTTTTATTCTGCGTTTTTCTCTCCTCAGTCCCGAGAAGTTCCAGGCTCAAGATGGCCGCACGTACGAGTGGCAGGCAAGCAATTTTCCAGTACAGGTAGGCGTGTTCCCGATTATAGTTCGAAAAACACACCGCATTGAGATCGGCTCTATTAGCTCGTACCTCTGCATGCTGGTCACAACGCGGCCTACGTAGCCACCTTCTTGCAAAGTTCACAGGGCTTTTTTAAAGTCTGGAACCGAGGTTCATCCGCGTCGCTTCTCGTAGCGCCAGGAGGTCTCCACATGCTTGACGACATCGTCGTAACATTCATATATTTCGAGAGCCAATGGCGAGACCGCGAGAGGCACAAGGCACGCATTGGGTGCCTCCCTACGCTCGCTACTTAGCCTTCTCTTCTTTCTCTTTTTTCTCCCCGTTCTGCTTTTCTGAAAGAGTTTGAAACTTCCATCCATTGCAGGTATTACCTTGCTTGCAAGGTTTCCGTCCGGGCATATTTGCGTGGGATCTGGGATCTGGTATCCCAACGCATTATGTAACACAAATCGGAATCATTTCACGAACCCAGTCATAACATTAAACATGCCAACGTCCCCAGAACATCCCATCACGTTTTACTTCCCCGTCAACAAGCTAGGTTTCCGCCGCGTCCCAGCGGCGCGTCCCGAGTTTCTGCCGGGGCGTATTTGCGTGGAAACCGGTATGCATCTGAAACTCCTTCCAATTCAGGCCTTTCCCCCCCCCCCCCACACACAGTTTGTTACAGACAATCACCTTGTATTTTACAGAGATAGTGTCGATGAACACTGTAGTACGTTTGCAATCCCACGCACTGCCACTGATAACCTCTGCGTTTCATTTGTTGCCGTGCATCTGAGTCCACCCTGCAATCAGTTGAGTGACTGCATAGAAACAATTTCTTGTCGAAGTCTCTTAGTAAATGAATTGTGTCGCAACCCGAACTTCATCTCGCTTCCACCATAGATCGGCGACGGTCGTCACCAAATGCTGGACATTCCCATTTCCTTACACACTGTACTAGGACACTTGGTACCTCACGTCGTAACAACTACGCTCTTTCACATACCGCCGCCGGCCCCCAGCTATCGAAGGGCAAATTGACCGTGTTGCAAGCAAGGTTTCAGCCGCTGCCGGCGGCACTTCCTGAGTCTCAGTATGCAGCTGCAAGGCACGGCTTGGTGTATTCAATGTGATGATGCGCCATTATGGCGGTTTGCGAACACGTTGTAAGATAAGGATGAGAAGGGTCTAGTGTACACCCCGAATCCGAAATAATCGGGTGCTTATAAAGTAGATCAGAAACCACTCAGGGGATACGACTGCGTGAAATAATAGCGAGGATAAATAGCGATCACTTAGCATTGAACAAGTTGCTTATCTGTTTCCGTAGGCCATCCCTTCCCAACTTCTTCTTTTCCAGCTCCTGCGGTTCCATGGTGCGTAGTAGAACACGGATGTCATGATATTCTTCCCTGCCGTCTACATTCCGGAGGAGGTTCTCCGCACCGCAATCTGTGGACCAAGCGGATTTCCTCATGGCTTCCGAGAAGTATACTTGTCATTGACGAGGAGAGGAAGATGGCGACCCCAGAGTGTCACCGATCCGAGTACGGGGTCGGGCCTAGTAGTAGAGTAGCGGGGAATAGGTAGACGCGCGGGCGTAGATTAGTCATCAACACATGTTGTTCCACGCTCCAGTCGAGCATCGGGCATTCTAGGCAACACTGGCTTGTCCACTGGGCAAGTCGGTGGCTTCCCTTTGCTGCTATCTCATACGAAGGAGTTGAGACATTGGAGGTTGAACTGAAGCGGTTCAACTGTACAAGCCCCTAATTATGTAATGCCACATAACTTGCATGGTGAGTAGACATCTCACCCATACGATGCGCTTCCAGTAACGTGTTAAGTAAAGGGAACGCTAACTTTTATGGCCTGCGAGGTCGAAGCTATCTGTCTGTGCAACCCAAAGCCATCCGCAAGGACTTCACGTCGAAGAAACAGATTCAACGGCTCTCATTTAGGTTCAATCCTCTCCACGACATGGAGTCAGTTTGGTGGATTTCAACGTGGATTCTCTACTACCACGTCCGGTAGGGTGGTTTCGTAAGTTCTTTCCTGGACAACACGGACAAGTGCATTCGTCGTTTCTCTTGACGAGCTCTTCTATTCGCGCCTGGTGGATATGCTCGGGGAGGAGTCGACATTGGTCGTATTCTCCTACGTCCAGGATATCCTTCTGACTAATACGGTGGGACTTCTCTGGGATATGACTGACTCCCAGCCCACCCCAAATCCTCTAGGCATTCCTGTCTACTCTGGAGGAGCGACAGCGTGAATGCAGACTATACGTAGATCATCGATCACGCGTCACGTGGGAGACTTGCGAGAACCTCACATGCCTCATATGCGAGTGTATCTGGTGCGTTTTACTACAAAGTGACAGTACAGGCTCTTTGACAAACTGATCGTGACTGTAGGACTATTGTGTCAGCAAGCCAACGCTGGGAAGGTGTTGCAGTCGCTTAGGGACGCTAATCCGGAATTGTTCGCTCAATTACGGGCTAGGTCATTCATTTCTTGGTGGTCTGCCTTTCCTGATGGCTATTCCGTCGTAGTGCCGCCGGGAGGACTCTTCTGCCAGGAATCTTGACTTATCTAGTTACCTCCTAGTGCCGAGTGCGTCCCTCATGCTCTCGTAGAAACGTAATTTATTGACGACGAACGGTTCGCAGTGCAGCGTTCAACTCGGTACCCACTTCTCATCCGGCAAATTTGGCAATACATTGACCCACCCGCCACAATCCTTGATCTGTCTATAGTACCGCGATTGACGCTATCTCTTCCCACAGAACACGTAGAACGCGAGTCGATGGCGAACTCTCTGGCATGTGCAGAGCGGATATTGGAAGAGGTGAATGAGACGATACGAGATCAGGAGGGTCGGGAGAGGCTTGGTGAGGTGAGCGAAGATCTAAGGATAGGCAGGGAGTGAGTGTCACATTTGCTTGATCTGTTTGTTTCCATCACCGTGTTAACATATGCAGAAAATCACTGACACCCTTTTTTTTCATTTTGGTCTACTTTCTAGCCGTCTCGACCTTACTGCTACCGACTCACCGCCTCGGTCCTCTGAAAACTCCTCAACGGAGGTGTACCGGCGAAAGAAAAAAGTGGGCGCAGGCTACGCGTTCTACTCTGCAGCAATATCCTTCCACTTCTCAACGAGAGCGAGGGCGGAAGGTTTTTATCGTGTCTCCACCTGTTCGTATTTACCTGACGTCATTTCTAGCCCCTTCCTGTTCATGAACTCGAAATCCACACTTCGCGAAAGGCATGCCTGTTTCTGAGGATACCTACATACAGATCCATCGCGCCTACCCGCGGGGCGGGGTGACCTTCATACTTCGTGCTCGGAGCGTTCGGGAAACGAACTCCTCGCGCAAGTGCCGACGTTGGCAATGGATGTCTCGGAGTGACTGCTGGCAGCTGATCTGCTCCGCCGGATTTATTGTGGATTAATGGGATATATGGACTTGCTATCGATGAGGATATATAATCTCCGTGTGGGCGCTTTTTTGGGCGAACTTGTCTAATTAATTTTCCTGTTCCGCTTACCAGTTGGTAGTGGGTCAGACGATAAGGCCAGGGCTGCCTTATATATTCCGAGTTTCTAGTGTTTCAGTGTACGCTGGTGTGATCAATATATTTTCTGACGTTACGGTTAACGCTCTGCTTCATTGGAGATTCCTTCCAGTGCCAACCAACTGCACACCTGGTGGACGCGTATCATGACCGATATATCGCATCTATTGGCGTCAACAAGGGTTCTTTACACCTGCATCTTCATCAATTAATGCCTGAGTCGGATGAGAGTGTCTATACCAAGCAACACGCCCGTGTCGGGTCCTTGACTCGGCACGAGTCGCGTGTGTGCAAAGTCGATTGAGGAGAGTCTAAACAGGCGAGGTTCATCCTCGTCTTCAGACTCGGATCCGTCTACGTCGTCGGCTTCGACGACTACTGACAAAGACTTTATCACTTGGAACTGGAAGGGGAACCTAATTCCGACTAGTGGTTGCAATCTGCGTACAGTGTCTAACTGAAAACATTGCGAATGAATGCTTCTACCGAGTTCCCAGTCCAAACCATACAGGCTACGAGACTTGGTTATCATAGGGTCAAATAACAGACACTCGCCAGCATGTACAGGTCAAGCCGTAGACCTGATTCACACATGTGGCACAGTGTTGATCTACCGCCTGCGGGAAACGACCTGCGTCTACCATTTCCTGAAGTGATTTCTAATTGCGCGTCCTGATGGGCTCTCGCTGCAAAGGAGTCGATCTGCATAAGTGTTAGTGTGGAGAAAGTGTGTGGGACTGCCTGTTCTAAACCCACCAGACAGTAGATTCCCCCGGTCATCTTCGACACGGAAAGGTTCCTTAAGAAGCTTCTCCACGATGCGAGGGCATATGAGCTGGAAAACACGAAGCGTGGGGACTTTGTTCCTCAAATGTGCAAGGAATTGGAAGAGTCCATAGAAATCAAGCACTTCTAACTTCACTCCAAGGTACGAGACCTGGGGGAAAGACCACGTCTCCAGGGGTGCGAATTTGAATGAAAACAAGCTGCGAAGGCAGAAGATAAAGCGGTCGAGATTGGGGCAATATTCGTTTAACAGATCGAGAGCCTCGCCAAAGCAATCGGAGGGTGTGGAGTAAAACTTTACCGTCGTAAGGTACTCTCCATAACGAATGAGCAACCCTCCCGGGAGTTGGAAATACCCGCCATAATAAATGAATTCCTTGAGACTGACACATGCCTCGTGTAAGTCCCCCTCACCAGGATGCCCAACTCTCTCAACCAAGTATTCCACAGCGAGAGTGGTGAGCGAGGAAAGGATACTGCTGGGAATGATTCCATTTGCCCATACCAGCTTGCGACAACGCAGGACGCGCAGATAGGGGAGGTCCCTCAGAAGCTCCTCCAGCTGGTGTACTTGAGGAAAGAAGTCGCGGCCTGACCAGTCGAGGATGCGCAATGAATTCGCAGAACACCGCAACGCGTCAAGGACTCTGAATGGCATAATCACAGAGTCTGGTTCGAGTCCTAAGGAGGCGGGGATCGCGAAGGAAACGATTTCAAGTTTGGGCAGGGATCTGATGACGTCTGCCAAACGTTTGACACAGCGATCGAGCTCCTCACACTTGGACTCGTCGGAGAGATCCAAGGTAATATCCAGCCTTCGTGTCCAATGACCGGGTGACCGGGTTCCGACGAAGCTACCATTTCCAGCTGCGTAGTTCTGCAAAGTATGGTCGAGTGCTAGTAAATTGAGGCCGGTGCGAATGAGCACGATACGATAGAGGTAGCACATTGTCATGTGCTGCCACTGTTTGCAGACGAGAACCAGGCTTCGTTTCATCGCGAGGGAAGCTTCAAGTGCCGAGTGCTGGTCGCGGATGCAGTCTGACTTCTCGTAGAGTTCTGGGACCAACGTATAGCGAACGTCGGTCGCCAATTCAAAGATATTTTGCCATACTTCAACAGGAAAGCAAGGGGGCTGGGGAAGTCGGTGGCTTCCTTTTGCTGCCATCTCGTACGAGGAGTTGAGACGTTGGAGGTTCAACTGGAGTGGTTCAACTGTACCGCAAGCCCCTAATTATGTGTTGAGACGACGGTCTCGACAAGCCAGATTCACACGGTGACCACAGTATGGCCAATCGAGGCCGTACGTAGTCCAAGAAATAGAAAGTCCCCAACGAAGGGAAATGACGTAGATTGCGGGTATGAGGGCAGACAAAGATACTTGTCCGCCCTCATAGAAAGCGATATGAGATATTACAGACGTATATGAAGGTAGCTACCAGAGAGTGAAATGATTATGAGACGAGATAGCCGCTCGTCGCCCCCGCGCGTATGCTGGAACTCCATCGATACTAGCGTCAGCCACTTGCTTGAGTAAACCATTCTCGCTGCGGTGCTCACTTGATTATGTAATGCTACATAACTTGCACGGTATATCATTGGATTCCTACTTTTACGCCAATGCCATATATTCATCTGGCCAACAGTATAAAGTACTCGCAATGTGTAAAAAGTCATATCTTGCTCTATATAGCATTATAAAGCTTTAAGCCTTGGGTCAAAACTATCTTGGATATAGCGTAGTTTTATGCCAGTGTTGAATATTTAACTGGCAAGGAGTATAAAAATACCTAAAATGTGTAAAATGTCAGATATTGTCATATGTTACCTTGCTTGCAAGGTTTCTTTCCGAGCATATCTGCGTGGGAACCGTCACTCAGCTGAAAGACCTGCCATTTCGGGCCCTTTTTTCTTCTCACGGTTGCCTGCCTGCATAGAAGTCCACACGTGTCGTACTAAGTCGGCTTCCACGCTAGCTTACACATCCGCCGTACCTACGTCCACGAGTGCGGCACGCAAACATCCAGCCACAAAACCCTTTCTACTCGGGCCTCCTGCTGTGAAACTGTCTTAAAGGAGTGCTCATCATACACGACTGTGATAAATAACATCAAAACATTGGCTGGTGCGCTACGCTGAACCACCTACCCTGTTGTGGCGCACGCTGCCCCTTGTGACCATGCTGCTGTTTGCTTGTCCAGCTCGGCCAACCGGTCATCTTCTGCCAGTAAATGAGGTGTATGACTGCAAAGAAACAACTTTTCATCAAAGTCTCTTAATAATCTGATAGACTCGCGACCCGAGCTCCTTGATAGTGCAACGTAGAGGTTAAACAGATTAAGTCCTCCGGTAGGGGGCTGGGCGATATCCACAAGAACGTGGGGGATTGTTTGACCCTGTGAGCGATAATCTGTGAACGCATACGCAGGCGTCATTGGATATTGCTGTCGACGCACTCGGCGCGTGACCGGCTGTCCTGTAGATGCTGAATATCGGATGGTATATGATTTATGGACCGCTTCCACTGGAATGACGCTGGGTTCTAGACCTGGTAACTGCGAGGTTCGTGTGCGTGTGAGTTTGACTAGAATATAGGCTGGCAACAACTTCAGAGGGGTTACCCCACCTGACTGCTGCAAGGGTGGTTCGTCCGGATGTAAGAGGATGTCAACTACCATGCCCCGTGCCCCATTTGTGATATCGAGATCGGTCTCCACATTCTGTGTCACCATCACCTTCATTCCCAATGACACTTCCACCGTGTCCGGCAGGTCGCCCTTTCGACATCCTCCCTGTTTTCCGCCACCACTTCCTCGACTTGCAAACGCATAATGTTCTTCAAGAGTTAAAGGGTCTCCCCTCACTGTGTCTTGCGCTGTACAGACGTAAACCTGCTGTCCCGTCATGTGTGCGTGTTTGCGCACAGCTGCATCATTCCACTGTCCACGGACCCCGTGTCGAGGCGTTACTAGAGGTGCGTCTGCCCATGGTGGCTGCGTGAAGTCTGGGTGCCTGACAGCGGGATTGGTGAGAACCAAAGTTCGCAGCATAGGAATGTGATGTTCCTGGACATGGCCCATCCGAAGGTGCGTTAGGAAGTCGTGCCAGACATCGTCGGTCACTCGCATCTGCTGTTGGAGGATGACGACTGTCATAAATTCTTCATAGATTGCCCGTCCAAGCTGTGCAAGTGTGCGTTCTCTTTGCGGGTTCGCTGGTATGTAGAGCGCTTCCGATGGTCCTACAGCCACGGGCAGGAACTGGTGAAAGTCTCCACACATAATCACGTTGATCCCCCCAAACGACTCCGAAGACGCGGATGCACCGGCTGTCATTTTGCCCACGCCGATATTCTTGGACAACTTCGCGAGAAAAGTTTTCCCTATCATGGACATCTCGTCAATTATCAGGTACTCGTAGTCTTGCCAGAAGTGCTGCAGTTTCGCCTTCGTCTGAGCACTCACACCGCGATCGTCCCCACGGCTGATCATTGCGATTGAGTGAGTGGTTTTCCCATCAATCAACGACGCGGCGACTCCTGTGTATGCAGATTTCAGCAGCATATGTCGAGCTCCTCTGCGAGAGAAGTACTCCGTAATGGTCTGGATAACCTTCGACTTCCCAGTCCCTCCCTCTCCATGCACCAACATCCGCAAGGCTTTTGGAGCCCCACCACTTAACGTGAGATCCAAGTGCGACTTGACGATGTTGTATGCACGCATCTGACCGGGATTCAGCATGCAAGGATCGATGGGCGGGAGTGCTGCCTCTGACACTTCCGATGACCCGTGTGCTGCCTCGTGAACCCCCATAACATCCTCGTCAATAGGTATCACATCTGCCTCTTGCTCCATACCGTGCTGCTTGTATGGTGGACGGGCTCCTGTCGAATTTAGGTGCTCCACGTCTCTGGACATCTGCCCCTTCCATTGAAGGAGATGGTCGAAGTCAGTACTGTCCGCCTTGCGAACCTTTTCCTTTGTTGATGGCTCATTCGAAATGGTTGGTACATTCACATTGTTTGCTGAAGAATCAGATTCGACCCTGCTCTCGGTGAAGATGCCCGCAAATTGTGCCGCCTCCATCGCTAGACGTCCGTGTAAATCTTCCGCTCTCGGGGTCCGTGATGCGATAAGCACAGCCAAATCTTGCTCCGTGATGCACGGCTGTGACGTGTGAGGTGCCCCATCTTCCTCTTCTCCCAGCTCCATGTCCTCCGTGCATTCGTTTGCAGTGCCTGCTACACTGGTGCTCCAGCTTGTGGACTGGTGCTCCTGCGCAGATCTCTCACAGTGGTGAAAGTGTTCAATCCCACTGAGGATACGTATGACAGACTCTGGTGCGTGTGTGACGAACGAATCCATGGCGCTTGGCCACGTCTCAGTGGGCGACTTCAGGTCCGTGGCTAGCAAACACCATGGTTTGAGCAGTAACAACATCGATGCGCAATAGAAGTCGTGCTGTTGGATATCATTGCGAGAGGGGAAATAACGCCCTATGAAATTCGGTAGGGTGTGGTGATTATCGCGACGTTTAATCCTCTGCTTATCTTTGAACCGGGGATGTAGCTGTTGATACTCTACCCGTTCATGTCGAGGACGCCCTCCTGCATGACGACTCGCACTAACGCCTGGGTCCAAAGCTGCCGAACTGTTGGATTCGGTGGTGATCTCTGGGTAACATCGCGGGGTTTTGCGAACTTCGTAGGAGTTGGTGAAAAACTTGATGAGGTTCTCGGTTTCCTGCGCATTGCCGCGGTACTTGTAGTCTGTCACTTGACATTTTGGAATGATGTTGCCGCCTACATCGGTGCAGAGGGTGACCACTTCACCTGCATCCTCCTTTCACTTGAGTTAGTGCTCACTTCTTCTGCTGTACTACTGCCATGCTCACCTCTCCATCTGCATTTGGGTGTACGCCAGTTCCCTTTAACGCATCACTCTCTAGTGCAGCACTGCATAACCTTCGTCATCCCACTGATTAAACAGAGCAAGCTTTTATTTACCTTGCATCATCCGTACAGCGTCTTTGCAGGGAGGGGAAGACTGCCAATAACGCAGTGACAAATGATGACCAGTAGATTGGTGTGTAATGGTGTGAGCGGTATGTATCTCCCCATCCCATCAAATACGACATTACCATCGGCGCCGCCAGTTCCTGTTCACGGTTGATCGTATGGACCAAGCGAAAAAGTAGGAGGCGTTGTTGGTTACGCAAGTCCTCGAAATACGAAGTTCGTTCCGAGTGGTAAGCCAGTCCCTTCGCTAGCACAGCTGACAGGTTGTGATTTCGGCCTTGTTTCTTCGTTTGGTAGGTGGTGATGTAAAATGTCAGGTTGTTCGTTGCTCGTGAATTGGTGAGCAATTTCACGTCATTGTTACACACCGGGCATTGATGGCTAATGCTGGTACCCATGCATTCAAGAATGGATGGACCCGTTTCGTACCCCACTCGCCTGTCTCCGAGATATAGTCGTGTTCGCTGAGTGGGAAGGGAGCTCGTCTTTTGCATACCATCCTGCGGTCTTTGCTCGGAACAAGGCACCTCCTTATCTCACAGGTGTGCACTTGCTTCACCCTTGCCACCCGACGCTCGTGCTCCCACAGCAGAGTATCGTAGTTCGCACTACCCGGGTGCGGAGGTCGTGAGTACGCCACATCTGCATCCTTTGGTATCTGGCTAATCGTTTCTGCACTTTCCAAGCCTGACATGTGAGCGCGGATGTTCACATGAATGAATGCCTTGGCTCGCTCGCGGAATTCCGGCTGTTTCAAGAGCTGCTCCATTTCCTCGACGCTGGGTGCATCCTTTAACCACAGCAACATATGCAGGTGCAGTGATCCTCGGCCCTGAGACTCCACCACTCCAAAGTAAGCGTTCAGCTCACCGAATACACCCTTCCTGCACATCAATTGATGGGGGGTCGCAGCAATGCCAAACAGCATCTCCATGATTGTGTTGACCATGAAATGGAAAAACCTCGCAGCTGCATATGGATCGGATGCCATATTCTGCGCACGAGCGTCTTTGGACGGCCCTAATGTGTGCATAAATTTATCCATGTCGATGTGCTCCCCAGCAAACACTTGTGCGATGGGATCGTGCAAGTCGCAGGGATTGATGGTTATCCACAGGCTCGGTGGGTTGAGCATGATTGAGGTTGCCCATATCTGACTCCGCAGTTGGTAGCGACTTTGATCTGTCCCCATAACGCGACCAGCGGTCGAATACAGGTGCTGCCAGAGTAACCGAATCGCAGGGTCTGTGATAGGAATCTTTGAATCTTCTTCCGCCTGGGCTCTTTGCATCTTTTCGACTGTGATCGTTGACAATATTCCAGCGTCGCGCAGGAATGTCTTGCGTTGCATCTGCACCTTCGCTGAGCCAAGGGCCTGGCGTTTCTGCAGTATACCAAAACACACAAAGGGGTACGTGGCATGTTTGCGGAAGCGGCGATCATGATAACGCATGCACCACCGGACGTGATCTGCAAATTCAACTGGGACTTGTTGGTGTCGTTCGATGCCCCCTTCACCATAGGGAAACAAACATGGGTACACCCTTTCGAAGAAATTGGGTTCGTTCACTGCATCATCATCCCCTACGTGCGGGGCGTCCCGCCGAGCACGTCCGAAATCGCTCACTGGCTTGTCGCCGTGCCTTACAGCGTATATTCCCTCCTTTCCATCCTCCCATAGATTGCTGAGACCCCACTCCATCATTTCCTTCGCAGTTATGGTGGTCATTTCCGTGTCGATGGTGCCCGACACCTGCAAGGGCACAACATCTGCACCAGCTGCTTTACAGTGGGTATTGAAACCTGCAGTTTATCGTGCAAGACTCACCATCCCCCGTTGGTCTAGGTGGATTTCTTGGGCTGTCTGCCTGGGGAATCTCGACTGAGCTCTCGTCAGTCATTCCACTCGTTTACAGAGATTAGACATGCATACTTTCATCGTCATCCAATGGTACGTATCCCTCGCTCTCCTGTTCGATTATTCCTACATCCTCACTCTGCCTGATAACACTGCTGATTTCCACAGGGACGTCATCCTCTGGTAGGTTGTCCAAGCGCTCGTTACTGATTTCTATCTGTCCATAATACTTTGGATTGTGCAACTTCAACCACTGCAAGGCCTCCTGGACTGCGTGCCGCCGCACGCGAAATGTGGACTGCAACCAGTTTTTCGGTAAGTGGCCGATTCCTACGAATGTGATACTTATCAACGACGCCAGAATTGTAGGTGGCCGTGGCATCAGTTGACCTTCCACCATGGCAGAGATGGCATCCATGTTGTGGTCGTAGGTGCAGACATTGCCCCGCATCGCATTCTGCAAGGCACTCACGTCGCGCACTCCCCCGCTGCGTTTGGGGAACAACTTGAAGATGTATACTCGTGGATATAGTTGTGCGATCAGCAACTGCTCTGGAAAGGTGAGCCGCTGTAGTTCCCATGGAATTTCACCAATCCATAGTTGGTTTGCCAGCGAATATCGTGGTGGCTTGCTTCCGCTTTTGTGCAGATCACCAAGGCAATACCCGCAAACATTGACCGCTGGTTGTCCTCCTCTATCGTGCATGGCGGCTGGTTCGAGGAGCATGCCATTTACAATATGGTGCTTTGGATGGAGATGTCGCGGACGAAGGCGGGCTGCATTCGGTATGTCCTTGAGTCTGATGCTTTCCAGTCGGTCTTCTACAATGCTACACTCTCGTGCACATACTCCGCATGTCCCGCTTGCCAGCACGTCGTTGCCAGTGGCAGTATAGAACGACCTGTACATCTCCACGACCTCCTCTTTCGAGGGCACAGCCAGGAATCTGCTCGGCTGGTCTGCAGAGTCTGAAGTCATCAATATCTCGTTCGTGTAGTCCGCTGTCCGCGCTGTCTTTCGTGGTCGCTCGCTTTCCGCATCATGCTTGCGTTTGCACGCGCGGTTTTCTGCTTTATGCAGTTCGTGCTTGGTGGCTGCAGCGCGTAATGTGTCCAGAACCTCGACTGGCGCTTCACGGAGCACTCGTTGTACCACTAACTCCTTTTTGACACGGTCCTCCTTGGTGAGAGTCACTGTGCCTGCTACAAGACGTGTTATTGATCTGAGAGGGAGGCGTGTAATGTCTGCATGAATGGACTCCATGATAGAGAAGTTGAGCTAACGGGCATGCGTGTTTCTTGCGGCAGGTCCTGCTTACTCACACAGTAAACCCCTATGCGGTGTGTGCTCTTCGTGCGCCAACACAAGTCCTTAGTTCGACTGTAATGCAAGCCATACATTTCCTTGTACACATGTCCGTAGGTTATGCAGTCCCCCATCTCGTTCATTTATCGCTTATCGCTTTACAGCGTCCAATGATTCCAGACACATTCTAAGGGTTCCTACGCTCATCGTGACTGCTAACACTGTGACATGAAGTCCGATACTGCATTCTCGTTTCTGTCTGTAACTAATGGTAAGTTCGGTCTTCATTGTCTGTACGTGATAGAAACCATGGACTCACTGTCAATGATGTTGACTATTGGTTCACAGTGACACGTCGTTCTCGCCAAACATGGCACCCACAAGAAGCCTCCTACGACGTTGTTAGCAAAGAGGATATCTACACAAAGCATGACTCACGACTCGTCCTCGACCACCTCTACACGAGGACGACAGAATGCGCATTCCAGATCGCAGGGCATACCACCTAACATCCACTGCACGTCCAGTACCCCCAACTGCCAGAAAAGGTCATCGCAGGTGTGGGATGCTTCTGGTATGTCGAGCATATTGATCCACATCGTGGCCCCGTCTGTGAGCGTCCGGGTCCTCACTTTGCAGAGGTTTTTGCGGTCGTGCACATCTTTGCATCGCACGAAATGAAATCCCCGTGATTTGTACTTCGCCACTGCCTCCAACACTGCTGCTGTGGTTGCACCAAAGTACAGAAATGCTGCGTTCATCATAGACAGCTGTCGTAAGGTGAGAGAAGGATAACAACAGAAGATGGTGTCTGCGCTGATAAAGTTCATGACGGCAGTACTGTGGAACTGCAGAATGGGGCTGATGGCAGTGGACGTGCTTGAAACAATAACGTCGATACGGCGATGACCTTTAGTAAAGACAAAAAGATGGGAAACCTTGGGGTACGTATAACCCATCTCGTTTAAGTTGGCGTCCTTCACGATGGTATACCCTTCAAACAGAACTTTTCGGAGCAGTCGCTCAGTGCATGCCTGCGTAACATAGATGTCGAGGTCTTGTGGCGACCATGCAGTCCCGTGCTCGGGAAGCATAACATGCAGTGCGGTAGATCCAGATATGACTGCGTCGCATGTACGCAAAATGTCGATAAGAATCTTGCCCTCGGTGAAATACTGAGCGCCAACAGACACTACTCTCGATTCGAGATAGCCTCGCACTAGTTGGGAGTACCGTCGGCTTGTCGCTCCAAACTGCTGCAGGATGGCGACATCGCAATATGACTGCATATGCAGCACAAGTTCAGTGCAGTGGAAAAAAGCTGTGCGTGCAGGAATGTCGCATTGGGATTCGCCGTCTGTGTCGTCCATGGGGTTAACGTATTCGGGGGTGGAATTCCCTGCAGAGTGAGTGTATCGCTTTTATATGTACCCCTATGTCCCACTCTGCTCGATCGCTGATGGTCACATCTGCCCTTGCTGCTAGCATCGACTGCGTGTCACATTTTTCATACATCGATCGCCGTAACTATAAACACACGTCCTCTTTACATTGCAAACTATGGATAAACCACGCAATCAGGGGGTTTCAAAATCTACCACTGCGAATCCAGCCTGGCCACGACCCGGATCAGCAAACTCTGAGTGGAAAAAGGGACTTGTGGTGATGCACAGCGTCAATGCCTCAATCATAGCAGGTGTGTCATCCTCAGGACAAACATCAACAGGCCTTCCACTGCTCGCGACTCGCACAAACATATAGACAGCATTTTCGCGGTCAGTGTCATGCCTGGTTTTGTCGAAATACAAAATGAATCTGCATGCCCCAATGCGAATGTTGGTGGAGTAGACAACGGTGTCCATGGGAAAAACGCTTTCCATGAAATGTAGACGATATATGTCCCCGCCATGGTGTGCAATGCTCATTCTGCGTGGTTGGGCGCCATTCGCGAACACGTATACCAGCACACTATGCGTCATCTCTGCCAGGTTTCCGTCAGTCATGGCGTGATCTGTGAGCTGGAATATGCCACAAACGTACGTTGAGACAAGCCCTTGCGTTGCGTGCACTGATAGGGGTTGTAGATCTGCCAACAAAAGAATATGGCCCTTATATCCTCGCTGCCTCACGCAAAGTCCTCTGAGTGCGTTCGTGGTGGGGTGTTGCCCTTGCCTCCTGTTGTTCTCAGGAGACACGCCCCTGTGCACATCACACTGGCCGGCCCGGATCAGAGTATAACGCAACCACGGCTTTTACAGGGAACCCCATCATTCGTAGTATGTGCGCGTCATCTCCAGCCTACGTCATACTCAATCCTGACCCTAGAAGTCCTACATGTGTTTCACGGCCACTTCCCTTCGGTTTCAGGCATTCGGGCAGCTTCTTCCGATGGCTGGCGCTGTTTGATCTAGACCACCACAACACGTATTGTCCTCCCCATCTTAGACATACCACGACTCAGATCACACCAACTCACCCAAGGAAGGCAATGACCCTAACACTGTTCTGCCGAATGCTTGCTGGGAGCAGCACAGGAGTTGCCGTCTCGTCCCAGCATCCCAGCATGATGCAGCTAATGTAAAGCTGACTCGCTGTATCTTAGAATGCAGTGGTCTACCACATCTTCGTTACACTCATAATACACTGCCTCCGAACAGTCATGGACTTTCCCGCACCCGCCAGCACCCGACATACTCTGTCACGTATCACCGGCCATTGTTGCCCTTGTCACATATCTTCGCCACGACCTACCGTCGAGCCGCATCTCCGGATCACAGATCGATTTCTGCAACTGTCGGCGCAGCTCCTGTGTTTCTGATTCAACAACTGTCTCCTACGTATGTCAGCTCGTGATCATCCACGACCTCCTCCCACTTGCCTGGGGCTATGACGCAGAAGAGACGCGTGCGACAGGCTCTACTCCTCTTTTCCTGCGACATTATAAACCTCGGTAATACGTGACACTGCTCTTCGATCCCCGTTTCTTAGCATGTCAACTACGACCACACCTGACCTCTCTATGTCGTCCCTTTTAAACAGAACTCGTGACCGTCTCCTAGCTTCTGGTCTGTACCTCGGAGACTCCTCCATTGTGGGGAAACTGCGTTGGGTGCCAGAGGGTCGAGGTCACGTACTAGTCTACGATCCGCACTTGGAACACGCTGATGCCAATGCTGCCGACACTACTGCTGAGTTGGGAGATCAGGCCGGTGTTACCTCTCAGGTCTCCGATGATCAGACTGATTCTCCTCCTCCGAAGGCTGCCAAGCTTACTGTGATTGTGCAGATCGATCGTGAGGATTTCTGGCTCACCTCTGATGGCGGCTATATCGAACCCACCGCCATCTGCAAGGAGATCCAGGAGGTCAAGCCTTCCTGCGCTCTGTCTAATCCTGCTGTGGAACCCGCTTCCTCCGATTTCCCCACTGTACTGCAAACTCTACGTATCCTCACTGAGCAGTGTGTTACGCCCGGTTACTCCTCCGGAAAGAGTTTTTTTTCAATGGAAAAGAACAAACCCCCTCGTTTCAAAGTTCGTCACAGATTGTTTGAGGTATGTAATGACCCTTAGCCTCTTTTTCATACTCTGATCTGCGGTTATGGGAACATCATAGAGAATCGAGTCTGCCGCCGTGGGTGACAATCAAGCCGTAGAAGCGACTTCGTCCAAAGGTGAGCTTCTTCCTGCCTCTGCAGGCGACTATGACTCAAACCACATTTCATGCAGACGATCCATTTTCTTACCAACTTTGGCCGCTGACGAGAGAAAGACACCGTGCAGAGCTTCTGGCGCTTAGACACAGTCATCGGCTTTGCCCCGTGCCTGCATACGACCTCGCAAACGACCTCCTCATTCCATCCACATACCGATCGTGTCTGCAGGGTGCTATTGTGGAGATTCATTTTACATTGTCGCACTGGGGCATCGCAACCACCAAATGTGACGTTTACAGTGGACTCATCCAGCGGATCTGTATACTTGTTCCACCAGTTGCATCTGCAGCCGCCGGTAACAAAAGGAAATTGCCGCTTCACTTAGATACTGACGAACCTCCCGCGAAGAAAGAACGTGCGTGCTAGACATGTCATCGTTGGTGGTGTCGAACAAATGCCCCGCACTCGGACGGTGTCCAAGATTTTCCCCCTGACACTCTGTAGGATTTTGCTATGGACCACTTCACGTTGAATTCAGGACCTTGCCATGTTAGACATTGACATTGTTCCTTAACTGTTCGGACTACATAGACTTTAGCTCCTCACACGCACATTAGTTTCGGTGTCGCTCACATAGCCTTAGAATGTGGACCTTATGATGATAGATGTACATGCAGTCGCTCATTTGTATGGACTACGGTGTACTTTATTGTGTAGCTTTACAATGTACACAATGTAAATGGGCCGGTTGGCGCACACGGTTTTGCAAGCAAGGTTAGAGCCGCCGGCGGCGGCACTTCACGAGTAGCATTATAATGGTCAAAACTATATTCGGTGGGTCGCATTGAGCACGTGACCCCAGCGGCTTTTGAAAATATTCTTTATATGGCCTGGTCCTGTCTGACAAATTTTATTAATATTTTATTAATTAAATAACAATAAGCCAATTAACTACCATTTACATATCAACTACTACGTATATAGGAGTCATTCGGGACGGGACTCCAATGGGCAGCCGGCTCCAGGCCTTGTCCTATTCGGGGTATGCTTGACACTGCAGATAAATTTTCCACGGTAACCTGTACTCACCTCCATGTGATCAGGCTGAAATAATAAAGACGTACTGGATTTAGACATACTGAATGCTGCTTACCTAATTCGCGCGTCAGGCTCTCGTTCAGACTTACCTAAGTATGCTGACCCTCCCTCTAACTCGGAAGATCGAAGTCAGAGGCAAGAGTGAAGAACCTGAAAAGCTCCTCCAGCACGAATTATATATATTGCATGTACTGTACAGTTATTAGTGGGTATTTTCCACGCATTGACCATTTCCATAAATGGACAAACACAAAGTATTCACTAAATGACATATTCTCTATAGGTGACAGAATATGGGCTTGTCATAACATACCTGGACATAGTATCGTATATGTTGCCAAATTCGGTTTTTGTAAGTACTTACAGTTTGCAGCGGTTTTGCATTGTTGCCTAATACATATATTTGGCTACGATATCATATAATCCAATATCATCCAGCTCGATGTGGGTGCATATGACCAATCAACCACATTCAGTTACAAAAATGATAAGCCTTTTGTATGACTATATTTTACAATATATTTTGATATCTAATTGATATCTTTTGGGAGCAACCAAATCGTCATACCACGCTTCTACGTTCCCAATGATATTAAGTAGACTCCATCTCACCCACAACGACGCACATCCAGTAACGCGTTAAGTAAAGGGAATGCTGATTTTTATGGCCTGCGAGGTCGAAGCTATATGTCTGTGCAGCCCAAAGCCGTCCACAAGGACTTCACGTTGAAGAAACAGATTCAACGGCTTCCATTTCGGTTCAATCCCCTACACGACATGGAGTCAATTTGGTGGATTTCAACGTGGATTCTCTGCTACCACGTCGGGTAGAGTGGTTTCGTAAGTTCTTTCCTGGACAATAATCGATTCACGTTCGTCGTTTCCCTTGACGAGCTCTTCTATTCACGCCTGGTGGATATGGCTCGGGGAGGAGTCGACATCGGTCCTATTCTCCTACATTGAGGATATCCTTCTGACTAATACAGGAGTTAAAGTACGGGATAATATAAAATGAGTGTTCCCGCCGTTATTAAACAGTGTCGCGAGACGGAAAAAAACAACTACGTGACCCTGTTAATCAGCGCATGGAACACTTTTGTTCGGTGACGAAGACATTCTTCCTCAATGTCTTTGACACCTTTTTACTAGACCGAATGACAACCCCAGCACCACGATATGACGCTGAAGTCCAATGACCAGCGCCGATTTTCAGCCTAATAACGCTTACCAAAAGTGGTCCAGACACTCATTTGAAGTGTCCTGACTTTTCGCGGTGGACATCTTAGGACGAGTACCAACTTACTTCATAGGCAGGAATGAAAACCACGCTTTAAAATGTCAATATGTCCAGACGGTGCATAGGTCAGGAAAGCCATCCTCAGTGGTTGATGGCCACAATGGCAGTGCCGATTCCCTGACTGTATATGCACTCACCTTCGGTGTCCGTTGATAATTTCAAGTTTCCCTGCCTGGTCTGCCATTTCAGCTTTCTCGTCGAGAGCTTTCATTTGGGCAGCGAACGGACGGAGACGGGATGCGTTTCGTGTAGAGATGATGGTGGGCGGAATCGATGCCAGTCTCCTGCAAGTGTCCCAACCACGATGACATAGAACCATGGTATGCCGGCAGTGAAACGAAGGACTTCCATGGAGTACCTCACCCACCCTGCGGGTGACAACCAATTGGTCATAAAGATCGCCGTGTTATAGGGGCGGAATGACATTGGTCAGCTCGGAGATGGCAGAGGTACAGTCCGTCGTCGCGGTGACCAGGGCATCGGATGTCACAACCGCCTCATCCGCGGTAATGGGAGAGCCTTCCGCAACTGTGTCTGTCGAGATGTTGTCAGATCGAGTCCCCAAGGGCTGAGCCGGAGTTGGTGAGGGGGGAATTGCGGGTGAGTCAGGCTCAGGTGCAACTGGTAACTTGGTCCACCAAAGGTTGCGTGCATTTACAACACTGGCTGGACCAGTACTGTTAATGAGCGATGGTGAGAACTGGCTTACCGGTACCCATAGCCTGATGACGCAGACTCAGCACGCAAGACGGCATCAACTTGCTCTCATCCGGTCACGTGGTGTGCCCAAACTGCAGATTATGTAATTTCTCACACCTGGTCGAGCCGGTTCGCCTGTGCATACGATCCTAGTTGATAGCCCCCGACGCCATCTGTACAGGTCAGTAGCGTGCTACGGTGTATTGGCGTATTCAGTGAAATGTACACAGAGGTTACCGCATGATATGGTCGCATTGCACTGCCATGTCTTGGAAATGCCTTGACCCTTCTCCGTCTCTTCGAGGTCCGAGTCTACAAGAGTAAGCCCGTAATCTCGATTACCTGAACCTCGGATTCTGTCGTCATTCATGTTACTCGGGAATGCCGTTGTCTTGGCAGAGGGTGCGTCGGAACCCGAGCTCCAGTGGAAGCGCTTCTGATAGTGTCATATCGACAGGTGACGTCCACAAACGGACAGAGGAAGATCTTGAATCCTGGCTTTGGGGAAGCTGAATCACGGGCATTCCTGGCCATATCCCAGGCTTCCGTTCAGTCTGTAAGCTGCTTGAATTTCAGCTAGGACAGGAGATATTGATCTGCTGCTAAGATGGTCACGCGATGGATGGAACTTGTCAACGCTGGTAATAGTGACGAGATTGTACTGGGTCTCTCCCGAGCCACTTTGGACCCCATAGGGAAAGGTAAGTGTGGTGGCCGATTTCGTGTTCTGAGCTGACACCTCGCACTTCCGAAATCAGGTGCTTTCGACGTCCAGCTTGGTTGCCTCGAAAATGCGGAGATCCCACTGGCGAAAAAGCTATCAAGGGATGATGTACACCACAGTCTTGTCTTTCTGGGAGGCAATGGCCACCTGGTACTCGAGTTTTTTGGCCCAGGTACATCCCGATATCGATCGTCGAATCCCGGGTCAAACAGGCCCCAAATCTTCGTGCCTCACGTCTCCGTGAAGTGAACGACATCGTTACCGCCACTGCAAAAATGATAGAAATGGCAGTGTTTTTTTGCAAGGGAAGGGGAGCAGGGATATCTTCATGCTATTTGGTGAGTAAGTTTTGACGCTTATGACCTATGTGATCATGTTTGTAGCGGTTAAAGCAAACATGAACGCCGAGGCGAAGAACAAGCTGAGTGATGAAAAGTATACTGCGGTACGCCCATACGCATGCCGAGAACGGTGATCTTCTCAGCTTACCTCCATCGCAGTGTAATCCTGTTTTCGGGTCACGAAATGACTCTGAACACAATCAGTTGGACCCTGTTGGAATTGGCCCGATAGCCAGAAATACAGTCGAGACTCAGATCGGAGAAAAGGCAGCACTAGTCTGCCATTCATGCTCGTAGCAACACCCAGTTCACTGCGTCTGACTTGGAGAACATGCCATACTTGAATGCTGACGTCAAGGCGAGTGTGCACTTGAAATCTCGCAATGCAGCAACCAAGCCAACATTGCTTATTTCGTGGTAATAGCAGGAAACTCTGTGATATCATTATGGGGTACCTCGGCTATATCACATGGCTGCTCAAGACTACGTTCTGCCCCTTTCTCAGCTGATCACGATGGAGTCAGGTGAATTGATACATGAGGTACTCGGTCCTAAAGGGGCCTGTATTATAGCCTCTGTCACTGCATACAACCGGTTTGTGCTTTCCATCTCTTCTACCTCAAGTATGTACCGAAGACGTTACGGCAACAGGGACATGTGAAGCGAGGATGCTGATGTGTTTAATCCGGACCAGAGTATACTCGAGTCTGAGATCGTGTGCCTTCGCATGCGCACTGTTGACTTTATCTCCTTCCCAGTTTGACCTTTGGTAGTGGGACCCATGTTTATTTGGGTTGACGATTCGTGTAAGTGCTACCATGTGTCCGGTGCGACAGTACGACTGAACGATAGCTATCCGATACATGACATCCATGGCAACCTGTCGATTCCTCTCTTCTATACGGCGTCATCGAGGTCTAAGCCTTCCCGGGTGGAAATTTTCAGCCAATTCGAGAAATCAGATATCCCTCACTTAGGAAGCGAAGCATGCTCGACACGAGTTGTGCCTACCGGTGATGGTGTTAGCCATAGAGGGCAAGACTGCTGGTAGAGTTCAATATTACCGCTCGCTATATCGGTCGCTGGGCTGCATGGAGAGCGCCTGACGCACGTGGTAATTCAAATCGCGGCTCCACCGTTGGTACGCTGCGGGCTATACTCCGGATTGCTGAGAGCCTCGTGAACCCGCTATCCCCTATGCAGTGTCTCGCTTGGTTCCCCCCTCCCCTTCACATTTGCTTCCGGGGAATCTGGTTGCATTTGAAAATATTTCCTGAGTTGATGATGCGTATATCTCGCGTACAATGAGTGCGGTCTGAGATGTATACTACTTAATCCTGATCACTATGGATATATGTAAGTGAGGCACCATGCAGTTGGACCGTTGTTCCTCCTACCTTACCTCGGTTGACCGCCTCACTGGTGTACGCCAACAACGATGTTTGCGTAGTTCTGTCCTTACTGCCACACGGTTGGGTATAGCTGTTACTGTGGAGCGAATGGGTAGAAGAAGATACTGGGAACGCTTTGTTGCCTCATGCTTGCCTCGATACGTACACGTGCCATTTGTTGCTGTAAAACATCTCCCAGCCCTTGAAATGCCTGCAGTTTCGCATGACAGCCGAATAACCTCGCAAGTGGCACTCACGTTCAACCACTTATCTCTCTCGTTTAGAGTGAGACCTGTGACGAGAAACCAGCATCAATAATCTCCCACTTTCCATTCCTCCGACAGTCGAAACCTACTAGGTGAAAGAATACCTTGTAGGGTGAGATACCCGGAGAGTATGTAATAAAACTCGCTGATGGGCCGAACTCCGCATTGACATGACTTTGAGCTGCAGTCTTTAAACCCGCTTGTTAAGCAAATCGAAACCTCCCTATTGACTTGCTAGGAAGATGAAGTTACTCGATGTCGAAGTTGTGCTCAACATCGGAGACAAAGGCATCCAACAAGCCAAAAACAAACTCGAAATCATGAAAGAACTTGATGACACGACCACAAGTTATGCCATAGTGTCACATCGCTGGGGAGAAGAGGTTAATTACGAAGAGATGATCGGGCTCACGAAGATGAAGAGGAAAGAGAGGAAAGAGGTGAAGCGGCGCTACGGCTATCAAAAGATCGTCAAGAGCTGTGAGCAAGCTGCGAAGGATGGTTACACGTGGCTATGGATCGATACCTGTTGCATCGACAAGCGGAGCAGCGCAGAATTGTCAGAGGCCATTAATTCGATGTATCGGTGGTACCGAAACGCACAAGTCTGCTATGCATACCTCAATGATGTTGGCGAGTCAACCTTCCCTACAAAAAAAGACGACGACAAGTTTTCCCAGTCCAACGGTTGGCCGGAGTGGTTCATGCGAGGCTGGACACTGCAGGAACTAATCGCACCGAAGGAAGTCAAATTCTTCAACAAAGGCTGGGTGCCTATTGGCAACAAGCGACACCTTGCACCTACGTTGCAGGTAATTACCGGAATCCCACACGAAGTGTTGACAGGTGGTATGGCCGCGAAGAGTCTCACTGTCGCACAAATCATGTCGTGGGCTGCCAACCGGAAGACGACGCGTGTGGAAGACCGGGCGTACTCACTGATGGGGTTGTTTGGAGTGTATATGCCAATGTTGTACGGCGAGGGGGAAAAAGCTTTTCGGCGTCTGCAACTGGAAATCATCCGGAGATCCAGCGATCAGACCATGCTATCCGCATGGGATCCACGGATGCTGCGGACAAGCAGTGTCTTGGCAGAAGAACCGAGCGACTATTGGGATTGTGGCGACATCAAAATGGTGGAACTCGACGAAGCTGTCAGAAGAGTGCAGACCGACCCCCTCCAAAGCCAGACGCTCACCCTAAAATTGACTCTCTCCAGAGGGGACCCTTTGCGGACCGACTTCCTGTTCACGGACAACAAAGTCTTGTACACCTCTGACACCACTACCTACTCCCCAGCATCGTACGGCAGGAGAGCCAAGACCACCATTACTCGCAGAGATCCCGTCGGCGGGCTGCTAGAAATCGGTGTCATAGAATGGCCTGCTGATCCTCACGACAGACCCCGGGTGGTCATCAGAACAAGATCGGTGGAAATGACGAAGACAGGTCTGTACACATCGTGAGTGTGACCACTTTCCCCCCAAAAAAACCTGTTCGGCGTCTTGATGTTTCACTCTGTATCTTTCTCTTCTCAGTCCTGAGAAGTTCCAGGCTCAGGATGGCAGCATATACGAGTGGCAGATAAGCAATTATCGACCACAGGTAGGCATTTTCCCGCTTATAATTCGAAAAACACATCGCACTGAGATGGGCTCTATTAGCTCGTACCTCTGCACGCTGGTCACAACACAACCTACGTGGCCACCTTCTTGCAAAGGTTACAGGGCTCTCTTAGGGCCCGGAATCGAGGGTCATCCGCATCGCTTTTCGTATCGCCGGAGGGCATCCACATCCTTGACGACATCATCGTGACGTTCGTATATTTCGTGAGCCAGTGGCGAGACCGCGAGAGACACAGGGCACGCATTCGGTGCCTCCCTGCACCTGCTACTTAGCCTTTCCTTCTTTTTCCTTCGTTTTCCCCTTCTGCTTTTCTGATGGAAGTTGAAACCGCCATCCATTGCAGGCATTCCAGTATGCTGCTGCAAAAAACGGCTTGGTGTATTCAAGGTGGTGGTGCGACAATGTGGCGGTTTGCGAACACGCTGTAAAATAGGGATGCGAAGGGCCCAATGTACACTCCGAATCGAAATAATCGGGTGCGTGTAAAGTATATCAGAAACCACTCTCAGTGGATACGACTACGTGAAATAATGTGCAGAACCTCGATGCGAGGATAAATAGCGATCACTTAGCATTGAACAAGTTGCCTAGCTGCTTCCGTAGGCCATCCCTTCGCAACTTCTTTTCCAACTCCTGCGGTTCCATGGTTCGCAGTAGAACACGGATATCTTGATATTCTTCCTTGCCGTCGTGTATACGTTCCGGAGGCGGTTCGGCGGACCGCAATCTGGGAGACCCGGCGGCTTTCCACATGACTCCGGAGAAGTACACTTGTCGTTGACGAGGAGGAAGAGTGTCACTGATCTATAGAAGGGGAGTACGGGGTCAGGCCTAGTGGAGTAGCGGGGAGTAGGTAGATGCGCGGGCGTAGATTAGTCATCAACACATGCTTGTTCCAGTCTGGCATCGGGCATTCTACTGCAACATTGGCTTGTCCACTGGGCAAGTCGGTGGCTTCCCTTTGCTGCCATCTCATACGAGGAATTGAGACGTTGACAACGTTGAACTGAAACGATGCAACTGTACAAACCCCTAATTATGTAATGCCACATAGTCTCTCACTGCGGTAAGCAGACATCTCACCCGTACGATGCGCTTCCAGTAACGTGTTAAAGGGAACGCTGGATTTCATGGCCTGCGAGGTCGAAGCTCAAGGGTATTTGTTTGTGCAGCCCAAAGCCGTCCGCAAGGACTTCACGTCGAAGAAACAGATTCAACGCTTCCCATGCACTGCAGGTTCAATCCTCTATGTGACATGGAGTTAATTTGGTGGATTTCAACGTGGATTCTCTACTACCACGTCAGGTAGAGTTGTTTCATAAGTTCTTTCCTGGACAACTCGATTCACGTACGAGTGCATTCATCGTTTCTCTTGAAGAACTCTTCTATTCGCGCCTGGTGGATACGCTCGGGGAGGAGTCGACATCAGTTATATTCTCCAACATAGAGGATATTTTTCCGGCTAATACGGCGGGACTTCTCTGGGATGTGACCGACTCCCAGCCCACCCCAAATCCTCTAGGCATTCCTGTCCACTCTGGAGGAGCGACAGCGTGAATGCAGACTATACATACGTAGATCACGTGGGAGACTTGCTAGAAACTCACATGCCTCATATATGAGTGTATCTGGTGCGTTGTACTATAAACTGCGCAGGCTCGTTGACAAACTGATCGTGATTGTAGGACTATCGTGTCAACCAAGTCAATGCTGGGAAGGTGTTGCAATCGCTTAGGGACGCTAATCCGGAATTGTCCGCGCAACTACAGGTTAGCTCATTCGTTCCCTGGCGGTCTGCCTCTTCCTGATGGCTATTTTCTCATAGTGCCTCCGGGAGGACTCCCCAGCCAGGAATCTTGATTTATCTAGTTACCTCTTAGTACCCAGTACGTCCCTCATCCTCTCGTAGAACCATGACTCATCGACGACGAATGATTCGCAGTGCAGCGTATAACTCGGTACCCGCTTCTCATCCAACAAATTCTGCAATACACCGACCCACCCACTCCAACTCTTGATCTGTCTATGGCACCGCGATTGACACTATCTCTTCCCACAGAGCGCGTAGAACGCGAGTCGATGGCGAACTCTGGCATGTGCAGAGCGGATATTGAAAGAGGTGAACGAGACGATACGAGATCGGGAGAGTCGGGAGAGGTGAGCCAAGATCTAAGGACAGGCAAGGAGTGAGTGTCACATCTGCTTGATCTGTTTGGTTCCGTCACCACGTTAACATATGCAGAGAATCACTGACGCCCTCTAGCCGTCTCGACCTTACTGCTACCGACTCACCGCCTTGGTCCTCTGAACACTCCTCAACGAAGGTGTACCGGCGAAAGCAAAAAGCGGGCGTAGGCTACGCGTTCTACTCTGCAGTGATATCCTTCCACTTCTCAACGAGAGCGAAGGCGGAGGGCTTTTATCGTGTGGCAAGTTCCCGATATTGTGGCCTCCAACTGTTTGTATTTACCTGACGTCATTTCTAGCCCGTTCCTGTTCACGAACTCGAAATCCACACTTCACGAAGGCATGCCCGTTCTGAGGGTACCTACATACAGATCCATCTTGCCTACCCGTGGGGCGGGGAGACCTTCATACTTCGTGCTCGGAGCGTTCGGGAAGCGAACTCTTCGTGCAAGTGCTGATGTTGGCAGTGGGTGTCTCAGAGTGACTGCTGGCAGCTGATCTGCTCCGCCGGATTTATTGTGGATTAATGGAATATATGGACTTGCTATCGATGAGGATATATAGTCTCCGTGTGGGCGCTTTTTCGGGAGAACTTGTCTAATTCATTTTCTTGTTCCGCTTACTAGTTGGTCGTGGGTTAGACGTTAAGGCCAGGGCTGCCTTATATATTCCGAGTTTCTACTGTTTCAGTGTATGCTGGTGTGATCAATATATTTTTCGACGTTACGGTTAACGCTCTGCTTCATTGGAGAGATTCCTTCCAGCGCCAACCAACTGCACATCTGCTGAACGCGCATCATGACCGACATATCACATCTATGGGCGTCAACAAGGGTTCTTTACACCTGCATCTTCATCAATCAATGCCTGAACAACACCCCGCCGCTCGTGAATGAGTCGGATGAGTGTGTCTATACCAAGCAACACGCCTGTGTCGGGTCCTTGTCCGGGCACGAGTCGCGTGTGTGCAAAGTCGATTAAGGAGAGTCTAAACAGGTGAGGTTCATCCTCGTCTTCAGACTCTTCATCTCCGTCATCGACGTCATTTTCTTCAAACGACTCGGCGATGGGGCTCCCCGCCACGTCGTCGAAGATGAGGCGGCCGTGTTCGTCTATCTCGACTGTCATCGTCTCTTCGTCTTCACTTTCTTCGTCAGGAGCCCCTCGCTCATTCCTACCCAAGCCTTCGCCCGAGGCGGTAGACTTCCCAATTGGTATAGAGACGTCCTCTGATGTCCGCGCAGCCTCTTCTGCACTTGCCCAGTCACCTTCGTATATGATGAGGATGCTCCCACCCACGATGCGTACTTCGGCTCTGGCAAGTGCCGCGCGGAGACGTTCAAGTTCTTCGAGCAGGCGCGTGAGCAAAACGAGAAGGATAGGTGGAGGTAGGCCGGGCTGGATATCATCCGGCGCGGCTACAACATCGCCTGACGGGGGTACGTTTGATGCCGCAGGAGTGGAAGGAGGCATGCAAGAGGCAGAAGCTGGGATGCGGAACGGAAAGAACCGCGCAATCCCGTCTGGGAGTTGTTCTGGTTTGATTGTCTTACCGTATTTCTTCGGGGTAAGTTTGGGAAGTGGGTGATCATTTGCGTATACCTAGACAGTTTCTTGAGCACGGACATAGACCTCAACGAGGTGCATACCTGGAATCCAGTCAGACGCACGCCAGTGCTGAGACTGGTTGTGCTCGCAGCGGTGCGAATCATGCGCTCCTTTTTCTCTGGAGAAGCGTCCTCATCATAGAGTACGGTTCCTAGCTTGACATCGAGAATGCATGGCTTGCGGAATCCATACGTGAGATTTTCGAGGACGATTGCGGTCGTCGTTCCGTTGGCTTGTACGAAAGTGGGTAGATCATGCACTGCAGTCATTTGAGGCAAATTTTCTACGTGGTTACCAAGGGACAGCACGCCTAGAAATTTCGGGATCCATGGCAGTAGCGGTTTCAATCCTGACGCAGTCACGGTGGCGGCGTCGATTTCTGGAGACACGCCATCGCGAATGAGCTGATAGAATTCCAGTTCTCTAGGGAGGGCCGGTTTGAGGAGTAACGAGCCGTCCTCCGTTGTCTGTACGCCAGCGTGCCCGCCAACCTGTGAGGAGAGCGGGGTTGTGGGCGGAAGGGTATGAGATCGACTGGGAGGAATGTGTGGCGACGTTGTCGATACCGAGTCCGTTGTCATCGTCGGTGGGGGGAGACAGAAATCAGACAATAAATCCGGGAAATCTGATAAAGGTGAAGTCGTAGCCGTGTGGCGGACAGCAGGATTCACTGTCGACGATTGTCCTCAGGTGCTGGTCGCACTTCATGTAACGAAACCGGGTCCTTGTGTGCCTTCAAGTAGTACTAGGCAGTAGTTGCAACCTGCGTTTGCTTCGCTGTCCGTCCAGACTGACTGCGTTGTCGATTATCACAGTGTGCAACCGACGGGCAACGAGCAAGCTGTTCACTGCAATACGCACAACTCAATAATCTTAGCACTGAATTAAACTTGACTGCTCACAAACGAGTCTTTGATCTTAACTTGCTTGAAATTCAGCGGGGAGCCCACAATTGCTTATTGCTTTTTTGTTAGCAGGGTCGGCGTCGAATGTCTCTTCAACACGAGCGACGACGAGTGGAGATAGTTCTTGCCTAAAGTCTCTGATCTGGTCTGTGCACTAGCCTGCACACAGCAGGATCCCGGCGCTTACGGTGACTTCAACGTTTCCTTCACACTCTCAACCTCGAATCCAAGCTACAAGCCCCACGCGAAATACAGATCTCTCAATGGCCCGCAAGCAGGCGAAGAGCCATCGTTTCTTTGGTTCCAGAACTTCACGCAGCGTTACATCTGACCTTCCGTCGGTACGCATTTTGTATCGTACGCCCTATAGTATTTATCAATCGGTCTCAGGGAGGGTCACAGGGATCATTTAAAGCCTCTGTCGACGTCCCCTCGATCACAATGCCGGCTAATCCTGATCGGAAGCTGCTCTCCAGGATTTTCCATCGGTCGAACAACACTAGCTCGGACCCTCTCGCCACAGAAACCACTGACAACAGTATTGGAAGTCAAGTCAATGCTGCCCAGAAGACAATGGATGACATGAAGTCCATTCCCCAGGCTCTCCAAACAACCATTGGTCTGGTTGGAGAGGCTGATGCCGCGGTGACGAGCACTCAAAACATCGAGGCCATTCTTCGGCCTCTCAAATTGTTCAACTCCTTCGTAACCAATTTATCTAATGTAAGCACTTCAACTTTCTGTCGTTTGCATGGTCCGATGGAGGAGCGCAGGTTCACCCATACGTCCAGTTTGCGCTGGGGATTCTGACCGCAGCATCTCAAGTACGTGTCATTCCCTCTCGTGTATCGCCCACTCATATAGTCCCCAATAGTTGCTCATTGATCAAGCTAACCTAGAAAGTGCAGTGTTCGGCCTCCTGAATACTGTCAAAGATGTCTATGAGTTTCTTATGGAAAAGGATACCTTGGAGAATATCGATAGCATGAAAGAGACACTACGCAAGATTTCGCAAGAGATGAGTGCTACGGCGCTGTTCGTCATAAAATATTGCAAAAAAACAGAGCTTTTGTATGTGTCATGGTCACGGTCGTCTGTTCTACTTCACTGCTCTGACGTGTTACGTTTCAGTGGTACGAATCGGGGACCGCGTCGTTTCCGACCCGCAGACCGTCGCCCGTGGCCACGTCAAAGAATCTGGGCGACCTGATGCAACAATACCGAGATCGCACGATGCGGGACATCCAGATCAACATGTACCATATGCTTGAAGACCTGAACCTGGAGGGCATGGCTTACGCCGCTGGTGCGGTCCTGAACACGACCAAGAAATGCCTCGACGGTACGAGGACAGAAATTTTAAAGGATATCATTCACTGGGTTACCAGTTGTGACGTGAACGCCCCTCGAATTTTGTGGCTCCACGGACAGGCCGGAAGAGGGAAATCTGCCATTGCTCATACGATCGGATCGTTGATCCAGGATATGGGAGCGCCTGGGGCCTGTTTCTACTTCGCGCGCGACAGGCAAAGCGAGCGGCGGGAGGAAAAGATTTTGACTACCATTGCCCGTGACCTGGCGGATCGTGAACCTGCATATCGAAGAGCGTTGTCGAATATCGTGTCAAAAAACCTCGCGCTCAAGACCACATGTGATGTGGTGCAGCAGTGGAAACAATTCATCTTGCAGCCACTATCGAAGATTAGTGGAGAGATCGTTGGGAATGTGGTTGTGATAATCGATGCCTTGGATGAAAGTGAGCCAGATACATCGAGGAGGGATATCCTACGTCTTCTGACATCGGCAGACGCTGCGGATTTGCCGACCAATTTCCGAATTCTTCTGATGTCCAGACCGTTGCCCGACATCGTTCGTGCCGTGGCAGCTGCTGCACACGTTAAGGCAACCTCGTTGGATGACATCCCCTGGGACTTGGTGGAACGTGATATCAAGCTATTCGTTTCCAAGGGACTCGAGGGATTTCCCGGCATTGGAGTGGAAGAGGTCCAGAACGTTGTCAACAAATCTGATGGTCTGTTCGAATGGGCTCGTGTGGCCTGCGAGTTCATCAGGCCAAACGAAGCTGGAGCGACTCCGAAAGAACGCTACGATGATCTAATGGCTCTCGAGGCCGAAGAAGGTAGAACACTCTTGGACACGATTTACTTTACGATCCTGGAGACTGGTATACAATAACCCCGTCTGGAACAGCTTTCAAACGATACCGCTCTGTGATGCGCCAAGTTGTGATGACGCTCGAACCTCTGCCTATGGCAGCCTTGAACTGTATGCGAGAAAAATATCCGAACGAGCAGGATCACTATGACATCAATCTCACCCTCGAGTTCATGTCACCAGTGCTGGGTGGGGTTGTGGACCGTTCCTCTCCTGTACGGCCCCTCCATGCGTCTTTCTACGACTTCTCACTGTTGGATAGGTGAAGGTGGACGTACTACATTGTGGGCCAGCTTCCAAGTGTTCTTGTGATACCAAGAGTAGAATCTGATAGAGGGACATTCGTCACGCTCGGTAGTGCAGTGCTTGCGCCGAAGGACATAGAGTGAATCCAATGCCAGAGTTTCGGATCGGAAACAGCAGATCATCTCCTACGTTTGTCGTACAGTCCACAGGACGGGCCTTTTGCCTATATCGTCACAGCTTTTGGGATATAAGCCGAACCTTACACATCGTGTGGCAGGAAGCCCGGATGCGGATTGATGAAACTTGTCGTTTTGTCATACATCGTGAACCGTCACCGATTTATGAGCGGGAGGTGTCGGATGCTTGGGCCCGCCACTTCTCAATAACCGTCTGGCCAGTGGTTGCTTGATCTCTGTGTCATTCCACATTTCCGGAAGCTATACTCGGCAGGATCCAGCGCTCCGAAGTTAGCCAACTGAAACTGCATTTGTGCATGGAAATGCGTTCGAGACCATCTCAAGAGTGAATTCTGGAAGTTGGTCAGGAAGCCCGAGTAGAATTGAACCTCGAGGACGTCCTAAGAGAACCAGTTTGCGTGTTATCTTTGTCCATTTAACCTGACGAGCTAAGTACACGACCGGTCAATCAGCCGGCGGCGCGAGCCCCCGCTTCCCTTCTCTTACTTATTCTCTCCACATAAATGAATGTGACGAGAACAAGGTCTAGCATATGATATACCGAGGGTGAGATCTCGAGATACGGTGGGTGCGATGGTGACATGATCCCCACGTTTCGCCTGTGGTACTTGACAAGTTGTAGATTGGTTCCTTGTACTTTAAGCTGTAACGAGCGAGTCACTGGTAGCATCGAGGAGTCGGATGGTGAGGAAGTTCAGAATACGTACGGCACAGTTTGTTTTCTGGAGGTTCCATACGTATGCCTTTCCGTCAGGAGCATTGAATGTTCGACTCCTATCCAATCGTTCTATTTTGTTTGAATCTAAACCACTAGAAGGGAAAACGTACGATGAAAAGAGCTTTGACTGCAGCAAGGATTTCGCTGCTACTTCCGAACCGGTCGCTTCAAGCCACATTGTTGTGTCCCTATACGTGCGCCATGTGATGACACCTATAATGTTGTCACCTCTGCGCTGATCATGCTTGGTTACGGTCGTTTTGGAGTTGAACAGTCCACTGGTGGATATGGTGTACAGCTGTTGACCCTGCTCGTCACAGAGGACACTATTGAGGTAGTTGTTGGTAGAGAACGTGAGACGCATGATCACCGAGAGTCGATTGCACCACGTACGGGTCGGCTGACTTTATATGCAATACTGGGAACTCCAACAAAGCAGTGCACTCCACCGTGGGCGGCATAACAGCACAGCATGACTTCCATGGGCGCTGCTACGGCTGCGAGAAACCCAAATTAATATTGCACGATCGACAATTTCCCAGAACCAAGCCGCATCTGACATCCGTGGGTGGCTGCTACGGCGAAGCCTACAAGTTCAATTGAGGTTTGCCATTGTGGCCAATGACCGCTACAGACAGGGAGTACTCCAAAGGTATGAGCATTCGGTTAGGAACCTTCAAGAAACCTAGTTACCAGTCCAGTAAGGATCTGTGCCAACGAGCAGTTAGTACATGTCTTCGGATCGTGTGCGCACATGACCTCCGCTGTAGCTGGTCCAATTGAAACCCCGCGCAATCGGATTTATGTAAGCATGTAGTTTGTGGCCCCTTTTCTGCCCGACACAAGGCGTTCACCGTCACTGCCAGATCGATACTCAGATGGGCAGAAAGTACGGTCACCAAGATTCATAGACTCCCACCCGCAATATGTGATCCCATTTTTGATCTTGCGACTCGCGTTCCCTACATGCTGGTACCAGAGATCTATGACTATGCAGAGCTAATCAGATTAGTAGGGGAAACATCCGATGATAAACTATTCTATTTTCGTTGACATTCTGTGCTCACAGGCAAAGTCGAGACGTGAAAGAAACGTACTGTAGTATTACTGCTGAAGTACTGCACTTATGTTGAAAGCAGCTAAGGGGGGTACAGCCAATGACCCGAACAAGGAGGTGCAAACCATTCTACAAAGACTGTCCAAGACACGGTCCAGCATTGCGCGATATACGTGGCGTGGTAAGTGCCGGACTTCATCCAGAGATTATCTAGATCACCTTCCACGTGTCTGGCCCGGGGTCCCCAGTGCTCGTGTGAAGGTAGGTTTGATTTGCAGGAGGGGAACATCCTAGCATTCTCGTCGATCGGTAGTTCCGCATATTCCCCGAGTACACAGTATCACAAAATGCACGATTGTATTACTGCCAAGTGAGCTGGAACCCAGAGTATGTTGGTAGCAGGTGGCAACTTTCTTCCTGTGTGCGCGGGTATCAGATTGAGTTACCAGTTTGTGTCTTTCTCTCCGGTCCTCCTTTGCATCCGCCCTCCTCTCTCTCGGTCTGCTGGTACATAGCAGTTTGTTCAACACTTCCAGTAATGTGGCGATCTACTCGAAGTTGACATATTTGGCGCCCAGATCACTCTCACAGCTCACTAATCTCAGGCTGGAAAACTTCCTGTTTTCGCTCACAACCCAAAGCACCTTCCATCTCCACCACACCAACACAAGTTAAACAACCCTAAGTAGCAGGCACATGTGGCATAGCTAATGAGTTGAATGCATCGAGAGCGCAATCGATACTGCCTGGCTTGGTATGCAACTCGCATCCTCCATCGCTGCCAAAATCTCGGCCAAAGAGATTCCGGCAGCGGCGGAGGGTGTGACGGACTTCTGGCCTGGCTTCGGCTGTGTTCCCGACACGCTCAAGGATGTGGTGCAGTAACTGCTTGGTTCTGAATTACTGCCCGTGTTCGTTGTGTGAGCTCTGGCGTAGGTCAGACCGGATTATCACCGCTGCAATTCTATCTGAAAACATTGCAAATGCTACCACCTCCTCAGTTATAACCATACAGGCTACGAAACTTGACTATCATAGAATCGAGAACCGGTATTTGTCAGTATGTATTGGTCAAGTTGCATGTCTACCACACATTGCGGTGCAGCGTTGGTCTGTCGCCTGTGGGGGATGTCTTGTTCACTTTCAAGAACTCGATCCACATGATCATTAGTTTGTTAGAAGTGCGGGATTGCTGGTTGTACACCCACCAGAGAGCAGATTCCCCTCGTCATCTTCTACGCGGAAGGGATTTTCGTTCAGCTTCTTCATAATAACTTCGGTGGAGAACTCGAAGGGACGTGTAAGAAGCTGCCCGATGTTGGGAGGGTTCATGAGCTGGAAAACACAGAGCATGGGCACTTTCGTTTCTCAGGAGTGAGAGGAATCGGAAGAGTTCATGATAAGTAAGGGTTGTCAACCACGCTCCAAGGAATGAGACACGGGGAAAGACAGCGTCTCCAGGGGAAACTCGTCATATGGAACCAAGCGTTCAAGGGAGAAGGTCAGGCGGCTGAGATTGGGGCAAGATTTGCGTAATAGATCGAGATCCTTCTCATGAATGACACCACTTTACCACCGTAAGGTACTTTCCATAATGCATGATCAACTCTCGTGGCAGTTCGCAGCCATAATAAATGAATTCCCGAAGACTCACACATGCCTCGTGCAAACCCCCTTCACCAGGATGCCCCACTCTCTCGACCAATCTGGCCACAGCAACAGCGGTAACCGAGGAAAGAATACTGCTGGGAATGCTTCCATCTGCCCATACCAGCTCGGGACAATGCAGGACACATAGATTGGGAAGGTCCCTGAGAAGCTCCTCCAGCTGATGGAGCTGAGGAAAGAAGTCACGGCCTGACCAGTCGAGAATGCACAATAAATTCGCCGAACACCGCAACGCGTCAAGGACACTGAATGGCATAGTGCATGGTTTACGAGACAGGGAGTCCGAGTTCGCGAAGGAAACAATTTGAAGTTGAGACAGGGATCTGATGACATATGCCACATGTTTGACACAGCGCTCGAGGTCCTCAGACTCGTTGGAGAAGTCCAAGGTAAAGTCCAGCCTTTGTGTCCATTCCAACGCGACTACCATTTCCTGTGGCGTAGTTCCGTAATGTGCGGTCGAGTGCTAGTAAATCGAGGCCGGTGCGAAAGTGTACAATACGATAGAGGTAGCGCATCGTCACGTGTTGCTACTGCTTGCAGGCGAGAACTAGGCTTCGTTTCGTCGTGAGGGCAGCTTGAAGTGCCGAGTGCTGGTCGCCGATGCAACTTTTCATGAAGTTCTGGAACCAACGTGCAGGGAACATGGGTCGCCAACTCAAAAATGTATTCCCATGCTTCGAGAGGAAACCGGGGAGACTGGGCGAACGCCACCGTATCTCAGGTGAGGTTGAGACTTGAGCTGAGACTCGATATTGTTCGGGTTGGGTATATTATATCCACTCGGGAAATGCCGTGGGTCGTAAAACGAAAGAAGTTTACTCCAACTCAGCATTAGGCCATCGAGAGAGTGAACTTTTGGAGGTTGGTCAGAATGCCTGAGCAGAATTGAGTCTCGACGATCTCTTAGGGGATCAGTACTCAGTTTGCGTGTTACCCTGTGTCCGTTTACATAATCTGACGAGCTGTGCACACAACCTTGCAGTCAACCGAAAGCGGCACGAGCCCGCCCTTCCCTCCTCTTGCTTATTTTCTCTGGCGAGATCTCGAGACAGGGTGGTGCGATGGTGACATGATCCCCATGTTTCGTTTGCGATACATAACAAAATTCCTTGTACCTCGAGCTGTAACGAGCGAGTCACTGGTAGCATCAAGTCGGATGGCAAATAATACGTACAGCACGTCGATTCAAGGTCTCATACGTACGTCTTATCACCAGACCTCCTTGCCGTTGAGGCCGTCAGGCAGCCTCCCAACCGAAAACAACCTCGGAATGGGGTCTCAATGAACCACTACAGACTGTATGCCTCGTTTCCCAAGTGCTTGTCACGAAGTGCTTTGCACGATGCAAGCTTCTAGCCGCAGAGGGTGCATGCGATCTCCCCCTGACTGAATAATTTTCAAATCCAAAGGTTCGCATGGCTGGCACGTGTAAAACGCCCTCATCCATAACCCACAGCACGACATGCTTGGTATTCCGCATGTCCAAGTCAGACTATGGCCGGCTGCACCAACCCATCCAGACACCTCAGCTTCTATGTGAACACAGTCACGTTTTCAGTAAGTATCATGCAGTCTTATCTCCTCTTGTCGTCGCCCGTGCTGGTGCTGAACTTGTTTAGGTGGAAGATTGTCTGTTTAGACTGCCAAGGGAGCCGTTCCAGCAAGAGTCCAGATTTTTTTGCGACAAGCTGTCGTCGTCGCAAGGTGAAGATGGCGAGGTAGAAGGGCTGAGTGATGAAAAGCCCATCCGACTTGATGGTGTGAAGAAGAGCGATTTCGAACAGCTATTGAAAGTACTCTTTCATAGGTCAGTAACTGATCACAGGTCCTTCGACGATGGTGAAGCTATGAAGCTAAGAAAACATGTCGCTTTCCCAGGACGCTCACTTCGTCGCCAGACTTATTGCTTAGCACAGATCAGTGGACATCCGTCCTCAAGTTGTCCACCGAGTGGAATTTTCGGAGACCTCGCCAAGCAGCCGTAGACGCACTGAGGAGGGAAACCAGCGCAGTGGATCGGGTTGTCCTTTCCCAAAGATATAAGGTCGAGGAATTGTTCCTACCTGCCCTAAACGAGTTGGTCCAACGGTCTGATCCAATAACCATGGAAGAAGCAGTTCAAATGGGCTTGGACATTGGCTTTAAACTTGCCTGTGTTCGAGAGGAAGTTGCGGTGCGGAAGGCCAATCCCATGGGGAACAGAAACAGGAATGGTGGAAAATCTAAAGGGAGCATGCAGACTTTCTCTGTGCCTAACAAAGAGGCGGCCAGCCGTGCACAAGATATCGACTTCTCTGATGAAATACGTACTGCCTTTGGTCTCCCGGTTGGACCATTCTCAGGCAGGCTTGGTGGCTCCTTTTAGTGTATGTATATACGACCGAATCTCAGTAGTCCTCATTCTCGTCATTGCGTCTCGTCGGGCGCACTGAGATAAGAAATACTGAAGAAAATTGAAAGTTACGTAGGAGGATAGGCGTCTAACAGGCAAAGCCAGAAGGCAGTAGTACTGAGGATCCGGTCCTGCCTTCAGTACCTTGCACGATGCGCAAACTGATTATCTCCAGTGACCGGTGAGCCGGCGCGAGCTAGCACCCCTCTAAATCCGATGCATAACTAGGGGACCTCCATCAAGCCTTTCAGATAACGAAAATAAAATGTTCCAGTGTTTTGCTACCGACAAAGACTTAAGTGAAGCATCGCCCTGGAAAGGAAGGAGAGCCGCCGAATGCCATCGCCATTACAGATGGCCAAAATGGTTGAAGAAGCTCACTGTAATGTCAGTTTCACTCTGTGCAGTCGTATCGGCTTCACTGGTACTGCTAACAATTGGTGTTTCGTGCATTCGGCATCGTCTGATCAACACGTCTGTAGTAGTAGGCACTAGAACCTAACATTCAGTATGTCAAAGGGTGAACACCATCTCGATTTGCATTCAGGCCTGTCTACCGAAGACGCCAGGGGACAGCTGAGCTGCAGCCTTGAGATCAGGGTCAGTGGAAGCATCGACCACTGCGTTCTTCCACGATGGAGGGATGCGACCACCTCGGACGCTACCTGCCCAGTATTGCTTAACCTCCGTCACTCGGCTCCAGGCGAGGAAGGTCGACCTTTGATGAGCACCGAGTGCCTGTAATATTGTTAGAGCAGCGCATTCAAATCATACCTAGTCGGGGAGAGATTCGCTGTCAAGGGGAAGATGTGATGCCGTCCTCCTTCTGGTGAATTTGGACTCCAGCAGAGGGCTTTTACCTGGACCGCCATCCGCAAGCACGTAACCATCCCGTGTCAGTTTAACTACGCTTGCACACGTACGAGTGTGCGGGTCATAGATCTCTTCCAAAGTCACCAAACCCGATTTGCAAGCGTTGTCGGAATCATATGTGGCACACTAGATCTCGAAGGGAATCCTCGTGTCGGGAAGTTTGCGCCTTCGGGAATCTGGTAGACAGCTTTGCCAGTCAGTGATTAGCCGTTCGCTATATACTTACGATCCTCGGTTGTCACCTGGTGTCGGAAACCCGGGAGTCAAGCTTACGTCGCATAACGAACGGACGAAGGATTTAGAGGCACCAGTCAAGCCTCGAAAGTCGTCTACTCATAGTTTTGAACCGAACTCTATGTGACACAATCAGATATGATGGAGATTGCGGAGTTACGCCCGCGAAACTACAAGAGTAATAGGAACAAACTGTTAAAAGCTGGTTACAACTTGCCTGGAGGACTAAAAGCTGCTGGCTTTGCGCACGGCTTTTCAGCCCCTCCAATAATTCGGCTTGATAAATGGCATTGATGTTACAACTGCCTTGCGCAGCTTGTTTCGGACATCGACCTCCACTTCTGTGCCTTTCTTGTGCCATCCGGACAGTACGTATCCCATTGCGATGTTTTTGTTGAGTGTGGGAGATGGAATGCCAGAGGTTACTTTTCCTGTGGGACCTATGAGAGTATACCAGCAATGAATATCATTAGAACATACCTATTGCCTCCCCGCCGGAGTGTGCGAAAATTTGGGCCCCCTCTAGCCGACGAAAGCAAGTCAGCTAACCACAAAGCAGAGTATGAACCGGAGACTGACGTCTTGCAGGGGCTCCTTCGACCACGAGACCAACACGTCTCCGAGGAGGCCCATCCTTAAGATGCTTGCGGACGCCTTCGGCACCGATGAAATCGCCAGACTCCTTTCTGTCCTTGCCTGCGCAACTATTAGTAACCACGTTCGCACAAATTAGAGTTGCTCTAGACATACCAATTACCCATGAGAGCCCTGCCTCGACAGGCGATGTATCTTCGTCCAGATCGTTTCCGTAGAGGCACATGCCTGCTTCCAAGCGAAGACTATCCCGAGCGCCCAGACCAGCCAGCTGAACAGGCGGTTGAGACAGAAGCTCGGCCACTTCAACGGTTTGGGATGGAGGAATAGAGATCTGGTCACACAGTCTATATGACATCCGAACGTGCCCTGATATGTACTACGCACCTCAAAGCCGTCCTCGCCGGTATAACCTCCTCGAGCGACGTGGAGAAGGAAACCTCCAATAGTCACATAGGCCGATTTGCCGAAGGTGAGTTTGGCAAGGTCAGATGACGTGAACTTTTGAAGGTACTCGGCAGCTTTTGGACCTAGGTGACAGAGAATGAGATTCCATGCTCAGGCGGGAGGTGAAAATGGAATGAACCCTGCAACGCTACTAAGCCCCAATCTTCAAGGACTTCATGCTCAACTTTCCCATCCTTCGCGCGCTCACCCGAATTCCATTCGTCCAACTTCTGGCGGAACCAGGCAAGATCTCGATCCCTCCTTCCTGCATTTGTCACCACATAGAACGCATTATCTGAGTGTTTGGTGATGACTGTGTCATCAATGATTCCGCCGTTTTCGTTGAGGAGAACAGAGAGAGTCGAAGAGTATGGAGAGAGCGACTTCAACGACGATGGGGTAAGCCATTCCAAAAATGCCGTTGCAGTAGCGCCTCGGAAACTACAACATTGCTCAGCGATGTGACGGATAATATACAACTGGAAACCCACTGCGACTGCACCATATGACCGACGTCAAACAATCCGGTACTCATGCGAACATGATTATGACTTGCAACTGCTCAGTTCCAAACAATGCTGCTTCGATTCGGGAGTGTAGTGGGTACTAGAGGCTAATACTCGCCTTGACCGACGGATCCATACGACAGAGGCATCGCGTAGCCCGCGAAGGGGACCATTTTAGCACCGTTCTGAACATGAAAGTCATACAGTCTAGTCTTCCTGAGCTGCCAGCACTTTCCTATCAAAAAGAGCCCTTAAAAGTAAGAACTTCTGCCTCACCGAATCGTTCGAGGTGGACAGTCCCCGAGTCAATAACCACGGAAAGTGAACTGACCCCCGACCTCGAATGCTCAAACCCAGTATACTCTTCGAAAACTGAACCCTCATGGTACCAGCGGAGACCATGGGCGTCGTGTGATGACGATAGATTTTCTTAATTCCCACCGAGTTCCTCCCGGCAAACTCAAGTGCACACGCTCGGGAAGAACAAGGCTCGGCTGAACCATAAAAGTGTGTGCCCGTCGGTCTGCAACACTTCTAACCCTAACATGGGAGTTGTGATTTGACGTCGATCATCAAACTCATGGGCTCCCTCCGCTCCGTCAAAATCTCGTTCGATTCCCTTGCAGGCGTAGACGGGTCAGCACGATTCTCTTTTGGCGATGCCTGTTCAGCACTGGCATCTGTGAGTGGTCCCATCGCAGCACGACCCGCATCCGAACATCCAGCTCGCGGTACGGTCGAAGTCCACGTACGCCCGCTCTCCTCTGTACCCGGAACCACAGAAAAACTGCTAGGTAGTGCATTCAAGGGAATAATCGAGAGTGCATGCCTTCTTGGACAGCATCCACGCACCCTGACTCAAGTCGTCGTCCAGGCGTTATCGCAGCCGAGTAGCGCCCTCGTAGCAGCCGAAATCAACGCATGTAGTCTCGCACTCGTTAACGCTGGCTCGGTTCCCATGCGAGGGGTCGTATGCGCTGTGGTAGTGGGCCTGAGACTGGACGGGGACCAGACACAGTTTATTCTCGATCCTGAAGACGAGAAACTACTAGATGGCACATTCTGCTTCGCATTGCTGTTCGGAATTACTTCTGGGTCCCTTCAGGGAAAAATACCGCCGTCGGAGGTCGTGTGGATGAGCTCCCGAACTTATAATGGCATCCCAATATCCTTGGACACACACAAACTCAAACTAGCCACGGAACTCGCGCGCAAAGGCGCGACCGAGGTGTGGTTACGGATGAGGGAAAGCCTGGGTGGCTCTCCGTCAGCCTTTGACCACGAGGAACCGATGGAGGTCTAGCCCAGAGGCTGTCATGGCTATCCTCCTCAGTGTGGTGCGTCCGACTTCCCATGCGGCCAACGACCACTGACTGTTCTTCAGTAGCCAGTGATGATTTTCATGGAGTTGGAGGTTGCACAGCGTGCCAGCACGGTGTTATCCGCCAAAGTGGAACTTCTACTGGCCTACGTAACTGTCTTTTATTGATGTGCAGTGCATGATGTCCTACGACCTTTCCGGAGAGGTAATCATAGAGGTCACATTTGCAATCTATCCAACTCCCTCTGAATGTCCTGGCTGATATCACGCAGCCTTGGACGTCGACGGCGATCACTGTCCCAACAATTTCCTATCAAAGTCACCAGAGTCGATGGAACCGTAGGCGGAATGATCGGATTCCTCCCTCTACACTTCGCGGCCTGCACAGCCAAGTCATTTATCGTGTCATGATATGGAATTAATCCAGTTACGACCTGTCGATAATTTGAGCCGTGGTGTTTGGATCTGTGTTATGTGCCCAGACGTGCCTGTAGTATTATGCAACCCATGGAGTATATGTCATTCTTCATATCTGCTTCAAGCAATGAACCATCGTTGCTGTTCATCATGTCGATGAAGAGTTGGGGGTCCGCCCATCGAACTGCACCTGGTCTGCAGGACTTGAAATAACTCGTGTGGTTGAACTCAGCCACGATTGAAGAAAGTCCGAAATCAGAGATAAGTACGCCCCCATTCCTATCGATTAATATATTGGACTGAAATAGATCAGTCACTGAACGCCGCTGTAGAAGTGTACGCACTCCGGTCAGATCACCGTGGCAGATGCTACTGGAGTGAACTGGTGTATATCAGTAACTGATACCATTGCAGGTCATTTCGCGACGTACGGTGGTCCAGTCCGGACGTCGCCTGGAGAATCTGTGTTCAGGGTCAAACGAGTGTACTCCCATCGCACCTGTTTTAGGCTCTTACAATTTTGAGTTTCCTATCGTAAGATAGATGTCTGCGGTTGCGGTCCACGTAGCTCGTCAACGTGCCATTTTCCGCCCACGGGGATACCAGAGCAGGTAGGTGTCCAAACTCATTCACTGTGCCAAAGAGAGGCAAGACATGTCGATGACGACCTAACTCCATCCATAGGTATACTTCGCCTTGAAGTTTCTTGATAACCTGCCCAGATAGTCAGCAGAACAAGACATTCTTCAACAATAAACCTTTACTTTGTCTATATCTTGCTGGCTCGGCTCACCTATCAATCTAATACATTTGACAGCAACCTAGGGCGTGATGTCAAACATCACATTCTCAATGAAATACATGGAGTTTCCTGACCATTTCCTGACCTTCCCCTTTGTGATATTTGCATTTCCATACATCAGCAAAGCCTCCCTGCCTGTCTGGGTATGGGCGTGTTTTCTCGACCAACCCAGTAAGATCAGGGGGCTTCCTGTTGAAAGGCACGTTGCTGTATCATCAAGGTAAATAAGACTTTGGTTAGTCCACGCTGGACACTAACATGGACGTCCCATGGGGTGAATTTCCGCTACTTGCTTGCGCATGTACGTTTCTTGGCTGCCGGGATCATGTTTTCAGCAGAATGCCATACTAACTTATCAAAGGTTTCGTACCTGTGTTACCTGTGGCAAGCTTCGCAGAGTGTCATGGTGCCAGTCGTCCAAGCCCTGGACATCCGCGGCTCCTCCTCTCCATGGAGTGGGCGGTTCATCTTCACGGCCAGTCTCTGGGTTCCACGGTTGAGTCGTCTGCTCTCTGCGTGACTCGGCTGGACTTCGGACTTGCTGAGGTGCGTTTCTTGGAACATCATACCCGGGATTACGAGGGTTACCAATGACTCCCGGTGGCGGAGGTTGGCGGGGCCCCCTATCATTCCCGCGCTGTCGTACGTCCCGATTCGCAGAGCCTCTTTCCTGATCTCTGTTCGACATAGATGGATGGATCCGGAGTGGTTGGGGAACCCGATCCGTGACTTCGTGATTGTGAGCATTTGTGTAGACTCTGCCCGGAACTCTGTACGATCCTGAAGGATTATAGCTTGGAGGAGGGTATGTGGTCCGTGGGTCCATCTGTTCGCTCAACTCCGGACAGTATACAAGCGTTTTAAAGGTCCTTGACAGTTCACTTGACGGATGCGGATCTGCTGGCTACTGAACTTAACGTTGGGCTGTGATCTCGGAACTGAACTCTTATTACCAGGTTTGTAGGGCTAGTCATGGGACAATCGTGCGGTAACATCGGACCAGCACATTTGGCGTGGACTGTTACGCCGGATTTGGTTATTGATGTTTTGATTGGAAGCCGGAGTTTCATATCGCGTTTAGATGTTGGTAGGTACATGTATCCTCGTGTTGCGGAAGCCCAGCTGTAAGATTATGGCATGGGCGTAGCAGACAGGGGTCATGTCATGTTGGCATGGCTTGGTTGATGCTGTTGCACGGCTGCTGAGGTCGGCCATCATCGATCATCAGCCGACCCAAGCTTGGCCCTAAACTACATCTGGAAGAGCAATGTTGGCCAACTTTTGATCCCGAACCCTGCAAAGCGTTCAGAACCTGTTTATGGAAGGTTATTGGGCCGGTGTTACCGCAGCCGCGGCACGGTCACATATGTTGACCGCTAGGTTCGATGGCACATAGGGATTACTGATTCTGTGCCTAGAAGATGAACCCTGCATGCATCGAACTCCTTCCACTACACTAGGGCCTGCAGATCCTCGCCTCTCGGTTCCCATATGAGGGGTCGTATGCGCTGTGGTAGTGGGCCTGAGACTGGACGGAAACCAGACACAGTTTATCCTCGATCCTGAAGACGAGAAACTACTAGATGCCACATTCCGCTTTGCATTGCTGCTCGGAATTACTTCTGGATCGTTCCAGGGAAAAATACCGCCGTCGGAGGTCGTGTGGATGAGCTCTCGAATCTGCAACGGCATCCCAATATCCTTGGACACACATAAACTTAAACAAGCCACGGAACTCGCACGCATGGGAGCGACCGAGGTGTGGTTACGGATGAGGGAAAGCCTGAGTGGCTCTCCGTCAGCCTTTGACCAAGTGGAACAGATGGAGGTCTAGTCCAGAGGCTGTCAGGGCTATCCACCTCAGTGTGGTGCGTCCGACTTTCCATGTGGCCAATGATCACTGACTGTTCGTCAATAGCCAGCGATGATGTTCATGGTGTACAGCAAGCTAGTACGGTGTTATCCGCTAAAGCGGGACTTTCTCCGGTCTACGTAACTGCGTTTTATTGATGTCCAGCGCATGATGTCCTACGACCTTTTCGGGAGAGACTATTCAGGTAATCATAGCGGTCACATTTGCAGGCTATCCAACTCCCTCTGAATAATCCTTCTGATCTCATCCAGCCTTGGACGCTGACGGCGATCATTATCCCAACAACCCGCCATCAAATTTGCGAGATTGGGCGACACTGTGGGCGGAATAACCGGATTTTGCCTGTTGTACTTCGCGAAATGCACAGCCATATCTATCTTGCCATGAAATGGAATCAATCCGGTTATGACCTGTTGATGTTTTGAGCCGTGATGTTTGAATCTGTGCTATGTGCCAAAACGTGCCAGCAGCAATATGCACCCCATCGAGTATATGTCGTTCGTCATATCTTTTCTAGGCAACGGACCGCTGTTTATATTCATGAAGTCGATAACGAGTTGGGGATCCGCCCATCGAATTGTACCTGGTGTGCAGGACTTGAAATAATCCGTATGGTTGAACTCGGACACGATCGAAGAAAGTTGGAAATCAGAGATAAGTACGTCTTCATTCCTATCGATTAATATATTGGACTGAAACTAGGTCAGTCACTGAAATCCGTTATAGTTGTGTACGCACTCCAGTGAGATCACCGTGGCAGATGTTACTGGAGTGAACTGGTGCATGTCAGCAACTAAACGACATTGCAGGTCATATCGTTACGTACGGTGGTGCAGTCCGGACGTCACCTGGAGGATCTACGTTCAAAGTCAAGCTAGCGTACTCTCATCGCGCTGGTTTAGACTCACAATTTTGAGTCTTCTATCGTAAGATGGACGTCTGCGGTCATAACCCACGTAGTTTGTCAACGTGCCGTTTTCCGCCCATGGGAACACCAGAGCAGGTAGTTTTCCAAACTCATTCACAGTGCCATAGAGAGGCAAGACGTGCTTATGAGGAGCTAAGCTCATCCATAGGTATACTTCACCTTGAAGTCGCTTGATAAGCTGACCAGATAGTCAGCGGAACAAGTCATGATTCAGCAATAGACCTTTACATTGTTTATTTCTTGCTGGCTATGTTCACCCGGTAATCTAATACATTTGACAGCGACCTGTGTGTTGTCAAACATTACGCTTTCAGTGAAAAAACCGGAAGTTTCCTGACCGATTCCATTCCTTCGCTGTTTCCCCCCCTGTAAAATATGCATTTCCATACATCGGCGAAGCCGCCTTGCCTGTCTGGGTATCGGTGTCTCCTTACGACAGACCCAGTAAGATCGGGGGGCTTCCTGCTGAACGGCACGTTGCTGCATGTTCAAGGTAAATAAGACTTCGCTTGATTCACGCTAGGCACTAACATGGTCATCCCGGGAGATGGATTCCCACCACTCGCTGACATAGGTAGGTTCCTTGGCAGCTGGGATCATGTTAGCAGCAGTATGCCGTACTAACTTATCAAGGTTTTGTACCTGTGTTACTTGTGGCAAGCTTCGCAGAGTGTCATAGTGCCAGTTGGCCAAGGTATCCACGGTTCGTTCCCTCCGTGGAGTGGGAGGATCACCTTCACGACCAGCCTCTAAGTTCGACGACAGAGGCGTCTGCCCTCCGTGTGACTTGGCTGGACTTCGGACTTGCTGAGGTGCGTTTCTTGGAACATCATACCCTGGATTACGAGGGTTACCAAAGATTGGTGGTTGTAGAGGTTGGCGGGGCTGTCCATCATTCTCGCGCTGTCGTACTTGCTGATCTGTAGTGCCTCTTTCCTCATCCTCGTTCGCCATAGATGGATGGATCCGTAGCGAGTAGGGAGCCTGTTCCGTGACCTCGTGATTGCGAGTATCTGTAGAAACTCTGCCCGGAATTCTATGCGATCCCGAAGGATAGTGGTTCGACAGAGTGCGTGTTGTCCGCTGGGCCATTGGGTATGCTCAGCGCTCAACTTCGGACAATGTACAAGAGTTTTAAAGGCTCTTGACAGCTCACTTGACAGATACAAATCTGCTGGCTACGCTAGCCAAAATCTAAACATGAGGCTGATGCATGAGGCGTGTATCTCTGAACTTAATGTTGAATCGTGGTCTCGGAACTGAATTTTCGTTACCAGGTTTGTGGGGCTTGTCATGGGACTATCACACGGTAACGCTGGGCCAACACATTTGGAATGGCTAGTTACACTGGATCAAGATATTATCATGTTTTCGATCAGAAGCTGGAATCTCTTATCACATTTAGACGCTGGTAAATGCATGTGTCCGCGTGCTGTGGCACCTTATGGAAGCCCAGCTGCGAGATTAATTATGTCTGGACGGTGGGCCAGAAAGGGGCTTACGCCGTGTAGGCATGGCTTGGTTGATGCTGTCACACGGCTGCCGGCGAGTGTTGGCTGTTGTCACATCAGCCAACACGAGCTGGACCCTAAACTCATACTTGGCACGGCAACACTTGTCAATCTCTGATTCCGAAATCTTTTGCTGAGCGTCATAACTTGTCCGCGGAAGGCATGAGCTCGTCTGAGTCGTGTCACAGCCATCGGCCCGTGGCATGGTCACAGATGTTGGCCAACTCCAAACTCAGCATATAGGGTTTAGTGGCTCCGTGCCCGGAAGGCGATCCTTGCATCAAACTCCTTCCACTAAGCTAGAGTCTGAAGATCCTTCCGTCTGCTCGCAAGCCGTCACCAACTGCGGCCTCTGAAACGAGCCTCCGCGACTCTACAGCATGGCCCATCACTCCTGAGGTGTTGATACGTACGCACCTACATAGCATTCATTGTCATTTTCAACTGTAAAGGCAGTTGTTGAAACAGACAAATGTGAGGGTGCACCCAATTTCCTCTCAGTGGGCTAACGTGCCCGTGTCTGTCTACAATAGAAGACAACAGCATCTGCATTCACTTTACTCAAGGTGACTAAGTGGACTAGGCCACCTAAGTAAAAGCTTAGCTATTGCTTGCTTAGGCCGGAAACCGCGCAGGGAGTTGCAAAGTCAGGTACGACCAGAATGAGATTGCACGTTGGTTACACTGCGAGATATCCATGAGGATCCGCACAACTCACTTATATACTGAGTCCGAGCCACTGATAATGCTCAGAGGTTGCTGATAGAAGTGTGAAGCTTGGGACGGGAAACGTGAGTGCTGTCGGAGGAAAACAGGGTTACCGACTTTATGTGAGTGCCGAATACGTAGCGCACACCTGAGATAATGTTTTCTCCCTTTCCAAACTCTCATCCAACTCCATATGACAGTATACGTCTTGAAAGCACCGTATGCCGTCATAAACCATCCCTAGGACACCGGCTGCCGGTATAGACTAGGAGGTGGTGCTGCAGGACAATTTTGCAAGTGGCTAAGCAGAAACGAGCCTTCCAAGAACTTCAATCGCCCACTTCAGTGGCCAGTTGGGGAGCTTCTCCCGCGGGGGAAGGATGTCTGGTAGGCTGTTTCCCATCGCGGACGCCCTTTGTGGTGCACCTAAATGTATATGTCGCTGGCTCGACATACAGAGACTGACAGAAGGTGGAATATCCTAGCGTAGTGGTGATGCGAGAACGTACCTGATAGAAGATAAAAGGCCGAAACTTGATAGCTAGCAGAAAAACTTGGTTGCCAGTAGTTCAGATGGATCACCACTTCGGTCACTTCTTAATTTTTAACTCAAATGTCCTATATTTTGCACCACAGCAGTGCATACGAGTTAGTCTTACGAAGTTCAACGTTCAACTATCAAAATTGGTGGAGAAACGATGGAAATATGTACGGACTTCAGTGCGACAACCTGAGAATCACGCTGTGCCGAAGCGGAGTTTGAGTAGAGACACTGTACTGACGTACGTAATCAAATTCTTGTGGCTCTCGATTTGAACCCCGCTGTCGGTAGTTTACATAATGCAATCTTCGTGACAAATGAGTTAGTTTCCTGCGAAATTTGTGACTTTCCGAACCAATCGTGTATGTTCCAGATGACGAAGGCAGTCAGACGTCTTGGGTCTAGGCATGTTCCGTCACACTTTCCTGTAGCAAGGATACCCACTGGTAATCCCACTTCCGTGGTCTGAACGAAGGCTCCAATTGGTATATCTTTGCACTCCGTCGAGAACAGCTTCTGATGCGTTGAACTTAGCTCCAGCGGATTGCAGAGGGCCTTAATTACCATCGACTACTTTCACCGTTGGACGTGAAAGAACTGCGTTTGAACTGATATGCGGTACCTGATGTCCTACGACCTTTTTGGGGAAAATACTCAAGTAATTACAGGCAGGTCATATTTCACTAGTGGCTCAACTCGTTCCGAACGGCTTCTTCAATCTTATCCAGCTTAGGACGCTGACGGTGATCTCGGTCCCAGCAACGCACCATCAAATTTGCCAGATTGCGCGATACCGTGTCCGGAATTACCGGATTTTCCCAGTTGGGCTTCACGAACTGCACAGCACAATCATGCTTGTCGTGATATGGAACCAATCCGGTTGCGACCTGTTGATATTTTGAGCCGTGATGTTTGAATCTATGTTGTGTCCCAAAACGTGCCTGCAGTATTATGCAACCCATCGAGTATATGTCGTTCGTCATATTTTTTCTAGGCAATGGACCGCCGTTCGAATTTATCAAGTCGATGACGAGTTGGGGATCCGCCCATCGAATTGCACCCGGTTTGCAAGACTGGAAATAATCCGTGCGGTTGAACTCGGCCACGATCGAGGAAAGTCCGAAATCAGAGATAAGTACGTCCTCATTCCTATCGATTAATATATTGTGCTGAAACCAGGTCAGTCACTGAACGCTGTTGTAGTTGTGTACGCACTCCAGTGAGATCACCGTGGCAGATGTTACTGGAGTGAACTGGTGCATATCAGCGACTAACATCATTGCAGGTCATATGGCTGCGTACGGTGGTGCAGTCCGGACGTTACATCGAGAATCTGTGTTCAAAATCAATTGATTGTATACTCATCGCGGCTGGTTCGACTCTCACAATCTCGAGTTTCCTATCGTAAGATAGACGCCTGTGGTCACGCCCCACGTAGTCTGCCAACGTACCATTTTCCGCCCACGGGGATACTAGAGCAGGTAGGGGTGCAAACCCATCCACCGTACCATAGAGAGGCAAGACATGCCTATGAGCGGTCAACGTCACCCATAGGTGTACTTCGCCTTGATATCGCTTGATAGCCTTCCCAGCCAGTCAGCAGCAGAGAATGCCCCAACAATGAGTCTTTACTTTTGCTCTTTCTTGCTGGTTCTGTTCACCCAGTAATCTAATACACTTGACAGCGACCTAGGAAGTGATATCAAACATCACGCTTTCAGTGAAAGAACATGAAGTTTCCTGACCATCTCCTCTCTTTCGCTATTACCCCCTCTGTAGTATCTGCATTTCCAAACATCAGCATAGCCACCATGGTTGCCTGGGAATTGTTCTGCTTTTTCGACAGAGCCAGTAAGATTGGGGGGCTCCGTGCTGCATGGCACGTTGCATCGCCAAGGTGAATAAGACTCGCTGATTTATGCTGGGCACTGACCTGGCCATTCCATTAGATGGACTTCCGTCGCTCACTGACATGAGCGCATTCCCTGGCGGCTGGAATCATGTTATCAGCAAAATGCCATACCAACTTATCAAGTTTCTGTACCTGCGTTGTTTGTGGCAAGCTTCGCGGAGTGCCATGTTCCCTCGGTGGAGTGGGTGGTTCACCTTTACGACCAGCCTCAGGGTTCGACGGTAGAGTCGTTTGTCCTCTGTGTGACTCGGCTGGACTTCGGACTTGTTGAAGCATGCTTCTTGGAACATTGTACCCGGGATTACGAGCGCTACCAGCGACTGTTGGTTGCGGAGGTTGGTGGTGCCGCCCATCATTCTCGCGCTGTCGTACTCGTTGATTTGTAAGGCCTCTTTCCTGATCCCTGTTCGCCATAGATGGCCGGATCCGGAGCGATTGGTGAGCCTGTTCCGTGGGATGGTAGTGCGGATGAGGATGTGTTGTCCGCTGGTCCATTGGATATGCTCAACTCCGGACAATGTACAAGAGTTTTAAAGGCTCTTGACAGTTTACTTGACAGATACAGATTTGCTGGCTACGCTAGCCAAAATCTAAACATGAGGCTGATGCGTGAGGCGTGTATCTCTGAACTTAATGTTGAACTGTGGTCTCGGAACTGAATTTTCATTACCAGGTTTGTGCGGTTCGTCATGGGACTATCGCGCGGTAAAGACGGACCAACACATTTGGAATGGCTAGTTACACTGGATTGGGACATTATGATGTTTCGATTGGAAGCCGGAATCTCATATCGCGTTTAGATGCTGGTAAGTACATGTATCCTCGTGTTGCGGCACCTTAAGGAAGGTCAGCCGCAAAATAATGGCAAGGGCGGTGGACCAGACAAGGGTCATGTCATGTTGGCATGGCTTGGTTAATGCTACTCCACGGCTGCTGAAGGTTGGCCGTCATCAGCCAACCCAAGCCGGGCCCTAAATTGGATTTAGCACAGCAATCTTGGCCAACCTTTGATCTTGAACCCTTTGCGAAGCGCTTATAACCTGTCTGTGGAAGGTATGAGCTCGTTTGGGCCGGTGTTATCGCGGCTGTGGGAAGGTCCCACACGTTGACCGCTGGGTTCGATGGCATATAGGGATCACTGACTTTGTGCCTAGCAGATGAACCCTGCATCGCTCGAAGCTCCTTCCGTTAGAGCCTGGAGATCCTCGCCCCTACCCGTAAGTCGTTTTACCGACTTCAGCCCGTGAAACCGGCTTCCACGGCTGTACCATTCACGGACAACCTTGACGGCACGACCAATCATCTAACGTGATGTGCAATCTCAAAGTGTTCAGCCACTGCACCTTATGAAAAACACCTGGCATTCACAGCCATCTCGACGAAGGCGAGGTTGAAACCGACCAGTGTCAGCCTGCCTCTCACCTTTCAAAGCACTGGTACTGTGGGCCCATGTCTGTCCATGACCACAGATCAGCAACTGCGCTCACTCCAGTCTGGTGACTAAGTGGACTATGCCCCCGAAGTCAATATTATCGTCAATTCGCAGTGCGTGGTCTTTGAAAGCGAGTCTGCGGCACACAAGTCTGCAAATACAAATACAAGTGATACATGTCTATTATTGAAAGAGTCTGAGGCTCTTGCCGCTTCGCGACTCCGCGAGGCATTACAACCCCGCGTCATCAACTACGGCAGCACAAAGACTAGGTGGTGGGCCATGACACCGATAATAAACTGGAAAAGCGAGGCGCGCGTGACCAAAACCCGGTAACCCGCTTATCAGCCATCGGTAGGTTCGCTGAGAAATTGTTGGAGTGGCAGTGGGAATGTGGAGTTGGTGGCATGACATGCGCGGAAATAAATACCCTTGCCCATGAAGCCGTTATGTAACTTAAACTTAAAATGTAGTTATCTCTGCTCGGACAACCTATGGTTCCCCGTAACCCATCCCTAGGACCCCAACTGCGATATGAGTTAGGAGCCGGGTGTTCCAGGATAAGTCTGTGAGCGGCCAGGTGGAGATGGACCTTCCACGGTATGCTGGTGAGCTCAGCCTACACTGATAAACTTCGTGGTGTATGAACTTGCCACTGATTGCGTTGCGGGCGCACTAACTAATACACTGATGTCTCGGTATGTCGGAGTGATAAGCAATTTCAACGATTCAGTTTGACAGTTTCCAGATGAATCTAACTTCACAGCATTGGAAGCTACTCTGAGTGGTGGCACCAGCCAGCCAAGCTTCTTCTCAGTGCCTGATCCCATCTGCAGTATGCTCGCGACACAGACATACGCAGCGTGACATCACCGCCACCTGCTCCTTCCCTGGAGTAAACTGATTAGTATGACCTATTCATCGATCATGATGGACAGGAGAGATGCACACCACAGCAATGGCGTGGATTTAGTCATCTCTATGGACGAGGTCTATGATGGGACGGACCTTGTCAAAGAGGAGCCCCAACTCCTCGTAGGATCGTTGAGAGTGCCATGCAGACCGGCCATGCTGTAAATATGGCAGTCGTATTCTGAATGTAGGCTCGAAGGGTAGTTACCGATTGGCTCCATGAGGTGTGCATTGCTTGACTTTGCGGCCATCGCCTCTTGTGTAGTAAAGTCCCCGCGCACGGTACAAGTGCCTTCCGACGTCGAACCAAGCTCAACTCGAAGCGAGCTCGCTTCGACTCGAAATATAATCCAATGAACTACAATAGAAGACGAGAAAACAATGGCATCTGCGTTCACTTCACTCACCCAGGTGAACTAAGCAAAAGGATAGCTTTTGCTTGGTAGTATCATCAATGCAAGGTCACATTTCACGGGCTGTTGACAGAAATGTGCGCGGAAATATGTAGCTGGGACAATTCATGTGCCGACAAAATTTGAACCAGCCTGCAGTGAACTGTGGGAAAAACAGGGCACCGAGTTGAAGTGCTGAACTAGCGCACATCTGAGATAACTAATTTTCCATTCCCCAAACTCCCATACAACTCCACATGACGGTGCATCTCTTGAAAGTCCCGTACTCCCATCCCTGGGACCCCAACTACCAGTATGTACCTTTTCGGAGAGACTATTCTGGTAATTACTAATCACAGAGACGTCACATTTGGCTATTCAACTCCCATTGAATAGTCCTTCTGATCCCCTCCAGCGTTGGACGTTGACTTTGATCATTGCTCCAGCACACCCCCATCAAATCTGCAAGATATTGCGACACGGTGGGCGGAATTACCGGATTTTGCTTGTTGTACTTCGCGAGCTGCACAGCCCAATCACTCTTGCCATGATATGGAACCGATCCGGTCACGACCTGTCAATATTTTGAGACGTGATATTTGAATCTGAGCTATTTACCAAGACGTGCCTGCAGTATTATGCAACCCATCGAGTATATGTCGTTCTTCATATCTGCTCTAGGCAATGAACTATCGTTTGCATCCGTCGAGTCGGTGAAGAGTTGGGGATCTGCCCATCGAATTGCACCTGGTCTGCAGGACTTGAAATAACTCGTGTGGTTGAACTTGGCGATGATCGAAGACAGTCCGAAGTCAGAGATAAGCATGTCCTCATTCCTATCGATTAATATATTGGACTGAAACCAGATCAGTCACAGAACGCTGTTGTAGATGTGTACGCACTCCAGTGAGATCACCGTGGCAGATGTTACTGGAATGAACTAGTGTGTACTAATCAGCAACTATCGTCATTACAGGTCATTTCGTGACGTACGGTGGCCCAGTCCGGACGTCACCTGGAGGATCTACGTTCAAAGTCAAGTTAGTGTACTCTCATCGCGCTGGTTTAGACTCACAATCTCGAGTCTCCTACTGTAAGGTAGTTGCCTTTTGCTCCCCAGGTAGGTTGTCAACGTGCCATTTTCTGCCCATGGGGATACCAGAGCGGGTATGGGTGCAAACCCATCCACCGTACCATAGAGAGGCAGGACATGGCTATGAAGAGGTAGCCTCACCCATATGTGTACTTCGCCTCGAAGTTGCTTGATAGCCTGCCCAGGTGGTCAGCAGCAGATCATGCTTCATCGGTAGAGCTTTACTCGTTCTTTTTCTTCTTGGGTCAGTTCACTTAGTAATCTAATACACTTGACAGCGACCTAGGAAGCGATATCAATCATCACGCTTTCAGTGAAAGAACCTGAAGTTTCCTGACCATTTCCTTTCCTTCCCTGTTACTCCCTTTGTAATATTTGCATTTCCACACATCGGCATAGCCACCATACTTGTCTGGGAATTGATCTATTCTTTCGACAGACCCAGTAAGATCGGGAGGCCTCCTGCTGAACGGCACGTTGCTGCGTTATCAAGGTAAATAAGATTTCGGTTGGTCCACGCTGGGCACTAACATGGACATCCCATGGGATGAATTTCCGCCGCTCGCTGACATATGTACGTTTCTCGGCTGCCGGGATCATTTTATCAGCGGAATGCCATACTAACTTATCAAAAGTTTTGTACCTGTGTTACCGGTGGCAAGCTTCGCAGAGTGTCATAATGCCAGTTGTCCAAGCCCTGGGCATCCAAGGCTCCTTCCCTCCGTGGGGTAGGCGGTTCATCTTCACGGCCAGCCTCTGGGTTCGACGGTAGAGTCGTCTGCACTCTGCGTGACTCGACTGGACTTCGGACTTGCTGAGGCGAGTTTCTTGGAACATCATACCCGGGATTGCGAGGGTTACCAACGACTGGCGGTGGCAAAGGTTGGCGGGGTCGCCCATCATTCTCGCGCTGTCGTATGTCTTGATTTGTAGAGACTCTGCCCGGAACTCTAGGCGATCCCGAAGGATTATGGTTCTGAAGAGGGTATGTTCTCCACGGGTCCATTGCGGTGTGCTCAACTCCGTACAGTGTACAAGGGTTTTAAAGGCTCTCGACGGCTTTTGTCAGATACAGATCCCCTGGCTATGCCAGCCAAATCTCAAACATGAGGCTGATGCGTGAGGTGTGTATCTCTGAACTTAACGTTGAATTGTGTCTCGGAACTCAATTTTTATTACCGGGTTTGTTGGGCTTGTCATGGGACATCGTGCAGTAACACCGGACCAACACACCTGGAATGGCTTGTTACACTGGATTGGGATATTATGATGTTTAGATCGGAGGCCGGAATCTCATGGCGTTTAGATACTGGTAAGTACATGTAACCTCGTGTAGCTGTACCTTAAGGCCAGCCGCAAGATTATGGCATGGGCGTACCAGACAGGGTCATGTCATATTGGCATGGCTTGGTTGATGTTGTTGCACGGCTGCTGAGGTCGGCCATCATCGATCATCAGCCAACCCAAGCCTGGCCCTAAATTATACTTGGCACGGCAATGTTGGCCAACCTTTGATCTTGAACCCTTTTGTAAAGCGTTTATAACCTGTCTTTGGAAGGCATGAACTCACTTGGGCCGGTGTTATCGCAGCCGTGGGATGGTCACATTGATTGACCGCTAAGTGCGACGGCATATCACTGACTTTGTGCCTGGAAGACGAACCCTGCGTCGAACTCCTTCCACTATGCTAGGGCCTGGAGATTTTCGCCTCTGGCTGGAAGTCGTTTTACCAACTTTAGCCTGCGAAACCGCCTTCCACAACTTTGCCATTCACAGACAGCCTTGATGGCACGACCGACCCATTGCCTAACGTTACGTGCAATCTTGAAGTGTTCGGCCACTGTACCATACATGACAAACGCCTGGCATTCATTGCCAGCTCAACTGTGAAGACGAGGTTGGAACGGACAAATGTCTGCACATCTATTGTTCCCTCTCATCTTCCGATACATGCGCTCACGTCTGTCCGTGACTAAAGAGCTCTGCAATTGGGTTCTCTGGTGAATAAGTGGACTATGTCGCGACACAAACACTAGCGATAGTATTAGGCATTTACGAGAGTCTATCATTGAAAGAGCCCGAGCCTCTCGTCGCCTCGTGAGGCATTACCACCCCGCGTTATCAACCGGCACAGGTGGTCCGTGACTGGTTGACCTGCAAGAAGTCCGACGACAAACTGGAAAAGCGCTGGCAATTGTGAAGCGAGTGTGACCAAAACGAGAGTACACGTTGGTGATGCTGTGAGACAGAGAGGACCTGGTCGGCGGTAACCCGCTCATCTTGCCAATGGGACAATTCATTTTCCGGCAAAATCAAACGCATGGTCGGTGGTAGAGCGTGAAGCCGACATGTAGCTTAAACTTAGAGCGTAGTTATCTCTGCCTAGGATTTCAGCTGCCAGTGGGAGTTAGAACTTAGGGGCCACGTGTTCGAGGATGCGAGCAGCCAAGTGGAAATGGGCCTTCTCAGGTGTATCGGTGAGCTCAGCCTACACTCATAAATTCTGTGGTGAGTGGACCTGCCAATTGCGTTGAGGGCGCATATGCTAATTGGCGCACTTGGTGTTTCGGTAGGAGTGATAAACAATTTCAATGACTCGGTTTGACGATCCAGATGCACCTGGCACTCTGAATGGTGGCACCAACCAGCTAAGTTTCATCTCAATGTCTGATCCCATCTGGAGTATATGATTGCGACTTATCGAGACTGATTTTACACACCATTAAACACACTGACTCACTTGTTCATCGATCATGATGAACAGGAAAGGTGCACGCCCACAGCGATGGCTGAATCAGAGGGCACGGCGTGCATCTGGTTACGTCCACGAGGGATGGACCCTGTCAAAGAGGTGTTACACCAGAACCTTGCCAACATCGCACCGAAGACTAGCCTGTTTACGCACCGCGTTTCGTCTAGCTAAGCTTTTTCGTAGAATCGCTGAGTGTGTCAGCATTGCAGGCCAGCCATCCTGTATGCCTAGCAATCGCAGTCTGAACGTAAACTCGAAGGGTAGCCACGTCGGCTCCATGAGGTGTGCACCTGACTTAGCGATGACTTCAGGCAAGTCACTGCGCACGGTAGCATTCACTGTAAATAGTCAGGACACTTGTATTGAGTGTCTGAGACACTTTTAATCAGCGTTGGAATGACTGAAAAATAGCACCAGTCAATGAAATTCAGTGTCTTAATGTGACGCTGAAGATGACATTTGGTCTAGTAAAAAAAGTGTCTTGATCCTTGAATAAACCCGTTCTTATCACTGAAAAAAATTGTTCTACGCGCTGATTGATAGCGTCATGTAGCTGTATTTCCGTGTCATACGACGCTGTTTGATGACGACACGGGCACTTGTTTTTTGGTTGGATAGCACGGATGTCCTGTACTTATATCCCACGTTGTCGCAATCGAAACAACTGACATTAAACGCTATACCAACAAGTTACAGACTCAGCCTGTGAGAATGACCATGTAAGGGTACGGCAAAAGCAACACTTGAATGCAGCAAATCCCGGGGTAGTAACTGGACCTGCGTGTACGAAAGCCATCAAACGAATACACTTGAAGCCTGCTTGAAGGTACGATCAACCGAGATGTCGTTTTGGTCGGGCATTTCGCTGCAGTGTACGCTGACCCTGTGTCCAAAGGCATCCAGCGGCGAAGTACTGTAGCGGCGGGGTAGGGAATGTGAGGCGTCGACGGCCGGAACAATGCATGGCTAGCAACATGTGAAATAAAGTAGAAGCGAAGACAGTTACAAACGTACCAGCCTTCTTGAGAAGGAATTTTGGGAACAATGAGTGGGGCAGGCGGGCCCTGGAGTATCCCCCGCAGTAGGGGAAAGAGGGTCAGTGAACGGGCCAGTGGAAATATTCGGGTTTCCCACAACTTGTGAAAGCGTTGCATGAGTGGTTTGGTGCACATGGGCTCACCACGGGGGAGACCTGTCTATCTCTGCACTATAACGTTGTGCTTCTAGTATAGGGATGAGTACTGAGTCGTGGAACGCTGCGCTATGCGCGACGGTCTTTGTTTCGTGATTGTGTTTCCCTCGTATCATCATAAAGGTACTCCCTTTACACTTCACGAAAATCGTGACTGTCCATTGAGCGTCACCCTACGGAGTCTTGTGAAGTAGCTTTGTGACAAAGGTCACCGCATACACTCACCTTTATGTCCTCTGCTCGAATCCATACTTGCCATGCCAGATATGGCCCCAAACTTGAATACGGTTCCGGCTAAACAGCGCATATAGGGACTCATATCGCACATATCACAGAGTTCGTCAGTCCTGCCTAATAGAAACATGACAAGATCTTGAGACGTACGTGAGAACCCCGAGAGAATGGCCTATCTTGCGAGAAAGATGAGGACTCATTCAACCTACCGGATACCAACTTGTTTCTGTTGGTGTGGGGCTCTGCAGCGTGTCGAATATACTGGGTATGGCCTGGATGGGTGCTTGAGATCCCGGAGCGCGATAGGTCCGTGCTTGCTGCAAGCGGCATGTCGAGGAAAGAGATGGGGGGAAGCAAAGAACGGGTGCTGGGCGATAAACACGTGAGCGTGACCGTCACGCTATTTGTGGGGACAGGACTTGACAGAATTGAATGCAGCTTCGCACTACGTAATTTCGCCAGGACTCAAGAAATAAATAATTAAAAACATGAATCTGATTTATTTAGATAAGTCAATTTGTGCACTTGGTAATACCCCACTTTAGACACGCCTGTACCCGCCGACTAAGCATTTCTCGTGGCCACATATACCATGCTAAGTCAGTTTATGATGCTGATTTTCTCCCCCGACACTGAAAATCAAACATTCATTTTTTGTGACGCGTAAAATCATATTCCAACCGTGACACTGAAAAGATGCGTCCATGATTTCAGTGTCACAGACACTGGTTTTGTCCGTTTCAGCGTCTGAGACACTGAAATATAGTGATTTTACTTTTTACAGTGATTGCCATCGAACCGAGCTCAACTTGAAGTGAACTCGCTTCGAATCGAAGTATGAACTAATTCAGTACATTCGATGGCGCGAAGTGCGACATGTTCCATCGAAGTGGGACCGGCACAGCGGTATTGCCAGTGGATATGAATATTTACCGACCCGAGTCGATCATTGAGAAGTTCAGTTCGTTACATTTCAAACAAGGCAGTTTCATCGCATTACCACCTCATTTCGACTTGACCCGGTTCACGGCAACACTAGCGCGTGGCAAAGTCATGACATCTTCTTTACAAGCGCGAATATGGCGACTCGAAGCTCCAATTTCGAGCTTTGCAGGCTGGTTTGTTCTCATGTGTTCGTGAGGACATGGGTCATGTTCATGTGGCACTAACGTGCTCGTAAACAAAATGCCTGCTGTCTGCGAGACCCCGGTCCAAACCATAAGGAACTCGAACCAGCGGCTGGGCGGTGCTCTCAGAAAGGATAAAGTGAATGATTATGTAATCTACCAAGTATTTACGTTACCCCAGCTACCCTGTTTCCATTCCCAGATTTAAGGTTCACACTTACAATCCATGGGCGGTCATAGCGCTGAACCCGTGTCTACAGTACATACCTTCTATCACACCATTTCACAAAGACGCACTTGAGCTTCCCTCTTACGGAAACCGTCAAGTATATATAAAGGATCTGATGGGGTTGCTCTCCTTGCTGCATGGCTACCTTCGTCCGTAACATTGTCGGTGGTGTCTTTTCTTATGTGGCCGGTTTCATACCGGTAGGTCCACTAACTTAATTCTCGACCTCTAACTGCTTTCCCCTCTGACCTGAACTTTTAGCCGGCTCGGGCAACCTCCGCCCAAGAGGACAGGTGACTGTTCATCCTCCATGGTGGTTTCGCGGTTCTGGTTTTACTCTTTATAACAGTAACCTCCAAGTGGATCTCACTGACGAGGTCACTGAAAAGGGGCCTTTCCCTAGTTCACTAGGAACGTTCTCTGATATTTGGAAGTGTGTTAAACGCGGCAGTAGCCCTAAAACCTATCACGTTCGTCTGACCCGCTTTCTTGCAAGAATCGTCTGAATTACATTGTTCGACCTCGCAGGTTGCCGTCAAAGCTATCCGCATACCAACTGACGATGACTTGATTCCACAAAAAGCCGAAGTTCGTTGTGTGGCTTCAGTATATTTCCGTTAACTTCGATATTTACTCGTTTCAGATGTTGCGCAGCAAGGTTCGGGAGTGGATGAAATTGAAACACGACGCTGTACACCCTATTCTGGGCTTTGTCTGCGGATTTGGTCCTCTCCCATCTCCTGTTTCACCTTGGTTGGATGGAGGGAACCTCACACGGTACCTAAAAGCAAATACGGATTTGAGCTTAGAACGGAGACTCTATTTGGTATATCCTCGTACGCTGTTGACGACAGCTCCTGACTCCTCAAACTTAGCTCCAGCGAATCGCAGAAGGCCTTGAATACTGTTGAGTACTTCTGCATTTGGACGTGGAAAGCTATTAATCATCGCATGTGTAGTGCATTCTCAAAAGATCCTCCATGGTGACCTGAACGGGGTAGGTCTCAAGTGATTGCAGCTGACGAGATAGTCATGAGGGAACCGAACAGGGCAATATTCTCTTTGACACTGAAGGAAGCCCGTACATTGTGGATTATGGCTTGTTGCCATTAATCCTGGAGTTCAGGATTTCGCCATACCTTTCTACGCCCGTGGGGCGGGCTGTGAGGTGGGTTGCACCGGATCTCTTCCAGACTCCACCAGATGGGGATGGCGAGAAAGCGAATTTCACATTCGAAGGCGACGTGTACTCGTTTGGTAGTGTGATGCTTCAGGTGGGTGTCTGTCCGTTTGTGGTCTACACCAAATGCGGGTTTTAATAACGCACAATCAAGGTTCTCACTGGCCAGGTTCCATACCATTATATCGAGCGTGACGAACAAGTCATCTACACTATCGCCCAAGGCATACGACCCCGTCGTCCATCGTCACAGGATATCGTAGACGAGCATTGGAGTTTCATTCAGAGATGCTGGGCTACTAATCCCCAGGACCGTCCCTCAGCCAGGGAATTGGTACCATTTCTTCAACGTCAGCGCATGACATAAGGTGATCTGAACTAGTTTGTTTTGTTCGCGTCAGTATTGCATTCTTGGTTATCCTTCAGCATTGTGTTATCGACAGTGTCGTGTACCTGAGCATAATACGTATGTCACTATTGTACATGTTGGCATCCCAGAACGATGGTCCAATTTACTTGGCTCTAGTGCTTGAGGTCACGGTGCGTTTCGCCACTGAAGTAAAATTTGTACTAAAGCTTTATCCAGGTGACTTTTGTCGGCACCAAGGACACAATCGGTTTCTGTTAAGAACATTATGAGACCCTTGAGCAGTTAGTGCGATGATGCTCACCGCAACTCTAATCTCGGAGTTTGGTCACTGCGCTGGCCAGCCCTGCTACTGGTATTGGCTGACGCCACATGTGGCGGCCATCACTGCCATGCACAGCCGCCTCAGCCAACTTTCCCACTGCACAACAGACCATAACAACTCGGATGACTTCCCGATTTGCAAACCACGGATCGGGCAGCTGTATGTTTGCCCAAGCTGAGTATTAGGGTTACGGTTCTCGCTCGAAAACTTGAAGCGTCGCAAGCTATGGAGGGTAGCTTTGCAACATACGAGGTAGCTCCGACTGCTGAGTCCGTTAGTTATGTATATCTGGTACGTACATTTTGTCCCGGTTTAGTGCGTGCGTCCAAGGCGTAATTAATAATACCGGTAGATCCACCTACGCGATCGCAATGAATGCCGACCTATCACGGGCGTAAATGCTATTTCCACTAGAGAAGTTGGTCGACCTCCACAACACGCACACACACAGTGCCTCGAGTATTCCGCGGGGAATCGGCAGATTTCCCACTGGACACAGTGGTTCCTGTCGTGTGCCAGGTTGAACAGGTGTTGGTTGTCACGCCCCAGAGCCGAACTGGTTCCTTGGGAGGAGTTTGTTACTGATCGCAGTAAAGCGTGATTCCCTAACAACAGGAAAAATCTGGCTTTGTTCACATGAATGGTTGAATATTGTGGGCGCTCGTACCTGGAATGTTCACAAGCCGCCACTGAGTACTGTCAGCTGCACCGCAGAGTAATCATGCTTAGCTGAGAAACATCAGTGGCAAAAACACAGGCGCCCTGCCCCAACACATACCTCCGAGGTGGTTTTGTCGGTTACATACTCGTTTTTAATGTGGGTTGCCGAAATATCCAACATAAGAGGAAAGCTTAAAGAACCGCGTTCTCAACTCCGATCATTGTGGGCCGGTAGTTGTTGTTCATAGTGGTGGCGACCAGAATCTCACACTGCCACGCGTGCCGACAGCCTGTCTGCACGTCATCCGTGTTTATGACTTGGGGCTTCTTGACCTTACAGGCTCCAAGCTCGATTCTTAGGGAAAGAAACCCACCTAACGAACTAGGGATGGGAGTAAGCCTAGATCTGGAGGTACTAGATGATAGCTAATGATCTGTCAGCTCAACAGTCTCTGCATTGTGGTAAAGATACCTCGCTGTTATAGAACCCCGTTTCCAGCCACAGTTGTGTATTTATAAATGTAGTGACACGAGTCAAGAGACCGGTGGACCCTGGTTAGGGATCTGTACCCGTGAGGCCATGGGTACTGGAGGGCTGACCCTGTGGCCACGGTTACTGCCAGATGGGAAGTACAAGTACAATTCCATGGCGTGTGCACTTTGGGCGAGAGGATTGGAGCGGTAGGAGAGCGCCGATAAGGAACATACCCGGCATATCATACAGTAACCTTGGTGAGTCCGCGTCGATTCATTTGTCATCTCTTTGGGCGATTCCGCGACAATCCAATTCAAGTCTATGTTGATGTTGATAGGGTCATTAACGCAGTCAGCCCTATTTGGGACAGCAGGGCTGGATGCATGAAAGGACGACATCCTCGACGGCCATAAGGAGGGCAGTGTAGACTGAGAAACGTCGGCGAAGGAAGGGTGGAAGAGTAACGGAGCCATCTTGTTGTCTGTCCACGATCCAATGCCACGAATGGAGAGTGAATGGCGTGAGGAAGGCCACCTGAACGTTTTGGTATGTGAACGAGAGGGAGAGGGGTATGGTCGGTGAAAATTGTACGATCTGTACGACGAACGACGCGATAGGGCCTGGACCGCGCCTTGGGACGTGACAATCGAAGGAAGGGACTCACCGGAAAGGTTGCATAGGGGATATTATACCAGCACGTTGTAATCCAAGAAGAGATAGCTAGGAATGACAGTCATGTCGCATGGCTCGTCCTCTGAAATGCCGCCTGGGGGATAATACTAACTGCAAGACTTAGATTCTACAGGTCACGAAGGCGTATCCTCTGCAACGTCGGAACCAACTTGAATGAGTGAATTAGACAGGCATCCCTCCGACACGGGAAATGGGCGGGATATAGATGGGCATGTTCTTGACCAATGACATAGCCATGGTCGTCGTAGGGTGATGGCAAGACGCGCAGCAATGATGAATCATTAATGAGAGTGTGCGTCATACCTGCAAGTATGAGACACCGCCATCGAGTACCTTCTGCCAAGCTTCGACCTTCCACTGCCATCCAACGGGCATGGGTACCCTGCACCCATTTCTATTGCACGTCCAGAACTGCATGAAGTGTTGGTTAAATCGAACGGCGGGACAGACTCCGATTATATCCGTTGACATGACATTAGATTACGTAATACATATCTGTCCAGGCACGAGTCGTGCCACGGTCAGTGGGCGTCTGTGCCATCCAAAATGACGGAGGTGGTTGGTTTGGACACGAGCCAAGTTGGATACAGCAAACGCGGTTTCGCATTGGCGCCTGACCACCACGAATTTCCATCCACGCAAACTCCCTGTCCACCGTCTGTTTCTGGAGCTCACAACGAAGCAGTCGTCGAGCTATACCCACTAACTAGCCCCACACATTCCCTCAAAGTCGGACGTCTCTGCGGTGTATACATACCCTACATATGTCCACCCTAAAATTAACTCTCTCGAGAGGGGACCCGTTGCAGACCGACTTCGTGGCCACGGACAACAAAGTCATGTACACCTCTGAGACCATCACCTACCCCCGAGCATTGCACGGCAGCAGAGCCACGACCACCGTTACTCGTAGAGATCCCGTCGGCGGGCTACTACAAGTCGGCGTCATAGAATGGCCTGCTAATCCTCACGACAGACCCCAGCTGGTCATCGGAACGAGATCGGTGGAGATGACGAAGACAGGCCTGTACACTTCGTGAGTGTGGACCACTTTCCCCCCAAATCTCTGTTCGACATCCTGATGTATCTTTCTCCCCTCAGTCCTGAGAAGTTCCAGGCTCAGGATGGCCGCATATACGAGTGGCAGATAAGCAACTCTCGAGCACAGGTAGGCGTCTTCCCGCTTATCATCTGATAACTCGAAAAACACATCGCACTGAGATCGGCTCTATTAGCTCGTACCTCTACATGCCGGTCACAACGCAGCCTACGTAGCCACCTTCTTGCAAAGCTCACAGGGCTTCTTTAGGGTCTGGAATCGAGGTTCATCTGCGTCGCTTTTCGTACCGCCAGAAGGCGTCCACATCCTTGACGACATCGTCGTGACGTTCGTATATTTCGAGAGCCAATGGCGAGACCGCGAGAGACACAGGGCGCGCATTTGGGACCTCCCTGCTACTTAGCCTCTTCTTTTTCTTTTTTTCTCCCCCCTCTGCTTTTCCGCTTGACTTTGAAAACTTTATTCGATTGCAGGCATCTCAGGATGCTGCTGCAAAAACTTGGTGTATTCAAGGTGGTGATACGATAATAAGGCGGTTTATGAACACGTTGTAAAATAGGGATGCGAAGGGTCTAATGTACACCCCGAATCCGAAGTAATCGGGTGCTTGTAAAGTAGATCAGAAACCACTCAGTGGACGCGACTACGTGAAATAATGTGCAGAACCTCGAGCGAGGATAAATAGCGATCACTTAGCATTGAACAAGTTGCCTATCTGCTTCCGTAGGCCATCCTTTCCTAACTTCTTTTCCAACTCCTGCGGTTCCATGGTTCGCAGTAAAACACGGATGTCATGACATTCTTCCCTGCCGTCGTGTATATGTTCCGGTGGAGGTTCGCCGGGGGTGACCGGGACCGCAATCTGGGAGACCCGACGGCTTTCTACACGGCTCCGGAGAAGTACACTTGTGCCTGTCCCCTCTTCGTCCTTTCCATCCATTACGAGCATCTGCTCCACCTGTCCACGGTCCCGTTCGTCGGTGTCATCTTTACTACGCTCTATCGTATTTTCATTCCGATGCACGCCGACAGGCGATCTTGAGGTCCCACCCATACTGCGACGTTTCCACTTCGCAGCTCGCGTTGTTTCAGGGGGCGAATACTCGGACGTTTTAGGGGAAGGAGGAGCAAGCACGTAGTCCAGGTCCGCAGTAAATCGTCTGCTTTTAGGCAGCGACTCCCTGCGTCTTCCTCCGCGACTGGCAGACAGTCGCGTACCAACATCTTCCGCACCATCGTCCACTTGCCTATGCCGCGGCTCCAGTTCGCGGTTTTCATACGTGCCCGTGCGTTCGCGAGAGTCCCTACGTTCACCCATCCTCCTGAATGCCGTCTCCGCCCATTCTTCCGCGGCCTCTCTCATGCCCTGAAGTACTCTATCCGTCTCTCTCAGACTTCCCGCGCGTTTATATACTGCGATCACGACATCGAGTGCGAGCCCGTGGTTAGCTGACATAGCTGACAGAATTGATGTCAATCCTTGAGTAGCTGCAAGAGGAACGTCGGGTGGATGAGGGGTAAGTGGAGTATCGTCAAGCCTGCCGCGTCCTTGGTTATGCAATGGCGGTATAGCATTAGCGGGTGGAACCTGTGCGGGAGCCGGAGGAAGGTTTAGCGGCAGTGTAAAAGTAAAAGCCGACGTGGGGAACGGTCTTGCTCGTGCACCGTTGACGTTGGACGGGGAAACTGCGTACCCAGAATGACTTTGGCGGTGTGGTCGTGCAAAAAAGGGAGATCCATATCGTGAGTTTGGCCACAAGGACGGGCGGGCGGATGCGTTTCCACCGATAGGCAGGGACGTGAGGTGGGCGGGAAGGGAATGACGTGCGTGGCTTCCATTTGTGGGTCGGGAAGGCTGGTGTGACGCAGAGGCTGAAAAGGCGGCCAGGTCGACGCTCGGCACTTGTTCGAGCCTAGCAGGGAGGCTCACGCGCGCAATGGAGGAAGGCTGCAGCCTTGTAGTTGGACACGGCGAGGGTGCTCGTGGAGGAGTGGCGTTGGCTTCTGCGTCCAGCTTTGTTTCCGAACCAGGGGCTGCACTTGGTAGTGGCGGGCGTGGTGAGCGCTTGGGTACAGGGCGAGGACTGTCGTGAGGGCGATGTACACTCCGGTCGTGTTTGCTCTGGTTTCCGTTCACTTCTTGTCTTTTATCAACGTCGTTTCCATCCGTGAAGCCGTTGCCCACAGGGTGTTGGTCGAGTACAATGACGTTCGCCTCCGATGGGGTGGTTTTCTGAACTTGACTGAAAGGGTGATGTTGTGCCATCATACGAGAAAGACGATTCACATCAGCACGTTCTTTCCCTTTCTTCGTTCGTACAGGTGGCCACGTCTTTTCCTCGCCATTCTGCTCACTTCCGTCCTCCTCGCCACTTTCGGGATACGGTTTTGGCGTGCGGCCACTCTGATCCACCAAACATGACCTGCCAAAGGTATTCACAATTCGTGGAGGAGCGCGCATGGGAGTTTGGTCCGGCGGACTTGCAGAGTTTATGGAGATGGCCTTCGGAGTGGGAGGTGTGGAAGTGAATGGGGTCGACTGCTCGCGGTGTCGTCTTTGTAGAGGACGACGCGCTGTAGAACTGGGGGTTTCCTTCTGGGCTAGCTTTTCGGATTGTGAGGATTGTACGGTGGAGACGGGGGGAGAACCTGCATTCACCTTTGCGGTACTTCGCTTCTTATCTCGTGGTGGCGTCTTCGGGGAAGGCTGGTTGTCGTCATTTCCATTTGTCATGGTATTGGCTCTGGGAGAGGGTGTACCCTCTTCACGCTGGGGTGAAAACAGGGCCGACAGCTGGTCGGTTTCATGTTGAGGACTGAACTTGAAGCTTAGTACATGGACATGACACTGCGCAGATGAACATTTACCTCGCCCACGATGGCCCTGCTTGGGAATCAGACCGTGGTTTCGTTCTTCGGTCTGCAGAACGCGGACTTGGCTCATAATACTCGATTGGGGGCACGGAGTGACGTTCACTGGGTCCTGCAGCTCTCGAACTGTCAGCGACCACTCTAGGTCGTTTTGTGGGAGACTGCCGAGTCTCGAAGGACGAATCTTCGATCGGTCGTTTACGAGAGCCTACTGAGGATTGCGACGCGTTGACAACTTTCGGTCTCTTAACTCGCTTCATCCCAGGCAGTTCATCGTCCGAATCGGTAGACTGCGTCCCGTGTTTCTGCTGATACCTTGATATCAGCATATCAAAGTACTCTGTATTCTTCTTGTATCGCTCTCGCCACGACTGCCATGGATGATGTTTAGCCCATGGCCAGCATCCGTCAGCCTGCCACGCTCGTGGGTAAGTCGCCAAAACTATTGTGACGAGGGAAGATACTGGGGGTAATTCGATGAACGTACGTACGTTGTCCACAAGTTCCTTATATACGCTGTTCCCCATGCGGCCTTGCTTAGTCGGGCAGTACTTTGCGAGATATTTCATCAAGTACATATCGTGTTCACGAGTGTAAGGGGCACGAGCACTTCGAAAAAAGTATCGTCAGATTGTCTTCAACTGTCGAAGAAAAAAGATCGACAAACTGTTGGCTCATGATAACGAGAAGCGTGCGTCCTATGCCGGACACCTGAAGCTAGGTCGGTCCCTGATGAGTTGGAGTTGTACTGGAGAACCGCCAGTTCCGACGCCGTGTCGCGTCACCCGCGTTGGCATCGTTAATGACACTCAAACCGTATATGGTTACGTTTTCACATGACCCACACGGAGGACCAGTACAGTTGATTATCTCATAATGCATAATGTCATAATGCATAAATCTAATAATGCATGGGTTTTTCGTCCGCCCAAGTTGGGCTGCAGGGCTGTGCAACTCCATGCTACTGCATAATGCTCATAATGCATGGACTTTTCCCCAGCCCGACCGTATGCATTATGAGATAATCAACTGTACTTACGAATCAACAGCTGAGAAGGGTTCGCAGATGGCCTCATGGGTGTTGTTGGAGTCCTTACGATTGGCGTACTCGAGGTCAGCCAACTCGCCAATTTGAGTCGCACGTAGCACATTGCCGGTACTAATGCCACGGTGCACCCAACCCACGCTATGCAAGAACTGCGAGGCTGAAGGGATTCCTTGATCTTGGTTATGTCGATATGCGGGGAGGTCATTCGGCGGTGGCGTGCATTCCATCTACTCTTCTTCTGTGAACGTGCAACCACCCAGTGTTACGACGTTACCGTAGAGTGATATTCCAGCGTAGTTGGTCCTTCGTATCGCTCAGTTGATTGAGTTTTGTATCCAATTTGCTTGAACTTATACGGGATGAAGGATTAATAGAAAAGACATACTTCAGAAAGGAATTGTGAGCATTACGGTGGTGGAGAACTTTTGCGCCAGTTCACACCGTGTCGCGTCACCGTCACCCGTGTTGACATCGTTAATGACACTCAACCAGTATACGGTCGACTCTACACGCGACCCACACAGAGAACGAGCATGTAAATGACACTGCAAAGTAAACTAACGGAGCGCAGCGTTGACAGCCAGACTATCAGCACGGAAGGTCAAACTTTCTGGGAATACTATTTCCGTAACTTTTCAAAACTTCATAAGCAATCAACAACTTACTGTTCCAAAACGCTCAGCGCGTTTCCGTCGCCGTTCGAGTTCTTCCGCGTCTACCTCCTCTGCAGGAGCAGCTCGCTTCGATCCTGACTTGGCTGGTTGGACGGGCGCATTACTTACGCCAAAACGCTCAGCACGTTTCTTCAGCCTCTCGGGATCCTAAGGAAACATCAGAAACGTGGAAGCATATCAGAAGCCCAAGCCAACTCACATCTAGCAATTGGCCTGTCTGCTTCGTCTGAGAAACCTTCCTCACCTGATGTTGAAGGGGCTGTGTGGGCTCCACGAGAGGGATTCCGAAACGTGCTGCGCGTGCCTTGCGCTTCTCGAGCTCATCATCTACAGTGACGGGATTATCTGCCTTGGCGTTATTGGAAGGAAGCGGGGATGCTTTGGTGGAACTGGCAGGAACGGCGGGTGCCTTCGGTGGCGTCGCATGGTTATTTTCTTGGGTCTATCAAGTAAAGTTTCATCAAGGCTTCCATGAAAAGCAGCGGAACGGAAGCATACCGGCTTCGTGGGCGGAGGTTGATGTGGCGGTACCGGATTTTTCGCCGGGGACGCGGTCACGGGTGGTACATCTCCAGCATCCATGATAGACCAGTCAAGGCTGCATATATTCAGGCATGAGAAGGAGAAAGAACGCGTTAAACCATACTCTTCTGGCGGTGCAAGCTGTGCGACCCGGTCAGCCGAGGCAGACGAGAATTTGAGAAACAGGGGGAAAACATACAAGGTCATCGGTGGAAGCTGGCGGTGCCTGTTTTGGTGGGCTGGTTGGAGCGGGCTTGGAGGTCGGATTGGAGGGCAGATAGAGTTCTTCGTAGACCTTGACTGCGGTCGGGTTGGCAAGTATCTTGTTGATGAGGTCCTGCTTGTTTACTCTTGCAGGGGCAGGGGCAGACGCCTTGACGAGTATTTCTTTGAGGTCTGCAACCTTGAGAGCTTTTCTAGAGAAGAACATCACCGACAATCACAAGGACAGTAAGCAGCCGGTCCTACTCACAGCTTCGCCTCCATCGTGGTTTGGTACGAGGGTACGAGATTATGTAATTTTTGACACCTGCCATCGAACAATAAAAAGTCAGTTTATTCCAGAACAAGCACATTACAGTTGATTATCTCATAATGCATAATGTCATAATGCATAAATCTAATAATGCATGGGTTTTTCGTCCGCCCAAGTTGGGCTGCAGGGCTGTGCAACTCCATGCTACTGCATAATGCTCATAATGCATGGACTTTTCCCCAGCCCGACCGTATGCATTATGAGATAATCAACTGTATAAGGTGCTGAACAGGTTTGCCACATGCATCAGTAAATTGACAAAAGTCTTATTTGAGCTTATTTGTCTTAGTCAACTAAAAACCAGCCACAAGTTACCTCCTGCAGCACCACTAGTAACAAGGATACTTGAGAATCCATTATCTGTCCTGTTTTCATCAGGACAGGGGGTAGTAACAACCTTCATGCTGATATTTGTGATGTGGTGTAAGTTGAATTAGCCAGACCAGTTGGAATAAGCTCAGATAAGCCCAAACAAGTGCAAATAAGACTTCTGTTAATTTTCTGATGTGGTTGTACACAACATGTGCAAACCAAGTTTGTGTGGAGTTCAAACTTGTGGACTTGGTGAGACTGTGTCATTATTGATTGGATGATGCCCTATTGATATCAACATCCAATCCAATGTTGCCTCAAAGAAAGCCACATGAAACCTCTCACAGGCTCATTTGCTCCCCATTCCCAACCCACTACTCACTGTGACTTTGTGACAAGATGGTAGGCTTGAGTTCTGGGCAAGAGGAAGGGCCATTTCTGTCATTTCAGGCACTGAGCAACTGAGGCTACATGCCACATGGACCCAGGGAGATGTTGAGATGCTTCTCAACTATGTGGAGGATAACTGATCCAAGGCAGGCAATCACATGGTTTTTCAAGAAGGGCACTTCAATGCTCTGTTACCCCTATTACCTGTTAGGCTGAGACAAAGTCCGTGCAGGACACAGTGAGACTAAGTTGAAGGCCTATGAGAACAACCCTCTAGACAAGAGTTGGGGGACCTGGTCCGTGATGGTACTTTGAGCGGAACTTGGTGAACCCTTACTCGAGTCAGTTGACAGGAGTAGCACTTAGATGCAGAGTGAGAAGTGAAGAAGGAGGCTCATTGCAAGGTAGCTAAAAGCTGGGGATCACAATGATCCCAGCTTGGACTATATACCACTATGATACATGAGGGTGGGCCAGCGAAACCTGAGCCTTCTAAGGGAAATGACTCGGGCTCGAGTCACTGGCACAGGTTAGCACAGTCCACAGTAAGTAGGTGGTGTCACACACCAAAGGTGTTTGGTGACGTGAGCATGGACCCAAAAGCTGAATGATGAAGAATGGAGAAGCCTAGCCCTAATGCACAGAATGACTGGAGTGTCTAGCAGTCATCCATCGCACAAGAACCACCCTTAACATTAGGGAAGAAACCACTCAAGCACCGAATAAAAGTTTTTGAGCGCCAGTTTATGGCATTCTGATTTTTCGAATATCTCAGCCATTTCTAAAGATATCGACATCATTCCCATGCTCACAGAAAGCTCTTGACCATGCCATCCTGCCTACCAAATTTGGTGACAATCCTCGCCCTCCACAATTTTCTGCATTGTTTCTGCCAACGAACGCCTGTTTTGCCACTTTTTATTGTAATGGCCACCTCTTTGACGATCTCTTCGCTCATCCCCTTTGCCAGGGAGAATAACTATGAGTACTTGCCAGGAATCCCCACTAGCATTCGCCCTGAAGCCTCCTGGTTCATCCCTCCCTTGTCCATGACCTCCCATCCTATCGCTTTGGGACAGTGAGTTCTCCTTGTCAGTCTGACATCAAGGAGGACTTTCTTTGGTCGTCTCAGGTCTGTTATCAGGCTTGAAAAATCATATGTGGTTGTTTCAGTTTCTCCAGTCGAAGAAGCATATGGATCCTTTGTCCCTGTGCCCTGCAACATTTACCTCTCAATCCCATCCCTCGTTCTTCCAAAATTGTGACAGGTTCAATACCAATTACTGTCATCCAGTCTATCTGATCGCATTCATGATGAATTTGAGACACTTCTCCCTGCTCTTATGGGAGAAAATGGCCCTTCCTCCTCCTCAAACCCTCCAGAACACTAGCTGCAGTTAATGCAGGTTGCTTTACAGAGAGGAGGAAAGGGGGAAAGTTGCGAAATCCTATGCCCTGACTACCCTGGAGACCCCCAAAATTGGCCCCTGGCAGAAATCCCCACCATTCTTCATTTGGATGCACAGCAAGTTGCCTTAATCCATCTAGACCTCAGATCTAGGAGTCACTATGACTCATTTGCAGTCATATCCCTTAATCAGCAGTGACCAGTGTGCTTACTCATTCCCCTTTTTGCATTATTCATCCATTCCTTGATGACTCATTCCATTTTCAAATTGATTAGTGATAATCTTCGTCATGCTTACTGGTTTTACTTACCAATTGCTTACTGTCCTTACTCATCCTTACAAAGCCTTACCAATCCTTTACCAATCCCCTTACCAATTGCTTACAGATCACTTACAAAGTGTTGCTCCATATTTACTGCAGGCTACGCTACCTTTTGTATATAAAGTACCAATACGTCGACAGCAATAAAGCAGCTACTTGCCCACTCAATTGCCTACCTATTAGGCCCAATCATCGTCGCTTTTAAGCTCATCATCATCATCTCTATTCCTGCAGTATCTGAGGCTCCATTAAGGGTCTATTTACTGTCCTCTTCATCATTCTACATTGCTTCTAGGCTCAGAGCAGCCTATTCTCTTTGCTTTTTTTCAGTCTTCCCCTGCTCCCCCTTTGTCAGGAGCACCCATACCCTCTGCCCTAGCCCCCTCTAGGTGCACAGGACCCCTCCCCCATTTTATTTTAACAGATCCCTCGAGCCAAAGCCCGCGTAGGAAAACCACCAACTCAGCAATTGTCTTTGTGTTGGGTTTTTTTTGGTGTTTTTGCCATTGATCCACATGTCAACTCACATCGGATGGGAGTTTTAGGTATGTTTTGCCTCGTGTTTTGGCCTCTGATGTTGTCCTGACTCATTTCTCCTTCAGATAACTGTAGTACTTCGTCGTCTCTCATTTCAATGGTCCCAAAAGTATATACTTTTGACTTCCTGTGGGTAGAGTATCCCCAGATATATAGATGTTTGTTCTTCCAACTTGAAACTTGGCTTTGGGGGTAAGGCGCTTGTCATGCGTGCTCCATTTGGAGTTGTTTTCAAGGTTTCAGCGAACGTTCAACTTGTTTTCATGGCCATCAACCTTGTTTTCCATCTCCCCATCAAGCAGAATGTAATTCTTCATCACCGCTGGGCTCTGGTGCCCACAACTCAGGCATGGGGTAGGTTCGGCATGCATGGCGCTGGCACTTATTGCCACGCTCTTGGTTTCAGGTAAATCTTCTTTGTCGATCTCGGTGAGCCAGTCTGACAGCTCATCATCCTCACTAGAGTATTCCACATGTGCAAGCCACACTCCATCAGGCTCAAGATTGCTTGCCTCGCAGCTCAACTCGTTCACAACTGCAGCCTTCTCGCTCGACTTCTCATTCCCTTTTCCTTTCAAGTCGCTAACTCCATCTTTCTCCTTTGTAGCCTTGTCTTTATTAGCTCGGCAGTCTTGTGCCATGTGGCCATATTTGCCACAGGTATAACAGTCTCCATTTATCCTTCTTTGTTTTGAATCTCCAGATGTGGTATATGCTGCATCCTCGCCATTTTCGTTTGAAGGCTTTTGAGAGCCCAGGTTTCGACTGTCATACGCATCGAGTACAGTTGCCATGAGCACGTCTGAGGTAATGACTGTGCCAGTAACCTTCGAGAGGGCCATCACTGCTCCAATCTGGGCCTGGTGCGAGTTCAGAAGAGAGCTGATAATGATCGCAGTAAAACTCTCATCTGTTGGGGCCTGGTCCATCGAAGCTAACTGCTCTCGCATGTCTTGCAGGGTATCGAAGTGTTTGTGCATGTCCTCACACTCTCGACAATGTAAGTTTTGCATCTTTCGTAGGATCTCGACCGCTACAACTCAGGATTGCTGCTCGAAGAGCTTCACAAGATGTCGGAAGATTTCGTATGCTGATTTAAGTTGCTTTATCTGTGTGAACAGAGTGTCGGGTAGGGTGCCTGCTATCTGCTGCTTGACAATGGCCTCGCCCATTCGCCATGTCTTCATTTTGGCTTTCCAAACCTCGACCTCTTTCTTTTCAGCTGATGTAGTGGGGGCCCAACTTTCCCCTCGACCAGTAAGTGACTTCGGGTCCTCGGGCTCTGTCTCCGAGCCATCCAAATGGCCTCCAAGGCCTTGTGCTTCAACTGACCATAAAAGTCGGTCTTTGTAGGTAACCCAGTTCATGCCTTCTGCTGCAAGCTTTGGCACCTTCAAGAATTCATCTCCAAGCTTCGTTTCGAAGGACATCTTTGTAGTTCTGCTTTTGGTAGTCTCTCTGTAGTTCTTCTCTTGGGCACAGTTAAAGCTTGGGGCTCATAACCTGTCAGATAATTACTTCCTCAGTAATAACAAGCTACTGAGGAGACTAGGAGAAAATTTACTCTACTGTATGTACGCATTTTTGCTTATGTAAGCAACAAAACCTTCGCACCTAAGTATAATATTAACAGGGGCAGTTTATACTCAACAGGAAGTGGTGCTCAGACAGAACTAAGGGAAGAAAGAGATTTGTTGCAAGGTAGCTAAAAGCTGGGGAATCACAATGATTCCCAGCTGGTCTAAATACTCCTAAGGTACTTGAGGGTGGGCTTGGGAAAGCCACACTTGCTATAGTAAATGACTCCATCAGAGTCAGTGTGCAGTAGCACAGTAAGTACCTGTACAGTAGCAACAATCACTGACCTGTGGCAAAAGCCTGTAGGGTGCTGCCAAGTGAGCAGAGTTGGGATGAGTTGGGTGAAAGTTGAGATGTTAAAGATAGGAGTCATGATCATGAGCCAAGCCAGAGGCTGCAGAAACCAATGATCATGACAACAGGAATGTCAAGTCAGTGAAAGTAAAGGGGCTGACTTGAAATACAAATGTATCATAGATCTATAGTAGAAAGGGAGAAGGAGTGTGTCAGTCACATGACACATGATGCAACTACTTACATGTGATCAGGCACATGACTGCCATGAACACTATGGTACAGAGCAAGAGGTAATGCAAGGAAAAGTAGAAGGAAACATACAGAGACCATAACATAGAACAGGGCACTTGAGTACAGCAAGTCACCTAGCTGAGGCAACCACCAGACATCGAGCTGAGTAAGCTGGTGATGGCAGCATAACACTAGGCTCATCTGCAAGCAGCCCAGTTTCACAGCAAGGGTTTCAAGTACTTGGAGCATATGCAAAGGTTTGTCCCCCCTGACAAGGTGAGGGGCACCAATGTGCACCATGCCTCCACTTTCATCACACCCCCTACCATATCACCTCATCCAGCAGTTGTGCAGCTGGACATGCGAGTTCACCCATCACAGTATCAACCACTGGCCATGCAACCCTCCTCCCAGCTTACCTTTGTACCATATCAACCTGGGACCCTGGGTCAAGCTGCAGTCGTGCAGACCACTCAAGACATGTGGCCTGCTGTAATCTCTCAAGTAAATCCTGTATCATGTATGACTCCATCTGTTGTATCTCATGTAGCCTTACCTCCCCCTGCCAATTCTTCCCCCTCATCTATCCCCATCTCACCACCATCCTCTGCAATGACATCAGTCAACATGTCACTCAACCCTTCATCCAGCATTTCTTCTTGTGGTCAAAAGCACAAGACCAATGCCACTGCTGGGCTGGATGGCCTGTCCACAGTGGCTTCCAGTGTGGTCACTAGTGGTGGAACCAGTTCTTCATGGAAGCAACACCCCCAGGTGTCTATGGAAAATATGGTGCAAAACTTTATGGAAGACATAAAAGAAACTGCTGACAAGACACTTGCTGCTATTGGCACTGATAAGTGGAGGGAAAAGCTTGACAAGGGATTCAAGATGATTGACAACCTTGAGAAGAACCTCTCTGGAGAAAATTTGGTCTGTTTGCAGATGCTACTCGAGGAGAACCCAAATTTCATTGTAGGCTACAAGAGAGCCACTGCAAGTTCAAGCACATACTGAATGTGGTGGGTCAAATTCAGGCTTGAGAAGATTGGCTGCAGAGTCCCTGAATATGAGGGTTTGGGTAGTACTCAGTAGTTGTTAAATGTAGTGCTATCATGTGCTCTTCTTCCTTCACCGAAATTGCACTTCTTTCATGCTCATCTGACTCAAAATTGTAAGAGAAAAAGCATGCATCCAGATAGATTGATATGTGGCTATACAAAAAAAAAGATGAATATCTAATGAACTATATCAATCCAGCTGCTTGACAATGTAAGGCATGCCCCAATTTGCATGCTCCACACAGAAGTCATTCCACATCTGCTCCACAATTGCATCACATACAGTGTTCATCTGCCTGCATGAGTTGCTATTCAATGGAGTATCTTGCAGAGTTCCCACATTGCCATTTTCAGGCATTGGAAGTGGCCCATTGTCTTCACCAATTTGATTGGGATCTGGTATGTTGGTGTCATTGGGATCATGAAGGCAGATGATGTTGTGGATGCAACATGTGGTGGCAGGGAGCTGAGATTGGATTGACATGTCATACTTAGGGGGGAGGAGAAGGGCATGAAAGCATTGCTTGATGATACCAAAGTTGCACTCGATATCATTTTGGAGCATGGCATGGTGCAAGTTAAATAATTCCTTCCTGTTCTTCAGCCTGCAGGGGGGTGAGTGAGGGTTGAATGTAACATAGTGGTACTTACATTAGATTTGCTCATCCCCACTCAGCCAAGTGATAGCATTGACCATGGTATGGAACTAGAAGCTGCAGCATTGAAGGATATCCTGCATCTGTGAGATAGTAGCAGCCATCAGGGATTGTGAAGTCCCACAAATGGGTGTTGTGATAGACAGTTGCATCAGCAGCCAATCCCTCCCAACCTCCAAGGACATATGTAATGATACCATCAAACAAACATGCAACAAGACAATTCTGGGATAAAAATCCCTTATGATTGTGCATAAGATCCCATTGACTCACTGATGGCACACACATGATATGTACCATTGATGGCACCTATGGCATCCTTGAAGTAGGGATAAAATTTCGAGTTGTTGGCAATGTGAGGAGGGATCAGTGAGTTGGCTCTAGGAAGGTGAACATAGGCATTGTAAATGGGGCCTTCTGAGAAGGTGTTGACCATTCATTTGAAGTATCTGGATAGGTGATAGTGTTGCAATCAGTGAACAAGGGAAATATCAAAGACAATAAATACTCACCACAATATCATGTCCATCAAACATTGGAATCACTCACTGATATGTTGCCCCAACAAGCCTGTTACCATTGCGTAAAGAAATATTGAAAGTTGTTCCTCCAGCATGATGTTTTTCGAATTGTGGAAGCCCCCTTCTTGAAGAATGGATATCAAGTGAAGGAAAACATGCTTGTGAACACTGAGCTCCATTCTGATCTGCTTGCAGTGTCCATGGAGCAGCTCCTCTACCTGGCCCTGTCTGGAGAGGGTGGATGTACGATATGGCTCTGGTGTCATGGGTTGCATGTTCTCCATTGCAGCCATGGTGAAGCTGATGACAGTGATGGCTGCATCAGCAAAACCAGTTGCCACTGTCAACTGCTGTCCAGCCTGTTACAGCAGATTACAGCAGCCACACCATAACAGGAAAGTCCCCCCCTGTCCATTGCTGTAACAGTGCTGTAATGGCACTGTGTAGTGCTGTCATGCTTACCTACTCGCTGCACAGCCTGACACAGAACTGATCAACATACAGTGCTGTACAGCCTGACTCGGTGTAGGGAGTCCATATTCCCTAGGGCTGAAATCATCAATTATTAGCATTGTCCTCACCCCCCTAGCCAGCTCCCGCAGGTCTACCATCCCTCAGCATCTTTGCCGCTGCTCCACTCTTGGCTATCTCGGCTAAGTCAAGCGCTTCCTTCACTTGCTAATGCCGCCACTGCCTAATCAGGAAGTAGCCCCTATTACCGACATTCACCACCGCAACAAGTTGCCACCTACCCCTATTCTTGACTCCACACGACATCCAACCCCTGTCTTCGTCAGTCTTCGGCCCTATGTGACTATATCACAGGTCTACTAACCGTCGGCAGTCCCCTCCAATGCTTGTGACATTGGCAACTCGGCCTCTATAGGCCCCACTCGAGCCTCTGACACCCACCACTGCCAATAGTGCTGCCACGCTGCCTTGGATTGTATCCAGGAAATCCCACAGTGTCAGTCAGTGCCCCATAGACCTTAGGCATGTAGTACATCGCCACCTCTCCTTTCTTTTGGTTTTGCTTGGTTTCTTTTCCCTTCTTTTCATGCCTACAACCTGTAGTGCCTTACTTCAGTGCTTTTCTTTCAAGTTTTGCTTGACATGTGGCAGTTCTGAGTTTTGCTGAATTTTACCTTAGTGACAGCTCCTCCTATGCTACAAAACACCACTGTACTTAGGAGGAATATACCCACTTTTCTGGTGTCACAATCTGTGTGTCTAAGAGTCATCCTGAGTCCCCAGAGTTGTTTTCAGAGTTTTCTTCGAGTCTTCTGAGCCCACTTCAAGTCCCCAGAGCTACCCATCGAGTTCTACTGACGATTTCAAGTCTCCTTGCATCTTAAAAATTCTGCCAGCCTTCTGAGTCATCCCCTTCGCATCTACTGATTTTTACTACAGTCTACAAGAGTCTACTTTTGCTGCTGACTGAGTTCCTAGCTTCCCAACACTGCCTTATTGACTAGAAAAATCCCTCTTAGCCCATTTTGTGGCAGAATTTCGAGTTCTTTGCCACCTACACTTCCCAGGCCTTAGGGAAAGTTTCCCTGACCCACCAGTCACCTCCCCTCGGTCTCCTTCCGACTCACGACCCCTTGGGATGAGCCTAGGTCTACCCTACAGCTTTCCCTCTTTCCCCTTCGCACTCTTGCAAGAAGAGTAGCCCACATTGTTTTGGAGCCCACCGCGAGGGGTCTTCGGATCTGGAAAGGAGATCTCTCCGACCAACCCATCAAAGAACCAAACTTGAAGAGCTCCTAGAGCCCTTCCACTACCTTTCTATTTCATCTTCTGATTTATTTGTGCTGTCTACTGATCCCAGAGAAATCTCAGAGCTTCATTCCTCAGATACCGAGTTTCCACTTGAAGAACCCCTTCCCATACCAGATCCACCATCTACATCATTCCTTGATATACCAGGCGGCTTTGAGATCAATGAACCCTTCATTCCACTGCCAGACCGCCAAGAACTATTGCCTTTAACAGACCTTTCGTCCACACCATCCCCATCAGCCTCTACCTTCGCCGCTGAACAACTACTTATACCATCAGAATCTGCCTCCATGTCTCGTACTGTTTTTCAGCCACTAGTTCGAATTCCACCCCAGACTTCTGCCCTAGTTTGGACACGAAATCCCATCTTACCACTGCCTACCCAGATACCAACCGCCATGTCTGCACCTACCGCTCACCGCAAAATGCTGCTGAGGGGTTCTAACAAAGCCCCTAAGTTCTCAGGCAAAACCAAAGATATATGTGCCTACTTCGAAGACGTTGATCAGATCTGCACTGATGCAGGAATCACTGACGAGAAGCTTAAAATCAAATGGGCCATTCACTATGCTGACCGCAACAAGTCCAAGCTCTGGTCATCCCTCAATTCAGCAGCTAACGATGACTGGGATGCCTTTGCAGCAGAAGTAATGAGTTTCTACCCTGGTGCTGACATTAAGGGCCACCAGTATACTAAAGCCGACCTTGAAACTCTCCTTCACCACCAAGTTCAGAAACCTATGTCCTCCCTCAATGACCTTGGCAAATACGTTAGAGAATTCCACCACATCGTCGCCCTGATCAACAAAAAGAAGAAGCTGACAGAAGACATCATCAATGAGAAATTCCTCGAAGGCTTCCCTCCCAGATTCCACAACACGTTAGCCACCCGCCTCCAACTCAAAGATCTAGACCATGATGTTGACGACCCCTGGCCCTTCGACAAAGTCTACAAGCAAGCCACCTATCTTCTAAGTGGTGCTCATCGGAATATCGCTCAAGTCGACAGTTTGGCTCTTTTCCCTGAGTCATATTCACAGCCTTCTGCCCCACCGACCATCCTTAAACGAGAATACATCCAAACCACCGACCAGCAGCAGGCGCCACTGCTTCATCAGACCCAACCTCAAGAGCAACAGTTTTGCCGCCCTTTTGATCCCCACTGCTTCTTCTGCAGTGGCACTGATGGCCACAGGACCGCTGAATGTGAACTGTGCCAAGAGTATGTCTGCCAGGGGAAGTGTGTGCTGATAGGCAGCAAAGTATTCATGAAAGATGGCTCTGACATACCTAGGTCTGCCGCTGGGCAGAATTTCAAAGAAAAGATCGACAACTTCTTAGCCCTTAGAGAATCCATCATGGCATTGGCAAACCTAGTCTCCATCCAATCTCCAGGTGCCGCTTCGTCGTCTAGAGGCCGAGATACCCCTCCCCACCTCGTCAATACTATGTTCTTCAGCTCTGAGGACTCAGCTGAATTTCAAGTCGAAGTTCACCCCTCATCTTATCTCGTTGACCAGGAGATAGAAGATAATGCCGACGAAGAAGATAAGCATGCCCTTGCTAGAGCTTATGCTCAGGTCAAGGAGCTCAAAAATGCAATCAAGAGGAAGAAAACCTGCCCACTTCGATGGAGTGGAAATCCTGACATGTCGTCCTCACAATCCTGCCCCTTTGAACCCTGCTCCAGTCAACAATACCGGCTCTACTTCCAAAAATCCAACTTCATCTAACAAAAATATCGCCAATCCTCCACCTAGAAACAATGCTGCTGATACTTCTAACTCTAAACCGCAGGCTAACTCTACCCCGCAGTTTCGCTACCAGAGTGGCTTTGACGAAGCTGCCGCCACTAAGTGCCTTGTGTCCCAAGTATTAGGGGCCAAGATTGAAATCTCGACTCAAGATCTCCTCGCAGTCAGCCCTGAAATCTGCAAACAGATTAAGGAGATGGCCATGATGAAGAAGATTGCTATCAGAAGTCTTGAAACCGCATCGGAAACTTTGTCCTCATCTACCTGGGCTTCTTACAAGCAATATCTTGTCAAAGATACTGAGGGAAAATGCATCGGCTTAGCCACCGCCCCTCTTCGTGCTGTCAATGGTATTCTGATGGATAAGCTTCAAGTGGAGTGCATCCTCGATAGCGGATGCCAGGTAGTAGCCCTTAGGTGCGAGTTGTGGGAGGCCTTGGGCGCCCCCTTATGCTCTGACATGCATATGACCCTTGAAGTGGCTAACCAGTCTAAAGAGAGTACACTAGGTGTCATCGAGAATGCCTCCCTGCGCATCAGGCCAGTGGAGGCTCACCTTCAGATCCAAGTCGTCGATTGTGCTCCCTTCGACCTGCTTTTAGGCCACCCATTCTTCTGCCTACTTAGCAGCATATTACGAGACTTCCCCAATGGTGAACAGTCACTCAAAATTCACGACCCCAACTCAGGGTGGCAATTATTAATACTGACTCGACCTCATCATCACCTACATCCCCAACCTCGCTTCGTCAATCCGGAGGACAAGGCCAAATATTTCTCCCACCAAGAATACCACTGTCACTTAGAAGGAGCCAAACAGGGTTTTTAATGTCGGTCAATGACTCACCAGGGGTGTGAGGAGACCAGGACAATGTAGTATCCATGTGTTCCCTCTATATTTCGGACCCCCCCTCTTCGTCTTCAGATTTTACCTCGTCTCTTCCAACAGACTCCAAAGAGAATACCGCTGCGGCATTCCTTCTCGACTATACCACCCCTAGTGCACCTTTTCTCGACCCTTATCATTTTAGCTCTGTCTCTGCAGAAGATCCTTTCTTGTTCTCAACCAGTACTACGATTTCACCACTGACACTTTCAGTACTTCGATCTACCTTCAAATTCGATCCAGTTTATCACATTTTAAAATACAAGCCTGTAGCAAAAAGGGTTCGGCCTATCCCAACTGCGATGCCTGTAGAGTTTCGGGTTGACCATCAGGAGGTCGGTGACCCTCTCGCAGATCTTCCTGTATTACCATACCATCCCCCACTGTTCATTCCAGGCTCTAGGTTCACGGTGGCAAGAGCAGAAGAGCTCGACCTCGACCCAGCCAAGTTCCTATGGCCCTCGGAACTGGAACTCGTTTGATGGCTGGTTCGAACCCACGAGACCACCTTCACATGGGAGACCTCAGAATGAGGTACTTTCCAAGAAGACATGTTTCCCCCCCTTAAAATCCCAACATTGCCACACAAGCCCTGGGTCGAATGCAATATCCCTATCCTGCCCGCTATATTTCGCGACATCATCCAAATCATCAAAGAGAAAATTGCCACTGGCATCTACAAGCCCTCGACTTCGTCATACCGATCAAAGTGGTTCTGCGTAGTCAAGAAAGACGGAAAATCCCTACATCTTGTCCATGATTTGCAGCCACTAAATGCAGTCTCTATACAGGATTCAGCTGTTCCCCCCTTCATCGACTTGATTGCCGAAGCCTTCACTTGCCACTCTGTCTATGGCATCCTAGATCTCATGGTCGGCTACGATCACCATGCTATACACAATGATTACTGCGATCTAACCACCTTCCAAACCCCTATTGGCACTCTCTGACTCACCAAGCTCCCTATGGGCTACACTAATGCCATCCAGATATTCCATGGTGACATCTGCTGGATCCTAAAAGACGAGATTCCCGAAGTTACTATCCCTTTCATTGACAACTGCCCTATCAAGGGACCTAAATATCGCTACCAACAAACCGATGGTACCTTCGAAACAATTCCACAAAATAGCAGCATTCGTCGCTTCATTTGGGAGCACTTACAAAATACTAATCGTGTTCTTCACCGACTATGACATGCAGGTGCCACCGTCTCTGCCAAGAAATGCATAATCACTGCCCCATCTATCATGGTAGTCAGGCACAAGGTTTCGTACAAGGGGAGAATTCCCGATGAAACTAAAGTTCAGAAAATCAAAGACTGGCCTTACTGCACTAACGTCACTGAAGTCAGGGGCTTCTTAGGTCTATGCTCATATTGCCGCATATTCATTAAAGACTTTGCCAAACACACTCATCCTCTTGTAGAGTTGACCAAGAAAGATGTTCCCTTCGAGTTTGGCGATGAGCATCAAGCAGCAATGGAGTACCTCAAGACTGCCATTGTTGCGTCCCCAGCACTTTGATCGATCAATTACAATTCTGCCTCGCCAGTAATCCTCGCCATCGACACTTCGAATATTGCTGTCGGCTATATACTCATGCAAGAGGACAAAGGTGGCAAAAGATACCCCACTTGTTTCGGCTCAATCACTCTCAATGATCGTGAGTGGTGCTACAGTCAAGCCAAACTTGAACTGTTCGGTCTCTTTCAAGCCCTTCACAATGTGCGGCTTTACATATTTGGTGTATGAAACTTGGTTGTCGAGGTGGACACCAGGTACATTAAGGGTATGATCAACAAGCCTGATCTACAGCCTAATGCCACCATCAATCAATGGATTGCTGGCATTCTGCTCTTCGACTTCAAGCTCGTCCACGTACCTGCCGCTAAGCATGCCGCCCCTGATGGGCTATCCAGAAGACCTAAAGCCGAAGGAGATCCCAAGGTTGATGAAGAAGAATATGAGGATTGGGTAGATGAGTGTGGAGCCTTTGCCGTTGAGCTCGTGAATCACCGTGAACCAAAGTCCTGCTTGCTACGTCCCCCAGAAATCCCACCGTCAGAGTACTACTCACCTTCCAGCCTACCTCAGGACGTAGCCATTTTTACCGCCTCAGAAATACCACCAGAGACTTCTGAGACTGAAATACCGCGATCCGAGAAGGTGAAGCAGAGAGACGAGAGGTTAGAAGTTGTGAGAGAGTTTCTAGAGATGAAGAAGCTGCCAGAAGGACTGGAGGAGAAGGAACTAGAGAGCCTGGTGCAGCTAGCTACCCGATATTTCGTCAAGGGTGGAGAGTTGTGGAGGAAGGAGCCTCAGGGTCGTCACCAGCTCATTGTTTGCTGCCACAAGTGGCTTGGCCTTATTTGTCAAGCCCACGATGAACTGGGCCATAAGGGTATCTTCTCCACCTGCATACATTTACTGACTCGGTTCTGGTGGCCTATGCTTGAGCAGGATGTTTGCTGGTACATCAGGACATGTCACAAGTGCCAGATTCACTGCCTCGATTGAATCCATATTCCCCCTGTGGTTGCAATACCTGAACCTTTGTTCTACAAAGCCTATGTCGATACCTTCGTAATGCCAAAGTCTAATGGCTACCGCTACATCACTCAAGCTCAATGCTCCCTCACCAGCTATCCCAAATGGGCCATGCTTCGATCCGAGACTGGCAAGTCGGTTGGCAAGTTCTTATTCAAGCAAATCTTATGCCAATGGGGAGCTGTGGTGGAAATTGTCACTGACAATGGTGCCCCCTATGTTCTAGCCCTCAATTGGCTCTCGAAGACCTATGGCATTTGGCATATTCGTATCTCACCGTATAACTCGCAAGCGAATGGTGTCATTGAGCAGTGGCATTTTGATGTAAGAGAAGCAATGGTTAAGAGTTGCGAGGGAGAGTCATCGAAGTGGTCAGAAGTTGCACTGACGGTATTTTGGGCAGAAAGAGTCACCATCCACAAAGCTACAGGATTCTCTCCATATTATATGGCTCATGGTGTCCATCCCAGGCTACCCTTTGACCTTGTCAAAGCGACATTCCTAGCACCTTATGAAGCCGAGTCCTATTCTACCGCAGATCTCATCGCCAATCGGGCTCACCAACTACAAAAGCGGCCAGAAGATCTCCAGCTCATACATGATCGAGTCCTAAAATCCCACTTCACATTGGCCAAAGACTTCGTATCTCGCTTTGAGAAAACTATACATGACTTTGACTTCGAACCAGGTACACTAGTCATCATCAGAAATTCCTGCATCGAGAAGGAGCTCGACCGCAAAACCAAACCGCACTACCTAGGACCAATGGTAGTGGTGCATCGAACTAAAGGCAGCTCATATCTTCTCGCAGAGCTCGATGGCGCTATTTCGAAATTCCGCTTTGCCACCTTCCGATTGTTCCCATACTACCCACACAACAAAACTCGCATCGAGGTCACCCATTTAGTTGGCCTCAACAATCCCACCATCGACCAACTCGAAGATGACTCCCTGCCCAACCCAGAGCTCACTGGTGCCCTTAGGGACAAGTCAGATGAGTAGCTATACCCTTCTGTTTCATTTTCTCTCTGTTTTCCTTTCATCTCTTTTGTTTATCTTTTACAGACTCTCTACTCATATGAATATTCCAAAAACAACAGCCCCAAACATAAAACCTATAAAATAAAATAAAATAAAAAAATATGTCATTCTGAAAAACCAAAATTACAACCTACAGCCTGCCAAACCGAAAACTATGTCTCTTAATCTCTTCTTTTTTTTACCCGCCTTCATAATCGTACTCACTACTCCTTCTAATTAAAAAGAATGCTGAAACTCGAAAAAGTCAAAAAGAAAAGACAGCAAAATATTCCCTTACTCTCGCTACTTGCTTTCGTTTCACCGACCTCGTTTCTTAGTCTTACTTAGTTTTTGCTGCTGGTACCGACAGGCCAGACAATGCACTCTTTCATCACCAGTATACAACGCCAAACACTACTCTATGCAATCCCAAGTCACCACCGATCCCCAAAATGGTCTCACTGCCACTCCTCCAGCTCTCGAATGTCTCTCTTAGCTCACTGGAGAACGAGGCTGAGTTGTCCTAAACCCGCATGAAGCTCAGCAAGAATTGACCTGGCCCATTCAACCATACCTTTGATGCCTGCAAGACGAGCATCGTACTGGGCCAAGGCGTGCTGAGGTCCGCCAAACGGGGTCCACTGTGCACCGACTGACCCTTGAGGATGGTCACCGATGTCATCTTCTCCCTCAACACTTACCAGAGGGGTCTCCAGATCGCTGTCATCCCCTGATTGATCAGCTTCAAACTCACTGCTGGGAGCCTCGTCCAACAAACCACTGAGACTAGCGGCAAATGTCAAAGGATCGTCTTGCAGTTCCACCTCGGTCCGAGAAGTAGAAGGGACGGGCATGTTCATCGGGCTCAAGGGAAGGAACAATGGTGGTGGGGGTTGAGAGAGAGAAGGGGTGGTCAGCAGAAGTTCGAGATTGGGTGGGGCAGCAGTGGAAGCTGAAGCTGAAGTTCCTTGAAGAGTCACCAGCTGACTGACAAATCGAGGTCGTACGCGAATAGTCATTTGAGGGGGTGCAGACAAAGTGGCCAGTGGAGGAGGTACTGGGGAGGTCCTAGGTTTCTTGCTCATCGTGGCTGATGACACTGGTGGCCCTTCAACGTTCTTGCACTTCATGGACTCATCACTACAACTCACTACTGAGATGAATGCCAGACTCACCTTCCTCCCAGCCTTCCCAGCCTTGTTGCATTTTTTCTTCCCCTCGTGGCATGACTCACAGGCACCTCTGTCTCTCCAGACACACAGTACCCCTTGCTTGTCACACCACTCGCATGGTTCGTTGGTCCCTTGCAATGCCTGGGCCATACTCTTGACACCACCCCTGAGTTCTTGCATCACCTTGGTCTGGTTATTGACGACAACAACCGGCTCTTGCGTGGCTGCTGGTACCTTGCGAGGGGCAGCCACCATTACTTCGATGGCTACTGAATTGGTGGTACACATGGTGTCCTGAAAGAGAGGCAAAAGTCAGAAGCTTACCCTTGAAAAACTGACATTGCGATGCACCTTAGGCCCATCGTCTGTCATGGCAGCCTTCTCGATCTGGCACTGTGACCGCCTAACTTCGCTGCCTACCTTTGGCATGGTAGCAGCTCCTGGGGCCGGCTTGGATCTTGACTTCCTCGAGTCTCAAGGGAACTGGTTACAAAGAGCGACCAATGTCAGGAAACCTGACGAGATTGCCTCCTCGGTGTCTTCGGGGTACCTTGGCACCTCAGTGCTCATGTTGGTGGCAAATCGCCGCAGCTCCTCGATCTGGGCCTGTACCCCCATCTGCTGCTGAGACACCTATAGTGTGGGCTAGGGACTTACTGACACCTCTTCAAATCTATCCATCCACTCCCACACTACATCTTCCTCTGCCACTTCATCCGGAATCTCCCTCATCACCGCCATGAAAGCCCCCATAAGCTTGGCCCACCTTTTAGGTATCTGCTGACAGATGGCGTCAGGTGGGATGTAGACAGGCTGCAAAGAGGTGGCAGCGTTGGAGGTCGACATGTCGATGGTAGTGCGTAGCGTGGTGGTGATGAGTAGTGGTGGAGGGACTTAGAAAGAAAAGATGAAGTGGCAGCATGTTGTTTGGTATGTTTGGCGACCCTTTGTTCCCACGGAATCATTTTTTGCTACAGCACGTGCTCAAGAACCCCATCTCGCTTGCACTTGATCCATGCACAGCCACATCACGTGCCTCACAGCAACTCATCACTGCTCCATGTCACTGCATACCCCTGACTGAGGACGGTCAGTATTCGAAGACCCCGGTGTGAGTCGACATGTGGATCAATGGCAAAAACACTGAAAAAAACCCAATACAAAGACAATTGCCGAGTTGGTGGTTTTCCTACGCAGGCTTTGGCTTGAGGGATCTGTTAAAATAAAATGGGGGAGGGGTTCTGTGCACCTAGAGGGGGCTAGGGCAGAGGGTATAGGTGCTCCTGACGAAGGGGGAGCAGGGGAAGACTGAAAATGCGAAGAGAATAGGCTGCTCTGAGCCTAGAAGTGACGTAAGATGATGAAGATAACAGTAAGTAGACCCTTATTGGAGCCTCAAATACTGCAAGAATGAAGAGGATGATGATGAGCTTAAAAGCGACGATGATTGGGCCTAATAGGTAGGCAATTGAGTGGGCAAGTAGCTTCCTTCTTTTTTTGCTGTCGACATATTGGTACTTTATATACAAAAGGTAGTGTAGCCTGCAGTAAACATGGAGCAACACTTTGTAAGTGATCTGTAAGCAATTGGTAAGGGGATTGGTAAAGGATTGGTAAGGCTTTGTAAGGATGAGTAAGGACAGTAAGCAATTGGTAAGTAAAACCAGTAAGCATGACGAAGATTATCACTAATCAATTTGAAAACAGAATGAGTCATCAAGGAACAGATGAATAATGCGAAAAGGGGAATGAGTAAGCGCACTGGTCACTGCTGATTAAGGGATATGACTGCAAATGAGTCATAGTGACTCCTAGATCTAAGATCTAGATGCATTATGGTAACTTGCTGCATGTCCAAATGAAGAACAGTGGGGGTTTCTGCCAGGGGCCAATTTTGGGGGTCTCCAGGGTAGTCAGGGCATAGGATTTCGCAACTTTCCCCCTTTCCTCCTCTCTGTAAAGTGACCTGCATTAGCTGCAGCTAGTGTTCTGGAGGGTTTGAGGAGGAGGAAGGGCCATCTTCTCCCATAAGAGCAGGGAGAAGTGTCTCAAATTCATCATGAATGCGATCAGATAGACTGGATGACAGTAATTGGTATTGAACCTGTCGCAATTTTGGAAGAATGAAGGATGGGATTGAGAGGTAGATGTTGCAGGGCACAGGGATGAAGGATCCATATGCTTCTTCGACTGGAGAAACTGAAACAACCACATATGATTTTTCAAGCCTGATAACAGACCTGAGACGACCAAAGAAAGTCCTCCTTGATGTCAGACTGACAAGGAGAACTCACTGTCCCAAAGTGATAGGATGGGAGGTCATGGACAAGGGAGGGATGAACCAGGAGGCTTCAGGGCGAATGCTAGTGGGGATTCCTGGCAAGTACTCGTAGTTATTCTCCCTGGCAAAGGGAATGAGCGAAGAGATCGTCAAAGAGGTGGCCATTACAATAAAAAGTGGCGAAATGGGCGTTTGTTGGCAGAAATGATGCAGAAAACCGTGGAGGGCGAGGATCGTCACCAAATTTGGTAGGCAGGATGGCGTGGTCGAGAGCTTTCTGTGAGCGTGGGAATGATGTCGATATCTTTAGAAATGGCTGAGATATTCGAAAAATCGGAATGCCATAAACTGGCGCTCGAAAACTTTTATTCGGCGCTTGAGCAGTTTCTTCCCTAACGTTAAGGGTGGGTCTTGTGCGACGGATGACTGCTAGACACTCCAGTCATTCTGTGCATTAGGGCTAGGCTTCTCCATTCTTCATCATTCAGCTTTTGGGTCCATGCTCACGTTGCCAAACACCTTTGGTGTGTGACACCGGGAGGTGTAGGGAGTCCATATTCCCTAGGGCTGAAATCATCAATTATTAGCATCGTCCTCACCCCCCTAGCCAGCTCCCGCAGGTCTACCGTCCCTCAGCATCTTTGCCGCTGCTCCACTCTTGGCTATCTCAGCTAAGTCAAGCACTTCCTTCGCTTGCTAATGCCACCGCTGCCTAATCAGGAAGTAGCCCCTATTACCGACATTCACCACCGCAACAAGTTGCCGCCTACCCCTATTCTTGACTCCACATGACATCCAACCCCTGTCTTCATCAGTCTTCGGCCCTATGTGACTATATCACAGGTCTACTAACCATCGGCAGTCCCCTCTGATGCTTGTGACATTGGCAACTCGGCCTCTATAGGCCCCACTCGAGCCTCTGACACCCACCACTGCCAATAGTGCTGCCACGCTGCCTTGGATTGTATCCAGGAAATCCCACAGTGTCAGTCAGTGCCCCATAGACCTTAGGCATGTAGTACATCGCCACCTCTCCTTTCTTTTGGTTTTGCTTGGTTTCTTTTCCCTTCTTTTCATGCCTACAACCTGTAGTGCCTTACTTCAGTGCTTTTCTTTCAAGTTTTGCTTGACATGTGGCAGTTCTGAGTTTTGCTGAATTTTACCTTAGTGACAGCTCCTCCTATGCTACAAAACACCACTGTACTTAGGAGGAATATACCCACTTTTCTGGTGTCACAATCTGTGTGTCTAAGAGTCATCCTGAGTCCCCAGAGTTGTTTTCAGAGTTTTCTTCGAGTCTTCTGAGCCCACTTCAAGTCCCCAGAGCTACCCATCGAGTTCTACTGACGATTTCAAGTCTCCTTGCATCTTAAAAATTCTGCCAGCCTTCTGAGTCATCCCCTTCGCATCTACCGATTTTTACTACAGTCTACAAGAGTCTACTTTCGCTGCTGACCAAGTTCCTAGCTTCCCAACACTGCCTTATTGACTAGAAAAATCCCTCTTAGCCCATTTTGTGGTGGAATTTCGAGTTCTTTGCCACCTACACTTCCCAGGCCTTAGGGAAAGTTTCCCTGACCCACCAGTCACCTCCCCTCAGTCTCCTTCCAACTCATGACCCCTTGGGATGAGCCTAGGTCTACCCTACAGCCTTCCCTCTTTCCCCTTTGCGCTCTCACAAGAAGAGTTGCCCACATCGGAACTGATTGAGGTACAGCACTGTACAGTGTGTGTGAGTCTGCACAGTACAGTACAGCGTGCTGGACTCCATACAGTACAGTACAGCATGCTAGACTCTGTACAGTACAACACAGTACAGTAGATTCTGTACAGCACAATATAGCCAATCCAACTCTGTACATCACTGGGCACTAAGATCTGTCTGTGGGATTGCATACAACACTGTAGGTTACTGTACCAACCCCACCATTCACACCAGCTATTCAGCCTTCACTTATAGGTCTTTGTGGCATCACAAAAAAACCAATGACATACAATAGCCTAGTATATGGTGTGAGGGGGACAATACAACTGATACTAATCTAGGATGACCTGCTATTCATCTGTTGCTGACCTAGCAACCTCTCTTGCGGAGTAACCCATCCTTGGAACATGTTTAACTCTGTTTAAAGATAAATGGAAATGGTTATGTACTTACATCCCTGCCTTGGCCCAGTCTCGAAGCATCTTGTCGAGCTTACTCCCATGGTAGTCATCAGACCACACTTGATCGATCAAACAGGTGAGATTATCATATGCGACTTCGACTTCCTCTCTGCAAAGAGTCTCATTTTTGGCTACTCCATGCTTCTTGAATGTCATTAAGATGCTTCGAATCTTGATCAACTCACATTAGTAGATATATATAGTGAATAGTGGAACTGACATATGATTGCAGTGACAAGGGTGAGTGCTTTGATGGGAACAGATGCCTGGAATTCAACAAACTGGCAGAGTGATTTCACACTAGTGCAATAGTAGACAGTGAGACAAATCTTCTTGAGGGCAGGATGGGTGAAATTGCTGGTCCTTCCCTGTAATCTTGTATGACAATAGTTAGATGACACTGGTCAGAGATGTACATACCAATGGGTCTGGGTCCCCGTGAAGATATTGAGCACTTTCGAGAAGTTGGGTAGCCTTCCTCTTGATGAACTCAATTCATTCAGCATTGTCATCAATGTTTTCAGGAGGGTAAAGACCATACTTGAAGGGAACAATACATGCAGCAATCTTCTTAATTTCACTGTGAAAGGTTTGGGTGTCATTGAACAGCTGCAAAAGGTGTATTACCATGTGAAGAGGATGGATTATTATGCACTTACAATCATGGCCATGGACCTCTTGTGCTCTGGATAAAAACCTGTGATCCTTCAGACATGTACCACATAGTAGGTATTAGAGGACTTACCAGCTTCAAGCTCCAATCCATTGTCCTTGTACTTAATGACCATCTCAACTAAAGTCTCCATACAAACACTGTCAATTGCCATCTCATGATGTGGGAATGGAACCTCTGTTGCTATATACAGCCACATCCTTCTCTTAGCCTTGTCCAAGAGTTTGCACCACAGCAGACCAAAAAAGCTAGGGTAGTGGGCCAAACGACCACATCTGCCTCAGCTGTCTTGGAATACTTACCACAGTGCTCACTGATAAGATCCAAGGAATTGCCTGAGTAGTCATCTGCGCTGTGCAACCTACTCTGCACATGGCTAACCACATTGGGTTGTGACTTCTTAGGGAGATGCCTCTCATTGCTGCCAGAGTCTTCAAGGTAAGTAGGTGAGGGAGGTTGAGGATGGCAGTTTTGAGAGTGATGCCTGGCACTAATGTCATACATCAGGAAAATTTTAATGAAATGATAATGTTATATAAGACTTTATCTACCCTGTAAAGCCCTATAAGGTATATCATAATGACATACACATTGGTAATGCTATATATTCTCTGGGGGCCTTGGAAGCATAGGTCAAAAGTTATCATTTAGGTAGAGTGGGTCATATGTATCAGAATGTGAATAGTAGATCATATATGTCTTTCATTATCAGACATTACCAACAACTGTCATTGACACCATCAACAGCTTAAAAATAAAAATAAAAATTGCTATAGCAACCTTCAATTGAACTTATCAATCATGATATTACAAGAAAGCAATTTCATTCAATATCAATTACATAATGAGTACCTACTGAATACACTACTAGGTATGATGAACTACTTAAACCCCCCAAAAAGTGAAAATAAAGCAGAGAAAGACACTTACAGATGACTTCACACAAGGGTACACTTACCTGGATATGAACCCTAAGACTTAAGTCTTAGAGTGACTCTTGCCCTGAGGTAGAACTCAGAGACAAGAGTGAAGAAGAGAGAGAAGGGGAGAGAGGATGAGTTTGTATAACATGTACTATACAGTCATTACAAAGACATTCCCACACTTGTGGCTGGGGAAGAGTTGTTCAAATGATCATAAAATGATGTAGATGACAAGACTAGATATTGATGATCAAAGTGAAATCAGACTGAAAAGAATATTGTCATTGATATGATGATGATATTATCTGATGAGCAATTATAATGTATTGTCAACTTCATAGCACTATTACATGTGGCATATCAGCTCTTGCCATCATCATATCATGATGACACAAGTATTGTAATTCTTATATCAGGCCTATGTGCAGTTGGCCAGATAGTAAAATGTCTGCCAGGTTATCTAACACATTGTCTGACTATTATCATAATGATTTATAGATGATCATGCCTTATACACCATTATCCAATTCATATCAGACAGATAACTACTTACCATAATTAACTGGGAATACCAGCACATCAAAGCCCCCCTGATGATAGTCCATGCCAACCTTTCAACAGCATGAGTGTAGTAAAATAATATTAAGATTAATTACCTCTTCACTGTGACATGGCTGTGGACCACTCTTGGACTGCACTCTGTGGCTATGTGGCATATCAGACTGACAGAAAGAGATACTCTCTTGATGTTGGTCAGGAGAGTAGTGCAGTGGGGGAACTGGGGTGTGTTCAGTTGCAACTTGTGGTCAGGACAGCTGAGACCATTGGAGCATAAGCTGCTGAGTAGGAGTGGGAGCAGGCTGTGAGGACACCATGTGCCAAGGGGGATCTTGCTGGGAGGGAACATTCTGGGAGGATACTATAGACAGTGCATGGACATGTGGCCAGGGAAATCATTGCTGTAAAGACAACTGCTGAGAACATGCCTGTGGCAAGGGAGTTTGACTGTCTGGCTCACACTCTAAAAAATATAATTAGTGCCAATGGAGTAAAAGATAACCTGTACTCACCATCATCAAATTCATGAAGCATGGCATCCTCCAATATAGGGTCAAATTCAGTACAGTCATTTGACCCTTCATCAGTATGGGAGTACATCAGTGTGTTCTCATTGACTCCATGGCCAGGCCATCCATCATTACCTGTATGACCATGAGTATGTTCATCCTTGGTGTCCTCAGGGCTTGAATATTGACTGCTGTTTAAGTCTTGGAACACTTCACCAGATTGAGGTTCACTTAGGTCACTACTCATGTCATCATTTACTTGATGGGCATTTTGCATTTGGTGGAGAACTTGCTGTTTGGTGGAAGGCTTAGAGACCATAGACCTGTCTGACAGACCAGAGGCATTTGTTGATTGTGAAACTGTGGCCCAAGGCATGGATGGATCAGGTATTGATGAGGTAGATGGAACCTCCAGGACTGTTGGGAGGGGCTGCAGGCAAGATCTGGATGTGTGTCGGAAATTATTCTCAGTAGCAACACTATCTTGCTCCCTGCAAGATTGTTGGGATACTACATGTTGGGTGGTGGCTAGCATTGGTGTGAGTGTATTGATGGTTGTGTGCTGGACAAGTTAAATATACACACCAGTTGCCTGAGACACAACAGCCTGACCTTGTGCTTGGGGGACAGCAGCCTCTGTGATTTGATATGGCTGGTGTATTGTTTGATCTTGCTTGTACTCATTGAGTGATTGTGTCCCAACAAAAGACAGTTGCTTCGGAGTTTGCATCTGGAAGCTGAATCTGGAGCCAGATTCTGCCCTTTGAAACTCAGGTAGAGGACCAGTAGTGTGATCCTCTTCAATGCTGGAGTCTTCAAGCTGGTTCTCTGTAGCAGGAGTCTGTTTAGCATACATCAGCACATATTAAGATATATCTAGTATAGAAACCACTTGCCTTGGACTTTTGAACCTTCTGAGAGGGCTGAGTACCCCTCCTGTGACAGCAAGGTGTTGGAGCCAAAATGTTCCATGGTGCATTATCTGGGAGCATAACCCGTTGCCTGGGCATTTGCTGAGGTTGAGCGAGGACATCCCCAACCCACTCAAGTTGCATGTTAGCACCACCCTGGCCAGCTGTTGTCTGCCTCGTTCTTTGCAAAGTTAGCACAGCCTGTTCATGTGAGGATGAGGGCACACCAGTATCACCTGGATCACCTGGATCACACTGAGCACTTCCCTTTGTGTGCTTTGCCCTTGGAATACTAGAGAAAAAGCTGGAAGAGCAGTGTAAGCCCAGTGAGAGGATATATCACAAAGGAGGACACACTTTGGCAACTCAGACTCAAACAACTTGTCCTAGGTGATTTGAATTACAAAATGGAGCAAACGGATACCTGTGACAATCTAGGTCGACTGGCCACAATTGTGTCATGCCAACAATGAAAAGATGGACCAGAGCTGAGGCATTATAAGTGGATATCATGAGTGCAACTAGAACGATTAACAAGGAAGTCAAAGGAGACACAAGTGGTCAAGAGGTGGTTGTTGTTTAGATCGATTCCAAGCCATCAGCCATCTATGGAAAACCACAGAGTCATGTAGTGCCCATTCCAGATTGGGCATGATGTGTAAGTTGACGAGTGTGTAACACATAGCCAGCTCTACACACTCAAAATTACAATAGCAAGACTAAACACATGAAATCTACTTCAAAACCAGCCTCTGACTCAGAGCCTTTTCTCCTGGAAAACTTGGGTAGGGTTTGCTTAGACACCTTGTGGTGATGCTTGCATTGCATCCAATTTTCATGCACCAAGACATATGACCCTAGACTGAACAGCACCCTGAGAACCCCATAGGCAATGGCATACCTCATGGCTGTTTGTGGCTAGCCAGGCTGGTTGTGAGGCTGGCTCTGCAGCAGATGAGGCCATGAGGAATTCTGATAAGCCAATATCTACACCAGTTTGAAGGGCCATGCACCATGTAGAAAGCAGACTCGGTGAGGTTGTCATGTGCACCAGAAAACATCTCCATGAATGACTAAATTCAAAGCAACATGGCAATGAGCACCTGAATGCTCAATCATCTGACTGAAAACCAAAGCAACCTTGGAATTAATCATCAGGTTGGTGACACTGGTTTCGATCACTCTGGTATGAGTATTACCCTCACAACCCCGCTCACCAACCCTACACACAGACAAAAGTGAGAGTGGACACACCCAAAAGGAACAAGAACCACCATGAGCACTGGGGACATTATTGATGACTGGGATGGCATGAAGTGAGAACTTGGAGGACTGGCTAGATTGGAAGACAAAGAGGGTGTTGACTTCTTGGTTGACGATAGTATGTAAGTAGGGAATGGGCTGATCAATGTGAAATCAGTCCATATCATAGCCTGAAACTCACCAGTCATGAACAGATCCATGTTCAACTCCTATCATATGGGAGTCCTGGAAAGGTGATGACAGTGATGACTCCAGCAGAGAAGGCACAAGTGTTTGGATGGGGAACATGACCCATGCCTCCCATTATAGGATTCATACTCATACCTCCCATCATACTAGCACCACCTGCAAGCTGAAATATTTGGGTGTACAATGCCACAAGAGCTCAAGGGTCAAATGGAGTGTTGCCTGCAGATGGAGTGGTCATCCTAGTGCCCATACCAATTGCAACATTCATAGCACCACCTGTACCAGCGCCAGCACTGAAACCACCATCTTCAGTGGTGAATCCACTTCCTCTTGCATGTTCATTGAAATTGTCATGCTGATAACAAGGTTGTGCTAATTCAATGTCAATCCAACAAACTCACAGGTCAGCAATGTAAGTTTACCATCAATCTCCAATTTGCTGAACCCCAGAAATGGTGTTATGTCTGTATCTTCAAATGATACAAACCTGAAGCCCTTGCTTCGTCCAGTATCATGGTCGAGCATCAAGGGTGCAATGTGAAGTTAGAACTAGAGGAAGCAAGAGGATTGGTAGGCAGAGGGTGGGGGGTGCAACTTCTTGGTCAATGGTAGAATGTAAGTAGGGAACAGGCCTATCACTGCAAAGTCATTCTGTATCATAGCTTGAAACTCACTAAGCATCAATGAATCCATGTTCTGAGCTCTGTGAAGGCAATGGCAGTGATGACTTGAGCAGAAAAGGCACCAGCATTTGGAAGGGGATGCAAGGGTGCAGTGTCAAGTTAAAACCAGGAAGTGAAGGGATTGGCAGAGGGTGGGGTGTCAGATTCTTCATCAGTGGTAGTATGTAAGTAGGGAACAGGCCTATCACTGCGAAATCATTCCATATCAAGCTTGAAACTCACTAGACATCAATGGACTCACATTTAACTCATGTCATGCAAGAGCTCTGTGAACATGATGACAGTGATGACTTGAGCAGATAAGGCACAGTGTTCTGGAGGGAGATGCAAGGTGCACATGAAGACTGGAGGAAGCAAAGGGCTGGCAAACAGAGGAGCTGCCCAGGTTCTGGTCAACATTAGTATGTAAGTAGGGAATGGGCCTCTCACTATGAAATCATTCTGAATCATAGCTTGAAACTCACTAAGTGTCAATGGAACCATGTTCAACTCCCATCTTGCAGGAGCTCTGTGAAGGCAATGGCAGCGACGACTTGAGCAGAGAGGGTACGAGTATTCAAACAAAGATGCAAGGGTGTGGTCTGAAGTTAAAACTGGGGGAGCCAAAGGATTGGCAGACAGAGGGGATGTTGGCTTCTTGATTAATGGTAGTATGTAAGTAGGGAACAGGCCTATCACTGCAATATCATTCCATATCATACTGTCAGACTCACTGAGTGTCAAAGGATCCACATTCAACTCCCATCTTGCAGGGGCCCCATGGGGATGATGGCAGTGATGACTTGAGCAGAGAAGCCACCAGCTGTTGGGAGGGGAGATGCAAGTGTCATTATCGAGAGCAAGATGTGGAGTAGTTTACTGAGTCCATCTTTGGTCAACTGTTGCATTCCCTATCCCAAAACCATTGGGTCCCCCAAAACCAAAACCAAACATGTTAAAGATTCAACCATACATTTTTCACTACTTATCAACTAAGTAGCACCTTGCAATGACAGAGCATAGTAAAACTCCTTATCAAAGTAACTATTTAACCAGAATGATTGTGTAGAATGAAAGCTGTTTGTACTCATGAGTCAAACATCAGCAGTCTCACCAAACCAAGGTACAAGATGAGCATATGACTTGATCTGATCTAGAGGAAAGACATCTCCCAAAAACTCTCCAGATGCATGTGTTACTGTAGGGAGACCATGTCTCCCTAGGGCTGAATATATCAATTGTTAGCATCATCCTTACCGCCCTAGACACTTCCCACAGCATACCATTGTGAGTCGATGTGTGGATCAATGGCAAAAACACCAAAAAAAACCCAACACAAAGACAATTGCCGAGTTGGTGGTTTTCCTATGTGGGCTTTGGCTCGAGGGATCTGTTAAAATAAAATGGGGGAGGGGTTCTGTGCACCTAGAGGGGGCTAGGGCAGAGGGTATGGGTGCTCCTGACAAAGGGGGAGCAGGGGAAGACTGAAAAAAAGCAAAGAGAATAGGCTGCTCTGAGCCTAGAAGCAATGTAGAATGATGAAGAGGACAGTAAATAGACCCTTAATGGAGCCTCAGATACTGCAGGAATAGAGATGATGATGATGAGCTTAAAAGCGACGATGATTGGGCCTAATAGGTAGGCAATTGAGTGGGCAAGTAGCTGCTTTATTGCTGTCGACGTATTGGTACTTTATATACAAAAGGTAGCGTAGCCTGCAGTAAATATGGAGCAACACTTTGTAAGTGATCTGTAAGCAATTGGTAAGGGGATTGGTAAAGGATTGGTAAGGCTTTGTAAGGATGAGTAAGGACAGTAAGCAATTGGTAAGTAAAACCAGTAAGCATGACGAAGATTATCACTAATCAATTTGAAAATGGAATGAGTCATCAAGGAATGGATGAATAATGCAAAAAGGGGAATGAGTAAGCACACTGGTCACTGCTGATTAAGGGATATGACTGCAAATGAGTCATAGTGACTCCTAGATCTGAGATCTAGATGGATTAAGGCAACTTGCTGTGCATCCAAATGAAGAATGGTGGGGATTTCTGCCAGGGGCCAATTTTGGGGGTCTCCAGGGTAGTCAGGGCATAGGATTTCGCAACTTTCCCCCTTTCCTCCTCTCTGTAAAGCAACCTGCATTAACTGCAGCTAGTGTTCTGGAGGGTTTGAGGAGGAGGAAGGGCCATTTTCTCCCATAAGAGCAGGGAGAAGTGTCTCAAATTCATCATGAATGCGATCAGATAGACTGGATGACAGTAATTGGTATTGAACCTGTCGCAATTTTGGAAGAACGAAGGATGGGATTGAGAGGTAAATGTTGCAGGGCACAGGGACAAAGGATCCATATGCTTCTTCGACTGGAGAAACTGAAACAACCACATATGATTTTTCAAGCCTGATAACAGACCTGAGACGACCAAAGAAAGTCCTCCTTGATGTCAGACTGACAAGGAGAACTCACTGTCCCAAAGCGATAGGATGGGAGGTCATGGACAAGGGAGGGATGAACCAGGAGGCTCCAGGGCGAATGCTAGTGGGGATTCCTGGCAAGTACTCATAGTTATTCTCCCTGGCAAAGGGAATGAGCAAAGAGATCGTCGAAGAGGTGGCCATTACAACAAAAAGTGGCGAAATGGGTGTTTGTTGGCAGAAATGATGCAGAAAATTGTGGAGGGCGAGGATCATCACCAAATTTGGTAGGCAGGATGGCGTGGTCGAGAGCTTTCTGTGAGCGTGGGAACGATGTTGATATCTTTAGAAATGGCTGAGATATTCGAAAAATCGGAATGCCATAAACTGGCGCTCAAAAACTTTTATTTGGCGCTTGAGCGGTTTCTTCCCATAATGTTAAGGGTGGTTCTTGTGCGACGGATGACTGCTAGACACTCCAGTCATTCTGCGCATTAGGGCTAGGCTTCTCCATTCTTCATCATTCAGCTTTTGGGTCCATGCTCACGTCGCCAAACACCTTTGGTGCATGACACCGTCCCTCAGAAAACATTGCCACTGCCCCACTCTTGGCAAAACTTGGCTAATTTGAGCACTTCCCTTGCTTACTCAAGGAGGACTTTCTTTGGTCATCTCAGGTCTGTTGTCAGGCTTGAAAAATCATATGTGGTTGTTTCAGTTTCTCCAGTTGAAGAAGCATATGGATCCTTTGTCCCTGTGCCCTGCAATGTCTACCTCTCAATCTCATTGTTCGTTCTTCCAAAATTGCGACAGGTTCAATACCAATTACTGTCATCTAGTCTATCTGATTGCATTCATGATGAATTTGAGACACTTCTCCCTGCTCTTATGGGAGAAGATGGCCCTTCCTCCTCCTCAAACCCTCCAGAACACTAGCTGCAGCTAATGCAGGTTGCTTTACAGAGAGGAGGAAAGGGGGAAAGTTGCGAAATCCTATGCCCTGACTACCCTGGAGACCCCCAAAATTGGCCCCTGGCAGAAATCCCCACCATTCTTCATTTGGATGCACAGCAAGTTGCCTTAATCCATCTAGATCTCAGATCTAGGAGTCACTATGACTCATTTGCAGTCATATCCCTTAATCAGCAGTGACCAGTGTGCTTACTCATTCCCCTTTTGCATTATTCATCCGTTCCTTGATGACTCATTCTGTTTTCAAATTGCTCAGTGATAATCTTCGTCATGCTTACTGATTTTGTTTACCAATCACTTACTGTCCTTACTCATCCTTACAAAGCCTTACCAATCCTTCACCAATCCCTTTACCAATCACTTATGAACCCATGACCAAGTATTGCTCTATGTTTACCACAGGCTATGCTACTCTTTTGTATATAAAGTACCAATACATCAACAGCAATCAAGCAGCTACTAGCCAAGCTACTTGCCCACTTAATTGCCTATTCAACAGTCCACTCAATTGCCTACCTATTAGGCCCAATCATCATCGCTTCTAAGCTCATCATCATAAGGGTCTATTTACTGTCCTCTTCATCATTCTATGTCACTTCTAGGCTCAGAGCAGCCTATTCTCTTCACTTTTTTCAGTCTTCCCTTGCTCCCCCTTTGTCAGGAGCACCCATACCCTCTCCCCTAGCCCCCTCTAGGTGCACAGAACCCCTCCCCCATTTTATTTTAAACAGATCCCTTGAGCCAAAGCCCATGTAGGAAAACCACCAACTCGGCATTTGTCTTTGTGTTGGGTTTTTTTGGTGTTTTTGCCATTGATCCACATGTCCCTGCATGATTTCCGAGGCTATAACCGAGAATTCACTTGAGTTGGAGGCTGGATGAAGCACAAGGGAAAGCTCACTGAACACAAACATGATTGCTACTTCTGGGCTGGACTTTCTCCTTTGTTTTGAAGCTCTGTAGAAGGCAGACTCAAGCAGAAGGACCCCAACCTTGATGTTAGCATACCTTTCCCCTATGATGAAGTCTGCAAGGCTGCAGAAGAAGTCCTGCATCAAGATCGCTTCAATGCAGATGATCTTGACCTCCTAGGCCCTCAATCCATCTCTAGTCTTTCAGAGAAGGAGAATGTCCCTCCACAGCAGCATGATGTGAGAGGAGGGAGTGTTCGACCACTGCTACCTTCCCAGGAAGCCAGGAAACACTTGGAGACACTGGAGAGGGAGGGAAGCATCGCTCAGAAGCAAGATGAGGTCGAAACCCTGATAAAATCCTTATCTTGTATGTCCTTAAATGATCCTGATTACTCATTGCTCTATTATTGAGCCATCAAGATGGATCCCAATGCTGCAAAGGTGATTCATCCCCCAGCACTCCACTCTGCCCCTGTTCCTAGCTCCACTGTGCCCCCTATCAGTCCAAATTCATCCCAGGCATGTCCCCCAAGGAAACCCATCATCTGTTTTGGCTGTGGAGTCACTGGACATGGCCTAGATAGCTGTGATGCCATCAATGATCTTGTCAAGAAAGGTTCATTGGCAAGAGATGACAACCATCGAGTCATATATCCCTATGGGCAGTGCATCTATAGGAATGGAGATGAAATGATCCTTCAGGCTTATGAGAGATCTGTGAATGCGACCCAACCCACCAATACTGTCCACTTTGTTATCCATGAAGAAGCTGATGAATATCTTGGAGCGGAGATCTTTGAATTGGAAGATGAAGCTGTTGTTGCTGCTGCAGAAAGAAATGCCAAAATCTCAAAGGATAAGCGCAGGGAAGTCTTCGATGGAGTGCTCCTCCCACCTCGGTCACATGGGAAGGGCAAAGAGAGAGAATTTCCAAAGCAATCTACCTCATCAACACCTGTCAATCAGCCCCAGCCACCTATTAAGCCATCATCAGCCACTGTCGATCCCCCATCAGCCCCTATCCATCAGCCATCAAAGCGAGCTGATCTGACACCTGTCACACAGCCACATGCCACCATCACTGCGCCACAGGCCCCTGTCTTTGTCCCTGTTGATGTCCATCGTCATGGCTTTGATGGGAATGATGATGATGCCATCATGGAGGATGAATCCATCAATAAACCTTTGCATCAAGCCTCTGACTCCCCTGCTGACAAGGGGAGGAAATCCAAGCCTACTGCTGCCATGACTTCACCACTATCTCAGTCTGTTGAAATATTAGACGGATACACTATGGCTATATGGCTAGATATTACCCAGTCATGTGATGATGTAGTTCCACATCATTCTACGGTGTTCTCTTGTACTGGATTACCAGTCTTTATTGTTCTAGTAGAAAGACAGAGGTAACCTAGAAAGGAAGGTCCTCTTACTTACAAATATAGTAGTAGTTTGTATGGTGACAGACACACCTGGTCTGTGTGCACCTACAGTGTATATAAGGGCCATGTCTTAGCCCAGAGTACGGTAGAGCTCCCAATCTCTAACTTGTTAACACACAACTACTCATTCCTACCTTCAAGTCCAAAGACTCAACTGATTAGCTTAAGGCAAGTGTTCGCCTTAGCTCTCACCCCGTAAACCCTCTGTGCAATAGGTTATGAGCCCCAAGCTCATTGTCTTAACAGACGATTGCTTCTGAGAGAGATGTCTGTCATAGCAATGCCGTTAAACGGACCTGAGGCGCTAGGTTGGGCTTTGGCCACTCTAGTCATTTTGTTGGTTCTAGGCCATACTCAGGCTATGTTTCTGTTTTCACTTTATGGCGGTTCATTTTCACTTGCTTTGGTTATGTCCTGCATTATGTGGGGAACATTCCTAGGAATTCCTTCGTGGCATGGCATTTTTGCCGCTTACCAAGAGTACCATATCTGGCTCGGTCGCTTTCGTGAGCTCCAAGTTCGAGCTGCTGTGACCATTGAAGCGAGGGAAGTACCGGCTTTGCCGAGAACCAAACATTTGGCTTTGCCACATTGGGACCCTCCTTCATATCAAGCTCTCGAGATCTGGGACCTGGACCTTGAAGCTGATTTGGATCTGGTTCCTCCGTATCTGATGTCTCCACAAGGGTATCCAATGGTTCTCTTGGAACCTTTCAATCTGTCGATCGAGGAAACCCAGGAGCTCCATCAGAGATGGTTGGAAATGCAAGTCCAGCACAGGGCTTCGCATGTTGGAATAATCACTAGCGATAGTATTTGCATGATGCAAAGGTGGCGTAATATCCGATTTGGCTCTGTTCCTGATCCTTCAACGACTTCTTTGCCCCATTTGGTTGAGGAGTTACCTCCCACATCGACTCCCAAAGGAGATGATGAAGGATCGGACTTGAGTCATCTCGAGTTTGATCTTTTGTAGTTGCTTCTCTCTTCGTCTCCTCTCGAGTTCATAGGCTTATGTCGCTCCTGCTTTTGCAGATGTTGGCCATCGTTGAAAACAGGAACAACCTTACAGAACCACCTGCATGGGCATCCCAACCCTTTCCTGTTGCCATAGAGAAGGAAACCGCTCTGGCAATGGAAAAGGCAAGTACGATGGATGACCCTGTGCATAAACGATATGTCCAACACGTAATCGGATTCATCGAGGAGATCTATCTCCCTAAATGCCCGAATTGGAAACATGCCATTTCCCAAAATCGGTTTCAGTATACTCGCACACCGTTTCCATGGCATGTGATTCCATCTATTGCCATAGAACAAACATGGGAGTCTATTCCCAGAAACTTTGCCAACTGCTGCCCTGAGGACGAACCTCTCATAAACCAGAAGGTTCACTTAACCTTTCATGGATTTCTTGTCAATTGTTTACCCAAAATCACCGCTGCTTCTACACCGCATGCCCACGCTAACTTCAATGGCGTAGATATTCCGTCATTTACTTATGAAGATCCTGCCCTTGAAACCATGCCAGCTCTTGCACTCACAAATGATACCTTCTTCTACTTCAGAGGAAGAGTCCATCCCTGCTACGATTACCGAAAGTTCCACAGGATCATCCCAGCTCTTTGGATTTGGAACCAACATCTTGAACGCGATTTCAGAAGAGTTTGGACTTCCAACTCAATCGACCCAAGACACGTTCCAAGGGCCTTGCAGACAAGGCATCGGGACGGTAAAGTCTCGTTTGATCCCAAAATCATACTACTCCTTATGGAAAGATGGGATGTTATCATGTGGGGTATGGAGCAGGACCCTAACGCAGCAGGATATAGCGCTGAGGATGAGCATCTCTGGTGGAGATCTCCTAGCAGAAGTACAAACTGGGTCAACTGGCCCTCTTCAGCATTGATTTATGCGGATTTGGAGAGAGAATGCAAGAAAGGTTCTGGAGAGGCTATCCCTCCTGCACATCCCAGAGGAATTTATCGGCGGAATCGTCGATCAACATATGCGGCAGCTAGTATCAAACCAATTTCCACTTCCAGGAAACTCACCTGAACCATACATCGGTTATGGGAACAGTCCCTATTATTCAATCAATAGAGATAACCATATGCCCCTCAATTTGTTCTATATAATGTGTTCCAAAAACTTGAGGTTTTCTCAGTTTATACTGCAATTCATCTGTGGCATCCATGAAGGATTGACAGTAGACGGAAGTCTGTCAGAAACATTATTAGATTTGTATCATCCCGAGGCAATGGCTTATCACTATTTCCTGGATCTTGGATTTACCGATCTGGAGGGACTTTGAATTGGAAGATGGAGAATAATGGCTAAAGGGAATAGCACACCAATAAAGGAAAAGCAGAAAAGGAATAAAGAGGTACAACGTCACCACAGAGCGCTGAGACAGAGAAATAACCAGCAATACCGAAAAGTGAACAAAGCTTTTGTGTCTGAATCAGATCAGGTCGATGACTTGATACTGATGTTGGAACATTTCTAGATGACAGATCAAAAAGAAACCTCCGCATCGAAAAACATCCCGCACCTTAACGGCTCAAATTATGCATCTTGGAAAGCTATGATAAAAGGATACTTTATGACACTTGACGTCTGGGGAGTGGTTGACGGAACAATCACTTTACCTGGTGGCCCTGACGCTTCTATTGCGGCGTGGCGCACGAAGAATCAAAGAGGAATGGGAACCATCCTTTTGTACTGCGACCCTGTGATCTCCGTGTCCTTGGATTCCAAGAACACAGCCAAGGAAATGTGGGATCATCTTGCTACCACATATGGCACACCAACGGCTGTATCAGCCTACACAGACTTCCTTTGTCTGATGAAACTGAGGATCAATCCATCCAATGATTTGGGGTCCAAACTCGCGGAGTTCAACATGGTACTAGGGGTGCTGGCTACCCAGCAGCTGGCTATTGCCGAACCCTTACAGTGCATGATCCTTTGTGGCGCCTTCTCGGATAAATGGGGACAGGGTCCCATTAATATTCTTTTGTCGGTCCAAGCCAAGGACCTTAAAATCAATGACGTCATAGCTCATCTAAAGGAATTATCATCTCATTGCACCGGACAATCAAATTTGCCAAAACTGGAATCCAGAATTCAGGCATCATCATCGGAACCACTTTTGAACCGACTCTCGAAACCTCCTCGTTGCCATAAATGCCAAGGAAAACATAGTACAGAACAGCACATTGACCAGGGACAGTCTTCCCATGGCCGTGGATTGTCTAGAGGAAGAGGTCAGAATCGTGGGGGAGTGCCTTATCAGTGCCAGCAGCCCCAGCAACAACAACAACAGCAACAACAATCTTCTCGCAGAAAAGGCAGAGCTTGTCGTGGTCATGGTCGTGGCCATGGTGGATTCCACACGGTTGACTTCTCTGACATCCCTGAGGAATCCCAGGAGTATGATCAGGAGTATGACCAGTATTATAATGGCCAGGAGGAGACTGGTCAATATGACGACCAATATGACGAGGGCTATGAATCCTATAATGTCGAGGTTATGGCCATCGACATAAACACTGCCAACTGCTTCGAGGAATTCGAAGAAGAGGATATCACTCCTGTTCCTGTGTATAATCCGGAACCAGTTGAGTATGTTGTTAACTTGCCTCAACCACAAAACGTTGATCCATGCATGTGTTCTATTTGCCAATGCAACCCAGCCAACCAAGCTCGTCTTCGGTCACTACAGAGTATTCCCGTTCACGGTGGAATTCAAACTCTGGAGAGGACCAACGAGCAATGGACATCTGTTGAATCAGATGACCAGTGCCATAACGGAACCTCCGACTCCAATCTTGGACATAATAGATCCGAGAGTTCCGAGGCACAGGTTCAGTTGCAGGTGGATAGTGACATTTCGAGAGAGGAATTGTTATCACACAATCATACAAGCTCTAAGACTTCTAGGCGTAGACGCCATGGAGTAAAGGTCTCTTTACAAGAGTTCCATGCTTCGGTATCTGAGCATAAATATCCAGAGCCAGTACGATTAATTAACATTCCTGATGATTATCATCTTGATGTCCTAGGAGCCTCTGGCTTCTCTTACGGTTGTAATGATGACGAACTTTCTTTGTATCCTTGTGAACTTGAGGTTAACTCAAGCACTAATTTCATCTCCAAGAATTGCATGTGGATGTTGGATTCTGGTTGTTCACATCATGTGACACCTTACCGGAAGGATTTTATGACCTATTCTGTCATCACTGAAACACAATTTGCTGGTACCACTGGTAATGAACCGGTGTAGGGAGTGAGTACTCCCTACCAGGATGTTTCTTTTATTTTATAGTTTTTATTTTCACTTTTATTTCTGTTCATTTACTCTAGTCCTTACTTAGTTTCGAGTTTAGACACGTGAGTAGCTTATATAAGCACACACGCACTTACACTTCACTGTAGCTACTTACAAAAAATAACAACAAAGTTTGGAGAGTTTGGAGAGTTCGAGTTCGAGTTCGAGAAGGCTTCGAGTGTCCTTCTTCAGTATTAAGACTGCCTTAGATGGCCCCAGACATCCCCAGACAGTTTTTCCTTCCAGGCTAGAGGAGCCCCTTGGAAGTTCTCCCCTTTCAGATCACTGCTCATCCCCAGACACAATTTAATCCATCTCTTCACCGGTACGCCTAAAAGGACGAGGAACAGTGGTTCTACGTCTAGAAAACAGAAAATACCTAACACTCCGTGAAGTTATACATGGAGATTTCTCAAAACACCTATGTTCCCGAAATCAGCTGTTAAAGAGTGGTTATACCTCTACAGCTACGAAACGACATGAAGTGATCCATACACCCGATGGTTGTGTTGTCCTCAAGGTGGAATGCTTGTCTACATCGTGGTTACACTGGTTCTATGGAGTACCTGTCCATTCCTCCAGTGTCTTACAGACCGTAGACCTAGGGATTGTTACAAAGGATGATTATACTCTTTGGCATAATCGCCTTGGACATCCAGGTGTATCAGTAATGAAGAATTGCAAGCGTCATATTAAGGGTATTCCTGCTGAGCTAATCGTGAAACCCTTAAATTCCTGTTGAGGATGTGCTCAAGGCAAACTAGCATCTGATCCATTCCACCCTTCTGACAAATGGGCTTCTGCACCACTTGCACTAGTCCATGGTGATTTATTGGAATTACCCGAGTCTTATTACCACAGTCATTATGTTTTGACTTTGCTGGATGACTACTCCTCCTTTGGATTTTGTCTTTATCTCCATAACAAGTCCGACACCCTGGCCAGGTTCACCGATTGGTTAGCCAATGTTGAATGGCAATGTGGTTGCATGTTGAAGACTTTTCATTTGGATTGAGGGGGAGAGTTTATGGGGAATGAGTTTAGATCTCTCCTCAACTCCAAGGGTATTATCCATGAGCTTTCAATTGCTCATCAACCACAACAGAACGGGAGAGCCGAGCAGTTCAACCGCACTATACTTGAAAAGGCTGGATCAATTCGTCATCATGCTTGTGTTCCTAAGCATTTTCAGAACTTTGCTTTTGACACTGCTTTACATGTTTACAATAGGACTCCTTTGCGTCACTGCAATTGGAAGACTCCTTGTGAACTGTTTCTTGGCAAGATACCCGACATTTCTTACCTTCGAGTCTTTGGTTGTCTAGCTTATGTCTGGATACCAAAAGAACTACGTAAGGATAAGTTGGAACCCCATGCCGAGGAAATGGTTTTCTTTGGTTATGAAGTAGCTACTAAAGGCTATCGCTTTCTGTTTGGACAGAAAGTTATAATCGCTCGCACTGCAAAATTTGTCAAAGAAGTTTTTCCTTATTGTATGGATGAAAGGAAAGGAAACAAATCCGATAACCATGACCAACCTGTAACAGACCAACCACCAGAGGACAAAAATATTCCTACTGATGAACAGATGGATAATGGGCCTGATCAGCCAATGGACAGGAGACCCCAATCCCGATCACAGAGTCCAGAAAATTTTAACCCACTGAGGAATGGTGATGATGACCAGTATCCAGGAAATCCGGATATTCCACCACAGAGAGCAATTCCTCGTTCCAATCAACTACCCTCACAAAATGTTCCTCAAAAGAGACCTATGCCTAGAGAATTTAATCATCGCATAACTCGACCTCCACTCAGACCTGGAAATGTTTATGGAGAAAGACGACATCCAACTGAGATAGAGAGGGAGATTCGAGATAAGCAGGATGCTTTGCATGATATTCTTAGGAGAACAGAAGAAGGAGCAGAATGAATTAAAACAGCAATCCGTGAAAAGAGATTTGAGGATCTTCAGTCTCATCAGGATGCTGAGAGGATTCATGAAGCTAAGGAGAGGGAACAACCTCCACCTTCTACTGAGGATCAGCCTTCAGCTGGACCTTCGCATTTTCCAGGAGCTCTCGAGGAAACCTTGAAAGAAGAAATGAGCTTTGCTCAGATCTTGTCTGCGTGCATAAAACAAGCTCCGGAACAGTATAGGCATGTCTTGCGACTACCTAAACCTGAACAAACCAAGTGGTTTGACGTGATGAGGGATGAGTTAATATTGATTGAAGAAAGAAAAGTATGGACACTTGTGAATCCTCCTTCAGGAAGAAAACTGGTGAAATCAAGATGGGTTTTCGCTGTCAAAAGTGATGGTCGTTACAAAGCCAGGCTCGTTGCCAAGGGCTTTACTCAAGAGTATGGAATTGACTTTGAAGATACTTTTTCTCTGGTCGCATGCTTTGAAACTGTGTGGATTCTCCTAGCTCATGCTGTGCAGAACAATTGGGAAATGGAAGCCGTAGACGTTAAAACAGCATTCCTTTATGGCAAGCTAGATGAAGAAATATACATGGAACAACCGGAAGGTTTTAAAGTCAAAGGTCAAGAACATATGGTTTATCGGTTGCTGTGCTCCCTATATGGTTTGAAGCAAGCAGCACACTCCTGGAACAAAGAGTTACACCAGTCATTATGGGTGCTCGCTTTATAGCGGAAAATCCTGTGTCTGATGGTCGTTCCAAGCACATAGACATTCAGTGGCACTTTGTTCGTGAATGTGTCGAAGAAGGGTTATTCGCCATTGAATATGTTAATACTACTCGCCAGCGAGTGGATGGTTTAACAAAATCTTTGACATGGCAGAAGTTTGAACAAAATTGCTCGTCATTAGGCCTGGTAACCAGGACAAATTAGAGCGAGGGGGAGTGTTGAAATATTAGACGGATACACTACGGCTATACAGCTAGATATTACCCAGTCATGTGATGATGTAGTTCCACATCATTCTACAGTGTTCTCTTGTACCGGATTACCAGTCTTTATTGTTCTAGTAGAAAGACAGAGGTAACCTAGAAAGGAAGGTCCTCTTACTTACAAATATAGTAGTAGTTTGTATGGTGACAGACACACCTGGTCTGTGTGCACCTACAGTGTATATAAGGGCCATGTCTTAGCCCAGAGTACGGTAGAGCTCCCAATCTCTAACTTGTTAACACACAACTACTCATTCCTACCTTCAAGTCCAAAGACTCAACTGATTAGCTTAAGGCAAGTGTTCGCCTTAGCTCTCACCCCATAAACCCTCTGCACAATACAGTCTGCAGACCCAAAGGCCATTGTGGATCACTGTAGGGAGTCCATACTCCCTAGGGCTGAATATATCAGTTATTAGCATCGTCATCACTGCCCTACACCACTTCCTGCAGCAAGCTGCCCCTCCGAAATCATCGCTGCCGCTCCACTCTCGGCAAACTTGGCTAATGTGACAGCTTCTCTCACTTACTAATACCACTGCCGCCTAGTTTGGAAAGAGCCCCTATTGCCGACACTTACCGCTGTGGCAAGTCGCCGCCTACCCCTGTCCATGGTTCCGCATGACGTCCAACCCCTATCTACATCGGCCTTCGGCCCTTTGTGCATATATCACGTGTCTTCTGACCGTCGGCAGCCCCACTCTGACACTTGTGACGTCAGCAACTCGGCCTCTATAGGCCCCACTCGAGTCTCTGATGCCCACCACCGCCAGTAGCACCACCGCACCACCCCAGACCACCACTAAGAGTCCCCGCATCGTCGGTCAGCAATCTACAGTCCCCTAGGCATGTTCTCCTTCGCCACCTCCCTTTCCTTTTGGCTTTTCTTGCTTTCTCTCCCCCTTCCTTTCATACCTACATTCTGTAGTACCTTATTTCAGCACTTTTCTTTCAAGTTTTTCTTGACATATGACGTTTCCAAAATTCGCCGAAATGTACCTTAGTTACAACCCCTCCTACGCTACAAAACACCGCTGTACTTAGAAAAAAAAAATACCCACTTTTTTTGGCATCACAATCTGTGTGTCTAAGAGTCATCCTGAGTCCCCAGAGTCGCTTTCAGAGTTTTCTTCGAGTCTTCTGAGCCCACTTCGAGTCCCCAGAGTTACCCATCGAGTTCTACCGACGATTTCGAGTCTCCTTGCATCTTAAAAATTCCGCCAGCCCTCTGAGTCGTCCCCTTCACATCTACTGATTTTTACTACAGTCTACAAGAGTCTACTTTCGCCGCTGACCGAGTTCCTAGCTTCCCAACACCACCTTATTGACTAGAAAAATCCCTCTTCACCCATTTTGGGGCAGAATTTCGAGTTCTTTGCCACCTACACTTCCCAGACCTCAGGGAAAATTTCCCAGACCCACCAGTTACCTCCCCTCAGTCTCCTTCCGACTCACGACCCCTTGGGATGAGCCTAGGTCTACCCTACAGCTTTCCCCCTTTTCCCCTTTGCACTCTCGCAAGAAGAGTAGCCCACATCGCATTCTAGCTACCCCTATGACTCTTTCATTGGGGGAAGTTATTGGAGCATCCAGGGATGTATCCCATCATCTTCAGGAACTCATCAGGTACAAGCGTCAACCCATCATTCAATCAGTTAGAGCTGTTGATGGGACACCTCCAATCACATCTTATCTCGCTTTGACATCTAGTCCCTTGATCACAATTAATCCCACCTGTAATGGTCGACAGGTGACAGCTATCATCGACTCAGGCTCCACTCTTAATGTGGTCAAATTGAGTATAGCATGATCTGTCATTCAGATGCCCATCGATGTTTCAAGAAGCATCAATATGAATGATGCCAATGGTGGAGTATCAATGCTCACTGGTCTAATCAAAGATGTACCACTCTTCTGTGGTGCTGCCAGGACCTGGACCAATCTATTTGTTGCCCCTGACATCGATGCAGGCTTTGATTTGCTTCTAGGGCGCCCCTGGGCACATGGGAATGCTGTCAGCATTGTTGAGAGAGGTTCTGCAACTTTCATAGTCTTTGGATCTGACAAAGATCATCCCCTCAAACTCTGTGTCACTGAAGGGCTTGCTGAACCGACTGCTACTACCCTCATGGCTACTCTCCAGCCTTCTAGCTTTGAAGAAGACACTGGGACCTTCACAGGACAGTCATCACCTGATTCTCCTGCTACTGGATCACCTATTACCTTTGCACCACCTTCACCACCTTCTGAGACACCCACATCGACTCTCCTGTATCCAAACTTGATCTCAGATGGCATAGATGGCACCTTTGGACTTCCAGAATTCCATCCCATCCCTATCATCACTGTTGCCCCACTGTCCAGCCCTTTGCCTTTGAACCTTCTGCATGCACTCACTGAGGAGTTAGAGGCCACTGAGTTGAATGGGCTGGGAGATGATCCTGCTGTTGCTGCACTTCGACATCAGATTAGGAGGGAAGAGCATCAGTCCCTCACTGCACTTCTCACAGGACTTACTCATCAATACCCTAACTTCTTCCATGTCTACTTCAACTCAGATTATGCCCCTGCTGGTCAGAGAGGCATTGATCAGGATGACCACTACTATCAGGACTTCCTCTTACTGCATACCTACTTTGTGCAGTGCATTCCTGGTTCCCCATGGAATGATCATGACAAATTCAGTGGCTCTGCTTATGTTTGCTTCTATCCCAATCCTCGCTCTGATCTTGCAGATTGAAGTCCACCTCCCAACGATCCCATCCTATCCCCTGATCCTCCTGATAATCCAGATCCTCCATCCCCTCATTTGCAGTTAAATACCAGGTCCCTTGAAGGCCAAGATCCCTCGCTTTCACCTCCTATTGAACCCACTTATCTCGAAGTGCCTCCAACCGACTTATCTGAGTCTTCACTCCTGTTTCAGGTCGATAATCCACCCCCTGAACCTGATCTATCACATTCCTGCCCCCTTCACTGCACCTCTCATTGTGTCGCCTCTGAAATGTTTGATGACTTACCTGGAGAATCCATATCTTTCAGTGAGATGATGCTGCATCTTACTTCGACTAACCATGTATCCTTGCCTGATGGTCTTGGAGAAGATGAGGTTCTAGAGTTAGGCCCCATTTTCCAAGGATGCCAGTTCGTCAACAGGATTATAAGGGAAGAAGCAGATGAAGAAGGTCCAGACCTCCTCATTTTCATGAGTATCATTGGTTGTCCCCCATATGTCAAAGCATCCCATCACCCATCACCGCATTTTGACCATCCACCTGCCACTCTGTCTCCCATTCTATCGGACATGTTCGAACTGGGTGCTAACTCCCATTTCCATCATCCCAATCATGCACTCATCATGCCAGCACCACCTCCAGACCCTGGAAATGCCCCCAACAATATGGATGATGGAGAGAAGATTGCCATGCCAGGATCTTATAACCAGGTTTCCCTGCATCATACCTTGACAGGATGGGTAGCTCAACTCCAAGACCCAGAGGTAAACAAGCTAGGAGACTCATCTAGTGCTGTTGATGTGTCGCAATCCTACACCCCACCTGGTCTTCCCCTCCTTGCCCATGCTATCAATCATGTCTCAGCCAGTCATCATCCACCCCCATTTGAGACCATTTCCTACCCAAACTACTCCTCTACTCCTTCCAATACACCAACTATCAGTACCACTCGCCAACTTTACCAGGATATCTTTGGTTCCGACTCCTTTCAATTTCAGACTTCATCCTGGCCCTCTGATGAGTCTATCTTCTGAATTTTCTGATTTTACTTACTGTTTCTCTCTTGATTCATATGCTTCTCCTTGTACTTCTTGTTCTGCTCACTTTGACTGAGAAGTTGTTAAACTCCTAAATCCACAGACAATTCTTCGCTCTGATACTCCTGTACCACCACCTACTATGCTCTCTTCAGTTCAATGCTTTGAAAAGTCCTTTTACTGTAATGTTTTGTGTTCTCCTTCACCATCCAGACCCCTGACATTCTTAGACTTGCTATCTATTCAAAATAACAAAAAGCCACAAGAAATCTTTTTTTCTTTCTCTGATTTCCTTGATTTGCTACATTTTAGATGCTCTCTTGTTACAGATACAGAAAACCCAGACAACAACAATGTACACTCGGTATATGGCGCTTATGAATGTGTTGACTGCAAAGTCAAGCCTGTGCCAGGCATTTATCCAGAAGATGCACACATTCATTGCTGATTCCCAGAAGACCCCCTCAAATCACCTATTCCACTCTCGCCTCACCCCCCCACTTTCATTCCCATGAAGAAACTTACCAAGGAACGCTTGGACTCCATGAAATTAAATGCCGACAACTTCCTGTGGCCAGAAGAGGAAAAACTTTTTTGCCACATTATGAAGCTAAATGAACGCATGCTAGCCTTTGATGAATCAGAACGAGGCAATTTCAGATCCAACTACTTCACACCTTACATAATCCCTGTCCTCCCCCATTTTATTTTAAACAGATCCCTCCAGCCAAAGCCCATGTAGGAAAACCACCAACTTGGCATTTGTCTTTGTGTTGGGTTTTTTTGGTGTTTTTGCCATTGATCCACATGTCGACTCACAGTGCCGGAAATGATAACCTGGCATGGAATGGAAGTTAAAGTTGCATCACTGTCTGATCCCCCTTTGCAGCTCATGTGTTCCCTTCTATGGGAACTATATGAACTTAATTTTTGCTATGAACTCCTCATGCTTGATCGGGTCCTTGCAGCTAACCTCTGGAGCTCAGATGAATCCCAAATAGGTCACCAAACCCTACTTTACAGCATTTTTCCTGGCAAGTCTGGCCTCGTCATGTGGTCTGAGTCTCTCCCACAGGAAGTGTGGCAACTGGGCATGTGTGCTCCTGACATAAAAGTCTCGCTGCCATATTTCAACAACTTCTGTGAGCTTCTGTTGACTTGGCCTGGAGCACCCACCCATTTGTGGACCCCTACCAAGCTGGATGGTTGAGGAAACTCATTGGCATATGAACATATTTTTATCACTTGCCAGTTCTATGTCCAGACCACTTATGACTATTTGGGCTGTCAGCCTTCTCTCCCCCAATCCTTCACATTTGTGTAATGTGTTTCTTTCATATTCATGTCACCAGTAGCCATAAATGGCAGTATGTCATTTTGAGTTCAGGTCATCTATGCTACTCATGTCGCTTAGGTGGTGCTACCCAGATGACTTGTACTGCCAGATCAAACACCAGGGCAAAAAAAACAACTATGCAAGTCTTTGACAGGGCTTAGAAGGTAGGCATGGCAGGAAGGAGGTGTACAGTGTGCATGGATGCAGTTCGCAATGACAGAGGAGACTTCTTGGTCATGTAAAATGCTGGAACTGTGCTAGAAACCTGTGCATCCAAAGCTAATACACATGGCCAAGCATGAACCTTAATTACTGTGATGGGGTCATTTCTGTCTTTCCTTGTTTCTGATTTCCGTGCTGACCATTGGCACTCACAGTGTACTGGTAAGTAGCAAATGCATGCTGCTTGCTGCCTCTGATGTCTCTCCTGTAGGATTTTTTCTTTCTCGTTTTCACATCTTTGCTGGCGTTGCAGTGTCAGTCTAGCTCTCCATTATTGCCACCTTGTCTACTGGGTAAGTAAGGGATCTCTGTTGTGAGTCATAGCTCATGCATGGCAGCTCAACATCTGTGGAAACCAGCATATACTGACCTACTGTTGACTTTGTGTCTTGGTACTACCTGTGACTCTGTGTCTCTGGTACATTTTTGTTGACTTTGTGTCACACATTTCAGGTGTCTAGATGGCTGTCCACTGCCCCAAACCTCCAAGGCATTGTGAGGCCCCACAGGTTTCCAACCCCACATCAAGTAGCTCTCATTCAGTCCATTCATCATATCATTCCTTAGGCACTGCATTCATCTTGTTTCCAGGGCAGCCTATGACAATTGCCTGTGCCAACTGTTGATACCACAGTGAATGATTGCCTCCCAGTCAGTTTGCCTCATGTGTTGGGTGGAAAATATTGACATCTGTTCTCCAGAGCACCCCACATCACCCAGCCTCACAGCTTGTTGATACTATGGAAAATAATTCCCTTCAGGTCAGTTTATTTTATGTCCCATATATTCTATGTCAACCATCCTTCTCTAGAGTATAACCTGGTGTCCAGCATCCCAAGTTATGGATGGCACATTCCCCCACTCCCAAGCTGGGAGCTCATCAAATGCTTCAGAGGTATGCCTAATTTCATTCCCCATGACATTACACATGCTCATTACATTGTCAGAGCTCAATGCGCCCCCTATTTGTCCCACCCCCCTTAGCCCATCACTGCCATCCACCAGGAACAAAAGCACTCTACCTCCCTGTGCCACTGCCTATCTTTGTACTTCCAGGTCATCAGCAGTTTGCCCAGGACCCTCAGGCAATTCCTGATCAGCTGCAGCAGCAATCACACCAGGAAGATGACGTATTCAATGCTGTGAATGAGCTTTGTATTGAGTGTGTTCAATCACCGTCCTGTCCAGGTGGTCTGCAAAAGCAGCAGAACCAATGGCACCAGTGGTCTCAGGATGTACTCCCTGCACTTATTGAGCCATACTTGCGGTATCTTCAGGTGACACAAAATCTCCATGTAGCAGTAGACATCCAGATTCCCCTGAGTCAGTGTAGCACATGTATTACACATGCACTCAATGTTACTTGTGTTTTCTTTGACCATATGTCTGGCTCTTAGTTTCATGACTGCTGAGTGCTTACACTACCCACTAGGCTTGGAGGAGATCAAGATTAATGCATGTCCTTGCACACCAGCCCCAGTGTGTCTCATGAGACATGGACTATTTGCATCCACTCCCACTGCTCTAACCCTTGCTGTTGATCTATGAGTTCTGGAGTTTCTGAGGAAGCTCTTTGTGCGTTTGACCCCAAATACTACTGCATGGTGTGAAGCTCTTGAGAGTTTCCTAGATGGACAAGGATACAAGCTACAGTCAAAGGTATGTTGTCATGTTACTTTGTTGAATGAGTTGTTTGTGGGCATGCTTCCTGCTCTTCCCCTCCAGTATGTTCAACTTAGAGTATACTGTTGCTAGTGTAGTCATGCATCAGCAAAACAGTCATTTTGGGACAGGGTCACAGTCACTACAGTGTCACAGTTCAACTTTCCAGAGCAAATACTGCTCTAAGTACACCATTTTGTGCACTTCCAATGCATGTAACTATGTATTTAGGACATGCACATTCATACTAAAATACATTTGAGGTCTGAAATGTAGTTCTTAATGAGTTGGCAGCCACTGTGCAGCACTGTACAGAGGGGGACCTTCCTGTCACACTGTGGGACTCTGTGGTGGCTGTACAGCACTGCACAGTCACAAACTGTTTTGCTGATGTGTATGGATTTATTGTTTAGATATACAACATGTGCATATACATTTTTCTCTTTATTGCAGTACACTTGTGTAGCCAGACACTTACAATGATATTATCAGGACAGTCTTCATTGACGATTCAGCAATGCCTACCACTGGTATACAGTATTAACAATATATGTGGAGGACCACATGGCTACCCATATTCATTCCTTCACTGCATCCCCAGAGGAACAAAATCCTGGTTCTCAACCAAGTGACTACTTGCAAAACTGTTGTCCACTTTGTTTTGGTGCACCTGATTTTCAGAGTGTTAGGACTGTGCAGGATGAGTGAGTCATGGGACAGCTCATTATTACTGGTGGTGACTGACTTCTGATAGCCTTGACTGCATTGTTTGCTTGGATGCATGTTTCACCCAGAAGAGGACTAATAACCCTCAGAATGCTGCTGCCCATGATCCCCCAAATCCTATCAATACTGTATTCATTCCTGAATCAGAGGTGAAGGTGATGGAAAGTTTCATTGAGAGACAAAAGGGTATCTCAGCCAGACAACACACCCAAAGTCAACAAAGAGAGGACTCTCTTGAGGATGGAATGAAGGTGCCTATCTCTGTGTTGGATGGATGCAGGGATTCCTTCCATGCAGCAGATGAGAAGTGGCAGAAGGCAAGCACCCAGTTCTTTGCAGACACAGGGTTAATGGCATTGCTTTGTCATCATGATCAAGTTCTCTGGATGGTCAATATGACTTCAGCAGGGGAAAAGCAGCACTATGCCCTGTCATTGTTGAAGAAGCTCTTTGAAAATGTGCCTTCTACAATGACTGTTGGTCTTCTGTATGACATTGGATGTCAACTGGAGCATAGTTGCCACAAGTGGGGGCTCCTTGAAGATGGGATACTCTCCAGAATGAAGTTTGGGATTTCTGTCTTCCATGCTTATGGTCATCAATGGCCATGTCAAGTAGTATATCACCCATGAAAATGTGCAGGCTTTGGTTTGTCAGATGGGGAGGGATGTGAGCAACTGTGGAGTTCCCTGAAGATGCTCATTCCTACTCTCCAGGTGTCTGGGGCAAGCATTCATTTTCCTGTATTGTTCATTGCTAATCCCCACCTTAGTATCATCAGAGGCTGTTTGTCCTTGACAACCAGATCCATCATATTCATGAGAAATCATTTGTTTCCTTGGGCCAGTGGTTGAACAAGAAATGGTCCCTCTGCAAAAGCAAGAAAGCAGTAGCTTTGGAGGTTCTCCATACCTTGCATGTAGACATGAAAACTCTGCAACAGGAGTGGGCTGCACAGGTGGACTCACAAACTCAACCCTTGCCTCATTAGTGTTTGCTCCATACTACTTACTATATGCTCATCATCCATGTAGGGCAGTCAAAGAATAAGGGGTCTGAGCAGTTGGCCCACATCCTTGCCCTGGAAAAAACTGTACAGGAATACAAGAGTCATGTGGAGCAACTGGAGAAAGATCTTATCAATGATCATGTCAATGACATCATTGACTATGATCTGCAGCTCACTTCAGCAAAAGGTTTACTGTCAAAGGCAACTCAGTCTCTCAGGCAGAAAAAGAGTGCATTAGGGGTGTCAGCACAAACTGATCTTCACCTCCTGAGGAACAACAAATGGCTACAAACCCAAACTAATGCACATGCATTGAAGATTCGAATCAGGGAGTGGCTTCATCAATGCAAGTTTGAATTGGAATGACTAGAACAATCATACCAAAGTTCTGTGAAGGGTGAGTTGGGACATTCTTCTGATCAGAATTTTCACTCATATGTTATAGAAAATCACATCCAGTCACATGTAGAGTCATCTATTAAGCAAAGAGAGCCTGCCATATCAAAATTGGTCACCACTTATAACACCCTCTGTGATGAGCTGTTGGGTATGATACAACTTCAGAAAGCACCTCCAGGTGCTATTCCCCCTTGTCCCATACCATCCAAGGGAATTTTTCAACTTGATGTTGACAGTGATATTTGGCAGGATGTTGGACTTGGGGAAGGCCATCCTGATACTCCACACTGGCTTGCTGATGAGGCTGTATGAAAAGGGATCAGACTCATGCTTGAGGTGGATTGTTGTAATGAGGAAGAAAGAAGGTTGTCAAGAGAGCGATCCATCCTACAGGAGTGGTTTGCTTTGGAGTGGTGTCTTGTGCAGGTAGCTTTGGGAAAGGCAGGTGAGTATGTATCTTTCTGACCATGATCCATCTCACAATAATTAGATGAACATTTTATGTATCACCTACAAGCACACAAGGATAGGCTTATTGCATTGTATGTCAGATGGGAAGCCATGGTTTGACATATTCCATGTGCATGGGTTCCATCTAGAACCTGGGGTCCTACTGCAGAAGACATAGCAAGTTGCCTTGCTGCCACTTACAATTCATCAGCATTGCCTTCAGCAGAACATCCCACTCATGAGACATTGCAAGACTATGATTCTGAAGATGGGGAAATAGTCTCAGAAGATGATGATGATTTGTTGAGGGTGATTGAAGAAATGGCACTAGCAGAGGAACATCACATTGGACAAGTAAATGAGGAGAGATTGACAGATGATGAGGATTATTTTGAAGGAATGGGAGAAGGATATATACCCTCCTCACCATTAGGGTCACCATCAAAGAGGCATAGGACATAGGATTTGTCTGTATTTCTCAGGCACAAAATAGAATATATTTCACTAAGGAATCAAGTAGGTAGAATGTTGCTTCATGTTGAGTGGGAGATACAAAATATCCATCTTGATATGCTCTCCTAGGAGGAGTCACAGAACCCACTGGAGGATCTCCAAGTGCCCCCATGGAGAATCTCCAATCCCATTTGACCACCCAGGGGAATCTCCAAATGTCCCCTTGGAGAATCCCCAACCCTATTTGACCACCCTGGGGAATCTCCAAGTGTCCCCCTGGAGAATCCCCAACCCAATTTGACCACCCTGGGGAATCTCCAAATGTCCCCTTGGAGAATCCCCAACCCTATTTGGCCACCCTGGGGAATCTCCAACCCAATTTGACCACCCTGGGGAATCCCCAAGTGCCCCCCCTGGATATTCACCAACCCTATTTGACCACCCTGGGGAATCTCCAAGTGCCCCCTAGGAGAATCCCCAGCCCTATTTGGCCACCATGGGGAATCTCCAAGTGTCCTCCAGGAGAATCTCCAACTGCCCCTTGGATATTCTCCACCCCCATTCGACCACCCTGGGGAATCTCCAAGTGTCCCCCCTGGAGAATCTCCAACTGCCCCTTGGATATTCTCCACCCCCATTTGACCACCCTGGAGAATCCCCAACCCTATTTGGCCACCCTGGGGAATCTCCAAGTGCCCCCCCCCAGATATTCACCAACCCTATTTGACCACCCTGGGGAATCTCCAAGTGTCCCCCCTGGAGAATCTCCAACCCTATTTGACCACCCTGGGGAATCTCCAACCCCATTCCCTCATCCCAGAGATTCTCCAAGGGGGCACTTGGGGAGATTTTCTGACTCCACTTCCCCACCTTGTAGAATCTGGGGGTCCCAGATATCACAGTAGATAAATTCTATCACCATGCAAACACCTTGACAATGGTGATGACAACAGTACCTGTGGGAACAGGTGGGGGTGGTACTGGCGATACCATGATGATCATCCACTCCCCCAAGCACACACACTCATGTACCTGTGGGAACAGGTGGGGGTGGTACTAGCAATACCATGATGATCATCCACTCCCCCAAGCACACACACTCATGTGACTGACTGAGGTAGTTGGCCATAACCTTCATGCTAATGCAGATCCCACATCTCCCAGTGGAGAATTTTTATCACCATGTCAAAACCCAGAAACAACCCAGGATTGCCTGTTTTTGTTGCTGAAATTCCACAGCTAGGTCTATTCACCCTGGAGAAAGTCCCAGAGGACCTGGGAAGAGGTCTATTTGGGCTGGAGAAATCCCATAACCAGGGTCCATTCACCCTGGGGAAAATTGAGAAACAACCCAGGAAGAGGTCTGTTTTGGCTGCAGAAATTCCACAGCTAGGTCTATTTGGCCTGGAGAAAGCCCCAGAAGTCCTGGGGATAGGCTTATTTGGCCTGGAGGAATGCCATAACTAGGTTCATTTAGCCTGGAGAAAGCCTGGGGAAAGTCCCAGAAGATGTAGGAAGAGGTCCATTTATGCTGGAGAAAGTCCCATCACCCCCTAGGAAGAGGTCTATTTATGTTGGAGAAAGCCTCACCATCCCCTAGGAAGAGGGTCCATTTAAGCTGGAGAAAGCCCAAAATGGACCCCTGGCAGGAGGCCCTATATAGGTTGGAGAAAGTCCCATGTGGACCCCAGGCACCCTGTATTATTGGTGGTCCAGATATAATAGTGCTGGAGAAAATCCCTTGACATGGAAGCTCTGGAGAATCTCCATGGCCTGCCAGAGCACTGGAGAATCTCCAGTAGCAGCCAGGAATACCCAGGCAGTTGACACCTCTTAGGTATAAACATCTATAGAAATATGTCAACCTAATAGGTCCCCTTAGGGGGGTGACTGAAGTGACAGGTCTCCTGTCAAACTGCCTTGACAATGGTGCATCCTCCTTTTTGCAACCAATGAAAGATATAGTCACCTCTCCTTTGCCTCTAGGGTTTGCCAGTGATCCCAAAGCAACACCAGGTCAGCCTTGGTCCATTTTGAAGGGTCCTTCATCATAAACCCATCTGGAATGGACTGGGAGTCAAGATACTCCATGGGGGACATGATCAGCAAGCCCCAGGGAACCTTGGCCTTGGGCTTCTTCATGAACTTGGCTATGTCCCAAACTTCAATCAGATCCCAGCCATGCCCATGGCAATTGAGACCCACCATAAGCAGCTTGGAAGACTGCTCTTGCCAAGTTCTGCTGCACCTTCAACTTCTGCCCTGCCCAAGTGGGCATCTCTGGGTTTCCATCCTCATCCAAGGATATCTCCACCTCATTCTTACATCAGCAAAACAGCACTTGTCTTGACAGAGATATACAGACCTGTACAGACACTACAGAAAGGTACCTAGTAATACAGATCTGTACAGACAAATAGGGGAACAAGATCTCAACAATTTGCATCTAAGTGTAGGCCAAAATTTTTATGGGGCAATCAGTATGTAGGTGACACCTTCCAGGCCAATTCTCATGATGATAGATGCAAATGTGGTTGTGTGGTGTGTAAAGACATTTTGGAGGAAAAGTGCTGTTTTGCTGATGTAGCAGAATCTTTCTGCACTAAACAGTGACCAATGGGCATAAACATGTGGAGAGACAATACACCATGCTTACCAGTGTCATGCACCAAAGGTGTTTGGTGACATGAGCATGGACCCAAAAGCTGAATGATGAAGAATGGAGAAGCCTAGCCCTAATGCACAGAATGACTGGAACATATAGCAGTCATCCTTTGCACAAGAACCACCCTTAATGTTAGGGAAGAAATTGCTCAAGTGCTGAATAAAAGTTTTTGAGTGCCAGTTTATGGCATTCCAATTTTTCAAATATCTCCATCATTTCTAAAGATATCAACATCATTCCCATGCTCACAGAAAACTCTCGACCATGCCATCCTGCCTTCCAAATTTACCCTCCAGAACACTAGCTGCAGCTGATGCAGGTTGCTTTACAGAGAGGAGGAGAGGGGGAAAGTTGTGAACTCCTATGCCCTGACTACCCTGGAGACCCCCAAAATTGGCCCCTGGCAGAAATCCCCACCATTCTTCATTTAGACATGCAGCAAATCACCCCAATGCATCTAGATCTCAGATCTAGGAGTCAACTTGACTCATCTGCAGTCATATCCCTTAATCAGCAGTGACCAGTGCACTTACTCATTCCCCCCCATCACATTATTCATCTGTTCCTTGATGACTTGTTCCATTTCAAATCAATTAGTGATAATATTTGTCATGCTTACTGATTTTACCACCTGAGGTTCCCACATAATGAGTTATATTAGGCTTACAGTCATGATGGGTGTGTCAGTCTAATTTGGCTGGTTTGGCCTCATTTTCTGCCAGTATGAATAAATGGAACACCTTTTAATTTATATCAGAAGCCTGGCTTGCATGGAGAGGGATTTTTTGACAGAAAATCCAACTATTCCCTTTCCAATCAGGTGAGTATTCATGCCTTGATGATCACATGTATTCACTTCCACCTAGGTCATCATCTTTCCCCATAATCTTCAAATTGTGGATTATGTCATTGGTGTTCCTGGCAGTCTCCATGATGCCAGTGCCCTCCAGCATACCCAATGTGCTCAGCTGCCTGAAAGATTCTTTGGTGACAATGAATGGCTCTGGGCTGACTCAGCTTATGGATGCCAGAAGTGGTGCATTGTCCCATACAAGAGACCTGCTTCAGGTCACCTGACAAGAACACAGAAGACCTTTAATTATCATCTATCAAAGGTTTGTAAAGTCCCTTTTATCTGGCACATACTCACCTGTCATGGGAAGATATGTGTTCAATCTGAACACTTCTATGGTTCTCTCAAAGGGTGTTTCCAATCCCTGAGAGAACTCTGAATTCAAATACAAACCCCAGAGGACTTGGAGTATTGCAATGCATGGGTGAGAAGTTGCCTGGTTCTCTACAACATGATTATCAAAATTGAGGAGAGCCTTGGGCTTGCAATATCAGCTGAGGAATTTGCTGAAACATATCCCCCCTCAGAGGAGGATGGGGAAGGTGAGGATGCAGGTGGTCAGGGAAATTACATTGGATCAGAGAGCCAAAGGTTTAGAGAGGGGCTTTTGATCAAATTGCTTCAGCACTTACAGTAGTGACACAAAGGCCTATACTGTATATATATTTTGTTTCTCTTTACCTTGATTTCTATTCTCAACCCTCAAGGGGAACAGTTTGAATCAAGTCAGACAACATATATTCACACTAGTCTACAATGTGAATGTACAGCTAGTAGGGGGGGGGATACAGCATACAGTGACAAGAATTGAATGGAGGGGGGGGGGAAACAGACAATACATCAAATGATAATGACAATACAATCAAACACTGTGGTCAGAAGAATGAATGTCAGTGAAATTAGAGGTACCTCAACTCTCACCACCAGCTACACCCTTCTGCAATGTGAGGGTCTGAACCTGCAGTTTTTCAAGCTCAATCTCCAACCTCATCCTCTCAAGCTCTTGGGCAGCCATCATTTCTTCATGCATGAATTTCTGGCACTGAATCATAAGTTGGTGTTGATGCTCTGCCTCACAGTCAGACATCCTCTCTTGCATCTTCCAATAGTTAAAATCTATGCTGTGGTGCTTAACCTCCAACCATTCATTCTGTGCCTGATGAAATCATTTGACAAAAGTTTTTGAGGCAGACTTGAGACTAGTCAACATCTTATCAGTGGGGGTCTCATGTGCACACTTCCAGGATGGCTTGGATGATGACAGCTGTGGGTTGCTGTCATCTGATGGTATGGGGCTGGTAGGGAGCAACAAGACATGGAGTGTTGAAAAAAAATTAGAGGTAGCAGCATCTGAGTCAGAGGAATCATCCCTGTTCGCGGGCACTGATCTTGGCACAGAGAGCCACTCCTGGTTGGCAGAAGGACATGAAGGTTGAAGTTTGGGGTGGGGGAAGGTCATTGGAGGGGGGTTGTCATTTAAACTCACTGTTTCAAGAATTCTCAGTGGCTGGGAATGCATAACTGCAGGGGGGGGAGTGATAGCAAGTGAAAGTTGGTTGCCATCAGAGATAACAGGATGAGAGGGTGCGATGGCAAGCAATGATGGTTTGGAGATGAAGGGCAGGGGGGGTGATGGGATGGCTAGCAAAGATTGAGCAATGGCAGGAAGGGGTGATTGAAATGCAAGTGGCGATGGCAAAGGAACAAAAGGGGGGGCTGGGGTCATCTATGCTCATCAACATGGGACTGCCTACAAATGATTCATTAGCAGCACCTAAAAAACCTACATTGGGTATTTCTCCATCTTCAAACTCATGCAATGGGGGCAGTTGTCTTGGTAAATGGGACTCAGGATCAGCTGCCAGGGGGGGCATCTGCTGTAGCTTGAAAAGCTTGACTGCATGAACAGAAAAATTTTGCCTGCTATCAGCAGAACTCCAGGTATTGTTGTATGCAGGATTTGTGTGCCACCATCCATGGAGATCAGCCCAGCATGGGAACTCCTTCTGGATCATATCTGACAGATGTTAGTCTACCTATCGCATATGGTAGGAAAGTAGGGATGTACTGATTATATTCCTAGTTCTTTCACCACTTATCAACTCCTTGTAGGTGTGTCCAGCACCCATCTGCCCCAGAAGCACATTCTGCTTCCAGTACTTAGATTTCAGAAGCTGTAATTTTTAAGTAAAAAATACCAGTAATGAGAGAGAAACATACACATCAAGATGACTATGAATTGAACTTGCAAACATGCCTGGATTCACCTGAGCAAGGACCCAAAATTCCTTGGTCTCATCATGCAAGAAGATTGCCTTCACCATCTCTACATATATTTGATTTTTTCTGTGGCATAGCTGCTGCTTGCTCCTGCCTTCCTCTCAAGCATCCTGTGTAGAGTCTGAGAACAGCTTTTTGCATTCTGATTTGTGGGTCCAACACCACTCAATAAGATGATTGGTTTGTCCAGCATGTGCCTTTTCCCACTGCACTCAAGGGACCACTGCCTTTGCAACTGCATCAGGGGGGGTTTTAAGTGCTGGTATTCCCAGTTAATTATGGTAAGTAGTTATCTGTCTGATATGAATTGGATAATGGTGTATAAGGCATGATCATCTATGAATCATAATGATAATAGTCAGATAATGCATTAGATAACCTGGCAGACATTTTACTATCTGGTCAACTGCATATAGGCCTGATATAAGAATTACAATACTTTTGTCATCATGATATAATGATGGCAAGAGCTGATATGCCATATATAATAATACTACATAGTTGACAACACATTATAATTGCTCATCAGATAATATCATCATGATATGAATGACAATATTCTTTTCAGTCTGATTTCACTTTGATCACCAGTATCTAGTCTTGTCATCTATGTCATTTTATGATCATTTGAACAACTCTTCCCCAGCCACAAGTGTGGGAATGTCTTTGTAATGACTGTATAGTACATGTTATATAAACTCATCCTCTCTCCCCTTCTCTCTCTTCTTCACTCTTGTCTCTGAGTTCTACCTCAGGGCAAGAGTCACTCTAAGACTCTAAGTCTTAGGGTTCATATCCAGGTAAGTGTACTCTTGTGTCTGCTTTATTTTCGCTTTTTTGGAGGTTTAAGTAGTTCATCATACCCAGTAGTGTACTTGGTAGGTACTCATTATGTAATTGATATTGAATCAAATTGCTTTCTTGTAATAGCATGATTGATAAGTTCAATTGAAGGTTGCTATAGTAATTTGTTTTTTTATTTTTAAGCTGTTGATGGTGTCAATGACAATTGTTGGTAATGTCTGATAATGAAAGACATATATGATCTACTGTTCACATTCTGATACATATGATCCACTCTACCAAAATGATAACTTTTGACCTATGCTGCCAAGGCTCCCAGAGAATATATAGCATTACCAATGTGTATGTCATTATGATATACCTTATAGGGCTTTGCAGGGTAGATAAAGTCTTATATAGCATTATCATTTCATTAAAATTTTCCTGACATCACCGGATTAGCAGATTGCAATAATGGGGGGGCCAGGAGAATCCATGGACTGTGATGACAGTACCACTACCAGCAGGTGTTGGCATGATGGTGGCAAGGGTAGTTGGAGTTCAAAACAAGCCACACACAAATATCCCCCTCTCCACTGAGGACATGTCCTCTCCTCCACATACCTCTTTGCCATCTCCTTTTCCCTTCTGTCCTCTGGGTTTTCAGGGTTGAAATGAATTACCTCATCATGATGATGCAGAATGGCAACCATCACCTGTTTGTAGCAATTATGGACAGTCCCAACTGAAACACCAGCCCACTCTGCCATATCCTGAGATGTGGCAGCATTCCCATAATGCCCAGCAGCATTAAGGAAAATTGCAAGCTGGATAGGGACAGGGAGCTGAGGGTTGTTGGAATCGTTATGGAAGATAGGGTGTTGTTCAAACTTGTCCATGAGTGAAGAGAAGACCTCAGGGCAGACTCAGAGTTTGTGTTGAAACAGATGAGGGTGGTCAAATTTCCACTCATCAAGAAGGTGTAGCTGGGGGGAGCAGCTGGGGCTTGGTTGGTTATTGAGAATATGTGTTCTGGTGACTTCATCCTGGAGAGCAGCAATAGCATCTTGGAATCCAGAGAAAAGAACTGTACTAGTTATCAAGTGCTCCATCAGATCAGAGGAGGTCCCAGAACTTGCAGATCCAGAAGATGGGGAAGAGATCATGTCAGTGCTGCTGTCTGAATGGGATACACTTCCACTTGAGCTCTCAGAGCCAGATCCTTCAACATGTTGCAGTGCTACATGAAGAATATCCAAATACTGTAGAAGTCCAAAGTGATCCCTGGCCTGTTGGAGGATGGCTAAGAGTTCTTGATGCTCAAGGATCCTAGGCATGATGGGGTAGGCAGTTATCAGTTGTTTTGCTACTTGGACAGCCCTTTTTATCTCTCAATTGATAAGTAGATCAGTGAAAATACAGCCACACAAGACTTAGTTGCAAGTGAGCAAGTATTAGATAAGCTATTACCCTTTTGGGGGGATAAGGGAAAATGTGGCCACACAAGACTTAGTGGTGAGTGCACAAGCATTAGATAAGCTATTGCCCTTTTTTGGGGAGTAGCAGAGTTACAATTTTTAATTGGTGCTGTTCATTTCCCACACAAATTGCATAGCTCAACCTCACATGTGTGTTACTTTTTTGCTTTTGGAATTTATGAGGGACTCTAATGGCCAGAACAAAGCAGACTGCCAGGAAGGCAATTGGTGGCCATGCCCAAAGAGTGAACCTTGAAGTACTGCAGAAAAAGAAAGCCAAAGCCAAGGCTGCTTCCAAGAAGCCTGTCCTCCAGATACCTGCCAAGGCCAACTCAGTAATTATTTGCCTGTATGTAGTCCACCCCCCCCCACTGACCTTCTACAGTTCTGTTTCATGTGCAGGGATGGTGGTGAGATGTGGGTTTGTGATGAGAAGGGATGTAATAGAGTGGTGTGCCACAGATGCTTGATAGTCTCTGAGGAATCCATGCAGAAGGTAACAGAGGCTGATGTTAAGTTCATGTGTATGACTCGTCATTGGCAAAAGACTAAAAATGACCCAAAGCCTTACATGGTAAGTACCCACAATCTATACCTAGTATGCTATGTTTAACAGCATTCAGGGTTTCTATTCCAAGGGACAACCTGCTCTCTCCACTCCCCTGGAGGCTTTCAGCATGCAATGACCTCTCAAGTAGTCCCCCACCCTACAGCCCTGGTTCACCTCCACCTAGAAGGACTAGCCCAAGACATAGGTCATTCCTAGGTGGCCATGCTGCACTCCTTCCTGCAAGGATACTTTCCTCAAGGGGATTACATCTTCTCCCAGCTCCCTTCCAACCTTGGCACCCCAGGGACCACAGATGCATATGACAAGGTTGCCTCTGACCTGGCAAACACCCTCTCTGCTTACTCAAAAGTGGTCCTGTTTCTCACTACTCATAGTGATGAAGATAGAGGAGATCTGTTTTCTGGGTACATAAATAAGAAGCCAGCAGCTGCTAAAGTGTTTCCAGTAAGTTGACCCACTCTTCTCCCTCATTCCAAGCCAACCTTCTACAGTTCCTCCAACTGCTTCTCAAGCCCCTGAGTAACATTGTAAATGGTGCAGACGTAGTATTTTATGTCTGTGGCTCCATGGTCACCAATCCCCAGAGTTTCAATGAGGTAAAGGAGGTTGCCCAACAGTAAGTTTTGTCATCTCCTGGTTACTCATCCCTCACACCTGCCAGTTTTACCCCCAGGTCCATGCTACTGTTTGATGCTCAGCATCTCCTGTTGGCTTTCACAGTTCCCCACCTCCAAAGCCTCCTGGACAACACCATCATCCAGGGCTTTCCTATGTCCAGTGCAGCTAAGGTTGCTCTGAATGACTGTGGTATGCTGGGTAGGCATTCAAACATCATTTTGTTCACATGGCAGGAAGAAGCTCCAGTGGTAGAAAAGTTTATCTGGACTGACAAGCATCTCAAACCCTGGGGTCACCTCTTACCAGTCCAGTGTCCCCAATGTGGGACCATTCAAAAGTGGATAGGGGGTTCAGCAGAGAAAACTTTGTCCTTTGAGTGCAACTATTCTGACTGTGACAAAAACATGGGGTCTGGTGGGATGTCTCTCCCACCCAAATCATATACCTTCTCTATTGGTCAGCTGATCCCACTTTCAGGGGGATGGGCCATCCCCCAGCAAGGTCAGCCTATCCCACTTTCAGGAGGTTGGTCATCCACCAGCCATGTTGGCCTACCCTACTTTGGAGTCACCTAGTTGCCCACAGCAATCTACTAGCATCTTGACAAATCTCTCTGGGTCATCCACCAGCCACATCAGCCTATCCCACTTTTAGGGGGGTGGGTCATTGAGCCATGTTGAAAGGGGGGTGGGCCATCCCCCAGCTAAGTTGGCCTATCCCACTTTCAGGGGGGTGGGTCATCCACCAGCCACATCAGCCTATCCCACTTTCAGGGGGGTGGGTCATCCATCAGCCACATTGGCCTACCCCACTTTCAGGGGGTGGGCCATGCCCTAGCTGTGTTTGAAACACATATCAAAAAGCTACCACAGCACACCATAAAATTCTTTGGCCACTTTCCCACATTCCAAAAAACTTGGTTGCCTTCCAGTACATTCAATACACTTTGGATGGAGCTGAATCTTTGTACATGGGTAGTTATTTGTGTCAGGTACCCCCACCAGAAATTAAAAGATATGTTATTAATGTGGGTAGTTGGTGGTGCTCACCTGAAGGAAATGGGGAAAAAGCAGACCCACACATTATCTGCCAACTAAACCTCCCAAAATAAATCACAGGTAGATGGGGGACTACCTCCCCCATTGCCCCATGGTATCAGAAATCATTCCACTGTGCAGGATATAAGTGTGGAGGGGAAGGGGGAGGACTGGTCATATGTGCTGAAGGCATGTCTGTGGTGATCTGCAATTTTAGTATGTTGTAGGGGGATGTGAAGGTGAGCTGGGTAGCAATGTTCATTGAGGTAGATGAAGAACTACAGAAATGGGAAGAGAATTCGCATTTTGCCCTATTTATCTTAGTACCCTTGTTGAATTGGATGAAGTCAGCAGCCAGTTCTAAGGGAATAAATGGCCTGAAGGCATTGCCATACAGTGGAACATGTATAAATGTAAGGATGAAGTGTAGTGAGGCAGAAATAATCAGATGAGGCCGCTTTTTTGCTTACATAATCAAAAAAGCGAAGTGGCAGGAAGTGACACCAATTAGGCACCACATGTCACACAGCCACACTGGGGGGAATTTGGCCCACCGGCACTTCAGATTATGAAAGAAGGTGCACATATGGTAATCAACTGAAACCTTATTTGACAGTCAAAATGCAGACTACTACACATTTGCTAATGAACTAACCTACACTTTTGCTAATGAGTTAGACTAGACTTTGGTAGTCAAAAGTGCAGACCACTACCATTTTTCCTAATGAACTAGACAACCCTTTTGCTAATGAACTGTACTACACTTTTCCTAGTTGACTATGCTACACTTTGGTAGTCAAAAGTGCAGACCACTACCATTTTTCCTGATGAACTAGGTTACCCTTTTCCTAATGACCTATACTACACTTTTGCTAGATGACTAGGCTACACTGTGGTAGTCAAAAGTGCAGACCACTACCATTTTTCCTATGAACTAGACTACCCTGTGGCTAATGACCTATACTACACTTTGGTAGTCAAAAATGCAGACCACTACACTTTTCCTAACCGACTAGAGTACCCTCTTGCTAATGAACTTTTCCTAGTGGACCACACTACACTTTGGTAGTCAAAATGCAGACCACTTCCCTTTTTCCTAATGAACTAGACTACACTTTTGTTGGTCCCTACTACACTCTTGCTAAGCAACCACACTACACTTTAGTAGTCCAAAATGTGAACTGCTATGCATTTCCTAATGAACTGTACTACACTTTGTGTGGTCACTGCTACATTGACCAATATGGTGCCCAATGGAGAATCTCCGACCTCTTTTGACCACCCTGGGGAATCTCATCTCCAACTGCCCCCCTGGAGAATCTCCAACCCCATTTGACCACCCTGGGGAATCTCCAGCTGGCTCTGTGCCCTGCATCAACTCTTCCTCTTGGGAATCTCCAGCCCCTTTTTGGAGATTCCCCCTCCTGATGCAAACACTTGGAGAATTCCCATACCACCCTCCACTGCAGATATGTATAACACTCTGCAGAATTGGAATGCTGTAAATGCATTGCAGAGGTGTATCACATTGCATGGGGAAGTGCCTTTGAAAGGTGTCTATTTGTGCACACTGGAGAATGTCCCAAAATTCCCTTAAAAGTGGTCTGTTTAGCCAGGGGGAACCTAGAAACAACTCAGGATTGTCTGTTTTTGCTGGAGAAATTCCACAATTAGGTCTATTCACCCTGGAGAATGTCCTAGAGGACCTGGGAAGAGGTCTATTTGGGCTGGAGAAATCCCATAAACAGGGTACATTGACCCTGGGGAAAATTCAGAAACAACACAGGAAGTGATCTGTTTTGGCTGGAGAAAATTCACAGCTAGGTCTATTAGCCTGGAGAAAGTCCCAGGATTGGCTTATTCAGGCTGGAGGAATGCCATAAGTAGGTTCATTCAGCCTGGTGAAAGCCCAGGGAAAGTCCCAGAACATGTAGGAAGAGGTCCATTCATGCTGGAGAAAGTCTCACCACCCCTAGGAAGAGGGTCCATTTATGCTGGGGAAAGCCCAATGACCCCCCAGCAGGAGGCCCTATATAGGTTGGAGAAAGTCCCATGTGGACCCCAGGCACTTTGTAAGTGCTGGAGAAAATCCCTTGACATGGGAGCTCTGGAGAATGAATCTCCAGTGGCAGCTGGAAATACCCAGGCAGTTGACACCTCTTAGGTATAAACATCTATAGAAATATGTCAACCTAATAGGTCCCCTTAGGGGGGTGAGTGAAGTGCCTTAGCTATGGTTTCATCAAACAGTCTACCTCCACTCATGGTGCCCCTGTCCTTTTTGTAAAAAAGAGGGATGGCTCCCTCTGATTCTGTGTTAATTTCTGAGGTCTCAATAAGATCACCAAGAAGGCCCATTACCCACTACTGCTGGTTTCCAACCTTCTCAACTCCCCAAGCCATGCAAAAGTTTATACCAAGATTGACCTCTGCCATGCCTACCACCTCATCTGCATTGCCAATGGCAATGAATGGGAGACCACTTTTTGGACCTGCTATGGGTCCTATGAGTGGTGAGTCATGCCTTTCAGTCTCACTAATGCACTGGCTGCTTTCCAGTGGTTTGTCAATAGCATCTTTGCTGACATGCTCAATGTCTGTGTCATGGTCTACCTCAATGACATCCTTATCTATTCCCACAATCTGGAGTCACACTGCCAACATGTCAAAGAGGTCCTCCATTGGCTGTGCTGCCATGGCCTCTATGCCAAGCCTGAAAAGTGCAAGTTTCACTGAGACTCAGTCAAGTATCTTGGCTATGTTCTCTCACCTGCAGGGCTCACCATGTCTGCTGATAAGGCTCAGTCCATTTGTGCCTGGCCCAAACCATGTCAGGTCCATGACATCCAATCATTCCTTGGGTTTGCCAACTTTTACCAACAATTTATTAATAACTACAGTCAAACCCCCCTTATAACCATGCCTATTGGGAAATAGGCAGGAACAAGGGTGATAAGGGGCTATGGGATTAGGGAGGGCATGCCTATTACATAATAGTTGGGGGTTTCACTTCATTCTGAACTTTTTGCTTCAAGTTCCAATGAGTTTCTATTGTGAAATATGTAGTGTACCATAGCAAAATGTCTATGAAGAGGTTTGGTTCAATTATGAAGTAAAATAGCCAGTTAAATGACTTGGAACCATGGACTTGAGTTCTGCTGTATGCAGCAGCTGCTGCAATGAACCCAAGTCCTTTTCCAATGTGCATGCCAATGGTTCTTCCATAGTCTCAACATACTTTGCCATAACCAGAGTGGCTTCAAGAGCCTCATGACATGTCAGAGGAGGATTTGTTGGGCCATCTTTATCATCATTAGTCAGCACATTGCCATGCTGTGTTTCCATCACTGCATGGTAGATTTCTTCATCTGATGTCACATCCATTGCATGCAACTCTGTGACCAGGTTCAGCAGCTCCTCCAAAGTCAACCTATTCAAGGCATGAAGCACACCCCTCTGTTGTAATCCATCAAGTGCAACTGTCAACTCTGCCTCAACACCTGCAACAGAGTCCTGCAAGTCCAAAGTGGTGAGACCCAGTGAAAACTGGACATTACCAGGTGTGATGAGGGCTGCCAAATCATGAAATTTCTTTTTTATATTATTGAGAATTGTTATCATTTGTTACCAAAATGATAACACAATGCTTTCACAATGCAAAACATGCACTGCATTGCAACAATGCAATGGTCAGCATCACAAAAGGGAAGTAAGACATTGCTTTGCACACTTGCACAGCTTCGTATTGCATTCATGACAGTATTTCCATGCTGACTAAGTACGAGTGTCTGACAGTTAGCTGCCTTTTTATGGTTACTACCTTCACCCACCCTCCAATAGTACCAACTTCACCTGACATGTCTTCAGGCATCCATTCAGGCTATGGTTGTCAAGTCCACAACACCCTCCAACACATTTAAATGAGGATTCTTGGTTTCAGATGAGAGGTTTCCTTCAAATTTGAGCTCATGCATACTGATTTTCTTTATTTCAGAGCACATATAGTCACAAAATGAATGGGTCCAAGCAAAGGATGGAGGGACTACATATGTGTATTGGCTCTAGGCCTCACTCTAGGCATGATGAACAAGATGACAAGCATTCTGAGCAATCTATGTGCTCACCACTGGAGCAAGCAAGTCCCATCAATCAGATCAATGGGAGAGTTTCAAAATTACTACAATGACTTGACCTCTGCACAGTGAAAGGTAAGTGTAATCATTCCCTATGATGCTCAGCAGCTCAATTTATGCAGGCATATGATGACAAGGCCACAGCACTTTGTAAGTTTTTATTTATAGGCAGTACAGGTCTTGATACTTTTGGATAGGCCACGAGTAATAACTGGGACATGAAGAGTATCTGCACTGATACCCTCTACTAGACTCGATATTCCTCTGGCATGACCACATCATTCATTTGGATGCTATCATACCTGCTCGGAATCCATGCCATTCGCTTAATACCCACCACTGGAGCATTCATTTAGGACTGCATTTGGATGTTTACTGTTTCATCTGCTCACAGCATTAATTTCTGGCATCAGCTGGAGCATGCCAGCAGGGGGGTAGCACTAGCTACTAGCCCAAGTATTCACAATGCTGTATAGTACAGTCTATGCAATGGAATGATATTTGGTAACATTGGAGCATATTGTGGTAAAGCATAAAAACTCACTAGGATCACATCTCGTCTGAAGTGATGATTTAACAAAATGGACAACTCCCACACCCAGTATATGAGCAGATATAAGTTTTTATGATTAGTGGAAAATTATAACATGGCATCATACAGGATCCTGCCCCAAAATAATGCAAATATGATTTTTTGTCTAGGTTTCATAGTAGAATATGTCAAGATATGTCTTGCATTCACAGCCACCCCAAAACTCATATTCTGTCACACTGGGTCACACCCGGTGATGTCCAGTTTTCACTGGGGGTGAGAAGTGATGGTATGGGAACAAGAGGTTTGGGAACAGCAGGAGTGATGTCTGGTAAGATGCCAGACTTTTTCCAGCATTGCCTGATTGTCATGGCATCTACTTCTTTCCAGGCCATGTCAGCAAGCTGCATTGCCTCAAGTTGATTGGTTTTGTAGATTGCTGAAGTAGTGACACCAGTATCATAGCAAGAAATGGCATGCTTGATGAATTTTGCTTGGTATTGTGCCTTAAAGCAGTGGATAATGCCCTGATCATTTGGCTGAATATGTGATGTTAGGTTTGGCTTGAAGTTCTTGACACAGATGCATTGAAGATCATACAGTACAACATGGCCAGCAAAATTGTCTTGGAGGAGGAGTATGTTCCTTTTTTCCTGCTTCACCTTGAGATCCCAGCTATGGAGCCATTCTTGATAGAGAGTAGTCATCATCCATGCCTTTGCAATGTGCCAGTAATAGAAGCCAAGCTGAGCACCAGATTTTCATGCAAATGCTCTAGGCTTCTTGTATTTTCCAATGATAAGTGGTTTTAGTTTCTTGGAGCCATCCACATTTGTGGTGAAGGCATAGGTCAATCTTGTTTTAACCCCTTTTACACCAGGTCATTTCTTGTCAGTGAGTCCCTGGTCAGGAGGTAACCTTTGTGTTCCTGAGAATGGGTTCAATGTGTCAGAAGAATTTATGAAAACATACCCATGGAATAGACCTGTTTCATCCATATTAAAAATGTCTTGTGGTTTATAGCCACCCTCCTTGATTATCATCCATATGCATTCCCACTCTTTTTGACAACTTGTTCACCAACTGATGAAGCTTCCCTATGATGCCTGAACTCTTTAGGCCATTTCTTGCTTTATACTGAGCCAGCCAGCCATTGCTCAAGCAAAGGCATTTGTCAGTTGGCACACCCACAAGGTCTGCAAACTGCATCCATTTTTGATGCAGGACATGCCCAGTCAGCAGAATCCCATCCCCCATTGCTTGGGAGGCCCAAAGGTCCATCATTTCTGTAATCTCTGGGTGCTGTGTTTGTTGCATGTGCTTTGCAGAATGATTTTCAGGGTTGTGTTATGACTCCCCCATCCATGGGACACCTTTTCTTTTTCATCACTGTTTGTGCACATTTACCTTTTTCTCTAATGTTCTGGGTTGTTCTGCCGACACAGCCATTGCTCAACCAATGGCATTTGTATCTCAGACATGTGTTTCCATGAGGCTATTGTCGACCAATAGCCTTATTCCCTTACTGTACATGAGGTCACCTCATGGGCCTCTCTTGTAATGTATATAAGCCTGGTGTCTCTGGCTCTGGTCTCCCCAGACTAGAGCTGCCCAATCTAGCTCTTCTTGACTCAGAACTTCATCCTCAAGTCCTTAGCCCAAGGACACTCAGAATTACGAACCAAATCCTCTTTGAGGTTATGACTAGCCTATTGAGGGTCATAGAACAAACGAATGACTTTGGGCTCGACATTACATTGTAGCTTTGGTTCCAGCGTAACAAAAGCTCTAGTCTCCCTGCCTTTGTGCCAAACGTCCACTACCTAGTGTGACACCACGAATCCCCAATGAAACAGACTGTGGGTCAATCCCTTTGCCCACTGAGAACCCGAACCCAAGCCATCAAGCTCAGATGAATCCTGCACCTCTGAAATGCAGACCTCTACTGAATCTGCCCCATCCCCTACCTGGGATAATACCAGCTTCTTTCAGAACCAGTTCTGACAAGCCCTCTCCCCACTCAGCACTCCCCTACCTTCTTTCTCCACCCCACCCATCATGTCCGGAACAGCTGGAACTTTGAAGACAGTCACTGCAGCCAAACCCACCGAGTTAAAGATTGGGGTACCCATCAAGTATGATGGTAACCACGAAACTGCAATGTCCTGGCTGTACTCAGTCAGGGCTTACCTCTTGATAAATGATGATATCTATGACACCGATGCCAAGAAGGTCATCTATGCCCTCTCCCACATGAAGAAGGGAGTAGCCCAGGCATGGGCCATGACCTTCTACCAAACCACCCTTGAAGGGGCAAACCTGACTTTTGGGACCTTCAATGAATTCCAGAAAAAATTCAAAGCTGCTTTTACACCTGCAGACTCCACTGGAGCTGCCATCGCCAAACTAAGAACCCTCAGACAAGGGAACTCTATTGAAGAATACATCTCTGAATTCCAAACTGCCACTGCCCACAGTGGCATTACCCAAGACACCGCCCTCATCGAGTTCTTCGCCACTGGACTCAAACCTGCTCTCGCTCTCGTCCATTGAATCTACGGTATGGATAAGGTCCCAACCACTGTAGAAGACTGGTATGAAAAGGCAATGCACTTTGAAAGCCAGTGGCAGAAGGCAAGAGCAATCACGGGAAGAGACAAGAACACAAAAGGGAAAGGGAAAACCTACCCCCGACCCTACTTTAAAAAGGAAGAAAAAGACCCAAATGTGATGGATGTCGACACCATCAGACTCTCCCAGGAAGAAAGAGAATGGCACATCAAGAATGGCCTGTGCTTCAACTGTGGACAGAAAGGACACCTCTCCTGAGAATGTCCTACTAAAGGAGAAGCCCCTCAGAAGAAAGTCAAACAAGTAAAGAAAGAAGAAAGTGAAGAAGAAGACAGTGCTTCCATCTCCCTGGTCAAGTTGGCCAAAATTCTTTCAGCGGATTTTTAGAAGGGCAATCTGAGTTGATGCCAGAGAGCCCAGAAACCCCTGTTCCATATGTTGTATCCTCTGTACTTGTATGTTCACTGCCCCAAAGAACTATGCAAATCCCAATTTCTGTCTACACAAGTACAATGGGAACGAAAGTCGTCAACACCACTGCCTTAGTAGATTCTGGGGCAGAAATATTTTGTGCTGATTGGGGTTTTGTGCAAAGACACTGCCTCCCCACTGAAAGACTCCCCTGACCACTTGAAGTCAGGAACACCGATGGAACAAGAAATGAAATTGGAAAAGTCCTCTTCACCACCACCCTTTTCATCAAAATACAAGGGGTGGTACACAAGGAAAGATTCCACATCATAAACTGTGGGTCTGACAACATCATCCTGGGGATCCCTTGGCTTCACAAGAACAACCCAGTTGTCAACTGGAGGGAAGGAACCTTGGCCATCGACGAGGAAACCGATTGCTCATCAGAATGAATCCCCCCTCAACCTGTTGAGATCTTCCCCAAACCATCTCTCCCCAATCCTGCTGAACAGAAAGGGATTTCCACCTATCTCAAGCATGAGGAACCTGATGACTACACCTTACGCGCACGAACTGCTACTGCAGTGAGGTGCCTCATCCGCCATGCCACCCTTATTGCCCCAAACAATCCATATGTGCGAAAAATAAACCATGCCACCAAGCTGGCACAGAAAGAGGAAAAACACAAGCCGAAAGCTGTCCTACCCCCCGAATTTGCTGAATATACCTCCATCTTTGAAAAACCCTCGGATGGAGTGTTGCCCCCCTCCCGACCATACGATCATGTGATCAACCTCACAGAAGACTTTGTGCCTAAGGTGGCCAAAGCCTACCCACTCACCCCCTCTGAACAAGAGGCTGCTGAGAAATTTGTCGAAGAAAACCTTAAAGAAGGAAAAATCAGACCATCTAACTCCCCCCAAGCAGCCCCTTTCTTCTTTGTTGCCAAAAAGGATGGGTCGCTCCGACCCTGCCAAGACTATCAATACCTGAACAAACATACCGTGAAAGACGCTTATCCCCTACCCCTGGTCTCTGACCTCGTTGATAAACTGAAAGGAGCATTGATTTTCACCAAAATGGATGTACAGTCAGGGTACAACAATGTCCGGATAAAAGATGGAGACCAGTGGAAAGCAGCGTTCATCACCCACAGAGGACTCTTTGAACCCATGGTGATGTTCTTTGGATTATGCAATTCCCCCACCACCTTCCAGTGTTTCATGAATGACTCCTTCAGAGACCTAATTGCTGAGGGATGGCTAGTCATCTATATGGATGATCTCCTCATTTTCTCAAATGACCCTGAAACCCACTGACTCCGCACCCTCCATGTTCTCCAATGAATGAAGGAACTGTCCCTTCCCCTGAAATTGGAGAAATGTCATTTTAACCTTTCCAAGGTGGAGTACCTTGGGATGATCATTAGGAAAGACACCGTTGCAATGGACCCTGTCAAAGTCCAAGGCATTGCCGAATGGCCAACACCCAAGAAGGTGAAAGACGTCAGATCATTCCTTGGCTTCACCAACTTCTACTGGCATTTTATCTGCAATTATTCCAATGTTGCTCGACCTCTAATCGATCTAACTAAGAAAGACGCCCTGTGGGAGTGGTCCTCAAAGGCTAACAAGGCCTTCGAAACCCTAAAGAAGATGTTCATGCTGGAACCAGTCCTGAAGATGCCTGACCCTTCCAAGCTGTTTGCCATTTCCGCAGATGCGTTGAAGTATGCAACCAGAGGAGTCCTTTTACAGGAAGACTCTAATGGCTCGTGGAAGCCTTGCACATTCATCTCCCAATTGTTCAACCCTGCAGAAAGAAACTATGACATTTATGACAGGGAACTCCCTCAGAGTAATCCAAGCCCTCAAAACTTGGTGCCACTACCTACAAGGTGCACCCTCCCCAGTGCTGGTTTTAACCGACCACAAAAACCTCACCTACTTCCGAGAACCCCAAAACCTAAACTGCCAACAGGCCCGATGGCTACTGGATCTTGCAGATTTCGATCTGAAGTTTCAACACATCCCTGGGAAAGAACTCTGCGTCCCTGATGCTCTGTCCCATCGACCTGATCACATTGACAATGATGCCCATGATAATGAGGGAGTAACCCTCCTTCCACAAAACCTCTTTGTCCAACTCATCAACACCTCCTTGTCTGAAAAGGTGGCCTCCTCATCAGCCTCAGATCTGATAGTACTTACTGCACTCCAAGCCATAGAATTGGCTGAAATGCCCCCTCCCTTCAAATCCAACCTCTCTGACTGGCACTACAAAGGGGGTGTTCTCTTCTATAAGGACCATGCCTATGTCCCTGATGACCCTGAACTCTGCTGCACTGTGGTGTCTTCACACCATGATCACCCTTCAGCGGGACACCCCAGTGTCTTGAAAACCTGCCTACTTGTCTCTACCAAATACTGGTGGCCCGGTGTAGGGAAGGCAAGCTCCCTACCAGGATATGGAGTAGGTATGGAGTGGTTGAGGCTGGTATTATTTTTCTAAGGGGCTTAGATCCCCGTTTTGTAATCTGGACTGGGACTTAGGTGCGAGGCAAGTGGTTGCTTAGTAAGCAAAGTTTGGACTTTGACTCGAGTTTGTATTAGTTAAAAAACAATCACTACCATAGAGGCTGGAGAGCACAGGCTGGTGAGACCAGCCTGTGGCAGCTTCTTGTTGCTTCTGTCCTTGAGAGTGAGGCCAGGGCATCCCTAGGGGAGTCCTAGGGTGGTGTGGTTGAGAGTTTTCAGTCAGTTTCAGCTAAGTGTTCCCAGTTTCATTTCTAGTTTCATTTCTCTACAGTCCTCCAAGCTAGCCTATTAGATCCCCCCCTAGCCCATTTCTATTGAATTCTTCACCAGACTTGCCACCTTTGTCCAAAAATATGTGGAAGGGTGTGCTGTATGCCAACAAAACAAAGTTAACACCCACCCCACCACACCACCCCTAACCCTGATCCCATCCTCCACATCCAGACCATTCCAACAGATCTCATGTGATCTGGTCACAGACCTTCCCCCTGTCAATGGATATGACTCCTTGTTGGTCATGGTAGACCACAGGCTTATGAAGGGGGTAATTCTCTCTCCCACCACTAAAAACGCATCTGCCCTCGATATCGCCACACTCTTTTTTCAAGAAAGTCTTCTCCCGGTTTGGTCTCTACAACAAGATAATCTCCAATCGAGGCCCTCAGTTTGCCTCCATCCTTGCAAAAGAGCTTGCCAAACTCCTCAGGTATTCCCTAGCCCTCTCCACTGCTTATCACCCACAGACCGATGGAGAGACCGAGTGCGTACATCAGCAAAACAGATGTTTCCCCCCCAGCTTTCCAGTGCTCCCAGGACTTTTGAAAAATGATTCCAGACCTCCCAGACCCTCCCAGACCTGCCCAGACCCTCCAACCCTCCAGGTGCACAGCCACAGTGAGAACAAAAGTTGTAGCCCATGATCACAGGACCATGGGAATATGATTACCTCAGCAATATCTCCTTTTTGGGGTGAGATATTTGCAAAGTTCAGTTGGAGTCACAGTTTGTCAAAACAAAAAGTGGCTGTACAGTGATGATGTCATAACAAAAGTTGTAGGGCTGGATCACAGGATCATGGGAATATGCTTATCTCATTGATATGCCCAAAAATGGGTGAGAAAAATGCAAAATACCGAAAAAATTGGACATCTCAAAAATTAAATTTCAAAGATGTCATAATAAAAGTTGTAGTGCCTGACTAGAGGACCCCAGAGGTATGCCTATCCCATCCATACCTGCAAAAATGGTTGAGATACAGGCAAAATACAATTAGTGTAGTGTAGTGTACATTTTATTACCAAAAGTGTAGTGTTGTGGCGCATTTTTGATTACCTAATGAGTGTAGTAAACTCTGCTTCTTTGACTACCAAATAAGTGTAGTGTTGATTAGTAATTGACTAGCAAAGTGTAGTGTAGACTATTGATTAGCAAAAGTAGTAAACTCCGCACTTTTGACTACCTAATAAGTGTAGTGCTTTGATTAGTAAAGTGTAGTGTAGATTTGTATTACCAAAAGTGTAGTAAACTCCGCTTTTTTGACTACCAAATAAGTGTTGTGTTTGATTAGTAAAGTGTAGTGTAGACTATTGATTAGCAAAAGTGTAGTAAAGTCCGCATTTTTGACTACCAAATAAGTGTAGTGGTTGATTAGTAATTGACTAGCAAAGTGTAGTAAACTCCGCATTTTTGACTACCAAATAAGTGTAGTGTTTTGTAGTGTTTTGATTAGCAAAGTGTTGTGTAGATGTGTATTACCAAAAGTGTAGTAAACTCCGCATTTTTGACTACCAAATAAGTGTAGTGTTTTGTAGTGTTTGATTAGCAAAGTGTAGTGTAGATATTTGTATTACCAAAAGTGTAGTAAACTCCGCATTTTTGACTACCAAATAAGTGTAGTGTTTTGTAGTGTTTGATTAGCAAAGTGTTGTGTAGATGTGTATTACCAAAAGTGTAGTAAACTCCGCATTTTTGACTACCAAATAAGTGTAGTGTTTTGTAGTGTTTGATTAGCAAAGTGTAGTGTAGATATTTGTATTACCAAAAGTGTAGTAAACTCCGCATTTTTGACTACCAAATAAGTGTAGTGTTTTGTAGTGTTTTGATTAGCAAAGTGTAGTGTAGATGTGTATTACCAAAAGTGTAGTAAAAGTCCGCTTTTTTGACTACACGGCCAAACGTCAAAAATATTCCACGGACAAATGCCAAAAAAGGTTCCCAGGTTACGTGCCGTATACTTGACCTAGACCCCATGTATACATACAACATAATACATAAATTTACGAAATAGAGCTTGGAAACGGGATATCACTCCAAGAGACTCTAAGGTACATCCGGCAGACAACCCAGGTGCACGGAACTGATGTTTCACTGGATATTGTTAATATGAATTTCTGCAGATCCACCGTGTAGCAATCTTATAGGATATACTACGTATATCCGCTGCCAACATACACTGTATGCCCCTGGTATATCCAGAACGTATACGACGTATATCTTACAATTTTGCGTCTTATAGTTTGTACTACACAAATTTTGCAAGAGCGGCAGCACTCTTTCTGGACACAGAACGAACTCGGCGAATAGTTCAAATCAGTCCATATTAAACTGCTCTGTGAGAAGTAGTACATGACGAACACGATATAAGTACCCTACTGGTACAGGGTTGCGTCTCAGGCAGTAAAACGCATATGTATCACTGAGTAGAGATCAATGGAAAAGGATAAAAGAGCGCAACATGCCTACAAAACATCTCCCATATAGTCGATAGAGTATGTTCAAGCGAAACTACCCCATCAGGTTCACCCCCAGAACTACCCTCGTCACCACTGAGCCAGCCTTGAATGAATTGCCCTTCCAAGGGTATCTTCGGGTTCCAGTGACGCCACTTCCTGCCAGGAAACAAGGGAAAGGCGCCAACGAAAGCCATCCAGAACGCGTCCAGACCCCACTCCCACCGAGGATGGGGAGTATCGACCTCATCTACTAGCCAGCGTTCAATATCGTTCGAAAGCTTAGCCCATTGACGAGTACTTCTGGGGTCAAAGGTACATTGTAGAGGTAAGAATGGGATCGACAGGTCCATGATTGAAGCAGCAGGTGTTGGGCTATCTCGTACACTCCGTAGACCCTGTATTAAGTTGGAATAAGATAGAAAATCAACGAAAATAGACTCACGTCAATTAAAGTGTCTGCAGGCTCAGAATGATAAGTGGCCCACGCCGAGGCATGGACAATGGGCGCCATCACGCCACCTTCTCCTGACGCGGTTATGGAGATTTCAATGGGCTGGTTCAAACTATTTTCAGTGGACAAAACGTGATGAAAAGAAAATGACAAACGATTTCGCTGTGGATGAGATGTTGGGGCACGGGTCCCGGAAAGCTGACAGTGACCACCAACGGCTGTAAAAATGCCTCGGAATCGACGAATTCCAGGCTGGGATAAAAAACCACTGTTTGCTTGGTCGATCGTGGTGAATTCATCTTGAGAGGAAACGGCTTGGGACGATGGACAACTCCTGAGCCAATCTTGCACTGTCGCACGTTGCGGCAGTGAGGTGCGTCACGTGAGTCGTGGACTTAGCAATTTTCACGAAGTTATCAGACTGGCCATCGTCGACTCAGATCTATAATCCACGAAAATGAGAGGAGCTCCCAAGTCACTTATCGACAGGAAAAGTAGGTTTTCCAGAATGAAGGTGTATCCTTTTGTTGATCCTTCAGTCTTCAAATACACAGGATCCGACAGCGATATTGTCGATCGTCTCGTTTGCCCGAAGCTAAGGAGTATGCATATCAAGCACGTCAGGGCTCACGCAGAAACCATGATTCACAAGCGTCATGTCAAGTATGTGGCCAACAGTCGGAGGAGGAATTCAAGTTTTGTGAGTGCTGCACATGCTTGTGAAATGGTGGACGTATCACCGCCGTCACCATCTTACAAGTTTCATATGGACGATGGTGATCTACAATCTATGGGCGCGGACCCAGTGATTCAACCATCGCATACCGAGGGTTCTGGCCGTTCAGTTACCCAGCAAATTATGGGTCAGCGTCACCCCGGTGATGCCTCTGAACCTGCTACTACCGACACCTTTCCAGATGTCCAAGTCCCGCTTTCCGACCTCTGGGACACGGTATCAAATTCTCGCTATCAACATATTCACGACACGGTGGACTTATTCCAGGACCTTCAAGACGCACTCACTTCTGGTAATGCACCCTTTTCCACGCCGGTCTCCCATTCAACACTTGCATGTAATGATCTCCGTCTTGAAGAGAGCAGTGATCCGAATTTCGGGATCGAGTTACCATGTACGTCCATCCATGTCGCCATTGGATCGTGATAGCTCAACATAATGCTCAGCTCAAGAGGAACAGGTGCCGCGTTCCAAGTCTGTCAAGTTTCAAGTAGCAATCGACAATCCTACGTATCCATGGCCATCCAAAGTGGTGCGATATAACTGAATTCTATTGGATCGGTGTCCAACTCACTATTCATACAGCATTTCCTCACTGAATTATTGTTCAGCTCTCCGCGTCTCCCCTTTTCTGAACCACAGAAGAGAGCTATCCTATCATGGGCGAAAGAACTTGGAGCGCGGGATGTCCCGTCTTTGTATAGCCTGAACAGTTGCCACGAAGAGATCAAGAAGCTCATTGGCGACCCAATGAAGAAAGTCATTTCTGCGTCAGGGAACGTATTTTACATCAATGATATTGCAAATGCTATTGCTAAGGTTTGTCTGTCGTCTACTTATGACCACAACTCAGAAACCATTTATTCCAGGACTACGCTAATCCACTTACTCGTTTTGCAATGCAAGACTTTCCAGAAGATGGTGGGAAGGGGATGTCACAGACTTTCCATGGCGAAAAATTGCTGCATGAACTTCCTTCTCCCCCCGCCGTTCAAGTAGATGGGACGGTTTATTTTGTGGGTGAACTGTTACAAGAATGCTCAGGTGATTATTTTTTCCCCGAACGCTTTTTCCTCGCCGCACCCGAGGCTGTGGGTGGTGACTCTGCAGGATCACCGCAAATGAAAGTTATGTATGCTGTTGGGCGCACAGCTCAACGGACTGAGGTGAGTTCACTGCATTTATATTATCATTTTACTGTAAAGTATGAACTACATCAACAGGCAGGATTTATTGTCAGCGACGAAAAAGAAATCATACCGACATCCTCGTTCCGAAGGTCGTTCGAGGACATATCCCGCTGCCCTTCTGAACTTGCATGCGGGCTGACCGAGTCTTCAAAAGCCCTTGCGTCGCTCTCTCCCAATGTGTGGCGCGAGAAGTCGGGTGGTCGGATGGTGTATAATGTTCCACTTATAATCTTCATGGACAACGTCTCAGGGAACATCTCCAAGCAGTGGAACAAACACCACGTGATATACATGTCGAACGCGAACCTTCCCTGTGAGATGTTGGAACAAGAATTCTATGTATGGTTTGTGACATCGTCTCCACATGCAGCTCCGATGGAGCTGATGCATGCGATGAAGGAGTCCATCTTGTAAGCAAACATTTTCCCTCGTTTCTCTGACGTTTGCTCATTGCAATAGGAATGCGGCAGAGTCGGGGGTCACAGCCTGGGATTGCAGAGATAATGAGGAAGTTATACTGGTTCCTCACGTGTTATTCGTTGCAGGTGACAATCCAATGCAAGGCGAGGAATGCAGTCAAGCAGGTTTGAACTGCAACTATTTCTGCCGGACATGCGAAGTCAGGGGTAACAAAGAATACAAGGAGTCCGACGCTGGTTATTCTACCCTGTTCACGGTATGTTTATAATTCATCCACACTCGGTGTCACTAACGAATCATTCTTTAGTCAGGAACCCACCGTATGCCAGAGAGGACGATAAATACGATCAAGGAGCAGTTCCGCATGGCAATGCTGTCAGGTGCCACGGAGAAAGTCAGGACGTCCGTATCAACAACTGGTACTCAAGATTCGATTTCGCTCCACATCCTACATACTCTCATCAACTTGGGTAAGAGACTTCGCAAGCGGGAGGCTGGCACTCCTGCTGTGCCCGAGAGCCAAGTTAGGGAAGCCTTAGAGAAGGAATTCACCGATTTGCTTCAGGGGACCGCTTTAGAAGACGCAATAAATCCACTGCTGGGTATGAAAGGTAAGCGCCTGGGTTCACACCGTCATGGCCTTTCTGACATCAAAGTGGAGGTGTGAATATCCATCTCGACATGCCAACAGAGATCCTACACACAATACTACTTGGCATTGTGAAGTACTTCTGGGCCCAAACAGTCTTCCTCCTCGAAAAAGCAAAGCTACTTGCTACATTTCAAAGCCGCTTGGACTCGATTGATCGGGACGGACTCAACGCACCGAGTCTCAATGCAGAATATATCTGTCGCTACAAGGGGGGTCTTATTGGGAAGCACTTCAAGAGTTTGGCGCAGGTGATGCCGTTCGTCATTCATGACTTAGTGCCCCAGCGTGTGATCGATGGCTGGACCACCATCGGGGAGTTAGTAGTACTCCTTTGGCATACGGGGATTGATGACACGGAAGAATACTTGGTCAGTTATTTTACTTTTCCGATTAGCATACTTATCAGCATAACCAGGCACGACTCTCCCGAACGATAGAAGACTTTCTTAATATCACTTGCATCTGCGCCCCAAGCATTCTCATTTCAAAGCCCAAATTTCACTTCCTCGTGCACCTCCCCACTTACATTCGTCGCTTCGGACCCGCACTTCTTTTCTCAACGGAACGCTATGAATCGTTCAACCACGTATTCCGACTTACCTGCATCCATAGCAGCCAGCAGGGTCCAAGTCAGGATTCATGTCGGAAATTTGCGTGGCTTGACTTTGTCAAGCATATACTAACAGGCGGTTTTTGGTATGAGCTGAGAGTGCAAAAATGGGTTCATGCCGGACCAGTGGTTCTGAATTTTTTGTCGGAGCATCGGGAACACGCCAAGCTCCTTGGAATCAAAGTCCCCGATGAGGATACTCCAAATACTTCCGGTAATGTCATTCACTCCTCATTGTGTTGTCATGCCCTGACAGCTTTCGTTAAGGAACAGGTTACATTACTCAAGTCAAGGCCGCGAATGGGAAGACTGAAGTCTCGAAGACTGTGCGTTGGGAGACAACACAGTGTGCTCAAATTGACGCGTCTCTGCCAATGTCACATCGGTATTTCTACCAAGGGGAATCGTTTGTCTCCAAGCACGGTGAGAAGCTCGAGCTGGGTGGACACGTTATCTGCGTTAATGCGTCAGCTCCCTCCGGATTCTGTGTCGGGCGCATTGTGGAGATACTGATACGTGACACGGTCCAACGAAATATTGCCTATGTTGCGATCCAGGCATTCTCATTCTCGATACTGCACCCATCGCTACACCTTCCATGCTTGGAACTCACGGATGATAAGTTCGTTGTGTCGCCAGATGTGAGTCCTCTGTATGTTCTCTGGTCATTTCACTGAATCGCTTCAAGGATTTCGTTTGTGTTGTTAATGTACAACACAACTGCATCGACTCCGGGTGTGCAGGGTCAGTACATTCTACTATCTGCCAGGAGAGGTCTGAGACAACGCGAACCTGGACGGTCATCCGTCATGAGCCCACACCCAAGTTTTTTTTGAACGTGTATTCGATACATAATTACACTCACATTCTCGCTGCTCTCCCTCTCTCGCTACGACGAACGCCACTCTGGGTCCTAGATGACATACAAAGTGTTCGACAGAATGCAGCCCAGCAGGTTCACCGGAAGAAGGCACAGAAAAATACTGGGGATTCTACGGAGCCGGTTGATACGACTACAAATGTGTTTGATCGAGCTCAACCCAAGCCGAAGGCAAGGCAAGCAAGGGCGAAAAAACTGCCTGCACGCGCACGGCAGTCACTCTCAGCAATAGAACCCTCACCTACTTCTACCTCCACAACAGCAGTTTCCGGCGGACCCCCGGCAATGCCTCACGTTGCGCACCCCACCATTGCACCATCCAGTTATCTTCCAGCAATCGCCCCCGCTCCGATGCACGCTAGCTTTGTCACGGCAGCTTTCAGCCAACCCCCGGCAACATCCCATCCCATCCACTCTGCCTCCGTGCCAGCTGCTCACCTTCCCTTCTCGACGCATCTTGCACCTGCCGCTGCAATTCAATGGAGTAATACTCCTAATTATATTACTACAAATCAGCACGTCTATACAGCTCAGCCCCCATTCATTTCCGCCGTGCAGCAAGCTGGTTTATCTCACACCGTTGTAGCTCCCCAATTACCATACAATTGGATGTGATTATTGTAGAACGTGAACGAATATTACATGTTTTACTGCAACGATGTTTGAGCGTGCCCAATGGTTGACATAAACTGCCAAAAACATAAAGTGTCACTTCAACGTTCAAACCATTGGCCTGCACTCGCCCTTCGTGTCAATACATGTTTCGCCGGTATCAACTCCGGTCAACTTCTGCGCAAGGTCCTCGTCCATCCAACTCACGTCGTACTGCATCCAGTTCGTCCGCAAGTTCTCGACCTACAACTCCACAATTTGGTGGCCCACTCGCATCCTCTTACCAACCCGATGGGCCTGCAGTCCCAACTGGAATCACATTGACTGTCCCTCGTTCCCTCTGGCAGCGTGCCACTTCCGTTGGTGTACTGGACGAACCGATATCTGCTGGTGTGCGACGGGAGAGGGATGACGATGACGACTTGTCCCAGCTGGATTCACATCGAGTGAAACACCTCAAACTCTACGCAAAGAAAATCGCTGAAGTTAATCAAATTTTGGAAAAGGGTTTGATGGAGTTTGTCAACGTACGTTCCTTTCTGTTCGTCATGGCTTTCTAATTTCTAGTTTATTCCAGACAGGAGATCTATTCTACATGCTCGTAGATATCAAGGCCCACCTTATCAAGTCTGATGCTACTAAACAAACAAACCAGTTCCAGGTCTTACAGGACACATTGAGAGGGAAAGACTTCGAGGTAAGGTTGTTTCGGTACGCATCACGGTTGCTGACCCTTGTACCACCATAGGCTGGTTTGCACACACGCCTTTTGGCCTGTATGCTATCTCCAAATCTCACTGCATACGTCACTGATACCCAGCAACGAATAATGGTGAGTCGTTATGCACTATATCATGTATTTGGCACTAACATGCTGGCTAGGAATTTATCGCCGAACATCCCGAGGTCTTCAAGGTTCCTGGAGGTATTTTTGACGATGCAGAGTTGAAGACCCTTCTCGGGAAGCTGGTGACAAAATTATTGGCATCCATTCGTAGTCACGTCAAGACTCAGGTATCTACAGTTATCTTTTCTTGATTGATCGCACCCTGAAACTCACCTAGTTAATTACATCGATTGCAAAACGAACCTGCATCATTGATGCGACGAGGAATTTGGCACATTCTACTTCTGGCATGGAACTGGAAGCCTCACACTGGAACCGGATGGCCTTTCTGGTAAGTATACGTTAATTTTGGTGGTCAATACTGCTCAAACATGTATATAGCGTCGCTGTCTACGAATTTTTCTCATCGGAACCGGTGACCATCGTGTCGTCTCAATGGACGTTTGCTTCACCCACTCCCTTATCCCCATGCTCAAGCCCGATATGCGCAAGAAGATTCAGCAAGAGCTGAATATCGACATAGAGCAAATCGAGCAGCAGATGCAAGAGGGCGATGAAGTAGATATTAACACTTACTTGGATGATCCTCCAGCTATTAATACCGAGGGCTCCACCAGTGTCTTGGACCCCTGTGACAGCACTGGCACTGACGAGGATGATGCTGATGGGATTTTAGATAGCGAGGATCCAACGGATGGAGTTGACGACCTGGATGACGATGATTCCGGGTTCAGATTGGACGGAAAGCGGACTCGATTCAATGGGCAGAAGTTCTGGAATTACGTCGACTACATGCTCAACCTTTTGCGCGACATGGCCCACAAGAGTACCACCTCCAATGAAGACTACGAGAAAGAGGTGGGCCGGTGAGTCGCCCGCTCTATGGAAGTTTCTCTACCTAATTATTTAATCCAGGATCATGGTTCAAATATTCCAGGATGATCTTGCAGATTGCCCTGGTAGCAGGAAGGGTTCGAGGTTGGCGACCGTTATCCATCCCCCGTGGCAATCTACCATCCAGCACGGTTTGGTTTGGTAGCTTAGTCTCACTCTATACCTCTAATACTGTGTTCATGTTGTTATGTACGCGTCATGGAATTGATTCGTTCGTTTTTGCTGCATGAATTATGTCTGATTCGCCACTATTTAATGATAGTAGATGGGCTGCTGTATATAGCCTGTATACTTGAGCGGTATACTACATATATACAAGAACGTGTATAGGTCCGATGCATAGCTACTGGTCCCCGCTGTATATTATAATGGTATATAGGAACTATGCCGTGCCTCGATACTTAACCGTGAATTGACATGTATATACAGTCCTGCTCCGATGGATATCCGTCAGATATCCGAACTGCACCAAATGTATTGTTAATTGCCGGGGCGACATGAGTAAATTTAAAAATTGTCACATCTATGACAGACGAAAAAGGACCCCGGTATATAATTTGTATAACGACAGTAGCTCGCTAAAAAAAATATATACGTGGGATATATTTTACGTCTGGGCGTGTACCAAATAAGTGTAGTGTTGATTAGTGTTTGAGTAGTTAAATGTTGTGTACACTTTTGATTACCAAAAGCATAGTAAAAGTTCGCTTTTTTGACTACCAAAAAAGCGTAGTGTTGATTAGTGTTTGACTAGTGAAATGTTGTGTACACTGTTGATTACCAAAAGTGTAGTAAAAGTTCGCTTTTTTGACTACCAAAAAAGCGTAGTGTTGATTAGTGTTTGAGTAGTTAAATGTTGTTTACACTTTTGATTACCAAAAGTGTAGTAAAAGTTCGCTTTTTTGACTACCAAAAAAAGCGTAGTGTTGATTAGTGTTTGAGTAGTTAAATGTTGTGTACACTTTTGATTACCAAAAGTGTAGTAGAGTCCGCTTTTTTGACTACCAAATATTTGTAGTGTGACTAGGAAATGTGCAGTAGTATTGATTAGCAAAAAAGCGTAGTCATCATTAGGATTGTTGTGTAGTGGGCACAGCCACTAATGCCTCGAAATTTTGCAAAGTCACAAAAATACCCCAAAACGCGATATAGTGGACACTAAAACTCACGCCTTTCGCACAAGCGGCCAAAGCCAACCAAACAAAGGCCAATTCCTACTATGGGGTAGTGTATGCCATTAGCCCACTACTACCATGCATTTGATTACCAAAAAGTGTAGTGGTATTAGAAAAAAGTGTAGTAGTAGTACCAAAAAGCGTAGTAGTATTAGCAAACGGGGTAGTAGTATTAGCAAAAAGCGTAGTACTATTAGTAAAAAGTGTAGTAGGTAGTGTTAATAGCAAAAAAGCGTAGTTGTATTAGGCTATTATGTGGTAGTACTTGAATTTGAATATATTACTACTTTTGATTTGATTTCTGTGTGACTGAGTTCCTATTAGCTTGAAAGTGTAGTGGGATTAGGAAAAAAGCATAGTAGTGTTATTAGCAAAAAATGGTAGTGGTATTAGGAAAAAACAGTAGTGGGATTAGGAAAAAATGGTAGTGGGATTAGGAAAAAAGCGTAGTAGTTGTATTAGCAAAAAATGGTAGTGGGATTAGCAAAAAAGCGTAGTAGTTGTATTAGCAAAAAACGGTAGTGGGATTAGCAAAAAAGCGTAGTAGTTGTATTAGCAAAAAACAGTAGTGGGATTAGCACAAAAGCGTAGTAGTGGTATTAGCAAAAAATGGTAGTGGGACTAGCAAAAAAGCGTAGTAGTGGTATTAGCAAAAAATGGTAGTGGCATTAGCAAAAAAGCATAGTAAAAGTATGGACAGAGGTGATGGGCTGGGATTCTGGGAACTCTGGAACCCTGTCTGGCCAGTCCTGGCCAGAGGGGGACCTTTCTGGGTGAGCTGGGAGTCTGGCCAGGTGATGTCTAGTTTGCTGATGTAAACCAGGAGGTCAAAACCTATCTTTGGATCTTTTGCCAGAACAACCCTGCCTTGTTGGTACAACACCTCCTGATGGCAGAGTTTGTGCACAATCACTGACCCCACTCCATCACCAGTCAATCTCTGTTTTACCTCATGTACAGGTATGAATTGAAACCTCTACCCTCCCTTATCGTCAAATCAAAACTTCCTGCTGTGGAAACCCGAATCTCTGAACTATGTAAAGCCCATGAAGAAGCCCTAGCGGCACATGACCTAGCATGGAAGACCATGAAAGATTGATCCTCCCAACCCTTCACACCATTCAACAAGGGAGATAAGGTCTGGCTAGAAGCACAGAACTTAAAGTCTTCCTATGAAAACCGCAAGTTTGCCCCCAAAAGAGAAGGACCCTTTACCATCTCGGAAGTCCTATCTCCAGTCACCTATTGCCTTGATATCCCCACACGATGGAAGATCCACAATGTGTTTCATGCATGCATCAGCAAAACAGCACTTGTCTTGACAGAGATATACAGACCTGTACAGACACTACAGAAAGGTACCTACTATTACAGAGCTGTACAGAGAAATAGGGGAACAAGATCTCAACAATTTGCATCTAAGTGTAGGCTAAAATTTTTATGGGGCAATCAGTATGTAGGTGACACCTTACAGGCCAATTCTCATGATGATTGATGCACATGTGGTTGTGTGGTGTGTAGAGACATTTTGTAAGGAAAAGTGCTGTTTTGCTGATGTGCCTCTTATCGCCCTATCATGAGAACACCGTACACAGTCCGAACTTCCCTAAACCCCTGCCTGACCTTGTCAATGAGGAAGAAGAATATGAAGTTGAGGCAATAGTTGGCCATAAGCATCTAGGCCATGGCCACACCTTCCTGGTCAAATGGAAAGGCTACCCATCATCCAAAAACTCATGGCAAAAGTCTGCTGACCTCGAGAATGCCAGTGACATCCTTGCGAAGTATAAAGAGCACTTCCCAAAAGACTTCCCCCCTCAGAAAACCTCCCCTCGAAACACTGCTACCATCAGAACTATCTCGATCATGCCTCCCTATCACATCTCCCCAGCCAACCATCGTCCCACCCCTTTTGCCCGTCACCAATGCACCCCTGCTAGCAATTCCCTCACTGACACCTACCAAATTTTCCTGGCTGATCCCTCTCACACCAGAACTGTCTTTCATGAGGTGGACACTGACTCCCCTCTTGACTTAATCTACCATATTGCCCTCCAATCCTTCTGTGTTGAAAACATAGCTCGCTACCTTGAGCGACAGGGCCCCTTACTGCCCTTTGCCAGAACAATTCTTGATGAAATCTCATGTGAGCAAATACCACTTGTCCTCCACCTCTTTGATGTCCTTGGAGGGGCAGATCTAATCTACAATGTCAGACAGTTCCCAATCCCCATTGCTGTTCATCCCCCTACTGCTTATCATAACTCATTGTCGTCCTCCTCATCTCACTCACCCCAATCATCGCTGTCTCCTCAGAGAGTCTGTCCCCAAGCCTGTTGCCTATCACCTCCATCCCCCCTGTCGCCTGATATGGTTGACCCCATAGAAGCCTTTGGAATGACTGGAGAGGAACTGGTTGAACAGATGGCTCAAGTGGAGTCTTTTCATCACCCCCTCACTCCTGTCTCGTCCAACAGGGTGACCATTAACCGTGCCCTAGGAGGGCAAGCTTTATCTCCATCGCACCCTCACTACTGTGAGGCCTGTTTTGTCTGCCACTGCCTGGGACATGTAAGGGTGGATTGCCCTTTGTATGAATGTCCCATCTGTCACACCACCCGTCCCAGCCACATACAGGCCAATTGCCCCAACCATCGTCACTCTCTTGAGGAACAATTCTCATCTCCCATCAGGGAGAGCACTCCCACCGAGGCTACCCTTGTCGCCGATGAGGAAGAAGAGGATGACAGATACACCTATGATGGGAATTCAGACTTTGATGACAGTGCCATTGCCAACATGACCGGTGAGCCATATGGAGAGACGAACCTTTGAAGACCAGGGGGTCTTCGGCATACAAAGGGGGTAATGTTATGACTCCCCCATCCATGGGACATGTTTTCTTTTTCATCACTGTTTGTGCATGTTTACCTTTTTCTCTAACATTCTGGGTTGTTCTGCTGACACAGCCATTGCTCAACCAATGGTGTTTGTATCTCGGACATGTGTTTCCATGAGGCTATTGTCGACCAATAGCCTTATTCCCTTACTGTACATGAGGTCACTGTAGGGAGAGTAAGCTCCCTAGTAGGATATTTCTTTTATTTTATTGTTTCCACTTTCACTTTCATTTCTGTTTATTTACCTCAGGGTTACCTCGTGTTTCGAGTTTAGACACATGATGTGGCTTAAGTAAGCCACTCATGCACTTACCTTACACTGTAACTGCTTACAGGAATAACAAGTCGAGTTCCGAGAGTTTCGAGTTTGAGTTTGAGTTTGAGAAGGCTGCGTGTGGCCTTCTTCTTTGTCAGACAGTCTCAGACAGCCCTAGATGACCTCAGACAGCATTTCTCTCCAGGATATAGAAGCCCCTTTGGAAGTTCTTTCTCCTTCAGATCACCCTAGCTCATCCCCAGACTCTCTATCTTCTGATTCTTCATTGCCTCATGGGCCTCTCTTGTAACATATATAAGCCTGGTGTCTCTGGCTCTGGTCTCCCCAGGCTAGAGCTGCCCAATCTAGCTCTTCTTGACTCAGAACTTCGTCCTCAAGTCCTTAGCCCAAGGACACTCAGAATTACGAACCAAATCCTCTTTGAGGTTATGACTAGCCTATTGAGGGTCATAGAACAAACGAATGACTTTGGGCTCGACATTACGCTGTAGCTTTGGTTCCAGCATAACAGGTTGTTTTCCCATTGCTGATGCCACTTTTCCTCATCCTTTAGCCATGCAGATATGATGGGCTGCTTGAGACAAAGGCAGGGATATTTGGTATTAAAGTGCATAGCTGTCTCTTGCTGGCTCTTCCTTTGTTCATGATGCCAATCGAGAATTTCAATCTGCTGAGCCAATGTTGCATTTTCCTTTGCAACAGACCAAGTATCTTTCTTCATTTTCTTTTTGCATGTGTTAAGTACATTCCATACTTGGAGTTCAGGACCTATGATACAGTTATGAGCATACATTTTGGTCAGTAAAAAAATCTGAAAAAACCACATTTGTGCTTCTTTCCAGGCTGTTTCCTGCTGGCATTAGCTAGGTCCTGTAATTTTTGTATGACTTGTTTGTCATTGGAGTCCAGCTGCATTAAGCTCCTCTCATAGTCTGAAGTCCTTTCAAGTAGGTCCACAATACATTCTTCATCCACAAGATTTCCTTCACCATCCAGCCACTGTTCATCCTCCTTAGACAGCTTCTTCTTCACCTGCAAATCAGCCTGGAGTCTTGTTTTCCATTCATGGGCTTGCTCCTTAAGGATATTGAGACCCTTCTTGATGGTATCAAGGGGCTTCATGGTGAGACTGCTTCACTGTGAGACCATTTGTGAGGTAGGATCAAAAATTCAAGATTGGATTATATAATAGATAAGTTTTTATGGTACACTAGCCCCTGTGTATGGGTTATGATCCCCAAATGAGTGGTACTAGTACTGCTAATGGACAATATATTATCAAAGATGGCCAAACTGCAGGTATGCTTTGCTTGGCCAAGTATTAGCATTCAATTTGGACAGTTCAAAGAGAATGTATGTAATATTCTCTCCACCTGCTGACCTATGCTGAGCCTCATCTGGATGAAGTGACCATTGCAGACAACAGTATGATGGTTTGCACAATAGGTTATGAGCCTTGCATCAGGGTTCACTGTTTCATGGACTGTTGATTGAGGAGGACATTCAACATTTGATGATGCTGTTCAATGGGCCTGAGTGCATGCATATGGTGATGCAAAGATTGATTGCAAATACCACTTTATGAAGATCAGCATTGTTATATTGTTGAGACAGCAGAGAGCACTTAGCACTTAGTGTTTCACTGGATCAGGAGAGTTGGGGTGCTTCAGCACCAGTGTGCCTGGGTGATCAAACCTTCTTAAAGTATGCCCCTGTAGCCCCTCTAAGCCCTTTCCATTGTGCCTCCTCTGCAGTAGGAAGGGAAACCAGCTTCCTCCAGCCTGAGACAGTTTTTGCTACATACTTATGCCATCCAGTGTTCAGAAGCAGTGGCCTGAGCATGCATCAGAAGGTGCCACTACTACTGTTCATTTAGATCTTTCTCACTCTCTTCCATCAGCTTTTGTACCAGGTCCTGATGCAAATGCTTCCTCTCTTGCATATGCTCCACATTTGCCTCCAGCAGTCTATGATATGGGCCAAATCCCTGTGTATGCAACCTCTGTGCTTTGCATTTGTGCTGGTCCTTTATGCTGTCCTTGCAATTTTCAACATACTTTTTTGAGTTGTAAAAATTGCTGAACACAAGTGGCATGCACAGGCATCTACCTTCTCAACAACCTTGGCTAGGTAGTCAGAGTTAACTTTGGACAGAGTGCAATTGTGCTGCCTAGGTTAGCAAGTATGAACTAGGCTGGGACAGGTCTGTTCCTGTAGACTGTCTAAAAACACAATTGCACTCTGTCCAAATCCTCCAAAATAAGTGTGACCTAAGAGCAAGCCCAAGTTCAAACAAAAATACCCCACAGCTAGATCCAACAAACATGCCTCAACACCCAACTAGAACACTGACCTCAAACCCTACACTGCAACAACCACAAAACTAGTGCTGGGGCAGAAGGGAATAACACCTGTAGATTGGTGAGCAGCAGATGTTAAACTTGCACCATAAGCCCTGCAAAGGCACTCATTCATTTTATACATGTGAAGAGCTGCAGGTTGAAAAGAAGCTGGAGGGACTAGGTAGTCAGGGGAAATGAGAATTTTATTTGTACATGATTGAAATCATCCAGGGAAGAGCTTGTTAAAGATATCTATCTGATATGATGGCTGGCTGTCCTCCTGGTTGATGTGGAAATAGGGAATCCACATTGACTCCATGTCATGTAGAGGATTGTACCTAAATGGGATACCACAATTGTTGTCACCAAAGTGCAGCATAAGCAGATATTTTTGGGCTTTGACCTTGCAGGTGATGAAATCCAATGTTCACTTTAACACCTCATTAGAAGTGCATTGTAGCAGGTGAAACATGTACTTACCATGCAAACCTCATGGTCAGTGTTGGAGTCCATACATCTGGCATACTCCAGATCAGCCAATATTTTGCTAGTTCAAGCCACATGTAACACATTTTTGGGACTAATGTCACTGTGCATCCAATCCACACTATGCAGGCTACCAACAGGGTTTAATGCCTTTATATGAGAGATTGACCTACAATGCTGGCTATTGCAAGGCCCATGGTGACAAAATTGAGTCTTGGAAAGGGCTCAGAGAGATGCTCACTGTTAATGAAGGGAAGGACTAAAAATCCATTGTTTTCTGTTAAAATGATAGTAGCCACTATGGAGGTTGATCAGCATATATGCATATAGATATTTCTAGTATGTGGGACCTAGCAGAGCACAATTCTCCCTGGCTTGCATCATCAGCCCATAACTCAGTGTGGCATGGGCCTCCTGGATGGGCTTGGTCTGTAAGCACTGACCAATTTGGCTGTCCAGTTCAAGGTGGAAATGTTGATGATAAGTGACTCAACTCTTACCTCTTGTGTCTTCTTTCCCTGCCCTTTTGCCTTGGCAGTTTTTTACAAGATGTGATGCAGTCTCAGCACAACTCATTGATGGATTGCACCAGACACTGACCTTGTCCCATCCCTTTAGGATTTCCTACCCACCATTTACATCAGCTTGCTTCCCCTTTCCCTTCTAAGTTCATGAAACATTTATCAAAGAATTATTGATGGTTCACCAAATGTTCATTAAAGGTCTGTCAAAGGTTCACCCAGGGTTCATCAAAAATTAATCAAAGGCTTGTCTTACCTCAAGCACTCTGTATGCTTATCCTTGTGATGCCATAGCATTGAGCTCAATCCATATCACTGACCAAGAAGGTGTGCAGCAGATAATTTGCAAAACAACGTCCATATTTCAGTCCTAATGATCAAGCACCAGATGTTCATCACTCCTACTAGACAGCCTTGCCCTACTTTTCCCCAATGGCACTGTAATACTTCAATACTATCATTTACTCAAACTTCTTCCACTGAGATTCAAGTTCTTTTTTTTTTGGTGGTTGACTGGGATTCCAAAATGTGAGGTATTCCAGGAAGCTATTGAGAAGAAGGAAATCAAGGACCATCTTAACCAAACACACAAGAAGGGATATTCAAAGTTAACTCTGACTACCTAGCCAAGGTTGTTGAGAAGGTAGATGCCTATGCATGTCACTTGTGGTTGCTGCTCCAGCAACCTCACACTCAGTAGAACAGCTGTCATTTGGGACCTAGGAAGCATCCCTGCCATATCAATTAAATATTTCAAGTCTGCTGCTCTGCCACACCTTCCTCAGCAGATTGACATAATGAAGATCAAGGAATCCCTACATGATGACACAGTTTGGTCCAGGAACTCACAGTCATGGGTGGGGTTTGACAAAGATCCAAAATATTTGGCTATCTGAGGATGAGACATTCAAACCACTTTTGAATATTTTTGACACAGTTGTATGCAAAGCCAGCCAAATTACAAGCATCCAAGCCAAGCACAGGTTCACATCATGACCTATGAAATCACCAACCCCTGAGCAGTCCAATTCTACTTGCCTGGATGCATACCTGCTACTATTGAATAAGAAGAGTATTGATGTCCAGAAGGCCAACACTAGCAAGAACACTAATCCTGACTTGTGGGATGATATAACTGTCTTGTTTGAGTTCAAAAGGGGCAACTCCAAGACCCAGGACCACAAAGACATGAGGACAACTATGTTTCCATTCAGACACTGCTGATCAAGTGAGACAGGATGACTGGCAGGTGATCTGGAGTCTACACCACATGGCATTTGGTGTCACAGTTGAGAACATGCAAATGATCATGCTCATGAGTGAGCCATTCAACTTCATCACTGTTAGTTGCCATGTTGGAACCTTCACTGTTTGCTAACAATGGTCTAAACAGGAGTCAGAGCACCTCATTTACTTCTTCTGCTCCCTTGCATTTGGAAATGAGCATGAGCTCAGATGGGACCCCACCATACAGAGAGTGTGTGTCAGGAGAGAAATCCAATATGATATTGGAGTGTGCACAGACAAGGGGGAGAAGCTGGTATACTAGACTAAAAGGGTCATGTCTGATTTTAGTGTTGATGCCATGTGAGGTTGCAGCACCCATGTCTTTGAGGCATGGCTCATATCTGAGGATGGAAAACCAGTCAATAATTTGGAACCCATCTTACTGAAGGATTCCTGGAGAGACCATGACTGGGAACATGAGGATGTCATTCTTGATCAGATATTTGCTGATTTGTGGATCAAACAGGGGATTGCAAAAGAGGCAGAAGCTAGGAAATGTTTTCTCACCATACTTGCAGTGGGGAATGTGATGGTGAACAGGAAGATCAATAACACTGATAACCTCTTACAGTGCCCTGATCTGCCAGCTGATTATACTCTATATCAGCTACCTGTCAATAAGGTTCCAAAGTTGCAGCAGCCCAGGACAGGGGAGGGACTCACACCAGTGTTTTCCTGGGTTCCTCCTGCCACAAAGTGATTAGAAATCCATCATAGGATTCATTCCCATGTGGTTTTCAAAGAGATTTGCAAACCCATACGTGAGCTTCAATGCCTTGATACCATGTTCCAGACACTAATGGATGTCTGTAAAGGTTTGCCTAGTACTAATGTGCATTTCAACCAGTTGCTAACACACAATCTTCAGCCTTGCAGTTCATGCATAGTGTGGGTTGGGTGCATGGTGACATTAGTACCAGCAATGTGCTATGTGCAGCTCAAACTGGCAAGTTGGCTGACATCAAGTATGCCAAACATATGGACTCCAAGAAAAGCCATGAGGTTTGCACAGTAAGTAAATGTCTCACCCACTATGATGCACTTCTAATGAGGTGTTAAAGGGAACATTGGAATTTATTGCCTGTGAGATCAAAGCCCAAAAATATCTGTTTACACAGCACATTGTGGTATCCCATTTAGGTACAGTCCTCTGCATGGCATGGAGTCACCATGGTGGATTGCAGTGTGGGTTCTCTGTTTCCATGTTGACCAGGAGGGCAGCCAGCTGTCATCAGATCAGACAGATCTCTTCAACAAGCTCTTCCATGGATGACTTCAATCACATACAAATGAAATTCTTGTTTCCCCTGACTACCTAGTCCTTCCAGCCTCTTTTCAACCTGTGGCTCTTCACATGACTAAAGTGAACAAGCACCTTTGCAAGGCTTATGTTGCAAGTGAGGCCACCCTGCTGCCAAACTACCATGATGCACTTGAAGATCTCCACTCCATAGTCACTAAATGTTTAACATCTGCTGCTCACCAATCTACAGGTGTTATTCTCTTTCACCCTGGTGCTAAGTGACACATAGAAGGCAAAATGAGTGGAAACCCAGTCAAGAAACAATGCCAGGTTTGGATTGTTTGCAGTTTGCTACCCAGATACTAACATCATATGTCTTCCTAGGCAGAGTGATTTGCATCAGTGCTCAATAATATCTTCCCATCATCACTAAACAGACATCTGTGTAATATGTCACATCTGATGGTTGCCATCCTTTGGCTTTGTGTAGTAGTGGCTTGCCTTGGAACTGCTGCTGAGTATATGCATGTATGTGTATCCCTTCAAGGGGATCATCCTCATCAGTTGTTATGCTGTCCCCTGATTCTGCATCTTCCTCAATACTCCAGATACTCTCAAGGTCTGGGACATCATCCAGTTGGTCATCTTCCTCCTGGACTGTGGGACCACAGGGGTGAATGAAGTTGGACATCAGGCTCAGGTTATGCTCTGACAGCATAGCCAGCAGTTGCTGACATTCTATATCCCCAAAATCCATCTCCACTCTGCAGCTTGAGACACCTGGTGACTTGCTCAATGATGTCACCTTCTGTTGGTCTGGAAAGTTTCAGGAGAAATGTCCCAGCTTATGGCAAAGGAAGCATAAACCTTTGGCCTTGTGCTGTTCTTGTTCATCCTTGTTTAGCTTCAGAGTATCACATTTAGACTTTTTTGGATGCTTCTCCCACTTCTTATACTGACTGTTTTCAGATGGATTATGCTCCTTCCAATGTCCATCTTGCCTATCCCTTTGGCAACAATGACATTTGTGCCACTGCCTTCCTGGCTTGGTGTTATATGGGCATATGGCCATACTTTCAAGATTAAGTCTCCTGCTTGGTCTTTGCCAGGACCGTTGGGCATGCCCATCAGTGACCAACTCCACAATCTCAAGTATTTGAGTGGTAGTGATGACCTTTCATAGGGAAGAAACCTCAGGGTTTAACCTCTCCTTCCACAGATCAATCTGAAGTTCTTTTTGGAGCCCAAACCAGAACTTATCAACCTTGTTTCATTCATCAGTCTCCCCTATCATAATCCAGAGCTCATCAAGCTCAGAAAGATATTTCTTCAGTCTTTGAATTCTGGTAGCACAACTGGAGCTTGTCCTGCTGTCACAGCCTAAAGTCAATCAGAAAACAATCATTGAACAGTTCAGTGAAGAAGTCAGATAGGCACCACCTGAACAGGTCCCCAGATAAGGTAGGTGTTGGTGGATTTTGACAAACATCACATGATCAAGAGTGAGTTTTGTGTGACAATCAACAAAAAATTAAAATCAATTGTACTGAAGTGTGAAGTCAGAAAGTGATCAATAGGGAATGTAGGTAGAGTAGTAACATAATTAGTCTATTGAGCAAAATATGGAGTTGATGTCATGGTGAATTGTTTTTTAATTTCTTGCCCAGTCTATGCCACCTATCCTTACTCATTTGACTCTCTGACACACTCTGAAGTTACCATTGTCTGCCCTGGCTGCAGAATGTCACACCCATGTCACCTCATGTGATGTTCATTGAATTCCCTTGACACCTACCTTACCTCACACACATAAAACTCCTGTGTGGTTTTGGAAGGGTAGTGCAACAGAATGTATATACATTTCCATGATGGGACCTTTCCATCCTTCATATAAGCTGTTCCTTCAGTTATGAAGCATTTGAATGCATAAATGTTTTCTGACTATTGTGCAGAGGCATACTGGGGCTAAGGGAAAAGTAGGCTGAGCACTTGCCTTATAGGTTCAGTTAGGTGACTTGGACTTGATAATACTCAAGAGAGTAGTTAGTAAGAAAGATATGAGTGGGAGCTCTACTGTACCATGGGCTCTGCCCAGGGGTTTATACACATGTGAGCTGTGCACAGACCAGGTGTGCTTTCAGCATACAGTGGCTCAAAAAACTGTCCGCATGTTTGTGCATTTTTGAATAATTGCAGTGTAGAAGGACACTGATTAGGAACTGGGTCATGTAGTAAGTAGGAGAGATGTAGCCCTTGGTCTTGGCTTTCCAATGGCATATTTTTCATGAAATTCGATCAGGATTTGGGGTAGTAATGGCTGAATTGGTTTGGTGATGCATGTGGACAGTTTTTTGACTTTCAACTATTTCAACATGATTTTGAATTTAACAAAGCATAAAATGCAGTGGGGTGCTGAAAAATGCTTATGTAACATACTACCTGATGCAATGAATGATTTGTCAGCATGCAAACAAGACAAAACATTGAATTTGTGCCATAGAGTACCCCATCTCCACTACAACTTAATCAACCACTCTCCTGGCTGATTGGGGTCATATCGTGCAGAGGTGGTACACTACAGGGGCAAGGGACTGCGGCTGAGCACTTGCCTTTAGTTTCAGTTGATACCTTGGTCTTGATAGTTATTGGACTTGGTAGACAGTAAGAGTTGTGAGCTCGAGTCTTATTCACATCTGTACGAAAGTACACTGTATATATACTCTTCTGGTGTGCACGGACCATGCATACTCGCACCATCCTGTAAACTACCATATTTGTATGTATGAGAACCTTCCTTATAGGTACGTCTCTCTCTTTCTCCTATACTTGTAAGAATAGCATCTGTGACGTAGTGGAATGTGTACATCACATGACCGGTATCCACGTCAATGTAGTAGCCATGTTATCACATGAATGTTCAACACTCCCCCTCGCTTTAGTTCGGGTTAGGACACAACCCTAACAACAAGCAATTTTCTTTGAACTTCTGCCAGGTTAAGGACTTGGTTAGACCATCAGCCCTTTGTCAGGTCATATTGACATATTCAATGGCGAATAACCCTTCTTCGACACATTCCCGCATGAAGTGCCATTGGATGTCGATGTGTTTGGAGCAACCATCATAAACTGGATTCTCTGCTATAAAGCAAGCACCCATGTTATCTGAGTAAAGCACGGTCTTCTCCATCTTGAAAGACAGTTCTTGGAAGAGCATGTCAAGCCATTTGATCTGCCTAGCAGCATCACACATTGCCATATACTCTGCTTCAGTTGAAGAGAGGGCAACTGTCTTCTGTTTCCATGATCTCCACGAAATTAGGGAGGTACCATAATACATGGCATAACCAGTAGTGGAATGACGAGTGTCCCTGTTTGAAGCCCAGTCTGCGTCTGCAAACACATAAATTCTATTCTCCTTTCCATGATATCACATGCATAGGTTTGGTGTGGATGCCATGTAGCGAACTATGTGTAATGCTTGCTTTAAGTGCAAGTCGGTTGGATTCGACATATACTGTGACATTCGGACAACCAAATATGCAATGTCTGGTCTCATTCCCAATGCCATATACAGCAAGGATCCAATTACCAATTGATATCTGGTTCGAAGTTTCAGAAGTTGCCTGATACTTCAATGGTGCCTTTTCTGGATTGTACCCAGAAGGTAACGGTGTTCGAACAGAATTTGCGTGCTCCATATTAAAATGCTTTAGGACCTTTTTGACGTATGGAATTTGGTGTAGCCAGATTTCTCGAGACTGACGGTTTCGGTGTATCTGGATTCCAAGATACTCCTTGACCTCTCCAAGATCTCTTGACTCCCATTTCTTCATAAACTTGTCTTTCTTTTTCCATAAAAGGTTTTTGTGTGAGCCGAGAAACAGCCCATCATCAACATAAACCAGGAAAATAACACTTCCAGCTTTTGAGTGATATGTGTATACTCTGGCATCAACTTTTGATCAGAGGAAACCCATCCACAAAAGTGATTGATGCAATTCCTTGTTCCAGGAGAGTGCTGCTTGCTTCAATCCATAGAGAGCTCGCAACAACCGATATACTTTGTGCTCTTGACCTTTGACTTTAAATCCATCTGGTTGTTCCATATATATTTCCTCATCTAGCTTGCCATAAAGGAAGGCGGTTTTCACATCTAGCACTTCCATTTCCCAATTGTGCTGCACTGCATGAGCTAGGAGGATTTGCACTGTTTCAAACTGTGCAACCAGAGAAAAGGTTTCTTCAAAGTCAATCCCATACTCCTGCATAAAGCCCTTGGCTACCAAGTGAGCTTTGTGACATCCATCACTTTTAATAGCGTAAACCCATCTTGATCTGACCAGTTTGCGACCTGGAGGAGGATCCACTAGTGTCCAGACATTTCTTTCTTCAATTGATTTTAACTCATCCCTCATTGCATCAAACCATACTTTTTGTTCAGTTTGAGACAGCCTAAGAACATCTCTAAACTGTTCCTGAGCTTGTTTAACTTGCGCAGCTAGCAAGACGGTTAAAGCATCCATCTTGTCCTCAGAGGTTTCCTCAAGAGCTCCTGGAAAATGCAAAGGTCCAGCGGACTGCTGTTCCTCAGTAGTAGGAGGCTGTGCCTGTTCCTTAGCCTGACAAATTCTTTCAGCATCCTGATGAGACTGAAGATCCTCGAATCTTCTCTCTCAGATTGCTTTGCCAATTCACTCTGCTCCCTCTTGTGCCTTTTGAATCTGATCATGCAGTACATCCTGCTTGTCTCGAATCTCTCTCTCAATCTCAGTTGGATGTTTCCTTTCGCCATAAACATTTCCAGGTCTGAGTGGAGGTCAAGTGATGCAGCGATTGAATTCTCTTGGCATTACTCTCTTTTGAGGGATACTACTAGAGGGTGTTCGATCGGTACAAGGATTAGTCCCTGTTGGTGGTTGATGAGGTCTCCCATCATCATGGTCTCCACCATTCCTCGGTGGGTTATGTCATTCTGGGGTTTGTGGTCAAGATTGGTCTCTCTCATCCATGAGATGATCAGGCCTGTTATCCATCCCAATTCCTATGGGTAGGTCATACGGTCTGTGGTCTGTCACAGGGATTTGGTCTAAGTTATCGGATTTGTCATCCTTTCTACCATTTGTGCTACAAAAAGGAAATTCTTCTTCGACAAACTCTGCTGTTCTCGCAAGAACCACCTTCTGGCCATGTAAAAACCTATAACCCTTGGTGTTGACTTCATAACCCAAGAAAACCATTTCCTGAGCATGAGGTTCTAATTTATCCTTTTGTAGATCTTTTGGTATCCAGACATAGGCTAGACATCCAAAGACACGAAAGTAGGAGATGTCGGGTACTTTGCCCAAAAACAACTCTACTGGAGTCTTCCACTGACACCTATGCAATGGAGTGTGATTGTAGACGTGCAAAGCACAGTCAAACACAAAGTTCCAGAATTGTTTTGGTACACAAGCATAATGGTGAATCAATCCTGCCTTCTCCAAAACTGTTTGGTTAAACCATTCAGCTTGTCCATTTTGCTGTGGCTGATCTGCTATTGAAAGTTCGTGTACAATACCCTTGGAGTTGAGGAGCGAAGAAAACTCATTCCCCATAAACTCTCCCCCTCGATCCAAATGGAAAGTCTTCAACATACAACCACAATGCCATTCCACATTGGCTAACCAATCTGTGAACCTGGCCAGGGTGTCAGACTTGTTTTGGAGATATAGGCAAAAGCCCATAGAGGAGTAGTCATCCAACAAAGTAAGTACATACTTGCTGCAGTAATATGACTCCACAGGTAATTCAAGGAGATCACCATGCACGAGTGCTAAAGGAGCACCTGCATGCTTAGATGAAGGATGAAATGGATCAGAAGCCATTTTACCCTGAGCACATCCTTTACAGTGTAAGGGTTTCACGATTAACTCAGCAGGAATACCCTTCACATTTTTCTTGCAGTTTTTCAGCACTGACACACCTGGATGACCAAGGCGATTATGCCAAAGAATATAATCATCCAATTGTACATGTCCCAGGTCTATGGTCATGTCACTGGAGGAATGGACAGGAACTCCATAGAACCAGTGTAACCGCAATGTAGACAAGCATTCTGCCTTGAGAACAATGCAACCATTGGGAGCACAAATCATCTCATGATGTTTTGTTGCTTGAGAGGTAAACCCAGCTCGTAGCAACCAATTTCATGAGCATAGGCATTTGGAGAAGTCACCAAGCATGACTCCATGCAGTCTAAGGATTTTTTCCATTTTCTAGTTTAAGCACAACAGTGCCTTTTCCATAGATCCATACTGGTTTCCTACCAGCGGTAGAGGCGAGACCTTCATGAGCAGAAAAGGTATTGAAATCTTCTTGACAGTGTGTGACATGGTCAGAGCATCCACTGTCCAACATCCACATACAATTCCTGGAGACTGAGTTGGTTTCCATTGAACAAGGATAAGCTTCAAAACAATCATGATTGTCGTAAACATCTGCAGCACCATATATCCTATCATCAACATTATCCAGTAGGTTTATCAATTGTAAAGCAGGTGGCAGATATCTATGTTTGGTTACCGAAGCATGAAAATCCTGTAATGACACAGTTACACCCACGCATCTGTTACTTCACCGTTGCTGTCTTTTACTCTGGCTACTCCTAAGTCCAGGAGTGCCTGTGTGAACGTGTGTAGACTGTTCCTCTCCCTGAATATCACTTCCTCGTACTTCGAATACTTGTAGTACCCGTCCACTTCCGCCACAAATTCTATTGGAGTTGGCTTCAGAATTTCATGAGGGACTACCCTGTCTAACAGAAATCCATGGCCTCTCCGCATGCAGAATTGGACTGTGAATGGAAGGATCTGGTACCACCCATAGATTTTGGTCTAAGTTTCGAGTACACATGGAGCAAGTGCAGGGATTCTCCTCAGTGGCTGTGGCATCCAGCAGTGATACAACATACTCAACTGCGGTTTCATTGTATTGAGCAACCGGAACTATCTCCTGGTTGAACTCTTCAAATCTCTGGGCATTATCAAGCCACTCGGCCTGATTAACTTCGACAGCATATGACTCATAGCCTCCCTCATCATAGTCGATGTGATCAGAGTACTCCTCTTGATCATCTTCATTGATTTGAGAGCCCTCAATATCAACTTCATTAAAGTCGACAGCATTAAAATGTCCACGACCTCGACCATGAGTCACTCATCATTTTCCTCTTGCCCTAGATGATTGTGCCTGTGGAGGTACTCCCCCACGTGATGAATTGCCACATCCTCTGCTTCCACGACCTCTTCCCGGATACAGGGTAGAAGGTCAGTAGTCCACATGTTCTTCTGTTGAGTGTCTCCCTCGACATTTTCGGCAGCATGCCAGTTTTGACAGCTGATTGATAAGTGGTTGAGATGATGATGCTTGTACCTGAGGTTGTTCCAACCTTGGTAACAAGGACTGTCCAGTGCGATGAGACGACAACTCCTTGAGCTGTGCTGTGATTTTGGTGATCTTCAAGTCTTTAGTGGCAACTGAAGACAAGATATTGGTAGGACCCTGTCCCCATCTATCGGAAAAAGCTCCACACAGTAGCATGCATTGAACCGGTTCTTCAAACTTGATACTTCGAGTCACAAGCGACCCTAAGATCATATTGAACTCAGCCAACTTGGATCCCAAGTCGTCTGAGGTTGAATTCGGATCTTCATTAGCTGCAAGAAATCTGTGTAGGCCAATACAGCCATAGGAGCACCATAGAGACTGGCAAGATGATCCCACATCTTCTTCGACGTATCCAAGGAATCCAAGGACACTGAAATCACTGGGTCACAATAAAGGAGTATGGTTCCCATTCCTCGATTATCCTTAGTGTCCCATTTAGCCTGCTCATTTACTCCAGCAGCTGGCCTCATCTCATTTCCATTTATGACTCCCCAAACATCAAGTGTCATGAAGTATCCTTTGATCATTGCCTTCCAGGAAGAGTAGTTTGAGCCATTAAGGCATGGAATGTTTTTGGTTGTGGAAGATTCCTTTTGTTCTGCCATTATGACTTCTAGAAGTGTTCTAGAGTCAGCATGAAGTCCAGAACCTTGTCTTCAACAAGTTGAGATCGAGATTTCTGGTTTATTCTTTTTCGTCGGTTTGATTCCTTTCTTGATCGATGTGTGCAAACTTTTGGTCGTATTGGTCTATTACAACCTATTTGTGTATATCGCCACCAGGATAGAGTAAGATCCTCTAAGTCTGCCATGCCAACACTTGAGAATTGATGATAGGAAATTAAGCGTGGCATAACCGTGTCAAGTAGACAGGTTGATGGTTCTCCATCCTCGTTTTCCCCTTCGCAAATTCCCTCTTCGTATTGGAGGACCAAAGACGAGAGTTTTATTTGCAAAGTACTGAACACATGTACTAGGGAAAGTGGCACCAGTTTTTCTATTCCATCAATTTCTTCTCCATATCCCATGTATAGATACCAACTATTACCCGGAAGTGGATACCACACCAGTAACTTGGTTCTCATGATCTTTTCTAAGATGCCTGGCATAAATTCCTCGTCTATGTTCAGGCTGTTCATCCTCTCCACTACCTTTCTTGCATTCACATTCCAGATCCTCCAAAACTGTTTTTGTAGAGGGCCATGAGATCCACTCCATACCTCTGCTAAGAGGTCTCCAGGTGAGATGCTGTGTATCTGCGTTGTAACCGCAGCACCTGCCCATATGGATTTTGGTGTGTATGGTGAGTTCCCGCAATCGTAGTAAGACTCTGGGATCAACCTCGACTCTACCATCTCTATGTTTCGTCCACAAGATACTTGGGACGTACCCTAGTCCAGCTGTGCCATCATTCCAAATTCCTCAGAAACAGCCTTCAAGATAGAGGTTCCATACCCAAAGAGAAGGGATGAACCCATGAAAGGCTCTGTGGTCGAAGAATGGATGGGCTCGGCTTTTGAAGTAGAGATAGGTGTCGTTGGTGATTGTAAAGGCTGGAATCGTTTCGAGGGAAGGATCTTCATAGTTCAGTGACAGAAGATCTACATTCCTCCAGTTAGCGATTGCGTGTTTTGTGGATGCAGAATGGAGTTTTGGGTAGAAGTTAACAAAGAACCCATGAAAGGCAAGGTTCAAAGTTGACCAAGCCATAGGTTTGTTGAGGAGATCAAAGCAATTATCCAAATCAATGTCAATTGATGCCCAAGCAGCTTCTATGGTGATTGTTGGCACAAAATGAAAGGCAGAGGGCACCTTGGAGAAAGGAAACCCCCCTAGACCAATCACTCTCCAGTGTAGGCATGGCTCAGCATATAGACCATCCATATAGCGCACGATATCCTTGACATGTCATTCCAACACTGGCTGTTCCATCATACTCACCTTCTCCAGTGCAATAGCAATTTCTTGCTCCATAGCAACTGGGAAGGGTCGGGAAGGCAGTGCCAGTCCAAATGGATCATTCCTGTTTATGGTGATGGCAGACATCTGTTTAAAAACAGGAGCTGGTCATTATAATGTACTCGAGAGGAGAAGAGGAGAGACGCGACTACAAGAGCTCAAATTCGGCGAAGCCCAAATCCAAACCCTCATCATCTCCCTCTGGAGTCGACAAGGTCGAAGGAAGCTCTATCCAATGAGTGGATAGGCCTCGAGAGTAAACAGGATCAGTTTGAATAAAAGGAACACGTTCATGCCACCTGTTATCACTGATGGCTACTGCCCGTGATTGATCCTGCATCCAACCTCGATGAACCATCTGGACTTCCTGAATGGACGGATCAAAGGTTTCTGCAAGAATCACAGGATACTGTGGCGGAGATATCGGATATGGTGGAACTGGAGTATAATTGGGAACTGCACCTATGTTCCAATTAAGATGAGCTTCGTATGAAGGTGGACTAGAATGCAGCTCTGGCAAAGCCATGTCTCACATATCCCGAGCCTCCACACTAGCTGCAACCCTAATGCGTAGTTGTCAGTAACGACCGATATGCATCCGATACTTGGTATAGGCAGCAAAAATGCCATGCCATGCTGGTAAGCCTAGAAAAGTTCCCCACATGACAGTAGAAAGGATCATAGCCAAACAAAAAGAGCCTCCGATGGAAAGAACTAGAAACGTTGCCTGACTGAAGCCTAGCATGAACGAAACAACTAAGATGGCCAAGGACCAACCTAGTGCTTCAGGTCCATTCAACAGCATTGTCCATGACAGACATCTCTCTTGAAGATAAAATGCACATTTTACGTTAAGAACCCTTAGGTGGGGCTCATAACCTATCGCACAGAGGTGGTACACTATGGGGGCGAGGGACTGCAGCTGAGCACTTGCCTTTAGTTTCAGTTGATACCTTGGTCTTGATAGTTATTGGACTTGGTAGATGGTAAGAGTTGTGAGCTCGAGTCTTATTCACATCTGTATGAAAGTACACTGTATATATACTCTTCTGGTGTGCACGGACCATGCATACTCGCACCATCCTGTAAACTACCATATTCGTATGTATGAGAACCTTCCTTATAGGTACATCTCTCTCTTTCTCCTATACTCATAAGAATAGCATCTGTGACATAGTGGAATGTGTACATCACATGACCGGTATCCATGTCAATGTAGTAGCCATGTTATCACATGAATGTTCAACAGGTCATTTTTTCAGGGAAATCACTGTAGGTACTGGTATCCACCACAGTAGTATTAGTATAATGTGTTCTCAGTACCATAATACCAGTAAACAATCTGCTGGGAGTCATCCCTGTGCTATTTCCCCCACCTATGCCTGGGCTGTCTCAAACCTAATCAGCACTGGGATGGCTACAAATGCATGGAAGTCAATCAAGCACTTCAAGGCATGAAGACTCATCCAGTACCTTCCCAACCAAGGTATTTTCATGGAAAGGAAGTGGGTATTAAGGCTGGGGTGAAACAAAATGCTCATTCGCACTCCAAGCATCACAGGATGGCTGGCTCAACTGCACTATGAGGTGATATGTTGGTGGCTGTGAAGGGGCTAATTGGTCACATGAGAGCAGGACAAATGTTCAGGGCCAGTTGGAAGGCAATAATTTACCCCTTGGCAGCACAGTAGCCCATCCTTCTGATGACCCCTGGAGTCCAGAGCAGAGTTTGTTTCACCCCAGCCTTAATACCCACTTCCTTTCCATGAAAATACCTTGGTTGGGAAGGTACTGGATGAGTCTTCATGCCTTGAAGTGCTTACTACCAAAGTGTGGACCACTACACATTTTCCTAATGAACTAGACTACACTTTTGCTAATGATTTACACTACACTTTGGTAGTCAAAAGTGCAGACCACCACACATGTTCCCAATGAACTAGACTGCCCTTGATAATGGACTTCCCTACACTTTTGGTAGTTACTTCCACCCATTTCCTAATGAACTGTGCTACACTTTTTAGTAGTCTACACTACCATTTTGCTAACTACACTTTGGGAGTCAATACTACTCATTTCTTAATCAAATATGCAATGTCTTTGGAAGTCACTACTACCTTTTTGCTAGTCAACTACACTACACTTGGGTAATTAAAAATGGACACTACTACATGTTGCCTAATCAATTGCACTATATTTTTGGTAGTACTACTACACTTATGCTAATGAAGTACACTGCTACCCTTTGGCAAGTGAACGACTGACCATAGTAGGCTGGGGAATCACCATGCCAGACTGGTGATTCACCAGAACAGGTTGGTGATTCACCAGAACAGGTTGGTGATTCACCATGCCAGTCTGGAGATTCACCATGCCAATCTGGAGATGCACCAGAACAGGCTGGAAATTCACCAATCATTTACATTAAGGTCTATTTTATAGTGGGGAAAGCTCCATAGCCCTCACACTAAGGTAAATTTCCAGCTGGAGAATGTCCCATACTATCAACAATTAGGTCTATTTTGGCTGGCGAATATCCCAAACTGTTTGTAACTAGGTCCATTTTCAGCTGGGGAATGTCCTCTACTGTCTACACTTAGGTGTATTTTAGGCTGGGGAATCTCCCATAATGTCTCATGATAAGGTCTATTTTGGGCTGGAGAATGCCTCATGCTGTCCAAAATGAGGTCTATTTTACACTGGAGAATGTCCTGTAGTGTCCAAATTAAGGTCCATTTTTGGCTGGAAAATGTCCCACACTGTCCAAAATAAGGTCCATTTTGGCTTGGAGAATGCCCCAAACTGTCCAAAATAAGGTCTATTGTACACTGGAGAATGTCCCAAACCATCCAAAATAAGGTCTATTGTACACTGGAGAATGCCCTGTACTGTCCAGATTAAGGTCCATTTTACACTGGAGAATGTCCCATTCTGTCCAAAATATGGTCCATTTTGAGCTGGAGAAAGTCCAATTTGGACCCCAGGCACTCTATCATACCAGACAATAAATACATTATTTATGATGAAAAGGTCTTTCTCCAACTTTCTTTGGAGATTCTCCAGGCATGGTGATTCACCAGCACCAGCTGGGAATTCCCAACCCCAGTAGACCTATTAGGTATGTATATACATCTGTAGAAATATATAGACCTAATAGGTCTCTGGTGGGGGGTGACTGAAGTGCACTGTCTCAGATAATGATGAAGTAAATCCAATCTAAGCTACAGGAGGTGGCAGTGGTGAGGGAAGAGATGGGAGTGAAGTTGATGACAACAAGGACACTGGTGATGAATGTTAGATAATCAACACAGATGACAGCTGTATATTACATAGTATAGATTTACTTTTTTTGGGTGGCACAAGTGGTGGTGCAGAGATGATAAGGCATGAAAACTTGACAATCATCTGCACCATGGAAAACATTCACAATGCACCTCAAAATTTATACAGACCTTGCCAACATATGTACAAATGTGTTTCTCATGCACAATTTATATATATTGTGTTGCACTGAAATATGAGCCAACTAAATTTGACTGGTGCAAGTGCCAGTCCATTACTGTACATGTTCAAGCTGTTGCTAAAAACAAAACAAAACAATATCATGCACAGTGTAACATTGACAACTACCCATGACAGTGGCATATGCATTTACAGACTACTGAGCCCACATCAGCAAACCAACCCATCAGCCGTCCAAGCTGTCCAGATCTGGACAGGCTGAGACAGGGCCCCAGGTCTCCCATGAGTCCCAACAAGGTACCAAACTGTCCAAAAAGGTCCAGACTGTCCCAGGCCTTGTAGGGTACTACACTTCTACAACTACCATTTTTTGCTAATGGTACTACTACACTTTTTTGCTAATGACACTACCAATTTTGCTAATACCACCACTATCCTTTTTTGCTAATGGGACTACCAACTTTTGCTAATGACACCACTACACTTTTTTACTAGTGGCACTACACTTTTCTGCTAATGCCACTACCATTTTTTGTTAATACAACTACTATGCTTTTTTACTAATGCCACTACCATTTTTTGCTAACAACTACTACACTTTCAAGCTAATACTCACTATCACTCTGTCCACAGAAGTCAAGTCAAAAGTAGTAATATATTCAAATTCAAGTACTACTACATGATAACCCAATAGTACTACACTTTTTTGCTAATAACACTACCTACTACACTTTCCTAATACTACTACACTTTTTTGCTAATACAACTACCAACTACCCATTTTCCTAATACTACTATGCTTTTTACTAATACTACTACCCACTAACACACATTTCTAATAGTATAATCCTTTTCACTAATTAGAGAGGTGGTAGTAGTGGGCTAATAGCATACACTACCCCATAGTAGGAATTGGCCTTTGTTTGGTCAGCTTTGGCTGCTTGCATGAAAGGCATGAGTTTTAGTGTCCACTATATCATGTTTTGGGGTATTTTTTTGACTTAGCAAAATTTCGAGGTATTAGTGGCTGTGCTCACTACACAACAATCCTAATGATGACTACGCTTTTTTGCTAATCACCATTACTTTACATTTCCTAGTCACACTACAGATATTTGGTAGTCAAAAAAGCGGACACTACACTACAAAATACTACACTTTTGGTAATAAACATGTACACTACACTTTCCTAATCAAACATTACAAAACACTACACTTACTTGGTAGTCAAAAATGCGCCACAACACTACACTTTTGGTAACACAAATGTACACAACACTTTGCAAATCAAATACTACACAACACTACACTTACTTGGTAATCAAAAATGTGCCACACCACTACACTTTTGGTAACACAAATGTACACAACACTTGGCTAATCAAATACTACACAACACTACACTTACTTGGTAGTCAAAAAAGCGGACTTTACTACACATTTGCTAATCAAAAGTCTACACAACACTTTGCTAATCAAACATTACAAAACACTACACTAATTTGGTAGTCAAAAATGTGCCACAACACTACACTTTTGGTAATACAAGTGTACACTACACTTTGCTAATCAAACACTACAAAACACTACACTTATTTGGTAGTCAAAAAAGCGGACTTTACTACACATTTGCTAATCAATAGTCTACACAGCACTTTGCTAATCAATTACTAATCAACACTACACTTATTTGGTAGTCAAAAAAGCAGAGTTTACTACACTTTTTGCTAATCAAAAGCCTGCACTCATTAGGTAATCAAAAATGCGCCACAACACTACACTTTTGGTAATAAAATGTACACTACACTACACTAATTGTATTTTGCCTGTATCTCAGCCATTTTTGCAGGTATGGATGAGATAAGCATACCTCTGGGGTCCTCTTGTCGGGCGCTATGACTTTTGTTATGACATCTTTGAAATTAAATTTTTGAGATGTCCAATTTTTTCTGTATTTTGCATTTTTCTCACCCATTTTTGGGCATATCCATGAGATAAGCATATTCCCATGATCCTGTGATCCAGCCCTACAACTTTTGTTACAACATCATCACTGTACAGCCACCTTTTATTTCTGACAAACTGTGACTCCAACTCAAATTTGCAAATATCTCACCCAAAAAAAGAGATATTGGTGAGGTAATCATATTCCCATGGTCCTGTGATCATGGGCTACAACTTTTGTTCTCACTGTGGCTGTGCACCTGGGGGGTCCAGAGGGTCTGGGAGGGTCTGGGAAGTCTGCCAAAGGTCTAGTGCAAATATCTCACCCAAAAAAGGAGATATTGCTGAGGTAATAATATTCCCATGGTCCTGTGATCATGGGCTACAACTTTTGTTCTCACTGTGGCTGTGTGCCTGGGGGTCTGGAGGTTCCAGGAGGGTCTGGGAGGGTCTGGGAGGTCTGTCAAAGGTCTGGGGAGTCTGGAAAGCCAAAGGGCCAAAAGGGCTGGTTTGCTGATGCAGGGTCAAACCATTCCCTTCATCATCATAGACATTACTGCCCCCCATCTGGCAGTTTATCTCTATTTAACCTATACATAGCTCTGTCCTGCAGCAGAGGACATTCTTCAATATGACCTCTGTGTGACTTTGACAACAAGGTTTTCCAAGCAGGACATTGCCCAGAATTACTTGCCAAAAATGATAGGCTGGACATACTAGATGATAATACTGCAGTTATGCAGCTATGTGGCTTTGCATTGCTACCTTTCCCCTCCATCTAAAATATTACAATGAGTAGGAAGTCAGTGTGCATGAATGAATGAAAGGGGATGATACAATTTCTGCTGCCCAGTAAAGTAAATTTGAGTGACTCAGTGGAAAGCAAACATTACCCCCACTTGGAGTATAGCAGTATGTTGTGGACTCTGGGCCTTTTGAATGTGTCCCACACTTCTGGCACTCCTAGAGTTTTGCAATAAGTTCTTGGCAGATGTTGTTCCCCTCTAACTAGCCAGCTACAAGTGGAGAAGGCTGCACTTTCTTTGTAAACAATGTACATGTGGGGTTTGTAGCCTAAAAAATGTCAGCAGACTGGGAATACATGTGTAACATGCAAACATACTAGTTTGTTGGTACATATTGCTGGCACTCACACTCTCACTACCTCCATCTTCAAAGTACACAGCAACATTCTTGTGGGGATGGGTTGACAATTTGCCATTTGCAAGACATTGGGGCACAATGAGGTCCCTTATTTTCAAGATGAAAATATTGAGTTCCTTGCCTGTGCTGACCAAAGTGGCTCCAAGTTTGGTTTTGTCAGAATCCAGTCAATAGCATAGCAAAATATGTGCAGGAAAACATTCTAATTTTGCAGCAACAGAATGGTGAAGTTCAGCAAGTGTGATAGTGGATGACACCTGAAACAGTGAGCTTGACCCATCAGGCCAGTGAACAGCACATTGGATCATGAAGGCTAGAATAGAATATGGTCAATATCTCATGGTACATCTAGAGAATCATAACCTATGACATGTCTCTGGGTCAACAGTGGTGGTAACTGGTCAAGTCACTGCTGGAGCTGAGCCACCCTTGGGCCTGCCAGGCCATTGATTCTGTGTGATGGGGGGTTGCCATTTTGTTGACTTTGGATGCTTGACAAACTGCATGATGCACCTATCCAGGTCTTCAAAGCCTGAAGATGAATTACTTGCATCATCTGTATCACTGGAAAACTGCTAAACTGACAATTTTCTGAAAATGTCTGAGGTTTTCTGAAAAATTCTGAGAATGTTTGATATCAGATTTTTTCAGACTGTCAGAACTTTTGCCATCTTGCTGATGTTTTCAACACAGTATACAGTTGGATTTTACCTGACAACTGTTGTTTTAGCACATCAGTGCATCCAATTGTCATTCTCTTTTGCCCTGGCACTAAGCAACACATAGAAGGCAGAACAAGTGGAAACCCAGTCAAGAAGCAATGCCAGGTTTGGATCACTTTGCAGTTTACTGCCTGGATACTAACATCATATGTCTTCATAGGCAGAGTGATTTGCATTGGCACTCTGAGTCAGTAATAACTTCCCATCACTACATAAACTGTAAATAAATGTCTGTCATATTATGTTGCATACAATGGTTGCTGTCCTTTGGCTTTCTGTAGTTAGTAGTGGCTTGCTTGTACTTTAGATTCTGGCTCATCAAAAAGTGAACTCATCATTAGAGTGTTTCAGAGTTGAATTTTCGAGAGCAATAAAACTTCAAAAACTTACTGTCATTGCCACACCATGCAGCAACATTCAAACTCTGCAGTTGCCAACGTATCACCCATCCATGCTAAGCTCCCTTTCTTATGACCCTCCATGACTGATCCCCCCCCCCCCCGATAGATGCCTCTGGACAGGCAAACCAACTGTTCTCATCATCTTCCACCCATGGTCGTGGTCGTGGCTGCAGAAGCACAAGCGCAACTCATGCAGAAAAGATCCCCAAGATACAATGGGATGATAAGGACCCCAACGTTCACACATGTACCACCCAGCTTATCAGCTGGTGTAAAACATACCCCGATACTCACATAAAGCTCTTCTCAGACTCTCATCAGGACATGGTTAATGAGGGGCAGCGATGGCAGCAAATGAGCGCTCAGAAGGAGGTCTATTACCAGCAAGTTGTGGACACCATTTTTATGCATGACCATGATGTACACATCAGGCATCTATACTCTCAGTATCCCTCTTTGTTCATCAAACCGATCAAGAACCGTTTTCAATCGTAAGTTTTCATGCATGTTGTGAGAGAGTATTACAACATGATTATATTCAAACTTACAGCTAATCAGCCGCTTCAGGCTCCATAAGAAGTACAACGAAGCAAACAAGACACTTGGTTCAACAGGGGCAGGTCTTACCTCTGCCAAATTGCAGGAACGCCCAGATATGAAGAAGCTACTCAGTAAGTAGGTGTGCTAGCTTATCAACAAGTATGCTAACGAGTTACTTAGACAAAATTGTTGCAAACTTCCCCTGGTGGGAGGATCTCCACAGCTTCTGGAGGACCAACCCATCCTATAACACAGTGTTCAGCACTGCTGATCCTGGGCAAGACTTTGCTGCGAGCACACAACAATATTTTTCTGGGCAGCAAGGCACTACAGCCTCGGAGTCTTTGCCGATAGTGGGTGATGGTTGGGTCTCCGGTAAGCTGTCCCCCACAATTGAAGATGATGGTCCCAAGGGGGAGGAGGGAGAGGACATCAAGGAAGAGAATCACCATGGAGATGATACACCAAGTTTTTCCAAGGTAGTGCTTGATGAAAATATCAATCCCCAGCTTTGGTTCATGCATACCCCACCCTGCCCACCACCATTTTCTGCTCTTACCCCTATCAGTCCCCCCCCCCTCCACTTATTCCGCAATCAGTACTTCGTCCACTGTCCCCCCCTCCACAGCCAGTTTCCAACCAGGCCTGGTTGACACCAACACTCTGCCAACTGCTGGTGTGCTCAACACTTTATCATCACATGCACAGCGAGTGAGCACCAGTACCGGCATCAGCCTGGGTAAGGAGGACAAGGGAAAGTCCCCTGCAGGTGTCAATTCCACTTCTCTCATTGTCCCCTCTCATGTGCCTTCTAGCTCAGGCTCCTCAGCAGTGCACAAGCAATCTAGGGATGTCACTTCTGATGTCTCCACAAAACTTACTGAAACATCAGACTCACTCATTCATCAAATTCAGAATTCCGCTGAAGCCAACTCTCAGACCAAATGGATGAAGATACAAGCACTGGTCATTGCCAAAGAGTTGAAGGCTCGTGACAAGAACACTCAGTGCAAGCATGATCTCAAGCTGAAGATAGTGGAGAACAACCATGAGTTGTCAATGGCAAATGAGAAGACAAAGCAGCTGGAGCTCAAATTACAGTTGGAAAGGGTGAGGCTTGCCCGATTACAAGCAGAGAAACAAGCTGGGCCTTCTGGTGGTGGAGAGTAAAGTGGCACATGTTTCCCTTCCCCCCCTCTATTTTTTTTTTACATTTAGCTCACATCATCGTATCACCCCATGTCTGTCCTGTCATGTCCTGTTGTGCTAGTCATGTATGAGTATCGTTCATGTATGAATCAGGCTCAAATATACTCGTCTTTCACCAGCACAGTTGTTTGACAGGAAAGTAATTAAGCTACATTTTCAAGCCTGTGGAACAAATGTTCCATCAGGCACTTATGGAATATCTGACCTGGGGATGCTATGAAATCCTCCCCATCATCTTGCTCATGAACCAAAGAAACTCCCCATGTCGCCACCTCTTCCATATACTCAATGTTAGAGCTCATCATGCCAAGATCTTCTTCAATTTTGAGTATCATATTATGGAGGATAAGGCAGCACCACATCCACATGTTCACGAAGTTGAGATCCCACTGGTTTTGAATCTGGAAATGCATTTCCCATAAGGACTGAAATCAACCCTTCAGCGACCCAAAGAAGTGTTCAGAGTGGATGCATATCTGTAGAACATATGGTCTCGATGTTACAGGGAGAAAGGATAATTTACTAACCTTTGATAGATGTTGATTGAAGATCTTCTGCAAATCAGGCATTGATTCTGTGCTTGAGCACTTGAAAGGGACGACACACCACAGGAGTGACGGATATGCAGAATCAGCCCAGATCCATTCATCAGCTCCAAGAAAAGTCTCTGGGTGACGATATATGCAGCTGCATGAGAACACATTGGAGTCATGTAGACTTCCAGGGACTCCAATCACATAGTTGACAATCCAGAGGTTATGCAGAAGGATGATAACCTTCACCAAGTCAGTACATCACACCCGAGCTGTAGAGTGGTACATACCTGGGCAGAGAGTGAATACCATGATTTATGATCAAAGAACCCCTCACCATGCCAGCCCAGCTTTTGACAAAGATTGATAGGTGACCCATCGACACACAAAAACCCCCCCCTCCATCCTGGACAGCTACAGCTTTCAACCCAGTTCTTTGCTTGGTCCCTTTCCTCCTGATCCTCTAGTTCCATTGGATCAAAACGGATAACATTGTCATGATGTTGGAGAAGCATGACCATGACTCGTCAATAGCAATTATAGACAGTTCCTACAGAGACGCCTGCCCACTCAGCGATATCCTCTGTTGCCACCCCATTCCCATAGTGGCCAACTCCGTTCAAAAAGATTGTGAGCTGTACAGGTACAGGGAGCTGAGGATTGTTCGAGTTGTTGCTGAAAACTGGGTGACCCTCTAGTTTTTTGATGAGGTAGGCAAAGACATCAGGGTCAACATGAAGTTTACAATGAAATTTCTTCAGGTCATTATTCAGGTTCCACTCTTCAAGCAGCTGGAGCTGTGGGGCACAAGGAGCTCTCTTGCAAGCAGTAAGGTAGTGCAATTTTTCTACTTCATCCGCTAGTGCAACAATCGCATTTTCAAATGAGATCAATTGGCAATGGTCCAGAGCTAGTTCAGCAGGGAAGGTAGCTTCAGACATTTGGAGTAAAGAGAGAAAGCTGTCCAGTGTATAGTCAGAAATCAAAGACTCGAGAGACATGTCACTTGTGCTGGAAACAGAGTCAGAAAGCTGGGAGTCAGTGTCGAGGTCACTATCACAGGGGTCTAGTAAATCAACAGCAGTGCAGACAAGGTCTTGATACCATGCAACCTGGAGGTCCAGGTGGGCGCTGGCAAGGTTGCTTAACAGCATCTGTTGAGAGGAAGCCGTAGGCAGCCTCAGTAGCGACACAACTACTAATGATATTAGTATACCTGTAGGCAGCTACAGGACTTCAGTAAGTAAGTACTGGAAGTGAATATATGGACTTACCCTCAGTAGTGACACAACTACTGAGGGAACAGCACAAGAAACAGTGCTACTAAGTGCACTCTAAGCGCTTATGTAAGCAGGTAAAACTCGCACACGAAGTCTAGTGTACCACTGTGGTGGTTTATGCCACAACAGCATTTGCCGGTCGCTCAGGTGTGGCATCATGGAGAAGGTGAAGGCTATACTTGGTGCTTCCGTAGATCAAGATAATAGGGTCTTCTATATATGGTAATAACCAAAAAATCAGTCGGCGCTTAAAAAAAAGATTTGTGAACATTGGAAATCCATGTTATAGCTTTACTTTAGCAAACTTTGAGACACCCTATTCCTTCAGAGTCAGTTCAATAAACCGATCAAATCCGAAAGCTTTACAATTAGCAGCTAGTATGTGATTCCTAAACATTTATCCCCGGAACAGAGAAAATACAACGTCACGTTACACACACCGACTCCAGAGATGTGGTTAGGTTATGCTTCGTAGTGGAAGTCTCCCTGCTGAAGCAGCGCACGCAAGGAGGCAGCTATTTCCTTGCAGCACCGGTCGACGACTTCAGTGGTTGACATCTTCTCGTTCTCGAGCACAACCATCCCCCTCGTTCTATCCCCGGCCGGTCGCCCCGATTCTACATCACCATTCTCAAACATGTCTTTGTGCGCTGCAACGTATGCAGGCCATGCGATGTGTTCCCAGTATAGGGGAGGGTCACGGAGCCAACCAGAACCATCTAGGTTGGATTGCGCACCCGAGAGTGAACGTGATTGGTCCGTAGTACGAACGAGTGAGCATTCATGGTAAAACAGATATTAAACGGAACAATTAACCACTTTTCTTTCACAAAACGTTTATTTCGTTGGGTTATCTTACCTGCTATACAGTTATCACGTTCGCGTCTGCGTTCGCTCAGGGTGTCATGTCGGACACGCAAAAAAATGCGGATATCTAGTTGATCCATCGATTCCTAAACGAAAATCGTCATCAAGATTGCAGCCACCTCAATACCAGAGTATACCACGCTCTGATGCTCATACCTGGTCCCAATAGAGTAGGAAGCCATCAACCAGAGCCCACACAATCTCTATCCCGTGATCCTCTCTAGCACGACGTTCGACTTCTTCAAAATGTGACTTCCATTTGACATAGCATTCTGCATCCACTGGGAAGTCTCTCTGTTCATTGAAGGGATCATTCCTTATATAATCCGGTGGGATTCTTCCGTCTTGCTTCAAGCTCTCCAAGAACTGCCTGAATCTGTGCCAATCTATGGCGTTCTCGGGACTGTCCCAATCTTGGACGTTGTACACAGGGTGAATCGGAAAAGATTCCAGAGGCTGGTTCGGAGATCATCGACAGAAAGTACGGCTCTGTACTTTAGCCACGTACCGGTCCAAAATCCTATGGTGGCAGGAGTCGGATCAGTGCGATTCACGTTACTGCGACATACTCACATCCTGATGAACGATAACACTGTTCGGGAGAATCTTGCAAAGATGTTTCGCAAAGGTTGTCTTTCCAGTGCACGTAGCTCCTCTGTACAAGGTCTCATTGAAAAAGATCGAGTTACTCTGAGAGATGGTCTTTACCCGACCCCAACAAGAATGACTTTGGTATTGACCATGCTGTGATAAACAAGGGGTATACGCTCTATGGGATGCCGCAGGTGTGGAAGCGAGAAGCAAAGGAGAGACAGGCGCCCGCTGCATGATTAGACGCTAAAATGACTAATCTGCACGACAGCGCCTACTGTGAACCATGACAAGCGCGTCGTGTTGAAGGATTCCTGGAGTGCCTCGAACGTCGAGGAAGAAATTCTTGAACAAATATTCCCCGACTAGGGGGGAAAATTGGGTGAAACTAGGGAATGTTCTCGCACAATCAGTGCGGGAGCGGACATGGCCGTGGACGGGAAGGTAGATGACACTGTCAGTTTTCTACACAGGCTGCCTTTCGGTGAAGAGCGGGCGCTGCAAACGCCCCGCGTAAGACCCCCATTAGGATTTACTCGCGGCGGCAATAAGCCACTGGAAGTCCAACATAAGACCCTTTCGCAGGTCCTTACCGCCAGTCCTGAACCGTGTTTCGCTGCACCTGCGTTTCACATCGAGTACCACATGCTCCCGGTCTTTTTTCAGTTGGCACCTTATGTGCTTTTGGCGCATCGGTTCTACCGTAGAACCGACGTGAGGAAGGCCTGCAACTGCTTGCGCCGGAAGGGGAAAATCCATTCCACCGGACTATACATACTCATCCGGCCCTGTAAATGAATGTCCAGCATACCACGTATGAGACTTGGCATGTCTGAGGAGTGTTTACTCCTTTCGCTGCTCCTCCACGAATCTTTCAGGGCGGTTAGCCTGGCACCGGTTCTGGAGGTAGGGAATAGCTTCCCAAGTACAGGTCCTGCGACCTGTCAGGGCATCGGTGCCAAAATTTGAGATGCGCAGTGTGACCTGGTACAGTGAAATGCACCCCTCCTCTGGCCGCACGAATATGCTGTGCTAAACTTGATCACGGACAGCCGCTCTCTGAATGATCGGGTCCCATGATCGTCTGCGAATGCGAGGGAGTGGAAGAAGTCAGTGAGATGTTCTCGCCCCTGTTAAGAGGTCGAGTGGTCAGTAACGCATGACAAAGAACCCCATGACCACCAACGGCAACGAAATTTAGTGGCTGGCTCACAAGTGCGAATGTCCTACAAGTAAATCGAAAAGTTGTTTGCATATGTGGAACGGCGATAAGGATGGCCACAAGTATGGCGTAAACTCCAGATAACCTTCTTCCCATCCCACCGCGCTAGATCAACGGTGCTCAAACGAAGATGTGCCGGTCACTCACATCTCTGCGCTCCGCATCTCTGCACTCCCTTTCTGAACTCAAACGAGGCCGATATCGCGGTCTCATTCGAGTTCAGAAATACCATAAATTACCATCAGGGCGTTGCCGCACACGCCCTGTATACATACCTGCATACATCCACGTCATTCCCCATACCTCCATTTCTCGCTGGGCTTGAGTTATGTATGGAAATCGAAGCTCGTAACTTTTGCACCTCCTTGCCACCAGTAATTGCTTCGACCTTTGCAATGTGGGGGGGAAAAGTAGAGAAAGAGATCGCTTACAGATTGGGAACGAATACGAACACAGCAGGTGCAGTGGGGAAATGAGCTCTCTTCGTTGGTCGTTGTTACGGGTTTTGTTCCACTTCAGCGTATCGCACCCGCCCATGCTGGCCCTTACGCCTTCACGCCCTTTCTTTGTCCGCTCCGTACGGAGTTATCAGGTAAAAGAGGCAACCAAACGAAGTCAGATTGAAACTCCGGTGCGAATCAGCGTCATCTAAATACCAGCTTACACTATTTGTGGTACTGCCCAGACCTCTCCTAATAACCACGCATCGATCGTGACACTAGCGCAGGAGTCGTTCTGAAGGCTTCGAATTATCTCACTAGTATGGATGAGCACCTGAGGGTGCCTGCTTGATTTTACCGAACATATGTATCGAACGATGCTCCGGATGCTATGGTATGCCACTGAGCAACTCAAGGTACATCTTCTCGTTCCACGTCAAAGCGTGTGCATGCGTTTTGAGTTACTCGGTAACTCATGCCAAACGGTCAATCGTCGTACTGAACTCAGCACCTGTCAAGCACCCAATTTACGGCTGTATCCTATTCGAGCTCGTGATCCTTCGGGAAGTAGACGAGGTGCTCAGACTCCTACTGGGATCACCTCCGTAAGACATGATGAAGGCTGCATAACACCTTCATTTCATTTTACCATAGCTTAGATCAGAGGCGCTCGAGCGACGATAAACTATCGTTCACACCTCCACGGTCCTCTGACGCATCGCCTTTTTTGAGCTCGAACGAGACTGCCATATCGTTTTATGGATCTACGTTGATATCTTCACCAAGGCTCTTCTTGTCCACCGGTAACAAGTGCGCGAGTCCGCATCGGAGAGAACAGTGTCGATATTATCACGTTGTCAGGCCGTAATGCAAAGAGGGGCTTTGTCTTGCGAGCAGTTATCTTGGCTTCTTATATTACTGCGACAAAAATGTTGGAAAGGGGTTTGAAAAACCTCTTCATGTTTATGAGAATCCTTGGGATCGGTTTGAATACAGCCCACAACCCTAGGCATCGAAACCAAACTCTAGTATACCGCCACGGCGGACCTTGCTCACGTAGGGGGGTAGGCGCAGGGGGAGGGGGGGGGCACAGGACGACAGACTGGGGACACTTCAGCGGTACGACAAGAACCTCCCCCAGTTTCACCGGTGGCGGCGTAAGGATCGAAAATGTTTCTCGATAAGTAGCTTACCTAGTAGATGGTGACGATGACGTCTGCGAGTTCGTTTTGGGCTTGGACACGAATTCCCCGTATTTCTATTGAAGATTACCTGGATCAGTGGTTGATGGAACGTCAATACGCACCTTGACTAGACGAAGGGCCATTTACAAAGAACAACTGATATACTTGCTTCTGAATCAGGAGTGCACGAACAACTCCCCGGTTATGAACATTATGAACCACGAAAGTCATCGTTGATGTGCCAACGTGGACAGACCGTGTTGAACATTCATCATCTATCATGCTCACCTACTCTAGTCGTCCCATTCGCCGAACTCCCAGTTAAAGCAATCCTACAAGTGTCCAAGCCAGTTCGTCAGCAACTTACTCTGTACCACATAGACAACTTACGACGCAGTCCACCTCGGGTTTAGCCACTGGCACTGGTCGTCTCACCGTCTTGTCTTTGTCCTTGTCCTTATCATCGCCATTACCCTTTCCACCCCACCAACCCCACCCCAGGTTGTGTAACAATTCTCCTGCCCTGACGTCGCCGCCCCCTGTCGTATCGTCGTCCTCCAAAGGTTCATCATCCCATTCTAACTCCTGAGCCAGCAGGCGCTCGATAACATTGACGATGGAATGTGTCCTAATATCTACAGACCATCCGAGCTTCGATACAACGTCGTAAAGCGCCACTTGACCCAAGTGACATCTGGAAGATTTGAATAACGGGAAGTAACATAAAATTTGCTCAGTCGGGGGATTCCCCTTTTTTTTAAAAAAAAAAAGGCAAAAAAAAGGCACCCACCGAGTCTCCATTGCATAACCGGCCAATGAACAAGTAGACGTAACACCATTACACGTTCCCATGGCAATCGGATCCGCTGTGTGTATGATATGGGTAATGTGCTGGGTAGAAGGCTGTGAAAGTACTCAGAACATCACTACCAGCGATAACTACAAATTGGGTACGAACTGGAGATGGAAGATGCAATCGCGTGGCTGCGAGCTTCTCAGCGGGAGCTTCAAAGGCAACGACAGGTCCACCGAACGTCGCGCCCAGTAACGAGGAGACGGAGCCTCCCAAAGAGTGACCTAAGATGAAAGTTGTTATGAGGCAGCTGCAGAGGAGGGGAGACGGTAGAGAAAGTGTCGAACGCACCGGTTATCCAGATATTAGCATGCGGGTACATATAAGTGATGTTATTGTACAAGTTCTACATGCGGTCCCAATCGCAAGGGCACAGTAAATCCAGATATACAACATTCATATAAAATGCACACTTACCAGTCCAATTGAGTAGAAGAGTTCCTCATCTAACAGCGACGCTTCCACGCATGAGTTACTACATTTACCACTTCCCTTGTAGCAACCACAGACCGTACTCCACGTCGGCCCCACGCGTGCGCAACAGCACGAGAACATTAAATTATCATTTAACTTGTCCTTCCGTACTGTTGGACCACCTCCGCCAGTGATCCAACCAGCAGATGTACCCTTGATAGAAAGAATTACAGTCGTGTTGTCACTGGACACGAAGATGTGGCCGCGAAGGCCATCAGCGGAAGGTTCCCAGCCAACCGGAATGGACTACTCGAAAAAGGATTCGTTTGAGCTGTGATAACACGGTGGCCAAGGGAACGTACATTGTTGAACCCGGAGACGTCGTACCAACCGGAATCGCGACCGGCCAGATACGCATTGTTGGTCATCTTTGCTAGCGCGAGTAGCGTCTCCCGATCGGTCACATTAGGGCCAGCCACTTCTATTCCCTCCCATAATGCTGCGTCGCTCTGTGCGTGGTGTATGGAGCGCAAGCGAGCGTCGTGGAACGCGGATAATGACGAAGGTTTGTGGGTAGTCAAGCGGGAGGTACGTAGGGTGTAAACATACGGGTCCGACGACGCTAGAGAGTGCGCAACGAGATCAGAGTCGTGGATATCGCTAAATATCACTCGCGAGGAATTCGTCACTGCGTGTTGATGTCGCAGCTGGAATGACATTTGAGGCGGGTCCTGCTGCAGAGGGTGGTGAGGCTCATTTGTCCACAACAAAGAGCCAAGAAGAAGACGGAGGGTAGTTGGAAGTATAGCGAGCATGGAGTCGTGACACGTCTATAAGGTGTGATAACGCAATCTGGTCATCACCAATGGTCGTGGTAGGAGTGAAAGGCGGATGGGTCTGTAGCATGTGGCACTGACTTCCATGACAGCCTGTTTTGGTATACTGTATCATCAGCACCGCACCGACCGCATCTCGTTTTGACCACTACGACAGCCATGGCACCTCAGACCAATTTGGAGGACGTCGTGAACTCAGAAGTAAAGTGCGTATGATCAGCTTTCTACTCGGACTTTGAGACGGGTTTGTCCTGGCCATTGAGCAAGTGTATCAGGGAATGGCACTTCCGTTAGTCACCCACTTATCGTTGCATACGCAGGTGCAGCTCGCCACGCGGACATCGTACTCACATACTAGCGCGTTCGTAGATATATACTTTCATCAAAACAACGCGGAGGAGCATGCCGCTGCTCTTCAACTCCGTGACGCTGTTCTTCGACTGCGCCGGGATGGTGCCTTCGTAGCCGTTCCACTCTTCCGGGTAAATACTAGCCCCACGGGTCCTCACCCAGTTGGTATGTGAGTTTTTATACGCCGTCAGACATATTCCCTGATGTATCATCCCTTAGGATCCTATGAAATCTGGGTTCCGTCCACATCGTTTGCGCCGGTGTTTTCCTATCTTGGCCAGAACCGAGGAAATCTGAGGTAAGCCCACCGATCACTAGTAAACGCTTGGCTGTTCTGAGTTCACAATTATAGTATCTTCATTCATCCATTGACTAAGGAAGAGGTTTGTCTATCCCGGTTAACCTGCGTATTCAATGATGAAGTACTAACTGCCACAACTCGACTTGTAGAGGAAGTGAGTTAGTTTGGTATGTGTCATACTATGCTGACAGGCGTCACTCCAAGGGATCACGAATTTCGTAATGCATGGATGGGTGCACCATTCCCACTCGACCTCTCCGTACTTCCTGATATGGCGTCTGAAATACCTCTCCAATATCCTAGTCTCAGTTAGTCTGATCGACCCTTGTTAATCGTTCGTCTATTTACCAAGAGACAGAATTAGGCTACTCGGCGCCAGGCCCCGATTTTACCTTGGAGGAACGCCGGCGTATCGGGAAAAACGTTGAGCGTATTCTCGAAGGAGAGAAGGAAGCAGCTCGTGCGCCTCCCACAGAATCAGACTGAAAGTAAATTTGTGGAACGAAGCTATGCAATGTGTTCGTCACACCTTCAAGTATGTAATACTAATATTCGAAAACGGCACGTTCCTGGATTTTACTTCGACCATGCACAATCCGCATCCGGTTGGATGGTCCTGGGAAGCTACAGACATCATATCTCCTGAGGATGTGGGGTTATGTTACGCCTCTGTGGCCCACGAAAGGCAACTCAATGGCCGGTACTCATCACACGACGTGGCCATGGGTGCGTGGTTCTCCTCTGGAACGTTACATTCATGAGGATAGATGAATGCTCGTCATCGCAAAGGGGGGGCCTGACCTAATTTGGATATAACCAGTGGGCGATCACCCAATCCACCCCGTGTATTATGTATGAGACGGCGGCCCCGAACCATATTGACTTTCCGCCAACCTGATAACTTTCTTGGGGCGACGCCGGCACTCCCTTGCAGTTATCCCCGTGGAAGGCTCGCATCGTGCCTACCGCAATATTCGAATATTTGCGTTGAATCTGAACCTGGCACAGATACCAAATACCGGCGCCCAGCTTCGATAGTGCGCGGCCTCTTATCTGCTCAAGCAGAGAAGTGACCTGCTGCACAAGGACACGCGTGATCGGTCTGACGGTGATTGGCATGCACATTCACATCCCTTCACGATAACGAACCTCGGTGCATCTGGCTTTGGGGTAGACTCGTGTTACGGACTCGGATATGTGATACGGTTTATGGTGTTCACGGTTCACCATATTCATTGCATCTTTGGCAGGGAATGTGAAAATAAAAGTCAGTGGTGCTGGTTCACATGATCTCCTCATCGCATACGTATGTCCCAAGCTTTCGGAACCTCCTTAGCTGGTCATAATGACGTTTGAAAAGTTAAGCGCTCAAAGAGTTGCTCTTTGGACGCTTAACAGTACTTGCCGAGCACTCAAGGCATTCAAAAACTGTGAGAAGTGCGTGTCGTAGATTTGGCACGTTCACTGATGATGCATTTGCTCCATCACGGCTCAGAGACGCTCGCGAAGGTCAAGGTTTAATTTGGGGTGCGTGGGAATGACACGACGGCAACCTATAAGAAGGCGGCGTTGAACCAAAACTCCCCTTCAAACAAACTACCATGAACTTCAAGCTGCCTCTCATCCTCGCTCTCAGCTCGTTGCCCATCGCAATGGCAGGCCCCATCGCATACGCCGTATGTCAAACCGGTGAGTTCTTGAGACAATTCTAATATCGAACCTCACGTTTCCTTCTCGTTGTTCCACATGTTTTTCTATCTCAGGTTGCAACGCACTTGTTAGTACTTGTTACGCAGCCGCGGGCTTCACCTTTGGTACGGTCATCGCAGGAGTGGCGCCCCCTATGATCGTTGCCTGTAACGCGGGCCTGGGCACATGCATGGCCGCATGTGCTGCGACCGCGTTACTGGCACCGATCCCTTGAACATATCTATGTATCGAAGTCAATGAGTATGTGAATTATGTGTATCGAGGCGGCTGTTGACTGACAGGTCCCTATTAACCGACAGTGCCTTTGGGCAACCAAACTCGAATTTTCAGTCCTTCGTCGTGCTAGTGTGCGTTTTCCTTCTCACACCGTTGTTCGTTGTAGAGACAGTCTCTCCTTTGTATCGTCTGCACCAACGTTATACACTTTGTGCTGCGGACGGGCCACCGAGTCAGACCAAAGTAGGGTGTTACACACGTGGCACCGACAGCGCAACATGTAAAATTGAACAGGTTTGGTCCTGGTGAACAGTAATCCCAATAATCAGCGAACGCATATGCTGAGGTCATATGGGAAACTGCCACAAATGTTTAAACTGTGCGCATCATGTCCGCGTAATGTTATTTGGCAAGATCGTTCGGACTTTTATCGTGCCATAGACCGAGTTCGCCTGTTTGCATAGCGTGTGTTTCGTCTGCCTGGTAAAATGATTTGTGTGCGCACCGTTCTGTTTGGTAGAGGTATTGAGCTCGTCCAATACTAATATTCGAAAACGGCACGTTCCTGGATTTTACTTCGACTATACACAATCCGCATCTGGTTGGATGGCCCTGGGAAGCTACAGACATTATACCTCCTGAGGATATGGGGTTATATTATGCCTCTGTGGCCCACGAAAGGCAACCTAATGGCCGGTACCTACCACACGACGTGGCGATGGGTGCGTGCTCCTTCTCGGGAACGTTATGTTCATAAGGACAGACGACGGAGAGGTAATGCTCGTCATCGCCTGGCAGGGGTATACCGTATATGTTCGAGCCTGAGTGAACGAGTTGGTTTACATACGTTGGGTCGGCCTGACCTAAATTGGATATAACCGGTGGGCGATCACCCAATCCACCCCGAGTATTTATGAGGGGGCGGCCCCGAACCATATCACTTACTTTCTGCCAATCTGACGAAGTTTCTTGGGGCGACGCCAGCACTCCCTTGCGGTTGTCCCTGTAGAAGGCTCGCATCGTGCCTACCGCAATATTCGAACGTTTTGCACAGATACCGAATATCGGCACCCAGCTTTGACAGTGCAAAGCCTCTTATCTGCTCTCCTCATGTGAAGGCAGAGAAGTGACCTGCTGCCTAAGGACACGCGTGATCGGTCTGACGGCGATGCTTGCACATTCACATCCCTTCACGATAACGACCTCGTTGCACCTGGCTTCCAGGTAGACTCGTGTTACGGACTGGGAAATGTGATACGGTTTGTGGTGTTCGCGGTTCACCATATTCATTGCATCCTTGGCAGGGAATGGGAAAAGAAAAGTCAGTAGTGCTGGTTCGCATGATCTCCTCACCGCATACGTACATCCCAAACTTTCGGAACCTCCTTAGATGGTCATAATGCACTTGCTCTATCACAGTGCAGAGGCGCTCACGAAGGTTAAGGTTTAATTTGGGGTGTGTGGGGGAATGACTCGATGGCAACCTATAAGAGAGCGGCCTTGAACCCAAACTCCCCTTCAAACAGACCACCACCACCATGAACTTCAGGCTGCCTCTCATCCTCGCTCTCAGCTCGTTGCCCCTCGCAATGGCAGGCCCCTTCGCATACGCCGTATGTCAGACCGGTGAGTTCTTGAGACGACCCTAACATCGAACCTCACGTTTCCTTCTCGTTGTTCCACACGTTTTTCTATCTCAGGGTGCAACGTACTTGCTGGGAGTTGTTACGCAGCGGCCGGATTCACCTTTGGTACGGTCGCCGCTCCTGCGGCGCCCCCTATGATCGTTGCCTGTAACGCGGGCCTGGGCACATGCATGGCCGCATGTGCTGCGACCGCGTTACTGGCACCGATCCCTTGAACATACCTATGTATCGAAGTTGATGAGTATGTGGATCATGTGTCTCGAGGCAGCTGTTGACTGACAGATCCCTGCTGATCAACAGTGCCTTTGGGCACCCAAACTCGAATTTCCAGTCCATTGCTGTGCTACCACGCGTTTTCCTTTTCCCAGTCCGTTGTTCGTTGTAAAGATAGCGTTTCCTTTGTATCGCCTGTACCAACAATACACACTTTGTTATCGGTGCTGCGGACGGCCCACCGAGTCAGACGAAAGTAAGGCGGTACACACGTGGCATCAACAGCGCAACATGTAAACCTGAACAGATTTGGTCCTGATGAACAGTAATTGATTATCAGCGAACGCATATGCTGAGGTCACGGGAAACTGCCGCAAATGTTTCAACTGTGTGCACCATGTCCGCACCTTCGGGTCCTTGTATCGGATGCGGTGTGTCTTCGAAACAGCTTCTAGCGTCGAGCCCAGGGTAGTCGAGAAGTACGCGTGTGATGTAATTTGGCACGGTTGTCTGGACTTCCATCTATCTTTCTCGTGCCGCAGACTGAGTTCGCCTGTTTGCATAGCGTGTGTTTCGTCTGCCTGGCCTGCGTTGCGTTCTGTTTGGTAGGGGTATCGAGCTCGTCCGAGCAAGGTTGTTGCCGTCCCTGGCTGCGGCACTTCCCGAGTCTAGTACTAACACGCATTTGCCCCGAAACTTGGTGCGGCAGAAGTTCGTTCATATACTGTCCGCTCACAGCGACCAGGCTCGTTCTCGACACGATGAATCATAGGCCAGAAAAAACAGGAATCGGACATGTCAGAGGAACAACGGATGATCTGACACGTCTGTCAAAACGATCTCCCTCGAGCACGATCGTCATAAAACTCGGTTGGTTGCCTACGGGACACTTCTTTTCCGTGAAACTTATGTGTTGTTGATGTCTGTCGCAGGCACGTCGTCCATCGTGCATGAAGAAACGCACCATCCTTTACTTTCGATATTGTCGTCGGTGGTGGAGGCGGTAGTAAATTTGCGGAGTCACGGTCATAAAGTCGTGCTAGTCAGCTCTGGTGCAATCGGGGTCGGCCTTCGGACGATGAACATCCCTCAGAGACCAAAGAGCCTGTCGAAGAAACAGGTCCGTTCTTCCGAATCAGAATAGCCTCCCCAGTTTCAACTAAACGTTCCATCCAGGCTCTCTCCGCTGTCGGACAAGGTCGACTGATCGCGCTCTGGGACAACCTCTTCGGACAGTTCGATCAACGAATAGCGCAGATTCTGCTAACGAGAGGTGATATCTCTGATGTGCGACGACGCTCTCTGCCGTGACCGTAACAGCCCATTTGACCGCTCGCAAACTAGCGGACCAGATATTTGAATGCCGTCAACACCCTCAAGGAACTACTCTCTATGGGCGTCGTACCAATCGTTAATGAGAACGACACGATCTCGGTCAGCGTAAGTAAGCCGTTGGGTGCGATCGTCAATCTTCATACCTGACGTTTACTGCGGCGCAGGAAATCAAATTCGGAGACAACGACACGCTGTCCGCCATAACGTCTTGCATGATCCATGCAGATTATCTGTTTCTGCTCACAGACGTTGATGGGCTGTATACTGCAAACCCTCGAAAAGATCCCGCAGCTAGAAAACTCGATGTCGTCACTTCCGTTGCAGACATCAGATCTCAAGGTGAGAATGTGCTGTGTGGCGTGGTACAGACCGTTGACAGTGCGTTCGCACAGTTAGTACATCCACTCTGGGATCCAATCTGGGCACCGGCGGGATGGAAACGAAACTGATCGCTGCAGAAATCGCGACAGGCGCGGGCGTCACCACCATTATAACGTCAAGTAAAATACCGTCGACGATCGTCGACATCATTGATTACTACACGACTCTCCGACTTACGTCGCGCCCATCATCTGGGACGTCTAGCCCTGTGCCAAAACTACAAGCCATTGATCTAGAGCACGTGAACTCCTCGCTGAACCTGAAGAGACCTCCCCACACAGTCTTCAAACCGTCTCCTGTTCCTGTCCGAGATCTCAAGGCGTGGACGAGCCATACGCTATACCCTGCCGGTGGTGTGATCATCGATTGCGGAGCACATGCAGTGTTGTCGCGCAGAGAGTCTGGGGGACGTTTACTGCCGGTTGGGGTTCTTGGCGTTCGTGGATCTTTCGCGTCTGGGCAGGCTGTCCGAATCCTTATACGATATTTACCTGATGAGGGCACGGTCGCGGAAGAAAGGAGATCGCATTCAGCCGGGCCAGATAAAGCCGGTCACGTGTACTCGGAAGTTTCGTTGTCGCGAAGGAGTTCGTCGTCTTCTTTGGTGGGCGATCTCGAGTCTGATACACAGACCATCGTGGACGATGACGTGCATGTGACGCACTGCTCTGTTGAGGAGAGCGACTCGTGGGAGGTAAAGGAGGTCGGGCGAGGTCTTGCTAATTATAATTCGGTACAAATATCTCGAGTAAAGGGGCTGAACAGGTGCGTTCGTTTCGCGATATATTCACAGCACTGGAGGTTGAGGTTCATTGCAATGGCAGTTCTCGCATCCCACAGCTTCTCGGGTATGCAGATACGGAGTATGTCGTAGAGAACATCACGATCAGGATACCTGTGAACTAGCTGTTAGTTGTGGCTGTGTAGATTACTTAGGGGACCGCCCATAGCGGATATCACATTGGAGCCTTTTTTTTTTCTTCCCCTCTTCGTTACTGTCCGGAACACACACCCCACAAGCCAGCTGGCACCTTTTCTTCTTGCATCTTTCTCTGCACTTTCAGCTCCCTCGTTTATTTTATTTTCTCGCCACTTAAAGTATGTACCACGGAAATTCTATCAGACTCCTTGCAGGTCAGTTCGACCCCTACGCCAAAGATCTGCCGCACACGCTTGCTCACGATTGGTTGTCTCCCAGGCAACAGTCACCCAGAGCTCGCTCACAGTGTGGCCGAGCGGTGAGAATGCACTCCAGTGCTGCATCTTGCGTGCAGTTATGATAATATGGACGAGTGACATATGCTCTCTCTATACAGGCTCGGAGTACCCCTCACTCCGTGCATGCCTCAAAAATTCTCAAACGGCGAGATCAACGTCAAAATTGCCGAGTCCGTCCGCGAAGAAGACGTCTTCATCATCCAATCCGGATGCAGCGATGTCAACGACAATCTCATGGAGCTTCTCATACTCATATCCGCATGCAAGACGGCTTCTGCACGCCGCATCACCGCCGTCATCCCCTGTTTCCCCTACGCACGCATGGACAAGAAAGACAAGTCGCGCGCGCCAATCACTGCCAAGCTCGTCGCCAACATGTTGGTTTGCGCAGGGTGCGACCATATCATCACGATGGATCTCCACGCCAGCCAGATACAGGGTTTCTTCGACATACCCGTAGATAACCTCTTCTCAGAACCCTTGATGATTACATACATCAAACGTATCGACGGGTGGCAAAACAGCATAATAGTCAGCCCGGATGCGGGTGGCGCAAAGAGGTTCGTCTATCCACTTCGTGCCACCCCTTTCCCCCACCCGCACGAGTTAATCGACGTTTCTCGTTTGAAAACTTAGAGTCGCTGCTATCGCGGACAAGCTCGGAGTCGAATTTGCTTTGATCCACAGACAACGTGATAGACGGTCCAAGAATGCCCCAGAACGGATGGAGCTACTGGTCGGTGACGTCCGGGACAAGGTACGCGTGGTAGAAATCCGCACATGATTGATTGTGGCTCATTGTGCTGCAGGCTGCCATTCTCGTAGACGACATGATTGATACCGGACATACGCTTACGCTCGCCGCACGAACATTGCACGATAAGGGTGCCAAAACCATCCACGTTCTTATTTCACACGGTTCGTGCCTGAGAACGGATGACGAAATAGCCGCTGACCCCCCGTGGTAGGTTTGTTTGCTGAGGCCGACATGACTGCGTTAGAACAACTACCCATAGAAGAGCTCGTGGTACGTTTTCTCACCTATCATTCCCATTCACCCTATTTGTCTCAATGGGCTCAATGGGGCTTCAACAGGTCACCAACACAGCACCACAAAAGGAGCACAAAGAAAAGTGCTCGAAAATCCGAGCCATCGATATCAGCGCCATCATTGCTGAGAGTATACGGCGTACGCACAACGGCGAGAGCATCAGCTTACTTTTCGGTGACTGGACAGGTGGCGGACATTTGGATATGGTCTTGCTATGAAAAGTGACACCCACTGGACTCGAGTTCGTATAATCTGTATGCGTATTTAGTACAACAGAAGCACGGATGGGTGGAACCAACTCTAAGAAGCAGAAGCGTGCAATCTCGGTACTTCCGAAAGGCGACTTTTTTTTATCCCGACCTTGTGTAGGAGGAATCGCAGGGTATTTAGTCCCGTGTGATCGTGAAGCCTCGAGTCCACGACTGCACCGCAGTTTCCCTCTTGCGCGGAACCGCAAATGCCTGTTCCACGAGGACACATCTGACCGCTGTGTGAAAGGATCACCAAGATCATTATTTAACCTGCATAATATGGTGAGCCTTACATCTTTCCGTTGCGTGGAACACCATCCCCTAGTTACCATCTCTCAGTATGTCCCTGAAACTCACCTTCGCGACGACCAGCTTGCTCAACACCACAATATCTAACGCGACCGATACCATCTACTATGACATCCAAACGCCTGAAAATGAACTGCAACTTACGATCATACGCCGGCTGGACACCAGGACGAATCGCTATAACTTGACAGGGACCATCCAGAACCAGGCAGGTAATCCCGTCGCGGTCAACGTCCTCGGGCGACCAAAAAACAAGAGGACCAATGGATAAGAAAGACCAGTGGTGACCTACCAGGAGAAAGGTGCGAGGGTCCCGCTCTAGTCGCACAGCCTGGCCTTGACATGAAAAACTGAGAATAAAAGGGTATGGCAGTTCGACGACGGAGAAGGGAACAAGTTCGCTTGGAAGGCTTCCAGTGGCACTTTGGAGGTACGTGACTACTTACCAAAACGAAGGAAAGGCCGTTGCCGAATCTTGCCATAAGCTACGACGCACAGACGAAGGGGTGAGAACGAAACGAGCACTTGCCACGTTCCACCCACACCAACGGTACCTTATGGTTGGCTGGATCTCACAGCATGCGTACCTGGAAATCGATGATTCCATCATCGGTTCCGTGGATGCGATTATTCGTGAGGATTGTTTCTTGGTTTGTTTTTTTTGGTCCAAGTGCTCAACCAAGGCGAAAAGTCTCCTTGTTAATTGTCGAGCGCAAGCAGAGGGCTCGAATATTATAATGTACATGAAAGGGAGACAACAGCCGTCTAGTCAGCTACAGAAAGATCATGAGTAAATATACGAGCTTTCAAGGGGTGCTTACTGTTGTGGTGTTCGCCAAGCTTCATCTGAGGCATCTTCGATTAGAAAATCGTACCAGAATTTGGCTATAGGGGCTGTGCTGAGGTGCCACAGAGCGTGCGCATCTAGGATACGACCCACAGGGGGAAAGTCAAGTAATTCCAACGCCGTCGCAGCGGTTGTCAACGCGACGAATAAGCCTGCTTTATACGCGTATGCCGGTCTGTATTTCTTCGGAGCATATGGAAACCGTCGGAGGAAGGAGACTGGTCGAGGAAGGGAGTACAAGACCCAGAGCAGGTTATGTGCAAGACCGAGGGCGAGGTTAAAGGCCATGTTATAGGTGTAGTCAAATCGGGGGAGGATGCTCAGGTAGGTTACGTGCGCTATGTACGTCGTGATACACAGCGTGGACCACGCGATGTACATCGTAGAACACGGATTTGCCGTAGCTTTTTGTGAGCTGCCGTCCGTTGCTCGGGGGTACATGTGTAGCATGCGAATGACCGTGAAGTAAAGTGCATACATGATGGCCAATGCTGCCGAGAAATAGTCCAATTTCTCTGTGCGGGGCAAATCTATGCACGCGTGAGCTAGACGGGTGGGGCGAAAGATAGCTGGCGTTACCTCTGGTATGAAATACAGCAGACCATATCCAAGCATTGATGCTGACATACGCCCACGTCAGACAATACGATCTCATGGGATGGGTAACGGGCATTTTGCGGCTGATTTGACGAACACCCTGGAGGTGAGACCACATGTTCCAAAGCGAGAATGCGGCCGAGGCAGGCTCCTGCATGCCCAAGAACCGCCAAAATGGCCATTTTCCGTAGTACTGTTGAATCGGTTTCCCATGCCTGACCGCGTTGTCTGTGAGCGTGTGCATACAGGTGTATTTACAGTCGTCGGTGCACGTCCAACGTGTGAGGCGCAAGTCAAGGGAAAGCGCGGTCGGGGTGTGACAGCGGCCGACAACGCATCTCGAGAGGCAATTCTGAAAGTCGGAAGACCTGTCTCCGGACGACGCGACTACGACCGTGACCGTGGCCAGCAAGCCTAGCACGCACGTCCACCACGCCAACGGCCTCATCGCTGCACGAGGCTTGAGCAGAGGTATTATGTAATCAACTGTTTACTTACCGTCGCGTCCACTGCGGACTGGTACTGGGAAGGAACCATATCCTAACCGTCAGGGGGCTGATACGGTCATCGTTCATCCTCTCGACTTGACCCACAACTTCCAGCAGGAGTGTACTACCAAGTCACGAGTGTGGCAATCAAGAAATATCAGTATCCATCCCGTGCAAGGGCTTCCTTCACAAACAGGACTACATGGTTCGAGCCTCTCAGGCGACTACCTTCTCAGCTTCCGCCTATTTCGACGATCGAGGTCCCCATGGCACCGCACAACCGATAACAGAACGTGTCAACGTAAGTCTATCTATCGGCAGGATTCTAAAGGAGGTTGAAATGAAGGCAAGCCACATTCCCGGCCAATAGTCTCTTATTTCTTCCCAAAAGGCGTTGGCGAATTCCACTACGGGGTATGGATTCTACCTTTTCCCCGTCCTCTATCACAACCAATAATGGTCGCATTCTCTCAGGAACGACATCCGATGAAACCACATCGACTAACGTTGACCAATGCCCTCGTCATGGGTTATGGTCTAGACAAACAAATCCATCATATTTACAACCCTCGCCCGGCGACTCAGGTAGAACTCGAGATGTATCATGACCACGACTACGTCGAATTCTTATCACGGTAAGTAACACACAACATGGGCGGAGGAGCAGCGCTCGAAAATTCAAGACGTTGCAGAGTAACTCCCAACAATCAAAACGAGATGCGACACCTCATAGACACCTTCAACTGCGTGGAAGACTGCCCTATTTTTGCTGAAATGTACGATTTTTGTCGAATGTACGCAGGTGCTTCTCTAGCCGGGGCTCGCAAACTGTGTTCGGGGACCTGTGACACCGCAATTAATTGGTCGGGGGGGTTGCATCATGCAAAGAGGGGTGAAGCGAGTGGGTTCTGCTATGTCAACGATATCGTACTGGCAATCCTTGAACTGCTAAGGTCGGTGTTAAATTATTTTCGAGCGCACGTATGGCTAACTTTTCCCCACAGGTACCATCCACGGGTCTTATACATCGACATCGACATCCACCATGGCGACGGTGTCGAACTCGCGTTTTACCACTCAAATAGGGTGATGACGGTGTCGTTCCACAAATATACGGGAGAGTTTTTCCCCGGAACAGGAAAAGTCGATGATAACGGGGCCAACCTGGGCAAACACTTCTGTCTGAACGTCCCTCTACAAGACGGGATCGACGACGAGATGTACTTGACAGTATTTAAAACCGTGATCGAGGATACGGTGACGGCGTTTCGCCCAACCGCAATTGTGCTGCAGTGCGGTGCCGACTCGCTAGGATGCGATCGATTAGGCGCTTTCAATCTATCTATCGCCGCACACGGGGAATGCGTGAACTTTGTCCGCAAGTTCAACGTTCCTCTTCTGGTGCTGGGCGGCGGCGGCTACACCATCAAAAATGTCAGTCGGTGCTGGACGTACGAGACTGCTGTGCTCGTTGGCGCTGAGATACCGGACGAACTGCCCGCCACGGTCTATGACCCGTTCTTCCGCGACTCGCAGTGGAAACTTCATCCCCCGCTGACAGGTAGAGTGGAGAACCAGAACACCCCAGCGTCGTTGCAAAAAATTACTATCAGTATCCGAAACAAGCTCAGGTATCTGCAGGGCGCTCCCAGCGTTGCCATGCAAGAGATACCGCCGGATCTGGAAGGTTTACTTGCCGACGAAGATAAGAATCAGGAGGAGAGGGACGAAGAACGGGGAACCGGGTTTGCAGGGGAAAGCAGGAGCGATAGGTGTATCTCCAGGCATGAGTATTTCGAGGGCGATAACGACGTGGACCAAGACGATTGTCCACCGCTATCAGGTCCGAAGCGCCATTCGATTTCTTCAAGTGCGCGCAAGCCCCGAACCAAACGCACTCGTGGTCGTGGTAGGGGTAGGGCAAGCGGAGGGAATGGGAGGGAAGAAGGGGAAGAAGTGGATGAACCTGGCGGACCTTCGTCGACGAAGCCTGGGAAGACGAGGGGCAGAATAAGATCCCGTGCGAAACCTCGTGGCAGGGTTGCGGAGAGGGACAAAGATGTGGAGGATATGGATGCGGATGTTGGTGGTGAGCCCGAGTCTGGATTTGAGCCAGCCACGCCGGTGGATGTCGATATTGACGTATAGTATATCCTGTGTGTAATCTCCACGAGTCTACGTCGATTCTTCTCTTGGGTGAACTGCATCGAGAGCCTCTGGCAGTAGGGCTTGAGTGAGCAGATAAATGTTATTAGATCTCCGTTCTTTCGTCCTTCCAGCAAAGAAGATCGCCGAAATGCTACTTACATCGCGGTGCGATTCTCCATTCCATGACACCTTGGGTAAGTTTTAGATGTCTCAGAGCCTGTCACCACTCCGCCCAGTCCTAGTATTCTGCACGTGCAGAGAGACATGAAGATAGATCGCGCCCGAACTCGTTTGGGACCATCGGCCACCACGGCATGTACCCGAAATCTAGTATGACAAATAAATATCAATTGCGCTTCCTTGCGAAAAAGAAGAGGTCGAAGCTTAGTATATAAAGGGTCGCCCACATACCCGAGGCAAAACAGATAAGCACCGAGCGACGTGTGTTCACGAGGTGCGAGCCAGGTGCTCGTTCAATTACTCCCGGCGGATCTCGGAGAAATCCAGAAGAGCGGGAACGACGATCACGAGGATAAAGGGATGCCGTCACGTGTCAAGTATGTAGTGTGTTAGAATACACCTCGTCAGAGTGATCTGATAGGTGTGGGGCCAGAGAACCTTTTTGGAGTGCAACTTGAGCGGTAAAAACATGCGACGGGTCAGCAAGCCTTTTTAGGCGAGTATACATAATTCTCTCGTGCCATCGCAGATTGTGCGTACAGACAGATCCTCGCGAGCCGATTCGTAGCGTCGCAATCCGGATCTGTTGGCTGGGCGTCTACAGCGCGGCCATTCCCGTTGCCACCGACCGGCCACTGTAAAATACGTACAGTCCGATCGGAGGAGAGGAACACGTAGCGGCAGAAAATATGGAAGACTAAACCAAAAAAGGACGCATGACGCGTTGTCCATGCATGCCTGCAGGCAGCCTGGCAGGCCTGTTCATTTTTTGTTTGTCCCGCAGTAAATAATGTTACCCCGCGCAACGTGCAAATGTAACGCTATAGGAGTGACCCGACCAGAGGTCCTCCACCATGCACAATCACATTCTCTGCTTGCCACACACTTGATGATCACAAAATACCACCACGAGAAGACCCTGACGCAGAACGTAATCCACCTGCGGCCCATGTCCGGACGTTACGGTACCACGAGTAGGCTCACAACACAGCACGTGCTCCTGGATGCAGGATGAATCCAATGCGCAGAGAGTAGCACGTGTTATTGCTTTCCCTCCAAAAATGCGTACCGTATCTCCTTTATGTGCTGAAATTCTGAGCCATTAAGGGGAAATTTCACGGTCACTGGGTCCATCGTTCCATGTGTGGGTTACCTATCTCGATCCAGACACCGTCAATGATTGTTGACCGGTAGTGTACCAAGAACTCTACCTGATCGCGAGCGTGAAGGGGCACACCTCCGGCACCACTGTACTTGAGTGCTCGATACACCGTCAAGCCCTACATTCTTGGTTAACAGCATCATCCCAAGCATAACTGCCCACATACAGCGCAGAGGACAGACGCGGCGGCCTGGCTGTCAAGGGACTCGGGAATGGGAGTAACATGTTGGACCCAAGATACCTGACGTTTACAAACCTCCGTCTTTGGCGTTTTCCATGTAAACGCACAGTACGTACCACATATTGAGCGAAAGTCCCGTCAACGGTTAAACCGCTGTTTCTTGCCTGAGGACGACCTGCGAAATTTCAAAGTGAGTTATCTTGTACGTCACAAGCACACTGTTAACTTCACACTGTTCAAGTCCTGTACGACATTGCTCGCAGTTGAGGCACGAATAAGCCAGCCATTTTATTCCTACTCGCTGACCGACTTGTACTGGAGAGTTCTCGGTATGGGTGCCAATCGCGACGATGGTGCCGACTCCTTCGTGGCCCCCTATGAGGGGCCTCACAGCAGTAACCGGCCAGTTACCGTGGCTCGCGTGCAGGTCTGAGTGGCAGACGTCTGTGCAGATGATCTTTATGAGGCACTCCCCAGGAGCAAGCTGTGAAGGCTGCTTCACGGGGACGTCTTTGCGGATTTCTGGCTTTGCTCCCAGTGTAGGTACAACGGCAGCAACTTGCGTCCGTGGAATCTTGATGGGAGTCGTTGCAAACCAAAGTGTGCGGTTGGATGTGAAAAGCACTTTGCCCCGAACCTATTGTGAATTTATAGGACTAGCTTCCAGGGCGCACAGGAGTCGTCGTAAGACTCCGTATGAGGTCAAAGATGACGTCGGCGTAGGTCCGATGCAGATTTGTGCATGCCTCTTCCGAGAAGACGATGATCTATGAGGGCCCCGCCAGATCCCAAACGTGGGTAACGTGGGGTGGATGTTCGGATATACGACCCATAATCTTTTTCAATTTATGAATTTTCCATATAAGGCAATACATTGGGATGCGGAGCATGGTAGAATCATCACTAGATCACTCTACAAGAGATCTGGATTACGACACAACGGATCGGGGATCCCTTTGTTCGTAGGACCTGCCAACGCCAGATAACCCTGCTCACAGGCAAGGAGATGTTTTCTGGCAGCTGGGAAGGCGACGGAAATGAAATTAGTTGCCCTCTAAAGGGTATACAATGTGTCCGCCCCGCGACATCCTCGGAAAATGGACCAGGTTTACCTCCATGTCTATGGAGGTCCATTCAAGGTAATAAAAGCCACCAGTGCCAGAATACCAGTTTGACCATCATGCACGAGCCCTCCTGGCCAACCTAACATCCAGTGGACCTTTTCCCATACAGCCATTTCTCTTTGTCACTGTATCCTTCCGCGACGATCGTCACTAGATATGGGACGGATGCCAGAGCATTACATTGGTTCAGGCACCAGCAGGTGGGTTCGCTGTTCGTACTTCCGAAATTCACCAACTGTTAGCTGTGCAGCACATCTCACACCTTGACCAAGGCTACCCAGGAGGCCCCCGCGTCTGACAGACGAACAGTATGATACTGTTCTCTGCGCTGCGTTTGTGGAGAGCATCAACCTCTTAAATCAAGAACCAGTACGCTTTCTGTCCGTGGACTTTATGCCTTTACACGGATCCCGAGGGTTGCGAATGCTTGGAGCCTATTGACTGCGGTACCGCCCCCCTAACCACTTCGAAAACAAGCATGGCATCGCACATATGGGCCGTGAAAGAAGACGAGGGGTAGAATGAGGTCCCCTGCAAAACCTCGCGGTAGGGTTGCGGAGAGGAACAAAGATGTGGAGGATATGGGTGCGGATGTTGGTGGTGAGCCCGAGTCCAGATTTGAGCCAGCGACGCCGGTGGATGTCGATATTGACGTATAGTATATCCTGTGTGTAATCTTCACGAGTCTATGTCGGTTCTTCTCTTGGGTGAACTGCATCGCGATCCTCTGGAAGTAGGGCTTGAGTGAGCATATGACTGTTATTAGATCTCTGTTCTTTCGTCCTTCCAGCAAATAAGATGAAGATCGACGAAATGTTGCTTACACTGCGGTGCGATTCTCCATTCCATGACACCTTGGGTAAGTTTTAGACTTCTCAGAGCTTGAAGTATGTCACCATTCCGCCCAGTCCTAGCATACTGTACATGCAGAGAGACGTGAAGATAGATCGCGTCGTCGTCTGAGATGATAAGCCACCACTGCGTGTACCCGGAATCTAGTATGACGAATACATGTCAATCGAGCTTCCTTGCGAAAAAGAAGAGGTTGAAGCTTAGTATATAAAGGTATGAATGGGTCGTGCACATGGATCGGACCACGCCTGCGGCAAAAACGGATAAGCACTGGGCGGCGTGTGTTCATGACATGTAAGCCAGGTGCTTGTTCAACTACTCCCGGCCGAGGGATCTCGGAGAAATCCAGAAAAGCGAGAGCGGCGATCACGAGGATAAAGGGATGCTGTCACGTTTCAAGTATGTAGCGTGTTAGGATACACCTCGTCGGAGTGATCTGATACATAGATGTAATAAAAACGTGCGACGCTCTCGCATTGGCTCATCCCAAGGTGGATTAGGTAACCAATCGCTCGGGGTCTTGGCCAGGTCACCGGTCACCGTCACCGATCAACCAAGTTTAACGCGCGATTGCCAACTGCGGAATACAAGACTACATTACATCAAAAAAGGAAATAAATGGGTAGTGCTACGCTCTCCCACGATTCATATATGCAGACCCTGCTTGAAAAGCAAGGTGACAAGATAATTTGATTGCCCCTCTATAGCGTATACAATGTATACGCAGCTATGGTTGGGCAGCAACCTTACAAGGTAATCCACTTGCCCTCTATTCTTATACAACGTGCCTCCGGAAAACGGACCAGGCTTACCACGGATCCACTCATTACAGCTGACAGGGTGAAAAAAATCACCGGTGCGAGAATACCGGTTTGGCCATCATGCACGAGCCCTCCTGGCCAACCTGACATCTAGTGGAACTTTGCCTATGTAGCCATCTCTCACTCGATTATGGCGAGTCGGCGGCGGCGACCCTCTCACTCGATTACGGCAAGTCAGCGGCGGCGACCCTCTCACTCGATTATGGCCAGTCAGTGGTAGCGACCTCTCACTCGATTATGGCCAGTCAGCGGCGGCGACCCTCTCACTCAGTTACAGCGAGTCGGTGGAAAGAGGTAACGGTGCGTCTGCCTCGTGACATCATCCGAAAACGGACCAACCCCACGTCTATGGAGATCCATTCATTACGGTGAAATATTCACCAGTGCCAAAATACCGGTTTGACCACCATGCACGAGCCCTCCTGGCCACCCTGACATCCAGTGGACCTTTGCCTATAAAGCCATCTCTCTTTGTCACTGGTGTCCTTCCGTAGTGATTGTCACCAGATACGAGACAGATGCCAGTATATCGCACTGGTCCAGGAGCTAGCAGGTGTGTTCGTCGTTTGTGCTTCCGGAATTTTCCCAACTGTTAGCCGCGCAGCGCATCTCACACCTTAAGGAAGGCCACCCGGGGGTCCCCCGCGTCTGACAGAAGAACGGTATGATACTATTCTCTGAGCTGCGTCTGTGGATAGAGCATTAACCTCTTAAATCAAGAACCGGTACGCTTGCCGTCAATGGACTTTATGCCTTTACAAGGACCCCGAGGGTAACGAATGCTTGGAGCAAATTGACTGCGGTACCGTCCCCGAACACTTCCGAAATAAGCACGGTATCCCAGAGAAGGGCCGTGAAGTTGAGTTGGTTTGTGCATGGCAGAGTTGTGGACGTCGAGTTACCAGACACAACTACAACCGTCACATCCGTGAGTGCCACCTCAAGCACGACCGGGTAGTCGGACACGCAAACCAACCTGTCATACGCCTGGGAGGATGAGTCGTGCAACCGTCATGGAGGGGTTGGAGGCATGACCGTCATGAAATCCGAGGGGGCTGAACATGAAGGGCTTCGAAGCATGATTGGGTACTCATAATTGGGTACTCCTAGTCACCAGCTGTTGTACGGTTCATAGCGAATGTATTACCACCGATACACCCAGGGGCACACCAGGGTGATATGGTATCGCCGTACGACTGAGGACAATGCAATTGCCGGTTTTCTTGAAAGATCCTTGTCAATGCCGGCAACACAGCGACACCAACTGACAGTCCGCGATCGCTTCCACCGCCGTAAACTCACGCGTCCTGTGTGCGAATGATCGATGCAACTTCCATAGCATGCATGAGTCCGCAGCCTACGAGCCCCCATAGACCATGTTCCATTGTGCGTATATAACCGACGAGCCTTCCGCAGCGTGAATGGGTTCACAGCCTAAGAGCCTCTGGTAGAACGTCCAACTCTGTCATAGCCACATTTTTATAGACGTCTGACGAACTCGGAAAAACCAAGCGAGTGCAAATCGACATCACTCGAAGACCATGAAAGAGGGAGTGCTTGGGCAGGTAGGTAGTAATGCGGATAGAGACAAAGAAGAGGAATGCAATGTATGCGAAGATATCGAGTAGACTCGTCAGTTTACAGATGCGAGTGCTCGATTTGTGTGCAGACAGTTTTTCAGGCTGAGTAGTGATATCGTAGACAGACGGCTTGGAGGAGGAGAGGGTGAGAACAGCTCGCTCGGCTACGCTCGACGTAACATGGATAGCGAAGGGTCATTCATTCCACAAAAGCAGTTTGGTAGCAATAATCCCTAGAAGCTGCATATCCACAGGCGCAACCTAGATCAGCCCGTTCAAAATACGCGGGAATGGGTGCTGACAACGACACCGGATGTCGGACCGGATCCACTGGTGAGTGAGAGAATAATCGATGTTAGATCTTCGTTCGTTCATCCTTCCAGTAAGAAGACAAAGAAATTCTGCTTACGCTACGGCGTGACTCTCCGTCCGTGACACTTTGGGTAAGATTTGGACGAAGCCAGTCGTCATTCTACCCATTCCTAGAATACACGTAGACAGCATGGAAACGGACTGCATCCAAGGTGCCGTTTGAGATGATCGATGATCGGCCACCACTGTATGCACCCAAAAATCAGTATGGCGAATAATGTCAAAATCGCGCTTCCTTACAAAGAAGAGGTTGAAACCGATGGTATGAATATTCACGAACATGAGTTGGCACACCACACAAGCTTGGTCCATGCTGACGGCAGTTACAATCAGGCAACCATGGTGTGACGAGTGTTCATGACATTCGGAAGTGCTCGTTACCCGTGTGGAACGTTGAAGAAGTCCAACAAAGCGAGAACGACGATCATGAGTACAAAGGGTTGCCAGCCGATGCGCATGGGGGATAAGTTTGGGTGTGATGTTTAAAAATAGCTGTGGTAGAGACACCCGAAGGTGGAACTTGCATATTGCATGTTGTATGGTGACGGAGGTGAGTAGGCTCGCCCTTACGTACTTACTAAGCATGGATTAGAGTCGGCGCCCAACAACGGATTGGAACCCGACTTCTGTCGACGCATGGACCACCTCAACTCGGCATCGAACAGGAACGGAAAAGAACTCTGGTGTCTTGTCTTGCAGGTTTGCAGCTCCGAATCGAAGCTAGCAATCGGCGAAGCTGCTTCGACATGGCGGACAGCTAGTACTCGAAGAAGAATGACCGGAATGTTGACCGTGGTCATCGGAGCGCAACTGAGGCCCAAGCAAAGTGACTTACGTAAGGAAGCGTCGCTGCTGCCTGCTGTGCTTCTAACTTAGTCATAAAGGTAATTCACGCTTTTGCGATCCTGGACCTATTTTACGATTCTTATCAACGCCCAGGCTGGGCCTGCTCCGTGACGATACTTCAGTCTTTGTACAGGCACATCACGCGCCAAGGCTGCGCGCTGCGCATTGAAGATGGTTTCGCTAGGACTCACTAAAAAGTGTTGATGTCTCCTCAGCATTTCCCCCTTTCCGGTCTTCCGGCTTCCATAAATTGTATGTGGATATTCTAGGCTGGACGGGGAACCAGGGGAGTTCCGTCGTTTTCATCTTAATACGTCCACGGGCACTCTCTGAACAGCTCTATGATCCCTCTCGTACTCGACCACCATGCTGCCTCTGGGAAAGAATTCACATTGCGTACGCGAAGACACAAGGGCGTGACTCCATTTTCGTTGCTTGCCCACTAAGGGGGACACGCTCGTGACTAAAAACTGAAGGAGGTTTGCGACGAGGGGAGCACTGAGCACCCCGCCTTTGCGGGCGCCCCCCATTGTACATACTTACACTTCCATCAGCCATTAGGCTATGCCCATCAGAATGGGCGGGGTTCGAATCAGCACTCTCGCCGACATGCCATACATACATAGCCATTACGGATATCACTGGTCGCCGACGAACCCCACCTGCGTCACGAGACGACACAGCTCGAAGCCCCTCCACGTGGTAGAGCCGTTAGCGGGTTCCTTATCGCATCGCCGTTGTCACCAGTGGCCCGAAACGATGGTCTGGAGCTGTTGCTTTCTGGTTGTTTTTTTTTGTCATGGTGCACTTTCACTCGCAATTCGCAGAACTTGACGTGGTTGACAGTACTTGAAGCAACAACGCGGTGCCGTCTATGTAAGGCTCGCCAGTTCCGAGGCCGTTGTTAACTGCGTTCTGCAACTTTCGCTGGTTCTATTTGTAGGGTTGGACGGAGGGCCCCTGTGGGCGGTGATGAAGGCAATGAAAGTTTCCGCAATCTCGTCCAGTGGTGCCCCCTACCTGGGGCGAGTGATTGCGTAGTTGGTGAAGTGGCGTTCATGTCAATATATAGCTAACGTGGGGTAGATGACCAAGTGTGGTGACTTTTGGTTGGGCGGTAGGTGGTTTCGGCCGGTCAAATTTCAAACTTGGTCCGAAAGAAGCCTAGGTGCCTGTGATATCACAGCGCCTAATGTTTCCTATATAAGATTTCCACGTACGACTGCCGGTAGTAAGTACGTGGCCCAACTGGAAGTACCTCAAAGAAATGGCGTCGACCATTGTCGAGATACCACACGAAGTTCTAGAGACATTCACCAAGTCAGATCAGTATCACAACTCCTTCTTACTCCATCCGGACGAGGGACTGGAGCATGCCTTGGAACATAGTGCGGAAAATGGGCTTCCCGATATCACTGTTGCGGCCTCCCAGGGGAAGTTCCTAAGACTTACGGCACTAGCTATTGGGGCGAAGAGAGTGCTCGAAGTGGGAACACTCGGGGGGTGGGTCTTGCTTCCCGCACCTCAACACAGCAGAAACAGGTCTAACGATCCCCTTCTTTTGGCATCCCAGATATTCGACTATTTGGATGGGTCAAGGGCTCCCAGAAGACGGAGAACTAATCACGCTTGAGATATCGGAAGTTAATGCCAAGGTAACGTTCTGCATCATCCCTGAAGTCCCCCACGCTCTCGAAATCACTAAACTGATCCGATGACGCCAATACAGATTGCGCGGGAGAATTTAGCCAGAGCGGGAATACGCAATGCCAGGGTCGTGGTAGGAAATGCTAAGGAGACCCTGGCGAGTCTTCCAACAGAGGAGCCCTTTGATTTGGTTTTCATAGACGCTGACAAGGAGGGTTACCCTAACTACTTTCTGGAAGCGAAACGTTTGGTCCGAAAGCATGGCGTCATTGTGGGTGTCTCGTATTCGATTAGGCTTCTGATACCACCTAACGTGTCGATACGTAGATTGTCGATAATGTCGTACGCAGCGGCCAGGTTGCTGATGAGACCTTTGCACGCGGTTGCAGCAAGTGCAGGGCCGTTCGTACACTGCTGCAAATGCTGAAAGAGGACAAGGAAGTGGAAGCGACAACGATTGCGATAGCCAATGTGAAGGGTTATGACGGATTCTTGTATGCGATTAAATTGTAATGTCCTGTCGTATCCGGTCGGACTACACTTAAAGCGAGTAGTACATGTCAGAGCGCAAACTTATACATACCTTTTCAACGGTGCAAAGGCATAACCTGTTGTTTAGGATCAGTGACGAGGTCCATTCGAAACGGCAGACGACCTGAAGGAGCCTCGAATCGACGCACCATTGTGTTTTGCCTCCTTTGTGCCCGCCAGTGCATGAACCATCTCTCGAAGGTAACAAGGTACTCGCCTCGTGATATCATCGGACGATGTACCAATGCCGAATACTGCAGGGGTTTTATACATTTGATCGTCAAATGCACGTGTGCACTAGCCATCCAGGCCAGCTTAACATCCAGTTCCCCTTTGCGTATAAAGCCATCCATCCCTCCGGGACGACATTGTCCGCCGTGACGGTCACTGGGTATCATCCGAAACCACGCCACTTCCCTGATCCAGGCACAAATAGGTGTTCGTTGTTCGTGCTTCCAGATTAAATCTCCCAGCCATCAGCAATGCTGCGCCTCTCACACCTTAACCGAGGCCACCCAAGAGGCCCCTGCGTTGTACCACGGAACGGAATGTATTTTCCGAGTTGAATCTGTAAAGACGTGTTTAACTTCTTGAACCAGGAGCCAGTAAACCTGCTGTCCGCGGAGACCGGGTGGTTGTTCATGTAAACCAATCATGAAAAGGCGAGGAACATGACTGTCATGAAATCCAGGGGTGTTGGATTTCGTGGAGCGGCATAACTTGGTACTCCCAGCCATCATTGTCGTGCAGTTCATAGTAATTAACTCGAGCGTTCCTCGCACCGGGACTGGTGCTACCAAGGTCGTATGTACTTCACAACCGATACACCCGAGGGCCCATCAAGGCGACCTGGCACCGCCGTCCGACCGACGACAATGCGAACGCTGATTCTCTTGAAAGCATCCAGAGACCTGTCAGTACTAGCAACGCAGCAACACAAGCCATGAGAGCAGACCCGCTGTTTCCTCCGGTGAGCCTGCGATCACTTCCACGGAATCTGGCGAATGCACGCGTCCCCTTATGATGTAAGTGTAGTACCGTGTGTAAATGGCCGACGCACCTTCTGCGGCAGGAACGAGTACGCAGCCTACGAGCCTCGTGGAGAGCGTTCAAACCTGCAATGGCCTCGTGTTTATAGTTGTCTCGACGAACTCGACGTCGAGCTCGAAAGAGCCAAGTGCATTCAAGTTGACGCCGCTCGAAGACCACGCGAGAGCGTTCGCTTCAACAGGTGAAAGTCTACGTTGGGACGAAGGGGAGGAGTGTAGTGTATGTTAAGATACTGAGTAGGCTCGTCAGTTCACAGATGCGAGCACGCAGTTCAGCGTGAGTGGTTTCTTTAGAACTCGGCGTGGTATCCGCGCATGAGGTAGATAGTCGACTTGAGGATGGAAGAGAAGATGAGTTCGGGGTGAGGGTGAGGACCAAGCGACGGTGGATAGCAAGCGGCAATAAGCAGGTATAAGCAGGTATCGGTGCTCCCTCCCTGAAGGCGGCATGTCCGCACGCCCAAATCGGACTTTCAGTCCACTCAACCAACACACGGAACAGGTACTCACCACGACACTAGATGCTAGTCTAGACCTGCAGCTGTTGGCTGCAGTAGGCGCCGACGGACGTAGTGGTAAGGAAAGTCGAGAGAAATTGTGCTGAGCCGTGCGCGAACGTCGTCAAAATGGATTTGACCATGACGAGACGGGTTCCTTTGATTCTCTGGGTTCATCATTCATACAAGTCAGGGTAAGCCCAAGCGGCTCTTCCACAAGTCTCAACGTTCAACCGTCGCATGGTTAGCACGATGGCCTAACTACACTGCCTAGCATTGGAGGTCAGAGCATTTCGTCGCCTTTGTCCTCAGATACACCAACGGTATGCACACTGATGCCATCCTCCTTCGCACCAGACCACTACTCGACGCCGTTCAGACTACGCGTCTGTGAATAAAGCGTTGGCGGCGGCAGCAGGTCTCGAGAAGGTGTTCTGGGCGACCATTGGGTTTTTCGTCTTAATCTGAGGGCAAGTAACTTTACTACAACAAGAGAGTCCATGTCGCAACTCTCCTGATGCCACCAGACACCAGACGGACAACGAAAGGGACATCAACTTGTTCGCGTTGCAATCACTCGTTGGAAGGTGAGCTTCAGATCATCCTTGTCCTGCATTCAAATTCATTGGGTGCCTTCCTTCGCAACATCACTGGCGCTCGCGCTACCTCTAATGTACTCGTCTTACTGACCTTCCCATTAAGTCTTTAAAGAACTCGTGAGGGTATCTGATGTTATTTCTTAAAGTCAGTTTCTTCGACCAAAATCACAATTACCGCATCTTGGCGCAAGTCGCGACGTACTGGTGTCTGGGTTGGGAAGAATACGGAACCGTTCTCACTCTCGTTTCAAAGTGTACTACAACCCACGCGTTTTCACTGCTCATTGGCAGTTGGGCGTGGACGTGCTCGGTCACATGCGAGAACCGACAGTATGTTGGCCCGCTCGATGGCCAACGAACAAATGCGCTTACTACGATGTCGCCCAAAGACGAGAAGTGGTATCATGTGGATACCCATACGGTGCTCCGCATGGACAATCCTCCGACGACGACTTACGAGTGGGAATTACTCTCAACAGAGAGGTACAGGCAATGATTCGCAGCTTTTCACTTATTTCATGGATCAGGTGACGCAAGCTCTAATCAAGAAGATTGCGGACCGAAAGAACGCATCATCTCAGAATACGTACGAGATGTGTTAACCCTATTCAGCTGGAGCGCTGAGGGTACGGTGTGTCGAATCGCGATACATCGTATTCAATAATAAATTCTATCACTATGTTCCAGAATACTCACGATTCGTATATTGGACCCACAGCTCTGGCCGGAACACTCCGAACCCTCCCCCGCAATCGATACGATGGTAAGTCTTCGGTTGACTGAGAGATTCTTCCCCCTTCGCAGCTACTTTGCTTGGACTTTGGACTTTTTCATCTTGGATGTATTACGTGACAGTTCTCCACATGGCCTTATCTCCATGCCGTGCCTTATGACTTCTTCGGGGACCCCGGGTACGGTGTTCTTCGCCCATATAAAAACTCTTGATATGCTAGACCGGGCTTCGCTATCGCCACTATCCACTTTCAGCAAGTCTTGTTCATAATGCCGACTTCGAAAAACTCCTGCTGTGCGTGCCAAGTGACTGCTGCATTCGCATCGTTTACCTTTGCGAAGCAACTTGACTAGAAGCGCACAACCAATAAAATATATCACGCCGTAATATGGGCATTCCAGATTACTAGTTCCGGAGACGAGCTATGAAATCGCATTGTATCTCGGATTTGTTGTTCCAAATATACAAAGTTCAGCTCTAGCATCTAGCTGCCGCAACTCTGGTACCACTTGCCCTGTCCTGCCTTGACGCCTTCCCGCACAGTAACTTCATGCATTGGTAGCAACGCGCCTATCAATTGTTCCGTCAGTGTCCTATCATTTCGCTACTCGGTCAACTTGGCTGAATGGATGAGCGTCGAATCAGTAGAGCTCCAGAACTAATAGTGTCAAGCTGGTGTTTTACCATTCAAATAGGGTGGTGACAGCGTCGTTCCACAAGTATGCCGGAGAATTTTTGCTAGGAATAGAAAGGCTCAGTGATAATTGGGCCAGCCTGGGCGAAGGCTTCTGCCTGAACTTATCGCGCTACAAGGCAGGATTGACGATGAGACCTACTTTACAGTATTTGAAACCATGATCGAGGTGACTTCGATCGTGTTGCAGTGCGGTGTTGATTCGTTAAGGTGTGATCGCATAGGTACTTTTCAATTTCTCTGTCGCTGCCCCTTTGCCTACGAGTTCAACATTCCCCCTCTGGTACTGGGCTGCGGCGGCTACACCATTAAAAGTTGGACGTATAAGACTGCTATGCTCGTTGGCGCAGAGATGCTGGACGAACTGCCGACCACGGTCAAAGACCCTTTCTTCCGCGATTCGCAATGGGAACTTCATTCCCCCGCTAACAAAGTATGGTGGAAAACCGGAACCTCTCAATATCATCACAGAAGATTATTATCAGTCCTCGAAACAATCTCAGGTATCTGCAGTGTGCTTCCAGTATCGCCATACAAGAGATACAGCCAGATATGGAGCGGCTTACTTGCTGATGAGGGTAAGAATTAAGAGGAGAGGGAGGAAGAACGGGGGGATTGGGTCCATGGGGGAAAGAAGGTGTGATAAGTGTATCTCCAGACATGAGTATTTCGAAGGCGATAACAGCGTGGAACAAGACAGCCGTCCGTAACTCGACCACGAGCATACTCGGTTCGAGGATCGCGGATCCCGAATTAAATTTCATTTTTCCTCCTGAAAAGATGGGTAAGCAGGTGGAGCTGATGAGAGTGAGGACCGCGAGGTAAGGTGGCGAAGAAGGACAAGGATGTGCCGGTATTGGCAGTGAGCCCGAACCCGAATTTCATTGAGCCAGCAGCGCTGGTGGATGCCGGTATTAATATGGGGTGTACCTTGTGTGTTATAATCTGCACTGGTCTATTATCCGCTGTATTTCCGCCGTTAGGGAATGAATCACATCAAGCTTTGAGAAACTTGAATGGGCAATCAATATTATCCTAGTCTCCGTTTCATGAAAAACGACGAGAATGCATCACCGCGCAAATTGATCGGACCCTACGAGTTTCAGAATTTGGAGCCAAGTTAACATTCCGCCTCACTATATATCCATAACTTGTCATCCGATGAATACAAAACCCAGTAGAGTGGATGAATGTCTTGGGTTCATGATGGTCGCTTCCTTTCATTCACGGGGACAGTGCGGATGGTCGCCCACATGAGTGAATACGCCGCACAAATTTGATCCATGCTGGGAGCACCGTGGAGCCTGGAATACCGCTCATTTCGTCAACTGAACCTAACCGTTGGTCTCAGTACGGTCACTGTTATGCAAAGAACGCTCACATGGACTTGAAACGAGTACTACATGTCCATAACGTGAAAAGCATTCATTGCTCCCTAAGTGGGCCATTGTTGCAGTAGTACCAAAACACAGGTTAACCGTGAACGACACAGCCTGACAGTACCCACCCTGGTAAAAACTCACTGCGCCCGTTACCAACAGCACCCAACTCTCCGTGTACCTGTGAACGTTAATCCGGGCTACCCCTACCTGTGATATCTAGACGCGGCCAGTTCCGAGAATCAATTCAAGTGCTTTTCGAAGCTAGGACTCGAAGAATTCAAGCGACGGTGCCACGGTAGCAGGAGCACACGTCCATAAGCAGACAGCAACGATCCGCAGAGGGATCAGATTAGGGCTTCCTATGGCATTGCGCAGTGGGAAGGATGGGACAGAGTACTCGAAGAGGAACGGGTTAAATGCTGACTATGGCAATACCAAACCGCAATCCAGAAGGACGTGTTGGATACCAAGGCTTCTGAAATAAGCGCACGGGCCGCCTAGCCCTCCACCTGCAAGGAGGATTGCCATGTCTCTCAACCTGATTCGATACTATTGCCTGCAGACCGGCTAACTGAGATGTCGCGGATGTGAGCTCCGGGAATGCGGGGTAATTATAGATTGTGGAGCACTCGTTCCCAAGCGAAATGGAGTGCGGTCGGAGGTGGCATCCTAGAGTTTACAAGCTGTGACGTTAAGTAACACAAGTCTGAAAGCGCTCCTGTGTCATATACGCCGCATTTTCCCCACTTGCATCCGAGCACATGCTGAATATGATACGTCCAGTCGCTATACGTGGGCCGGAAGGTGAAAGATATGAGTATAAGTTCATTATCGTGACACTATAAATGAAAAGATAAGTTTGAGTATGGAATTCTAGAAAAATCTTGCACAGGACGTCTCCAAGAAGGTCGAGCTGGAAAGTTGGACCTCACTGTGATAAATATTGTCGAAAATTCCTGGAGTTACGATAGTGGGGGAGCTTGCTTGGAGCCTGCAATATTCTGCCGGTCGGTGAATATTTATTGAAGGTGAAGTTGAAGGTTGGTGGATGTCCACATATGGATAAAACTTCCCTCGTCACTAAGGTGGAATTACCAACCTTGGCTTGCAATAATCTTAAATAATTACTCCAAGACTGATCTGGTGTCGGCAACGTTCGAAACACCTGGCATAATATATCATTTCGCCTTCTAAAGTCAGATCAAATCGCGCTACCACATTATCGTCCATCCTTAGTCCGCAGTTGGATGTCATACTATGAAATCATGGAGCAACGGAACGCCTGGCGGAGGGGTTCATGATCAACATTTAATTGTTTAATGTACGTTTGCGCTAGCCCTCCAGGCCAGCTTACCTTCCAATGGACATTTGCTTATAAAAAACATCTCTCTTGGATGAGAGTGTTTCTGGCCATTATGACTGGATATCGTTGCTCATCAGACAAATGCCAGAACACTACATCGCGCCAGTCGTATCCAGGTGTGTTTATTGGCTGTGTATCCAGAGTTCCGCCTACCATTGGTAATGCAGCACATCTAACACCTTAACGAATGCCACCCAAGAGGCCCCTGCATCGGGCAAACGATTGGTATGTATTTTCTGAGCTGCATCGTTGAATACAAAATTAACATCCTGAATGAAGAATCAGTATACCTGCTGTCCGTGGACTTTGTGCCTTCACACAGATCTTCAGGGCTGGGAATGCTTAGACCTTATCAACTGCGGAACTGCCCCCGACCACTTCAAAAATCAGCATGGTATCACAAATATGAGCCGCGAGGTCGAACTAGTTTGTGTGTGGCAGGGCTGTGGATGTCAAGTTACTAGACACAATTACGTCCGTCACGTCCGTGAGCATCACCTCGGACACGACCGGGTGTCTGCTCACACAAGCCAACCTGCTTTATGGCCAGAGGGTGAATCGTGCAGCCACCGTGGAGGGGAGGGGAACATGACTGCCGTGGAGTCCGAAGGCGCTGGATGCGATGGAGCGACATAAATTGGTACTCTTAATCACCAGCTGTCGTACAGCTCATATCCATTAGCTCGTACTTCCCTTACACATGGTTAGGTGACACCAAAGAGGTCTGCGTGCGGCAAAGTTGTGAATGTCGCGTTGTCAGACAAAACTACGTCCACTGCACCTGTCGGCATCGCCTCGGACGGTACTAGGAGACCGCTCATGTAAATCAACCTGTCATAATGCCTGGGAGGATGAGTTTTTGAAGCACCATGGAGGTCTTGGATACATGCATCATCCGCCACTGCATGTATATCGTTGATGTTACGGTGGGCCAGAACGAAGACACTAGATGAGACGGTTCAGCTATCGTATAGTCATAACTATACACACACCCCTCGCATGGGCTACGTACCCCTAAGGACGTGGACTTCATAACCGATACACCCAAAAGCCCGTCAGGGTGACCTGGCACCGCTGAAAGCCCGACGACGACGTAAAAGCTGGTTCTCATGAAAGCACCAAGGTCCAAGAGACTTTCCAATACTGGCAACGTGGTAGCACCAGCCACAACAGTAGTCCTGTTGCCTCCCGATGGACTCGCGAACACTTCCACTGTCGCCAAGCGGAGATAGCCGATCTGGTAACCCTACGCGTCCGCTGACATGCCATGTGTAAATGATGGATGCAACCTCTGCGACACGCACGGGTACGCAGCCTACGAGCCCCGTATAGAGTATTCGACTCCGGTAGGTCAAGTCTTTATAGCTGTCTTGACGAACTCAAACTCGAGCGCGAAAGAGACAGGTGTGTCTGAGTTGACGTTGCTCGGAGACATGCGGGAGCATCCACTTCGGTAGGTAAGAGTCGATGTATAACGGCACGGGTGGGGACAAAGAAGAAGAGTGCAGCATATGCCGAGATGCGGAGTAGACTTCTCAGCTTGCGGATACGAACATGCGATTTGGGTGTGGACGGCCCTTCAGACTAAGTGGTGGTATCAGTGTCTGAAGTAGACACACCGCCTGAAGGAGAAAACGAGTTTGAGGCGAGAGTGAGGGCGACTACGCTCGACGTAACGTGGATAGCGAAGAGGAAAGGAAGTAGGTATCGTTCCCCAAAGGCGATTTGGTAGTACTCCCTTTCTAGAAGCTGCACATCCAACGGTGCAAACTGAATCAGCCCACTCAACCGACAGACGGGAACACGTACCGACCATAACACTAGATGCTAGTCTAGATCCGCCGATGTTGGCTGCAATAGGCGCCGATAGATGAATGACGAGAAAAGTCGAGAGAAATATGGTACTGAGCCGTGCACGAGCGTCGTCAAAATGGACGACGCAGTCACTGCTGGTTTTCCTTTGCTTGATGCTGGTGAGACAGGACCGCTTGTCGCCGAAGAAATTTCTAGAGCCACGGTGTTACAAGTCAAGCTTCAAGCTTGAAAAGAATGAGCATCAGCGAGCAGTTTTCGGATGCGAGCAAGTGCAATGGGTTTTCAAGCTGCAGGGTGACAACCGCTTCTGACGCAGACGGATGGCTTGAAGGAGAGAATGAGGACGACTCGCTTGGCCACCGCCAGCGTAACATAGATAGCGAAGGACAAAAAGCAAGTGTCATTCTCTAGTGTGGTTTGACAGCACTCCCTCCCTAGAAGCTGTATATCCACAGGTCCAAGCCGAGTCAGCCCATTCAGGGGACAGAACGGGGTACTGACACGACACCATATGGTAGTACAGATCCACTAGTAGGCGCAGAAGGATATAGGACAAGGAAAGTCGAGAAAAATGACGCCAGGGCATGTGTGAGCGTCGTCAAAATGCACGACGCAGTGATTCCTAGTTCCCCAGTCCCTGATGCTGGCAACATTGGTTCTTCATCGCTGTAAGATTCTCTGGGTATATAGTGGTACACGTCAAGCCTGAAAGAAACTAGTGCCAGTGTACAAAGGAGATGGACCAAGTCGAAGCAGTGGCAATACCCTATTTACACGCCTTGCCTTCCAACCACCACCTGGTACTACGTACCGTCATCGTCTATCTCTAGACATACCGATAGTATGGGCACTGAGACGGGACTCGCAGCAGTTGTACGCAGAGACCGTGTTTACGGTCCCACTAGAACGCCCACGTGTCACGGAAGTGTTGGTAGTGCGTGATGTGGTACGTTTCGCATACATAAATCTCAATCATACAAAAATTAGCTATCATAGCTCGACTGAAACGAAAACTGGAGTCACAGACTGTCAGGTGGTCGTCGACCCCTCCGTCATCAGATTTCGAGTGCATCATAGGAGAGCCAATGAGGTTGCGATTCTAGCACCGCCACTGAACATCATACGAAATGTCGATCGAGAAGCCGTCCAGATTGCGTTGTCATCACTTTCATTGGAAGGTCGAGCTGACTTCGGAAGACCATTACTGCGCGGCATCCGATACTTGCTGCACTTCACTTCCGCCCGACATCTCGGGGGATGAACTGCAGCCCATCTTTCTCTCCCATTAGGCAAACTTCCTCCCCAATATACCACTGGCACACGTACTATATTCCACGGACTCATCTTACCGGCCTTCCCATCAATTTTTCGAAAAGACTTGTAAGGAAATTCTGCTCTTCCTTTCCAAGTCGGTTCTCTAGCCAAATCATCCGACTGAAGAAATACTGCATCTTCGCGCAAGTTACGACGTACTGATGTCCTGAAAACAAGGCATGGAATCGTTTTGTATCTCGGACTTTTTCTTGAAAATCTGTACTTCACTTTCTAGCATCTAGCTGCAGCAGCTTTTGTACTACCTGGCCTATTCTCCATCGACGGTGAGGTGTACCCAACCGTATGATAAATGATACAGTGAGGGCGTTTCGCCCAATCGCGATCGCATTGAAATGCGGTGCCGATTCGTCAAGGTGCGATCGATTAGGCGCTTTCAGTCTTTCTGTCGCTGCCCATGAATACATGAATTTTGTCCAGAAGTTACACCGTTAGAAATATTGGTTCATGTTGGACTGCACAAGACTGCTGTTCTTGTTAGTGCAAAGATACCAAGCGACCTGCCGACTGCCGTCTATGACCCTTCCCTCCGTGACTCGCAATGGAAACTTCATCCTTCGCCGACAAGCAGAACGGAAACCCAGGAAACCCTAGCGCATCCCCAGACATGAGTATTTCGAAGGCGATAACGACGTGAACCAGACGACCGTTTGCTGCCATCGGGCCCAAAGTGAAGTTCGGTTTCTTCTAGCGTACGCAAGCTCCGAACCAAACGTACCCCCGATCGAGGAGGGGTAGAGCAAGCGGTTTAATGGGAGGGAGAATGGGGAAGTAGATGAACCTGGCGGTCCTTCGTCGGCGAAGCCTGGGAAGACGAGGGATAGATTAAGGTCCCATGTGAAATTTCGTGGTAGGATCGTGGAGAAGAGCAACTATGTAGATACGGATGCAGATGCTCGATGCTGAGCACCAGATGGACTTTTCAGAATCTTGGATTTGAGCTAGCTAGCGACGCTAGCAAATTGACCTGTGGTTTATTTTACGTATAATCTACGCAAGTCCACTTCGTTTCTAGTACATACGTTACAACTCACTTTACGGGCCCTTGGGCACCGCGTCTTAGTAGTAGTCTACTTGTTGCGGTATATAAATACAGAAGTTCTCTCTCTCTCTCCACTTCGTTTCTGCAGCAGTCGGTCTACGAGCTTACGTTAACTTGGATGGTAATCGTCGGCTCCCGTGAAGCAAGACCACTCATCATGATAGTGTTGCCGTCGAACCGAGCTCAACTCGAAGTAAGTTTGCTTCGATTCGAATTTCACGTCAGTTCGGTCAGTTCGACAGTGCGAAGTAGAACGAAGTATAAATTGGACTGTAAGCAAAGTGGCACGTACCATAAATGGGCTAAGATAGGGCAACAACGTGATTGGATGGAGTGTATAGCAACTTCGTTCGAGCTCAGTTTGTTATACTTTGGTAAGTCGAGGTGCGGCCAAACTACCACTTCGATTCGACTTGGTCTGGTTCACAGCAACACTAACTTAGTGATGGTAGTATAATTTTAAGGGGGTTGTTCTAAGTCAGAACTCGAGCTGGGAACCACGACGCACGTTCGTAAGGAGGGTTGCCTACCGCGCCGTGACGACTCGAATAGGAATGGTTTGAGTGCTAAAGCCTGCCAACCTGCCACTGCATGGGAGGAGGCCATGCTGTAGGCTGGTCTTGCGCCACCCTCAATTTTTGGGGTGCGGAAACCAAAGTTTGCCTTCCGTATATGGCAATATAGCAGACCCCGCGGTATAAACATAAACCAAAACTCAGCTGACCCACAACTCAACGTGTCCACTACTGTTGTCCCCTTCGGGGTGACATACGTAAAAATTGGAACGATACAGAGAAGATTAGCATGGCCCCTGCACAAGGATGACACGCTGTTCCGGAGTGGTAGACCTACGGGTCTCAATATTTATTTTCCTTTTTTTTTTTCCACTGCTTACCATACATACATGCGCACCCACCTAGCACTGGTTTTGATCGACCGATCGATCATATACCCATTTGGTAATGGTGCTCTGACGGATTCGTACCTAAACCCATACTGAACTTTCAGCGAAAAGTACTTCGGCATCCACTCCCAACTCCGAGAATGTAACCCAACCAGGGATCGCCGACGGGGAGAAACTTCAGCGATTGGTTTACTTCCACGCAAAAGTCATGAATTGAACTGTGTGGTATCTGTCGTGGCAGCCTGGTATGTTGTCACATTACTGAATGCTTTTGTCGATACACCCCCGGGTGGCTCCCCTATTCAAACCAGCTTCCATTCATTTCCGATTTACAAGGCCCTCCAGCCTTACAGACCGGTTTGCCTGCCCTCGTTGACACCAGGGGTGATGTACCTTTTCATATCCCGGAGACACTCCAGTCCGTGTCTGCTATCTTTAATATCACTGGACACCGGTGCTAATTCAATCACCAATGTACGTTGACACGAGCCCTCCGAACCAGTTTGATTTCTGGTCGAGTAGTGATTCCGTGAGGAACGTGTCTGTCCACCACGATTGGATTCTTGGGACATTACATCCTGCCCAATCTATAAAGACCCCCTCAGGATGCGGCGATTCACCGTAACTGGACAACAGACAGATGTCGACACACCACGTTAGTCCAGTCGCAAACAGGTGGGTTCGTCGTTCATGCTTCGAGAGATTTCCCGACTGGTGACAATACAGCACATCCTACACCTTAAGCGAGGCCATCCAAGAGGCCCCTGCATCGGACAATCAAACAGTACGTATTTCCTGAGTTGCACTCGTTGCGTCGACAATAGCTTCTTAGACTACACAGAACCAATATACCTGCTGTCCGTGGACTTTCTGTCTTTACACGGATCCAGAGGGCCGGGAGTGCTTGGAACTTATCAACTGCAGTACCGTCCCGGATCACTTCAAAGATAAACATGGTATCGCGAACTTAGCCCGCGGTGTGGAGCTGGTCTGTGTGTGGCAGGGCTGTGGGTGCCGAGTTATCAGACACAACTACATCCGTCACATCCGTGAGCATCACCTCAGACATGCTCGGGGGGTTGCTCATGCAAACCAACCCGTCGTACACCTGGGAGGATGAGTTATTCGGGGGTTATTGGGGGGGGGGGGGCATGACTGCCGTGGAATCCGCGCGAAGGAGTTGTGCTCGGTACACTTGATTCGTTACTCTTGTTTTTTTACCGCCGTGTAAATTACGAGCGTAACCGTAGGCTCAGAGTAAGTAAAGGTGACCTTGAAGGGTAGCAGATATCTTTCGTTCAACCTCGTCATTGTGGGCGGCGCATTACTTTCCATGGGCATGCCTCCCCTTTTCCTTCCAACGTTGCTTAGAATACTGCCATTAGGCCTATATCGGGGAGCACTGGATCCAGATAAAAACCGCGCCCCACTGCGGACCGGTGTGCGCCGCGTACTACTTCCAACAGATACGAGAGGGGTGCCTCTTCTCACGTGCGATAGCGATGACACCCACCTACATCTCGGCTAGGAACGAGGCTCTCGCCTTCGCGCCGGGACTTCTTCGCCTCTATATAAATAGTTCCCGGGGTCCCTTCGCCGTGGAAGGTGATAGCCATCCACGTACAATAGCAACTCTTCAAAGAAAGATAAATACACGAGTGATTGTCCACCGTTTGACGTCAAAAGCAGGGAATTGCCGGACCCTGCTCAGCGTTGCCACCGCGGTTGACGTGAGGTGTGGTCGATCATTGATCATCACTGAACAGAGTTGTACATCTCAGTAGAATTATAAAAGGAATATCAAGTACGTATTCACTTTTAACCTGCAAGGGAAGGCGGAGTAAATGAGAAAAAACGTGCCTATAGAACGGCGAAACTGTTGACGAGCGTCAATCATGGCCTGTCTGGCGCACATTAAGGGTAGACTTGAATGCGATGTCACGAGAGCAGTTGTGTAGGGTCTAGGTTGACCGCAAGGACAGCATTAAATTTATTACGCAGACTCACGAGCAGCTGTGCTTCAGCGGTCCTTCAATGGATCCAATCGAAAAATGACCAAATCATGATGTTCGGGACATAACCCTGTTGAGACCCCACGGTTATCTACCAAAAAGGAAACAAAGGTCGAGTTGAGAAAGTTGAAATCTCGATCGAAGCATAATTAGATGAGAAGACGATGCATTCGGAGCCTACCGGCCCCCTCGCCCGGTGACATGGCGTCGGTGAACCTTGCTGGTTTCCGTTTATCAACGGAAGCAATTTGAACAACGAAACACCACACCTGTGTAGCGTGTTTGTCGGGAATCATTGCACATGACAGGTGGGGAGAACGAGCCTTGATGGCTTGATCAGCGACGGTAAACGGGCGTCAGGAAGTTCTCCCAGAAAATTCCCAAGGACTATTATGTAAATAATTACTCATGGCGACGTAACCTGTGAAGTTACGAACCGAATCAGCGTATCAAGACTTCTTCGCATGGCCAGTGGCTGTGGCAGAACCAACTTGAAGAACAGAAACACATGTCGTGGCACCTGAACAATAGTCTCGGTATCCGAGGTTTTGGTCTTCGCCTCAGGAGGAAACCTGGTCCTCCGGGTTCTTCCCAGGCGTACGGCAGGTTGGTTTGCCTTTGCAGTCATCCGATCGTGACCCTCACTGGTGTGTGGTGTCTGATAACGTGGACCCACAAGTTGGCCACACGCAGACCAACTCGACTTCGCAGTCTCAGTTTTGGGCGGTACCACAATTGATAAGGTCCAAGCATTCCCAGCCCTCGGCGTCCGTGTGAAGTCATCAAGAAAGCGCAGAGTAGAAAGTGTGTGTATCCACCTGTTCCGACTTGGGTGGCCTCGGTTAAGATGTGACTCGTTGGATGTGCTATATCACTAACAGCTGGAAAACCTTGGAAATGCAACTAATCAACATACCTGTTTGCGGCCGGACGACGGCGGTGTACTGGCATCCGTCCATCGTGCAGTGATATCCAGTTGTCGCAGACATACACACACCGTTGTCCCTTTACGCGCAAAGCCCACTGGATACTGAATTAGTCTGGAGGGATCAAGTAGACGTGCATTTATTGAACTGCTGTAACGTTCTGGCGCTGGTCCGTCGCAGTACGATATCATGATAGCCAATTACAGGAGGCGGAGGTGTTTGTTTCGCTACCATCCGACGTCAAAATTTAGAGATAATTCCTTAGTCGTACCGCACGCTCGCGGACGTGTTCCCTCGTCGCAGGTTGACCTGTGGGTGTGTTACGCATGTTTGAGCAATAACTGTCCAGCAGACGACGGAGAGTATTTGGGAAGCTACCGGGCCGGTTGAAGAATGATTCGACGCGATGCCAACAAGGTTAGGACCATTACCTGCACTCCCACACCAGTGATCTGTGCCTTAATATGTCTGCCCACCCTTCCCCGTTTCAGTCTTCGGAACATAGAAGATGGATTGTTCAAGAGTCACGCACCACGGAGGCTTTGAATATATAACTACCCTAATATCCGAAGAAACTGGGGTCAGAAGATTCTGCGGTATGATTTAGTGCTCCAAGTTACCATATGTATATCATCGGTGTTGCCACAAGTATGGAGACACTTCAAGATGAAATGGTTCAGCTATCGTACAGCTCTTAACCAAACACTCGTGCATCCCTCGCACACCGCTACGCGCCACCAAAGACGTATGTACTTCACAACCGATACACCCAAGCGCCCATCAAGGTGGCCCGGTATCGCCGTACGACCGACGACAGCGCAAACAATGATTCTCTTGAAAGCACCCAGAGGCCTGTCAATACCGGCAACGCAGCGACACCAGCAACGACAGCAGTCCGTCTGTTGCTTCTGATGAGTCCGCGATCACTGCCACGCGGAGATGGCCGACTTGGTAAACCCACACGTCCCTTGATGTACCGCGTGTAAAGGATAGAGGCGCCTTCTGCGGCATGCACGAGGACGCAGCCCACAAGCCCCGTATACAGCACCCAACTCCGCAATGGCCAAGTCTTTACGGCTGTCTTGACGAATTCGAAGTCGAGCTCGGAAGAGCCGAGTGGGTCCAAGTTGACGTCGCTCGCAGACCGCGCGAGATAGTCTGCCTCGGCGGGTAACAGCCTATGTGTAGCAACGTGGATAGGGACGAAGAGGAAGAGTGCGGCATATGCCGAGATGCTGAGTAGACTCGTCAGCTTGCGGATACGAACACGCGATTTGGGTGTGGACGGCTTTTCAGACTGAGCGGTGGTATCAGAGTCTGAAGTAGGCAGACCGCTTGAAGGAGAAGGAGATGATGAGTTTGAGGCGAGAGTGAGGACGACCCGCTTGGCTACGCTCGACGTAACGTGGATAGCGAAGGGGAAGAGAAGCAGGTATCGTTCCCCAAACGCGGTCTGGTAGTACTCCCTTCCTAGCAGCTGCACATCCAACCGGTGCAAACTGAGTCAGCCCACTCAACCGACACACGGGAATGCGTACTGACCATAACACTAGATGCTAGTCTAGATCCGCCGATGTTGGCTGCAATAGGCGCCGACAGATGTATGAGGAGGAAAGTCGAGAGAAATGGAGCTGAGACGTGCGCGAGCGTTGTCAAAATGGACGATGCAGTCACTGCTGGATTTCCATTGCTTGATGCTGGCGAGACTGGACCCTTTGTTGTCGAAGAATTCTCTGGATCCATGGTGTTACAAGTCAAGCTTGAAAAGAATGAGCCTATCAGTGGGCTACCAGACTATGTAAGCCAAAGTGGCTCTGCCTGTAGTTACACGCCTTGCTTTTCGACCACCACCTGGTCAACCACAATGGTGCAGGACCGTCTGATGATACCACCCACCACTGGGAGTCACAGCACATCCTCGTCGCCGCTGTCTTCAGAAATACCAATGGTATGCACACCGACTCCACCCTCCATTGCACCGGACCACCACTCAACGACATTCAGACTACTTACGCCATACAGGACCCCGCGGCAGTTGTAGAAGTTGCGCTTGCAGTCCAATTGGAACGATTACGGGCCGCGGAGGCGTTGGCAGCCCGTGACAATGTGGTGGTACGTCTCGAGGACGCATATACCTCAGTTAGACAGAAATCAGCTATCATATCTCGATTGGAACGAGAACTCGAGATTCTCAGGCGGTCGTCGACCCCTTCATCAATGAACCCGAGTGCACTACAAGATATTCAATGCAGCGATTCTTGCACTGATGCCGAAGGCCAGACGGACGACGAGAAGAGTGTCAATTTGGAAAGACATGTGAGAGAAATGCACCCGGGAATTCTTTCATCTGCGTGTCGATGGCCTTCGGAATCCATCACTCGGCGATTCTATACGGTGATTGATTATTTCTCTGCTAGGTACGTTCCGACTCGCCATCCTCCTGGGTACGAATCACAACACCACCCAAAACTACATGTTTGGGTGGTCATACTGCACATACCTCACGGGTGTCGGACAAGCTTGTTCCTATCGTAAATGACGATTTCAAGGAGAAGGTGAGTGGATATATGCGGCTGACCGACGGAATGGTTCCGTACGCTCGTCCAGATTGCAACGTCATCGCTCTCGTTGGAGGGTGGAGTTGAGAAGATCGTTGCTGCACGGCATTCGATACTTGCTGCGCTTCCCCTTCCATCCGACATCCCGGAAGAAGAGCTGCAGCCTATTTTTCTCCCACATTTATATTCATTAGGCGATTTCTTCCGCAATACCACGGGCGTGCGTGTGATTTTCCAGCGTATTTGTCTTACTGACCCTCGCGTCAAGACTTTGAAGAACTTGTAAGGATATTCGATCCTCTTTTCCTAGTCGGTCTCTCTAGCCAGAATCACCAGACTGAAGAATTACCGCATCTTGGCGCATGTCACGACGTACTGGTGTCCTGACCGGGAAGAACATGGATACTTTCTCACTCCGGTTTTCAAGTGTATCACAAATCCGCGCGTCGTCACTGCGCATCGGTGGTTGGCCGTGGACGTGCTTGGTCGCATGCGAGAACCGACTGGTACGCCGGCTAGCCTTGCAGTCGGCAAACGAATGCCCTTACTGCGATGACGATCTTCTTTACAGAATGCTTCTATTACAAGGACGGGAAATGGTATTACGCGGGTACATACAGGGCGTTTCGCATGGACGATTTGACGACTCAAGAATGGGAATTGCTCGAGACCGAGGTACAGGAAATGATATGCGACATTTTCGCCCTTCACGTGGACGTTTGCAGACTACACAAGCATTGATCAAGGAGACTCTCGCCGGCCGGAAGAACGTGTCACCTCAAAACACGTACGAGACGGGTCAGCTGTATGCTGTTGGAGCCCTGAGGGTATCCTGTGTGGGACTGCAATGCATTGGATTCAATAATGAGGTGTACCACGCTGTTCTGGAACAGTCACGATTCGTCCATTGGACTCGCAGCTCCGGATGGACCGCCCCGACCCCACGCGCCGGTCAACACGATACAAGCAGCGACGACGGCAAATCTTCGATTGACTGAGAGATTCTTCTCCCTTCACGGCTACTGTGCTTGGACCCTTTATCTGGGGCGTGTACGTGACAGTTTTTCGAGTGGCCTCTTTTTTTCTCTGTTGCTCCGCAGTGTTAAGTATGTCGCGTAGGTAGTTTTGGAATGCGCGACGGGACAATTGAAAGTAGTGGTCGTCTCGCTGTTGCCTGAAGCCATGTTTGAAAACTGGATGTTTGCTATGGAGTAGTAACATGAACTAATGGTCAGTTATTACGTGCGTCGTCACTATGATAGATTCATAGCCATGTCCCAGAAACTCTTCTCCAAGTCTGTGCATCTCTCCCAGGCAGCCAACCACTCAGCGTAGCGTGAAGCAGAAGGAGGATCCGCCGCTGCACGACTTTCTATCGTTTCTGCGGTGCTCGCGATCAGGGAAGGCCGGGTGGAAGAACGGGCTTTCTCACCAAGACCGACTTTGACTGCATTCTGAAAGTCCTCTCCAGAATAATCTTCCATCCACTTCAAATACGGATTTCCTTCCCACACGACCCAGGAGTTCGGCTTCTGCGCTTCCCTCTTCAGCCACAAGCCAACTTCACCATATCCAAGGAGGCAAGCAGCCAGCACCATTATCAATCTCATTGTATCACCTGAAGATCGAAGCGACTTAGTACGCCACGTTCTACATGGTAAGCGCCACGCACCCTGAAGCCCCGTGTCGAGAAGGAAAGCACCGTAAGCCGTAGTCGTGGACGATTCTGGCGTCAACTCTAGCTCCTCTTTAGTAATGCCCCACTGCGCACAGTAGGACGTGTGCATGGAACTCTCTTTAGCAATATGCAACACAATACGTGTCGCTGCCAAGATCGGAGCGAAGTTGTCAGACTTTGCAGCGAGGAGGCTGTACCGGGTGTTGAGAACGGTAACGAAATCAGCACCACTCAAAACCTACGCATGTGCTCTGGCATAATACTTCAAATAATGATAGTCTTGCCTGTTTCTTAGTGAGAAGTAGAGTACGTCGGTGGCGAAATGACCTACTTGATAAAATGGAGAAAAGACGACCGCTCAAGCGTGCCTTTGCCCAGTTGGATAACAAATTCATGCTGCACGTACTTGGACCATTTAGCCGAGGTGTTTCGAATGAGGCTGTATGTCAGAGGGAAAGGATTCCCTTTTCTTCGTCTAGTGATGATGTACGGTAAATTATTTAACCTTAAACAAGCATATAGGCGCTTACGGGGCGATCAGTGATTTGGTGATCGAGTGGAGATGATTCAAAGGACCGAAACCCTGGCCAATTGGGGAGGGCAGTTTCGATTCCCAAGTGAGTGTATGACGTCGCTTGAGCGGTTGCCTCGGCCACTGGCGGCTATTAACAAGGGCTAGTAAAAAAGTGAGACGGCTTACGGGTTGCATTTCTACCAAGAACACAAGCCAAGGCTGCGCTAAGGGTACAGCCAGTCCCATGGGTATTCGAAGACACTAGGCGCGGTCTTGGATACAAAATAGCCTTTCCTTCAGATTTGATGAAAAGAACGTCGACGACGAGTTCATTCGTTGCATTCTCGGAGTTGTGCGCTTGAAGAACCTCGATGTTCTGGTCAAATATAAAAATCACGGTTGGCTTCGATGTCTGGTGAGACTACGCCTCTTAATTCCTCTCGTGGTATACTTATGTGTCCCCCCTTGAGAAGGACAGCGTTCGATGCGAGAGCTGACAAATTCTGCGCGGCGGTTACCATGTCTTGCACAGTGTTGATCGCGGAAGGAAACCCCCGTCTTCGGAGTAGTAGTTCTGCCTCAGATTTATTGGGAGTTATCAGGCAAGCCAAAGGGAACATTTCGTCCATCATGGTATCAATGGCATCGGGGTGCAGCAGGGTGTGACCGGAGGTTGAGACGGAGACGGGGTCGCAGACCAAAGGGATTACGCCATTGTTTGAGAAGTGCTCCTTCAGAGTGGAGGCTACTGCATGGATGATACCCGAGTCGAAGAGCATCCCGGTTTTCATGCCACGAACGTCGATATCACTCAGTACGGAAGTTATCTGCGTATCGAGATTGTTTTCAACAGGTGTATGCATACCCACAGCGAGAGGCAGGTACCTGCTGTGAGACGAAGTCCGGGGGAATGCCATGAACAGCTTGCACACCAATGGTGTTCTGTGCTGTGAGTGCTGTAATCGCACTGGCGCCATAACACCCCAACGCCGCGAATGTCTTCAGATCTGCCTTGACATACAATTATTCCGCCAGTCAACAGTAAAATAAAATAGCGCACTTGTATACCGGCTCCCCCACTCGAATCAGAGCCTGCGATGGTCAAAATTGCGGGGGCAGCCTTGGCCATATCTGTTACCGGCTATCGCTGTGTGGAGTGATCGACCAGCAGTGATGTGGTTACATAATCTGCTTCTTTCCCAGGCTCTTGCCAAACAACTCCGCTCTGGGAGGACACGAAAATTCAGAAAATGTCCTCGCCAGAGCTTCAAACAACGACAGCCGAGAAGTTTGACAAGAAGAAGGACAAATCATCGAAGAAGAAAAAGACGAAACCCACACCAGTCACTATCGCGGAGCTTGGAAGAATGAAGGGGACAACCCTCACTGGGCATATAAACCCCCTCCAGGGGCCATCTTAGTCGATCATTCAGTCGACCCAGGACCATTCGAATGGGATACGGTTAGGAATAACGATGATCTTGAGCTTTGGCTCATACGTGTCCCGGACTCGGTGCGCGGTCGTTCTTCGTGTAGCTGTCCCGAAATGCCCTTGACACACGCATGGTAGATCAAAGCTCAACACCTGGAAGGGGTGGAAATCGACAGACCCGTCTCATCTAGAACCGCCCGAGTTGGAAGCCTCACACGAAAGAACGTCGTGCACGATATTTGGTCTGCCGGCGACGATGAGACGGACTTTATTGGGGGAGAGGAACTCCGGTGTCTGTCTTGTTTGCTCCCTCGGAAGAAAAAGAAAGGCAAACTTTCCATAGGTATCGACACCCAAAGTGAATTTCCGCTTTACTCACATGCGCCGCATCAGCTCCCAAGGCGATAGCACGTCATATCGTTATTTCTGCACGACAAAGCGATGCCTACAGTTCCAAGCTTCAACCGATCATTCATCAGAACCCACCTCGTCCGTCATATCCAAAAGATGTTTTAAAGCATCAATTCGTTCCATATGGCGCGCGCTCTCAATCGGGTATCTTTACTACTGAGGAATCTGTGGACATTGAAAGCGTTGCTCCACCTGATGTTATCTCTGAGAAGCCTCGACAAGAGGTACCTCAAGTGACAGAAATGGAGTCGAAGGGGAAGAAACGTAAAAAGGAAGGAGAGTCACCTAAAAAATCCAAAAGCACAAGTCGAAAGACTAGTACGCTAGTACGCGGTTTCTCCGTTGCATTCCTGATGTGAACGATTTCTTGGTCACGACACGTATGTATTCTGATGAGCGTACACGACCGCCTTCAAAGATGTGGGAGATGAGGTTGCAAAGAAGAGTGCAGTGAAGTAGGAACCATGACATGAAGAATAAGATTAATGAGCATGCGAGGTGCTATGAAATACCTATAGGGCATCATCCAACGTCCATCTCATCAGCTTGGTTCTGCGACGTAGTCCGTGACTGCCCTCGATTATAGGTGGCCGTGACTTCTCTAGTTCACGCTTCATGACTTCCTCCAGGCCCTCGTATATGCTCTTCTTTGGTAGATCCCATATTCGACCCTGGCACTCCCTCTCTTTGTCCTCGAAAATGCTCCCTACATTGGATACCCATTGTCTCCGGGTTTCCACCAGTTGTTTTCAGTTGGTCGGGAACAACTAGATGAAGGTCGTCGTCTGGTCCAAGGCCAAGAGCCGAGGGTGGAGGTTTCGGGATGTCAACCGTGCTCGTACTTCCGTTAGATTCAGGTCCTTCTTCTTCTTCCCTGCTCAACTTCGGAGCATCCTTCTTCTGAAGCTTGCTGTAGGTAGCTAGAATCGCCTTATCGAGAGAATCTCGCGCGTCGAGAAACTCCTGATATGCTAGACGGTCCGTGGCTATAGCCACTAGACGCTGTCGACGAGCCTTGTTCATAGCGACGACTTTGCGAAGCTCCGCTGTGGCGTGCCGGAGAGCTGTTGCAATTGGATCGTCAACCTTTGCAGAGTAGTTTGGCTAGAAATGCACAATTCAGTAAATATATCGTACCAAGATACAGACATAGGAAATTACCGGTTCCGGTAGCAAGCCATGGAACCGCATCGTGTCTTGGATTCGTTCTTCCAAATCGGCAACGTTCACTTTCTCGCGTCTAGCTGCGGCAGCTCCGGTACCACCTGGCCTACCCTCCATCGCCTCCTCTGCAGCCTTGACACCTTTCCACACGGTAACGTCGGGCATTGGTAGCAGTGCGCTTATCAATCGTTCCGTCAGTGGCCCATGACTTCGCTCCTCAGCCAATAAATCTGGCTCCGAGAGTGTCGAAGGATCCCACTTCGGTAGAGACCCAGAACCATCGCCTGTACGATGTGAGGAGAACCCAGGAAGCGGTGCGCCATATATCTCCGTATCTTGCTCCTCCCACACTTCGGTGTAATGTCGACCAAGTTTAGGAACTACATAGGGTTCTATCTCGTCCCCTGTGAACTCGAGAAAACCTATGTCTTCCTCTTTGATGCCTCGTATCCACGGTTCGATGCTCGAATAGAAAGTAGTGACAGGGACTTGAGGTGGCTGTTTGAGCTTACTAAAGTCTTCCTTAACTTCTGTAGGTTTACTAGGTCCAGGGGCAGGTGGTGGTGCTACCGGCGGTCGGGGCGGGAGTAATTGAACAGATGGCGGGACGCTGAAATCAGGGACCATGGCCGACTAAAGTTACATCAGATAGGCTCAGCACAATCGTTGAAAGCAATCACCTTCGCATGATTTATTATGGGCCCCGGAGCTTTCGCGGTCTTGACAGGTAATATAGGTGGCGGGTGCACCACTGGCACAGTTTTGACTGATTTAACGGAGTCTACCCATGCTATCAGTCCGTGATATTATGAGTGAAGCAGATATTTGCGCAGAACCTTCCAAGTCACTATCGTCCTCTCTTTTCCGCTTCTTTTTCTTCTTCTTCAAGTCCTCTTGTATCCTGATGGAAATTTGGTAATCTAATGAGCGTTTTGCATCCACAGGCACCGTCATTTACTTACGACCGCCGGGGATCGACCGATGCTCTTCCGGAGGGTGGAAGCGATGAGACTACGGAAGGAGCACGGGCTTTCGCGGTTCCATTAGGCGCAAAAGTGGAATAGGTGGGATCATCCACCTCTTGGTGTGGAGTGACTGCAAGATCACAAATGATACGCGAAAAACATGACGGTGGCACAGAGATATGACATATTTGATAAGTACCGCACGAGAGTTCCGCGGATCGGATAGTATAGACAGCAACGTAGCAGGCGATATTCCGCGACGTTTCATCGGATAGTTCGTTGCAGAGATGCCCATTATTCAAGACATACGCGAATAAGGAAAGTGGGTAAGCAAACACACGCGGCACGAACAGAAAGACGTACAGCCGCGCTCCCGGTTGACCTTTTCCACTGCCTTTGCTTTCCCCTTGACTTTCTCCTTCATGCGGCGCATAGATTCCTCGAGAGTCTTGAGGTCCTCCCCGGCCTTCTTCGCCCGTTCCATAGACTTTTGCCGGAGTAACTTGAGTTCATTGTGCAGTGCATCCAGGTCATCCGTAGGCGGCACTGTGTCAGACGGGTTCTTAAAGAGCGCAGACCGGTTTATAGTCGGTACGGAATAAGGGAATAATTTGGACGACATGGACGGCGCTTCGGAGGTCAAAGACCCTCCAGGAACGTGGATTTCACAGCGGAACCGCAGCGAGCGGACTCAGTATGGAGTTCCCAGGTCGCCCCGGAGACGATTGCGGAGCGCAGCAGTCAGATAAACGACTACGACGAGCTGTGAACGAGCCAGGCTACGGTTTAGCGGTGTATCATGAGCGTCAAGGTCGTGGTTTTGTTGACGATTACGTAATGGAAAATTTCCCACACGTTATATATTATTGCAGCCGCGTCGGGTCAGTCGAGGACTTCAGTAGTGCAGCGCCGATGAATGGCAGGGAGGAGGCCCATACAAGTCGCTCGGGAAGCGACTTGACCAGCATAGACAGCGACGACATCGAGCTTGAAGCACTGGAGCGCCTTGAAAGAGCGTCTCACGCGGGCAGCCTTCGTACCACAGAATACGACACTCACGAGGACGGCGGACAGGACGAAGACGGCAGCGCTGCTCTGCTTGCATATGAATCTGGGCTTAGAGGTGCAAGGCTCATCCGAGAACGGAGTCACGTTACCCCGCTTGGTGGAGACAGGTAGGCAGCATTGTCGTCGAGGTGCGTGTCTGTCTCCCGCCAGAGGAGGTTACTCTATAAACGAGGCAGAGTGCTCCTACGTTGCTTTTGACCACCGTCGGTCTCTTATTCACCGGAGAACTTCTGGACCACGTGTCGGTGGGTACTCACCGTTGCATGGCCGCGGACGACGTTCACTCCCGGAGCAGCGATGGAGAGCTATGAGAGCAGTCAACGAATTGATCATGATTTGCCTGTCATTCTCAATCTAAAGGCAATTTGGAGATGAATCTCTCCGCAAGACTTGGGACTGCTGCCAACATGGGCAGTCTGGACGATCCTCGCAATAGACGGAACATCATCTACGGCAATTTGGCACTCCTCCAATCCAGGCAGCAGTCGTAGCCAGTGTGGCTGCCTGTGTATCTATGGCCCTAGGGTCGATCGTCCCAGATCCCCCATCCACCGCTCCGATATCGTTCGGCGATGAAATTACCAATAGTACGACGTTGCTCAGCGAGCGCCACGATCTTCCTATGAATCCCGGGAAACCTAAATCCGGAGTCGCTGAGTGTGCATCCTGTGCCGGTAAACCCGACTGAAAAGCTTATCACTTCCTAGATTCATCATGGTGGCATCCTCTGCCATGATGTCCGCTTGCTTATCCAGTGTACTCCTTGGATTTTTCATGTGTGCTCTTATAGTGGCATGTCGACGCTTTGGACTTGATCCAGGTCTACAGAACCCACTGGTTTCGCAGCTTCTTCCACTGACCACATTGTTACAGACAACATTGCACCTCCAGTGGCCTCCTGTCTCGGTGACTTGGTTACACTGTGTCTGCTCGCAACTGTTTCCTCACTCTGATCGACTTTATTAACACGCCATTACCCTCTATCCTTATATTATGTCTCGTTCTGTCGGCGACTTCCTGTTTCTTCATAGTGCGGCGCAATAGCTGCGTAAAAGACCTCGTATGGCATGGTTGGCCTCCCTTATTTGGTGCCATGGTCATCAGCAGTGCAACAGGAATAGTACTGGACACCTTTGCCTCCCGATACCAGGGATTCCCCTTACTTGCAATCGTGATTAGCGGTGCGCGGTAATACCACTGCGTTAGCTCATACATCTGAGTGGAAAACAGGTTTACCGGGGAGCGTGGGGTCTATCGCCATCTCTCGACTGTCCACCTCACTTCATGCAGAAAAACATCATGCACAGTCACGAAGAAGGGAGCCATCCAAGAAGCTGGTCACGACCACTCTTATCCTCATCACTATACCTGTAGAAATAATATTCCTTGCCACCTTGCACGCCTTTGGATGGCTCAAACTCTCTGTACTATTTGCCGTTCTCTCCATGCTCTTATTCTGTTGTGCGGTATGTCAATTGCTGTACTCAGATTCCGATGCGACGCTATCCTTCTCTTTACTTACTGTAATCCGGCAGGTGACAATATCGCTGCTTATTGCAAACGCTCTGACGGATTTCTTGTGGTCGAAGGACCTAGACCCTGACATGTATGCGCTACCGATCCACTCCGCAACGATGGACTTGGTCGGGCAACTACTTCTCGTTCTGTGTTTCCAACTGGTGTCTCTCGCGGACGTTAACTTATAGAGAGATTTAATACGCCACCACCCCACCCACATGTCACAAATTCTCCAA